>CM046728.1:49558726-51034226 GCA_025584915.1 Monochamus saltuarius
CATTTTATCTACACTTCTTGACCCAAATTCTTTCATTTTTTGCTTTTCAATTAAAATTCGTTTAATTCTAAAGCACGAACGTAACTTAGAACTGTGCGATTGATTCGTGTGTTGTGGGTAAACGTCGTTGAAATTTCAGTAAAATTGACATATATACAGATTGTTTCTGAATTGTGTTCATTCGAAGACGTAATAAACAATTTGATAACAAAGCATTTCCATTAAGCCATTAAAATTGCCAGATCACAGAAACATACAATTTTGGAGCCTGTGGTGTTATATTATGTACACGTGTCATTTTCAAGGACGTTGGGAAGCGTCTCAACGTGGTTAGTCGAAATGTTTTTAGGGTTAGAATGTGTTGAAACGCTGCTAGAACTGTGATAATTAAACGTATGTTAAATTTTGGTTTAATGAAACCTTTTACTCTCAAATCGTTTATTACCCGTGCATGAACTTAGTTCAGCAGTACCCTGTATAGTGTTTTATATTAAATATTTTGTATGTAACCCTAGGAAACATTAATAGTGTCTAGACTATTACCATGTAAATAGCTCTTAACGATTCATATACTTAGAATTACATTTTATTTTGCTAAAGCTGTTAAAATTTATGTACCCAACATTTAGACCTAGTTTATTTGCGTGATAATAGAAATAGTTATTAAATTATACGGGTTAAGCTTAGAATCAACTAAAATAATAGCGAATTATTACTGAAATAATAATAAAAATCTGTTTTTACCACTCAGCATCCATGTTTTTGTAATTTATTTACGCTGAAATAGCTGGTTAAACATAGATTTCAAGGTTTTAGAAAAATATGTAGCAGTTAATAACTTAAGACAAATTACTTTAATCATTCACTAACCGAACTGTACAGGATGTCGGGAATATGAGTGCCTTTATTTTTCTGGTAATAGTGTTATAATAGTAACCAGGTTTTGAATATGTGACAACGTCGCACACCATGTGAGATGTTTCTACATAATAATTACAAGTACCCCTGAACATATTTTGCTACTGTTTTTTAGAGCTCTTCTCACAATACAGAATAAAGTTTACACAGTATTTTGCTATTCTAACCTCACATTTTAACAATTGTTTTCACAAACTTATAAATTAAAGTGAACAATCTTATATGTAATTTTAAGTAAGTTTATGTTATAATAATATTTGCATCAACATTTAAATTTTTTTTAAATGTTTACCTATTTTCAGATACTTCAAATTTGTTTTTTCTCGTTATTTATTCGTTTTACTTTAAAAATTTGCAGGTAGAAATGTCTGAAATTATTCGTATTTGTATAAAACACTATTTCAAGAATATGGCGCCGTTATAACACGATCTTAGTAATTTTTCTTAACATTCGACGTCTTTTCACGCATAATTTGTCCCCGATAAAGTAATCTTGCTAATTTGATATTGAGCAATATTGTCTCAGTGTCGCCGAGCTTTGTAATGTCCAAAATTAGACGTTTGCCCATTGAACTACATCCCGATAACTTCCTAATGTTTTGTCTTCAAAAGTCTCTGTAGGTGCCGATGCAACAGAGGTTGTCAAGATTTTTTTTTCACCCATCAACTTGAAGCCTTTATTTCGCTTATCGCTATCACGACAATATATGCATAACTGTCGATATAAACATATTTTTGTAGTTATGAACTGTCTTGAAGTTATCTCATCGAAAACATGGTTTCAAGTCTCTTAATATCGGATAAAAGCGATCGAACGATATTAAATATTAACCAGAACACTGTTCAATATCTAAACATAGTACTTCAAAACGTGTTATTACTGGAAAATCCTTGTAAACATTGACGGTATAGACTGTATATACAAACGTTTGTTTTTAAAGTACAACAGAGAAAAATGTTTTGTACGCAGTGCCTGTCGCAGTATTTCAACATTTCGATATTTTTTTTTGCAATTCGTTGTCTGATAATACATCTTTACTTGCATAGAAGCGCTACTCATTTTTACAGACTTTTCTGCAAATTGAACCACAATCACAAATGAACTCAGCAATATGACGACTAATGTTAAACAAAGTATCCATGACTACATCGATATAGGTATCCCACTTACCTACTTTGCTTTATTATCTAAATTTGGTTTGAATAATTTCAAAGCACAAACTAATAATTAATGGGGGATTTCAGTTGGAGAAAAAATGGTATGTTTCATTCGGATTTCTCACAATTTCTTACCACAGAAGTGACACTTTTGATCCTAATATAACAATATACTATTTCAGGCTGACAAGTTATTTATAATCTAAGAAAAAAAGCACCATTTTTGCCTGTTACGTTTTATCATAAAATATCCTGAATTGTACATGTGAACTGCGCATAGAGAACATTGTATACGATATTACGAACATTATCATATCCCACAGAATTCTTTAAAAAAATTAATAAATTATTAAGTATATTTCACGGTGTAGGCAACATAGTGGTAAGGTAAAGTTCACGGTTTTTCATGTTTTCTAACGCAATTTCTGTTAAAGGAAATGACGAGGGAAATGATTCAGTTTCACGATTATTTTTTAGTACTAGGCTAATAAGAACCTCCACAGATAACAATCGACGCAGTCCTTAAGGTCACTCTGTATAGTTTCTCGAGTATTCTGTCTTATTATGAGCCATTGTGAAAAATCGTACTCTTATGAGAGAAATTGTTTTAAATTTTTCGAATATGGCATTATACGGGGTTAATTATGACCAAGTACAAAAATTTTATCCACGTGCTCAGGAAGGCCTAAAAGAGAATACAAAAATTATTCCAGAATTTTAGCACGATATTTAAAAAACGGGGCATCGACTGAGATGGAAGATCTACAGATAAAGTTTATATCTGTCAACAATGTCAACTACCGTATGGTCGTCTTTTTACAGCGTTTCTAAATGCAGAAATTGCAAAAATTAACATTCTTATTAGTAATAATATCTGTTAGATAGGTTAGTTAATCCAGTTAGCTCCAGTATTTTACATTTGTTTTTCATTATTTCATTACAAACTGGCAAAATCATTACCGATAAAACACACTTCCTACAGGTACAGTTAGATAACCTATTTATTATAAGAAAATAGAGCGAAAGGAATGGGTAGGTACTAATTTAAAAAATTGTTTTCGTTTTATAAATAAAATTGAAATTTTTTGAAGGGCGATTTCATTGATTATTAATTTTATCTATCCCCTCTTAAAATATTCGTACTTAGTCATAGTTACCACTGTAGAAACGATTTATTCTCAATTGTTTGTTTTACTGTCTTAATAAATTCAGAAAAAAATAGGTATCATTTCCGTATTAGCCATTTTACTTGTTTATGGAATTAGAAATAAAATACAGGTATAATTAAAAAAATAACTCGTTTCACGGTGGATGTATTTTCGCGATTCGTTCGATCCAGACGCCGATTTTTGTAAACGAACGGATCACGAGGGACAAGTTCGTACTACTTGAGGACCCCTGGTACGTCGCCGGACGGCAATTACATAAATTGTTTTCATTCATGCACGTCGCCACGGCGGAGTCTGTGACGTCCGAGCGCGATAACGCCGCCTAGGTAATCTTGTATTAATATAGATAAGGCGAAATTGGAAAAATGGGGCTACGCGCCCGGCGCCACACCGCGTTATCTAGCGCGACAGCGGAAGGCCGTCCGAAGGACACATGACAACGCCGCCCGGCACGGCGCACCTCGATTTAGGTTCGACTTCGCCCACAAATGCATTCGTAATGAATGGCACATCGGAGGTATGCAGCGCGTGTCGACGTTGAGGGAATAATACGAGCGGTTGCACGTTTTGCAGGGGCATCGAAAAGCTACAAACGACCGTTTGTTGTTATAAGATTGGTACGTACAATCTATTACAATAATAATGGTACTCTTTAAAGCCGGTTACGGACGGCGAGCGATAATGCAATGTATATTTATATCTTTGTAATGAGATATTTTCCTGCATACAAGTAAATCGCAGAGATATAAATATATATTATAGCAAAATGACTTCTGTTTCTTGCAAGAAGCGTTTACCGTACAAACCAGAGTTTTGCCTAGATTCGCCGTAAATTAACATGCCATGCGCATGCGGCTGTTTATGATTACTATAAATTGTTCCATTTTTGTTTATGTACACACAAACATCAAAGAAAAATTAGACAAAAATGAATCGCACTAGCTGTGCGCACCATTATGACTAATATTACTTTTAGGTTATCAACAGCAGCCTGACACTTCCACGTTGTGGTACGTTACAGTACGTTACAATTTTAACGAGTTTCTTGGCAACTTCAATTGTTTACTTCATTAATATTGATTCAAAAGTCAAATTATAAACAAATTATGTTACCGGCCTCGTTGGACAATTTCACGTCGCGTGCAATAAACACTTACTTTTTGTACTCGTTGCATAAATAACTATTTCGCCTATGTTCCCAATGTTTATTTGAGTGTATGAGTAACAACGGTATTTTACGGAGTACGATTTTTTTTAGAATGGTAAACATTTACACAAATTTAGCAAGCCACAGCTCCACTACGTTCTACTATAAAAAGATATACTGGCTCGTACTAGGAATCAACGGAGAAATTTACGACCCATACATAAAAACGTAAAAAAATGCGAAATCTAGCAAGCGGAGCACGGCCGCCCTAGACCCGTCCTCCGACGTTTTCGGTTTTTTCGTGGGCATTTAAAATCTAGTCCGACCTGTGTGTGTGTGTTTCCCGACATAACCTCGATGTCGGTACACAACATTTCGAGTGTGTGACGTAACCCGCGCGATCGGTCGTAATCTTGGCGCCAGCGGTGTACCCGTAATTTCTATTTTTATACGCGCGCACCACGACTAGCGTCTCTCGGCTATATAGTAATGCATTACCACAACAGATATCCGACACCGTGCAGCACTCCCATCTTCGAGTCACATTGCCGCATTGTAATTTCTTATTTTCCCTTCCTCGATACTCTGATGGTGCATCGGTTTCTTAAATGTATTGTCTGGAATAGTAACGGATACGGATACGTTTCAGGCCAGCACTTCTGCAAACATGGATGTTGCCTTTGCACTGTTCTTTTTTAAGTATATGTATAATATGTATGCATGTACAGTGTCTCTAAAAGGTCTGTACAAAACACTAGCATTTTTGAGGCTAAAATATGAACGGCTAGCCCAATTTACTTACCTTAGATCGTCCAAATGTTGATAGTTTCCTAAATACAAGGTGATCAAGAACTTTTTTGATATTACACCGACAAAAAAGCAAATAACTACTACTACCAACTTTTTTACAACAGTTTAAACTAAATAATATTCGTAATAACAAAATAACTGTCCACAATAATGCGTTTATTTGATTCAAAAATGCATATTTTTTTGAGGGATGTGGAAAAGAAAAATATGTAGGTAATTTTTAAACTATTTTTGTATAAAGTTTTTAAATAAAGTTTTATTAGGTTATATAATCTTTTGATAAACCGTAAATTAATAAAACTTTTTCCTAATATAGTCGTATTGTCGAAAAAGGTATAGTAGTAGTAAGTAGGTATATACAGGATGTTCTGAAAAACACTAGCATAAATTCAGGGCCTGATAGATTTTCAAAAAATTTTACAATTTGTTTCTATAATAACCATAGGCGTATCTTTTTCCGTTTTCAAGCTACAGGGCGTTGAAAATGTTCCCGCGGAGTACTGCAGTGTATGATATATCCAAAAATTAATAGCTGCATAGCATTTAGCATCCCCAGAAACCCCACATAATAAAATTTTAGTTAATTCGGTCGAATTTTGTGAAAGATAAGATCGGAACTAGATTCTAAAAAATATTTTCAACGCCCTGTATCTTGAAAAAGGAAAAAGATGCGGCCATAATTCTTAGGAACAAATTGAAATATTTTTTGAAAATGTATCGGGGCCTAAATTGATGCGTGGGAACGCAAATTATAAATCGTGTTGTCTCCTAAATATAATGGATAAAAATCATCGTCGGGATTATTCCGATAAATCAGCGCATTATCGGGCATTTAAAAGAGCGACCAAACGTCGAGACGACCGTTGGCAATAAATTAAGTCGGCCGGACGGCTAAATTCGTACCCCGAAAACGATACAATAAAATTGCAAATAATTTTAATTCAAATTATTGGTCGTAAAGGCGGCGAGCGGCGCCAGTGTTTTGACTGGAGCAAATAATGACCTAACATCTAAATTTATCGTCACCTGGTTCATTCGCCATCACACTTATCGGCCACCAGTTTTGCTTTTCTGAAAACAAGCGCACGCATACTTGCGCCCGTATCGGTTATTTTATTCTCTTTGGCGTCGGTGGGACAAAAAAATAACAATTCGCGTATCGCGTTGGCTTTGAAAATTCGGGGGTTAATCGAATACCACTTTAATTAGTGTAGTCGGGAGCAACGGTGACTTGAAGAATAATGGGTAAAGCGGAAGGATAAATAAATTCGCGGCCAATTTGTTTTTTTTTTAATAACTTAATAAAATTCTTTGTTCCACATAATTTCGTGAAAAATAATGTCGTGTAACTCAACATTTCATTTTTAGTGAGATGTCGGATAGTAGTAATGTTTGTTGTCAAAATAGTGATAAAAATATGGTTTAATCTTTTCTGGGAAGATGGCCATGTAACGCTAGCTACGTGGAAAATACCGTTGACAGAAATAAACTAAATAAATAAATAAGCTTTTTTGTAGGAATAGCAGACAAACAGAGATGTATATTTGTCGTATGTTCATAACAAAACACTTGGTTTGGTTTGGTATCGCTTAAAAATTCCACTTTTCGGAATTTCCTCGAAATATTGTGTTATATTATTTATAACATGGAACAATGGTAGCTGTTATCTTTTAGTAAAAAGAGATTGATGTAGTTTAGTGAGTGGCAGTTCATCAGACAATAAAAAATTGCTGGAATTGCTATGTTGTCTAGGCAGGAGGATGTAGATACGTATCAAATTTGTATATATTTTTTCTATTTTTTGTTCCAACACTTTATTCAACGCAATTTTATTATGTTTATACGGGTACGATTACATATACTATTTTATTTTTAATTAATTTTCGTAATTGTTTAAATGATGCATTCATTCATTAAAGATGCAAGTGCTTACTATGACAATAATAAACAAGAACAAACTTTGTGCTTTTCGTTAACGCCAATGAATTTTTCAAAACGGCCTTATGTTGTCAAGGCAGTACTAACGGGGGCCAATAGTAGTAAAGATTCGTTCTTAAAGATATTGAAAACCGTTTGAACAAACAATAAATAAATACATAATTTACGTCCACCAGACTTTTTGTTCAAACGAGTCGAGTTTGTCGAGCGTTATTTTTACACTTGCCGATGCATCAAAAGAGCAGCCAAGAAAATCTTTAGCGCTATTAATCCCGCGTTTACTCGCTATTTATTTCGATGCAGTAACGCGGCGAAGGAAGTAAATAAAGCTATATTAAAACCGGCATAACAACTCTGACGGGCGCAACACACTACACTTATGTCATATAAGAATCCGAAACTATTTTTATTACGGGCGTAATTTTTCAATCGTTTTGGCGTGGCCATAAATTATCCGAAAATAACGCGGTCGCACGTCTCGGGTTATTTACAAATCCCGAAAAAACAAGAACCTGCAGTCGGGGCGATTCTAAATGGAGATAAAAAATTACACATTGCTAGTTACAACATTTTTGCTACTTCGGGCTAATGTCCCGATTAGCATGAAAGTCACCTGAAAGACCTATAGCGAACAGCCAAAGTTCATCCGACATACCGGGATTCGAGCTTGTTGGCTCTCATCGGTACGACATAGGGATGGATCTCTAGCTAATCGTGTCTGTCACATCCAACAGAAGTGATACTGAGTACACGTGATGTAACACGAATGGTCATATCCGACGGAAGGTCAAGAATGCGCGAAATTAAGTTGCCTACATCTAGCGGCTACTGGCTTACTCCATGCTGGACTTGGCGGTCTCAAAAAACTGTTTTAATACAATTTGTAGGAAATAATACTACAATTGTGTCTTTGTAGTTTTGGTAATGGTGACAAAAAGTGTTGCATTAATACAATTTTATAAATATTGTTATTTGTACTATACCCCAATTTTAAATTTTACAATATGACATTTATTACAAAATGTAGTAAAAAGTTTTACAATTACATTAAAATTTACAATAACCCAATTATTATTATAATATCTTGCAAACAATAATAATAATAATATAATAATATCTCTACCCCTCATTCTAATCACAGGGATTAGCCCAGAAGTCGGAGACTTGTGCAGGAGAGGGGGCGGCATATTATTATTAAGCAGGCCGCATTTGCGCCCAGGAACGACTTACGTTGGTAGGCCCTAACCACTATTCAGTGCAGGAATGAGGAAAACCTGGAAAACCTCATTAATTAGGGGGGCGGTCCAATATCAACTGGCATCAATCTCTCACATTGACCCAAGCTAACATTATTCCACCCTACCATACCCACAGAGAGGGTGCCAATCCTCTCCACGAATATAGCTTATATACGGTCTACCGGCAGCTGGGCTCGAACCAACTCCGTTTAGTCATCTCGATTCAAGTACTAACGCCTTAAACCGCGCGACCACTGACCGATCATACAATATGTAATAACGTCAAATAACATTGTTTGCAGTAAACATCATGCAAGATGTATTTGGACAAACGGTTTTGACAGTTTGGAACCGGTCCGAAAAATTCGCGTGAACAGACCTATAATGTCTCAGAGAGGCAGAAGTAAAATGCTTCGTCTTTTCCCTAAAATTTCCAAGTGAGGTAGCATTAACGCTGGAAATCCTACAACGTTTTCATTTAAAATCCATCCGTAAATTACTGTACTAATATAATATAGTAGAATGTTATGTAACGTTAGTTTAGGCAAAATAAAGAACATTACTTTTAAATTGTATTAATAATTAATGTTCAAAATTGAATACTACGTGGTTTTCTTAAGTTTTTTGCAAAAAATAGTGCCGAAAAACAAATGCAAAGCTACTATTTTTATTGAAAATATGTGAAAACAGTTCATGGACTTTACAAAACTATCCAAAACTGTTTATGACAAAACTAGTGAAATTAAATGTACAAATTCTACTGTTATACTTTATAAGTGATTTGCACAATATTCATAATATATAAATCTTCGTAATAAAACGGTTAGAAATGTTTAAAAAGATGCTACTTTCGTAAGGAATTTCTCTGTGTATGGTTCATTTATCTTCTGAGTGTCTTCTGTGTAAAAAATTGGATCGTTTCAAAGCAAGAAATACAGTGACCTAAAGAATCATCCTATACATTTATCGACTCTCCGTACAATCAAAATATTCATAAAACCCAGCTCCTCCACCAAAATCTACAATCGTCTCATTTTTAGTTCCATCAATTTTTATATCAGCAATTGTACACTTATTTTGCGCATTTCATTCGTTGAATAATTGTAATATAAGCGGAAATTTATTTCCTTACAGACTGGCATTCGTAATACTCGATTTCGTACGACGCCAGTTTCTAAAAATAATTCGTTTAATCTGCTCTTTTTGTATCATCAACTTGCGGTATTGTACAAACAATAAACGTTACCGACACCATCCTGTATGGCAGATAACGATGCGGTTAATTTAAATATTTTTAACGCAAATAAACAACAGATATTGGCGCCGTCTAACTAGTTACCTGGTGATAATATTTGCCGAGCTTATTTATTATTCCATTATTGCTTGCACCGCTTTCCGTAACAACGAAAACAGAAAATTCTACGCTAATGAGTATCCATAAAGCGTTATGTTACGACGCACTGAGACGTGTTTGACTTAAACTGTGTTAATAAATTAATAACGTCGCTTAAAATTTGTAAAAAAAAACGTAATTGGTGTAATACCGCATCAGGTGGTGTTTTCGGAATAAAACAATTCGGCTGTGTTTGCTTTTCACCTACGATATTTGTTGTTTGGATTTGAGTAGCTTAAAATTTGTTTAAATAAATTATTATCTAACGTTTATTGCTCGGGTAGATTAACCATGTCAACAATTATTCAGCCGTTCTGGGAATATTGTTAATAATTGAAAATCCTGACAGGGTCAACGAACCGCCCTCAAAATCAGCTAATAACTAGTCGTTTAGTTAATTCCACGGGTGTATGTGTTTTTAGCCGCCTCATTGTATTTTTATTGGTGTTAATAAATGACTAGTCCATGGCGTGCTTATGTAAAATGTAGCGAATCGGGGTTTTACTTTAAAAAAACATTTACAGTTTGTGTTTTTTTCAGATATAGGTACATTACAATATCTTGAAAACCACAGGGGCTATTTTTTTAGAATTGTACAAAAAAACTTGAGCGCCAGTATTTAACGATGGAGTCCCCGTTCTTTTTTAGAAACGTTTCTAATGTGTTATGTACATTTCATTCTATATATATTTATATAGGGGTCATTCCATTTGAAATCGTCTAATTGGCAAAGCCGACCCATTTTAGATTTTGGTGTAACTTTGAAAATCTCTTCTCTAGGGTCCCAAACAACAAAATTTACACGAGTTTGATTTTTGCAAGTGCTTGTTTCCGCCTATTTAAATAAAGACTGTTAAAAATTGCTATTTTTAAGCTTTATTAATTTTTGCTGTCAAATCTTTCTGTTTGAAGATATTTGAATGATCAAGACGGAATTCAGAGTGGGAAAGATAATAGTTTCAGTGTAAATGAAGATAATTGGCTCGGACGATCCCTTTGAATAATAGCAACGTGCTGAAAATGAGTGTTTTTTAGTCATTTTTCGTTGAAACTGTTGAAAGTTAAAAATTCATGCTCCGCGGGAATTAAGTATACATATCAATCATATCATAGACAAAATTCAGCCACAAATTGACCTGAGTAGCCCACTCTTTATAGAAGAAAACTTTGCTTGAAGTTTTGAAATTTTTAAAAATCCCAATATTCAGGCTATGAAACGAGCATGTTGACTGCGAGATAAAAATATGATACTCATAGAATCTACTGTTCTTACCTTCAACTTTAAATGACTACATCACTTGTTTAGTTATTTTCATGTTGTGGCTGAATTTTGTCTATGATATGTATATCTACTTAATTCCCGCGGAGCATGAATTTTTAACTTTCAACAGTTAAGACGCTAGAGTCGATTGAAATTCACGAAAAATGACTAAAAAACACTCATTTTCAGCACCTTGCTATTATTCAAAGGGATCGTCCGAGCCAATTATCTTCATTTACACTGAAACTACTATCTTTCCCACTCTGAATTCCGTCTTGATCATTCAAATATCTTCAAACAGAAAAATTTGACAGCAAAAATTAATAAAGCTTAAAAATAGCAATTTTTAAGAGTCTTTATTTAAATAAGCGGAAACAAGCACTTGTAAAAATCAAACTCGTGTAAATTTTGTTGTTTGGGACCCTAGAGTAGAGTTTTTCAAAGTTACACCAAAATCTAAAATGGGTCGGCAACAATTTTTATTATTTTCAGACGATTTCAAATGGAATCCCCCATAGGAAAAAATCAAATAGTTGTCCACATGTCGAAATTTAATACGTATTTTATGCGTTTCCGATTTAGAATTAATTTTTGGAAAAGTGATCTATTTTTTTTAAACTTCTACTGTAAGTATTATCATTTTTATCGGTGTACATACAATAAATTCTTGTGGATAAATTACTATTTACCTCTACTCAGGTCGCTTAATTTATCCTCTAGGGGGCGGAATATGGCAAATTACCACAAATTAAGTTATTCATTCCAATAGATTTCTCAATGTAAAAACACCTAGTTCTAAATCGTAATTACAGAACATCTCCAAATGTACTTTTAATTTGTTTCCGATGCTAGTTGACAAATCAGCGAAATTCGTGACATGTTTTTACATGACTTCTAGAATATTTTACACCCACTACGAGGGTGTAGAAACGTGTCTTCATAATGAGTTGACGTCACGACTGACGCCACTAGGATTATATGTCGGTTAAAAAAAATTGTCCAGCTCCAAATTTTATTTGGGGACGCCGGGCGCCAATGGGACGATTCCACAGCGTCGGTTTCAGATTCGCGATAATTTCATAAAATAAGGATGTGAAGAGGAGGCTAACTATCGAGTGAGCTGTGCGTACGTCGTTCGGCCTCTTCGCATGTAGGTATGAGGTGATGCAACAAACATTTTTGAAATTTAGGATTAGACACGCCGCTCGTAACTTGTAAACAACTCGCCGTTGGATATACAGAGTGGTAGTAGGGAACAGATATGAATTAGTAACTGCTTAGTTTAGTCATCCAAGTTATTTTTCATAATAATATATTTCCTCAAATCAACATATACACTGAATAGGAATATTCAATATAAAAATAAAATAAAATTTAAATTTGTTATAAGACACATACAGCAATTGTAAAATTAACTAAGAAAATAATCATCTACAGCATAAAAACATTTGTCAACTAGGTAGCTTTTCAATGCCTTTTTAAAGTTATAAATAGATGAACAGGCCTTTATACTATCAGGTAGTCTAATAAAGATTATTAAACCAAAACATTGCATCTACTAAAACGTAAAATAAAATGGTCAGCAGCCTGCCGTGTATTAACAGAATGTATCTGATTTCTACTAGGCAAACTGACTCTTATTAGTAAATATATAGATGCAGATCTCATATAAGAACACCGAAAGCAACGTTAAAACATTATAACGGACAAAAACTTATATCTACAAGACTGACATTTCAAACATACATCTAATTACACGTTTTTGTGCAACAAAAACATTATTTGAATGGCAGGATGAGACTCAACCTGAGCATAGTACAGTTTTATGAGTTGGTCTGTATTCAGAACCTGTCTGATATTCTTAAGTTGATATGCGATAGAATTTTGTTTCATTACCAAATCATCACATTGATGATTACTCCAAGTTAGACACTCATCGAGGGTAAGACCTAAGAATTTTACAACACGCCTCTTCTTCGCATGTAGGTATGAGGTGATGCATTGCAACACACATTTTTTGTCTGTTAGACACACGCCGCTGGAGCACGATCACAAGGGAACAGTTGGATATACAGAGGGTAGTAGGGAACAGATATGAATTAGTAACTGCTTAGTTTAGCCATCCAAGTTATTTTTCATAATAATATATTTCCTCAAATCAATATATACACTGAATAGGAATAGTCAATATAAAAAATAAAATAAAAATTTAAATTTGTTATAAGACACATACAGCAATTGTAGAATTAACTAAGAAAATAAAGAGCATGCAGGTACAGCATTAAAAACATTTGTCCAACTAAGGAGGGTAGCTTTTCAATGCCTTTTTAAAGTTATAAATAGATGAACAGATGTTTGTGCTATCAAGTAGTCTATTAAAGATTCTTAAACCAAAACATTGCATCCTACTAAAATAAAATGTTTGAAAAATAAATAGTGGTCAGCAGCCTGCAAACCGTTACTTTTCTATGGAATGTATTGATTAAAACTTTTCTGCTTATTTTGGTTCATACTATTACCTCCTGAAATATTTTACACTCTTCTTTTAACACCCTGTATACACAAGAGAAAGATAAAGAAATACCAAATGAATGAGAAAAGTGAAGAGAAGAATAGTGATCTTAATGCAAATTTTAATTGTTTCATTTTCATATAATGCCAGGAACATCAAGTTCAAGTAGCATCGACTGTGCTGTCAAAAGATAGGAAAACGTGAAAATGCCTAAATGACAGCATGCGGTGCAATCAATATGAATGGCTTAATTAAATAAACTATTTAGATAATGTGCTTTGTTCACCGATAATAGAAGTTTGATATAAAAATGGATATTCCTCGATTTAAAAATTTATCGCGAGATTTAATTTTTCATAACAGAATTACTCATATTTTTTCAAATTGCTGATTAATATTGATGGATAAAAGTAGATAAAATATTAAAAATATTACAGAACAAACAAAAGATCTAGAATATTTCTGTTTGCATTTTCTATATAGTAAAAAATTAAGTATGTCTCCGTGGTCACAACTTGCGGGCCACCCTGTACGTATTCTTGAGAAGTATTTTAGTGTCATTCGAGGCAGATAAGCCGTGGTTGTTTCGATATTATCATTCGAACAAATACGTCTTATGCGTCGGCACATTCGGAGTTATCTCAGACCAGTTCAGGAGAATTTTTGAACCAGAATGAAATAAAAATGACTTTTATCTCGCCAGATAGGATGAAAGGGAACCGACCAATATTGTGTACAAAACATTAAAAGTTAATTAAAAATATCCATAGTGATGTAACAACAAATTTTATTCACAATCGCCTTATAATTGACGTTTTATTCACTCTTTGAGCTGTAATAACCTACACTTTATTTACTAGAGAAATAAAACCAGCTTTGTTCCACTAGTGAAATAAAGAAGTCTTATTTCACCGTTACTAAAATCGAAGAATAATTAATAACACGTCATATAAATTTTTTGAATAATTACGTATAAACTGGCATTGACATTTACAGTAGTTCTAATTTCCTTGTTATTAGATCATTCAAATCTCAATGTATGATATATTTGTTTGGAAGTAGTAGATTCGTATTGAATATTCCTTGCTATTTCCAATCCAACTATTTGATACAAAGTATTTATTCAGTGTCTCTGCTATCGTTGAAGACCCATCATGTAGATTGGGCGTTGTAATTAAAACCACTTGAAATAAAGTTTATACCTAAAATTGTCAAAAAATGGAAATTTCTCTTAATCGTCGAGAAACTTTTCAGCAGCAGCTTTCGCTAGGAAAACTTCGGTGTATTCTGTATCCAACACACTTGCTTTCTTCCTTCCTCATTGACTGCCCTTACTAGCCTTATTTCTCTCTAATTGTTAAATTCTGAAAGTTATTTTTCATGAAGTTCTTTCGATCTGACAATAAAAGCAGAATTTCGTTTTCAGTTTCTGCAGATGTTTCTTGAGGTATAAGAGAAATACAATCAAATATTCAATTGTTTTCTGTTTATTAACTTTGATTAAACTCGACTAACTTGCGCTTGTGATTGTGGATAAAACGTCGTTTGTATTCTTTTTAGTCGCATTTTATCTATATTCAATAAAATTAATCATTCTTGCGTGAATAAAACCCTGTCTAAAACACACTTACAATAAATAACTAATAATCTATTTTATCACACATCTGATCGTTGCTAGGGAGTGTGCACGCGCATGTGTCAGTCATCGACGCCAGTAGTAATACGCGAGTCTCTTGAAGTTGCGTTAAAACACAAAGTACTTCTAAAAATACCCGTTGAATGATTAAAGTCTGTCAGGTAGACGATTTGCGAATGAAACTTCAACCTTAGTCGCGAAGTGAAGTTCCTGGAAAAGTTCAATTTGTCATTCCCAGAACGCGTAGCAGTCTGCCAAATTAACCGCTGGTACAAAATAGACGCGTTTTTTATTATATTTGTTAATTTACGACGATTCAACTGATGATTTTCCCCTGGAGATTATATTAAAAAAACTGGAAAAACGATAACTTAGATTATTCAGTAGGGGCTGAGAAAGCTTACATAACTTGTTTATTCTACACAACCCGATCTAAGAACCAGGCGAAATACGAAAATTTCAATTTTTCTGCATACTAGATGTTACACGGGCGTACTGTTAATTTTTTGTTATGTTTGTTAGATTTGCCCATACTCTTACTTATGCACTTATTCATACTGTCACTTTTGCTCTTGCTCTTATCCATACTCAACTTTTACTTATCTCTTACTAGCGTTATCGTATTCGTATTCTTATTTTCAATCATGCACTTACTCATACTCTTAGTTTTGCTCTTACTTCTACTCATACTCTTACTTTTTCTCATACTTTTATTCATACTCATAGTTTTACTCATACTTTTACTTATACTATTACTCTTACTCATACTTTTATTTATACTCATAATCTTACTCGTACTTTTACTCATACTCTTACTCAATGCTTACTATACAACTGAAATTAGGAGTAGATGAACGATAGTCCGTATCTGCATTAACAAAACATACTCGTATTAGATTTGTTGGTTTTAAAAAGTAATCATTTAAAATCTGAAGATTTATGTGGGAAATCCTCGATTATAATTTGTCAATAATAAATTACACTTGTCTGCAGTTCAGAATTCTACTTTAATTCCAAAGCGAACATACTCTCAATTTGCCGTTTTAAATTACAATCGAGTGGTTTCGCAACAGCTACGTAATAGCGTTTCAATAATTAACAACTTGGAATACTAATCTGGCATTTTTGTCGTTAAGTCTATTTTTGTGACGGCGCCACATGTATGTGAATTTTAAACGGAGAATGAATAACAATCAATACATATTTTTACCTATTTTACATACCGCATATCTTTTAATTAAACACGCGCGTTTACTACGAGCCGAGCTAACAGCATTATCGCGATATATTAATAAAAAAAAAACAGGATATATAATATTGTTAAATCCTCATCAGTATACCGGGACCTTGATATTTTACTGGTTGGAAAGGTTTCGATATTCAGTAACTTGTTATGTCTGGTGACATCATTATATATTAAATCGTCTGTAAGCTGTCTGTAGTCTGTACTTTTTTTGGTTTAGTGGTTTTTTGTTATATAAATGTGGTCTTAGGACGGCCATTGTCCAGTTACAGCGTGTCAGAAATTAAAGAATTAATGTTGTTTCTTAGCCTGGTAATAGGTTAATTTGCATAATCAAGGGGCAAAATTGTATATCAGCAGGATAGTATTGCGGCAGTAAGACTTGAACTCTTTGTACGTGATACGGGTACAACTCTTGATGCTTTAGAACAGACCAAACTAATTTATGATTCATATAAACATTTGCAACTATCTTCCTAGTATTTGAGTCTTCAATTTCGCGTTCTAACACTCAAAGGTCTTACAGGAATTGGACCTTTCTGAAATGAGCCTGACTCCGAAAGACGTTAAAAACATTTCTGAACATTGTTGGATTAGAAGTTGGATGATTTGGAAATCTTTCCATATAAATTCTAGCCTCCGTACCTTTTCCGTCTGTAAGACCATGCATGTAGAAATTAAAAACTAAGACACCACTTCTATATAACAAAAAACCTTTATTTTTGACCACAAAATACGCCCCTTTTACCTCTACTTAAGAAACACCCTGTACATGAGTAAATTATAGTTACAAATGAACTAATATTTTTACACGGAGAGAAATATACGTAAAATAGTTTATGGAGTTTAAATAAACGATAAAATTAACGCCATAACGGTATAATTCGGCATTATAGATGTGACAGGATCTTACCTGATTCCCCATCTTACCCGATTCGTCGTCTTACCCTCTTTCCTCTACTCGTAGATTTCGGAAGCGTTTTACGGCGTTCGTCGTGTAAAGAAGGCCATGGGCGGATGCCGCGCTCTTTTGTTTATCGAGTAGACGGAAGATAGGGGGCCAGGCAGGCCATGAGACGGTCGGTGCGTTAATGGTTCCGGTCGCGTCGCCGGCGTGCCCTCGCGTTTTGTCAAACAAATGAAAGTCTGAGGATGATGGGCGCCACTTCGACTAAAACACCTGCCCACGACTGCGATAAAGAGCGGCGGCTTACCTACATTATTTGCTGAATAATTATCTGTGTGTGTGTGTGTGTGTCTCGGGCCCGTGTTGTATAACAGGTAATCGGAGAAAATCGAAACAAGTACGTAGGTACCCCGCACGTCTGACACCAATTTCTAATAGTTCTTTTTTTGGTGGGACACGAAGGATACGGTTATAAATCAAAATCAGTTATTAGTTAGATACATTGGGTCATGAAAATGAAGGTGATTAGGACTTTTAGTTAGTGTAACAATGCGTTTAAAAGCAATGCTATTGGACAAAACGAAGCATGTTCTTGAGAATTTGAAAAAGTGGCAACCCTAGTTATAGGTATGAAATTTAAATTCTCTGCTAGATATTTTTTGTAAAGAGATGTATAATCTAGATATCGTAAATTCACGCCCCTTTACAAAATGAAATATAAAAATTGGCACGTGTCACTTTTTCCCAAGGACTTTTTCTACGCGTGTTACGCTTAACAATAATAGCTCCAGACCTGGGGGCATAATGATTTTCTTGTATTGTAACTTGTAATAGACAACGTGGGTGGATTGATATGCAGCGTACATAAAAAACTTTCTATTCAATAACTAGTCGTGTATATACGCGGGGCGCCAATATATATCATTTTTTTCCTGTCACTTATCAAACTTTTTACCGTTACTTTTATTTCGAGTTTTGTTTGAATTATAAATTCAAGTTAATATACACGCAAGTTCTGAATTGTTCTTAAAGTAGCTGTATTTCTTACCATGTCAAATTTGTGGTGTTTTTAGATACAGAAATCTCCAAAAATATAACATGTAGAACAAAAGTAATATAAACAATAACATTCTTAATGCTTTGTTTACTCATTACGTTACTTTTTAAATTTTCCTCAAGTCAAACACTATCAGTTAAAAAGCGCTTGTAAGACACATTACTCTGCTATGCTAACCCAACATTTTAACGTACTTATAAATAAAAGTGAATAATCATATATGTAATAGTAACTTTATAACAATATTTACATCTGTAGTTAAATTTAAAAAAAATCGTATTTCAAAAGATTTCTGCAGGTGACAAGATATAACATCTCCGATATTTGCCAAACCCTAGATTGTTCATTTATTAAATGTCTAGAATTACTTGTAGAAAGCACTGTTTGATGGATACGGAGCCTTTCGTTCATATTTTGTCTACTTCGAGGATTACTTTTACATAATGTATCAAGAACTTGGCCTTGTCGACCGCGAACCTCGTATTCGAAAATTTCGACTATAGGTGGTTGGGCGATACAAACTTCAACATTGAATTAAAGCGTAAACAAGATTAGACTGTCTCTGTATATATTTAGCATACATTAATTAAATCGGTTGTGTATTTCGATGAGTTTCGTGAAGGTCGTATATGATATTGGATAGAGTTGTCCTGTATGTTGTACATACATTGCTGAAAAAAAAATGTGTAGCTGTAGACAGAAAAATGATTCCGAAATAAACACGTGCTCACATAGAACTTCTAAAATAAACTACATTTCTGTTCACTCATTTTTCGCAATAAAACTTTTTATCCAAATCGGCGATCCCTTGGTATTAATGCTTGGACACGCTGTACAAGCTACCGCTATATAGTACAGGGCATTTAAGAGTGGGCAATGGTAGACACATTCGTCAAATATGCGGTCGCAGAAGGGGGTAGGCAGCACCGGTAGGCATGTCCTTAGAAGCAATAAATTATCTGGGCTGCAGTAAAAATGACACACGGTCGTCAGAGTCGAACTCGGACTTAAGCTCGGCGTATTAGGTAAAATATAGTAGAGTTTAAACGCAAAGATATTCCTTCTAGAAAAGATTTTTGTTTGCACTTTATTGCTAAAATGTAAAACCTATTTTATATCATTCCTTATGCCTTTAGAAAGCAAAATCGCCTGGTCGTCAAAAAATCGTGGTGTGCAGGGGGTAGTTAGGGGTGGTTTTCCAAAAAATTGTAAAAATTTTGTTTTGCTTAATTTAGATCTACACAACATGTTTAATCATTTCTGAAAGTTTTGTCTTAAAATTCCAAAAGGAACTATTTTATTTTTAATTTTAAATTATCCGTGCAACACGCTCTTATATGGAGTTCCTTAATATAAAACGGCTCGCGCTGAAACATCGAAATTGCAATATCATTTACACCAAGATAAGTCAAGAATGCTAATTCTAATCAAAAAAACACCTTCTACGAACGTTGTAGACTAAAGATCAAGGATTAAAATGCTTTCTTATTTTTGAAAATCCAATAAATAGTTTCGTCAAAAAACTGTAAAATGTCAAAGCATGTAGTTACCACTGCGTTCTAACGCGGAGATGCGAGGATGGTTGAAATTCGCTTGGCCCGCCGTTTATCTGCATGATAATGCCGTCCTTATGCATGTTCAAAACTAGACGGTCGCTTTTCGTTTAAAACAGTGAAATATACACTACTATAGCGAGCGTTATGGTAATCTAAGACACATTATAAGAAAATAGTGTTTTTAGTGCACCTATGTATTTGAGCAGGTATTTGTAAATATCTTTTCAAATTTATTTAAATAAATTAATAGCAGTTAAATATTAATAAACAGTCATAACTAATACTATTTCAAAAAATCATTTTATTAATTATAGTTACCAATTACAGCATTTAATTATGTTAAAATTTGCGTTAAAATAGTCCGAGGGTGCTTGTGGAGTCGATGTTCCGTGGTAAATTCTTCTATTTCTGTAAATAAACAAATAATAATTGGTAAATAAGAATATTCTAACAAAATTATTTTACAGCATTTAGTCAGACTCGGAATTTTCTTCACTATCAGATAACATATTCTGGGAAGCATTTGTGATTTTTAAGTCTTTCTTTACTTTATTTGCACATGTAATTTGAGCCATTCATCTGCATGACCCAATGCAACAAATTTCTTTTTTCTTGCAGGAACATTGTGGCCCGTTGCAATCTATAAAATTGTTTCTTAAATTAATAATATACATACCTATAATAATAATTTCTATACCTTGTTTACAACTGCAAGTATTTAAAGCAGGGGTGTTCTCGGGTAATATTGATACTGCAGTTAAAAATTGGCACAGGTTTTCCGTCAACAATTTTCTACCCACAATCTGCCACATCTGGCCAGGATGGTCTGGGTACTGGTTAGCCATATTTTAGTTTGGTAGTATACACAAAAACAATGCTGTATTAAGCTAAAACCCCTCCAAGGTCGTTTATGCAATGAATATTTTCGTTGTTTGTATAGAGTCGCATTACAAACTTTACCATTTTATTAAAATCTTCTAAATTGTCACTTATGCCAACATTACTAAGTAAATAGTGATGTGAGAAAACACTTTCCAGCATGATTTGTTGCCCATTCCCACAAACTGACTGGTTGTATCACAACCTGTGAATGCATGAAACGCTGGTAGGCATTTTGTCATTGAACTGTTCATTTTCAATTCATGGATTGCTAAAAATCTTTCGGTTTATTTGGTTCCAACCTTCATCCAAATTTTCGGCGTAAGTATATCTTTGAAATGGGTCAATAGTAACAAAACATTTGTATCTTTATAATTACTTACTTACTATTTACTTAGTAATGTTGGCATAAGTGACAATTTAGAAGAAGATTTTAATAAAATGGTATAGTTTGTAATGCGATTCTATATAAACAACAAAAATATTCATTGCATAAAAAATCTTAGAGGGGTTTTAGCGTCCTCAAAGCGGATCAGCAAATTACCTCCAAGTTTAGATAGCTTAAAACAGCATTGCCTTCGTGTATACTACCACACTAAAATATGGCTAAACAGTACGTTACCCAGACCATCCTTGCCAAATGTAACAGATTGTGGGAGAAACTTTTTGACAAAAAACCTGTGCCAATTTTAACTAGGGATGCACGATTCTGTAAAAAAGATTGATTTTCTCGATCGATTCAGATCGGATCGCTTAGGATCGATTCCTAAAAAGTCGTAATGCAAAAGATCGGTTTCCGATAGTTCCAAACAATTCTACTACTCTGTTTTCAAAACTGCTGAACATAAATCTAAAATTAGTTTCGTGCGAGTCTCAAAAAAGTTGTTCAAAATTGTAGCCTCATCGTCATGAAATGAGGATGGTACAGGCGTTATATTGCAACTTCAACCTAATGTAATATATACATATAGGTAGAGGTTACAATTTTTTTTCGAAAACTAGGCTCGAGCACACAGAACTAATTTTAGATTCGTGTTCAGCACCCTCGAAAATAGGGATTTTTTAATTAAGATTGAGAGTTTGCACTATAACAAATGTTTAACTGATCTCCATGGAAAATAATCGATTCACCAAATAATCGTTGTTCAGAAAATCGATTCAAAATATCGAAAATCGCATTTGAAAAGATCGATTATTTATAAAACCGATTTAAATCGGACATCCCTAATTTTAACTACAGTATCAATATTACCCGAGAACACCCGTGCTTTAAATACTTGCAGTTGTAAAAAAAGGTAAAGAAGTTATTATTATAAGTATGTATATTATTAATTTTAATTAACATTTTTATAGATTGCAACGAGCCACAATGTTCATGCAAGACAAAACGAATTTGTTGCATTGTGTCCTGCAAATGTATGGCTCAAATTACATGTGCAAATAAAGTAAGGAAAGACTTAAAAATCACAAATGCGTCCCAGAATATGTTATCTGATATTGAAAAAAATTCCGAGTCTGACTAAATGCTGCAAAATAATTTTGTAAGAATATTCTTATTTACCATTTATTATTTGTTTATTTAGAGAAATAGCAGATTTTACCACGGAACATCTACTCCACAAGCACCCTCGCAAATTTTAACATAATTAAATGCTGTACATTGGTAACTATAATTAATAAAATGATTTTTTGAAATAATATTTGTTATGATTGTTTATTAATATTTAACTGTTTTTAATTTATTTAATTACATTTGAAAAGATATTTACAAATACCTACTCAAACACATAGGTTTTACACTAAAAACCACTATATTCTTATAATGTGTCTTATATTACCATAACGCTCGCTATAATATCACTGTATCTTTTACTGTTTTAAACGAAAAGCGACCGTCTAGGCTCCAAAATACATAAGGACGGCTTTGTTATGCAGATAAACAGCGTGCCAAGCGAATTTCAACCATCCTCGCATCTCCGCGTTAGAACGCGGTGGTAACTACATGCTTTGACATTTTACAGTTTTTTGACGAAACTATGTATCGGATTTTCAAAAACAAAAAAGCATTTTAATCCTTGATCTTTAGTCTACAACGTTCGTAGAAGGTGTTTTTTTGATTAGAATTAGCATTCTTGACTTATCTTGGTGTAAATGATATTGCAATTTCGATGTTTCAGCGCGAGCCGTTTTATATTAAGGAACTCCATATAAGAGCGTGTTGCACGGATAATTTAAAATTAAAAATAAAATAGTTCCTCTTGGAATTTTAAGACAAAACTTTCAGAAATGATTAAACATGTTGTGTAGATCTAAATTAAGCAAAAAACATTTTTTACAATTTTTTGGAAAACCACCCCTAACTACCTCCTGCACACCACGATTTTTTGACGACCAGGCGATTTTGCTTTCTAAAGGCATAAGGAATAATTATAAAACAGGTTTTACATTTTAGCAAAAAAGTGCAAACGGAATGACACGATAGAATCATTTTTAAACTCCACATTTTAATATTAGCTCAGTTGTAACACTATATATTATTTGTTACCAACATCAAATAATTTGACAAATATAATGAAAATTATATACCTAGGTATAGTTGTATTACTACTGTTACTCATAAAATACAGGGCGTCCCTGAAATGCATATACCAGTGAATCACACTATATTCTTAATATATAATAATAATAATGATAATGATAATGATAATGATAATAATAATAATAATAAAACAACAAAGCGTCGAACGATTAAAATTAAATTTGACATATAAAAATATATTGATACAATACTTTTCCTGATGCAATTAATGTTAATTATCAACATGCATAAATGGCTTAAACTAGATACCTCACTCAAAAAAATATATTTTTTTGTGTATTATCTGTCACAATTTATTTTCTAGTAAAAGCCAAAACTTTGTAGAACAAACTCTCTTCCAAATTTTTGATAACATAGTTAGGCGGTGTTACCCACTATTTTCAGTTTTTAGAAATTATTTCTTTAGTTATTTTTTTATATTCGCATGTAAGTTTGTACGTTGAAGCTTTCTGTTGTAAAACATTTGTTTAATGTTGTTCAACTTTTTGTAAAACATGTATCAGTTAAGTTGTTTCCATTATTGAGTAAGAATATTTATATTTTATATTAAAATTTATGTTTGTGATAATCAATATAAATGTAATAAAAGACATATACAATTTAGGTACTTAATACCTAGTTCGTGTTTTTTTATTTATTTCGTTTATACAACAAATAAACTTATATAAATAAATATTTTGGTTTTATTTGAAGAATTAGGATTTTATAGTAAAATATACAGAAAGACGGCAAGATGGAGTCTGCACGCGGGCGGCCAACACCCTATGAACGACCCTGATCAGTGTACTTTAAAAAAAAATTGAAACTAGTATTTCTACCTTAAAAAATATTCTCGCACATTTGTGCATTTTGTGAAAAGCTAAATACTAGAAAAATAAAAATTGTGTACCTATTTATAAACTTTTAAAATCAATTCACTTCCTTATTCAATAATAAATAATAATTGATTTCTGTAAGCAACAAAACAGTGATGATGAAGATAGTTATTTATTTTTGTGTGACTGTTTCTTTTCTATTAATAAGTATATATTCTTGTGAAAAATATACATTATGAAGCATTAGGGTTAATTTATATTACATACAATATTAAGTTAATTATTATATGTATAGACAAATAAAAAGAAATAGTACATAAATACCGAATTATTGCCGAATTACGGAATTGTGAATTTTACCACAAACATGATATAATTGTAAAATTCACGTAAAATTCGCGAGGTAAGCGTAAATGGGCGCCGCCGGCTCTGATACCACTAGATTCCAAGCCTGCAATCCAGAATAGTGGGGAGAGCTAAACCGTTTAACAAGATTATTAGAGATATCTCTGGATTCATAGGATAAAAAAATTAAACAACTCATGATTCAGAATCTGCAATATATTGCTGAAGTCCGATTTCACTGGTTTCTTGTATATGGTTTGTCTAATAGCCGTAATTAAATAAAATAGTTTAAAACAGGTCCTCAGCGCCATCTATACGAATTTTGTTAAACTACATAGGTGCGAAATTATTTATTTTTTTTAAAATTTTACTCGTTGATATAAAGTAAATAAAAAATAAAGAAATTAATCCTTGAATAGTAGTGCAAGTCCGAAATTTGTTAGATTTTCATTATTTATCTCCGGTGCATAAAAAAAAAATCATTAAATTTGGCATCTATATCAGGTACCATTGCCCACTCTTAAATCAAAATCGACCAGAAAAGCGGAAATTTTTAGGCACAGCATATCGAGATGCGGTTTTCTGCATTGTGTTGAGGAAGGTCCCAGGAGAAAAGTCTATATCGTTTGGTTTAACCATTTTTTGAAAAATTGTTGGATTAATAAAATTATTATTATTATTATATTTACCGGGAAATCGCTCTGCTAAAGCATTCCGAATTGCTACACACGTAAGCAATTTTTGACACTTGAAAAACTAATGTAAAGACTGGCATCACAAGAACTTTAATACCTACAAAATGTAATCGGATTTCAATATTCAGAATCGCCTGGCTAGAAACTACAGCAGCCCAGCGATGTAAAGGTTGAAACTACTAGAACTTCAATATTTTTTTTCTGGTAACAGAAATGATTCGAAATTAAGAAAATGGAAATTACATGCGGTATAATTCTGTGGATTCATTCAGTTGATCTGAATAACATTACAGATTAGCAGTGATTTTCTGGATTTCTCTACTAATTAAGGCACGTATCTAATTCTTAATCTCACGAACGATCTTGACAGTACAAACAGATTGCTTTAATTTGATTGACTTTTCACTAATCGGATAAATTCCGTTTTTTAACATTTCGGGGGGCAACATGACTTTCGGCACGTACCTGTTTTATTGTAAAATGCGTGTATCTGCATTTTTTGTACTTCGACGCGAACGTCACCAAGAGTTATAAATAATGAGGCGAGAGATAACAGAAACTCATCCCGATGCTTCGTGCTCCTATTCTCAGTTTCCACGAGTCATATTTCTTATCTCGTTTTTTATCTGATTATGACGATATCGCGTTGTTTACGTTGTGTTGGTCAGTTGATTGGAAAACATTTAAATAACACTTTGGCATAAAGTAAAAAATAAATAATTATTATTGCTCGACATGCAGTATGAGAAAATATGGAAGCAGTTGTGTCTTCATTCAACATTGTGTACACCAGAAATAAGTATACTATGTTTCACAAGTGATTCTAGAGTTACATCCAAAATAAGTTTAAGAAAAACTAAAAAAATTAATCTAGCTAAATTTACTAACCTGGTACAATGAAAACATTCTATAAATATCTAAGTTCACTTGTGGGAACTCGAATATTCAACCACGATAGATGAGATCTGACCTAATACAGTAAAGTATGTTACAAAAGCTAAAAATAAAGAATATATGGGTAGATATTGTGGGTGTAATTCAACGCTGGTCGGGGTTTTAGTCCGCACAATATTGTTAATGCCTAAGAATGTATAAAAAACGATTACATAAAAGGTAAAAAAAGTTTTGATTATTTTAGGTAATTGTTATATTTAATTTAAAATTCATGAACAGGTTAAAGTCAGTTTTGACATTGTCGATATTTAATTAGTAATTCTACTGTATTCATCTGTTTCTTGTGGTACAGTATGTATTTCTGGTATTTTTTTACAGTAATTCAAGGTGTGAAGAGCGTGTAAATTAACTCATTTTTATCAGTGTAATAATATAATAAATCTAGTGCAACCGATTTATTTGTTTCGTATACGCTTAAAAAAAATAAGTATAATTCCCAAGGTTCCCACGAAATGCCAGCGATACCCGTGCGAATTCACAATGAATGAACATTTTAGAGAAGGCTAGCCAATGCAGTGACCTACATTTAAAGTCAACTTTAATTTTCATAGTTTGATGGCGTCTCTTAGGCGCCATCGAGGTAAATTATGTGGAATTAGCACAGAGCTGCGCTGCACTTTATTGGCAAGCGATTGAAGAGTGAAAACCTCGCGTCGCTTAGCCTATATTACAGCGGACGGTATACGGCCGAGTATGTTTGAATATGGGTACACGATGCTTGCCGGTAGCCACCCGTAAATTGCTCAAAACCTTCGGATTCGAAACCACAGCGAAATCTATCGGAAACTATAAGGATTTTACAAAAAAAATTACGATATTGACGCCATTTTTCAGTATGCATCGATTCGCTCTGTATATATTTTTAACATAATTTGTCCTTCCGAAGTAAGGACAGTCAAGTATAATTTTTGCGTACATTCTGCTCAAAATCCGTCTTTGTTATCCCTAGCTATTATTTCTATATGTTTGAAATTTAAGAAAAGGAAAGGTACACCAACAATTTTTGAAAGAAAACATACGTACACTGGTACACTCCATTTATAAAAAATCTCGCGTTCTTAATTTAAAACCCAACCTTGGTAACGGGCTGAGTCATTCGACAGATCCTCATTCGTATTTTCGTCTTTCCAACGTCCTTGAGCTTACACTATCAAAATATTAATATCTAAAATCATCAATCATACGCTTAATCACTCTATTATAACACCTAAACAAATATAAAGTAATGCATAACAAAACGAGTGTTTATGCGAACGTTCCTACGATGTCCCGATATTTCAGGGTTTGCGACACATTAAAAATTAAGGCAGGCCGTCCACCAGTGGATTTGCTCTGTATATTATTCTCTTAATAATATTTTTGATCGATGCGTAACATCGGAATTGTCGGAATTGACGTTCTCCCACATCCACGGCCTGCTCGACCTAACCAATGTCACTCAGGCTATTGCACTAAAGTGTTAATTTTCAGTCTCGAATTAATTTCATGTTTCTGGCAACTTTTCAATAATTCTAAAATTACAGCTATTCATTTACAGACAATGTAACACACGTAGTATATTAAACTGTCGATGGACCCACTATTTTCAGTTTGATTGATGCTAAAAGTCGTTTACTTTTACTTACTTTTTTTATACAAAGCTATTAGTGAATTGTTCACCTTTTTAAAGATCGTTTTCGTCCAGACCAATCACTTTGAGGTATACTTACATTTTTGTTCAGTAGGGAAAACTATAAGTGCACTTTTTTTCGTTTCATTCAAAAACTTCAGTGACATTTTGACAAAAAACAGATCATCTTAACTTCCCTTAAATATTTAATTAACGATTTCATTTCGTTTGCTGCAATCTGTGTTGAACTGGAAGCTGTATGTATGTCTTTGAAGATGTTAAGAGGCAGTGAAGAGGCATCGACCTCTATATGGCTTTGCGCGAGTGCATAAAAGAGTTCGGAACAGAGTTAACTGTTTACTTTGTACTAAAAGTGGGCATAAATTATTAGCAGATAATTAATATTTACTGCTTTTCGCTGTCCTTGGAAAAATATCCGTCCTTGTCTAATAGCCGGCAATGTTTGTAATGTGATATGTACTGTAAATGTAGAAAGCAGTACGTGAGTACTTTAATTCTTTGTTTACAACATGCCATTATTATTTATACGCTCTACATATTAGATTTCGGGATGCACGGTTCTTAACAGAGTCGTACTTAGTTCGTTCCACCCTGTTGTAATTATACTCAATTTGTCGCCATCTACATTTGACTTCTTTAAAGCACGAATCTGGCAACCGGTAATGAAAGTCGCAGCTCCTATCTCTTATGGTGTGTCGATATCGTACGTTAGCAAGCACCTAGCAAATGGCTACACTTAAAACTAACAATTGTACATAGAAATGTATCATGATGCAATTTCCTTGCACTTATTGTGACACCACTGCATTAATTTTCCAAACGTATTTGTGCTTGTAACATAAATGTTTTGTTTTGTGTTGATACCTGAGTAACTAGAACAAAAAAGTTGAATATTCGAATAAACTTGTACTTTTCCCACACTATATCAATTACTGCATACCTATCGGTACCAAAGTTCTTCTAATGAGCTTTATGAGAACTCGATGGTATTATAACAGGTGTAATGGGGAATTATATAGGCGCATACAACTAATTTATCTAAATTCCGTTCGCCATTTATGGCTGGGCATTAATTTTTAGATTAAAAAGAGGGAATTGCTGGTAAATTGTGGGAAAGGCTCACTGGACGGGCAGAAAAGAAAATAAAGGAAATGGCAGTCATAAAGTGCACCTGGAGTCGTTGCAGGGCGCTGTTTGTAATATATTTAACATTCTCGATGGGAAACGAGTCTATAGCGGGCAGGTTTTCTGAAGAGCTTTATACGTGTACCAAAAGTTATGTTTTAACTAACTTGGGTAAAATGGAAAGAATATGTTAATTAGTATCAAACCATCGTTCTTTGCAGTTTTTAAAACATTTTTATCAGTGTAACACAATAGCCAATTCGCGAGTAGGTACCAAAAAATGAATGTTATCTAAAATCGTTCAATCACGGATCAACTAAAAAGTTGAATGGCTAGTGTTCGGCCAATCGCTTACGAGATTGGATAATAAGTATTAGAGTTGTCAGCTAAAAATATTAATGACTTGCCAAAAGGCAAAACGATGTGCTTGACAAAAGACGAGTTGGAAAAATTGCTATAAAAACAAATATATATCTTATAAAAAACATCAATTGTCGAATGGCGTAGACAACCGTGATATACTCCTGCCAAATTTTATTTTTAAATAAAGGTACAGATTTAAATTTTGATAAAAAAATGTACAATGTTGTCTGCGTGCATATAATTATTTAAATAAGCTTACATAGTTATTTTTTATATATAAATATCCTAGAGGTGATTCAACAAAATAAATGCGTAGTATATGCAACCAATTATACATAATACTATATACGATAAAATTTTGTATATTCGACTTGGTAGATCGTTTATTAAAACAATAGTTTTTAACTAAACTTACCTCTATTCAAAATTGTTTTGTTTAGTATTTGCAACTAACTTTAGAATCCTTTTTTACATGCAGTCTAAACAAACCAAAGCAAGGCAGAAACAATCAATCTCTTCACTGTGTCAGTTATCTAAGTTTTTCAGGGTGTATAATAGTTTACAGGTCATTTACAATAAGAAAAAAGCACAGTGCCACAAAGAAGGGAAACTTTTTAGGTATATAAATCTCCAAGTAAATCTAGGTAAATCCTCTAGTAAATCTGGCAACGCATTATCTATATACTGCAAATACATTTCTTCTGTTAACAGTTTTAACCTTTGCGAAAGAATGGCAGGGAAAATAATACAACTACTCTAACTTTAGTTAGATCAAATGCTAAAACTCATATGGGTAGTAGTTCGTTCTTTGGCAATTTTAGGTCACTAAAGGCGGTGGAAATATATTATAAGTAACACGACGCAATTTCGAAGACATTCATATGGAAGGTATATCCACCATATTTCATATGTAGATAAGATGCCAATGTGTAGATCATATTATGTTTACCTTCTCAACTGTCAAAAATTTCCACTTAATTATCGCCTCTAAAAAATTTCCCGAAATATTTCTGGTTGCCATGGTAACGAGTCAAAATAAGGACATCTTATTGGTTTTAAAGTAGTGCTGTGAAATTTTCATCTGAATAAACTGTTCTTTATACCTAGCACCTACTCTTTTTGTGAAATTTGTTTCATGGGTGAACAAAATATGTATGCAAAAGTTTAGATCCATTCCTGTTTTACTATTAATCGTAAAAAACACTTTAGCGTGGTATAGCCCCCAAACTAAACGCATTTGTCATCGAGTCAAGTTTGTTTATATTTTCATCCAAAGAACATTATAACGACCTATTAGCCGAAAGACATCCTGTACAAGGTTTTTAATCTTTAAAGTATTAAAGATAAAGTATTTAGCATACTATCGATCGGATTCCCGTGAATTTCGTACCCTTTCACTTGCGCAATTACCTCTAATGATCTAATTATTAAGACATCCTCAAATCGAGCGGATTTCAGACCAACCGAATAGACGGCTTACTTGGTCTAGTCTAGACGGCGTACTTTCGAACGCGTTACCCAACCAGTGCGTATTGCGGGCATTTTTTCGGTCTGGCCGCCAGAAAAATGCACTTTCTCGCGTGGAAGAAGAAAAAGTCGCATCGGAAGCCGTAGGAGGGCACGGCGATGGCGAGCCGTCGGGGTAGGGGGGCAGGTGTTATGATCGATCTGCATGCACCTCACGGGCGCCGGCAGATGGACGCCTGGCGCCACGGGAGTGACGTCACCGCCGTGTTGATGTTACGCTCAGCGCACCTGTCAATGACACGGGGTGTTGCCAAGCCGTCGCGGTTTTCTTTTTTTCTGCCACTTCGGGGCACAGAACAATAGAACACAGAAGCGAAACTCGGGCGGAGAGTATATGCACAACTGGTAAGTGTGAGTTCATCATATAATGTTTATTATTAAAGATCCAAGTTGTACACAATCAGTTACATTTTTTTATACAATCAAACGTTAAAGGCTATACAGCTTCATTTAAAAACACCCATTATTTTATACAATCAAACGTTAAACGCTACAGATAACCAAATTTTCTGTATTTATGATGACCGACAATTTTTTATTAATTAGCCAAATAGTTACCTTTAATTTTGATGAATAAAAAGTTAATGTTTGACTCAAAATAATTTTACAGTTATTTAAGTTCTTAAATTATTTTTAGGTAAATTTTATAGTAAAAACACGTTGATTTAATTGGAAAATAGAACAGAAATTGAAAATAATTATGACAAGACATCTATAGGATTTAGATCTGAAGATCGCGGAGGCCCAATGTCCTATCCGATGTATCCCGTGAACTTGATTCAGAATTTCCCAGACTGCCGAATGAAAATGCCGCTCGTGAGTTTTGCCTTGCTTCTTCTTACGTTAAAATGTACGTTAACTTCGTTACTGCGATTTTTATTGAAAAATAATTAGTAAAATAACACTTTAAGAACGTCTTCAACACAAACTCAGCGTTAGCCACTCAGATCGCCAAGGATAAAGATAAAAAACCTGCACTGACGACGCTCTGATAATAGTATACAAATTTTCAACAGCATTAAAAAACGATCTTTGAGTTTTCTTTTTGTCACTTCTTCAAGCGTTTTTACGCGTCTTTACGCTGCTTTTTATTGTATTCAGTTATTGTAACTAACATTTTTTTCTTGTTTTCCCTTAGATTTTTATTATATAATTTTTTATAAATAGATTTATTTAAAAGTGCAAATATGGTTAAAAATTGCCGGATAAGTGAAACACGCTGTAAGAAACCGCACCAAGTGTTATAATATTAATTATTGTATTTATTAAAAAAGAGCATTAGAAACAATATACATATACGTATTAAGGAGATGTATATGAGGTATGTATTATTTGTACAATGCCCCATAGAAATTTGCACGACACGCAGTGGCGTACCCAAATTTTAACTTACGGGGGTATATAATTTTTCCCGGACACCCTGTATATTCTATTGAAAGATGCTGATCTCTGTCCCGTGAATTAATTTAACGCGTCCATTCATACCCTCCACCCTCCCCGGTGAGTACGCCACTGACGACGCGCAACTATTTCGCAGGCGCAAACAAAAAAATAAAAGTAGTAGCAAGAAAGTCGGGTCGCAAGCCTAATTAAAATTATTACGGAATAGCATGCGTCCGTTAAAAAAGTTGACATCCTTTTACATGGCAGAATGAGACGTCTCGCTACTAAGTCGGGTTTAAGAGGAGCAGCCGGACCACACACGGAGTTCGATGCAAATTTTATACCCGTTTCTCGGTATATCGCTCGACTCGATCTTTGATCCAATATCGGGCGAGCGGGTATTTCATCAATCCCTTCCAGCACAGTACAACGTACCTAGGAACGAAAATGACTGGCTCTTATGAAATTATATTGATAGATCTTAATTCGTTTTAATATACATTATTTAAGGAAATTTTAAAGCTGTAGTACCTGGTGGTCCAAAGAAACATTGCCATCTGGAGATTTTTTTGGAAACTACTTTCTTACTATCCTCACAGAAATGTAGTATAACGTTTATTTAATATTTGCATTAATTAATGCTGATCTTCATACAGAAAATTAGCAGTTGCAAAAATATCTAGATGAAAATTCATTTCATTGAACCACGTTGAATATCAGGTCAAAAAACTTTAGGAATTGCTATTAAAATAAAGTTGATATACTTTCATTTTGCGGCACAAGTCACAATTTTTTTTGTTTAATGTATAGATAATTAAGCTAAAAGAAATAACTCTGAAGACAAGGTCGGATTCAATAATTATCTGAAATAAAAATGAATTAACTAAATATTGCTAATGAAAAAACATATATCTGTCATTGTGTACTTTTTTTTTATTAGAAATCAATAATAACGTCCCGACTAGTGTAATTTCATCTACATATTTCCTTATATATGTATGTCCTCTTATACCAAATGTCTTTACAAATGATAAAAGTACATACCTGGCATAATGAAATCATTAAATAAGTTTCAAAATTCGAATTCTTTTTTGAATGTATACGAACAATAGATAGAATCTCACCTTTTTCTGCATTCTAGGATTTTCTTCGGGTAGTATTTCAAATTAAATCGAGTATCTAACTATAAAAATTGGGATATAAATAAAGAATAAATTTTAAAATTCATTCGATTCAAAAGTGTTAGTAATTTGTCTAGAAAAATTAATATAAATGAAAAGCATTTACCAGCTTTATTTAAATATTTGCCATTATGCTATCTTTTTTTCTATATTTACCCACATATTCTTTATTATTAGCTTTTGTAGATATCTTACTACATTGTAAAATTATGTAAATTTAAAATAAAGAAAGCCACCTGAAGAAACAGTCTTAGAAATGCAAAAAATGTCCGATATCATCTATTGCAACCTCGATTGCAACTGATTGCATGTTTGTATATGGTCAAAAACGAGTTAAGAGTTCTGAAAATCATTTAATGATTTCACAACTACTAAATTTAGCTAGGTTAATTTTTATTTTAGATATTTATTGAATCCAACATTTATAGGAATTGTTGGAAAATTTGATTTCAATCAGCTTAAATATTTTTGATCAGTGTTCTCCTATTTTTAAAAAGTTTTTGTGCGAAATCTATCCTTGGACTACTTTTATTACCCTCGATAGACCTTACTATATGCTGTTATTGATGGAACAATTAGTAAACTTGCCTTTTTCTTTGCAGATTCCTGTATGAACCCCCTAGTGTGGTGCAAGTTGGCGTACTGGGAAATGTCACAACGTGTGGGTCCACCTTTTCCTGTAGAACCTACGGCTGTGAATGTTTTTGGAGATGATCCCTATGGTGATGGTCTTAATTTAGAAACCTTAGCTCAACATAGTTTTAGTCCTCCCGAGTCGGTGCGGCAAACAAGGGGTAAAATTGGTTTAGGTAAGTTGAAAACGTGGATAAAGCGATGGCATAAACTAAATAGCCTTGTCTTCTTTCAGGAGTAACGCTGTCGCACGAAGAGGATTGCGTTTGGGTGTACAACCGCTCGGACAATCCGATCTTCGTGAGCTCACTGACTCTGGAGGATCCCGACTCACCTTCACCTACACGAGTACCTGCCGGCAACTGCCTCTGCGTCTTTGACCCCGTCAAGACAGCTCAGCAAAACTACGGATGGAACTTCACCCATCCCCAGTTTGGGCCCATCGACCCGAATTCCATTAGGATCAGCTTCGCGAAGGGCTGGGGCCAGAAATATTCCAGGCGAGAGATAACGTCCTGCCCCTGTTGGTTAGAAATCCTGCTGGCGCCTTGTAGGTGATTAAAAACATTTCTGATAGTAATGGAAACGGCGAAGAGGAGCGGGACTTTGTTGTTATATTTTTTTGAAAAAAAAAATGTACAAAGGAGTACTACTATTAATTAATATTGTGATTAAAAAGCAAGTTTTTTGTACTAAAATGAAAAAAGAAGAAGCAAGGCTGACAATTTGAAATTTTGTTTTTCGCACCCGATGGTGGACGAATTGTGCTGTAACATTGTTTCCGTCCGATTTTTTGTAATTTTTTATGCAGAAAATGCCTGGTTTAAAGCTAGCATTGTTTCGATCTGGTTGTCTACATTTAAAGAATTTCATAAAATGCATTCCAGTTATTTCGAACGAGACGTTACTTGAAGGCGAACAATATTTTATATATTACTTTTTAACGGTACCTATATCTATAGATATTTAATGTTAGATTGATATATATTTTTTAAACGAAAGAAAAAATACGATTTTTTTAAGAGGGGCGATTGTCGTTTATGAGGTTCTTGGTGATTGGCGGATTCGAACGCGAAATTAAAACAGGTATTTTCGGTTTTTGTGTAGGCAAGTTGTGGAAACAAAAAAGTTTATGTGCAGTTTTACAAATTACCGTTGAATCTGAGCGAATATGAACTTTTTATTGAATTGTGAAAGTTTGTACTATTACGAAAACTGTTGAAGCGCTCTTTCCCCGGCCGTCGGGGGAAGGGCGTTGTATAGAAATTGTATTTAAATTTTTTCAGAGCTAGACGTACTGATGTAAATTTTAGGATATTAAAAATGCCTTATTTACATCTTAGGAGAAGATGTACTTTAAAGGTTTCAGACATAAATCAGTTTGTATTTTGGTGCTTTGAGGCATTAAGAATGTCTATGTAGTCAGGGACCACAATCTCTTTAACTTGTTTTTAATTTTAAAAAACAGCATTTTATTTTTGTATTACTCGCAAGGTACGCATATTGCGATATTAGTAGTCTTCACGCGTTATCATGACCTTTTCACGTTAGCTTGAAATTGGTAGGTGTACGTGTCGATGCTAAGAAAATCAAACAGTTGAAGTGTTCAAAAATATTTTTATCCACAATCACATTTCATTTATGAAATAAAGAAGTTCACTGCTACTAAAAGCGAAGAGTAATTAACGGAAATTATTTAAATTTATGAAAAATTACTAATTTCTATTAACACTGACATTTATAGTAATTTTTCTTTTTTTGTCTGCATCTTTGGAAATTGCAATATCTGGTATATCTGCTTGTTTGATGCAGAATCTTCAATGCAACTTTCTGTTATTGCTATTCATTTGACTTGGTATCAGATATGGAAATTCTACCGACTTGAGTTTGTGATTGTGGATAAAACGTTGTATTGAGTTCATGTTTTATCCACTTATGAAATTTAAATATTCTTCTCTGAATAAAACGCTCATCTCCTAGACATTTACTTCTATATTCTGTAATGAAACGAGAAAATATAAGGACCACCATTGCAGTCGATTCTTTGTATCCAAACGTATATATTTAAAATCTAGAGGAGTCGGAATCTCAGTTCAGACCTATTATACTCACAAAAGAAGGGAATCTTTTTCGATGACTTACAGATATATATATTCTCCGTATTCTAGTTTCTCAATTTTTTTTTTAAAGACTTGTTTTTGGAGCTGGAATTTTCATATTAGAAGAAAGTTTCTATCTTCTCTTCTTTATATATATTTGGATATATTATCGAAAGTCATTATGCGATATAACAAATTTGAAAATACTCAAAATCAACAAAAAATATCGCCGGATGTTGGCATAACCTTATTTTGCTGCAAATGTGGTCCTACGTCCATTAAATCCGATCTGAATATTTTTGAACAAATATGTGTCGATAAAACGTACACCTACGTTTTATTTTAAATAATATGGTATAACGCGTTTTCCATATGCGTACTTTGCGAGACGTTCCCCAATTATACAAAATTGTTGTGTTACTTATTATATTGATTGTGTATAAGCAATTGGTAATAATAATAAATTTGTTTCCTTGGGTTTCAAAAATTGAATATACGTTACTAGTCATTTAGTCAACTTTTACGCTAGGTCCAGCCATATAAATCTTTGTAAATTATAGAGTGCCTTTAAATAACAGCAAATATTGTAAAAATCAAATTATTGTACCATAATTGTAGAAATTTGTAATTAATTTGTTTTTATTTATTAATCTATTTAATTATACATTTTTGTATATAAGAATAAATTTAATATAAAATTCTCGAGTTATATTATTTAACTTTTTTATATATAATTATCTTTTTACTTTGTATATCCATATCGTACCTATAATTTACCTTGGAGTTTTTGTTATTTATTATACAGAGTTGTACACGCTGAATACTCATATTCCCTAGTTTTTTTTTCTTTCAGTACTAAAATTCATGACAATCAGTCAAAATAGCCCAAAAATGTAAATACTGTACATAGTAAATACAGCACGGAGAGGGAGTTAAATCCCTTAATTTATAAATAAAGAACTATTAATTTATACAAAATTTGTTTTATTTCTTACTATGCAGAGAAAAACGTGAAAATAAAAAGCCCTCGTATATAAACTGGATTTGCCTTGGTCCAAGACACAATAGTTAAGAAGAAGAAGAAGAAATTTACTAAGATGACCTACTTATGTACAATCTATTGCAATAATAATGGCAGGCAACTGGTTTTGAACTACTTGAAGTTTTGAGTAGAAATTTTATTAGATTTTTGCTGGTATTATATTAAAATTTTAAAGTAGGTATACCCGCGTCATGGGCGTATCTATGATTTTATCTTGGAGGGGGTAATGTTGTACAGACTTACAACATCAACAGACTAAATAACTAAACATAAATAAAGACTTTTGTAAAATAAAAGAAGTTAATATCAACAGTAAAATATGTACAGTGTGTCCACGGATGGAGTTGACAAGAGGAGAAACTCTTATGTTTTTGACTTTATCGAAAAATGTCACTCTTTATAAAAAGTTTTGCTTCCCGAAAAAATGAAATTCTCATAGAAACTTCTTAGATCAGATATACAGGGTGCTCATAAATTAAGAAAACAAGAAAATACTCAAGAGAAAAGTACCATTATTTATTATTGTATACAACATTCTTATAAAACAAATCTGTTTATAACTTCAAATAGAGTCCCAATACAAATTTTAAAATCAAAATTTAAATTTTAACATTTACTCTACCTCTACCTCCCACCTCAACACATTTTTCCGCTAACTTAATAAATTGTTCGAATAGTTAGCGACTCATTCAGTTCATGTATTCCTTGGCGTATGTGCTTTTTTAATACTTCCCTATCATGTGGCAAATCATTTGAATAAATGTGTTTTAGGCACCTTGGAGAAAAAGGCAAGGGGTGTAAGGTTAGGATTGGCCAAATCTTTCTGTGACCAGGACAGCCGTCCTGTTGCCAAAACATTTTGGAAACATTTGGTTTACCATTTTTAGTTGAGAGCCAGAAGTACGCAATAACCTGTTTTGGCAACAGGACTGCTGTCCTGCTCATTTTACAGCCTTGCTCAGCCAATGGTGAAAGGTGGATTGGAATATTTGGCCCATTATCCAGCTAGACCACCTGACTTTTTTCCTAATACAAAACGTTTATTCAAATGCCATATATCTGCCACATGATATTAAAAGAGCGCATAAAAGAAGAAATAACAAACTATTCGTAGTGTGCAGAGTAAAAGTCAAAATTGAAATTTTGATTTTAAACTTTGTATTAGGACTCTATTTCGGGTTATAAACAGATTTGTTTTATAAAAATGTTGTGTAAAATAATAAATAATGGTATTTCTCTCTTGAGTATTTTCAGGTTTTTTTAATTTATGAGCACCCTGTATATCTGATCTAACAGACAGAGACATTTTTCGATAAAGTCAAAAACAAAAGACTTTCTCCTCTTGTCAACTCCATCCGTGGACACACTTTATAATTTAAAAATGTATGCATTGCAGCAGTATTATAAAAATAAAAGATAATGGAAATTAAATTAATTTTTCTATTTTTTTTTACTTGCATATCAATAATTAAAATGTCTAACTTAATATGTCTATGTATATGTAGAAGAGCAAGGAGTCTTTATGAACAGAATTGGGAAAGAGAAAGTTTTCGCCGCGGACAAAAGCATATTTAAAAATATTGTATTTATCTAGATCAGAGGTATTTTCAGCATTTATATATGCAGCAACATCGAGCAAAATTACAGAATTTAGGCTTGAAAGTCACGTTAAATATTACTTATAGAAATATTACTTATTACACAATTTAATAGGTATTGTTTGTATGCAATTATCAAGTAATTCAAATTACAAATACTTTACCCCTGTTTTATTACATGAAAAATTATAAAGTAATGTATTTCATTTCAGGAAGCTTCTTGGAGGGTAATTACCCCATTACCCCCCCTATGGATACGCCCTGACCCGCGTCAAGAATTCAGACGTCTTACGTTATGGCTCACGTTACACATCTGTTTTTATTGTCAACGTAATTTTCGATATTTGGTCGCGTTAAAAACAATAATTTTTTGCAATTTAGTGCAATATATAATGCAAACTTTTAGTGTAGTATATAGTTTTATTACTATCAGTTGCAGTTTCTTAAATATTTTGATGAAAATATAATGAATTATTCATTTGTTCGTATGACGTAAGTTGTCTGAATTCTTGTCGCAAGTATACCATTACGAATATATCGTCAGTTCGAAACAAACCCACTAAATTCGTTTTACGAAGTGCCATTATTATTGTAATAGATTGTACATGGTGATAAATGTCTAACAAGAAAAGTTGAGAAGAAGAAGATGAAAAGGCTGTCAAGTTAACTACGGTCAACTTCGAGTTAACCTAACTTTTTGGTAATGGATTTAATGATTTCAGAAAGGAATTATTAATTATTTGCAGTATTTGTGTGTAGTGTAATAAAAACGGTGGTTATTCATATGGATTAGACGTATATATGTGAAGTAACTATTTGAGAAAATGAGTGTAATTAGGTTGAACAAAAATTTTGTCCCAAAACTTGTGCTTGCGAGAAACTTGGCTAGTGCCGTGAAAAATGAAGAGGCATACACAGCAACTCCACAGTATCCCACAATATTGGACTTATCATTTGAAAAGAAACTAGAACGAAAGAAAGAAGCGGTGCATGAGGAAATTAAAGCTGTTAAGACCGTAGAAGAAAAACAGATAAAGTTGAACATGCCGAGATATTATTGCTTTAAAAGTTACATGCTTAGGGAAGACTATGTACCTTATAACAACTTGCCTCTTGCGCAGCATGTAACTAAGACACATTTGATTGTTAACAACAACTTACCCGAGTATTATAAAGGTTTTTCCGTAGACGATTTAATCGGTAATATAAAATCGGATATAGAAGAGGCTGTTTTAATAGAACTTGAAGGATATAAGTATGTTATAAATTATTATTTAATTTGTAACTAATGCCTTTCGATATTTTAGGAGAATTAATGATGTAGGCAGCGATATACCCAAGCATGAACTGGAAGACGTTATTAGTGCGTCCATTTGCAAACAATTAAATAGGTTAATAATAAATAAAATACATAAAAGTCATTCGCATTTATTAGATATCCAGGTAAGACTAGTTTGTGCCAAGTAAAATTAAAGTATCAAAGTATTTTAAGGGCGAGACAGATGCTAGAATTGAATCTACTTGGTACGCTGGCGGTATGAATCCTCCAGAGCACGTTAAACGGCTACGCCGTACTAAGGAGTGGATGAAAAAATACGAAAATGATCCCGTTGACCGTCTGATAGTGTATCATGGATCCCCAAGTATAACTATACGATCTCAGTTGCCACTAAATACAGTTGTTCCCTTCTCCGAAGCCGAAAATCCAGATCTGGTTGTTCCATTCTTCCGGTACGACCCAAGAGTTGTCGGTACCGAGACTGAACATAGGCATATGGCAAATATACCAGGTAAGTTAAATTGTTATATTAAAGCGTATGATAAAAAAAATTATCTTTAACCAATTTAAAGATTAATAAAATTCCTCTTAAATGTAACAACTCCAACATCCTGTATCTCAGAATCGAGACACTACCCCACTATTTTTTCAAAGCCAATTTAAAACCCAATTTTTTTTTAGGCATAATTGCAACACTATTTTAATATACCTAATTTTTTTTAGGATTTTGGGCGGGGGATCCGTACCGATTTGGTCTCATATCTTACCACAAAAGGGGCCACATGATAACCCGGCAAGAAAGCTACGGTGACCCTCAAGACGATAAGGAAGCTCTACACAGACAAGGGATTTTAGCGTCCTTCGGTTGGTTATCCGCACAAGCGAACATGTTAGGTTTTACGACGTTTAATGATATTACTTACCCGTTAGTTACACAAACGGTTATTACGAATGGTAAATTATGGTCGTTTTATGTTTACCAGATGAATACGATGCTTTTACATTCGAAATATATTAAGGAGAACCCTAAGACGAATATTTGTTGGGGCACCGAAGAATTGCAATTGTACCAGGACATAAATGATGGGAAAATTGTTGGATTTAACGAGGACGTGCTGAAATTACTCGTGAAATTTTATGTTAACGCACCGGAAAGTAGGCTCGGAATTAACTTAACTCCACATTTGAGTTCGGAGGAGAAGGTATCCGCGGATTACGAAGACGACGAGAAGCGGGAATGGCTCGAGAGGGAATACAAGAATCTCGTGTCGCATCGTCCGCGTCATAAGGAAATGGACGAAATTTACAGCTGGGAAAAGATTTACAAGATCGATAATAAAACGAGATTCATGGAAAAGAGGTTAAGGCCGTTTGAACTATTCGTTTGCCCGCATAAGAGAAGATTGGACGAAAGGCTCCCAAGGTATATTCCAAGGAAATTGAGGCCAGAGTTACCCAGGTGGAAAGGTCGATATGCAAAAGATTTTTTCCCTTAGATTCATTACCAGAATATGTTAATAAATTATAAAATTTGTGTTATGTTTTCTTTCCTTTATATGGGGGGCGACAAGAAAAAAATATTTCAAAATTCCTTACTCTTTATTCATTACTGGCACAATGAAAATCGGTTTTGTCTTTAAAATTAAATTAACAAACATTTACAACATTAAAAAAGCTAAAATGTTACACACCTAAAAAAAATCACCATTAAAGCTTTGATTTCATTTTAACCGCTTGTTCCCTTAATACCCTCCTCAGAATCTTGCCAGTCGGATTCCTGGGAATTTCTTTTAAGAATGTAACCCCTCCCCTCAGTTGCTTTTGCGGAGATACACTATCTGTAAAAATAATTAGGAATGCAGAAGAGTTGGGAAGACACAACTTCAAATTGTTTTGTAATGTCTAAACAAATTATAAACCTATTTATAAAAACTAAAGTAACAAAGCATTTAAGTTTTTAATCTTCAAACAACCTGTAATTTTAGTAGCGGACAGTGATATTTGTAGCTCCTTTCTCCTATGATGTACTGATATTGAGATCAGAGTTTGAACATTGATTTGGTGCCTGCATAAAGAAGCATCTGGCGTATAGTACTCATATAAAAAAAATTGATTTAAAACTAGCAAACAGCGTTTTGCATTCATATTTTAGAATCATCCTGTATTTTAAACATGAGTAATAAAACACTGAAACTGATATCAAAAGTTTGTTGAGTATTTATAAAAAATGTATATATTTTCTTAGTTTTTGTGTTATTATTAGTATTAAATTTCGTTACGACATATTTTATGTTAGCAAACTGAGATAGAATCATGAGTCGTCACACTGTAAACTTTAATTTCAGCACCTCGATTATTTACCTGCCACAAATTTTTCTATTTCCTTCTCCGTCACATTCTTTCCCGGTTTCTTCACAATGAACGCTAGCGGCAACTCCCCCGCTTCTTCGTTGGGTAATCCCACGACGGCAGCGTCCTGCACTGAAGGGTGAGTGAGGAGCAGAGCTTCTAATTCAGCCGGCGCTACCTAAAAATTGTTATTCACCACAGGAAATACGCAAATATTAGCGTCGTAAATACCTGGAATGCTTTGTATTTGATCAGTTCTTTGATCCTGTCCACGATGAAAAAGAATCCGTCGTTGTCGTAATAGGCTACGTCTCCGGTATGTAGCCACCCTTCGTTGTCGATTGTGTTGCGGGTGGCCTCCGGGTCTCCGATGTAGCCTTTCATGATTAAAACGCCTTTGAAGCATAACTCTCCTTCCTGGTAAGGACCTAAAGGTTTGCCTTCTTCGTCTATAACCTAAAGAATTGCAGGTTATGAATTGTAGTTATCATTGGCGTGGATACGGCGTGGCTACGATACAAAGCAAACAATAACTTTCCGTGCTAGTAACAGCTGCATACAATGGTTCGACCGTTGCAAGTTAAGCCAAAGGTGATGTGATGGATCTTTATTATTGAAGCAAAGATACGCAGTGGCACACAAAAGATCACTGATGGGTGAAAATAAAATGATTAAATATACATGCAGGGTGGCGATAAAATATGTGCATAATTTCCTTAAAAACATGTATAACTGTGTTTATACCTTGGCCATCATTCCTGGTACTATTTTGCCACAGGATCCAATTTTTCCTTCTCCGTGCGGAGTAGCTAAGACCCCCAAAGTGGTTTCTGTCATACCGTAGGCTTGTGATACGTGCTTTACGTTGAACCTGTGGATAAACCGATCATTATAGTTTAAATCTATCTATTTCGTCAATTTACTTTTCTTTCAAATCCCGCTCCATATCTTTTCCCATGGGAGCCGCCCCACTCCGCATCTCCTTGATGAAAGACAGATCGTATTGTTTGGCTAAGGGATGTTTTAGTAAGAACAGGTAGACCGGCGGCGGTACGATTAGTCGGGAAACCTAAAGTGGTTGTCGTGAACGGTAACTGAACATACACTGATGATGTGAAAAGTTTTTAGTCTGAAACGTACCCTATGTTTTACTAAGACATCCAAGAACAACTTCGGCTTGAATCTGCTCAATACTACCGTCTTTTTGCCTCTTAAAAGATTCAGGAACATCGTCATAAAACCGAATGAATGAAAGAACGGGGTCAGACCAACCATCGCATCGCTAACGTCTTCAGCATATACAATGTCAATAAATAATTTCCTAAAACAAATAAAATTGTAACGGCGGTGCTTTTTAATGTTACGTAAGTTTACCGAGCTATATCGATGTACGCCGTCATATTATCGTGCGTGCACATAACGCCTTTTGGTAAACCCGTTGTGCCAGATGAGCATAAAATTGTTGCCACGGTTTCTTTCGGGTCCACCGGGGTGGCTTCAAATGATTCGTCTATTTCTTCGGCATCGCAACCTTGATAAATAAACCATATAAATAAGTTAATGTTAAATCTGTTTAAGTATATCTTTTATCTATAAGAACAATAATAGTTATTTATTGTAAGAATGTTTTAGATAGCATTTTATTCAATTTAAGCGTTTAATTTTATTAAGTGAATAAAAAGCGACTAAAACACGAACACAATACAATGTTTTATCCAAAATCACAAGGTCAAGTTAGTTGAATTTAATTAAAGGAAAACAACATTTCTGTCTCTATCAACAAGAATATTCTATCAAAAATTGTGAGAATTGGAGTGCCATGATTTTTTTCATTTATTTTTGGTCGAGAAGTTGATAATGGAACATAATGAGTGTATTTCTCTTGTTCTTCAAAAATATCTGCAGAAGCTGAAGAAATAACTCTAGTTTAGTGCTAGGTAGGTCAAAAGAATTTGCAGAATTTAACAGTTGGCGAGAAAAACGTTACACTGATGACTTTGTGTCAAATAAGGCAGACATAGAAAGACTCGATACAAATCTTCTAGTTCCAATCTATCAAACATTTACAACTCTAAAGAGTGAATAAAACGTTAATTATAAGCTGACTGTGGATAACATTATTTAGATTCTTGCTACATGAACAAATCAAGAAGCTATTTTACTTCTTAGAAATTTAAAATTGATTAAAAATAAACCAAATGCACATTTGCTGAAATTGGTTGTAAATATAATTATTGTTTTGTTGACCTTATCATCACATGTGAATATATAATAAAATATATTAATCAAGTCACATAAATAATATGGAACAGATAACGATTTATAAAAAAATAGTACCTTCTATTAATTCTTCATACATTATCACATTTTGGTGTTTCGACTTTTCTTTTCCAAACAAGACTAGTTTCTTTACACAGGGATGTTCAGGTAAAATTCCTACCATCTTTTCGATGGTTCTCGGGGAGCAAAAGATGATTTTTGGTTTGGATAGACTAAGTACATGTTTTAATTCCCCTAGAAATAAATTATTTCCATTTTTTATTACAGATTATAAAATTTTATGCCAGATTATAATTTATTACATTTAAAATAATTTTTATTGTACAAAATAAAAGGGTAGGGGTAAAAAACAAATTAACTTGTAGTGATATTGAACTTAAGTACTTTATGATAAGTGAAGCAGATTTACAAAGGTCAAGTGAATGTAAATCGTTTTAATTGTTAAATACTTACGAGCTGTATAATCAGGATTTAAAGGTGCAAAGGTGGCACCTAAGAAAAAAGTAGCAGACGGAACAACGCAGAATTCGAGCCTATTTTCACTGTTTATCGAAATACTATCGCCTACCGTTATGCCTTCCTTTTTAAACCATTTTGCTAGTTTTATCGCTCTTTTCAAAAGTAGCGCTGCACTAAGACTTTCATTTGTTTCACCATCAATCTTAAATGCAAAAACCTTTAGATTGCATTATTTAATAATTTTACAAATGCAGGTGTATGCAAATAAATAAATATCACAGGACATCTATTTATTTAAATGAATACTATACAAAAATGTATTCTATGATATTAACTATATATTTACCTGCAACGTATTGTCTTCGTAAGCTTTTAAAGTCAGCAATAATAGTTCTCCAAGAGATACATCTATAAATCTTTCAAATTCTGGTCCTACAATAATGTTGTCCATTTTGTTTTGAATCATTGTGTTCCGTAAATTGTTGTGTTTAAATAAAATAAATTAATTTCACTGGCTGAATCACACGATAAAATTGCGCGTTGCTATCTACATCAATTATACAGAGCTAATTGCCGAAAGTACGGAGTTGCATAGAAAGTATAAATAGGTGTTTATAAACTTTGATCCATGATTGCGTACTTTATCATTTGTGACAATCTAATCAGTATTTATTTATTTTATAATAAACTACGTTTTCCTCATTACTTTTTTAAATTAGTGCGATGCCATAACCTCAACAACCTTGAACCTAGTTGACGTTGACAGTAGTTGACACTTGACAGTGGCATGGACTATGAAATAAATAGTAAATACGACAGAATACGAAATGTCGATATGATACCTATGCTATCAGATAGATTAAGATATCGATTTTGTCTGCTAAATCACGTCGCTTGATAAATCACGGTTGCTTCGATTTAGCAGACGATACTTCAAGATTGGTGCTTTTAAAAAACGTAGATAAAGGATAAAGGTAGGAAATTAACATTATTTCGATTAGTGAGTAGTCTACAGACTACCGTTTTGCATATTATATGTCAAATTTTGAACCATTTTTAAACCAATATGTAACTTCATGATATTTAAAAATACGTCAACTATATAGGCATAGCCTTAACCCCTCTTAAAAATCCACTAACTTGTAATTTATATACGTATAACAATACAAGTAGATATTTATATACGTAGCCAGTGTTAATATAAAAACTGAACACATAATAATACATATAATTTTAAATCTTTTATTTAACATTACTTATTTGCTTGTTTACTTGTTTGTATGTGAGTTTTTTATTTACTTTATTTTTATCTATCAGTATTTCAAGGAAATATACAAATGGCGAAAGGTTCATTTTAATCATAAGACAAGCAATTACATTTTTTACTCCATTCAATCCTCGCGTTACAAAACATGCAATACATTTCTTTGAAACAGACACTAGATAGTTTGCATTATCCAAAAATATTTCGATATAATCCTGTAACTTTAAAATGTTAAATCTCACTATATTTTTGGACCATATCCAGATTTACTATTTCAAAATCATGAAGGTCTTCATCGCAATCCTCATTTTGAAGTGCCCAAAATTTTATTAACTTTACCATTTTGACGAGGTGGACGAATGGGTACAAATATTCCTTCATTTTATATATAATTTCTTTTATTAATTTATTTATAACTGATCTGCCATGTTTTTTCGTTTTTCCATAAATTTCCAGATATATACGTGACTTATTGTCGTATAAATATACTATATTATCGATTAAACTAGTCATGAGGAAAAGTTTGAATTTGCACTTTGGATTTTGAATTGATGACATAATTAAATATGTCAAATAAATAAATGTGACGTCTCTAATTTAGCCAGCACGGCGGAAATAAATAAAGTATTGAATAGACTTTTGTATTTCAATAATTTTCCTCTCAGTGCAGCGTCACAAAATATTTTTTTATACTATTTTTATTAGTAACTAATGGAATAATTCATATTTCGGTGTATATTCTTTTTTTAAACCAATGAAATGGTGTCCTCATATGGTGTCCTAATGTATCAAATCCGTGATCATGATCAATCCTGGTAAGAATTGTTTAATGGTTTATGGTGTACTCATTCTGATTATTCGATGATCAAGGGAAACTACATCTGTTTTCGTAGTCTCTGGTTACGTGCTATGTGGTCAGTGGTCAGTGGTTTTGGTTTAATTTAACCTAAAAATATTTGTTTACTTAAGCACATAGAAAAAAGATAGTTTGGTTAAAGATTTTATTTATAATCGCGTTTTGCTAAAATATTATATAAAGTAGACTAATTGACTGTATTATTTCGCTTCTAAGCTTATAGTTAAGCTTGTAAGTGATTTAAATTATTTAAAATGGCAGGAGTAGAACTTATTATTGAAGAGAAAAAGGATGATGCAGTGGACAGACAAAAGGTACCTAATATATTCATTTAACATGCAAAAATTATTTCTATTGTATGCATTTCCAGGTGTGTCCATTTCTTTTGCGGGTATTTGTATCATCCACAGGCCACCATCACAAACCGTCGGAATTCAATAAGGGCAACACACCTCAAAATGAGCTTCAGATATATACGTGGCTAGATGCCACCCTACACGAACTGACACAGTTGGTCAAAGAGGTTAATCCTGAAGCGAGGAGGAAGGGTACCAAATTTAGTTTTGCTTTTGTTTTTCCCGACTTGAGGCAACCGATTTATCGCATCAGAGAGGTAGGAACAACCACTACGGGTATCAAAGGTCCGGACGATTTAAAAACCCTTGGTCAGCTTAGAATAAACATTGGAGATTATATTGATATCGCCATAACACCGCCAGACACCTGGAATTCGGGAAGAAAAGGATATACAAATAATTATAATAACCATAGGTCTAGACCGTATTAAAATATATTTGTTTTTAAGCGATTTAAACTAAATTTTTCAACTAGTTTTAGAAAGTTTAAGATTTGTAATAAGTTAAAATAAATTTACGTCTACCTAAATGCTTATTTAAATTATTATTCCTGTCCTATAATGTTTATCCTGCAGTGTTCTTGAAAATAGCAAATATGTATTATAACATATATTGTTAGTTTTAAGCCAAAAATAGTTTGGCTGCTAAATTTTTGAAATCTTGTATGAGGATTAGTCTACAAGTTGGTGATATGTGCGGGAGAGAGGACGGCATATTATTATTATGCAGGCCGTTTTTATGCCCAGAAACGACTTACGTTGGTGAGCACTAACCACCATTTAGTGCAGGAACAAGGATAATCTCATTAATTAGGAGGGGTGGTCAAATGTCGACCGGTATCAATCCCTCACATTGACCCGAGCCAACATTTTTGCACAGTACCATACCCACATAGAAGGTGCAGCAGGATATGTTTCGAGATTTCTAATTCTTGAAATACTTTCTGATTGCAGAAAAGTATAAGTATTACTGGTTGCGTAGAATTAACATACAATTATTGTAAATAATAGATTTATTACAAGGGAAATGGGAGATGTTTACAGTAGGTTTACATTTCGAAACAGCCAGAGAACTCTTACTTATTAATTTGGGCTAATGGAAAGTTTCTTACATAAATTAAGTTTCAACAGTTGTCATATTTTTTATTTCTACAGCAATTTGCAGATTTACATTAGAACTTGGTAAAAATTATTTATTTGGCAGAGTATACTTGTAACATATTGGTAGATTATTGGCATTTTTTCGGAGAATTTATTTGATATGAACACCCAAAAAACATCCTATTCTAAATCTTAATCCTATTAATCTCGTGCATTATGTCGCTTGAATTCTAAGCCACAGTTACATGCCTTCTCCCATGTTGTGGTAGGTGCGATCTTTTTGGAAAAGCAGAATCTGTGGCAAGTAAAATAAGGTGGTGGTGTCGCTATAAAAAATAGAATTCACAGTTTAAGAAAATAATGTAGGTACCTACAATTTTAACGATAATTGGAAGGTTTTATAATAAAATAGTATCTTTTTAGTTTTCAATTATTTACTTGCATAGTAAATTTGACGAAATGTTTCTTTTTCTGAAAATCTAATGTGAGTGAAAGTGTGACATGATATTTGAAGGCGATTTAAAAATATGTTCATTTCTTTTTTACGATTTTTAAAATTATTTATAACACTAAAAATTAAATAAATGGTCTCTGTGACGTCACATCCACTACTTTTCAAAACGGTAACGTCGCAAATCCAAGTTTTATCGACTTGACAGGAATAACAATTATTGGTTGATTTTCCATTAGCTAGAATCCTTTAAGGAAAAAATATTATTTTTAAATTTTGTGATTGTATGCAGATCTATTATCGTCACTTTCAATGATTACAGAACGTAATTTGTATTTCATTCATTATTTTGAAAATGAAAGTCTAAGTTACTGTTATTATTATAATTTTCTTCAGTGATAAATGTCAAATAAATAAAATATGTACGTATAAAGTCATCAATTTAAGAACATTTTATGAGCTGTGAATAATATTCGTAAAATTTAAAATCATACCATTATCCGTTGACTGAACAGTCATTGCTAATAAGAGTACACTGAAAACAATTATTGTCACCAACTTCATGATTCTCGAACAAATTATAAGTGATCTGTTTTTAATACGTCCTGAGAATCAACATTATATATAAGTACCTAAGTAGTACTAAGAATTGAACAAGGGGTTTCACTTTTATGTACACTAACGCTGTTATTCCTATTTTATAATTGTATTTCCCCTTTCCCATAATTGCTCTGGTCAAAAGATCTTTCACCAGACAGTGTTAAATTATTCTATACATTAATTAGGTAAATACTGATAACAGCCTCTATTTTTAGAGCATTGAAATAAAACTTCTTATATCTTGTATCTTGGTATATTGTAAGGATAGACAAGCCACATTGTTTTTTTTTTCTGTCATTAGCGTCGGCTTCACAAGCCAAAGTCTATTGTAGTGCGGGATTTCGACGGTTCTTTTCCAAAGCCATCTCGTATGATCGAAAGTAATGAAATTTGTGTCAAAATGTCACTTTTTTCCAAAATTCGAAATACTTTTACCATAACTGGGCAACGCTGCACTAAAATGTTAAACTGTTCATAGTGCGATGTACAAAATTTTATCAGATATCCATATGTTTAAAATATACAGGGTGTCCTGTTTTAAATTAATTTTGTAGTTTAGGTTTTTTGATCCTGACTTTTTTTTTCTGGATTATGAATGAGTTAATGGACTTTCTCGCACTAATGGCACACCCTGTATTTAATTATTTATAGATTTACTTTAGGGTAGAGTTTACGAAATATTTTGACTATTTTTGTAAAAAGACATTTGTATTTTTACGTTTCTAAAACCTTATTACCCGTCTTCTTTTCATTACCTGTTTCACTGACTATCTCTGTATCTTAGACTTCGCTTTACAGTTTGTACAGTAGATGCATATTTTAAAAATTTAATGCAATGCAGTATAAATAAAACAAAATTCAACTTTATTATGGTATATTATTTCTATAATTACAATATGTTTTGTATGTTTTCCATATTACGTCAAATATCTACTGGGATTACTTGCAGTCACAATGATCGTTGCTGTTGCAAGATCCTCCATTATGTCCATTCAAAATACAGGAAGCCCTACAGGACTCGTTGCTACAGTCTTTTGCAGCTCTATCCGCACGAACATGTTCAACGGAAGCATCTGAAATGATGGAAATATTTTATTAAATATAGCTATGATATATATGAGGATCGGTCAGTGGTCGCGTGGTTTAAGGCGTCAGTACTTGAATCGAGGTGACTGGATCGCTGTGGGTTCGACCCCCGCAGCCGGTAGACCGTATATAAGCTATATTCGTGGAGAGATTGGCACCCTCTCTGCGGGTATGGTAGGGTGGAAGAATGTTAGCTTGGGTCAATGTGAGAGATTGATACCGGTTGACATTTGACTACCCCCCTAATTAATAAGGTTTTCCAGGTTTCCCTCATTCCTGCACTGAATGGTGGTTACGGCCTACCAACGTAAGTCGTTCCTGGACGCATATGCGGCCTGCTTAATAATATGCCGCCCCCTCTCCCGCACAAGTCTTCGATTTCTGGCCTAATCCTCGTGATTAGAATGAGGGGTAGAGATATTATTATTATTATATACAGGGTGTTTGAGGTTAGCTTAAACGTATGTCCTAGAGCCACCCATTTTTGAGATTACAGGGTATGTAAAATAATTTTTGAAAATCCAAATCTTGGATGTAACTTTTTTAAAGCACAACATACTGCAACCTCTACGTTGACCTAGCGTGGAAACACGTCACGTAGACAAACAAACTTTATTGTCATCACTTGATTATACATCAGGAACTGTACTTCAAGCAAATTCACAACTCTCAATTTTTAGTTTGACGTTTCGTATATGACTGGCGGTTGGCTGTTCAATATAAAGTGAATTGTGACAGCGAAACCAATCCGCTTATATAGGTTTTTAGGGTTCTAGAAGTTTCCGCTGTTTCGAAAATCAAATAGAATGTAGTCTGAATATTCTAGAAAATGTAAAAATAAAGGTATCACAAAAATCATAAATTCTGTAATTTTTTTTGAATTAGGGTTTTCCCATTCTAAGTCATAATCATAATAAATTCAAAATTGTAACCTCTATGTATACACTACATTAGGTTGAAATTGCAAGATAACACCTCTGCCTTCTTCATTTCATGACGTCACACTGTTAAAATATATACGGGTTATATTGCAACTTCAGCCTAATGTAATGTATTCATAGAGGTTATAATTTTGAATTTTTTTTTGAAAACTACATGCGAGCACCAAAATCTGACTTCTTATTCGTGATTAGCAATAATTACCCAATTACAAAAAAAACTGAATCCGGTTCTGTTAAAGCCTACTTATCCCTGAATTCTACTTAAAAATGCTCATATAGATATCTAAATTTAAAAAAAACAGGATTAATTATTCTCTGAATCGTTAAAGCATCTAATAAGTTCATTTCGATGTAGATTTAATTAAAAAAATATATATTACCTTCTCCGTATTCGCCTTCTGGATAGGACAACACAGAAGCAAAAATTACAACAAATAAGGCGAAGAACAAGGTGATCTTCATTTTGAAATTGTACAATCACTATTACAACAAACACAATGAAGCTTCTGATGTAGTTTCTTTATATACTCGTACATAGTATGTCCTTATGAAAAATAATAAACATGTGGTTCCCCATCTCTTTGTATATCTATGTATACATACGTTTTCTCAGAAATCGATTGAGCGAAAGATTACACAAACTTTGGGACATAGCAGGAAAAATATTAACATATGAACTCCTATTCGAAAATGTGCTGTTTTGGCACCTACCAGGGCCTTATAAGTGGTAAAATATTTTTGTGGGTAAGGCAACCGACGACTAACCCTGGTTGTTTGTGTCTGCCAAACCCGACAGAAGGCAACAGGAGTACGCGAGATGTAGCGTGTAGCACGTGTCTGCATCTAGTGGTAATGTAGTAGGTAGTGGCAAAAAATGTTTAATACGCATTAGGCCTCAGTGAAAAAACGGCACATTTCCAAACAGGAATCCCTCCCTTACATTTTCGTGTCCCAAAGTTTGCAATTTTTTTCTTTAAACACTGTATCTATACATAAAAGTTACATAAATCGTGATCTCTGTTGTTGTTGTTGTTGTATTATTAGATAATTGAATAATTACTAGTTAAATAAGTATTTAAATACGACAACAAAAGGGGGTTTAAATACGTGAGATTTATTTTTAAATAAATTAATAGAATTACCAACTTAAAATTGTTTGTTTGTTATGAAATGTGCTGGGTAAAACAAAAATCATTCACGAAGAAGTCTTTTTAGATTTATTGTGCGATTCTTTTAATTTTGGGTTAGTTAAAATGTTGTATTCGATTTTAGACAAGACGTGTCAACATAATAATAGCTCTAGAAATACAGGGCGTGGAAATTCCGCGCAAAAAATTTAGGAAGTGATACTACTCGAAGAAATAAATGAAATAGTTTATTTAACATTTTTTCTTCAAACAAGAGTATCAAAATTTCAATAAAAAAGATGACACCCTGTATAATAATAATATTTTATATACCTTAGTACCTATAGGCTATGAAAGTGAAGTTTAGATATTTAGTTGCTTTTTATTTTCTAATTGATGGCCAATATATTTTTTTTTCATGATAAAATCTGTGTAGTGGCTTTATTCATTATTTAAATAGAATCTTGTGACGTATTTGAGGAGTCATCAGTCAATTAAACAGCTTTGTTGTTTCAGTTAAGGAAGAGCAAAGGAATTCTTAAAGGAGCCAATTAATTGAAGTAGCAGAAAAGCACTGGTGAGTCAACCATATTATATTTTTATAACAATGCATGCCTCTTATTGAGTAAATGTTTACATTTAGGAAATGCAATAATGAATCGAAATTTGTTGTTGTTCTATAAATATACTTTTTACAAAAACAATTAGGTACATACCTAACCGTATACATATATCAGGGTTTTTTGAATTTAAATTACAAAATATTTTTGTGTGCATATAATTTATTGATAGATATCTATAAAAATTAACAATAACATAGAGCGCTCAGAAAAATGAAAAAATATTACATTTCAATTGGATTGGGTAGTTTCTATCATACAACACATATACAGGCGTTGTTGAGGCAGTATCCACTTTTATGACCTTCGGCCCAGCAAGATTGTTTGCACCCCAGATTGATACAGGTGCCTTCGCCATATTTTGCGCTGATCTTGTCCACAACTTGGACTGAAATAAAAAAATATATATGTAATTATGCATTTATTTAATTTAGAGGATAATGCTAAACAATGCATTGTCCTGCCATTTTCGAGGATCCTGAATCCAAAGTTATCTTTGTCGAATTTAGTTTTTGGGAAGAAATATTCAAAATTGATCACCCGAAAACGTTCAATTCAACTGTAACTTTGCTAAACTAGGAGATATCAGAAAAGTGAAACGTGTATTCCTTGACTAATTTTTCACAAGGATTTCAATCTTTTTATCAATTTATGTCAAAAAACAATTAAACATCGTTTTATAGTTTTGGATTCTTTTCAATGAAAAATAATGAAAGTATTTTATCGTCAATATATGTATAGTAAACAGTAAAAGATAACCCATGACATGTTTATATTAATGCAATCAGGAAAAAGTGGAAAATCCAAAAATGAAATAATATACAAGGTGTTTCATAAGAATATCAATATCTCCATAGTGGAATGCTTCATTGTTTTTTTCAGTTATATAAAAAAAAATGAGATTGAGAAGTGATTAAAGTGTGCCTTACCTATCGTGAGCTTGCCTCCTACTGCTCCTTGGTCCTGTTGACAGTAGGCAATGGTCAAAAGGCTAAACAAAAGAATAACTAGAGAAGTTCTCATTTTGCTGGGTTTGATTCTGTTACTGATGGCCATATTTGGCAAATGCAGATTTATACAGATAGCTTGTTGACTCACTAAATCTTTTAATGTCGCTATTTGTTTTAACATTAACTGACACGTGTTTTTTCAAATCCAGACCCCTAGTCGAGTTTACTTTTGGACTAAATTATATTTTCATGCACCTAATTTGACAGAGGCGTGTACAAATATATTACGTATGCAACTACACTGATCGTAACGTTTACCTGTTTTTATGTTATTTTCTAGGAATTTACATTTCATTCCTTTCCATTTGGTGCAATTAGAAAAATACATATTTTCTTAGAACTAAAAAATTAAAGATTGAAAACAAGTTGTAAAGTTATATTTGATGACATCTCAAAAATTCTTTATGGAAAGGCATACAAAATGTATGTGGTTGGAAAGATAATTAAAAAAATCTATCAAAACACGCATAAAATATAATGACATTTACAAAAAATATCTTACGTTTTTTTATAAGTAATACAGTAGCATACTATTTTAATTATAAATAAAAGAAAAGTGACACAGGGTTCTACTCCACTGATGATAATGGGAATATTTAAACATTCTAAATAATTAGACCTAAGGTATATCATTGCAACCTTGAATTATTGTTGTTTTATCATTTTGGATCGGTCAGTGGTCGCGCGGTTTAAGGCGTCAGTACTTGAATCGAGGTGACTGGATCGCTGTGGGTTCGACTCCCGCAGCCGGTAGACCGTATATAAGCTATATTCGTGGAGAGATTGGCACCCTCTCTGAGGGTATAGTAGGGTGGAAGAATGTTGGCTTGGGTCAATGTGAGAGATTGATACCGGTTGACATTTGACTACCCACCTAATTAATGAGGTTTTCCAGGTTTCCCTCATTCCTGCACTGAATGGTGGTTAGGGCCTTCCAACGTAAGTCGTTCCTGGACGCAAATGCGGCCTGCTTAATAATATGCCGCCCCCTCTCCCGCACAAGTCTTCGACTTCTGGGCTAATCCTCGTGATTAGAATGAGGGGTAGAGATATTATTATTATCACGAGTAAACAAAAAATATGATAGAAGCGTCAAAATCTTTGACACTCTGTATCTCGGAAACGATTAATTTTTAGATATAGGTATATTTGGTTATTATTTTCACTGTACAATCACCTTTTTCAACAATGCCAGTAATACCTGAGACAGATCTTTTTAAATAATTGTTTCTGATTCTAGGTTGTAAAATGACTCCTTTGGGATTTAGAATAAAAAGAAACAGATATTTCACAATTTAACAAAAAAAAAAAAAAATAACGAATAAATAATATGACGACGCACCTTCTAACTCTTTTCATCATCGCATATACAAGGTGTTTAAAAAATGTTACAGACTTTGGGAATAAGATAGGGACTCCTATAAGAAAATGTGTCGTTTTGGCATTATTGCTTATAAATATTAAATTCTATCAATGTGATTTTTCTATTTCTATATTTAGTTCTAATCACGCGTTTTATATTTGTTGTTGATTCTAGTGTTACTTTCACGATGATATAACAAAGTACATATTTTTCGATATACTTTTGCAAATCCTCAAAATAAAACTAAATCCAAATGCAAACCTGAATCAACTTGGGGGGTTTCTGTTCAAACACACGTTTGATCCTAAGTCAAATATATTATTTATAATCATATTTTCGCTTTGCCAAATAAGTCAACAAGTTAACTATATAAGCAACATTTCTAAAACAGCATATATCAGTATCGAAAAACCTGCAAAACGACAAACAGTAAAATGAAGACTTTCTTTGTTATTCTTATTTTGGCTCTTGTTGCAATTGCCGCCTGCCAACCGGTGCAAGAAGAGGGAAAATTGACACCAGGTAAATTACATTCTGCATTTTTAGTAATTTTTTATTATACTTTTTATTCTTACCAATGTTCGCATTTTTTTTTGTGAAACAAGATTTGTAGGGATATAGTTGAAAATACTGGCCATAATAGTTTTTTAAAGAAGAATAATTGTACATTTTCGCAAAAAAGAGCTTTACCTGATTTGACTTTTCTTCTAGTTCTTTTTATTAAAATTGGTAACTCTTCATTTTCAGACCAAGTCGTGGAAAAGCTTAGTGCTAAATATGGTGAGGGTGTGTGCATCCCCCTAGGATGCAAACAATCGTGTTGGGCAGAGGGGCATAAGAGTGGATTTTGCTCCAACAACGTTTGCACTTGTATTTTGTAGTGGGATTATTTTTAAAATAGGAACAATGTCTTTAATTTTACATATTTAAACTCGTCGAACTTGCATTTAAATAAATTAATTTAATAAAATACTGTCATTATTAATTATTAACCCTTATTGATATTTAGCAACATAAAATATGACAAATATTTTAAATATACAGGATGTCCCAAAATTAGCCAGCAAAAAATTAACTGTGGATGCTACGATCAAAAATAAGGAAAAAGTTGTATAAACATAGTTCTGTAAACGCCCCCTAACGGAGCTATTGGGGACCTCAAAATCTGATTTTCTCCAAATATTTTCAAAACGGATCGAGATAAAGTAATCAAATTTAAAATTAAGAATCGCAATTAGATTGCGAATCTAATGTTCTAAAAACAATACTATAATTAGTCATAGATGTCCCAAACTGGGGGGGTTATTGGATAAATATTGCTCTAACTTTTTCATGTCTTGTGGTTTTTGCCATCAGATCAAAAAATTAGAAATGTTGAACAATTTTACAAGAAAAATGTAGTCTTGTTTAACTTCGATAAATTATTCCGTTTACGAGTAATAATTAAAAAAATTTGTGACCTACCAGAAAAATATTAGATATGACATGCAAGCAGTCAAATTCTCTCTAGTAGACTTTGAAAAGTTATTTCAGTTTATTTGACACATATTACATATGTTTTTAAAAATATTTGAAGTATTAATAGGCTATATTAAAATTCAAAAATGTACAAGTAATTACATTACTGATATGCATTTTTAAGTATTTTAATATGTTAAAGGGCTTGAATAACATCTTTAATATGAGTTAAATAAGTCGACAGTATTTTCTTAGAGCCTACTAGGAATATTTTGCATATTTATACTTTCCATTTTAAACTTTTGTGGTATGTCACAAAATTTTTAAATAAAGATTGCTCAATAGAGCAGTTTATCGAATTAAAATAGGAGTAGCTACCTCTTTCATGTAAAATAGATCAAAATTTTTAATTTTTTGATCTGAACGCATATCTTGCTCAATAGAGCAGTTTATCGAATTAAAATAGGAGTAGCTACCTCTTTCATGTAAAATAGATCAACATTTTTAATTTTTTGATCTGAACGCATATCTTAAGATACAAGAAAGTTAGAGCAGTATTTACCCACTGACCCCCTACTTTGGCACGCCTATGACCAATTATGAGGAATTATTTTCAGAACATTAGATTCACAATCTAATTGTAATTGTCAATTTCAAATTTGATCCCATCAGCATGAAGCAGAATCCCTTTTTTAATCAGATGTTCTCCGAAAAAAAAACTTTTTCTCAGCAAGTAATGCAGTTCATTTAAGCATAATTTATTGTCAGGAAATAAACCTTTTTTGACATAATGACACTCTTTTGCCAAAAATAAATTGGTAAGAGAATTTAATTTTTTGACAAGAATTTTTTTAAATAGTTATTTTATAAAAACTTAATTTTAAAAAAAGATTTTCATGTTTTAACGGTTTTTGTAAAGTTTTTAAATGAAGTTTTATTACGTTATATAGTTTTCTGAAAAACCGTAAATTAAAAAATTCAATTTCCTATTATATTCGTATCGTAAAAAAAATTTTTTTTAAGGAAAAATTTGAATTGTTTCCTGAAAACAAAACATAATTGTCAATGTGTGACCGATAGATGACAGCTACACGGCGACTTACGGGAAGAAAATACACATTTTTATTTAATTTCTTTATTTAAAAAATTGTAAAAAATTCGAATCATAACGATATATACATAATATGGCGATTAGAAACACATGCATTTATCCTCTGAACATAGTCCTCCTGGTCTTCTCCGCAGCCAACAAGATTGTTCACATTGCCAACCTATACAATTTTCAGAGACAAATTTCGCTTCCCCCCTTTTCGTCAGCTCATCTGAAAATAAAATGAAACTTATAATTTCGCCACCAAATTATTTTATTTTACTAGGAGGTATAAAAATAATCTTTTAAAATGATACTATATTAATAGACCATTAAAATATGTTTGCCACAAAATATATTTCTGTCGATGTATGATTTGACAACATTGACGGCACGAGAAACAAAAATATTTCGTTGCTACAGCTGGCAAGACTTTTGAAATTGTTGTGTTGATGGTTGCACAGCTAAGATGCAGGATAATATCTGACATCTTACTGCCACGTCCGATTTTAGTGCTGTATTTCTTATAGAACAAAGAAATCAAAAATTTTAACCGGAGTGAACAGTAAAAATTTGCGATCACCTCAATTTATTAACAAAAGAAATTGTATTGGTACACGTGGGTGGATATTTTTCTTATATGTCTTATAAACTAAGTTCTACATGTCTGTTATCAATTAATAAATAATAACACGCGTACCAACATGTCATAACTACTTTCAACATATACGAAATATAAATTTGCCGGCGCTCGGCCATGGGCGTCTATACATGGGGGTGTAATATAGTTTAGAAAAAAAAATATATATATTTAGTTATAGTTAACCCTGTATAACTAAATGTTCAATAACTTTAGATTTGTCTGTTTTTTAAATATTTGTCTTTTTTTCGTTAATAATAATATAATTTGCATACCTGGGAGCCAGTATTCGCTTCGAGCTCGGCTCTTAACACGAGGTTGACAATTTACCATAACGACAGCAATCACAAGAAGAAAGAATAAAGCTGATTTCATTTTTTTCTAATTAATCTTCTATATTATACTTAAAAGCAATTTAATTCTGTAAAACTGCTGACAACACTTGTCTCAGTCAATAGTATCAGTTTAAAAAATATCTATTCAATCCATGTCCCTTATATAGGTGATTTACTATCGTATCATTTGGATATGGAAAAATTTCTTTAAACTATATTTATTCATGTGGCTTCGATTTTATTTATTTTAAATATTGACTAAACCAATAAGTTTATCATGGACATAATTTTAGAAATTTGGTTACCTGTCGGTACCTTATTATCGTAAAATTATTCCAGATAAGGCTCAGATGAAGTTAAATACATTAGAGATTTGTAGTGTTTACACTATCATGATGTTTTCTTAAATTATGAAAAGTAGGTCAGTTTGTTTGTACTTATGTAATTGTGATTGGATTATAAAAATGTTCAAAAGCTCGAAAACAGCGGAACTTAGATATAACCGTTTGTATATAAAATTGACTTAAGATTTAACGTAGAATCTAAAATGCAATGATATACAGGGTGTTCCATTTAAAATAAGCAAGTTGGAGTCGACTTTCTGTTGCTTTTACAAGAAACACAAAAATTTACATGACAAAATATTTTATTACATAACTAAATGCATACAATATAAAAAACTTTAACATATAAACATATTCCTTAAATATTTCATTCTGGATTAAAAGTCGTAACACTGACAGATATTTCCAATGCAGATTCCTCCAAAACGACCAATACGTTGACAGTACCTGCTGCAGCTGGTTACAGTACACTTATCTAAAAACATATTATTTACATTTTAAAATAGTTTTAGATGAGTGGGTATGCATCAGTTTTTGTTGAAAATTATAGGTGTATGTTTAATATTTATTATAGAATGAACATTGTTGCTATTATTTTATTCAGAAAAAACAAAAAAAGTAACAATGACAAGACATCAAGAATATCATTTTTGATATTGCTTTTGTATGCATGTTTATTTTTCCGAAATTGCTGTACCTAAAAACATCACAAAATAACGGCGAGCTAAATATCTCTCAAAAATAAACTATAAAAATTAGAATATATTTTTCGTTTGAAGTCCCTTCAATTTTTAAAGAAGTTAAATTGTACAAAGAAATTATGACATATGGCAGGTTCTTAACTAGACGCCTTGTATATTTATAATATTGTGATTGATTTCAATCAGTTATGAAATTTTTATTGTAAAGCTTTTGTACTTTTGTAGTGTTGACTATATACAGAAATTAATTTAATAATTTTATATGTAAGTTTTATTTTTGAGATTTTTTTTTTAAATTTGAGGATATTTCTCACATCACATTAATTGTTGCACACACATTTGACATGCTTGAACAAAAAGGTGTAACTTACCTTTTACTTCTAGAAAGACAGGGCTGGCCATAACAAATGCCATGCAGAGGGCAAATATCAGGAGAAGAACGACTGTAGTTTTCATGATGAAACGAATTTTCTCAAACTCTTGAAACTTCTAAGGTGCTGATCATTTTATAAGATGATAACAGGAAAATCCCCTTATGCGTTATCAACTATTTCCGTTTTTCTCCATTAGGTTAACAACAACTTCTGTAAATAACGAGTCGATTGTTTTGTTCTTTAATTATTTTAATTTCTTATCAGGTGCTAGACAATCGAGTATATATGTTGCGGAATTGTAAGTTATTTTTATTTTGCAAAATTTTAGTACTTCGCGGTATTGCCAAAGTACACTGAAGAAAATTTCTTTTGCATTAGTAGATATTAATTATTTCTAGCAAAATATCTGCAGTAAATAGGTTCCAAAAAAGGTTGTTCGTTGCTGTCATGATAAAAACAGTTTTGCTAATGGAAGGGTGAAAGGTTTTTTTTTTAAATTTTGATTTTTTTCGCTGCAATTCCAACTTCTTGTTATAGTAGCTAATAAAACTTTATATTCCATCCTAGGATGATTAGTTCTACAGGGTGTTCCCTAAAGTGTGTTACAAACTTTGGATATTGATAGTACATAAAAAAAATGTGACTTAAAACTTTAATTAATATCATTTAACAGCGAGAAATACGAAAATGATCAAATTTGTGGTGTTTTTTGGGAATAGAAATCTCGAACAATAAAACACGTAAAACCGAGCGTAAAAAAAAGTAATATCAAAAATAAAATTATTTATGTTTTGTTTATTAAATAACTTTTAAAACGCATTTGTAAGTTACAAATTATTTTGCTATTCTAACCCCACATTTTAACAATTATTTTCACATACTCATAAACAAAAGTGAACAATCTTATATGCAGAACTATGTAAGTTTATATTATAACAATATTTACATATACAGTTGAATTTAAAAAATAATACGTACTTTGAAAATTTTCTGTACCTAAAAATTTATTGGTTAAACTGCTTTTTGTCGTTATATATTCATTTTACTTCTGTACCTTTGATTATTCGCAGGTGGCATTCCTGTAATTTGCCAAACCCGCAGTCCTTAAACGCATAATAGTTATTTTTATCGCTTATGTCTATCTATCTAAGCCAAACATTTTCAGAGATATTCAAATAAATATGATGCTTTTTCTATTTGAATACCCTGTATCATGAAAATCAGTGCCGTCTTTTGACCATCGGTTTTTTCAGTCTCATTTGAGTAGAAACATGCCTCCAAAATTATGACGTAGATCTAGAAAACACTTTGTATTTGCTTCTTCGGCATTTTCATTTTTCTTTTACTTGCATTCGAATTGTAAATTCTGAATAGTAATAGTAATAGTAAATTAATAGCAATTAATTTTCAACGTTTCAACAATCTTAAAAAAAAAACAATTGATAAACGCATAATTTAAAAATTGCAACCTATACTGCAATTTGATACGCCCTGTATATCAAATTTCAGTATAGTAGGTATGCAGGTTGTAATAAGACATCAAAATTAAAGGAGCATGTTCTCTATCCAAATTGAAGCTTGTTATTAATGTTTTCCAATAAAAAATTAATTTTGAAAAAAAATATTTATTTTTCTGATAAATCACAATTGAAAAAATGTAATTTTAACTAATTGAAGAATTGCATAATTTTCACAGCCTCCAACTCCAAAATTTAAAGTTTTATGATTTCCCATGGCCGACATCGTAACAATGACAAGTTTCCAGATTTGGTCCTACGCAATAACCGCTAAAAAATCCCTCGTTCCGACAATTCTGGCTGCAGGAACCAACGCTACAGCTAGCTGAAATAGAAAAATATGTAAACCTTAGCTGTGTGTCGTTTCTGTGCTTACAAATTAGAGATCTGGTGACTTGTTTGTTGTAATCATTAAATAAAACCGGCAATGATGTTATTAAAAACAAAAATATTTGGATCAATTCGATATAATGTTGTTAGGGTCATTTCACGTACCACCAAAATATAAATAAGTAATTGATAAAAAACTAGAATGCATTTGAAATTTTCAAAATTGATTTATTTTATTTATTTGTGTACCAATACCGTTGAGTGAGAGAGTGAGAAATTATAGATAGAGGCGCAACCATAATAGCAAAATGCGTATACGATCTACAAGTTTAATACCCTGTATCTTGAAAACAAAGGCCCTAATAGAAAATATCTATAGGGCAAAATGTTTTTAAAGTCGGACAAGAAATAAAGGCCTTCATGTTTGACGTTCCGTTATGTTACACCGTGTTTTACAGCAGGGGTCTTTTGGGCCCGAGATTTGTCCGTCTGTCGAGAACTGTTGTTAACGACAGTCAATTTTGAGTGTTCTGTGTGATTCAATGGTTTAACAAGCAAAGAATACCTCCGTGAACAATAAGTTGTCGATAAATTTACGAATCTTAGAACCAAAGAACTGCTATTACCTAATACTATCTCGGACCCAAAAGTGTATACGCATTTCGCTATAAGGTTGCGTCTTTATCTACAATCAATACATAAAGCATAAGCTTTAGGTAGGTTAGCCATTGAATTATCATTCTTGTATTGTAAAGTTACAGTACAAAAATTTCACATCAAAATAGTCGCTGCCTTAACATTTTAGGGTTCTATGCATTCAAATTTGGTACACTTGTATCTTTTATAGACATATACATACGGATTCATCAACAAGGCGTAACGTTAGTCAGACTGGCGGAGGTTACGCGAAAAATTTACGCATCTGTTGCACCAATGTAAATAAAAGGCATACTCCTATTCAGTACTATGTATAATACTTACTTTATGACATGTTAACTAATCCGTAGCACTGAAAAATACTGTTTTTGAATATAAATACTAAATATACAATGGGAAACGCAAGGAACTAGAGGCCGAAGTTACGCGATTTTTAGACAGGTACAATACTGGGTCTAACTTTTGGCGCAAATAGGGACGTAAATAAACAGCCTACCTAGCAACGCATGTTTCGTGAATGGGCGCAAGGATGGTTAGTCTAACTAACGCGTTTTACACGGGCGCAAAGCTGGTTAGTCCGACTAACAATACGCCCGGTTCATGAATCCGGCTGATAGAGTTTAATGAAATTTCAAGAAAGGTAAACCGACGAATAGTCTGGAAATTGTTCTACCAAGTTTAAAATAAATTAGTTAAATGTCCATTTTGTCATAAAAGGTTGTGTTTCTGCTTTGAGTTTGTATAAACGAAGCGTAAGGTTTGAAATTACCGTCAAAGCAATATTATGACAGCTATCATTCAATTGTTTGGAAAGTGCACTTTACTTGCATCGTAAAAGAAATGAGATTCACTAGACCAGAATGTTAAAAAAATTTAAATGTTGATTTCCTCCCAAAACGATTGGTTTTTTCTTCAAACAAAGGTATACAATTTTTATATAAATCATCAATCTTTAAGGAAACACCATCAGAATTTCAGTACAAAAACATACAGGGAAGTCTCATACTCTTTTTTAATATTAGGAACGAAAAAGCAGTGGCTCCCTATATTAAGTGGTCACTGCTACTTTACGGATATTATTTGCATATTTACTTTTGCTAAAATTAATTCTATTGTTTAATTTTATGTTAACAGTAGAAATAAATGGATATTTCCTAACGACTTTAATTACACAGGCACACAAGAACAAAAAAGTTCTGTGCCCGAGCTCCGACCTATGGTTCCCTATGTATTTTTGGCTCCCGAAACCGATCCCAGGGTCGGTATAGCCCAGACGTTCCATATTTGCGCGCTACGGTAAAAAAATGATCAAAATTTGGCCATTACCTGGAAATAAGCGCAAAGCTTTAACTCCGTGCCAGACATGAATCAGTTGTTGGATAGAACCTCGCGCATCCCAATTGTCACTTGAGGGCCACGAATTGGCAGAAAATTGGTCCTAAAAAATTTCAAATTGCCAGAAAAAATCATATGATTTCACCGTATTCAGGATCGAATTGATTTAAGAGGATTGTCTTCATGTAGGATTCACAGTAAATAGACATATAGAATAGAAAAATAAAAAAAATAAAGAAAAATAAAAATAAAAAAATGAAAAAAAAAATTAAAAAAGAAAGAAAGGAGCTACAATACTTTTTACGTCAACAACTAATTCATGTTTGGACCCTTCAATGGCACGAAGATAAAGCTTTGCGCTTATTTCCAGGTAATGGCCAAATTTTAGTCATTTTTTTGACCGTAGCGCGCAAATATGGAACGTCTGGGCTATACCGACCCTGGGATCGGTTTCGGAAGCCAAAAATACATGGGGAACCATAGGTCAGAGCTGGGGCACAGAACTTTTTTTTGTGTGGCTGTGTTATTGTAAAAAAAATATATAATAAAAAATAAATATTATACGCGAAATGTAGTCCGCAGCTGTAAAGCCCTTCACCTTTACCGCGTTCGGCGATAACGATATTTGCAAAAACGGAATTTCAAGAAACAACTACTCTGCGGACTAATGCCCCGACCAGCATAGAATTACGCCTGAAAAACTATAGCAAACAGCCAGTCATTCGTTAGCGAGTATTATATTTACCTGATATTTGCGCAACGGCAAACATAACCAAAACAAGCACTATCAACATGTACTTCATTTTTAATTTAACTTCTTGCTTCGCTTCTTCAGTGGCTTATGACTTTGCCGTGTCTAACTGCCTATATATACAGCAATCAGTGCAGATAATACCGAAGTCCCCTGTTGTTTTTATTTAGCATATTATAACGCGATAGTCGATAGTTAACAGTTCCAGGAAAATGCATAAGAATCAGAATAAATTAATGAATTTGTTTTATAAATATCATACGTCATAAATTCATTATTGTGCCAATTAAATTGTTTGTTAACATTTTTGGTAAAATGGAACAACAATTTTTTTCTGACCTCCAGTAAGTGTGTACCATATAAATAATATTTGTTTTTTATTTCTCTATATTTTATTGAGAGACATCCTAAATACGTTTGTTAGCAAATATAAATTCTTGTATAGAAGATACAGATATGCAAAAACCTGTAGTTTATATCATTTGGATACAAAAAATAAAATGTTAACTGAGTCATGTCTTTACGTATCTATTAGATCTATCTGTATAGGACAGATACATAGGTACCATGTACCCATTATGTGATACCCTGACCCTGTGCAACAAAGTTCCACATAACGTGCAGATTATACAGTATACGTTAATACTTTCAATAACGGCTGAAACTAACGATTTCTTGGTCACAAGCAAAAAACACCGACTTTTTTTGTAGTACTGATTTTTTGTTATTTTGAAAAGGTCTGAATTCCTATAAACTTAAGTATCTTCTACTAATAACTATTTTAGTATCTAGTTTTATTTGCTTCAGCTTTTTTATTTCATTTCTGACTTTTTTGTAAACTAATAGACACATCAATAACAATTAGGTAATGCGGTCATGTGTAGTAGATGAAAAACTTATTAGTGGTGGGCATTTGTGTAGAAATTACTACGCGTAAGTTGGTTTGTCATCTTTTCGTTTGTAACCAATAATTCTGTCAAATCTCAACCGATTTCTAAAAACGGTACGTCACTGTATTCGCAATGAAAAGTGCTTTAAAATGATGTGCCACAAGTGGGGTAGTTGCATTTGAAATTTTTAAGTTGGGGTTGCTAGGCATTAGGGAGATGAACATATCGAGTTGGCTTGACTGTCAAAAAAGCTCCCCCCAAGAACAAAAATCGACGGGTCTCGGCGAATTTTGAAATATTATTCGGTTTTCCAATTATAGGGGGGGTAAAATTTTCGTTGGGATACCCTGTATTGATAATATGCACATATTTGGTTTTTGACCTTATTATTTTAGATGCAGGATGCTAATATTCTCAAATAAAACAAAATAGTTCTGTAAAAAAATATTTATTACATGTTCTAATAAATTAAAGCGCAAAACATCAGCAAAAAATATAAAAAATCACCATTTCCTATATATTAATTGAAAAAAGGTTTGTGTACATTTCACAACCTTTCTCTTCGTAAATTATTTTTTTCTATTTCCCATTGCCAATGTCGTAACAGTGACATGTCTCCAAATTGTCTCCTACGCAGTAACCTCCGAAATGCCCTTCGTTGCGACACCACTGGCTGCAGGATACAACGTTGCAACTGGCTGAAATTCAAATATTTGTTAATTCTAAAAACCATATTTTTCAGATTTAAAATTCTGGCATCGTGCATCAACCACAGTACCCTTTTTAAAGTAGGGGTACCTTTTCTAGTTCAACGGATAAAATTGTTTGTGTCAAATATATTTTTGCGTTTACTGTTCCATCTGCATGAGAGAATTTTTTGCAACTAAACGGTACAAGTTACCAAAATTTTGTGAGACAGAATTTATTTTAAAAAGTTTTTACTTTTACCAGAAAAAAATTGCGACAATTGCATAATTCAGAAAAAAATATATATAAATATGTTTAACCGAATTCTTATCCAGTTTAAGGCATTTGGTAATTAATATTAATTGCATCAAGAAAACCTTGTTATCAATATAATTTTCATATGGAAAATTTTATTTTAATCGTTCAACGTCATTGCGTTTTATAACCGATTATTGATATTTTTTCAAAAACTTTGGCGCCCATTAACAATGCATTTCTGCATGTTAAATTGGTTTAAGAGAACAGTCGATTTTTTAAGAGTATCTTTTGTATGTAAAAAAGAAATTTTAATCATATAATATTGACTATATAATAATATATTAATATTAAGGTATTCATTTAATATTCACCTGAGATTTGTGCAACGGCAAGAAGAACCAAAATAAGAACTATGAAAACTGACTTCATCTTGATATCAACGTGGGTATATCTTGCTCGACTACTTGTATAATATAGTAAACGATTGCTGGCTTTTCCATATCAATCTCTATATATACAGATTCTAACTGTAAGGTAAAACAAAAATCCCGGACATTCTCGCGATAATGTTTGAAGCGATATACATCTTTGGGTGAGAAATAAACAGTTCTAGAAATTTAGTCATGCGATTTCTGGCTTATTTACTTTTAGAACAAAAATACGGTTGGAAAATATTGTCAAATTTGAAGCTGTTTGTTTATAATCACACAAGAAGTAGAGATAAGCGTGATATCAACAATGTGTAATGTTTTATATAGATTAATCATTTCTTATATCTTAATACAGTGTTCAAGTTGATATTTCTGAAAATGGAGTTTTGAATACTTTGTCAATGTGAAAATGTTTTATCTTTGATGCAACAAAATAAATTGAATGAAGTAGAATCAATTAGGGGTACGTAAAACTGGAGAAAAATTTGACATACTGTATAAATAATGTTTCTTATGTAGGTACATCTTCAAAAACGATTTGTTTAAATTTTGTTAATAGTTTAGTTATGATTATGCAAATGTAAAGTTTTTTTTGTAAAGATGGTTTTTCAGTTGCATTTATGAAACGTTCTTTTCAGATCAATATTCTTCATCGATTCAGAATATCGTCTTACATAAATTCACAAACATCCTAACATCCAGTGGACTAAAATTCAGGGAGTGAATAGTTGTGTCTGTTCCACGTCCATCGATTTGGAAAAATGATTTTTTTTATATATTTTTAGGTATTAACAATATTGTGTGAAACTAACTACTCTATGGACTAAAGCCCCGACCAGCGTTGAACTAAACCCGCAATATCTACTCATAAATTCTTTATTATTAGCTATTGTAACATTTTTTACTATATTAGAAAGGTATTTTAAGCTAATATAAATTAATTCTCCTACAATTCCTATCAATGAAGTCATATGTATGCTCTCTGACACCAAACATCTAGGTATGCTAATGAACAATTCCATAGACAAAGCTCTATTTAATAATTATCTAAAATAAAAATGGATCTAGCTAAATTTGCTAACCTGGTTTAATAAAAATATTCTATAAATACACTTTTGAAACTGTGGGAATTCGAAATTTCAACCACAATAGATGAGATCTGACCTATTTCTGCATTTTTAGGATTGCTTCTTTAGATGGTCTCCTTTAAGTTGAGTCAAATATCTAACTATAAAAATTATTATAGTAATAAATTAAAATTAAATATCGACAATGTCAAAAGTGATGTCAACCTGTCAATTAAATTTAAATTCGACATGACATTTATCTACATATTTATTTCAAAAGTGAAGTTGGGTATTTATAGAATGTTTTAATTAAACCAGGATAGTAAATTTAGCTAGATCAATTTTTATTTTAAATAGTTATTGAATAAAGCTTTGTCTATGGAATAATTGTTCATTAGCATACCTAGATGTTTGGTATCAGAGAGCATACATATGACTTCATTGATAGGAATTGATTTATATTAGCTTAAAATACCTTTCTAATACAGCAAAATCATTTTTTATTTAAAAAGTATTTGAAATAATGTAAAATAGTTATTTAACTTTGTATATGAAAGTATACAAATGCGGTTGAACATTTTAAGAAACCATGAGATTATCTCTTCATATTCCAGGAATTCTGGAAGGCCATGTTTTACGTGGACTTATTTGACCCATAAGTTAAATGCATATTCTAAGTTTTAAACATAGATATATGCTTATAAGTCTATGGTTTTAAATCTCTTATAATAAGGCCGGGGTGTCAAATTGAATACACATCCTGTACAACAAAGACGATATTGTAAAACATTTCACCTGAAAATGAATATTTAAATTATAATATCTACCCAAATTAGCCTAATTTCAATTATTCAAGACCTGGTTTATTTACATAAATATTTATTTTTGCAAATATGGTAAATATTATTAAGACACTCTGCATTTAGGAGACGGAAAACGTCGGAAAATTATCTACTTACAAATTATCATTTCGGCGTTGGACATTTGAAATTTAAAAATATTCTTAAGTGCGATCTCTAACGTACGATTTTCAAAAATCGAGTTTTGTGACACATTATCAAGAGTAACATTCTAAATCGAAATTTACGTTACGGCATTGGGAAAAATGTCAATGGGCATTTGCCAAAAATGACAATCTCGAGTACCTATTTGTTGAAACAGATACAAAAATCTGTTGATGTTGTTTTCAAATAAATAGATAAGTGTTTTAAAGTTTTACAATCATGTTGTCGAGTATGAATGAGCTATTGATTTGACAATATTTCTCATCCAGATTCTTCTAGTGCATTAATGTTAATCGACAATCTAAACTTTACTTATCTATAAAGAGTCTAGAAAATATAGAAATCTCTAGAACAAAGTTGAAGTTTATAAATTGTATATGTGCAGGTGGTATATACGTATATTCTTATAGCAAATTGTTTAATAACACCTATGCTATTTATATTTTTTTGTATTCGTTTGATAATGGTTTGTTCAAGTTGGTTTACATACAGTTCAACGATCTAAGCAAATATGGATATTTGCAATCAGTGTCTTAAAATGGGTAATGAACTTGCTTGTTAATGTAATTTGTATCTAAAAACAGATGAATTTCGAATATTCTATTTCAAAAACTTATCCCATCAATTCACTAGAAACAGTAGGTATTATTTTTAACGTTAGTTATCTATTATAATCAAACTTTAATTATAGATAGTTAACATTTAATCTTTCTAAGACACTAGATTGAAACTGTACCTACTTAAAGTATAGAAAAAGTACGTGTATTCTAGACAGGACTAATTATTATATGAAGAATTAGACAATTTTTAAATTTATTTATAATTAAAATAGTACTGTGAATCTTAAACTCAACTAAATCCATTTTTATTTTGACAATTTTTTATTAAAAAATACTATAAAATACGTGTAGATATACAAAATTTTCTAAAATCTATCGACAGTGGCATCTATTGTATGAACAATATCCTAATCTTGGGAAACATAACTGGTTGCAAGTCAAAGGATAACAAATGGCTCTTGGATGTCTGTAAAGAGTTATCTCCTCAGGAACTCCTAAAATAAAAAAAATAGTATTAGTTTTTGCTTTAATATTAAGCGAAAAATATTATGGTGATATCTAATCAATATAAGGAAAACTTTTTCTCAGAAATGAGATTTTTTCCAAAAACAGAACCATAACATACTTTACAAGAATGTAGGACACTCTGTATATAAAATTGATGGATGAATTACTTTCTTGCATTAGTATTTTATTTAAATATATTTTATACCAAAAACTGAATTAATAATAATTAGCTTTTCATTGTTTTAAATTTTATTTATAATATATTTAATTAAAAAACGATTAAAAATCATTTTTACTCCATATGTCATACACAAACACTTAACATTTAAAAAGCATACAACATAAAATATATAAAATTGTAATTTTTGAAAACGTGTACTTAATGAGATTATAAAGAAAATATATTTTATATCACCTACCTTCTACTAAGTCTTCTGCGTGCTCCTGAGGATTTGCATTAGCAATGACGAAAATGGATACGAGCAAAATAACTAGAACTGCTTTCATTTTTAAAGCTTTTGCAGATGTAGTCTTACGTACAAGTAACGGTATATAACAAAACTGAGTGACTATTCGCCTAAGATTTCTTGTCTTGTATTTATACTAAGCCGTTTTGTATCTGGAATGTCACGCGGTATCTGCCAGGCGATCTAATATTTATTTTTTATTGCAACACGGTGTTTCCCGGTGTACTGTTTTCGCTACTAAGAAAACACTAGATGTTTTCTTGAAATGCTCTATCAGTTTCAAGGAAATGCAAAGTCTACATAATCCTAAACAACTCGAACGTTTATAATGTTTACCAGAAAAAACATCATCGTGAGGTCTTCCTTTATCAGAAGTCACCAGATCTTTCTGTTTATGGCAATATGACAAACTTGTGTTTGCGAATTAAAATAATCGACTTTGATAAGAGTTTATCAAGGGTAGAAATCGTGGCGACATCTGTATTTCGTGACCCATTTTATTAATATTTTTCGACAGTTATTGCTTATAGAAATTGAATATCATGGAATAACAATACTGACATGAATGAAAAACTTGCGGGGTTTGTCTTGCTTCTCCATACGCTAAAATAATGTCCTTTAATTTCTTGTTACTGGACAAGATGGTCAAACTCAGATGTTTTTATTTAACTATAGGAGATAGAAAAAAATAACCCCCCCACTCTCGATCTCCTTTTTTAATAGAAAATTTATGGTCAAAACCAAAATGACCTATCGTCTTTCGTTTTCGAGTAATAAACAAAATTATAAATTTTCTAATATGTTTTTTAGATGCTTTTTTGAATAGAGTCCAGTGGCGTGCCTATTTTTTTGTAACTTTATTAATTTTTGAGTTATAACCTAAAGTTGTGTTTTTTAAATACAAACCGTAGGTGGCCATGGATCAGTTAAAATCGTTATTTTTTTCTCTTTACATTAATATATGATATGTTTATTCCACAGTATCAATTTAATTTTTCAAATATTTTTGACAAAACATTTAGAAACCATCATGACAGAATGAGTTACTAAACAAATAATAGTATTATTAAAATCATATATTCACAATAACAATCATTCTAGAAATGTATCTAAGACGTAATTAAATTGATATACTGGAAAAGTTAAATAACATTGCTGATATGTAACAATCGAAACAAAAATGTCAAAGATTGGTAACAGGCATTTATTTCAAATGACACACGCCTACTTACGACAACTTTTATTTAAGTTTAGACTTTAATCTCTGAAGTCATACTTTTAACTCTGAATTCATACTGAACTTACACTGCTAACGAAATTATGGGACAAGTTGTAGCACTCAGAGCTTTCTAGATAGAGAATTAAGATTTAGAGGAATATACAGGGGAAAATGAAACTTTATGATATTCGTCATCAACTATTTTAATAAATATCTGTTTTAAAACTATATAAAGTTTTACAATCATGATTTCAAGTATGAATGAGCGGTTGATTTCACAATATTTCTTATCCAGATATTTCTAGTGCATTAATTTTTGTCAACAATCTCAACTTTACATACCTATAGAGAGTCTAGAAAATATAGAAATCTCTAGAGCAAAGTTGAAGTTTATAAATTGTATATGTGCAGGTGGCGTATACGTATGTATATTCTTATAGCAAATTATTTATTTACACTTATGCTATTTATAATTTTTCGTATTCATTTGGTAATGGTTTGTCCAAGCTGGTTTTCATACAGTTCAACGATCTAAGCAAATATGGATATTTGCAATGAATGTATTAAAATGGATAATGAACTTGCTTGTTAATGTAGTTGGTACATAAAAACAGATGAGATTCGGTCATAATCAAATTTTATTTATAGGAACCTGAAATTTAATCTTTCTAATACACATTATGTAGATTGAAACTGTACTTACTTAAAGTAGGGTAGGGTGGGGATGGTTGTGCCACTTTTTTCTCCGAAGATTGAAAAAAATATTTTTTATATTCTGTTACTAACAAGTATTTCAGTGGAGCCGTTGGAGTTCTGACTGCATAATACTGGGTAAAAATTTTGAAAAAATATATCGATAATTGTGAAAATCCACATCTAATAAGTATAGAACAAGTTGCCCAATTTACCCCATTAACGGGGTAAGTTGGACCACCCTGTGGGGCATATTGGTCATTCAGTTAAAAACTGCCAAAGGAAACTATTTTTTATTTTGATACCTAAAACTGGCAATAAACATATTATTTCTTAAAAAAAACAAAAATTTAATTTAAATTTTTACATCTTTTTGTTATACTTCGTCTCTGGATGAGATATTTTATTCGTACAAACTACACACTATAAATATTTAACTTCACTTTTGGCAGTGGGAACACGACAATTCAACCACAATTTCTTGTGTATGGCGGTTAACAAGTTTGAACCTAGAAATTTATTAATTACATCACGGTTGTAATTCGTAATATATTTTAAGACAGTGGAACATGGAATCCAATGAACACTGTAAGGTGATACAAGTTATATAAATTAACGTTTTTATTAAAAATATATTTTGTCAGGTTTGCAGGAGTTTATCCTCATAAATCCCACTCAAGAGCAGCAAGAAGCTGGTTCTCAGGAGCAGCAAAATCATTATGTGAACTGGACAACAAATACTACTAAAATGTTCATAGAACTATATAAAAAAAGTGGGTACTATGGAAATAAGAACATTAGATAAGTTGTTTTCAATCATTGCTACAGAACTAAATGCGATGGGGAACACTAGGTTCACAGCAAGTCAATGCAAAAATAAATGGCGTGTTCTGGAACGAGCCTATAAAAAATATATCGAAGGTAAAAGCAAAACAGGACGTGGCAGAAAATGTTTCGAATTCAGTGAAATGGATAGTGTTTCAAAAGAAACGAAATGTCAATCCACTTATTCTTCTAGATGCAGAAACTATAACACCGCCTGAAAAAGTACGAGGACTTATATGAATAATACGTGTAATAATCATAATCAACCCTTGATGGAAAATTTACCATCCTCATCGGTAGATCATGAACACAAACGGAGAGGCACGGCTCAAGTAGGACAAAGAAGTCATATGAAGTCATATGAAGTCAACAATAATTAATCGCAATAAAATCGTAGAACAAATGCGACAGCAAAAACAGGAATATTATGAAGAAATGTTAAAAATTGAGCGAGAGAAGTTGGAAGTTGAAAAACAAAAATTAACTGCACTTATAGATAGAAATGAGCTGATAAAACAACGAAACTGCTACAGAAGTCACACAATAGTGCAAATCAGTGATACTGTATTGTATTTTTCAAAAATGGGATTGTGCCAATATAGAGCTGAATCATGTAAATTAATTTCCGATGTAACTTGTTCTGTTTCCCTCACCAACGATTATTTGTTACATAGCATCATTACCTGTGTTGCCTAAAATTCTTATTTTATATTACCGCTATTTCATTTTCATTTATTATAAAAAAATAAATTTAGGCTACAAAATAAGGTTCCCGTGTAGTAAATAATTTTGATTAAGAGAATTTACATGTGAAATTAATTGACATGTTTAAAAAGTGTGCTTTAATTTACAAAAGTGTTATGTGATACATACTTATGTTAATTTATAAAAAAAAATGTATATTTGTGTTTCTATTTTGTAAAGTAATACTCGGGTAAAGTTATAATAATATTTATTTATTATATTATAGTAGGTATTAAATAAACTTGAAAAAATTATAATTAGTTGTGTATCTCTCCATTCTATTACATTCATTATTTGTCTATTTACACCCTTCACATTTATTTTTAAAAACTTAATAATTATACTTTGCAGCACCTAGCATTTCATCGTTAACGAATAGGCATATCTCAAAAATGATTAGTTTTAAGTTAAACCTGTTAAAGTTACTATTACTGTACTAATTACCCTTGAGGTGATATATTTAAATATTATTTAATGCATTTTTATGACCTTTTATTTTAACCTATGATCTTAACGGTATATAACAATTGTTTGAAAATGCTAAATTTCTTCAATCATGTCTCTAAATCTATTGCTTTGAGATACACCTCTTGTCTTGTTAACGACGATTTATGATATTTACAATATCATTTCGCTTTTGAACACCATTTCTGTCTTCGGGCATATCATCAGGATCTTCATTTTCATAATCTTCGACCACAGGATGAACCGGAAGCATCTCATTTTGGTATTCAATATTATTTTCATCCAAAGGAACATCATCTTTAAGTGCTAAATTGTGCAAAACACAACTGGCTCGAATGAAATGCACAATGTCAAGGACACTTCTTAATTTAATATGATACAGTTGCCTATACTTTTGTTTAAGCAACCCAAAACAATGTTCAATGATATACCTATTACTAGCTAAAGCAATATTATAATTGGTTTGAGCTCTCGACAATTGCCCCCGGTCCCTAAACGGTGTTAATAAATTGCTTAAAATTGGATATCCACTGTCTCCCAATAGATGAAAGTTGGTACATTTTTCTTGAAGTGTGGCGTATAATGATGAGTTTCGAAATACACGGCTGTCGTGCACAGACCCGGGATATCCAACAAAAATATCCCGAATTTGTAAATTGTGGTCACAGACTGCTTGCACCTAAAAAATAATTAATAAATTAATATTGCTTAACAAAAAACGATCAATTATTATACATACCTGAACGGAGTAAAACCCTTTTCGATTGATGTATGACTCTGGATCATCTGAAGGCTTATCAATTCGGACATGTATTCCATCTATGGCTCCAATTACTCCAGGAAACCCCTTTCCACGAAAATGAGCCTCAATATCATTTTTTTCTTCTTCGGTTGGCCACTTTATTATTTCGTGTGAAAGGTTGCTCAAAAAATACATTACTCGTCTAATTATTCTGAACAACGAACTTATTGTCACATCAAAACGGTCTGCTACATCACGGAACTTTGCTGTCTGATGTCCAGCAAACCAAAGAAATATATAAATACTGTGCTGAGCACTTAGTTTCCCATAGCAGCCTGCTTGATTGGTTGTGTAATATACACTATTTGCAAACCGGTCAGCTATGGAATTTGCAACATGTCGACTAATTCGAAAGTGCTCCAAGAAGAACTCGTCGCTATATTGTGGAATGGTTTGTTGTAAATACTCTGTGTTCTTCGGCCGAATATCATTATCTAATAATAGTTCTAAATCCTCTTCATCATCACTAGCTTCACTTGCCGAAGGAAACAAATAAATGCTTTCATCACTAGAAAAGTCGCTGTCGTTCATTTCCAGAAATTCTTGAGACACAAATTCTGCAAAATAATGTACTTTACAAATAAAACCAATAAGTAATTATTTTGCACCTACGATGCGGATAAGTGGCAAACACTAATTGAGAGACAATTTAATTAAACAGAACATTAACCTATATTGCAGTGAACTTTTTGGTGGCAAATAGCAAATTATCAAAGTCCCACTATTGCTGTAAAAGGTACTGCGCAGTCGTACGACAAACAGTTTCTGCAATTCTACAGGAACACTTTTGATAGTCCCGAAACTGGAAATATGACCTGATGGAACAGGGAACACTTAATCAAGAACTTGTCCGTTACTTGTCCACGGAGCAGATGGAACACAAAATTTGTAGCGCGCATGATCCTGACATCCCCGGACTGTCTGAGACCGCTGATGGAACAAACCTATTAGCTTAAAATACCTTTCTAATACAGTAAAAATTGTTACAAAAGCTAATAATAAGGAATATATGGGTAGATATTGTGGGTGTAATTCAACGCTGGTTGGGGCTTTTGTCCACAGAGTAGTTAGTTTCACACAATATTATTAATACCTAAAAATATACAATAAAATGTTGATTGCATTCATCTGTTATTCTACTACAGCGTTTTGTCATCATGACAAACATAAACGTTCAAATCGACGTCATATTTTCCTACACTTAAGTGTCATCTAAATAAAACATTTTTTGGTTTTTGCATGAACGTAGCAAAAATATTGTATGCAACTCGTACAAAAAATGTTTATTGTACTCTACGTGTTGTCCTACTCGGCCTGAACGCCTCGTTGGACAATTTCACGTCGCGTGCAATAAACACTTACTTTTTGTACTTGTTGCATAAATAACTATTATAATATATTTAATTAAAAAAGCGATTAAAAATCGTTTTTAACGCCATATATATTTTGTTTTGGGACAATTTTGTAGCTGTCATTCACAATCACTCACATTAGAAACAATATTGTAATTTTTGAAAACGTGTAACGAGATTATATAAAAATAAATTGTTATATATTACCTACCTTTTACTGAGCCCTCTGCTTGCTCCTGAGGATTTGCATTAGCAATGACGAAAATGGATACGAGCAAAATAACTAGAACTGCTTTCATTTTTAAAGTTTTTGCAGATGTAGTCTTATGTACTAGTAACGGTATGTAAAAACTGAGTGACTATTTGCCTTAGTTTCTTGTCTTGTATTTATACTAAGCCGTTTTGTGTCTGGGACGTCACGCAATACCTACCAGACGAACTAATATTTATTTTTTATGGCAGCACGGTGTTTTTCCTATTTGCTGTACTGTTTTTGCTACTAAGAAAACATATTATGCATGTAGAATGTAACAACAAAAAACATTATTTATTCCGTTATTTATTGAATACCATTAGTCCAAGATCCCCCTGCAAAGTAACTTCACCCAAATGTTAATAGAAAGAATTGCATTTAAACATGTGTTTCATGTGCACCCAAAATTTTCCGGGAGGGTTGTCTCACTTTAGACCTGGAAACATGCAGACAACTTTATATGTTCTTAAAACGCAGACTAACAACTTTCTATTGGTATATATTTTGTGGCATTTAGGCGGGGATTTTGTAAAAAAGGAATTGCACAGCCTGCTTGAGCAAAACGACGAATCAATCAGACCTATGAGACAGTATACAACCCGTATAGGCCCGAACCGCACGGTTCTCTGAAGTTTATCGTGTATTTTGACGTACATAACAATGGAAGCCGTGATATATGTTATGATTTTACTCGAGGACACAAAATGTAAAATTACCAATAAATTAATCTGAAAGTGAAACACAAGTTATCCTATATGTCCTGGCTAGTGAGTGAAGTAATTTGGTGGCTGTGGCTGTGATAATTTTGCCGTAATTGTGACATATTGTCGTAGTACCTGTGTGGCTAAAGTTGAGATATTTTAACATTTATTTTAATTATTCTTGTGATTTTATGAGCACAATGAAAATTATCTCACGCAGTAGCGGGAACCTTTGTGAATACGTTGATATATAATAATAACCAATTATTTCAATTTTCTTGGAGTTCTGTGTCCTCGCTTGAAGCCCTGTTAGACGGTAAAAATACGTATACAAAATCCCAGCCTTAAACTAATTTGTTTACCTCCATAATTAATATTTTTAATGCATAATTAGTGCCTCTAGGACCCGGCTTTGATTAGCCAATCTAGCCAATTCGTGTTAGGATGTACATGAAACACATGTTTAAATGCAATTCTTTCTATTAACATTTGGGTGAAGGTACTTTGCAGTGGGATCTCGGACTACATGATGCTATAATCACAGTTGCTTCAAGACGGAAGGTATTCGTGAATAATTAAAATGTATGTATGCTAAATCTTTGCAAATTCTAGGATCGTTAAATATCTGTTGAGCATATAAAAGAAAAGTAGCATCACTTTAGTGTAGTTGTTGTAGAATACTTTTTATGCCGTCAAAATAAAGTAGGAATATGACGTTGCTTCCAACTCCTCACTTTCTGAGGGAATGTGTTCCACTAAATTCGAGAATCGAGCCCCTGCAGGTAAATAAATGGGATGTTTTTGTCGATTAGCTGACATGAATGAGTTAAATTTATTTTCGATATTAAAATTTCGAACAATATTGAAAAAGATCTTTAATCATTCTTGTTGTTACTTTTTCCATGTAGTGCTTATTTTGCTACAATAGGTACATGAAACATCAGAGTTTAATTTATTATTTTATGTTATTGTACCTTTAACAACCTTTTTCTTGCTCTCTGTATTATTTTTATTACATATTTCTTCTACAGATCTCCTTCTTCATTAAAAGTGCATATATGGTTAAAATTTGTTGAATTGTTGCTGTTTGGGATAGTTTAGGATATACATTTTGAAATAGTAAAATTGAGAGAGTGTGGTCAAGCAATAAAGTGTAATAAAATAGAAAACATACAGTAACTTATAGTGAATTGTGTAATAGTCAGCGTTTCCATTTTTTTCCTTTCCTTTTCTTCCTATATGTGTCTGACTATTATTAGAGAAAATCTGAAGTCAACAATTAGGTAAGTTATTTTCATTTTAGTTTGTTTTTTTGCTTATATAAACGTTACATATAATACAGTTCACAGTTTTTTATAGTTAGCCAAAACATAATTGGACCATTCGAGCCGGATTTAGCATTTTATTAGCAGTTATTTTCATCTCATTTTTAGAACTTAATAGAATTTAGTTATCAATCAATAGTAGTAATTTCAGAGAACAAAACACTTTTCACACTTTTTTATTTTTTTTTTATTTATTATCTAGCTGGAACATTATCTTTTAGAACACTACATTTTATTGCTTGTACTTATAGTATAGATTTTATAGCAAAATTTACTGAAACGAATTATTTCATATACAGGGTATTTCTTTTGTGGAAACCATAAAATATCAGCAATTTTGATGATCTGATTTTTGTATTACATAGTATTTATAGTACCTACTTGCTCATTTCTATAAAAAATTTAGTAATAATACACCATAGTTGTATTTAATACAGGATGGATAAGAAGAAGCAGAGACTGCAAGTTTTAATATCAAAAAAAGAGCAATATTTCATTCGTATTCAAAATTTATTTGATAATAGTAGAGATATTTCAACGCCAGCGAAAAAGGAACAATTTTGTGTTAGATATGAAACTTTGGCCAGTACAAAAACAGCATTTTTAGATCTTTTAGATGAAATAAATTTATTAGAATATGAAATAAATCCTAATTATGTTCCAAATTATCAAATTCTAGAAACATTTGATGAGCTAATTTGTCATATAGAGTCTGTAGCAAAACGATTAGTTGTTTCAAATCCTAGTAATAGTAACAATACCAGTCATGACCGAAATTTAGAGAGTAAGTTCACGCGTAAGTTACCCGAGAGTTACCTCTTCCCAAATTTAATGGAAATATTAAAGATTGGCATTTATTCATTGAATGTTATAATAATTTAATACACAAAAATAAAGATCTAACTGATATAGATCGAGTTCATTATTTAGTGAGTTGCTTGAGTGGTAGTGCTCTGTCTGTCTGTTCAGGCATTCCGCCTACAGGTGATAATTATAAAATCATTTTAAAGGCACTTACTGATAAATTTGAAGATAAACGTGTCATAGCTAATACATATTTAGATCAATTGCTTCACTTTAAGCAAGCTCAATCTGAAACAGCTCATAGTTTAAATTTATTTTTGGAAAATTTTCATCCTGCTGTTATGGCTTTACATCAATTAGAAATACCAGATTTAGCAGACTATATTTTAGTTTACCTAGCTTTTCAAAAGCTTAATCCTGAGACACAAAAATTATTTGAAAATTCTAGGAGAAAGGCAGAAATGCCTTCTTATCAAGATCTAATTACATTTGTTAAAGAACAGACAAGAATTTGTAATAGAACGAGTACAATGAATAAATCTGTACCCGTAATTCAAAAAATATTCACACTAGTAGTACTTTTAATAAACCAAAGGTAACTCATTCATTTGTAGTGCAAGGTAACCATAAATCTCAATGTGTCATTTGTAAAATATCTTCTCACACAATTACAAACTGTCCTAAGTTTCTAGAATTAACACCAGAAGATCGTTATCATGCTGTTCGAAGTAACAATTTGTGTTTAAATTGCTTGTCCTTACATAAAATTATTCATTGCAAAAGTAACTATACTTGTAGAGTTTGCAACAAAAAACACCACACTTTGTTACATTTTAAATCAGCATTACCGAATACATCCAATTCTAGTCCGGAAACATTTGAACGTAAACCCATGTTAAATCAGTTAGAGTCGGCCAATTCTGCTCTTTTCGATAAGTCCAATCCTGGTCCATCCATTGATTTCGAAAATAAAGATACATCAAATGTAATTCCGACAAGCCCTTCATTAGTAAATTGTTGTTCGGTTGTCCGTAATAGTAATAACACTGTATTGCTGTCTACTGCGAAGGTAGATATCTTAGATAATTTTGGTAGTCTGCATGAAGCTCGTTTTCTTCTTGATAGTGGTAGTCAAGCAAATTTTCTTTCCTTAGAATTTAGTCGTCGTCTGAAACTTCCTATTTCTCCATATCATTCAGACGTTTATGGATTTGGATATGCTAGAAACTCGGTTCATGGATGCACAAATATTGTGATTATTTCACAGTTGGATAAAACTGTACGTTATTCTTTAGATGTATTGATAGTTGAAAAAATAACCGAAAAATTGCCTTCTGTAGCTATTAACTCAAAGTGCTTGTCACACTTAAATTCGTTGCCATTAGCTGATAGTAGTTTCTATTTTCCACAAAAATTGATGGCATTCTTGGAGCAAGTCTGTTTGCAAATATGATTGGTAGTAAACACATCATAGGGCCGCCTAATACTCCGGTAGCAGTAGAAACTAGTTTAGGTTACGTAATAATGGGATCAGCTCCGGTTTTATCTCCTTCAGCAGCAATTTATAGTTTTTGTGTTACTACTGTAGAACCTTCTTTAGAAAAATTGGTAAAACGATTTTGGGAAATCGAAGACATACCATCTTCAAATATGATAGCCCCTGACGATTTAGAATGTGAAAAGATTTTCAATTCCACTTATAGTCGGGATCCTTCTGGAAGATATACTGTCGCATTACCTTTTAAAATAGATAGTTCATTCTTAGGAGATTCTTATTCCATAGCTCTTCGACGGTTTTATCTTTGGAGAAAAGGCTGCTTAATAATTCTTTTCTGCGAAATAGATATGTGGAAATAATTAAAGATTATTTGATTCAAGATCATATGTCCAAAGTAGTAGAAAATAATATTTCTGAAACACAATATTTCATCCCTCATCATGCCGTTTTAAAACTGATTCAACGACCACCCCTTCGTATTGTCTTTGATGCCTCATGTAAAACTGATACATTTTATTCGTTAAATGATTTATTGTACACTGGTCCAAAACTACAGTCTGATGTTTGTACAATGTTTCTAAATTTTCGATTGTTTAAAGTAGCCTTTACCGCAGATATTCGACAGATGTATCGCCAAATTAATTTACGTGAAGATCATAAAAGATTTCATAGAATTCTGTGGAGATTCTCTGATGAACCTGTAGGAACGTATCAGTTAAATACTGTTACGTTTGGTGTTAAAACTTCGCCATATTTAGCATTACGAACGGTCCGTCAATTAGCTGATGATGAAAAATTATCATTGCCCTTAGCTTCGGAAATTTTGAAAAGAGATATGTACGTAGATGATCTTGTATCTAGTGTTTCATCACATAGTTCAGCAATAGCGTTATACAATCAATTGGTTGAATTGTTAAAACGTGGAGGTTTCAATTGGTAAAATGGGCTACTAATTCCAAAAATTAATAGCAGAGATACCAGTGGAAAATCGATCCACCCAAGTTGTGAATTTTGAAACTGATTTCCTTAAGATGTTAGGTTTACAATGGCACCCTAATGATGATTACCTGTCATTTTCCTTTGATTTTGTCAATAAACCATGCACTAAACGCAATATTCTATCAACTATTGCTCGTTGTTACGACCCTTTAGGGTTATTAGCTCCTGTTACTTTACTAGCTAAACTGTTGATTAAAGATTGTTGGATTAGAAAACTGGATTGGGACGAGTCATGTCCTCCTGATATAGTAAAACGTTGGGATCAATTCAGGAAGGATTATCACTTCTTTCCAACTTTAAATTACCTCGTCATTTGGGCACTACTTTAAACCAACCTGTAGTTCTAATAGGTTTCGCTGATGCATGCCTAACTTCTTATGGCGCTGTAGTGTATATTCGTAGTATAAATTCTTGTGAAGAACCGCGAGTGCATCTTCTTTGTGCAAAATCGAAAGTTTCTCCTATTAAACTTGTTTCGATTCCCCGTTTAGAACTTTGTGCCGCACACTTGCTGGCCAAGCTACTTTATTTTATAGTTGATTGCTATAAGACACGCTTAAATATTACTCAAGTGTTTGCATTATCCGATTCTACGGTCACACTTAATTGGATTGCTACATCCCCATCTAAATTACAAACTTTCGTATCGAATAGAGTAGCTCAGATCCAATCATGGTCAAACTCCACTTCGTGGTTTCATGTAGATGGAAAAATAATATTAGTGATTGTTTGTCTAGAGGTTTAACTCCTTCTCAATTTGTAAATAATACTTTATGGGAAAATGGCCCTGAATGGTTAAAGCTAACATTTTCTGAATGGCCAATTTGTACTGTAGGTTCACAAGACAACTTACCAGAGTCCAAAGCCATATTTTTAGTAGCTTCTGAAAATAACAATGATAACCCATTGTATGAACTTATAAGTCGTCATTCCAGTTGGATTAAATTATTGAGATCTGTTGTTTATGTACTAAAATTTCTCAAATTGCTGCCGAAAGCTGCTACTATTTCAGCCTCTGACATGGAAGTTGCTGAATTTACTCTAATTAAAGTAGTCCAACACAAACAGTTTAAATCTGAGATAGAATCATTAAAAAAAGGTATTTGTCCTTCAACTTTAAAATATTTGCGCCCGTTTCTGAAAGACGGTATTGTTCGTGTAGGAGGTAGACTAGTTAATGCCAATTTGAATTCTGATACTCAACATTCTATATTGCTTCCTAAAAGAGACCCTTAGTAGAACTTCTTATTGACCATTATCATAGATCGAATCTTCATACTGGTCCTCATTTAGTTCTCTCTTTAGTTAGATTGCGTTATTGGATTTTATCAGCTCGTAGTATTGTTAGACATAGAATTCGAAATTGCAATATTTGTTTTCGATTGAAACCAAAACCTCAAATTCCTCTGATGGGAAATCTTCCAAAATCTAGAGTTCAAGAGGCCAAACCATTTTTACGTACGGGATGCGATTATGCTGGTCCTATATATATACTTCCCTACCGTAAACGAGGAATTCGTTCCATAAAATCATACATTTGTCTATTTGTTTGCATGACAACTAAAGCGTTGCATCTTGAACTTGTCACTGATTTGTCAACTTCTAATTTTTTGCACGCCTTCAAAAGGTTCATTGGTAGACGTGGTGCCATTTCAGAGGTTTATTCCGATAATGGTACCAATTTCATCGGCGCAAAAGCCGCTTTAGACGATCTTTATCAATTTGTGTTTTCTGAAAATTTTAATAATGTTATGTTCAACGAGTTAGCTATTCAAGGGATTCAATGGAAATTGATTCCTCCAGGTGCCCCATATGGGCGGCCTTTGGGAAGCTAATGTAAAATCTGTAAAAACTCATATATACAAGGTGATTGGAAATCAATTATTGACATATGAGGAATTTAATACTCTGCTGGTGCAAGTAGAATGTTTGTTAAATTCTCGTCCTTTGTGCGTACTTAGTTCTGATCCTTCAGACCCAACTGCTCTGACACCTTCTCATTTTTTAACCTTAACCCCCTTGAAAAATATTCCTGCAGCTGATCTTACAGACCAGAATATCAATTTACTGGACAGATTTCAGATGATAGACCGTATGATTCAAGATTTTTGGAAAAGGTGGCATTTAGAATACCTCACTTCTTTACAAACGCGACAACGCTGGAATACGGATAGTAATTCTGTAAAAATTGGTACGATAGTTGTTTTAAAACAACCAAACACGCCCCCACTTCAATGGCCTCTAGGACTTGTCGAAAAAGTGTATCCTGGTCGGGATAATATTATCAGAGTTGTGGATGTTCGGACTAAATATGGAACTTATAGACGACCTGTCATTAAGGTGTGTCCCCTGCCATTACAATAATATAATAGTATTTTGCTTTTATACTTGTTTTAATCAGTTTTGTTTCTTCTTATTTATTAATTTTTTTTTTTCTGAACTTTGGTTCAGCCTGGGGAGAATGTTTGGGATAGTTTAGGATATACATTTTGAAATAGTAAAATTGAGAGAGTGTGGTCAAGCAATAAAGTGTAATAAAATAGAAAACATACAGTAACTTATAGTGAATTGTGTAATAGTCAGCGTTTCCATTTTTTTCCTTTCCTTTTCTTCCTATATGTGTCTGACTATTAGTAGAGAAAATCTGAAGTCAACAAGTAGGTAAGTTATTTTCATTTTAGTTTGTTTTTGCTTATATAAACGTTACATATAATACAGTTCACAGTTTTATAGTTAGCCAAAACAGTTGCCTTCTATAAATTGGTACATTTCTTTAGTTTATTCTCTTCTGAATCTTTAAACAAAATCAATATTTATTTCGACAATTTTTTATTAAAAATACTATAAAATACATGTAGGAATATAAACTGGTTAATATCTATCGACAGTGACATATGTTGTAAGCACAATATCCTCCTTTTGGGAAACATATCTGGTTGCAAGTCAATGGATATCAAATAGCTCTTGGATGTCCGTAGACAGTTTCTTCCTTTGGTACACCTATAATAAAAGGAATAATACTATTTCATTGGTTTTAAATTTTTGCTGAATTAATCAAGGACTTCAGCACGCGTGATTGGGCACATAAGTAACTACATCTAGTGGTCACTCCATGGGGAACAGACAACCTTTATTTTTAATTAAATACTTGTTGGATAGACACAGTAACAAAAATATATCTGAAATTATACAGACTCCCCAGATAGAGTATCATTGTTATATTATATATATTATTACCGACTATTCATTAAAACGTCATTTTCGATAAACCAGTTTGCTCTTTCTGAGAATTTATGTAGGTACTGTTGTCAAACTTTTGACAAATCAACAAACTAGGCACCCTTTTTATTCGATATTAAGGGCGCCGTATTCTTGAAATGGTGTTATCTACAAATACAAATAATTTTAGACATTTAACAACTGAATTATATAAAGCTTAGTAAATATGTTATGTTATCTCATGCCACCTGCGAATATTCAAAGGTACTAATATATAACGACAGAAAGCGGTGCAATTAACAAATTTTTATTTCATTTGAAGAGAATTTAAATAGTAAAAATAGGTAAACAAAACATCAAGAATTTTATTTTTGATATTACGTTTGTACCTAAACACACTACAAATTTGATCATTTTACGGCGAGAAATACAGTGATCTTAAGTTTTTTTAATACTAAATGTAGAGTTTAATTATAAAAACAACAAAAATCAAATACTGACTTATTTAGCGGTCTTATTTCTTATTTTAGGCATTTCCAAAATAAATGTACTAAGTAAACTTATAAATAAAGACTGTCCAGAAATTAGTGGCTAAAAAAGATAGTATATACATTTTATCCTATCTGGCTTTCTTATGGATATACAGAGCTTCCAAGCCAAGTACAATTTTGACGGCCTTGCAAATTTGACATATTGCATTCGCCGTTTAATTACCCTATAAATTTGCAGCAAAAAAGCTATACCTTATTTTATTCGATATCTATTTTAAGGTAAATTTGATCACTATTACTGATATCTCATGTTAAACAAATAGTTTTCAATCGATCTGGGAACATAAAATTGACGAAATTTATTATTTCCTTACATTACTTTTTTATTTAATTAGACATTTTGTTATATTGGAAAACGCTTTGCAAAGAAATGTTCAGTTTTCTTTATATTATATTATTAAATAATAAATGCATTTGTTTAAAATATATTAAATTTTTTTATCGTTTTCGTCTGCTTCGTTTAATTTTCAAACAATTCTGCATCTGTCGTTTCACAAACATACATGCAAAAAGTACATTTTTTTATCGCTTATATAAATTTGACATATCTTCTACTAAGTCTTCTGCTTGTTCTTGAGGATCCGCATTAGCAATGACAAAAATAGACACGAGCAAAATAACTAGAACTGCTTTCATTTTTAAAGTTTTTGCAGATGTAGTCTTACGTACTAGTAACGGTATATAAAACTGAGTGACTATTCGCCTAAGATTCCTTGTCTTGTATTTATACTAAGCCGTTTTGTATCTGGGATGTCACGCGGTATCTGCCAGGCGATCTAATATTTATATTTTATTGCAACACGGTGTTTCCCGGTGTACTGTTTTCGCTACTAAGAAAACACTAGATGTTTTCTTGAAGTGCTCTATCAGTTTCAAGGAAATGCAAAGTCTACATAATCCTAAACAACTCGAACGTTTATAATGTTTACCAGAAAAAACGTCATCGCGAGGTCTTCCTTTATCAGAAGTCACCAGCCGAATTAAAATAATCGACTTTGATAAGTGTTTATCAAGGGTAGAAGTCGTGGCGCCATCTGTATTTCGTGACCCATTTTATTATTATTTTTCGTCAGTTATTGGTTATAGAAATTGAATCATGGAATAACAATACTGACATGAATGAAAAACTGTTTGCGGGGTTTGTCTTGCTTCTCCATACGCTAAAATAATGTCCGTTAATTTCTTGATTCTGTACAAGATGGTCAAATTCCGATGTTTCTATTTTACTATAGGAGATAGAAAAAAATAACCCCCCCACTGTCGATCTCTTTTTTAAGAGAAAATTGATGGTCAAAACCAAAACGACCTATCGTCTTTCATTTTCGAGTAATAAACAAAATTTTAAATTTTCTAATATGTTTTTTAGATGCTTTTTTGAATAGAGTCCATTGGCGTGCCTATTTTTTTTTTAACTTTATTAATTTTTGAGTTATAACCTAAAGTTGTGTTTTTGAAATACAAACCGTAGGTGGCCATGGATCAGTTGAAATCGTTATTTTTTTCTCTTCTCATTAATATATGATATGTTTATTTCAGTATCAATTTCATTTTTCAAATATTTTTGACAAAACATTTAGAAACCATCATGACAGAATGAGTTACTAAACAAATAATAGTAGTAGTAGTCTAGATAGAGAATTAAGACTTAGAGGAATATACAGGGGAAAATGAAACTTTATGATATTCGTCATCAACTATTTTAATAAATATCTGTTTTAAAACTATATAAAGTTTTACAATCATGATTTCAAGTATGAGTGAGCGGTTGAGTTGACAATATTTCTTATCCAGATATTTCTAGTGCATTAATTTTTGTCAGCAATCTCAACTTTACATACCTATAAAGAGTCTAGAAAATATAGAAATCTCTAAAGCAAAGTTGAAGGTTATAAATTGTATATGTGCAGGTGGCGTATACGTATGTATATTCTTATATGGTCTTATATGGTATGGTCTTATATTCTTAAGTATATGGACATTTTTTGTCTTCAATCCATAATAATGTACACCTGTAGCTTTCACAATCTTTGTAGATTTTTCTTGATCATTACTAAAAAGTTTCATTGGCGCAACATATCCCATTGTAGGATGTTCTTGATTATGCAGTTTCTTTATATACCTACCTTACAAGAGTTATTCTTGGAATTTCAAATCAATAGATGCTGCTCTTTTTGTTTTACCATTTTTTAGAACAGCATCTACAGGTGTCCTATCTCTGGAGTAGCAGCGGCCTGATTCGTTTTTTAAAATTTTGAAATAGGTTTGAAAAAATAATATTTTATAACTAGAGAGGGGCTAGTTGAGCAATGTGTCTCAACTAACCCCATACCCGCCATTTTTCAAATACATAGATATAACATTTTTATCCTAAAGATAAGCTCAATTTACGAATAAAACCTAGAAAATAGAAGGACTAAACAAACTGTAAATACTTATCTCAATCTAATAGTCGTTGTTGTTTTGCGTCCAGACCAAAAAGTAAACAAACTTTTAATTTTACTTTAACCTATCGAAAGTTGTTGTAGTCAACTTGAGTTCGCATGGTACGATAAATTCCTACCGAGTAAGGTGGGAGAAGAAAGACATTATAATGTGCGTTGGTGTGCACAAGCGTGTTCGATTAGATATTAGATATAGTTATGCATTGATCAACTTACCCCTATGCTCAACTAGAAAAAGTACATTCTAAAGAAAGTACTATTCTAGACAGGACTAATTATTATATGTAGAATTAGATATTTTTTAAATTTATTTTTAATTAAAATAGCACTTTGAATCTGTGACCCAACAAAATCCATTTTTATTTTGACAATTCTTTATTAAAAGATACTATAAAATACATGTAGATATATAAAGTTTCCCTAAAATCTATCGACAGCGGCATCTGTTGCATGAACAATATCCTGATCTTGGGTAACATAACTGGTTGCAAGAATAGTGATAACAAATGGGTGAATGTTGGTTAAGCGTTATCTCCTCAGGTACTCCTAGAATAAAAAAATAGTGCTTATTATTTAAATTTTTACATATTTTTGTTATACAGGGGTGTCTCTGGATGAGATATTTTATTCGTACAAACTTTACTTATTGATTTGTCAGTATAACGTCCTTTTCGATATAACGTTTTGACTGTAGTCAAGTTAGTAATACAATATACAGGGTGTTCAAATTGCCAAAAGCAAAGTAGCTACGGTTATTTTTTATTTCTGTGAAAATCAATGTTGTTCGCGAAAATTAAAGAGATGTTTTTTTTTTCTATTTTTCATTTGTATGCACTTTTACAAAACTTATACAATGTAGGTACATGGTAAAACTATAAGTATACATAAATTTGTTACTTTGAGATTAACAAGAAGTATATTAGTTATGGCAATAGTTAATTAAATTTAAACATAATATTTTTTTACCGAAGAGGAATTTTTGTTTTTTTTTAATTAAACTACATATTTACAAAAGAAAATAATATAAAGTTTTTACTTTAATATTAAGGAAAAAGTATTATGGTGATATCTAATCAATATAAGCAAAACTTTTTATCAGAAATGAGATTTTTGCCGAAAACAACAATATTATTTTTTGTGGGTACATTGAAAAATGTTTAAAATGTCAAAAACTGTCATTGTTTTATAATTTTATTTTTTTACGTTCATGCAAAAAACAAAATTTTATTGAACTATATTTAATGGAAAAAGTGGTTCTTTATTGCATTCATCTGTCATTCTATTACAGCGTTTTGTCATCATGACAAACATAAACGTTCAAATCGTCATATTTTCCTACACTTAGTGTCATCTAAATAAAACATTTTTTGGTTTTTGCATGAACGTAGCAAAAATATTGTATGCAACTCGTACAAAAAATGTTTATTGTACTCGTGTTGTCCTACTTGGCCTGAACGCCTCGTTGGACAATTTCACGTCGCGTGCAATAAACACTTACTTTTTGTACTTGTTGCATACATAACTATTATAATATACCTACTTAATTAAAAATCGTTTTTAACTCCATATATATTTTGTTTTGGGACAACTTTCTAGCTGTCATTCACAATCACTCACATTGGAAACAATATTGTAGTTTTTGAAAACGTGTAACGAGATTATAGAAAAATAAATTGTTATTATATTACCTACCTTTTACTGAGCCCTCTGCTTGCTCCTGAGGATTTGCATTAGCAATGACGAAAATGGATACGAGCAAAATAACTAGAACTGCTTTCATTTTTAAAGTTTTTGCAGATGTAGTCTTATGTACTAGTAACGGTATGTAAAAACTGAGTGACTATTTGCCGTAGTTTCTTGTCTTGTATTTATACTAAGCCGTTTTGTGTCTGGGACGTCACGCGATACCTACCAGACGAACTAATATTTATTTTTTATGGCAGCACGGTGTTTTTCCTATTTGCTGTACTGTTTTTGCTACTAAGAAAACATATTATGCATGTAGAATGTAACAACAAAAAACATTATTTATTGCGTTATTTATTGAACACCATTAGTCCAAGATCCCCTTGCAAAGTGAGTTCACCCAAATGTTAATAGAAAGAGTTGCATTTTAAACATGTGTTTCATGTACACCCAAAATTTAAACTTTTCCGGGAGGGTTGTCTCACTTTAGACCTGGAAACATGCAAACAACTTTATATGTTCTCAAAACGCAGACTAACAACTTTCTGTTGGTATATATTTTGTGGCATTAAACTAATTTGTAGTTTACCTCCATAATTATTATTTTTAATGCATAATTAATGCCTCTAGGACCCGGCTTTGATTAGACAATCTAGCCAATTCGTGTTAGGATGTACATGAAACACATGTTTAAATGCAATTCTTTCATGCATGATGCTATAATCACAGTTGCTTCAAGACGGAAGGTATTCGTGAATAATTAAAATTTATGTATGCTAAATTTTCGCAAATTCTAGGATCGTTAAATATCCGTTGAGCATATAAAATAAAAGTAGCATCACTTGAGTGTAGTTGCTGCAGAATACTTTTTATGCCGTCAAAATAAAGTAGGAATATGACTTTGCGTCCAACTCCTCACTTTCCGAGGGAATGTGTTCCACTAAACTCGGAATCGAGCCCCTGCATGTAAATAAATGGGATGTTTCTGTTGATTAGCTGACATGAATAAGTTAAATTTATTTTCGATATTAAAATTTCGAACAATATTGAAAAAGATCTTTAATCATTCTTTTTGTTACTTTTTCCATGCAGTGCTCATTTTGCTACAATACATGAAACATCAGAGTTTAATTTATTATTTTATGTTATTGTATACCTTTAACAACCTTTTTCTTGCTCTCTGTATTACTTTTATTACACATTTCTTCGGCAAATCTCCTTCTTCATTAAAAGTGCATATATGATTAAAAATTGTTGAATTGTTGCCTTGTTTAAATTGGTACATTTCTTTAGTTTATCCTTTTTGAAGCAAAGCAAACTCTATTTTTATTTCGACAATTCTTTATTAAAAAATACTATAAAATACATGTATGAATATAAACTGGTTAATATCTATCGACAGCGACATGTGTTGTAAGCACAATATCCTCCTTTTGGAAAACATATTTGGTTGCAAGTCAATGGATAACAAATAGCTCTTGGATGTCTGTAGAGAGTTTCTTCCTCGGGTACACCTATAACAAAAGCAATAGTACTATTTCATTTGTTTTAAATTTTTATTGAATTAATCAAAGACGTAAGTAGCTACATCTAGTGGGCACTGGCTACTCCATGGGGAACAGAGTCCCAACCTTTATTTTTAATTCAATTGGACACAGTAAGAAAAATATATCTGAAATTATAATATTTATTATTATCGACAATTCATTAAAACGTAATTTTCGTTAAACCAGTTTGCTCTTTCTGAGATTTTGACAAACTCGGCTCCCTTTTTATTTGATATTAAGGGCGCCGTATACTTGAAATAGTGTTATCTACAAATACAAATTATTTTAGACATTTAGGAACTGAATTATATAGAGCTTAGCAAATAACAGGAATGTTATCTCATGCCACCTGCGAATATTCAAAGGTACCAAAGTAAAACGAATATATAACGACAGAAAGCTGTCTAACTAACAAATTTTTAGGTATTGAAATCTTCCAAAATACGTATTTTTTAAATTTAAGATTGTTCACTTTTGTTTATAAGTATGCGAAAATAATTGTTAAAATCAGTCAGAACAGCAAAATAATGTGTGTCTTATAAACACTTTTTTAAAGTTATTATTTTATTTGAAGAGAGAAAATCAAATACTGGCAAAACACTGCTCAGTTTTCTTTTCATTATATTATTAAATAATAAATGCATTTGTTTAAAATATATTAAATTTTTTAATAGTTTTTATCTGCTTCGTTTAATTTTCAAACAATTCTGCATCTGTCGTTTCACAAACATACATACAAAAAGTAAATTTTTTTATCGCTTATATAAATTTGACGTACCTTCTACTAAGTCTTCTGCTTGCTCCTGAGGATTTGCATTAGCAATGACGAAAATATATACGAGCAAAATAACTAGAACTGCCTTCATTTTTAAAGTTTTGGTAGATATACACTTGTGTACTTTTGTCAGCATGCAAAACTACTGTCCGATTTAGTTTCTTGCCTTTTATATAAGTCGTTTGTGTCTTGGACGTCACGCGGTATCTGTCAGGCGACCTAATATTTACTTTTTATGGCAACAGCGTATTTTCCATTTTACTGTACTCCTTTTACTACTAAGAAAACGATAAATTTTTCTCGAAGCGTTCTATTGAATTTAGAGTTGATTCCAAATGACAGAAAATAGTATAGTGGTACCACTTAAAAAAACAAAATTTGTTGCCATGGCAACGAAATTAACTGACTTCGAAACAAACTCAAGGCTACTAAAGGGCTTAAAATAATTAAACTAAAAAACTTTAGTTTAAACTACTCTTTTACAGAGGATACAAACGTTACAAACATTCCATAGACAGGGTCTCCGTTTTTAACTTTGCAAGAAGATAGACCGTGGAAAAATAATAGGCGTCCCTCTTACAACATTTTTCTATATGACACATCGTTTTCCTGATCTAGAGCGTCCAGCTTTTAAAAAATATTCTATTTTCTTTATTATCTACTAAATAAATATTTCTCGTTCAAAGTTGGTAAGCAGTAATCATAATAAAATATTAATATTTTGACGTAAATAACTTTTTTGAACCCCCTAAAATAAAACATGTTTTTACTATTGCCGTAGAAGTTCACAGGGTTCAAGGGTGAATAAAATCCCATACCTACGCCACTGGCTGTCAAACATTATTCACGTTAAAATATTAACTTTTTTATTATGATTACTGCATATCAAGTTTGAACGAATAATGTTTATTTTATTAGTAAGTAAAAAATAATATTATAAAACGCCCTGTGCCGGGAAAACGTAGTATCATTGCACAAAATGTTGTAGGAAAGACCCCTATTATTTTCTCATCATTTCCTAATATTAAGAACGACAAATCGGAGTCATTCATTGAACACTCTGTATGTTCTAAAAACATTTCAATGTGTTATTTTATTAACAATCACCAAACTTTTCTGTTTGATATATTTGTGCTAGCGAAGTAAAAGAATAACGTAAAATTAGCAGTCGTGGTGCCATCTCTCGGTCGTGACCCATTTTATAAATTTTATTTCGCCGGTTATCGGTATAGAAATTGAGAGGTACTTCCCCGTTCAATAACAAGTTGACATTGGTATGAATAAAAAAAAACTTGCATTTATTAACCCAGATGCCATGCAGGGGAAACCCCATTCAGGTAGAACGAAATATTTTGTAAATGATGTTGTACGTGTACAAATATTAGTACATATTGAAAAAGGCGATAATGCTTTCTGTTTAGGAAATTGTAGTGGAGTATGTAGTCCAGATATACTCACAATTTTGTAAACAGCTTGGGAAAGACTTGCCGTATCTCGATTACTTTTGGAGATGTAGACAAAAATTATAGTAAATATCGACAAAATCCTCGATTTCATCGCTTTTCTGAATCTTTTTTTGTTAAAGTATTTATATACTCGTATATAGTACATTAAGTTAAAATTATTTAAATATATTTCTATTTTCCAGTCTTCACTAACTTCTTAGTACTAGTATTTTAGTTGTTAGGTAAATATATCTGCTATGAGGTCTATCTTTTCATATATAAAACATAGAAAAACACTTTGTATATGTTAAAACATGAGAGGTATTCTACTGTGTGTAATTTGTGTAAAAATGCTGCCAAATTTGGTCAATCTATCCAAAATAATTTAGAAACATATTTTTAATTCTATTTATTAATCAATACAATAAATTTTCGGTGGCGCCTAATTTTAAGGGATTTATTTTTTCTAAAGACGACACAGACGTTAAAATGTATAAAATATATCTATATTACATAAATAATGTTACAAAAATATTTTTCTTAGAGATTATACCAAAAAATTCATTAATAATATTTTTATAAAGTTCTAACAGGAAAATAATACTGCGCTTTAGTGAATACAACCACCTAATATAAATTTAGTAGCATGTACAGGTGACACCTCTAAAGCAGTAACCTCCGCGACGATTGGATTTGAGGCATTCTAGAGTACAAATGCCGCGGATGCAGGAATGTTTGTTCAGGATTCCTTTCTCTGAGAGTTGATGTTTCAGTTTTTCTGCAAAAAAATAATAGTATTTTAAAGTCGGTTCCCAACGCATTGCTAAAACAAACTTTTGTCAGACACAATTTATCTGTATGGATGTAGTTTGAACTTAAATAATAAATCTAACTTTTATGTCTATTTAGAATATTGATTTTTAAACTTGATTTTATTATTATTATGGAAAGGATTAAATTTTACCCATTTCAATACAAATGGAAAGTATAAAATTAATTTACCTAGTTTCTGAATTTTATATTGGTTGTATTTTATATTTTCTTTGTGACCATTATCCGTTTCACTGTCGCTGTCATCATTGCTTTTGTTTTGGTCTTCCTCTGTGTTATCATGCTTATCTTCATTTGACTTGTTATCGCTATCTTCGTCATTGTCATTTCTATCATCGCTTTTGTTAGGGAATTTCTCGGTTTTTCCATCATCCTCATTTTCATCAGACCTGTTATGACTATCTAAATCTTTGTCATTATCATTATTTTCAACACTGATGTTGCGACTGTCTTCTTTGTCATCATTTCTATCCTCAGCGGTCTCATCTGGATTATTTTCATTGGAATTGTTATCATCATCATCATCATCATCATCATCATCATCATCCTTGCCATCATTATTATCATCATCATCATCCTTACTATCATTATTATCATCATCATCATCCTTACTATTATTATTATCACCATCATTATCATCATCCTTCCCATCTTTATTATCATCATCATCATCGTCGTTATCATCAGAATCATTATCATCTACACTTTCAATGGTTTTATTATTTTGGTCTGTATCGTCTTCCTTACTATTTTGTTCGACGGTAGTATCTTGGTCTTTATTCTCATTCCACGACGACTGTGGTTGATCAGTTATTACAGACTGGTCGCCAGTGATAGGTGAAGTAATTGATTGATCGGTTACTACAGATTGGTCAACAATAGGGTCTTGTACTGGTTGGTCTCCAGCAGCTGGTGAAGATGTGGCTTGATCAGCTACAGCAGATTGATCAACTGAAGGGCTTGCATCTTGTGTTGATTGGCCGCCAGCAACTGGTAAAGAAATAGTTTGATCAGGTATAGCAGATTGATCAACAGCGGCGCTAGTATCTTGAGCTGGTTGTCCGGCAGCGACTGGTGAAGAAATAGATTGATCAGTTGCTACAGCTTGGTCAACAACGGCGCCAGTTTCTTGAGTTGGTTGATCGCCAGGGACTGGTGAAGGAATAGATTGATCAGTTACTACAGCTTGGTCATCAACGGCGTCAGTATCTTGAGCTGGTTGACCGCCAGGGATTGGCGAAGGAATAGGTTGATCAGTTACTACTGCTTGGTCAGCAACGGCGCCAGTATCTTGAGCTGGTTGACCGCCAGCAACTGGTGAAGAAATAGGTTGATCAGTTACTAGAGTTTGGTCAACAGCAGCGTCAGTTTCTTGAGCTGGTTGACCGCCAGCGACTGATGAAGAGATAGGTTGATCAGTTACTACAGCTTGGTCAGCAACGGCGCCAGTATTTTGAGCTGGTTGACCGCCAGGGACTGGCGAAGGAATAGGTTGATCAGTTACTACAGCTTGGTCGACAACGGCGACACTATCTTGAGCTGGTTGACCGCCAGCGACTGGTGAAGGAATAGGTTGATCAGTTACTACAGCTTGGTCATCAACGGCGCCAGTATCTTGAGCTGGTTGACCGCCAGTGACTGTCGAAGGAATAGGTTGATCAGTTACTACAACTTGGTCATCAACGGCGCCAGTATCTTGAGCTGGTTGACCGCCAGGGGCTGGCGAAGGAATAGGTTGATCAGTTACTATAGCATGGTCGACAGCGGCGCTAGTATCTTGAGCTGGTTGACCGCCAGCGGCTGGTGAAGGAATAGTTTGATCAGTTACTAGAGCTTGGTCAACAACGGCGTCAGTATCTTGAGCTGGTTGACCGCCAGCGATTGGCGAAGAAATAGTTTGACCAGTTACTACAGTTTGGTCAACAACGGCGCCAGTATCTTGAGCTGGTTGACCGCCAGTGACTGGCGAAGAAATAGGTTGATCAGTTGCTACAGCTTGGTCAGCAACGGCGCCAGTATCTTGAGCTGGTTGACCGCCAGCGACTGGTGAAGGAATAGGTTGATCAGTTACTACAGATTGGTCATCAACGGCGCCAGTATCTTGAGCTGATTGACCGCCAGCGACTGGTGAAGAAATAGGTTGACCAGTTACTAGAGCTTGGTCAACAGCGGCGCCAGTGTCTTGAGCTGGTTGACCGCCAGCGACTGGCGAAGGAATAGGTTGATCAGTTACTACAGCTTGGTCAACAATGGCGCCAGTATCTTGAGCTGGTTGACCGCCAGCGACTGGTGAAGAAATAGGTTGACCAGTTACTAGAGCTTGGTCAACAGCGGCGCCAGTGTCTTGAGCTGGTTGACCGCCAGCGACTGGCGAAGGAATAGGTTGATCAGTTACTACAGCTTGGTCAACAATGGCGCCAGTATCTTGAGCTGGTTGACCGCCAGCGACTGGTGAACGAATAGGTTGATCAGTTACTACAGATTGGTCAACAGCGACACTCGTATTTTGAGCTGGTTGACCGCCAGCGACTGGCGAGGGAATAGCTTGATCAGTTACTACAGCTTGGTCAACAGCGGCGCCAGTATCTTGAGCTGGTTGACCGCCAGCGACTGGTGAAGGAATAGGTTGATCAGTTACTACAGATTGGTCAACAGCGACACTCGTATTTTGAGCTGGTTGACCGCCAGCGACTGGCGAGGGAATAGGTTGATCAGTTACTACAGCTTGGTCAACAACGACGCCAGTTTCTTGAGCTGGTTGACCCCCAGCGACTGGTGAAGGAATAGGTTGATCAGTTACTACAGCTTGGTCAGCAACGGCGCCAGTATCTTGAGCTGGTTGACCGCCAGCGACTGGGGAAGAAATAGGTTGATCAGTTACTACAGCTTGGTCAACAACAACGCCAGTTTCTTGAGCTGGTTGACCCCCAGCGACTGGTGAAGGAATAGGTTGATCAGTTACTACAGCTTGTTCATCAACGACGCCAGTATCTTGAGCTGGTTGACCGCCAGCGACTGGGGAAGAAATAGGTTGATCAGTTACTACAGATTGGTCAACAGCGACACTCGTATTTTGAGCTGGCTGACCGCCAGCGACTGATGAAGGAATAGATTGATCAGTTACTACAACTTGGTCAACAACGGCGTCAGTTTCTTGAGCTGGTTGACCCCCAGCGACTGGTGAAGGAATAGGTTGATCAGTTACTACAGCTTGGTCAGCAACGGCGCCAGTATCTTGAGCTGGTTGACCGCCAGCGACTGGTGAAGGAATAGGTTGATCAGTTACTACAGATTGGTCAACAGCGACACTCGTATTTTGAGCTGGTTGACCGCCAGCGGCTGGTGAAGGTATAGGTTGATCAGTTACTACAGCTTGGTCGACAACGGCGCCAGTATCTTGAGCTGGTTGACCGCCAGCGACTGGCGAAGGAATAGGTTGATCAGTTACTACAGCTTGGTCAGCAACGGCGCCAGTATCTTGAGCTGGTTGACCGCCAGCGACTGGGGAAGAAATAGGTTGATCAGTTACTACAGCTTGTTCATCAACGGCGCCAGTATCTTGAGCTGGTTGACCGCCAGCGACTGGTGAAGGAATAGGTTGATCAGTTACTACAGATTGGTCAACAGCGACACTCGTATTTTGAGCTGGTTGACCGCCAGCGACTGGCGAGGGAATAGGTTGATCAGTTACTACAGCTTGGTCAACAACAACGCCAGTTTCTTGAGCTGGTTGACCCCCAGCGACTGGTGAAGGAATAGGTTGATCAGTTACTACAGCTTGTTCATCAACGGCGCCAGTATCTTGAGCTGGTTGACCGCCAGCGACTGGTGAAGGAATAGGTTGATCAGTTACTACAGATTGGTCAACAGCGACACTCGTATTTTGAGCTGGTTGACCGCCAGCGACTGATGAAGGAATAGATTGATCAGTTACTACAACTTGGTCAACAACGGCGTCAGTTTCTTGAGCTGGTTGACCCCCAGCGACTGGTGAAGGAATAGGTTGATTAGTTACTACAGCTTGGTCAACAACGGCGCCAGTATCTTGAGCTGGTTGACCGCCAGCGACTGGCGAAGGAATATGTTGATCAACAGCGACACTCGTATTTTGAGCTGGTTGACCGCCAGCGACTGGTGAAGGAATTGGTTGATCAGGTACTACAGATTGTTCAACAATAGGGCCTTGTGCTGGCTGACCTCCAGCAGCTGGTGAAGACGTAGCTTGATCAGCTACAGCAGGTTGCTCAACTGCAACATAAGAAAGATGAATTTTATTATTTCATTTAAAAAATAATTTCTCTGTTATATAAATTTAAAATTTATTAAAATAGTTGCTAAGTTACATTCAATGCGCCAATACTTATACGTCTTACCTTCTATAGCATTTTGTGCCTCAGGAATTACTGTAGTCACTTCAACAATTTCACTCACAATAGTCGTTTCCGGAATATTTCCCACAATCAAACTAGGCACCACAGCAGCCCGAGCGGCTGCTACGAAAAATAAAATTACGAAAAAATTTCTCATTTCGCACAACTTTCGATTCGTTCGCATTGCGTTCGTTTAGTCGTTTGTCAACCGAATTTGTCATTCATTTTTATATACGTTCCTTATGACGAAAATTAAGTGGAACCGCAAATATTTTTTATTGCTGGATATAATTACCCTAGATTTAATTTTAAGACGAACTAGAATTAAAATGTTTATTTTATATTACGTGTGCAAGTACCATATTATTTAAGAGATAGCCGAAATGTGCGGTGAGAGCATTGTTTTGTTTGCTTTACGTGGCAAATAATGTTTGCGAGTCTTATGGTGGTAAAGCGTCAGAAGATCAGTGTTTTATCTAATGATTATTTGTTTCGTAGAAAATACGCATTAGCGTCTACGAATGGTTTTGTCTTTAATTTTTGTTAATTTTGTTCATTTAAAAAAAATTAAGTAAATTAATTTGAGGGTCAAATTATTATGAATACAGTTCATATACAGGGTGATTGGCGAAATCTGGCGACCTTGGTGGCCTCGGCCAATCCAGCGTTGTTGAAAGCAATTGTTAAGATGATTGATCACAATACGACTAAAACAAACAGGGGCACCATCATGCTGAAAGTACATGTTTTGTCTAATATTGGAGCATCGTCCAGTAGATCTGTGAAATTATTTCCAGTAAGACGACCATCTAGCACAACTGGGCTAAGGAATTGATTATTATGGTATATTTACAATTTCTTCTTGCACTGCTAGACCAGAACCAGCTTGCCTCTCAGATGTAATTCTGACATTGGGAAACATTCCAGTTTCACGTGCATTGTTGAAGACTGTCTGGACATTTATATCTGGCACTCTTCTGTTTGGGAAACGACGTCGATATTCAGCAATTGCACGATTAGCGCTACCGTTGCAATACCCACAAATAAAATAATATCAGCATATTCTCGATGACTAAATGTGGCAAACATTACGAAATTGCATGACCTACTCAAAATATCAATATCAAATAATAACAGCTTTCGCAAAAAACCGTAACTGTTGATATTTGACCATATATTTATTAGGGTTTTTTGTTTACTTTTGCCCCCTAAATACCCTTTTCGAATATTGAGGGTTCCCCCCAATCACCTTTTATAAAAAACGAAGTTGAGAATCTGTAGAGAAATGTGAATTATAGAAAACAAATTATATTTTTGAAAGAAAATCAGAAAAATATCTATTTTGTATATTTTTCGTAAGTAATAATCCAGATACAGTCCCCTGTCGCATTTTTGCTGCTTGAAATAAAATGTGACATACAAAGTTGTAGCTTGTGTCGCTTGAGTTGTTTGTGAACCGCCCTGTATATTCAATGTAGTATAAATTTTCTAGTAAATTGTAAATTAATTAATTTATTTAAAATTTACCATGTATGCATAAGGCGATTAGCATAAAGTTTTGTTGAGTGATGATTCATCTCGTTTATTATCAAAAGATCAGATTTAGTTTCGTTATAACTTTCCTGTCACACTATAAAATTAGATTGTTTTATCTGATGTCGTTGAAGACTTTGTGTATTTAATTTATTGTTTCATAAAGCAGCAGCATTATTTTACATAAAATTATACATTAGGCGACTAATTGTTTATTACAAGAAAATAATATGCATAACAATGATATAATTGGCATTTTGATTGTGGAAATAAATATTATAAACTTGTAAATTAAATACCTAACAATTCCAGAAAAAAATATATCTTTTAATTTTATGGAGATATTAAGGTTTATTATTACTGTAATTAATTGTAAATCTAATTTTGAAAGACTATAAAAATATGAAATTTTATGTTAATCCCAAACGAATCAGACTTTTCCTAAAGAAAGTTAATTCGGTGCAACAAAGGCGACAGTGGATTTATGTAATTTTTATTAACACAAAGTATACAAAAACCTTAAAATTATCGTTTTTAAACTAAACTTATAATTACTTATTGGTATTGAGGACCAGATGGTCTAAACTGAGGCTGAGGTTTGCCAACGTTTAAAGGCTTTTTAGGTGGAAGTCTTGGTAGAGGGTCTTCCTCAATTTCTTCTGGGTCTTGTTCGTCGCATTTGTTGCCACTTTCGTAAGCGTAGTCCCTGAAAAAATAACAGTTAAGTCTGTGGCGGTTCGTAGACTACAATATAAGTGGAAGAATTTTATTTTGCGACTTTGTTATTTTATATCAAAAAAGTATCCAAAACTTAACTCTTCTTATTCTCTACGCCACTGTTATTGAGTGATGCACTACTCAATAATTGATTTTTAGGTGCTTTTTTACAAAATATACAAAATCAAATATATTTAAATGAAACAATAGCATGATATCATACAAACTGTGGGATAATTTCCATTTCTCACTACTTTCTTCAACTTACCGCCGAACTCCATCTGGATCTACGTATCCATACTTTCCTCTGGTGATGCAGTCGGTGCCCAAAGTCTCCTCTTTGAAGGTGCCATCGTCGTTTTCGAAGCCCCACGTGATGCTACCATCTTCGTTGTCCGTCCTGTATTTCCTCAAAATTTGTGCGACCGGTTTCCTTTTTTTCGGGTACTCTTCGTCGTCGGTCTCGGGCCTGGGAGCTGGACGTTGGGCTGGAGCAGGTCTGAATTGTTGTTGAGGAGGTTGTGGCCTAGCCTGAAAATAGGATTATTTTGCAAACTGTTACTCCTAACGACTTCAACAAGGTATATCTTTTTCAGATATAACAGGTAGGGGAATCGATTGTTTCAATAGTCAGATGGATACAGTAAGCAGCAAAAAAGTTCTGCCATTTAAAAGAACCATGATGTGCCATAAGTGACGCCCTCTACTGATGACGTCACGGTATGTTAAGTTATATCGATTTATTTTCACCTAGGGAATCTGTGGTCTCATTTTTGCTACTTCATTTAAAAACACCCTGTATACTGTATCGACAACATCTGATAAGCTACATACCTTTCTAACTGGTTGTCTGGGAATGTTCTCCTCTTCATCGTCGAGTTCCTGCCTAACGTAGGGCCTCTCTTGTCTTTGTATAGGCCTTGGCGGTGATGGCGCTGGCTGAGGTCTCAGAACAGGCAAAGGCCTAGGCACAGGGGCGGGCCTGGGCTGATTTTCAACGGGGGGTCTCTCTCTGATCTGATCCCTGGTTACAGGAACGGGCTTTTCAGGTCTGAAGGGTAAAGGCGACGGCCTTGAAGGTTCTTCTTCTTCCGCCTGTCTAACGGCTGAAGTCAAGGCCGAAATGCCCAGTTTGTTGACTTCGTCGTCGAAGTTCGAAGTAGGGGATGGAGCTTCTTCTTCTTCCTCTATCACGGGGCGTACTTCCTTGATGGGAAGTGGGGCGGGATTGGGTCGTCGTGGTCTCGGAAAATCCAGGCCGCCAATCCTCTGGGGGCGGAGAGGGGAGGGCCTGGCGCCTTGGATCAGGACGGCTCCGGGGATGGCAAGTCTGGGTGGTAATTGGGCCGATGCATTGTTTAGGTATATCTGCAATATGTACAGAGCGTTCTTGAAGATTCCTTTAACTATTCTTTTGTAGATATAAAAGGCCTTCATATAAATTATTAAATTACAGAGATTATTTCATTTCTTGATTTTGAATCAAAACTTTCAAACTGGATCTGATTTTCGATTTTTCCCAATTTAAGGTAGCTATAGATAATTTTTTTTTGCAGTTCTAGATAAAATTTTATATAGGACACGCAGCAATGGCATTTTTTATTACATTCGTGAAATTACACAAATGTGTCACTTATGTGTAATAATGCCTATAATCCCACTTATACTATAAATAACTATTATTTCACTTGTGCATTTTTATCAATTCACTGCCTATATTAAAAAGAAAATCTTTTCTAACTTAGACATTACCTAAGTTATTTATAACCTGATCCTGTCTTTAGTTTCGTCTATAGTTAGCCACAGTTTTTTGCACTTATGTCTGATTTTAATATATTACTTTCCCCTTCTTTATTTATTCATAATTATATGCACGCAGAGATTTGTTTACTTCATGCTTCATTCGAAAAACAATTACAAGAATATCAAATTCAAATTCAAATTCAAACTTTATTGCCCAACAGAAAATTCCATTTACAGGACAAAAACTATAATACAGATCATAGAAAGAAACAATAAAACAAAATAAATAAATAAAATACGAGTAAATACATACATCAGTAATAATACACATACATAAATGTATAAACATATATAGTAAAATAGCATAAATAAACTAGTAATAACTAATTACATTAAAATTGTTGAAACCTCTCCGCTACAGCCTTTCTCACAGAGTTGATAGATGAAAAATTTATATCACATTGCTCCGAAATAATATTAAAATTGTGAGACATAACACACACTGGCGACTTTTTAAGAGTGTTGGTACTAGCTGACGGTAAATAAAACGTAATATCGTCAAATACACGTTATTATTGTATTATATTCATAATCAATTGAATTATCTGATCAGTTACATTGAACGAAATTGCCGATACGTTTGATATAGCTAAATCCAAGGCTAACTCATCGTAAGCAGTTATTCAATTTTCTTGACATGGTTCTATAAGGGTGCAGTGGTGATGCAATCTTGAATTTTTTGAATCAAAAATTATCTTGACAGAGGTATAATATAATCATCAAGAGGTTCTTGCTGGTATTCCTATAACCTTCAAGGACGTTATGACCTTTCGCTTTTTAAAATATATCAGTTCACAATCGTGAGTACCACTCCAATAGTTATTTATTTATAAGAGTGAATTAAATACAGAAAACCACAACAAATTCTAAATTGGAAGATATAATATATTGAATCAGCATAATAATTATACTATTGTCTACCTATATCTCGTTAGTGTTGCTCATGATGCTGTGTTGAAATACTAGGAACAAAATAGATTTCCTTATACTCGTACATTATTCACTACCTACTTTGTCAAGGTTCGAACTACTTAATATGTTTCTATAATTTTCTGCTACAGAAATATTTCATTGAAAGAATGCGGTTATTTACATCGTCTCATATTTTATAATGTATATAAAAAAGAAAAATTATACGATCAATTTACTCTAGTTATATATATCAGTACCCGTATTTTTATTAACTAGTTACAGAAGGATTTTGTAAGCAAATTTCATTATACTAATAATTATTTTATGCAGGATACCTCAATATATAAAATCGCTTTTTATAGAAATTGTATTAATATGCAGTAGACATATAAAGGAAAGTGCTCAGACCAGATTGAAGTTACGACAATAAGTTGATTATGAAATCACCTTTATCTGAATTATGTATTCAATAAACTGGACTTATTAGTTTCACATAATTTAAAAATAGTATGTAGGTTAAGAAATCCGTATATCTCAATTTGTTTAATTTTTAGTTATTTGTAATTTATTATTATATTATTTCTTTCAAAAAAAAAAAAAAAATCCAAAATACTTCAAATATAAAGTAGACGTGATATTACGTATAAAGCGCGAGTTAACGGGAAAATGTGGGAAATCTCTCGTGTGCAGATAGAACATGAAAAAATCAACCCCAAATCTAATGTATTACCATTTATTATTAATATCTACATAATGTTAAACATTAAAGTTAATTCATTTTTTGTAATTTCGCGACTTCCCAATTTCAAAAACAACTTAATATGCTCCCTTTCTACCACTCATGTGGTCTATTGGTGTGGTTTTAAGTGAACACATTTTTAATAAAAAGTTGTACTTAATAAATAACTATTAAATAAACCAATATTAACAAGGATACAGCACGTTTTTGTTCTACGGTAAGTTAATCTATTGGTATTATTGCAGTCGAGGACACGGTTTCACATTTAAAGGATATACCGTAGGAATTCGTGAAACAGAATAATCCAGTTTCATAAGCAACAGCTCAAGACAAAAAACAAAGTAATAGCAAGGCCGTTAGGTGAATTTGAGTAGATGGTCGTGTCGCACGGTTATTTTAGTGAAACTAATTCTTCGCCAAGCCAAAATTTTGCTTGTCAGATTGAGTTCAATGGCGAAATATAATACACTTTTTATCTCAAGTTCCGCACATAACGATGAAAGTTGTACTCGTATTTCAGACACAAAATAAATATTGTCAATTTCTTTCTTTCAACGTTAATCGTAGTAGATGCCTCTTGTTTGTAAATTTCAGGTATAGAATAACCGATTTCTGGTAAAAATGGTAATCACTGAGGTGTGAACAGGTAAACTTAATGTGCGTGAATTTCGACAAAAACATAAACAAGGTGGTACTTTAAAAGGTAACAATGTCATCAGATATCAAAGCCACGTGCGGAATTATTACGATTTAACGTTATGCAAGATGCCAAAGATATCGTTATATTATTTATTGCTTAAAAATTATTATAACTTTATTATAATAACTCTGACATTTATTTAACTTCTGAGATGTAATCGCTTATGTAAGATCGAATGATTTAATAATATAGATATACATATTACAAGAACTAAAATAAATGACCATTAAATATGTCTTCATAAATTACATATCAGGCCATCTGGAAATGTCTTACAACATATTGAAAGTTAGATGTTAAGTTTTTGTGTTAAAATGTTAGTTTCTGATTTTGTTCAAAATTTGAAGACTGGGTGTTTATTTGTAAAAAATGGAGTTTGGTGACTTATTTTGACAAATTGGCCCTTAATTTTTAACATCCTGTTTGTTTCTCAGACATTATGCGACTATTTTCATTCATTATTATTGATGCAAAACTGGAAACTAAAAGTGTTCCACTGTTCAGTATACAGGGTCTTAAGTAAAGAATGGCCACGCTTTAAGACTAGCTTTCTTGGACGAAAATAAGGTGATTTAAATCAACTTAGTACCGATAAAGTAGTTTTTTATTATATATTTTTTTACGATAAATTAAGTATTTAGTTGTTGTGTAATTGTACTAAAATTTAAGAAAAGAAGATTTTTTATGAGATAAACAGGAATCACTATATTATTTCTTTCAGACTTGTTCTAAGGATACATTTTTTGGAAAATGATAATTTTTTTTGAAACAGCTTTCGATTAGTTTTACAAAAGATATACTTGTTACTAAATTGCGTTTAATAATGTCTAGAAAGTAACTGCCTGACGAATATTTTAAAAATAAATTTATAAAAGGTTTGATTTGTATTGCGTTCAGGTTTAAGTGGTTATTTTAATATTTTTTTAATGTCTTCTTTCATGTTCATATTTTTGTGTTTAACAATTTGTTAGAATTTCATCATTTTGGCGAGAAGCAAGGGTACATCTTTTTTAAAACTAATTGAAATATTTTTCAAAATAATTAATATTTTCCAAAAATCTATCCTTAAAAACAAAATCTGAAAGAAATTATATACCAACTGACATAGGCGCTCAGAACTCAAGTCAATTAGATATTTGTGTTCATCTTCCAAAATTTAAGTAGAATTGCCCAACAAATAAAAAAATTATCGTACAAAATTGAAATACAAACGTACTTTATCAAATCCTTAACTTGTCAAGGGAGCAAAATTACTAAGGTGGGTTGTTTTAAATCACATTATTTTTGTTCAACGAAGATAGTCTCAAAGTATGGTCCAATCTTTACAGAACGTTCTGTATAACATTTTTAATATAATATCACTTTTTTCTTAACATTTTAAATGACTCAAAAACAACTGAACTCAAGTATAACCGGAAGTGGTAGAAACGTGAAAGTATTTCTGAAAAGTAGAATTTACTGACGTTAGTAAGCAACCAAATCTGCATCACCCTGTGTATACATTTCCATATATCAATCGCAGCCTGGGTTGTGTGACACGGACACGCTGTTTTGTGGGTGGTATAGAATATCTAATATGAAATGTATAAGCCTTAAAACTGCCAATAAGGCTCAAAGAAAAATAAGTAAAAGTGAGAACTAAAGTAGTAGTAGTAAACTTGTTGTTTTTGCAAGGACTTCATGTCTTAGAAATTAATTCCATGGCAAATATTTATAGAAACACTTGTTTTTGCAGGTACAAATAAAGTTGTACGAGTATGTTACACCACAGTATTTTCCATTATGACAAATATGTACAATACGAATTTATAACCTACTTTCTAATAATGTGTACGAGAAAAACTCGTACCGTGTAAACATTTACATAAATTTGTTTTTAGGAAAAGTAATTATCTATATCTGGGTAAACGCAGGTTTCAACGCAAGAAATTAAAATGTTATGCACACTGTCCCACTGTGTATCAACTTTCTCGGTAAATTTTTTCATTACTTGTTTAAAACAGATATATCACCAGGCAAGGTGACAGAAGTTTTATATGCAAAGTATGATGCTTCAAATATATTCAAAATATTTAGAAATAAACAAAATGTATGTTGATTGCATTGCGCAAATGTTTAATAATAATATGCCGCCCCCTCTCCCGCGCAAATTTCCGAACTCTGGGCCAATCCTCCTGATTAGAATGAGGGGTAGAGATATTGTTATCATTGTTTGTCCTGTCTGTCTCTTTCCTATCGTCGATTACATTTTTTGAACCAAATATTTCAAACTTTTACTTAATGCTGATGAGCAAAGAAATTTTACACTTTTTCAGGTCTATAAAAGCATATATTGAATAAATTTACACTAGACTATTATCACTTTATTTTAGTTCGGCCCCCCTTTATTCTGAGTGCGCCACTGACTCCATGCAATGAAACATCGTGAATCAGCGCCAAAAAAATTAAATTGATAATAGTTATAAATAAATATTAACAAAATAAAATAGAGAAAAGGATAAAAGAAGTAAAATAGAAGTGAAGAAAATAAAGTAAAATAATATTAGCAGCTATATTGGGCCCGTTGTATCCCCTGCACGACGCCTATGCTTCAATTATCGTGATCTATAAATTGCATATACGCCTTTTTCATTTTTTACTAGAATACCATAGCAAGGTCGCCTAGTTGAACAACTCTACGTGTTCTCAATCCGCGTACTGAAAAAAATGCGCTACAAGGCTATCTCACAAAATCTACCTGGCTAGGACGCACCGAAACACTCAGTACACAACACTGACCACTTACTTACCGCCACAAAAACACAAATTACTCCACACCAAGTCCTCATCTTTCAAGATACCCAATTTTTTTCCTTAAAAACCACCCACATCAACGCACTTTATCCAAATGGGGCCCGATCTGGTGGTCTTGGATATTTATACGGCCGCACCCCACTGCAGACAAGGAGAATTCTTGTCTCATTTGCAAGATAGGGCTGGGTTGGTCACTTTCACGCTCTTCGAGATACTTACTCGATACGTTGCTGCAATTTTAACTTTGTATCAGGATTGTGTCCGTACACGGTGGGCCAAGGTAAAAAATGTTAGTCTGCGAGGGTGTGGAATTTCGGACGTACAAGGATGAATTTGAATTTTGAGAAGAAGGGAGTGCTCCTCGCTTCGTCAGTGTTATGTCACGATTGGGCTTTGCTCTTTGTTTGGTCGTCTCACCGTGTAGATTTAAAATCATCGACAGTTAACTTACCGGGCACGTTGGGGAGAGTTTTGAAAGTTAATGTCGATGTGGTGATTTCATGAATACTGGATGGTCATAAAGTTCCTTTCGAAAATTGTCATCAAAGGACGAAGCGAGTCTTTTTCGTTGTGGAACATAAAACAAATATCAAAATAATTTCTCATTTTTTCGAAACTTAAGATTTGATTAATTAAATAATATACATTTTAAGTAATATAACATTTCAATACAAAACTTAAGTTTACTGCGCACGTTGTATTATTGACAAGCTCCCTAGGCTCTGCTGAAGATGGTAACAATTTATTTGCGACTGAAATTTTATTTTCTATAGAATCTTCTATACATGTCTCGGCTACCGTACTAGAACGCCACCCCCATGTTGTTTAATTGTGGTAATATCGGCCCCTGCGTCGGGTAACAGAATGGCGGAAAAACGTCTAATGCCGGGTCCAGACCAAGCAGACAAAACAACGACGAGACAAGGACATTCATGTTTCGCGACAAATCCGATACATTTCTGCAACATTTTTGTCTTATTTTTGTTTTGTTTCCAAATTCGGAGACAGTTGCAAGTCCCGTCTCGAGTCGGTAAATATCAAACGGTCTCTGTTTTGTCTGCATATTTTACGAGACAAGTTGTCGGCGCAGTGTGGACGTTGTTCGCTGATAAATGTAGGAGACCAATAAATCAGTGGAAAATCACACATATTTGGTTCTGTTATGTTGTTGTAGTGGAGTACTTAGTATGTTTTTTGGCAACTGCAATACCAACAAGGCTTGTGGTGTGGACAGTTTGTCTCAATTTTGTCTTGTCTGAATACCATATACAATTTTGTCGTGTATTTGTCTCAAAATTGTGTTCACTTTTTGTCTGCTTGGTCTGGACCCGGCATGAAGCAGTGTCCTGTATAAGTTTCCGGACGAGGCAAATTGAAATAAGTTATTAAATCTTTTGGCAGATTCCTTATTTTGTTGACGCCAACCACTTGGTTAACGGTTTTTCCCCTGACATACTGCACAATAATCTTCAACTTGTGGTAGCTTTCGGACGTACAACACAGTATTCATTTGTTCTGGGCTCGAAATTACAAAACATCTCGAAGTATGAGTTTTGGAATCGGGAATTCTTATAATAATAATTGATTCTTTGTCTTCTATATCATCGATCGTTATTTTTAGTAGCTCATCTATTCTCAAAGCTCCACAAACACCAATTATTAAAATGATCTGAAAAGTTGTCTAAAATTTGTTGAATCGATCGATTTATATTAATTTTTACGAGAAATGAAGTGGTTCTTGAAAAAATCCTTCAATTTCCTCTTTCGTCAGAATTCTGGTATTTTTTGGACGGTATCCATTGCTTATCAAATATAGTATTAGTTTTGTAAATTTTCTGATATTTTACATTTTCTTTGGCATTCAGCGTACTTTTTAACATGGAATATATTGACCGTAAAGACGAAGGTTCCCACACAAGTCTTGAAACACCTTGTATATTTTAATTAACTATATGATTTTTGAATTCCAACTAATAGATTGTTAATATCATTTTTGCTAGTAACAGTATTTATAATATTTGAAAGGTATTAAGATAATATTAATTAATTATACATAAAAAATCTAAAATAGTTTTTTTTTCGATACTTTGCTTTCTTTGATACCAAATGTCAAGGTAGACCAAATAAACAACTTCATAGTCATACCATTGAATAAATTGATGAAGAAAATTAAGAATTATCTATGTGTACTTTTGCTCTTTTCGCATTAATAAACCCCGCGATGGGTTGGGTCATATAGGTTATGGCAAAGAAATTACTGGTTCCAAAACCAGCTCAAACTTGCTAAAGGGTACAAAAAACTTTTGTCCAAACAATTTTTTATACAGGGTGTTTTTAAAAAGGTATAAACATTATTTCATATATATTTTGCACCATACTTTTATAAAATAATAATTACAAGTGCCAGAATGGGGCTATAAAATATTTTCTGGGTTGTAATGAGATTTCAATCAGACATTTATTAGTGTCAGCGACATTTTTGTTAGCTAGGTCAAGGTCCGCATATTAATAGTTGATCTACTCTGCAAGGGAGCGAGTGTTTTGGATTTATCTCTTTAAATCAAATGAAAATCAAGAATGAAGTAAATAGTATCTTTCGTTTGAGATGCTTTGTTGTTGGCAATACGATCATTTTTCTGCAACAAATCTGTTGGCGTCGGATGGCATTTGACTAAATAATTTCAACATCTTACATAAACAATTATTATTTATAGATTTTGTGGACTAATGCAAATGTATTCAAAATTCTAATGGACCCATTTGGTGACCACCATCGACAATCGTGTTATTTATGCAGGAGAAAGGACCATAAAAATTTATTATAATGCTCTTCAGGAACCGATAAATTTTAATTTCGTAACTTTAACTTTGTTTTTTTGACCTGGCGCGTTGAATTTTTAGTAAAGAAAATGAGAGAAAATATTGGAACGTTCCCGGCTCGGCTGCCTTTTCACATACTAAAATTTCATTGTGAGGTAAGGAATGCGCACAAATAAACCTTATAATTGTTTTTTTTTTATCGTGATATGTCAAGTTAACTCAACTAGATGTTAAAATTAACGACGAAATGAAATTGAATCAATTTAACGAGCATATTTTGTTGCGATTGAATTCATCTTTAAAACAATAATTGCAGAGGTGAGCAATTTTATCATTACACGGATGAAGTGGTACGAATATTTAAGAATGGTGTTGATTTAATTGTACGTGACTGATAATGCTAAATAGTACGTGAGCTATAATTCCATATGCAATAAATAATACCTTTATGCAAGTGGGTTTAATTTTCTTAATTATACTAACACTTTGCAAGATAATATAAAGCGATTCAACCTTTTCGTAGTTAAATAACTTTTGGCAGTTAATTTATAACCATAGCAACAAATAAGTCATTCTAAAATATACAGGGTGTCTGTAAAAGGTCTTTACAAAAACATAACGCATATTCCTTAGACCAAAATAAGTCGATTTAAGTAAAATTACCTTAGTACAAAGTTGCTTCGTTTGGGCTCCAGAGGGCCTTGAAGTTACAATTTTTAAATCGTTTTTCCCATATAAATTTAAAACGGCATATGCAATTTTGCTGAAATTTGGTATATTGGTAGAGTTTTATGTGGCCAAAAAAATGTTGTTAAATTTTTGTTCGATATTAATCCATAGGCGTAGAACTTGATTTTTTTTAATAATTGCACCTTTAAAAATTCTACGGCAATGGAAGAAAAGGAGTTTGAGTATGAAATTTAGATTGCTCAACTCATTTACTTTAAAAAGACTCTTGATAAGACTCGATTACTCTCATGGTTTTGACGAAATTTGCATTTTAGAACATAAACAATAATTATTAAAATACAAACTTTGAGTAAATCGAGTGTTATCAAGGGTACTTTTTTGTAGTAAATGAGTACCCAATCCAAATTTCATACTCAAACCCTTGTCTGTCATTGGCGTAGAATTTGTAAAGGTGCAATTATTTAAAAATCAAGTTCTACGCCTATATTATTATCGGACAAAATTTTATACGATGAAAAACATAAAAATGTACTTTTTTCATATCTTCTTCAACACCTCACCTCACATTTTGAACAATTTTTGTAAAATCTCTATTTTGATTATGTTGTAAATAAATATTTTTGTGAAACCTATACACTCTAAATTATTAAAACAGAAATTTAGCGAAAACCATGAGAGTAATCGAGTCTTATCAAGAGTACCTTTTTTAAAGTAAATGAGTTGAGCAATCTAAATTTCATACTCAAACTCCTTTTCTTCCATTGCCGTAGAATTTTTAAAGGTGCAATTATTAAAAAAATCAAGTTCTACGCCTATGGATTAATATCGGACAAAAATTTAACACCATTTTTTTGGCCACATAAAACTCTACCAATATACCAAATTTCAGCAAAATCGCATATGCCGTTTTAAATTTATATGGGAAAAACGATTTAAAAATTGTAACTTCAAGGCCCTCTGGAGCCCAAACGAAGCAACTTTGTACTAAGGTAATTTTACTTAAATCGACTTATTTTGGTCTAAGGAATATGTGGTATGGTTTTGTAAAGACCTTTTACAGACACCCTGTATATCTGACAATAAAATTGACTACACTGCAGCATAAAGTAGCTATGATTTCTGAAATAAATTTGATTACTTAGTTCAAAATAGAGTTGACACTTCTTGAAGAACATTTGAAAAAGGAGTACTCTCTCAAAACAGTTTTTGAACTTCTGAGTAGAAATTTCGTTAAGTTTCTATTGGTGAGTGAAATAACTAAGACCCAATGTTAAACGTTTAAAGTAGATTTCATTACGAACACGTCAGAAGATCAAATCAAATCACAAAATTCATTTTAATGAGTGCCATTATTATTGCCAACGGTTGTACGTATACCTACAATAAAATTCGAAATTTATGTATGACATACCAAGAATACAAGGAAATGAAGGTGAAATTTGGGGAATACAAATAATACTGCATTATTGGCTTTTTTATTATAAAGTAAGAGTAATTCAGTTCAGTCATACACACGTTCCGATTTGTTCGCAACGTACCACAAGCCGCAAATATCTCTGTCTGCCACTAAAATTGAACCTACATGGTTGGTCGAACACGCACGCGACCAAAAACTTTTTAATTTCATCACAAAAGAATGTAGTTGTCAAGCGTGAGTAAACAACAACACCAACAGTGTTATGCTAAAGTAAACTACATTTTGGTTTGAAAATTTAAATATTTTACACACATTACAACATTTTGTAACTGCTATCGAAATTCTCAGGCAAATATAAAAAAACAGAAGCCCTAAAACTTTCTTTAGTACTTAACATTTAAAGAAATATATCGATTTTTTAAAAATTATTGTGATGAAACTGAATATGCCTACAATTGTATATCACATTCATTTCTATGTATTGCTAGTTGTGGATTAATTAATACACAGTTAATAATCGCCTTATTGCAAACTTTATGTTTCAATTTAAATTGTCATAAATACATTACATAAGGAATACAATTTTTAACACACAGTTGCTGTAACAAGTTATGATCCTGAAGCACAACAATTCTTAAGCTCGAACAAGTCATTCAAATCTGATGAGACAAATGACATATTTGAACATTATCTCCTCTTTGTAATAATTGCTCACCCTGTATATACTGTACACTGGTGTTTGAAACTGGGTTTGTGACAACTTAATCCATTTGTTCTGGTTCAGTTTGTAAGAAAGGTAAGTCGAATTTCATTCGAAACTAGAGAAATTTAAAAAAAATGTTTAGAAATGATGCGTTGTGTATGTATATTGGAGAGAAAGTGGAAATAAAATTGAAACGTTGCTTAAAACGAATCTAATTCCACTCGCGTTTGTCGTTCATATTTAAATTTCTAAACCAGTCGAATATTTTATACGCGTCCGCGTATCGATCGAAAAAAATTACGTAAGTAACATATTAATTGGTCATTTGTAGTGAGCCGTACCACCACTGCCCACGATTGATATATGGAAAAGTAAATATGCTTACCAGGTGATTCTAATTTACCAATGACAGTAGAGCCAGCTTTTTAAAAATATTTTAATCAGTTATGTCGAAAGTGGATACCAATTTGTTTCTTTTCAATGGGATACCCTGTATATTATCGCATTTTTGATTTCTACGTTAAACGTTAAGTCGATTTTATAAGCGGGTTTTTAAAAGAAGTGGCACAAATGGTACCGGCGAATCTACAGCTATAAAGAACACGTTTTGCATAAAAATGACCTTAGTAAAATGTTCACCTGTTGGGAGATGCAGCCCTTCAAAACTTCCAAAAAAATATGAAATAGCGGCTGTAATTTGAACAGGTATAGTTAAATTTTACACAAATTTCCTACCAATGTATTTTGACTGGTTTTATAGTTAGTAATAATATCTCTACCCCTCATTCTAATCAGGAGGAATAGCCCAGAAGTCGAATACTTGTGCGGGAGACGGGGCGGCATATTATTATTAAGCCGGCCGCATTTGCGTCTAGCAACGACTTACGTTGGTAGGCCCTAACCACCATTCAGTGCAGGAATGAGGAAAACCTCATTAATTAGAGGGTGGTCAAATGTCCACCGGTATCAACATCTTACATTGACCCAAGCCAACATTCTTCCATCCCAATATAGTTGATCTACGGTCTATCAGCCGCGGGATTCGATCCCGCAGCGGACAGGCCACATAGATTCAAGTACTGACTGAAATACGCATCTCCTAGCTATGTTTTTGGTATAAGTTATTTTTCTTATTTCAAGATGTTGCACATAGTAGACAATTTGTGTAGGATTTGACTATTAAACTTTTATTGATTTTCAAATTACAGCTGCAATTCCATATTTTTCGGAAACTTTGAAGGACTGTATTTCTTAAGGGAAATATTTTACTTAGGTCATTTTTATGCAAAACGTGTTCTTTTTAACTGTAGATTTACCGGTACCATTTGTGCAAGTTCTTTTGAATACACCCTGTATACAGTTATCCACGATTGTTTATATCTAAATTCAGTTGTTTTCGAGTGATTTAAAGTTAAAAAAAAAGTTGTTATAAGAACATTCCTAATAAGGATGATGTTTCGTAGATAAAAAAATGCACAATATTCGAGTTACATTTTTTAAAAATATTTTACCACACAATTATTACTATTAACATAGGCTAGGTACATTTTTGAAATTATTTATTACCTCCCCTAGGGGCCTAAGTGTATATGTAGTTATTTTTACTAAAGATTATACAGGGTGTCCAATATGTATGTAATAATGTTTGAAAAAGAACTAACAATTCAGTAGAAATACAAACATCCGAATTCAAGAGGTTTGTCGAAGAGAGGACAGTAAATAGTGACAATTTTGACACTTTTGTATCAACTTGTCAAGGCGACTTAAATCATACCAGAAAAAAAAAACAACAACTGTTGAGTGGAAAAATAGTTTATTACTGACACAGAATCAATCTGAATTTTAATAATAGTATAGTTGGATAAGGAGATTACGGAAACCTGCAACCTTTTCAACAAACTCTGCCCCAATCGAACATTCTACCATTTTTCACACTGAGAGCACTCAACAGTTATTTCTGGCAAAAACTTCGTCTGCACAATTTTTTTTTATACAGCGTGTTTTTAAGTTATAAACATTCTTTACAAAAATTGTGGCATATTCGCATTATGTACTTCTAAAGTGCAAACTACTAAATTATTTATTATCTATAGAATGTCTCGAATTTTATAAAAAATTAACAAACATTGTCCGATATTTATTATCAATTATAAATAACAATTTTGAACATACAGCGTGATCATTAAAACCATCTCTACAATACGGTATGTGACACAGATTTTCAAGATCATAATGTATATCATCGTAACACTACACTGTCCTGTTTTAATAAATGTTCGTTTTCACTTAACACTCTATCACACTGTTCTATATTAGAGACGATATTTCGTAAGTCCCAGTGTTTCATCAGCAGGGTGTGGTCGAGGGTAAAGCAACTGTGTCTGATACATTTTATGGAGGTACAGTAAGCTGTGGAGTGCAGTTTCAACCCCATCTCATGTATCAAGCTTTTTAAGTACGTTTCGTATTCGTTAACACACTGTATTTCTGAAAAAAAAAGAATAATTAAACATGATAAAGTAACACATGCATTGAGATGCTAATAAAAATGTTCGTACCTATCGTAAAATCTGGTGGCTCGAATTCTATACATTTTAATCCATATATTATGGGCAGTTTAGAATTTACAGGTCTGATCGGTCCTTTGATAGCTAACTCGTAAGCTAATTGGGACTGCATATCCACTCCACACATCCTACAAGTAGAGATGACGAGTAAAATACCTGCGTTGTAACTATCGAAATATTTATACTTACTCGAACATCTTTTTCTGATGAGAAGCCTGCATGGACGACAACAACCTTTCCAAATTCCACTGCCTGACGTGCCTCCAAGTCGACCTCTCCACCACTTTTCCATCCTTAAAACCATTCTCCGTGGCCCGTCCAAACGTGCCTTTTATTCTGTACGCTCTCGTAGGCAGATTTTCTCTGATATATTTCGCCCATTTGGTACCGCTTCTTACACCGAAAACTAAAACCACAACTATGAAAGACGCTTAACATACTATTCGATTAGCTTTTACTTAGTACTCCGGAAGTGTTATATCCTAAATAATTCGACCAACTCACTGGTAAATCCTGTTCTTGGTACCTCGGGCCTACAACTAGGGGATGATCGGCATAATTCGGTCTTACCACAACCGTCAGATTTTTTAATGGGTTGCCTTCTATTGACACATAGTCTTCGGGAGGTCTCACGTCCATTTCGTTCATTTCTGAAAAAAAAAAATCAAGTTGCCGTTGAATTTGAATTTAGTGGCAGAACAACGCGCACGCGCAGTTCCGTCTTGATTTTTGTTCAGTTATTTTGGCAAGTGGTGAACTGAGTGCAAAAGACGATTTTTTATACAAACTTGGGTAAGTCGCCTTTAAATTAAGAAGAATTTGTTCACCAGTAACTAATATTACCACTACTAACCTGTACATATCTTGTTTATGATAGTTGTTCGTATTTTTTTTGTCGATACTTCTGCCGGTTTATAAACACATATTATGCCCTTCAGGGAGTTCCAAATCAGTTCTGCGTCGCGTGTTAACATGATTGCGGCTTAAATTCAATGTAATAATTCTTAATAAGTCATTTTTTGTCGTATAAATTGTTTTGAGAAATAATAATTTTGAGGTTATGTTGATTTGATTCGAGAAAAGTTAGCTCGTTTGTTGCCATTGTATCGAATTTTCATGCTATAAATTTCTCATTGGATAAAATTAACTGAGCAATCTGGAGATGCCGTAATAAATTATTAAAAAATAATGAAGTCATAGCAGAATTTTACGTTTAAGAAATTGTATTAGTTAATTTTTTAATAAAATAAAGTAATGTTATTATATTGTAGCTTACACAGGTAGGTTGTAAGCTGTATCTAGGCACTTTCCTTTGTTTTATTACCGAACATTTTTATTGTTTGCACCTAGCTTTGTTTGGTAGAAATATCCAATATTTTAAAAATGTGTGACCAGACCTAGTTTGCGAATAAGAAATTATATACTTGTATACAATATGTAAGTATACCTACCAACCTCTGTTTCACTTTGATAGATATTATTTTTAAAATGAGAAATATTTGCTAAAGATCATCAATAATGTTCTTAGGTATTCGATGTTTGTAAATTATTCTGGGTAAATTTCTTTGAATTACGATAGACAGCGATTCTTCAGACAAAATTACAATGTCGGGATTTTCTAAGAAAACCAGTCGATCAAATACCTACATATACTTATCATCGAATTCAGTAGGTTTTGTCCACTTTTCCCTGAATTATTGTAGAATGAATCTGAGAATTTTCCTCATTTCCTACAAATTTTAGAAATCGATTGAGTTTTATGGTGAATTAAAAATGCTATCCAAGTTGTATGATACATGTAGGTACCAAGACAAATTCAGTTACCTATAAACTACAGTTTTTTATGGAATGTTCTCCACCTGTTATTGCATATTTCAAATGTATTTTAATTTTACAGAATTCCTTTATCAATGCCTTAGAATTACCTATAAGGATCTATAATACAGTGCTTTCGAAAAGTAACCAATAAATTCATTATTTTTAAAATTGAAAAGTTTTCGAAAGAATCCCCTGGCACGTCGAAAAAAGGCACATTTGGCATACGACCCATATTTGTGACGTCATCGTTGTTCGAGATATGACGTCATCGGCAATTTTTTTAAATGACAACCCCCAATTTGACCATGCCATTTGAAAGAGTTTGTCATTCTATATACACATTATGAAAAATTATGGTGTTACATAACAAAAATTTCAAGAAAATAATGTTTGAAGATTTTAAAATTTAATTTTCACAATACTGAAAATGATAATGATTATGTAAAAAATCGATAAAAATTACCAAGAGACAATTTTTGTGTAATTTTAATTAGTTCAATCGACAGAGCTTTCGAATTTTGAAAAATCGTTGTAGTGCCATTTTTTCTTAAAACTGTGAAGGTTAGCCATATCTGCGCTTATGGCTAAACCCCTGTGTGTCACATAATTGTAGCTTAAAGTTTAGTTGATTTAAAGCTATTTATTTCTTTAAGTGGGTCAGCGGAAAATGAAAAAAGTGTCAGCTGCATAGTTCTAAAGTTTTAACTAAAATTTTATATCTAACAGTGTCAAAAATTGTTAATATATAGGTCTGTTCCAACAGCCGTTGAGAACTGGTTCAGAACTGTCAGAAATGTTTGACCAACACCGTTTTACGTCGTAATCGCCGATAGTATATTAACAACTGAACTGACTGACTAGTTCTGGACGGTTCAGAATCGATTCTTGCTGTTGTTGGAACAAATCTATTATACTATTAACAGTTTTCTAAGTCTCATGACCGACATGTTTATTTCAGAGAAGCCCTTGAACTATTTTTTCTTGTTTCAGGAGCGTTACATGCTACGCACTTTCCTGCAGTTAAGAAAAATGTCTTCATCCCTGATCCCCCAAGTGAAAGACGTGGACATCGATCCCTCAGGAGTCTTCAAGTATATTCTAATTAAAGTGACCAGTCCTAACAACGAGGGACAACTGGAGGACAAGCTGATTGTTCGCGGATACGCTGCATGTGCTTATCACTGTAAGTCCCTTTTCTGTTTTTGACAGTGCTACAATGTTGGATTGTTATCTTATAAAAGCCTTTTAGTAACTTTTGTAACTAAAAAGCGTTATCTTTATGAGCAATGGAGATTATCCACTCATCAATCCTTTTATTATTTTTTTAATATTCGTAAATACCGGGGATCAAACAACGCGTTAACATGTAATAATATGTTCAATACAGGGTGTTTCACAAGTTATTTAATCATTTTTAACCATATATATGCATTTTGATGAAATAAGAAGTCTATTTGATTTTTTATTGTACAAAATCTGTTCAACTTCCATGAAAAGAAATCTACAGGGTGTTATTAAATGAAGTAGCAAAAATGAGATCACAGATTCCTTAGGTGAAAATAAATCGATTTAACCTAGTATACCTATATCCCAAGTCGCATAATAAAAAAGATACAGGGTGTTAGTTAATATTTTATTTTCGATATTTGTAGAGAACTTCTTAAAAAATCCAAATATTTACATAAAATTTGTAAATCAGGGGTTTTTGCGGGCGATAAATTCAAATTTGATACATGGTGATTTTCCGGGTTGTTATGCCGTGACCTTGGTAACTGGTAGCTGCCAGAAACAGAGTTAAAATGCACATCCCTAGCATTAGCTGGGATACTTTTACCTGCCCTGGTTGTTCTCGGGCTAGGCTCTGTGGGGACAGACCCGCTATCGGTGTCTCTGGGCCTGTCCATATATTGATTTCGGTTCCTACTGTTGGTATTACGACTGCTACGGTCGGAACCGCTTCTCGGATACTGGTGGTCCTCCGAGGCGTTCCGTAGCCGCCGCTGTAACTGGTCGCATCCCATGCTTCCAAACGTTTCGCCGCTCTTCACTGTCGGCATCTTCAGTGGTGACTCTGCAAAAGCTTCGCCGCACTCAGTCGCGCCATGTATCAAATTACAACACTGGCCGTGAAAGCCTAAAAACCACTATAAATTCAAATTTGTTTCTAATTTTGACGTCACTAGTAGAGGGCGCCACTTATGGCACATTATGTTTTATTTAAAGGCAGAACTTTTTTCCTGCTTAGTGTATCCATCTGACTATTGAAACAATCGTTTCTCCTACCTGTTATATCTGAAAAAGGTATACCTTGTTGAAGTCGTTATGAGTAACAGTTTTCGAAATAATCCTATTTGAAATATTTAGTGCATTGATTGAAAACTGTTATCGTTTCAGGTAAAGTGCCTTTTCTACTGAAAATACAGCAAAATGTTACTTGAAAAGTTATTCAGAATGGTAAATTATGGAGACGTGCTTTGATAAAATCTTTGCGCTTTGTTATTATTTAAAAAATGGTTACTCCCACCGACTTTAGCAAGGTATACTTTTTTCGAATAAAACAGGTAGGAGAATTGATTGTTTCAATAGTCAGTATTTAAGAGAAACATGGTGTGCCACAAGTGCCGCCCTCTACTAGTGACGTCAAAATTAGAAACAAATTTGAATTTCACGTCCGCAGAATTTACAACTTTTATGTAAATATTTGGATTTCTTAAGAAGTTATTTACAAATATCGAAAATAAAATTTTAACTTTGACACTGTATCTTTTTTATCACGCGACTTTTGGGATATATGTGTCTTAGATTAAATCGATTTATTCTGTGGTCTCATTTTTGCTACTTCATTAAAAAACACCGCTGTATAGGATTTAGACCTGGAAATCGTGGAGGCCAAGCTACTGGTCCATTCCGTCAGATCCATCGTATTCCGTGTACTTGATTCAAAACCAGAAGCCGCTCGTGAGTTTTGTCTTGCTTTCCCGCACGCTACTATACATACAATGTGACTCATTTCAAATGGAAACAGGCCTATAAATATTGATTGATGATTCGATTTATTTCGGATTTTGTTATTTTGTTTTTATTTTCTTCGATTATTTTCACTGTAAAATTTTACAAAAATTGTTTGACGATATTTTCTTCAAATCTAGATACGCCACTGAATTCTGCATCCCCTAAAATGGTTGTATGCTAAATTTCATAAATAAATATAAATAATGAGAGGTTTATAACAATTCTAATGCAGGCGTAATTCTGTTAAATACAATTTATAGTATTGTTCTAATAAAATGTTGGCTATGAAAAGTGAATTAAAAAAGTGAGAAATTAATTTTATGCTTGTAATGAGATAGTCACGTTAAAAATAAAATTATTAGTTAACAATAATTACGTTAATTAAAAAATAATTTTTAATGCGTTTTATATACTTTTTATATTTTGTTAAATTTGTTTGGAAAAATTGCAAAAACAAATTATTGTGATCAACTTTCTAATCAGTAAGTTACTTGGGCCTTCTGGATCTTTTAAAAATTGACATTATTTTGTATTGTTTCATATTATTACGAGTAAAGAATGTACTATCTTTGAAAATATAAAAAAGTCTGGTTGATATAAAAAGTTTTGACAAATATTAATTTAAAAGAATTAGTTCGAACTTACGTGACTTTGTTAAAATTGAATTTCCCTCTTTCTTCTTGTATCCCCTACATTTTACAGACAATTTATGAACACCCTGTTAATTTTTGATGCCTGTCTAAAATTCTTGTTTTTTTTTATGACATGCCAAATCAGTGCATCGCTAGTAAATAATTTACAGCTAGGGTCGGTTTCAGGCTTTTGCTTTTAGAAACTGATATAACTTACTTTGTAAGCCCTTGGCATGTTACAACTTATAATTAACCTTCCGTTTATAACATGTCCGACGAATATTTGGAACTTAATTAATTTATGTGGGGTATAAGTTATTTATAGTAAAAGATATACTGTAAAATACGAGGATATGTTTAACTATAAATTTATAGGACTAAAAGTAATTAAAATTCACTATTTTGCACTAGACAGCAAAATAATTATTGGAATATAACTACGTAATACATATAGAATATTTATGAAATAGGAAATAAATGCGTTTCTTAAAAGGGGTTTCCGTGGTTAACGGCAGTAGTGCGGACGCGTCTCTTCCACTTTAGATTAATTTATGTTGCTTTATTAAAAAAATGTGCAAATGTCACGACGATCTTTAATAGCGTAATACCTGGAGCCGGATTCCGTCTATCGATTCGATACTGATTGCCGCGATTCTGTAATCTTTACTGCAAATGTAAATAAGGGTCACTACACTGTCAATCCTTTGATTCGTCACGGATTTCGGCCCCTGGAGTAATAACATGCGTCCCAAGTAAATTTTTACCGCAATCTAGAAGCATGCCTATTAGCTTATTAGCTTCTATATTTTCTTCCAAACAGTATTTGTAGAACTACATAATATCAATTTACTTTAAACACAGCAGATCCACTCTTTTGACCTTATTTTATCTCGTACATGAGTTTGGCTGCATATATTAGAATCATCCTGTATATTTAATGGTACGGGTAATAAAACAACGGTGTGACTTGTATGTACGGGTCTATAATAATTAATAAATAAGTACATAAATCCACTTTGGCATAAAGACCAGTGGCGCATCCAAGAGGGGAGGGGATCTGTTAATAAATGACAATATGTTTTAAAATTCTAATAAAGATTATTTATTAATAAACGATTGGATTTTATAATTAAGTAATAATTGTTTTTGTTTGTTTGTTTTAGTTTCAGAAAGTTTTTAAATTTATTTCGTTATTTATTGTTTATAATAGAAAGATGAACCAATCGTATTTTAACCATAGATTTATTAGTAAAGGGCAACGTAACTTTACATTTTGAAGCAATAAATTAATTTCATTCTATTTATAAATCTGGGCTACCGAAAGGTTTCTTACGAAGATTGGATTTCAATAGTTGCCATATTTTTATTTATCCAGTTTGTTGATTTATATTAGTGCTTAGCATAAAAAACTCCATATAGTAATATTTTATAATTATAATTTAATTATTATGTTCTTTACACCAACGTATACCTTTATTAAATATACACAGGTGAACCTTAAATAAGTACAAATATTTTAACCAGCAGTATAGTTCACTGTGTAGAACACATAATCAATAGTTTGTTTTACAAAAAATCAGAGATTAGTGAAATTTTAAATAAATTTTGTAATTTTTCTGTAGAAAACTTGTTGAGGACTGCTGACTTTCATACATTTATGAGTCATAGCGCTTCAGATTAAACGTGTAGTTCACAGTGTTGCCAGTGTTACACAAATATCTTTGCTTGAACAAATCTTTTTAAATTTAATATGTTGTGTGAAAATCATAGTTTTTCATTATTATTCATAAAATAACTTAAGGAAATTGTGTCTTGTGTCTCTTTCTAACAGTGTACAATGGCATTTAACTTGTGAAATGTGGATTACTGATTAAATAGTTAATTTTTTAACAAACAGGTAAGCTTGTGTGCACGTTTATGTATAATTTTTGAACATTGGACATAGTAATATCACGTAATATCTTCCTAAATACTTTACGGTAGTATTTAACTTGCGGAAATTCATTTTAATCGTTTATAGTAAGGTCAGTTAAGCAGTTAAAATGTATGTTAATATTGCTGCGTATCATACTACATACCCAACTTTACTGTACTTATGCTTCAAACAAGTATTTTTAAAATAGAATTAACTGTATTACTTTACTATTACGTTAAGGGAAACGTAATATTTATATTAGAGAAGATATGGCAACCTCACAACAAATCATATGGTTAATTAGCTTGGTTAAGCAGCGGTCCTCAAAATGTGGATATTTTAAAAAAAAATTAATATCTAAATATTAGTAATTTTTAAAAATGGCTTCCACTGGACTGATCTATATGACGAACTACACCAGCAGTTAAAATATTTGTACTTATTTAAGGTTCATGATATGCATCCGGCTACTACACATAGTAACTTTCGGTGTATGGTATTGCCGTTAGTCGGAATTTGCGTCTTTTTGTTGTTTCTCTGCGTTTTTTAATAAAAATTGTATTCATATTGTTAAGAAAATGGTGCGCCATTCTTCTCATCCTGAATTGTCTGTTCACTGGTAACTTTAATGAACTGGAATTGCTAACAGACGGTCGGAAATTATTTGCGGCAACGTTGCATGGAGTCGGAATTTTCACGTTCTCTCTCTCTGCTTTCTTTGTCATGCACACGTACAATGTCTGATATAAAACAAATGGCAGTTTATGAATGAACGGTTCAGTGGCCCTTTGTTTAAAAATCTATGGTGTTTTTAATGTGTAATTTACGCTACAAGATTTCCCCACTAAACCCTCTCTCAGCCCCCAAATTAAAATGCTGGATGCGCCACTGATAAAGACAGATCAATTTTCCGATTACAAAAACCAACCGTTAAGTAGATACCTTACGAAACAGACTTTTAAAACACACGGCTGTTAACTTAAGCTGCTTTGTATTTTACATAGCGTCTTTTCTGTGCTACTGTACACATATTCCCTACGAATTTTGACAGTCCGATTTCGCCGCGACCGCCCAACCGACGTTATGAGGTGCGCCTGGTTCTCAAACAGCACCACGCCCTCTGGAAGCTGAACCCCTTGTGTTGTTTGCACTCTTCTTCCTCCTTTCGGCCCCCATTGACGCACTGTTCGGGGGGTTTGCTCGTCTCCTCCGCATCGTCCCTTTTCACTGTCACTATTTCGTCGAGGTCCTCGCTCTTCGCCTTGGTCCCTGTCTTCTTAGGCTCGTCGCGGTCCTGCGGGGAGTCCCCGTCTTTCCGGGGACGCCCAGCGGCGTCCCGGACGGGGGAGGTTTCGGCCTGGGCTTTGTTGATTTCCACCACGACCTTGAAACAAACAGAGAGGTGATTTCACTTCAAAATGTCACGAGGGATACGAGGTATATAAAATTTATATGTTCAAGGACCTCTGAAAGTCAGAGATTTATCCTTTAACCCTGTGGCGAGGCGCCACTGGTTTTCGGCTCATTTTAACTTCTATTATTAATTTTTAAAATACTTCTTGATTGCAAAAAGATTTCGTACATATTTTCAACACCTACTAATAATTCAATATTATTTGTCGGCTCTGTGGAAAAATAGCAGCTTTACCCATTGCGAAACGTCACTGTTTTTCAGTTTTATGACTTAAGAGTGCATTAAACGCAAATTTAAAAAAGAAAAGACAATTTTCGACTGCTTTGCCGTCTGAGTATCGCAACATTTACGATGAAATGGTTCCCGTCATAAAAATAAGGACGAAAACTGTACTCATTTGAATAAAGTTTATTCTTCTGGGGCTAAATTGCTCGAACTACTTTGCAGACAAGCCGGTTGAAATTAATGTTCGCCTCGTCTTTGTTCCGAAGTCGTTAGAGCGGGTTGTAGCCGTGTTCTCGAAAACTTACAAGCCGTTTCAAAAAGCTTCCCATAAATCTACTTATCTCGGAGGATATACTAGAGAGTTCTGTCTTAGGTAACGCGAGGCTAATTTATATAACGTAAGTTCCCAGACGAATGTAGACGTTTTATTGTGCCGATTATAGTTAGGAGATACGGGGGTGGATCAAATAAGACCAGAATTCTTATTTTAACGCTCTATAACTGGCATAATATATTTTTAAGTGACCGAGTGAGCGATTCTTATGAACGTCGACCCCGACCTAGCATCAATGAGGCAAACGTTCGCGCTATATGTGATCCGATTGAAGTTGACCGATGAGGACAGCATTGGAAATTGCTGCAGAGGATGGAATGTCGTACGGTAGTGCTCAGTCTATCATTTCCTATGACTTGAGATGATACCTTGCTTCCTGACGGGAAATCAGAAAAGCTGTGTTTGTGATAGGCTTTTGACGGGCTATCGAGCTGAGGGAGATGATTTTTTAAACCAAGCAAGCATGGAGTGGCGACGACCTGGAGAAGTACGAGCTTGAATAACCAAACCTCGCTTTCTGCAGGTGAAGCTCATGCCACTGTTTTGTTTTTTTTTTTGGATTGAATAGGCTTACTAGTCATTCTTGCTTGTTGTGATTCCTCCCTTCGCTCTATCTGCTTGATCTTGAATACATTTAGACTTAATCACCCTGTACAGTTGCTCTTGACAAGCTGCAAGATGGTTTGTTTTCTGCTTTGCAAGTCATCGGAAATGATTGACAGAGCGTTTCTGTACTACACTGCGACGGTCACTTTAAATCAGGCCGAATCACACGAATGTTTGCCTCACTGATGCTTGGCCGGGGACGGCATGCACCAGCCTCGTGTTTCACTGATTCTCGGATTCATCCTTGTTTAGATACTATTTAAATACCACAATGGGATTTGATGGCGTAGCTTATAAAACCAACGGTCGTACCTGTCACTTATGCACAATGCTTAGATGTCTTCTATTTAGTCGGCAATATTGCTCAATTTTCACATTCATTCGTCGTCGGGCGTACCGATATAAACTATCTATGAAATAAAATGTTATAAATGCTGCGTAGACCTTTTGAAAACAGTAAAATAACAAAAAAAAAGAACGAGAAATGACCGTAGTGTATTTAAATCGTAATTCTCTGACAAGACGCGGCAAAGTTCGGCGCTGTTTTACGAACTACCTTCGGCGGGCGTCCCCATTCCCTCCCCGAGATTCATCCGCGACGGCCGTGCCATCGATTACCTTTTCCTCCTTTTCTCACGTGCCGTCCTTCTCCGGCTTTATGGGCTCGACGGAAGCGTCGGACTTCAGCTGCAGGCTGACGTCTGGTCTCACCCTCGTCAGCGTCTCTGCGTGTTCGAACTCGGTGCAGGTGTGCATGAGGGTGAAGGGCAGCTTCAGGCTGACCTCGCCGCCCATCAAGCTCACTAACAGCTTCACTTTCACGTAGTAGGAGACGTAGATGGCGAATACGTTGCGGTCGTCGGGATTGTGCACCTGGAAACGCGTAAAACTGATAAGGAAAGCGGGTGTGAAAGTCTGTGTGTCAAAATTTTATTAAGGCATATTGGCATATATCGTAATATTTTTATGTATAAAATGTAGCAATTCTATATGGGTCATTATCTACAGATCACCCTGTATAAATGGGTTCTTAAAATTTCGTACATGAACCTATTTCGGGACACATTACATTATAAAAAAGAACAAAGTTTTTACTAACAGTTGACGTCACTGTGGAAGACAGACTCGTTCCGGATTTGGTGTAGGAGTCTTCCAGGGCTATCCAGTTTTTCGTTGAACTCTTCATCGGGATGAGGGTGTAAGTCTTGTCGAGGTAACCCCCGTGGTGGATGGGACAGTCTTCTTTGGCGTTCAGCATGGCCACCACGTTTTTAAATTTACCGTTGGAGAACATGCACACGTCCACGTGTTGCACGACGAAAACCTAAAATATAAAGTCCTATAACTGCACCAGGTTGCAAACTATATTCGACCGAAAACAGTTTGGCAAGGTTTCAAAAATTTTGTTCATCATATTCGAGATTAAAAACAAAGTAAAGCGTAAAAGTCATGCGGAAACTTCGTTGAAGTTTTAGCACTGAAGAACCTCTTTCACAAAGTATATACAACACTGTCCTTCTATAATCATACAAAATGTTTACCAACTTGAACGTCTAATCAAATACCTACTCGCAGTATTACAGCAGCAATTGCTAGATGAGACCTACCGTATGTATACCACGTGATAATAACTCTAACGTTTATTGGTTAACTTTTACATAGTCCCTCTCGACCCCGCTCATCCGAGGTCATGTATCCTGCCAAGGATATTGGCGCGCACTTTTACATGTGTTTCGTAAATCGCAATTTCACGTTTTTATTGACAATTCACAAATATTCAATATTCTTGCATTGTCATTGTAACAATACAATGGTGATTTACAAAAAGAATGTATTAATTTACAGTAAATTTACCAAAAAGTAGTAAAAACAAAAAATGCGTTTGCTATTTTTTAAGTACCTAATTTTTTTATTTGTACCGTATTGTTATTGCGATAACACCATTTTTTTTGGCAAAATACAATATATTCATATACACTTTTTTCAGTGTATGTCGTGTTCGTTGGCGTGGGGAAGTACGACAGTAGAAAACTTTGGGCACAAAATCGATAGTGAATCGACTTATGCTATCTTTAGACAAAGTATCGTTTTAAATCATTTAGAACGGTGGCATTTTTCACGGCAGGTTGTTACTGGCGCATCCGCCATAATTTCAAGTTCCCCTTTTTACTCTTCCGTTTTAATGAGTCATTTCCTGAGGGGCCCAATTAAGAAAGAAGTAAATTCAGATCGTAATTGCCTTTTGTTCGTTATTTGTACGAGTTAATCGAGTGGAGGATGAGGTTCTGCTTCGTTTTACCCTAGTTTTGAACTTTCATCCGAATGCTTTAGAAAATCGCTTTATTTGCGTTAAAATCAATGCGGTGAAAGTTAGGTTCAATTGATCGCAGCTGTTAAGTGTGTTAAATCCAAATGGAATTCAACCCTTTCTTAAGTGTGTACAAAAAATGTTCATTTTATTATTTATTAACTTTTCATTAATTAGGTCTGAAAGTGTATTGAGTTCATTGATTTTTGATATAATTTACAAAAAAAAAGAAACGCACCAATCCGTTTAAATTGATTAAAAAAAAGTAAAACCGTAGGTTTCCTATTTTTGCTGGAAGCAGCGGACGATGTTGAGTTAACGTAAATTAACGGTACCCGGGGAATTGTTTTTTCAGCTTCATTTTAGTTTACTTTGGTAGATTGATTTTTTTTTATTTGTTGCCTTAGTCCGGTATATTTCATAGGAAATCTATCCTGTTCAACGATATTTAAATTTGTGCTTTGTACCGTTAAAAAATGAGCCTGTCAGTTATCTTTTTGTCGGAAATGAGTGATTAAAACATCTAAGAAAAGTGATCAAAGCTTAGAAGGGATTATCTAAGAGATTTTTACAGAAAACTGTAAACATCTCAGGCATATTTTAAAATAGTACTAATTATTTTATGCAAACAGTCGATTATTGTTAATGTTGTTGCTATTATTAGTATTAACACAATTTAATATCACAGTAACACAAGAAGTTAAAAAAATTACCTGCGTGAAGTACCATTTGCACTTGTGGCTTACAGATGGCGACTGCAGACTGCATGAGCAAAGTTTGTTGACTGTGGCATCTGATTCATAGACCTTGTATTGAATTAATTTTTCAGTACTTGCCTTGACAAACTCAATATTTTGTGTAATTTATGGGAACTGTGGCCAAATGCATATTATCGTGTACAATTCCGTTAATTCTTATTTTTCTTCCCTATCCCCTTTCTTAAAATATTTGTACTTAGTGATAGTTAACCCTGTATATATCTACATACATTTTTTGTTAGACATTTATTACATTATTTTCCGTATCGGCTCTTATATTCCGGACACCTTGTATATGGTTAAACATTGTCGTATAAGCTGTATAAAAAGGTTAAAATGAATTAATTTGAACAAAATAAAAAATATATACCCTGCATTTAGAATGTCGTATGTATTTCTAACACCTCTTTTTAAAAATATTATTAAATTACCGTATATCGAAATAAAAACTTGCCGTAATTGCCAATTAATTTAAAATTTGCATTAAAACCATTATTGGATACAGTTTATCGCATTTCATTATGCGAATGAATATTTGAATTCATCGCAATAAAAGAGAAAGACATGTCCCTACATTAAAACATTTTTTGTTATTTAACCTTCGATATTTTGCCAAAGGGTGGGCAGGGTTTAAGACACTCGCCTTTTGTCGTATTAAATTCGGTTCGCTTGTCTAGTTGTACCCTTTTTTAGTTCAGTAAATACATTATTTGAGATGCGGGATGTTTAAAGCGAAAAAAAAAACCTGGAAAAAGTAGATACAAGGACCCGCACCGACGCATTCTACCTATGAAAAAAATTGGGGTTTGTTATGTTTGTACAATTTTTTATTCAAAGCTTAAGAAGAAAGTTACAAAAAAATTTAAACATCTCGAAAGCGATAATGTATGACGTAGCTGGAATAATGTTGCCTTCACATTTTATACGTTCTTATAATATGTCGGGGTTCTATTTAAAATAACGGAGTTGGCACCAATATGCGAAAGCATTACACATTTTCATTGGACATTTCATTGCGTGAAGTTTTCGTATGCAAATTCCCAATTCAATGTGAATTGATCTCCTTTTTTATGTAGACATATTATTTTTTAAATCTTTAACATATCTGGAAGTATACAAATTGTCAATTGAGTGTGGATTGGTTTTTACGTTGTGCATAATGTGTCGTATCGCGACACACCCTGTATATTCTTGCACATTTCATTACAGCCATCGGTAAAATATATTAAACGGTTCATATTTCTTCTACTCGAAAAATTTCAATTCTGAGTTTCGAATTAATCATATTTAGTTAACCGCCTGGCTAAATTTGAGGCTGGGGATATTTAGATGGATGTCCGGACATTTTTATAAGCGCCGGGCAATTCAAGGGGAATACCCGTCCGCAATTTATGAAGGCATTTGTTAGTGCCAACATCATAACAATAAAGAAATAGGGATTATCTCTTGCCGTCGGCACTAGATAAAATAAATTTCTGCTAACCAGACTATCTTTACGGCCTTTAATAAGGATCTACGTAATCGTTATCTATGTGAGCGATCTTTTCTCTGCTTATATACAAGGTATTCTGGGATAAAACCCCGAAATTTCATCTTTGTTAGGAATGAAACTCCAAATGCAAGAATGGCATGCATGAAAATTTCAAAAACTTTATTTTTACCCCAATTGACCCTGTGACAAAATTGGCATTTATCGAGATGTCACTTTTGACGATGCGGTGTATAAATAAATAGCTATTAAAGAAAGAAAAACCTTTTATATAATAATAATAATATGTCTTTATTTCCAATTAGAAAAAAGCAAGATACAATACAAATACAAAAAATTAATTTGGGAATCCCAAGGAGAAGTTCACACTAAGTGTGCTCTACCACTTAACCCTTGTATACAGAATTATTCACATGTCAAACTGAGAAAATATACAAAGCAAAATACTAATAATACAAAACAAAAAATGAGAAAAGTAAACTTTGAAACTATGACAAAATGAAAAAGGACACACAAACACTTATAGATATTGTAAAAATACTTTTTTTCGACCAATAACAAATTCTTTTTGTATCTGTATGTGACATACAAAACTCGATAGTTTTTATTCTATATCGGTTATTAATATATATTTTTTTATAAAGTTATACTGAAGAAAAAATAGAAAATTGTGGTATGAGCCTTAAATTTTTAGGAATTCATAAAACAAATCAAAATCTCAACGATTATGATTACTGAGTAGGTACTGACTTGTGTTAATTTGTATTAAATTATTCTCGAATATCATTTATTTTTTACTTAAGGCTGGGATTTTGTATACATATTTTTACCGTCTAACAGGGCTTCAAGCGAGGACACAGAACTCCAAGAAAATTGAAATAATTGGTTATTATTATATATCAACGTATTCACAAAGGTTCCCGCTACTGCGTGAGATAATTTTCATTGCTCATAAAATCACAAGAATAATTAAAATAAATGTTAAAATACCTCAATTTTAGCCACACAGTTACTACGACAATATGTCACAATTACGGCAAAATTATCACAGCCACAGCCACCAAATTACTTCACTCACTAGCCAGGACATATAGGACAACTTTTAGATTAATATTTATTGGTAAATTTACATTTTGTGTCCTCGAGTAAAATCATAACATATATCACGGCTTCCATTTTTATGTACGTCAAAATGCACGATAAACTTCAGAGAACCGTGCGGTTCGGGCCTATACGGGTTGTATACTGTATCATAGGTCTGATTGATTCGTCGTTTCGCTCACTCAGGCTGTGCAATTCCTTTTCTACAAAATCCCCGCCTTAAGACTAAGCGTTTTATCATCATGAGAAATGTCAAGTATATACATATTTTTTCATATATATTTTATTTTAAGTCTCTAAAATTATAATTATGAAAACAATAGGTACTGATTAAACATTTTTTCTACGTTCATGCAAAAACAATACTTTACTGAACTATATTTAGAAATGCAATTTATCAAAAATAAAATTAGTTTCCTTTGAATATCAACTGAATTACAAAAAAATATTTTTGTATTACTTTTAGCAGGTAGATAATTGTTCCAACCCACTCTTACGTTGTTATCCTTTTCAATCCCACTCCAGCGTTACACTAAAACGAATTAGATGTCGATGTCGTGTGCCCTTTTTGCAATGGATGAACGATAGCGCTAATAGTCACATGCACGCGCTCGCCGGAAAATTGTAAATACCGCGAATAACGCGTTACTGTCCTACAACATACACAATCAATTACTCATGGTCGCTATATGGTAACGGTAAATTTAACAATATATGTACAAATGGCTTTGATGGCCGTCCCGCAATTTATCAGTTATGAATTATTACTGCTCGATTATCCAACTGCAGGCAAACCAACCAAACGTGATCAATTTACTACAAATGTGTCGGTATCCCTCGTATCCCTGCTACTAGTTTGAATTTTCATCGGAGGTATGTTCTATGTAGGGTGGTGAGTGATAAAGTTACGCACAAAATTCACATCAATTCCTTAGATTTTTTTTTTTTGAAGGATGAAATAATAACACGTTTATTTCCATTAGGTAAATTACCCAATTACAGGAAATTATTTTTTTTTTCGGAAAGTTGAAGGAATAAAGTGTTGAAATTATACATTTTTGAATTCAGCAAGTTAAGCTCTACAAGAATCCGATGACAAAATATAGGGGTTCTATTTAAAAAAATATCCGATGACGTCATCACGCGAAAACAAATGAACGTCGGAAATGCGTTGGTATAGAAAAAAGAGTCTTTTTAAAAAGCAAAATCGTCGGGTCCGAGGAAATTTCATGAAACTTCGTTGTTTTAGAAATAATGAATTTATTCCATACTTTTCTTCCACACTGTATGTTATTCAGTTCTTATAATATATGTCTAAAATTATTTTTATTTATGAAAAACACTATATCAAGAATACGTCGTCCTTAAACTGAAATTTTTATTTGAAATATTTTTTTTTACTGGTCTTACCCGAGCCGGAAAAAGCATCGCCCGTCTTCGGAGGGTATTAACCTGTTGGGCCATTAGGATTAAGTGTACCCATAAAAGAGTTCGTTTTCATTAGATTAAAGCTCTTTAGTTGATCAGGTTCTCTAAATTAAAACGTTTCGACCCACGCAGAATCTGCGACGATCGTCCCGAGCAATTATGTTGTATGTGCGTGCCATTAACGGCGACGTTAGGGTCGTTAGAGGGTTACCCAATCGTAAAAGCGATATCTACTACTTATGTGTAACCTAATAGAGACATCGGTAAGATGGAGATGTATCAGGAACGGTAGATATGCCGCAACAGGATATTTCGTGGTGAGACATTGGTAAGTTATACGGGGTGTTTGTGAATAAATGCGAAATATATTAGGGGGTGGTTGTCGAAGTTAATTTGTGAACAAAAAGGTCATATAAATGTAGGCCGAAATATGCTTTGTTTCCGAGATATAGTGTTTCAATTCTAATTTTTTATTTATTTTTATTAATTATTTCAATGGGTTGTAAAGATATTGACTCAAAATTTAAAACACGTTTGAAGAGATAAATATGCATTTTTTGGGGTGATCCGAATATTTCTACTTGTACCAGTGACGTTCGTGCGAGAATGCCACAACCTTTCTTAATAAAAAAATGGTACGCCTCTGATTTTCTCCGGTTTTGATATTTTTTTAGAAATCCGCCATCAATTCTGAATGAATTGGTCTCTTCAATTTTTTCCGTAGGATGCACCGTTTTTGAGGAAAAAAATAAAACATTACGCAATACGTGGGATACATTATTACCGCACTTATGTGATTATACAAATTTCGCATGTCTACGGTAATAATGTCTATATCCCTTTATTACGTAAATAACAATTATACATTTCACACTGTATACCGGGTGACAACGGAAAGTGGGAACACGCTGTAACTTTTTTAGGACTGCTGATAAAAATTTGAAATTGGGTGGGTTTATACTAGATGGTGCCATGAATTCTTTGAGGTCATTTCGGATTTCATGACATTTCCGGTTTGACCGGAAATGACCGTAAATTTATATTTTTAAATGGGACACCCTGTATTTTTTGACATTTTTGGAATCAGCGGATCATTTTACGTATGGTAGGACTAATTTTCTGACACATTTTCTGGATGTAAGTAATTTTTTTATATTTTTAAAAATAAACTAGAAGGCCGCGACTGGCAGAAATTGTTTTCTCTTTTTGTTTGTAATTATGGGAAAAATTCTAAATTTGAATATTTTTGTTCATTTTTTTAGTTATATTTTTTAGTTTATTGTATTTCCTTAAAAATTCATTTTTTTCAATGTAAAGAAGGTGGGCCCTATTGATTTTTTAATAAAAGAGTTTTTTCTCTGAATTTTGTGGTACAACAATTTTTAAAATCCGTAAAAAAAAACAATTTCTGCCAGTCACGGCCTTCTAGTTTTATTTTTAACATCCAGAAAATCCAGAAAATGTATAAAAAAATTGGTCCTACTATACGTAAAATGATCCGCTGATTCCAAATATATCTAAAAATACAGGGTGTCTCATTTAAAAATATAATTCACGGTCATTTCCGGTCAAACCGGAAATATCATGAAATCCGAAATAATCTCATAGAATTCGTGGCACCATCTAGTATAAACCCACCCAATTTCAAATTTTTATCAGCAGTCATAAAAAAGTTACAACGTGTTCCCACTTTTCGTTGTCACCCGGTATGCAATAATATGCACCAATTATCCTTCAGTCTACAGCTGATTCAAACTAAAATATTTGTACGCATTTCTTGCACAAAACAATCGAATATTTGTGTTACTTAAATACGAGTAGTTCACGAAATGTGGTCTTACCTTTATCCTTTTGATGGTCTTGTTGCTGTTGTTCTCGATCTGAACATTGACGTTGATCTCCTCGCCGTGGGAATAGATGGCTTTGTCTAGGGAGGCCGTGAGATAGATTTTACCGTCGCTGAGCATGTAGAATTTCTCAGCGTAAGCCTTGGGGGCGGGCACACCCGCCAGGTAGGCCGCCAAGCTGGGCCTCTTGGCCCCGCACAACGAACGATAGTAGTCGCACATTTTTTTCTGAAAGAGACGTAAATAAAGCGTTCTAATTAAGGTCCGAGGATCAGTCGCACATTCCAGGACCGTCTTTTGTTTTCATACAATATTTTGAAAAGTATTAGATCGATCTCGTACATTTTCGTTTTCTTTTACTCTGAAACTAATCCGACAATATCAACTTTTATTGGAGAATAACATGTAAGCTTTCTGTTTTATTTTGAGGCCAGTCTCACAACGTACAAGTATATTTTAGAAGTAAGGCGATTAAATGCATTAATTGCATAATTAAGACAGACTGCAACCTTTACCATACAAGGTGTGGCAATTAAGTTCCGGGAATTTGTCAATGAAAAAAACAAGCAAATTAAATTTTATTATCGACCTTCGCAATAGTCTCCCTCTAACTCTACACAGCGATTCCAACGTTGCGTCCGCGATTGGAAGCACCCGCAGTTAACCCGTTCAGCACCACGGTTACAGCTTCTTTGATCTGCTGTACGCCGCCATGATGTGTTCTCTTGAGGTGTGACTTCATCTTGGAGAATAAACAGGGGGCTATAGAGTGGGTGCGGTAACGTTGGAATCCTTTGCCAAAAACTGTTGCACAATGAACGAGGAATGGACTGGCGCGTTGTCGTGTCGCACACGGAAAACGCGGGCCCGCAGTGGTTCAAGGACGCCAGCATAGAACTGTCTAGTCACTGTCTGGCCGGCAGGGACATATTCACGATGAATGATGCCGTGGATATCGAAAAAAACGATCAACATTGCCTTCAGTTGTGACTTGGACATCCTCGCTTTCGTTGGCCGCTCTACACCCTTTTCCACCCACTGCTGATTTTGTTTACGGGTCTCGGGGTCATCATCTTATCTCTAGCGACTACCCGACTCATCTAGTCTCTACCGTCGGCAGCGCTCCTAATGCGGGACAACATATCCTCGCAGATCGATTTTCGCATGTCTTTCTGTTCATGGGTGAGAACTTTTGACACCATCTTTGCGCAAATCGTTCGCATATTCAAATTTGTGTGTAACATCTTGCGAACGGTTTCTTTGTTGACGTTTAACTCGTCAGACAACGCACGAATGCTTAGGCGCCGATCAGACGTGATCAGTGTACGCAAACGGTCAACATTCGCGTCAGTACGAGAGGTGACGGGAATGTTGATTCACGCCCCTCCTTGAACCGTTTTGCCCATTCAAACACGCGTGTTTTCGACATGCACTCGTCTCCATACACCACCTGCAATTTTCGAAGGATTTCCGAGGGTTTTTCGCCAGATTTCACTAAAAATTGAATCACAACACGTTGCTTGTAATTTGAGTCACTCATTTTCACGACGCCACTAAAAAAGTTACTTTCAAAAAATATATATAAAACACAAACCAAACGTGCTATCGACGTCGACCTTGGACTGAAACTAAAAGGAAGGTCCACCCTCTCTAGAAAAACGTTGCAGTGTTGCCAGTTTCCGAGTTATAACTAAATTCCCGGAACTTAATTGCCACACCTCGTATCTCAGGTGCTTATTAACGTAGTCGTGAATCAACGTTCAAACTCCGATTCTCGATACACCATTGGAGATAGGAGCTGCGACTGTCGCTGGTGACTACAAAACCACGGTTTAATGGTTTCACGGCGATCGCGAACACAAGCATGATATGTGGGTAACTGTGTAAGAAAAATATTGAATCCTGATTTGAAAAAAAAAACGAGCAAGATTTTAGGTAACTAACGCAATTTTCTATATTGAGAGATATGATGGTTAAACACGTAAATGGCTGTGGATTTATTACATGTTATATGTTGACTAATTAAAATATATATTTTATGTGTCCTAAATCTGTCTCTGGTTTTGGATCAGATACGTTTCAACCACAGAGCATACTGAAATATACCATTTCTTTCTGATAACAGATTTATTGTCGGATCTAAATTGAGCCGTCGAATTTTTCACTCCCCAAAAGTAAATTGCGTTGTGGCAACGATTCTTTCCACTGATTATTTCGTCCCCGATTTTAATGAAAGTATAGAAATGAATAACGTCCCAATCATCGCGTCCGCCTTATCGATATTTTTATTCTCCCAAATGACAGTTAAAGAATGAATAAGTATAATTAATAATTGCCGTGAATGGGATGTACCCCACACGCATCAGGTGTAGGGTAAGGGTAAGGTAGATTCGACGAAAAAAATTGTTTCTGACAGGCGCCTCATTCCAAATAATTTAGGAAATAACTGCGAGTAGAAGTGAAAATGTGCCTTAGAGTTGGAAATGAAAATTCCCATAATTATAAGATTTTATATTTAGAGAAATTTTAATGATAGTTTATTTACAGCAAAGAACTATATTTAGTTGAAATATTTGGTATCTTGTGATAAATCAGAAAACGAGTCAGAAAATGTCTACTGTTAGATATGAAATCATAAGATTCATCATGTTTCTTATAATAACCGAAATACCAAACATGAGACACACGGTACAAAGCAATTTTTTGTAAATGGGGTTTCCTTTACAAAACAAAGTTTTTTTTCTTCAGAATTTATTAGAAATTATTTCCTTTCAGTCTGATACCTGAAATATTGGCCCCATTAAAGAAAAGCAATATGTGTGGGTTTTTATCGCTGTGGTTGTTGTTGTTCCAAACTAAGCCTATATTTTTTGTCGCCCGTTGTTATTGGCGTTTCTCACATTTTCCATCGGATTTGTCCCTAATTTGGAACGTGGCACAGTGTATTTTCCTTAATTACACGAAAATATCAAAGCAGTAAAAACTTTCCATAAAAAAATGTATGTTGACGATTATTGCTTTTGAAATCGTTATATACATTGGAATGATAACATTGACAACAAAAATCACTCGATTTGGCAATATCCTACAATATTCATCCACACTTCTAGAGTTTTCTTCACAGACACCTAACAGAAGTAATATTTCAAGTTGCTTGGTGAATGAAAATTGTTCAATCATTTTTAAGAACAAACAGTAGCAGAAATAAAATAGTTTTATTACTGTCAAATTTTAAATACAAAACCTACTACTGAATTTTTGATTTCTTCTAATAAGCAATCTTGTTTTAATTAATGCATTTTTTTCTTGAAAACCTTAAAGTTTTTTTAAAATTTAACGAGTAAAAAAAGTGCAGACTAAGACCAACAATAAACCTAAATTATGTACCAAATTTAGTTATTCCAAGTTAAAGTAGGTAACTCCGTCTATGTGCAACTTTGTATATAGGTGTGATTGGTGAAATTGCAGTATTTTGAGATCTCTACATGCATCTGCTCTGTGGTGTCGGTTCGTATCTGAAACACTTTGTATAGCAGCGTTCAAATTTATCTCATTTGGTTCTCTCTATAGAGGGTGTTAAAAAAAGAGTATAAAATATTTAAGGATGTAATAGTATGAACCAAAATAAGCGGAAAAGTCTCAATAAACATGGGGTCCGCAAAGTAACGGTTGCGGAGATATGGAATGTTTTATGTTTTTCAGCCCTTTTTTTTATTTTGGAAAACGTGTATTTTCTTATAATAGTTGGTTGATGTTTAGTGAAATAAACTACGTATTTGACAGTTGTTCTCAGTACACAAGTTTTCTTTCGCTAAGGCTGGTTACTCTAACGCAGAATTAACAGACATGCATTTCATGTATGGTCGTGCTAATGGGAACGCCACCAATGCGCGACGTCTTTATGTTGACGCTTATCCAAATTGCCAGATTCCTTCACAACGCATGTTTGAAAGAATTCACCAAAGATTGCGTGATACCGGTTCCTTGAGCAAACAGTGCCATTTATCCGGAAGACCAAGGTCGGTATCCACTAAAGCAGAAGAAGAAATTCTAGCACTGGTAGAGCAGAATCCAGGTACGAGTGTGCGGAGAATATCAGCCGAGGTAGGAATTAGTGGTCCTCTTGTTTGGAGAATCCTTCACGAGCAACTGCTTTATCCATACCATGTTCAACGAGTACAGGCCTTAAATCCAATAAATGATCATCAAGCATGTTTGGGTTTTTTGCCGCTGGTTTCTACTTCATGATGCTGAAGACCCTCGTTTTCTTGCAAACATTCTTTTTACTGATGAGGCCAGGTTCACAAGAAATGGAGTGTTTAATTTTCACAGTACGCATATTTGGGCCCACGAAAATCCTCATGCTCTAATGGATTCTGGATATTAGGCACGTTTTTCATTAAACATTTGGATGGGTATTGTAGGTGACAGGTTTCTAGGTCCTGTTGTTTTACCAAACCGATTAACAGGCGCTGCTTACCTCAACTTTCTACAGAACACACTGTATGAGTTTTTGGAAGACATTCCTTTGAATCAGAGGCAACAAATGTGGTTCCAGTATGATGATGTTCCAGTTCATTTTTCCATGGCCGTTAGAGAGCATTTACCAAACTTTTCTACATAGATGGGTAGGAAGAGCCGGACCTGTTTTATGGCATCAAGATCGCCTGATATGAACCCTCTAGATTTCTTTGTTTGGGGATTTTTGAAGACATTAGTGTATGGTACTCCTGTAAAGAGCCTGGAAGAGCTGCAGCTACGGATTAATCAAAAGTCTCAAGAAATCGAAACCAAGGAGGACTGTTTTCGAAAAAGTTCGAATATCGTTGATACGAAGATGTCGTGCCTGCTTGGAAATGAACGGAGGGCACTTTGAACATCTTTTCTAACTTTGTTGTTTGTTTGTTAAAAGCTTCCTTTGTCGGTTTATTCCTATTAAAATAAAATGTTTGAAAAACGAATTGTGGTCCATATCTCCGCAACCGTTACTTTGCGAACCCATGTTTATTAAGACTTTTCTGCTTATTTTGGTTCATACTATTACCCTGAAATATTTTACAGTCTTTTTTAACACCCTGTATAATCTAAGGTCGACCTTATGGAGTTAATTAAAGAGTAAAATATAAGTTAAAAGTTCTCTTACGTCGCCATCTACCGACGTCTTGTCGCCTTCGTGTGTCGCAGCACTCTTTGCCGGTTCGTTTTGTGCTTCGCTGTCGTCTGGAGACTCGCTCTCTTCTTCCGCTAACGGAGCGCCCTGTATACCTTTCGGTGGCGTCCTTGTTTCGTCGTGGGGTTGCTCTCTGAAGGACACGTGCGTACCGCATTTGGTGTCCTCGTTCGGCGGTTGGCCCTCACCTTGCACTGAAGGTACTGAAAGAATCGTACCGTCTGAAAAATCAGTTACCAAGTTGTCGCTATGCTACAGTAAATTATCGTATTGAAATGAAAAGTTTTATCGGTGTACGTCTGCGACGGTCCTTTCTTTTTTGTTTATGTCGAGACCGTCGAGGAATATTTGATCCAAACTTACTTTGTATGGTCGTGTCCGCGGGCAATCGGCAGTTCTTCATCTTGATTTCTGGACTGTCTCCTATGTTATTAAGTTTCGTGTACCCTTGGGGCATCGTTTCCGCGGACCTCGATATTGCTGTGGCAAAAAAGTTTAGATGTATTCATTCTCGTATACACGTATGTGATGTTTATTGCATATTTCATTATATATTATTGGGCAGGCCCTTCTTTAAAGTGTTTGAAGTGTCATTGGTTTTGTAAAGACTAATAAATTCAGTTATTAATATATCGTCTCGTTTGTCTAAAATATATTTACTAGAACTATATTAAGTAGCTCTTTAAAGACCAATAGATTTGGTTAATAACCGCTAATAAATGTTGACTTGGTTGAATTATTTACATTATTTAAATTCTAGTAAATCTAGAAGTAATAATATATTTATTGTCATGTTTTAAAGACAAATAACTTATTTGGTTAATAGCAGCAAATATATCGCAATATATTTATTAAGTATTGTATGTGTTTATTAAAAAATGTTCTTTTGTTTTTCTAAATGTGTACAGTTCATCGATGTAATGTTTTATTCGATTTAAAAAAATATTTACATTTATTAAAGACAAATAGAGTGATTAATAATAGCAAATATACGTTGGTTTGCCTAGAATATTTACATTACACTTACTGTATTTGTGAATTAAAACATACCTACTTTATTAAAATGTATGGACGTAAGTATTTATTTAATAAGGTTTTTGTTAAGACTAATACATTTGTTTAATAACAGTAAATATACGTTTATTTTTCTAAGAATCGTAGGTACTAAATTATTGATATATATATTTTTTTCGGGTTTATTAAAATGTTTACATTTATTAAATAATTTTTAAATTATGAGTTATTAACAAATTGTATAAGCAAATATGTGCTGTTTTGAAATGTTTCCAATACGTTCACTACAAATAAATTTATTAAGTAACTCTTTGAAAAAATTGTATTTATCAAAATATATTGGGTTTATTACCTATTAATATAGGTATAAATGTATAGTAGGTCATTTTTAAAGACAAATAGATGTGGTTAATAGCAGCAAATATTTGTAATATTTGCTACATTTACTAGAAGCAATGTATTTGTTGATACAATACTTCTTGAGAGTATCAAAATATCTGTATCAGTAATTAACTATTTTGGAATGACTAATAAATTTTATTAATAACAACAAATATACACTGATTTGTCAAAAGTGTTTACAGTGCACTAACTAAAATGTTTGTTATTAAAATGTATATATTTTATTGTTATTTGTTAGAGAGAAATATATTTGGTTAGTAACAACCAATAGACACTTTGCGCATACTGTACTCATTAGTTAGAAATATTGAAAATATTTCATTCGGTTTTATTACAATAATATCTACAATTATTAAATACTTTTTTAAAATAATAAATTATTTATTAGGAGCAAATATATGTTGTTTTAAAAAGATTACCTGATGTATTGAATTTGCTCATAGAAAATATTTTGCTCTGATACATATTTGTAAATATTTTATTGTTATTTGTTAGATACAAATAAATTTGGTTAGTAACAACCAATAGACACTTTACGCATACTGTACTCATTAGTTAGAAATATTGAAAATATTTCATTCGGTTTTAGTAAAATATCTACATTTATTAAATACTTCTTTAAAATAATAAATCATTTATTAGGAGCAAATGTATGTTGTTTTAAAAAGTTTACCTGATGTATTGAATTTGCTTATAGAAAATATTTTGCTCTGATACATATTTTATTATTAAAATGTATATATTTTATTGTTATTTGTTAGAGACAACTAAATTTGGTTAGTAACAACCAATAGACACTTTACGCATACTGTACTCATTAGTTAGAAATATTGAAAATATTTCTTTCAATTTTATTACAATATCTACAATTATTAAATACTTCTTTAAAATAATAAAATATTTATTAGGAGCAAATATATGTTATTATAAAAAGTTTACCTGATGATTTGAATTTGCTTATAGAAAATATTTTGCTCTGGTACATTAATATTATTACTAAGCCATGCATTTATTAAATACAAGTAACTTCGTTTATTAACAACAAATGTCTAAAGTGTTACCGTTACATTGACTGGTAAAAACGGCAGGGATTTATTTCCGCACATACAAAAATAACATTTTAATGCAACCAAACCGTTGTGTCAGTGTAAACGACACTCCATTACCCTTATTATTACTGCCATAACTAATAACGTTCATTAAAATACCTTGTTCGTCCTTTGTAAACGTGGCTTCTAACGGCGCGCTCTTGCAGCCAGATAAGAGCGCTTTCATGTTCTGCTTGGCCCTTTCCTTGCACGTATTGCCGCCCCCGCCTGGGACGTACATGTGGGGGGAGGGGGGCGCGAACGCCCTCTGGACAACCCGAATGCCCATGCGGACCGTCGTCCGTCTGTGTAGCTTCTCGTCCGCTCTGTCGGCTGGAAAAGAGACGTTGGAAAGGGTCATTGGAGATCGAAAATAAGGCTTCTAGTACATTGGGGGAATTGCATGAAAGAACTTGCAAAATAGGGTTGTAAAATAAACACAGAAAGTGCATTATCATCGCGCAAATGGAAGGAATATTGCATTGTGCCATTATGTATAAATATTTCACGTACAGCGCCTAGTAAAAAATATTTTTCCATGCCAAAAATTGAAAAGACAAGAAAAAACGTAAAGCTCTCCAGCATTTCAACATTGTTTGTTTGTGAAGACCATTTTAATATAAGCTTAATTGGAAATACAACAAGTATGCAACAGTCGCTCAGTCGGTATCGCTGTCATGTCATAATTCAATTCCTGTGTTTACGTTGTAATTTTGTGTTCTTCTTCAGTTTTTAGGGCCTTTTTAAAACGTTTTATAGTATTAAATAAAGACATTTGTGTTAGGGTGCAGATACTTTCCCACAATATACTTCGCCGGTTTGGTTTTCTAGGTTATGGGACAAGACTGGCGCGGTTTCATTAAAACTTGCCTATTATTTATTCCTTTCGTTCCATTTTGTTATAATAAATAGGCATTTTATCTAATTGTACCTACGGGAAGTGTCTTTTATCGGTAGTGAGTGGCTGTAATGAGCGAATATGTAGTTTTACCAGTTTATAACGAAATAAATGCAAAATACTGGAGCTAACTGGATTAACTGTTACCTATCTATCAGGTATTATTACTAATAAGTATGTTAATTTTTGTGGTTTCTACATTTAGAAACGCTACAAAAAGACGACCGCATGGTAGTTGACATTGTTGACAAATGTAAGCTTTATCTATGGATCTAAGTCATTTCAGTCGATTCTTATCATAGGCGCCGACTTTCCATAGGAAAAAAGGGTTTTGCCCCATTTTTTAAATATCGAACTAAAATTCTGGAATAATTTTTTTATTGTCTTTTAGGCCTCCCTAAGCACATGGTTAAATTTTTTGTACTTGTAGTCATAGTTAACCCTGTAGAAGTTGTAAAAAATCAAACATTTCTATTAAAAGCGCCTAATTTTGAAATAGTGGTTTCTACAAATACAAATAACTTTAGACTGATAACTGAATAATCTAGGGCTTAACAAATAACAGGAATGTTATATCATGCCATCTGCGAATAAATAAAAACACCGAAGTAAAACGAATAAATAATAGGAAAAAGCAACAAATTTTTAGGTACAGAATTCTTTGAAAATATGCATTTTCTTACATTTAACTGTATATGTAAATGTTGTTATAATATAAACTTACTTAGTAATACATGTTCATTATGGGGACAGAATAGTAAAATAATGTGTCTTACAAAGACAGAAGTTATTATTTTACGTTACGAAAATTTGAATGGCAACAATGAATAAACACTATTTTCTGAATTTTCGCCTTTAGTGTGCAAAGCTTGCTATTCTTTTAACCTGAGCGTAACCAACAGAACTGTCGCCGTAACTAAACAAGTTACATTTATCAATACCCAACCATAACTTAATCACATCACCACTAATCATTATGGTAATGTTAAAAACGGAAGATAGACACACCTGCTTACTTTGACGCCCCGTACTTCTGCACGTTGGTAAGATGGGATTCGCACCAATTAAATTTATAAGCATTACTGAATCCATTCGTGGCTTGTCTGATAAACTTGCACAAAATTTTTCGAATCGGTATTTTCCCAAACAGCGATCAACACCCTGTATTATTCAATAAATCCACTACAGATACCCGTATGGAATATCAAAAAAGTTTTCCAATAAGCCTTTCTTGATGTACCTTTGAGAGTTGATTAATTTTTATGATGCTAGTGGGTAGTTATTTGAAGAAGTTATTTTTACGAGTCGTGAGAAACTTTCCACTTTATAGCTTGCGATATTGTCGGAGAATTGCAAATTCTCATCGCATCCTTACATAATTGCACTTTGCTACTTCCATTTCTGCAAAAATAGCGCCTTAGTAAAAGATGCTGTGGGCGAAATAGAAAATTTTATAGAGATGGTTTCGACTAATGTTTTGAATGCCATTTATAATTCCAGTGTTTGATCAGCAAGCCTTGTTCTCGTATTCAGAGAGGAGTATACGCGAATGCCATTTGGCAGAGAGTCAAACGAAGAAGCGTTTGTGAGAAAATGCAAATTTTTGTGATGACCTATATCTGTCACTGTTATCCGTAATTCTGGAGATCGGTTCGATTGATTGATTGGGTATAAGTAGTAATAAAAACAAAGCTGACAGCTTTTTCGGTTATTAATAACATCAATTTTCCGAAGGGGGACTCTACACTTTACTTAAAAGCAACACACTGTTCCAAAGAAGTTTGGCTTCCCTGAAAAGAACTGGGTCACTTTTTGCCGTTCATGCTACGCAAATAAATTTATTGCTGACGTAAATATTAGCGTGGCGTGGCGTGTAACTTTTGTGTACACTGACAGTTACGTCCGGGAGCCAATCACTTGATACTTGCTCAGAGCTGATTGATTACCGTCGAGTCAATAATATTTGTCACTTACTTATTTATTTTCCCAGTTGATTGAAAAGATTAATACACATGGAAAAGCATTGTGAAAGTACGGGGCGATTCAGGTTTAAATGAGGGGTGAGTAGAATTTGGAAAAATAATACCAGTTTGTTCTATACATCTTTTGGTTTTGTGGCTTTATAAAGGAGATGCAGGGTGTTGAAAAAATATAAACATTTTTTATATAGTAGATGTTTAAGCCATATTTGGGTATAGTGTCATAAAATAAGCTAGTCTCAAGCACTTTCAACAACTAGTAGCGAAGGTATATACAGTTAATAACATTAATTAAAAACAAAGTTGTATCAAAATTGATGACATTTGATGACTTTTCAAGTAAAAATTATATTTTAATTTATTTTCGTACCTTTTGTCATAAACCACTTTTAAAATAATTATGAACAAATGAAAAATAAGGTGTCTTCATTCTGAAAATCCGAGAATTTTCTTAACTTTTTAAGGTTTGGTAATTGGCTAACGTGGACTCAGATTTTTAAAAGACTTTTTGAATATAAAAGAATATTATTTGTTAAACTCCAACCTTAAAAAATATGACTACCAATATTTTCGACATTATCATTGAGCTTTGATACCCTGTAGATCGAAAAGAAGTTCGATTTGGCCCAGTCGTTGTATATTGGTAACCTGATTAAACTATATCTTCGCTTAAACACCCTTAAAAGGGATTTCAAATTTTGTCTTTAACATTGGCGCATCCGCCAAAAGTTAAACTTTCAAGAGAACCCAATATCTAACTATATCGAAAAAAAATTAGTGCTTGTAAGAAAAATTATATCATGGAAATAAATTATTTGTTTGTATAGGGCCAAACAAATATTTCCTGGTACCAAATATTTTTTTGAAAAAGGAAAAATACAATTTTGAGTTAAATAAACGCATGCAACTGTAGGAAAATTGGTTTGAATCCTATATGCCTTTATAATATAGTATAAAATATCGCCTTGTATGCGGCTATTTCAAGTACTCATAGTACAAAACCTTTTAAACCAACTTAGTCGGACTCTGCATGGCAAACAGCGATAAAAAATGTAATTAACACAACGCCTCTCTACTCTACCGCCTTTAAAAATAGATACTTGGTTAATACTGTAATAAGCGTTTACAACATGCGCCTTGATAAAGGCCGTGCTGCACTTGCATAAGTGCCCTTAGTGGTCCATAAATGACTTTGAGCTTCGGGTTACCCTTTCCGCTAATGCATATCGATCCAATTGGAAACACAAACTAGGTAATTCGGTTGGTTTATCTTTGTAATGGAGAATTAGCGAAGTTTAATGTTGTTTGCCCTCTTAATTGTACCATTACAGTGGCTGAATTTGCTTGAGAGATACTGAACACACCTAGCACAAGAATGGTTCCTATTCCTGTCTTTGGTTCTAAGTAATTTTATTATGATTTAACGCTATAATACATATAGTAGGTACACTAGCGTGTAAATGAGTAAGGCTGGGATTTTGTAGACATATTTTTACCGTCTAACAGGGCTTCAAGCGAGGACACAGAACTCCAAGAAAATTGAAATAATTGGTTATTATTATATATCAACGTATTCACAAAGGTTCCCGCTACTGCGTGAGATAATTTTCATTGCTTATAAAATCGCAAGAATAATAAAAATAAATGTTAAAATACCTCAATTTTAGCCATACAGTTACTACGAAAATATGTCACAATTACGGCAAAATTATCACAGCCACAGCCACCAAATTACTTCACTCACTAGCCAGGACATATAGGACAACTTGTGTTTCACTTTGAGATTAATATTTATTGGTAATTTTACATGTTGTGTCCTTGAGTAAAATCATAACATATATCACGGCTTCCATTTTTATGTACGTCAAAATGCACGATAAACTTCAGAGAACCGTGCGGTTCGGGCCTATACGAGTTGTATACTGTCCCATAGGTCTGATTGATTCGTCGTTTCGCTCACTCAGGCTGTACAATCCCTTTTCTACAAAATCCCCGCCTTAATATCGACGTTAGAAATCATTAATAAAAAAGGCAAATTACGTTCGTATATAAAAGTTATTATAAATTCATCATAAGATCCCACAAAAAAATACTAAAACTCTAAAAACGCTGATACGTTAAAGATCGCGCACATTATTCCTACACAGGCCACCAGGGACTGACCAGAAAAGTCTACTTGTGAAGGCATCCATTATTTAAGAGTGGGCAATGGTACCTGATATAGATGCCAAATTTAATGATTTTTTTTTTATGCACCGGAGATAAATAATGAAAATCTAACAAATTTCGGACTTGCACTACTATTCAAGGATTAATTCCTTTATTTTTTATTTACTTTATATCAACGAGTTTTTTAAAATCAAATAAATAATTTTGCACCTATGTAGTTTAACAAAATTCGTATAGATGGCGCCGAGCACCAGTTTTAAACTATTTTATTTAATTACGTCTATTAGACAAACCATATACAGGAAAACAGTGAAATCGGACTTCAGCAATATATTGCAGATTCTAAATCATGAGTTGTTTAATTTTTTTATCCTATGAATCCAGAGATATCTCTAATAATCTTGTTAAACGGTTTAGCTCTCCCCACTATTCTGGATTGCAGACTTGGAATCTAGTGGTATCAGAGCCGGCGGCGCCCGTTTACGCTTATCTCGCGAATTTTACGTGAATTTTACAATTATATCATGTTTGTGGTAAAATTCGAATTTCGGTAATAATAATTCGGCAATAATTCGGTATTTATGTACTATTTCTTTTTATTTGTCTATACATATAATAATTAATATTGTATGTAATATAAATTAACCATAATGCTTCATAATTTATATTTTCCACAAGAATATATACTTATGAATTGAAAAGAAGCAGCCACACAAAAATAAATAACTATCTTCATCACTGTTTTGTTGCTTACAGAAATCAATTATTATTGAATAAGGAAGTGAATTGATTTTAAAAGTTTATAAATACACATTTTTTATTTTTCTAGTATTTAGCTTTTCACAAAAATTTCAATAGTCCAATAAAATAATAAGTATGGAGATTCTATAGTAATAATTGTCATTTAATAACTGATTATTTAGCCATGTAATATTGAATATCATAGAGATGGTTCAAAAATTAAATTGACAAAAGTGGACAATGCAAATTTGCACGAATAATTATTATTAATTTATAGCTGTTTTATTGATTTATTTCTTGATAGTTCAAATATTTTTGTAAAGAATATTCTTTGTATACAGAGTGTTCCGCATAAGAATAGACATAGAGTAGGTGCATGTACGGCGTGATCTAGGGGTTCCAAAATATTGAAATTTAACCAAACATACCTATATATAAAGTTGCATAGTTTTATTACTGTCAAATTTAAAAGACAGTCTACTACTGATTTTTTGATTGCTTCTAATAAACACTATTAAAATCTTATTTTAATTAATGCATTTTTTCTTGAAATCTTCAAAGTTTTTTTAAATTTAACAAGAGTAAAAAAGTGTTTCAAATAAAATTCTGCGTGAGATATTATCATTCTTCTTTTCAAATTCGATTAATGTAAAATCAATGAATACCTTGTGTGTTTCAAATTACTTGAATTCATTGTCAAAGAATACCAATTATAAACTTAAATCACGTACCTACCAAATTTGATTATTCCAAGTTAAAGTAATTTAGAAATAATAGGTTTTTTTTTTCAAAATATTTGACCCCACTTGGAAGGCCTATTTAGTTAAATTGAAATATTTTGTGACCCCCTATATACACCTGCTCTGTGTTGGTTCTTATGCGTAACACTCTGTATAAATACGACGGTGGGAATTTATACTAAATTGAAAATAACTGTAGAAGTTATGATTAAAGTTTGCTATGTATTGTACATGATACATATATTTACATTATGTACAATCGTTTGCAATAATAATGACACTCTCTTAAAACAGTTTTTGAACTTCTGGAATTTCTGAATAGAAATATCATTAAATCTCTCTTGGTAAGTGAAACAACTAATAACTAATGTTAAAAATTTAAAGCAGATTTCAATATGAATACGTCAGAAGTTCAAAATAAATTGCAAAATTCATTTTAGTGAGTGTCATTAATATTGCAAACGATAGTACATGTTATTATAATGAATTATATACATAAGTAGCACAAATGGTACCGGTGAATCTTCAACTAAAAGAACACGTTTTGGATAAAATGACCTTCAAATGTTCACTCCTCAGGAGACAGAGCCCTCATTTTCCAAAAAATATGGAATTTGAAAACCGAAAAAGGTATAATAGTGTATAGTATGTATAATTTTACACAAATTTTCTACCAATGCATGTGCAACTTTTCAATAATTTTTCGAAAATTTTTGCTCCTTGGAATATGTTGAAATGAGAATCCTTAATGTATCAGATAGCCTGGTTTATTTTAAAACGTTTATTTCTCTTGCTTTTTCGCTTTAATACTAACCGTTTAACACAAAATTAAATTCATTATCATTCTCATTATAACGATAAGTAGCAAAAAAGAAATGAGGGGAAGCTTATATCAACCCCTTAAGGGCAGACATTTTAGAAAAACTATTGCACATGCATTAGTATTGAAAATTTTACTTTTATATCGTTTTTTAGTATTCAAATTACCTATCTTTTAAGAGGTGCTATGGTAATTTTTATGCAAACGTGTTCTTTTTAGCAGTAGATTCACTGGTATCATTTGTGCTACTTTTGAATATACTCGTATTTAATTATATTACTAAATCCGAAAGCAATATTATAGTATTTATTTTGCCCGTACTTACTCTTTTTTGCAACCATGTTTTTACGCCACGCACTTAGACGTAAGTGTCCTTTTCGTCGCATTTTGATCTTAAGAATATAGTGTGATTCACTGGTATATGCATTTCAGGGACGCCCTGTATTTTATGAGTAACAGTAGTAACAACTATAAGTATATAATTTTCATTATATTTGTCAAATTATTTGATGTTAGTAACAAATAATATATAGTGTTACAACTGAGCTAATATTAAAATGGTCATGAATTGGAACAATATGTTAAGCATTATTAATTTTAACAGTCCACGCGACGCCACGGACTGTTCCTATTCGTAATTCTAAAATATGATACAGTGATATACCCGATATACCTATTTTGCCTAACTGTAACGCCGTCTGCTTAAGTCCGAGTTCGACTCTGTGGAGCGTGTGTCATTTTTTACTGCTGCCCAGATAATTTATTGCTTCTAAGGACATGCCTACCGGTGATACCTACCCCCCTTCCGCGACCGTAAGTTTGACGAATGTGTCTACCATTGCCCACTCTTAAAGGATCAGCACGTGTCATTATCCGCAATGACCGTCAAAGTAGGTCGTGTTGCCTCACTGCGCTAGTTCTACATAATGTACATAGTTATCTTGAAGTTGTGATGAGGGATTTGATGCTTTGAAAATGCTGCAGGCTATTTTCTTTTTGTTCCTCATTGTATGACTCAGTTACCGCTGTGGAGTTCCACCCGCCATGTCGTTATATGTTTCTAATATTGGGCCTGGAGTTGGCTAATAATGTGGCAGAAGAGCACTGAAAATAATGTCCTGTATACGCTTCGGAGTTTCAGTGGACTAAGTATATCGTGCGAAAAAGTACACTTTTGTGTGCATGTAGTGTAAACTATTATTTGACAAACTGAATCGCTAATACAACAGTATACATATATCTAATTATGATATGCCAGCAGATAAGCAATATTATTCAGATTTTAGAAGGTATAAAGTTTAATAATAGGGTACAAATATGTAGCAGGAATGCCTCAAACGAAACAAAGGTTCCCCAAAATTCGGAGCAGCTCGTTTATTCTACTTGAAACGTGGTGAATTAATTCATTAGGAGTTTTAACGTACATAACAGGGTATTTTACTCACAACTTCATTATATACACTCGACGTCGAATGTTTGAGGAAATTTGATGAAATTAAAAGCGGCCTGCAATAATAAGTAACAAATTTTACCCTGGGAAACTTGATTCAGACAACGAACATAAAATCTACCTAATACAAGGCAGACGTGGGGAAAACGAAATATATTTTCATAACAGAGTTATATCTATTACATTTCGAGGTATTATAAACATTATAAAACAGCCTTGACGCAGGTATGCGAATACGGCTTTACTTTTGCTGGTAATTTGCTTGGCATTTGTTATTGTTTAATTATAACGTACGGGATGAGGGTGCTTACAGTAGATTTACCCCGAATTGTTAAAATATTAAACACATCTACAGGGTGATAAGTACGCTAATAGGACACGGTTTAAAAATATTTTTGGACATACGAGGTGCTCAAAAAATATTTAATAAACCAAATCTATATTTTCATAAAGTGGATTAACCAACAAATGTTTAGGTACAGAAATGTTTCAAAATACTTATTTTTTTTTTAATTTAACTGTAGATGTAAATATTGTTGTAACTTACATAGTTCTGCATAGTTCAGTTTTGTTTATAAGTATACGAAAACAATTGTTAAAATGTGGGGTAAGAATAGCAAAATAATGTGTGTCTTACAGTAGCTTTTTAAGTTATATTTTATTTGAAGAGAATTTAAATAGTAAAAGTGGATAAACAAAACAAAAATCAAGAATGTTATTTTTGATATTACTTTTGTTCTACGTGTTTTATTTTCTGTACCTGAAAACATCACAAATTTGATCATATTACGGCGAGAAATACCAGCGACTTTAATAGTGCAGTCGAACAATTTTCCTGATTTTTTAATTTTGTCACATTGTCTCAACAGCCGTAACAAATTAAATAGGTAAGCCTTTATAGTAACTTGCTACAAAAAATGTTCTCTGAATTTTTAAAAATAATGTCGATAGCTGCAAGTAAAAACAGTTGCAAAAATGTGCTATTTTTTTTTATTTCGTGCCAATTAATGGTAACGGTTACTGTATCAGATATTGTAATATACCATTTTCCGGCAGCAGATGACTCTGGGAAATAGTCATTTAACAGATAGTATGAAATAAAGTATCTTAAATGTTTCAAACAAGTATTCCCCCATTAAGGAAGAAGCAGAAGTGACGCAACTTTTAAAAAGTAATCAATTTCGCATTAATTTCATATTAATTTTTAAAGTATTCAACAGAAGCCTTTCCGCATTTTCTATACTTCTGTAGCAAACTTTCCGCTTTCTGGGAACTTTTTATTTTACGGTCCATTTACAAGATGCACTTAAAATATTTGCAAAAGTGATGTCACAATTGTGCATCTACATAATAATCTAAATTAGATTTTAAAAGTTATAGCAGCATTATTATACACTGACGGAAATGACCTTTAAGGATTAGTATTGATTGCTCTGTTTCTTTGTGTTTCTTATAGAAAAATAGTTAAATGACCTTGAAAAAACTCATCCCTCGACTATATAAAACCATTCCTACTTTAAATAAGTATACCAAACAGTAACTTTTTCTATCAGTTTGATTACCGCTTACTGGTACAAAGGTGGCAATTTTGAATTTAAAAAAATATGCTTGAAGTGGACGCTGAAAAATCATTCGTAACTTTAATTTCATTTGCAGTTTGTCGAAATCGAGTGCAGAGTCATCTTTATAAATATGCTTGCTGAGTAATATACTATTTTACTATGCTTAGTGCATCATATTGTGATAAAAAAAATAAATTGTGATAAAGGTTAGCAAAACTCTTATTGATCGATTTCTCTCAGTATAGCTTCATATAATACAATAAATAACTGTAGCACACTAATCAGTAATATATTTAACAGGTTAAAAAACTTTCTAGACGTTGTGTAGTTTGCTAGGTAGTAGCTTTACGTAATACAGAAGGGACTAGCAAGATCGCATGTCCTATTATATTTGAAATATATGTGCATAATTTTGTGTCTACAATTTACCTTACTCGGCATATCAAATGCCGATGTGATCTTCTTGCCTTTATATCCGAGACAATAAGAAATGACAGAGACAAATGGAGACATCCGAATATACTTAGGAGAATTGTTCCTTATATTTCCCTTCTTTTATTATATTGCGAGATTCCTTAACGGAAAATAATCTGGCATTTTCCTGAACATATCAAATAAACACGAACTGGATATTAACATAAAATTATATAAATCATCCTGTATAATATCCGTCATATCAACGGCAAATACATGTCCATTTCGTGTCCGCGCATCTAAAGTGACCGCATTCAGTTCGTTGGATAGAATTCAATTAAAGGTAACAAACTTATTTAATTTACCGCCATGGCCTGATATAGTATATTAATATTGATTGGTCAGTTCCGACGTCAGAGAGTGGTTATGTTCGGGAGGCACGCACTGAATTTAATTAATTAGTAGGCCGCGGAATACCGAGATTTTTATAGCTTTATATTGTTACCATAATGAAAAAGTATACAGATTCGGAACGTATAAATGGTCCGTTTGGTCTACAAAAATAAAAACATAAATTCTTGTGTTAAGGCAGTTAGAGACAGTAATATTTCCAAAGTTGCCAGACCGTGGAAATATATGTATCTGTTTGCTTGATTTTACATTAATTCCCTCCATTTCCGTTGTTCACACAAACGGAAAACAAACAAAATAGGACATATATAGGGTGTTTTCCAGGGAATAAATACGTTAAAGCCAAGTTGTGATTACGTGGCAAAAACGGGGGGATGTGGTTGCTGCCTCTAAAGAGGAACTGGAGAAACGGAGAAAGTTTACCAGATGTACTTGTCTTTGTTGGCTAAATATTCATATGTAGTTCGGTCTCTTTCCTACATACAGGGTGTTAGAAAAAGAGTGTAAAATATTTAAGGGGGTAATAGTATGAACCAAAATAAGCAGAAAAGTCTCAATAAACATGGGTCCGCAAAGTAACGGTTGTAGAGATATGGAATGTTTTATGTTTTTAGCCCCTTTTTTATTTTGCAAAAACTTGTGTATTTTCTTATAATAGTTGGTTGATGTTTAGTGAAATAAACAGTACGTATTTGACAGTTGTCCTCAGTGCACAAGTTTTCTTTCGCTATGGCTGGTTACTCTAACGCAGAATTAACAGACATGCATTTCATGTATGGTCGTGCTAATGGGAACGCCACCGAAGCGCGACGTCTTTATGTTGAAGCTTATCCAAATCGCCAGATTCCTTCACAACGCATGTTTGGAAGAATTCACCAAAGATTGCGTGGTACCGGTTCCTTGAACAAACAGTGCAATTTATCCGGAAGACCAAGGTCGGTATCCACTCTTAGAGCAGAAAAAGAAATTCTAGCACTGGTAGTGCAGAATCTAGGTACGAGTGTGCGGAGAATATCAGCCGAGGTAAGACTTAGTGGTCCTCTTGTTTGGAGAATCCTTCACGAAAATCCTCATGCTCTAATAGAATCTTTACATCAGGCACGTTTTTCATTAAACATTTGGATGGGTATTGTAGGTGACAGGTTTCTAGGTCCTGTTGTTTTACCAAACCGATTAACAGGCGCTGCTTACCTCAACTTTCTGCAGAACACACTGTATGAGTTTTTGGAAGACATTCCTTTGAATCAGAGGCAACAAATGTGGTTGCAGTATGATGGTGCTCCAGCTCATTTTTTCATGGCGGTTAGAGAGCATTTACACCAAACTTTTCCACATAGATGGGTAGGAAGGGCCGGACCTATTTTATGGCTTCCAAGATCGCCTGATCTGAACCCTCTAGATTTCTTTGTTTGGGGATATTTGAAGACATTAGTGTATGGTACTCCTGTAAATAGCCTGGAAGAGCTACAGCTACGGATTAATCAAAAGTGTCAAGAAATCCAAACCAAGGAGGGTGTTTTCGAAAGAGTTCAAATATCGTTGAGACGAAGATGTCGTGCCTGCTTGGAAATGGACGGAGGGCACTTTGAACATCTTCTGTAACTTTGTTTTTTGTTTGTTAAAAGCTTCCTTTGTCGGTTTATTCCTAATAAAATAAAATGTTTGAAAAACGAATAGTGATCCATATCATGTTTATTAAGACTTTTCTGCTTATTTTGGTTCATACTATTACCTCCTGAAATATTTTACACTCTTTTTTTAACACCCTGTATAATTTCTGCCTTTACCTCTGCTTCTCCTGTTATATCTGGTAAAATAATAGTTATTATAATATTGTAACATATAAACATGTTATATACAGGGTGTCTTGGTTAAAAGTGGAAGAAGCCTGTAACATGCCTACCGTTCGACCGATTTCAATAAACTTTTTTTGGTTAGATACATAATCAAAAAGTCTTGGACATACCTAGTGTTCTCTATAGTTCAAAACCGTGGCCGACTACGATACAATTTATGTGGCTTAAAATCGGAAAATCATATTAGGGATTATTTGATTCGAATAATTCCTACGAATTCTTGATCAGCACCCCAGAAAACCGTACCAACCAAATTTTCGTTGCCCCATTATAAAGGGTGCTCAGGATAACTTGGGTGTCTCGCTTAATAGTGGAAAAAAATCCCTAATATGACTTTCCGATTAAGGCCACATTGTATCGTAGTCGGCCACGGTATCGAATTTTAGAGAACACCAGGTATGTCCAAGATAGACTTTTTGAAGATGTTTCCAACGAAAAAAAGTTTATTGAAATCGGTCCCACGGTAGGCATGTTACAGGCTTGTTCTACTTTTAAGCGAGACACCCTGTAGAGTTAGAATAATTCCAGAATATAGAATTAGAAGGACTGAAAGTTTACTGTTAAATATGCATGTTACAGCCCGAAATATGAACAAGCACCGCTGAAAAATCCAATATTGAAGAACAGTTTAATAATTTCATAAATTTCATGAACCAAATAAGGCGTTATGTATGTACGCCTCATTTTTTTAACTAAAACCAAGAATAATGTATAGACCTACGAAATTTTATGCAGTACTAAAAGTGAGTAATATTTTTAAATTTCTGTTATAAAATGGTGACCTTCAAGATATATCTGTAGACATGTCTGTTTTGAAAATAGAATTTTGAAGTTATATACGCCTAAAATGTAGCCTTAAAGTGACAGAAACTAAAAATATTTTTAACTCTTTAGTTACATTCGTCAAGTGACCAATGGCAGTAACCCATCAACTTTCCGACCACTTAAAGGTGGTAGCACAATAATGTTGTTTTGCCACTTTACCTTAATTCGCCATAACCTCAAAATTGCAGTATAATTGTTGTAGTTCATGTCAACACCTCAGTTTTAAAATAGTGTCTACAAATGCCAATGGGAAAATAACGGAACATTATTCTAGCCATAACATTTGAACTATTCTCAAAGAGAAACTTTCAGACGCAATCCAATAAGTGCTCCCAAAGACACGTGGTCTTCGCTTGGGTGCATTTTAAAATTCTCAGAATGGAGCCCTTCAACTCGAAAAACAATAATGTTCAAGAGCTGTGTTAATTTCTGTTGAAGGTAGCAGCAACTTTGTCGTAATATTAATGTCATGTAAAATGTGGAAATCAATCGAAATTTTGCGCAAAGGTGTACTAATATACATTATATTTTTAAAATATTCAATAATTTGCAAATATTAAAAGTAATATGTACTTAATCGTACCGTTCTATTTTTTCTGAAATCGTTCCATGTATAAAATCCAAATCTAAATTGCATTACAAGAACCAATTCTGCAAAAACAAACAAAGGATTTGGGACAACCGAGACCGCACAATCAAATATTCATAAGGTTTGGTGCCTACTTAAACTTTTACTACCCAAATTTAGGCCCCAATCGATTACCTATCTGTTCAACCTGGAAGTTGGGCGAAACTTTTTAAGTAACGTAAACAAAACTTGCGTTAAGAAAGACTTTTCGTACACATGGTGCTAAAATCTACGAAACTGTATACCAACAATTTTGAGTAAAATTTCACTCAAAATCAACACAAATGGTTGTCAAAACGAGTCCACACCCGATTGTTTACTCAAAATTCCACATCCACATTCCACCACATTAATTCACTTATAAATGAGTTTGAACTTACTCAGTGTTATTTTTTACTGAGTATAGCGAATTTCGGCGGGTAAAATTACATGAAGCAAAAACTAGGAGATGGCCAATAAGAGTAATTTTTTGCTCCACACCTTGTTCTGTATTTCAGAATTATATAGACTGATTAAAAAAGGTTACTAACTTTGGAACATAGTATAGGAGGTTATTAACTCCTTTCCGAAAATATCCTAAAGTTTGTCACCTTTTTCTTAATAATCCTGTATATTATCCAATTTTCTTTTAGCTTACATGGGCATCAAGTACTATGTTAGTAAATTATGATATGAGTAATCCTGCATCCTTAATATAATAAAAATGTATACTCGCTTCAAGAATTCAGACGTCTTACGTCACGGCTGACATTACACATTTGTTTTTATTGTCAACGTAATTTTCGATATTTGGTCGCGTTAAAAACAATTATTTTTCGCAATTTAGTGCACACTTTCAGTGTAGTATATAGTTTTATTACTATCAGTTGCAGTTTCTTAAATATTTTGATGAAAATATAATGAATTATTCATTTGTTCGTATGACGTAAGTCGTCTGAATTCTTGTCTCGAGTTATATACAAATATTTATTACTGTAACATTAAATTGAGATATAATTAACACAAATAAATTAGCAATTTATTACGACGTAACTATTTTCTCAGTGTAACAAAAGTGTATTTATATATACACTAACAGAATTGTGCGGTTGCGTGTCTTTTATTCAAAATTACAAATTTGCATGATACCACTTTCAGTTGAAGTAAAGCTGGTTTTAATAATTATGTGTCTATGTCTATAAACTAAGTTATATGATGGGACAATTCCACGTATATTTTCATTTACGAGTATTTCATTTCACGCTTAATATTGAGGATTCTTTGATACAGAGACTCAATTAGGGAAGATATATTACTTTCCGACTTGAACAGGGATTAAAACTTTGTCATGACATATGAAGTGGGTTGCTTTCATGTATTTTCTTAATGAAGGTTTGTTTTTGATGTCCTTAAGGGACGCTGGAGGCGATTTCGTTTTCAGTAATAAACCTTATAATAAGGTTTCTGTTGAAAAGTTAGTGGCATATACTCAGTTTTTATGACAACATTCCCAATTACGAACGAATAAAAATAACAATAATACCTAATTAAAATAGCTAGATGAATAAAGTTAGTTTTTTTTTTATATATATTTTTGGTAAAACGTAGACTATTTTTTTAAGCCATGGTCGTGGTTTCTTAAAAGGTATATTCCGAGCGATATTCTAACACTTTGAAAGATATAGGCTCATAAATTACTTCCCTCAAAAATAATAACGTCTTCAACGCTTTCGTGTAGTGTTTCCCAACCCGACTTTTTTTATACCAGAAAAGCAAACAGTTAATGTTTGCTGATGTTTATTAACAATCTGTAAACTACCGAATACTAATAACTCAACTAAACACTATTTAATTAATCATTATCTAAATCGCTCTGAATTCTAATTTATCTCTCCGAAATATCTAAATAACAACTCTCTAATTCAAGACTGACTGACTTGGCCGTTTATTATTCTTTTATAGACCTAAGGAATATTCCAGATATTTTCTAGGATCATCTATTTCTCGAACGATTCTCGTCGTTACTCAATTTTCCAGTCGCGCCTCGATATACGGCATTATTTTGTTTGTTTATCAGAATCGCGTAGGGGCGATCGGGGTAATCTAGCGTTTCGCGATACCACAGTCGTCGAATTGAGTGCGAGCGTGGCAGTATGTATTCCCCTGTAATTTTTCATCAGGTAAATCAAATTGATTACTTAAATCTTTTATCCTTCTTCTTTGAAGTTGAATATTTCAACTTACTTTCGGTGTGCATTTATAAAACTACGAATTAAATGTAAATCTAGTCGTCTATTTTCACAATTCAAATAACACCTACGTTAAACTATAGTGACACCTAATTCTTTGTCTTTAAGGCGGGGATTTTGTAGAACAGGAATTGCACAGCCTGAGTGAGCGAAACGACGAATCAATCAGACCTCACCTATGAGACAGTATACAACCCGTATAGGCCCGAACCGCACGGTTCTCTGAAGTTTATCGTGCATTTTGACGTACATAAAAATGGAAGCCGTGATATATGTTATGATTTTACTCGAGGACACAAAATGTAAAATTACCAATAAATATTAATTTGAAAGTGAAACACAAGTTGTCCTATGTGTCCTGGCTAGTGAGTGAAGTAATTTGGTGGCTGTGGCTGTGATAATTTTGCCGTAATTGTGACATATTGTCGTAGTAACTGTGTGGCTAAAATTGAGGTATTTTAACATTTATTTTAATTATTCTTGTGATTTTATGAGCAATGAAAATTATCTCACGCAGTAGCGGGAACCTTTGCGAATACGTTGATATATAATAATAATCAATTATTTCAATTTTCTTGGAGTTCTGTGTCCTCGCTTGAAGCCCTGTTAGACGGTAAAAATATGTATACAAAATCCCAGCCTTAAGATAGTCTGTTAAAATTCTACATAACGTGTTAGAAATAACATCGCCGTATTTATCCGAAGACTATTTTTATTTAACGATTTCTTGAATAAAATATTGTACAGCCCTGCTGGTATTTACATTTATATTGAAGAACGACGTCTTTGCTGTTGGTGAAATAATTAAAGTAATAACGCATTCGTTAAAAGTTTCTCGTATTGTTTAATTACTTTCGACGCGGAACGATGAGGATGTCGAGCGGAAAGCAGAGGGAAAGTTCTGACAGCTGGGGGTTGACGTCATTATGAACTTTCCCGCGTTTATATTTAGACGAAAGCCTAGGCGTAAGAGCAAAATTTGCGATTTCTGTTGTGATTTCAAAGTTGATTCTTTCAATGTTTAAAACTTGCTGGTTAAATGGTTAGTAAACGAATATCCCGTTATTCTTTAAGATATGTTAGCCCATCATGGTAACATTTTCTAGGTCTGTTCAAAGTCTTCTAAGTCGATTATTTAATTTTAAAAAATTTAAAAAAATGGGTATAGACAGCATAAAACAGAATCAATATTTTTTAAACATAAGTTTTCCACAAAGTTAATTTTTATTTAGTGAATTTTTGAATAGCTGAGAAACTATTTTTTATTGGACCCCTGAAAATCTTGAACAACAATTAAGGATTTTGATCTCAGGATTCTCAATTAAGATTTTAATGAAACACTTTCAGTATGTTCGCAGCGTGCCCTCTAACATCGTACCAATGAACTAATTAAGAATGTCGTTTTAAATGCAATTTTCAACAAATTCATAATTTTTTAGTGACACAAATTTTAGAATATATTTTCCACAGTACAAACCAACATTATTTTTCCTGCTGTGTTTTATAATTACATGTTCTACTACTTTTTACGCTTGCTGTACACTGTGATACTCGTGTATGGCATTCTATAAACATTATCACACCTCGTAGAATTCCTTTAAAACCCCTGAATTGATATAAATTATTAAGTACTTTTGACGAAATACAAAACGAAACAGTACAATTCATGGTCTTTAAATGAGTTGTCATGTTTTCTAACGCATTTTCCTTCAAAAGTTAAAGTTGTTTTAGTTTCGCTTTACACTAATAAAAATCCTGGGTTATATTTTTCTATTAAACCTTTCTCAAATCCATAAGGATTAATTTGAATTTCCCACCATATATACTGCGCTTCGATTGGCTGAACGTGGTGTGACAAGGTCTAAAAATGAATTGGGTCCACTGAAATGTAATTTTATATTATGATGACTGAATGCGCTAAAGCTGCGCGAATGGATTATTTATGATCAGCGCCATATTTTGTTTTGTGCCTCTAGCAATGGCGGAGTAGTAGGGGCTTAGCTGATTGTGAATTGAAATGAAATTGAATTCTGGATATGAAGAATTATTTCGTGCTGTATGCTGGTTAATTTTACAGTCCCTTATAAAGCATGACATGTTCCAACAATAACACCCTCAAAAATACACAAAGTATAACACTGAGATACAAGATAAAAGAAGAAGCCACACTGTACGCCAATGACGTGTTTACAAACAAAATAATGGCAAATTAAGAACACAATTCATATCGTACGTGCAGATGGTTGTCTCTCTCAGCCACATACATAACCAATGAAGTATGTCTTTGCTGAGTTTCATGTGCCTCCTTTTGTCTGCTCCTAGGGTTGGTACCTTTATTTGGATGCGCAATGGGACTTAACGCATTCCATATCGTATATTTCAGTGATTGGGTCTAACCTGTGTAAATATGTTTCAAAGAAAGAATAAAAGACTTTACTTCGGGTAGCGGCAATTGAAAAAATTCTCTTCGAATCAATCCTTGCCATGGCGCATTATCATCAACTATGCATTGTCGCGAGAACCGTAAAAAGCTTTAATTTTAACGGCATAATTACCGTATCTTCCCCAGAGTAATAAAATATTCACCGTAGGAGTCTGTGTAATTGTTTACTAAAAGGATTGATCAATCCACTTTGTTCGGAGCCGTTCAATTTTGAAGGAGAAATTGAATTATTAAACACGCTATAGCCTCGTATTGATTTTCACCATTTCTACCTAAATTTTTCGTTGCCCCAATAAAGCAGTATTACAATATTTCGACGTGAAAGAGAACTCGGAGAAATAATTGCCGTTGTGTTAAAATATACTCGATGATAAGTTTACACTCTATACATATAATAGAACAATGAGCGTAGCGTGACTGTTTTTAATTGTAATCAGAACAATGCTCAATCACGGGGCTGCGTGATATACCTATTTATAGTGTGATATTAATATACATTTGTTTCATTTTCCACGATTTTTCTATATTTTTAGGCGCTTTGACATGTTTTATAATTAATTTATTTCCTACGAAATTGACCTAGTTTTTCTGCCATTAAACACATTCATTTGAGAGCCATATTTTGTACGACATATTTATTAGTAAAAGGAGATGTAATTGGTGAGATATAAGTGGTTTGCTTACTTCCTGCTCGGCCTAAGCGACTCGACTTACAGGAAGCGACAGAGAGACAGAGATTTACAGAGATGTAATTGTTTATATCTTGAAGCAATCAGAAAACTTTATTCTACTTATTAATCTGGGCGACTGAAATGTAGATTGCTTGGTATATTAATGTCCTTATCCTTTCTATTGGAAATGTATATCTAAACTAGGCACCTGTATGTATCTGTAGCTATCGTCATCATTTCAAAAATAAAAATACAACTGCAATAATATACAAAACTATGTTACGATATTACAAACTAAGGTACCTATGTTTAGGTGTACCTATTTGTAATTATTATGCATAACAATCCTAAGATAGTATGTGAGCGACGTTATCACATATCCAAGACCTGTTTGCTATCATATTTCTGTTACCGTTGGGCAGAGAAAAAAATTGTTAAGTTAAACTTATATGTATTTTGTTTAGTACAACTTATCATATGGCAAAATTAAGGCACTCTTATTCCGGACACCATGTATATATAAAAGAGTACCGTAGTACCTATGTGATGTTGATGAAGTTTGTAATTTGTTGAAATTGTATGCTTTACTGACATCCTCTAAGTAAAAAAGTAAACACAATTTTCATGTTCTTTCAGTGTAGGACGAGGCGACAAAGGGAAATCTGTTTTGTTTCAGTTTTGACGGGTTTTATTATAAGCAAATACTGAGACAGTTCTGTAAGTACAGCGTGAGAAATGAACTGTCAGTCCCAAATCCCAATATAAGTCAAATATTTATCATCTCTGAATTGGAGCTTTTTATCTTGTTGTTCTTCGCCTTTAGAGAACATCAACAATAATATTGGCTTTGGCGCTATGAAAATACATTTGGAGAATGATATTTCAACTCGCGATGGAAATTTGAAGTGAGACATCAGTCAGACTCAAGAATTACACTTGTTTGTTTGAGGATTTCTGTTGGAATGTACAGGGTGTTGTTCTACGACACGCGACATTTTTGTTTTATGAAAATTTATTTGCGAGTAAAATTTGTGTTCACATTTATGGGTTTGATGGAAATTAAATAGAAATGTGTTCTGTTTTCCAGTTATCGGGATGAAGCACAATTTTTTTTATTATTTTTTTTTAATAGAAAAAAATATAATTTTCTGACGCCTTTTTAAATTTAGATTAAGGGCGCCGTATTCTTGAAATAGTGTTTTCTACAAATACAAGTAATATTTGACATTTAAGAACTGAATAATATAGAGTTTTGCAAATAACAAGAATATTGTCTCATGTCCCCTGCGAATATTCAAAGGAACCGAAGTAAAATCAATATACAGGGTGAATCTTAAATAAGTACAAATATTTTAACTGCTGGTGTAGTTCGTCATATAGATCAGTCTAGTGAAAGCGATTTTTAAAAATACCCACATTTTGAGGACCGCTATCTTAGCTAACCTAATGATATGATTTGTTGCGAGGTTGCCATATCTTCTCTAATATAAATATTACGTTTCCCTTAACGTAATAGTAAAGTAATACGGTTAATTCTATTTTAAAAATACTTGTTTGAAGCATAAGTACAGTAAAGTTGGGTATGTAGTATGATACGCAGCAATATTAACATACATTTTAACTGCTTAACTGACCTTACAATAAAATGAATTATTACGTCATATTACTATGTCCAATGTTCAAAAATTATACATAAACGTGCACACAAGCTTACCTGTTTGTTAAAAAATTAACTATTTAATCAGTAATCCACATTTCACAAGTTAAATGCCATCGTACACTGTTAGAAAGAGACACAAGACACAATTCCCTTAAGTTATTTTATGAATAATAACGAAAAACTATGATTTTCACACAACATATTAAATTTAAAAGTTTGTTCAAGCAAAGACATTTGTGTAACACTGGCAACACTGTGAACTACACGTTCAATCTGAAGCGCTATGACTCATAAATGTATGAAAGTCAGCGGTCCTCAACAAGTTTTCTACAGAAAAATTACAAAATTTATTTAAAATTTCACTTTTTTATTTCTCATATTTTTGTAAAAAAAAACTATTAACTATGTGTTCTACACAGTGAACTATACTGCTGGTTAAAATATTTGTACTTATTTAAGGCTCACCCTGTACATATAACGTCAGAAAGTGATCTATCCAGCAAATTTTTAGGTACTGAAATCTTTCAAAATACGTATTTTCTTAAAATCAACTATAGATGTAAACATTGTTATAACATAAACTTACATAGTTCTGCATATAAGATTGTTCACTTTTGTTTATAAGTATCTGAAAATAATTGTTAAAATGTGGAGTTAGAATAGCGAAATAATGTGTGTCATACAAATGCATTTTAAAAGTTATTATTTTATTTGAGGAGAATTTAAATAGTAAAAGTGGATAAACAAACATCAGTCATTTTATTTTTGATATTACTTTTGCTGTATGTGTTTTATTTTTCGAGATTTCAGTACCACCTAAAAAACACCTCAAATTTGATCATTTTACGGCGACCTTAAGAATTTTAAAAATAGCAAAAGTTATGTTGATTTTTATCATGATGTTAAAAAAAACAAATGAACATTGTGTCAATTGTGTCTATTTTTCGTATTTCTCCTAGACGACTTTTTATATCAACGTAAGTAAAAGCAGTGTTTATATAAGTATAGTTAGTCAACCGGCCTCAGTTGTGGATCATGTCGGTTAGATGGCGGGACTATGATATGTGCAAAATCTTTTAAACGAGCCCTAGAGAAGTCGGTGAACAGAGTCAGACTGACTTTATTTTAAAAACAAAGTCAGACTGATTCTGTTTACTGACTTGCCTAGGTCTCGTTTAAGAGATTTTGCCTTTACACATATTATAGTCCCGCCATCTAGCCGACATGGTCCACAACTAAGGCCGGTTGACTAACTATACTTTATATAAAAACACTGGTAAAAGTCCCTAATTCCGAAGCTTCCAAAAAACATATCATTCTCTCATAACTTCACCTTATAAATAATTTATGTCTTTGTGATATTTCAAACAGAACGTTGCCTTTGGAAAAGGTCCCATTAAAAAGTTTCGGTAAACATAATTCCCAAAGGCATTTATTTTGATTCGATTAAATTCATAATAACGTTTGCTCGATTACCCTCACCGCATAGAAAATCCTTTCGGTTTTATACCTTTTCGAGGATGGAGGACCGAAGGAAACCAAGTGGGGATTTATAGGTTCCACTTTGCTGAATTCCGAAAGGAAAAACTTATATTCGAGCCATTGCTTTGATATGATATCTGAATGTAAAGAAGGTGCCTTTTGATAGCTCGCGATCGAACCGTATTTCGCCAAGGTTTTTGTGTAGAAATTTCGACCCCCCAGTTCGTGCAATTTTTATTTACCTGGAATGAATAATGCTAAGAGGTTGCATGTTTTGTGAAACGGAACATATTTCATCCTTGTGTACACTTAACAGCGTTAGCTGTATATCTTCTCTCTGGTGGACGACGGTGTAAATTTTTAGTTTAGAGGGGTTACATAAGAATGATGAAAAGGCGGTTTCCTATGAAATTTAATATAGCAGTGCTGTTAAATTTAATAAAAGTCCCAAGTATGTATCCCATTTTGGTCATAACATTTACGTTATTTATTTCTTATAATGTGGGGTTATTATTTTTATTACTATTATAATACTAATTATGGAAATGACGGTTTTTTGTAGGCCGACGAATCATGGTTGACCACCATAATATAATATCTTGCAGACACACATCTGACCTCTATTCAAATTTCCTTTTCGTCTATAAAATAAAACTCGCTTAACTTCTGCTTAAACGAAAGTATTAACTACATACTTTGTTTACAAAGTGAAGCCGGCAATCCACCGTGAAACCCAGTTTCGAACCAATTTCGAACAGGATGGTGGTTTTTTCACAGTAAACAGGACAATTTGCTTAGGACTCGTGGGAACACAACAGGGTGTACATCAGGGATGCAACTTAAGGATTCTCTTTTGAGCAAAATAGGGAGTTAGGAAGCTGAAGGGAAGTTTTAATTGAACTTCCAACTTGCCCTTTAACGATAGGGTGGAAGTTTTTTGTTCAATTGGTTTCCCAAGTAATAATTTTAGTTTTTTAATATCCTACAGGATTTTCATAAGAACTGTTTATAAAACCACTAATAAGTAAGTCTATATTTCTGCGACAGTAACCTTAAGAGTAATAATCATAAAAAGGGAAAAAGGATAATGAACTTTAGGAGGTTGTCAAAGCTATTTATTTGTGGCATATTGGCGCAAGGGCTTATTTAATTAATCTCTATTGAAGAGAGGTTGTCAAAGCTAAATGTTTAAAACTATTATAAAACTTCTCTTAATTAAGAACAGTTTATCATGTTGTCTAGATGCAAACTTAGAGAGTTTTATAAAAAGAGTATTTTGCTTTAAACAAAGGGTATTTTTGAAACTTTTATGATGCCATTAAAAGGTAAATTTTGTTGAAATAATTAGCGAGAAAACTGTTAGTTTAGACAACTTATTATTCTAAGAATATTTTTACACCCATACGAGAAAACATAAAACTACAGAGCATCATAATCAATAAAATTATTTTGTTACCAAATACCTTGCAAAGGACTATTTAAATAATGTTGAAAAAAAAAATTTAAACTTCAAACAGTTTACTGAGAAATGTATCAAACTAGCTCTAAATTTTTGATAGCTCTCTATATATTTTCAATTTTATAACACTTTTTAAATTTTATAAAAACTTCAAAAAATCAATGGACGACGCTTCATCAAATATGGCGACAACATTAAAATGGCTTTTTTTGAAATAATTAATTAGATGTGTTTTTCTCGGAAACAGTTGCTCCTATCGACTTCAATAGGCTATACCTTTCTTAACTAAAAAATACTGGGGAAGAGATTTTTTTAGCCCGAAATAAAATACAAAATAGAACAAAAAAGTTGTAACGATTTAAAGGATTCGAAATTGTCGCCGGTGGCGACCTCTAGAAAATAAATGGACAATAAAATTGAATTTGCCATCTCAAGAAACCCCCGGATACAATCAACTCCATAAAATCTTTATGACAAAGAGCAAGTCTAAGCAGCATTTAAATTTTTACTTAGTAGGTCACATTCTGATACTGTCACTACGATATGCCATTTTTAAATTGATTTGTAATTATTAAACGGCAGCCTTAATATGAGATGTAACTGGTCTGCTACTTCCTGCTCGGCCTAAGCGGCTCGACTAGCAGAAAGCGACCTACAATATCGTAGGTACTTAACCGCAGACCTCTCGCCCTGGGCGATGCGCCATTAAATCCATAAATGATACTGCAGGAAACAACTACTCCGCGGGCTAATGCTCCGACCGGCATTGAATTACACCTGCAGTATCTGTGTGAGCAGCCACTTAGACCGAGCAGGAAGCAGCAGACCAGTTACATCTCACCTGCACTCGATTTATATGTGAACCTACATATGAAGGAACAGATCTCACCTATGGCATACTGATGAGGGCTAACAAGCCCGAAACCGGTCTATGTGTGGTGGAGTGGCCGACAAGGGTTCTTGGCTGTTCACACAGATACTGCAGGAGTAATTCAATGCCGGTCGGGGCATTAGTCCGCGGAGTAGTTGTTTCCTGCAGTATCATTTATAGGCAGCCTTAATATGACATTCTTAATTTTTTTTATTTCGTCTGTTTTAATATACATTTTTGACGTCAAAGAGGTTAGTCTTATCCTAAGGTGTACTTGATAAGGCGATTCTCAATAACTGATCGTCCTGTTTGTGTTTACGTTCCTATCGACCCGATATTGTCAAAATCTCAATTTATTACCGCGCAGTCAATATCCTTTGTATCCGAAACATTCTTCGGCATTTTTGTTATTGTGTAACAACTAGAAAAACTCCCATCGCATTTTCCCCGATCGTTTCATTTTCATAATCCCCATTGAGTAATCAATCAAAAACACAATGAGGAGCCTTCATATTCCGTGCTCTAGTTTAATAAATAATGATGTGGGCACCTCATTGTTGAACTTGCCCCGGTACGTTTCAAAGGGCAGATTGTGCGTAAATTGATAAATCACTTTGCTGGCATTTTTTCCCTATTTTAACGGTAGCGTTTTATAAAGTAATTCTTGGTATTACTCCCTGGACTTATTGTATGTGTGTAAGACATAATAATGCGATTTGCTAACATACAGGATGTATTTAAAAGGTCTTTATAACATTCTATCACATTTCTTCTATAACATTTCGTTCACTGACGTAGAAATCTGAAATATTCCTTTACATAACTTGTTTAACTTGACAACATACATATACATACATAAAAGTGTTAACACATGCACAATAAGTTTGCAGTTATGTGAAATAAATATTTCCTTTGATTATTTATTAATGTATTTGCTTGTTAATTGTAACATTGTTTTAGACAATAAAATATTTCGTTTCCAGTTTTACCTGTAATACAAGCAACGTCAAAAGTCTTTCCTCATTCCCCCTCAAACTTACTGTTTGTATTTCCACATGCATTTATGAACATGACACTGGAGATAAACCCGAATTTATATTGTCCAATCTCTTACTTTATCAATGAGACTATCAGAAACACTCACAGTCGTAAGTTATTTGTGGTCACAGGTACTCTAGAAGAAATTCAATGTTAGATCTAAAAAATAGTTTTTTTATATGTCAAAACCGTAGTTCAAAAATTTTAGTAGAATTTTATGTAATTTATTTTATATAATAGGGGTTTTCAAGAATAATTAAATGCTGTTTACCAACCGCCGAACATATTTATTTCAGGCAGGTTGTTTACCGCTCCTCACAAAATTAAAAACACCACATTATTCCCAAAAAGCGATCTTAAAGAATTTTTACGATAAAGTCAACAAGGAATTTAATCTAGACCTGTATACGGAGCAGCCATACTTAGTATATTTGACTGTTTGTAATTTGGATGCATTTTTAATGCGGAGGAGAGCGTGTTTCCCCGGTTATTCCATTTCTTTCTCTGCGAACTTTTTAATAATAAATTCCGTTGCTGTTAAATTATTCAGGCAAAACTACCCGGTGCAATGCCAAGCCAGCTTTTATATATTTTCACGCTTAAATTTGTTTACCTTCTCGTGCAGACCGAAGGAAATTTTCCTTTGAAAGTGTTCAGGAGTTGTATCATGAGGCTTCGAGTATACAAGGTGGTTGAGTAGAGGTGATGTGACTTGTTTTTTAAATTTAAAAAATCGTTTACAAACTTATTATCATCATCATCAAATCAAAATACAAAGGAGTAACTATTACAAACAGGATTATTATAATGTATTTTGTGCTACATCTAAATTGAAAGTGCCGATATTACACTGAGTTAAATTTATGCCAGATCAAGTGCTGTTAGTTGTCGTGTGCTTTTAGTTTTAGGTGTTCAATGAGGCTGTACTGGAATTGTTTAAGTTTACTGCGAACGTTGTATTATTGGCAAGTTTCGTAGGCACTGCTGAAGATGGTAACAATTTATTTGCGATTGAAAATTTATTTTCTATAGAATCTTCTATATTTGAGCGATCCTAGGACAGCTCTAAATAGTCATTTAATTTAACAGAAAAATGGGACATATTGTAATATAAATCAATCCCTTAATATCAACCAATCAAACGTGTCGTACCTTAGCAACCAAACTCGATTCCGTTAAATCTCGATAAACCGGCTATTAGTAGATTGTTCGATCCTGAGCTATTATAACCAATTACGAAACCAACTTACCTACGTACGCTCTGATATCGTAACTGGTTCCTATGGGAGCTCCGTTGTACTCCTTGGCTGGGACGAGTTGCACGCTAGGGGGCGCCAGGGGGGTGATTTCCATGTTGAACGGATACGCGTTGGGACCCAGTCTCTTTAATAAGGCCTCCTGAAAAAAAATAAGAATGATGTAGAAGGTTGGAAACACCCTGCGGATTTGCTGTTATTAAGTGAGTCACGAAAGGATAACGTTTTGCATAATCAGGTAAGAGCAAATGGGATTAGATTTCCTTGTCGTTGGTGTCGTTCAGTAAACGCAGAGGTTAGTATGTCGGATGGTAATTAAAAAAAAGGCGTTGGTACTATAGGGTCTTATTGTGTTTAAACACAACGTCAAAAGTCTTGGACTCCCCCTTATTTTTGTTAAAGAAATCTTTTTGTCAGAGAAACAAATATATTTATAAAAGTATATTGTTTTCAGATTGTTTTGTGTCAAAAGAATATGTTCAATAAACTGAGTACTTAGAAAATTAAAAACGAGCAAATGGTGATATGTTTGACAAAATTTATTAAATCAAAAATAAGTAACAAAGCAAGTTCTTTGAGTAATAGTCGGTATGACCTCCACCACGTTCCAATATCATGTTGATACGTCTGTGCATTGAGATCATCAAGCGGTTAACGATCTCTTCTTCTGCCACCAGGACTAACTCATCTGCAGTCTGAGGCGAAGGAGTATGATTATGAATGGCTCTAACAATGAAATGCCATATGTTTTCAATAGGATTCTCGTCAGGAGAGTTAGCTGGCCAATCGAATCTACTGATATGTCCTGCTTCGAGTGTCTCTTGAACCCTTCTTGCGCCATGTGGTCGAGCGTTCTCGTCCATAAACACAAAACTTTTACCTAATTCATTACGTAGGGGGAAGATAATGGGCGTAATAACTTGTTCGATGTAAATTTAGCTGGTCATATTCTGTGGTATGCGAATTAATGGGGTGCGGCGGTTGAACATTATTCCATCCCAAAACATTGTGGTACCCCCTTCATACGGAGCAACTGCACGGGGAAAATGAAGTCGCTGTTGACGAACTGGTTCTCTACAGACTCTTTGTCGATTGTCCAAGTAACCAGCCCAATTCTGGTTTGGTCTGTAAATAAGATCCACCGTCACTGGCATAAAAGCCTGATAGCTGAAGCTGAAGATGTGCGATGTCTACGGGCACATTGCACCGAATACCGATCCTCCCTTTCATTAGATACTCGAGGACGTCCACTACGTGGTCTGTTTTCCACTGTTTCAAATTCTTAATATCTGTGTACTATTCGTACAACAGATGATCTAGGAATGGCCAACATGTTCGATATCTGATGATTAGAATGTCCTGCATCATGTAAAGCAGTCATTCTTGCCCGGGTAAACGCAGAAATTTCACGTCCTGGCATTATAATGTACAAAAAGTCAAAGGAACACTTGGCTGAATACACTGCCAAACTGACCAGATTTGTAAAAACACTGGCAATAAAGTAAAGCTTCATGGTCTGCAATGTTTAGTGTGTTTTTAGTTCCCCAAGTACATGTACTTTTTTTTACCACATTAAGAAAATACTTTTGACGTTGTGTGTATATGTGCTTATGTTTCGCTCTCTACATCTTTGGTTTTTCTCAACTTGGCACCTGCCCATTAAATATTACTCAACGAATATAATAGCAGCTCCCAGTATCACGGGACAATCCTCAATTTAATACCTTAACTCCCCAATGATTCACGGAATTTATGTCTCTAAGCCCGCCATATTATCCCAGTGTGTACTTAGGATGCTGGCTCGTAAGTTACATTATTTATTGAATCAATATTTAATTTGATACCTCCCTTTATGTGAAGGTGTCTTATCTCTGTAATATATTTGAGGCTAGTCGCTTGTTGATGTTGGCATTGTTCTTCAGTGATAATTGCTCATTGAAAATATTCCTCAAGTCGAAAGTATCGACTTTACATTTGGTACAAGACTTTTTGAATTACGCGGTCATTGTCATGCTGTGTGGTTGGTAGCACTGTTGTGGTCATAACCCCACATATGGTCAGATGTTTGTGGGACACTTAAGCGCGAATTCATTGTAGAAATATCGTTATTTCTATAATAATGATAATATCTCTACCCCTCATCTCATTCTAATCACGAGGATAAGCCCAGAAGTCGAAGACTTGTGCGGGAGAGGGGGTGGCATATTATTAATAAGCAGGCGAATTTGCATCCAGGAACAACTTACGTTAGTAAGCCCTAACCACCATTCAGTGCAGGAATGAGGGAAACCTGGAAAACCTCATTAATTAGGGGGGTGGTCAAATGTCGACCGGTATCAGTCTCTCACATTGACCTAAGCCAACATTCTACCATCCTAATTTATCTGATCTACGGTCTACCGACCGCGGGATTCGATCCCACAGCAAACAGGCCACATCGATTCAAGTACTGACGCCTTATACCGCTCGAGCGCTGATCGACACGATGACTCACAAATTCAAGAAGTCAGTATATGTTTTTAGGAATTATATTCTACTTTATTAAATGTTACTGCCTTTTTGCAGTATAATGAGGTAGCAATATGAAGAATCAATTCAATCGTAGCAGAATTTTAATTTTGGATTTTTTCTCTCTAGTGTTTTTAAGTTTGCAATTTTTTACATCAGAGATACACTATGTGGCGACCCCTATCAATTTGGTAAAAGAAGTTTCAGAGGTTTTGACTATCAGTATGTTTGGTTTGGGTACACAAAAAACGTTAGACTGTAAAGTCTTCCTTCGTAGTTTCTACCTACTGCCATTGAGCAGTATAATCAAGCCTTTTTGAAGTGCGGTTCGTATATTACACCCACCAAGGCAGTATTACCTATTTAGTAAATTAATTAACCCATACTCACAACTTTTCGCGATAATATAAAGTGGGATAAAATGAAACGGCTCACGTTATTCCTGGGGTTTAAAGCCCGGCTCCAGACACTACGTGTAATAAACTAGTTTTCCGTAGGTTCCGTATCTGGGTTAACGTGTGTGGGTGGTAAGCAATAATTTTCAGCTCGAGATGGGAGCAATTTCACAGGAGGGACATATTTCCTGCAATTTTGACAATTTCATGAAGATATATTCCCTTGGAATAACAAATAATAGTTTTGTCTTGGAGGTACGAGCAAAGTTTAAGGACGTGGAGTGTCAGAACTGAGTTTATTTCTTTTCGGAATGAGTAATATTCATTCAATTTTTCGAAAGGTAGTATTGACCGAGTTGTTCCCGATTCAATTAAATCGGCTCAACCTACCCCATGATCTAACACATAGACTAATATAGTTAAGCGCTTGGTAGATTATAACGTCGGCGTGTTTACAATGCGTGGATAGCCCATTGAAATGCTAAATCGCTTTAATAGACCCTTTAAATTTGTGGGGATTCCGTTTTATCGATATAACCGCAGATAATGATTCTATTCTGCAAATCCATATGTTTGGTAGGTTTATAGCGTATAAGATACGTTCAACGGGTTCTGAAATACGTTCATACATAAATTGGGGGACAAATTATTATTTTCTATAGCTAATATTAAAGTTACCTTTCAAGTACTAAATACTACTACTACTTTGTCTATGTTATTTAGTAGTTGAAAGGTAACTTAATATTAGCTATAGAAAATAATAATTTGTCCCTCAATTTATGTATGAACGTATTTCAGAACCCGTTGAACGTTTGGTTTGGCTAAGTACTAAGTACTACTAAATACTGTATACAGTTCTCTATTTTTTAAGTTAGTACTTACAATCACTAATTCAAATCATTACCCCTGTTGATATAAAAGAGCAACTTATAATGATAATTACTGACAGCGTATAGTTCGTTGCCTCATTTGAACGTTTTGGATTTGTGTGAAGTTATAATGCTGTTAAACATCGATTCTCGCTCCGATGAGAAATTATTATCAGAAAACGTGACCGAAAAAATATTAACGACGAAATAATTACAGTCTTTCCGATGTAATAAACGATGAAAGAGCCCCCAGAGACGAAGAGAAGTCGAAAGCAAAGTTGTGATTATATTCTTGATTGGCACTGGTATTTATAATATTTCTATGTAGGATTGATATTCCGTTCCGAATGGGTTTGATTAATTCCTCTTCGTCTTCTCTTGTCCTTGTCATCCAAATTGAACCAACTGGCAAAGAGGGAAATATGTACTGTACTGATCATTTATTGTTTTATTTTTGAATTAGTGAATTGATGGTGATCATCTATGCACAAATCTTCTGGGGATTTAATTTGCGAGGAATAAACAAAATCCAATGTTCCTCCAAGAAAATAATCACATCGTGGTGGTCAATTTTGAGGACAATTATTTTCTGGTCCTAATCATTCATTGGGAAACTCAAAATTGAAAAGTCTCTAAGAGTAACATAAAATAAAACTCTAGTCGAAGTTGCAACGGTAAATCTTCGAAGTATTTTGCAGAAATTCCAAATAACTCACCAATTAATCGATTTGGCAAAATAACTGGTCCAATCAAATAACAATCAATAATAATGGCCCAAACATTTACGTATTTTAAATAGTGCTGGCAACCGAAATCGGTTTTTTGGATCGTTCGGTTAACCGGTTTCGGATAAATCGGTTTTTTACAAAACCCGAAAACCGGTTATTCGATTCTTCAAATAACCGATTTTAGTGCTGACAATTGAAATCGGTTTTTTGGATAGTTCGGTTAATCGGTTTTGGACAATTCGGATATTTACAAAACCGGAAAATCGGTTATTAGTAGTTTATAGTGAATTTTAGTGTCACTTTATATGACATTTGAAATTTAAAATGAACTGTTTTGGAGGTATTTCGATTTTTTTTAAAAATGGCATAGCTAACTTTAAAAATTCATATTTTAGAAACAATAAAAAAGATGATCTTTATTTTTATTAGGTGTTATACTTCGTTTTGATGTATTCATATTTAGCCTGTCATGTACAGGGTCCTCAAAATTAATTGACAAACTTGAGGAAATTCAAACGTGCTTGACCTAAAAATAAAGATTCCCACTTTCACTGTTTCTGAAATATGAATTTTTAAAGTTAGCTATGATATATTTGATAATACGAGTATATGCCAAATGAGAAATGTTATATAATTATAAAGTAACACTAAAGTTTACTATAGAATTCAAAAATGCAGAAATTACAGGACGTTTCATTTAAAAAAAGTTGGTACCTACTTCTGGTATAACAGGAAGTCGTATAGCGTTGAAAATATTTTCATTGAAAAGTGTATCGAATTACCTAAGTAGCCAAATCTTCATAAAAAAATGTTTACCCCATCTGTCAATCTAACCGGTTATTCGGTTAACCGATTATTCGGTTAACCGAATATTCGAATAACCGGTTTTGATTATCCGGTTTTCACCACTATTCGGGTAACCGGTTTTATCTGAAATCGGTTTTTACGGAACCCGGTTAATTCGTTTCACTTTTTTCCGGTTTTTGCCTGCACTAATTTTAAACTCGCATTGAAAATGTGTAGGAATTATTGCATAGACATTTACCTCGGAATATTCATGTGTAATTCCTCTAGGAGTGAGACAAGCCTCATAGTGAAAATAATTTTCTTGTGAAAATTAATATCTTGAAGCAATAGCTCTTGCACTGTTTGAATGTGATATGGATGTAGTAGACTATGTTGAAAAATTCTGTGTACAGAAGTTCTTAATAATCCAGTTTCTCGAGATAAATGTTTAGTACTTACTCTTCAACTGCTTGCAAAATATTTTCTTCATTTTGTACCTTTATTACAGTAGGACGTCGGATATTATTGAAGTTAATTTTTTTAAAGACAAAGCCTACTACTGACTTTTTGATTTCTTCTAATAAACACTATTAAAATCTTGTTTTAATTAATGCATTTTTTCTTAAAAACCGTTTTTTAAAATTTAACAAGAATAAAAGTGTTATAAATTAAACTTTGCGCGGGAAATTTTTTCGAAACATTTGGCTCCTTTGAACTTTGAAGGTTTGTAACTCTGCCTGTGTGCAACTTTATACAGATTTGGAAAGTGAGGATCTTGATGGTGAATTGTATTTTGCCGCTTGCGTGTATTTGTGTCATGCTACACGCATACTTCGACCACAGCGTGTTGGCATCAAGCAGTGTTGCCAGGTGGGAAAAATTCAGTGCATGAGAATAATTTCAAAAAGGCATGAACTTTGGAGAAAAAAGCATGAGATGGCTTAATTTATCAAAAAACACCTCTTGACACAGCTTAATTTTTAATTACTTTTGTAATGCCATTTTTATTTCATTAAAAAGCATTATGTTGTGCTATTTTATCATAATATTACATTGTAAGTAGGTACTTACAGGTACTTACTTAAAAGTTATTAACCACGTAACCTTTCTAATTTATTTTATTGTTAGGCCGGGCGAACGTTGAGGCGGAGTTGACGTGACGTAGGGTGACTCCCGGGTCGTAAAATCTGTTGTTTCCAGAAAATGTAGGTACCCTTACGGAATAGAGTTAAGAATCACTGTCATACCCGTTTATGTATTCATTGCTAATTATTAAGAGAGCAGTCTACAATAAAGGACATTTCAAGTACCGAAATATTGTAGATACCTACCTCTATCTATTCAATTTTGCCCTCGATTTTGCCTTTATTTCTCGTTAGGTCTTTGTTTTGGTAGATTTCAAAGAGTAATTTTACTAATTTTATTATTTCTTTTTGTGTAAATTAAAAAGCATGAGATTTTGTAATCAAAATATGAGAGCATGAGATTTCCTCGGAATGCATGAGATCTGACAACACTGGCATCAGTTGACCGGACAGTTAGATTTGCAATGGCGAATTGCCTTGGCGATACGGAACCGATTACCGTAGTAGTGGGGAATGCTAGACCATGCACGTCGCCGCCCCTCTTAAAGTTCGTACCTTCCCTGGAATGAAGCGGCAATTTCTACTTTCTCTGTAAAGATCCGCAATTTCCGAATCTGTGTTTAATTTGGTTAAATTGCATTATTATGGGACCCCCTTACATGGACTTGTTCTGTGTCGGTTATTATGCGCAACACTCTGTATAACCCACGGATAAGTTACAGTAACGACATATTCCATTGCGAATGAGCCCTTAATTGAAAATCCAATAGCAATCATAGGTCGAAAAATAATTGTTCGCGGCATTAAATCCCCCGTATCGTCCCCTGGAAGGGAAACGTGCTTATCTGTTTCTAACCCCGGCGGGTTTACTGGGCGAGCATCCCGAGTAGCTTTTATTATATCGCGGTCGAGATAAGAAAAACGTTATAACTCCCGAATTTAAGAAAATCTGTTTCTTCTGTGGAAGCCAGATAACGAGGCGCTGGTCGGGGCTTATTAGGTACGGCTGGAGATCTCCGAGCCATGTATTATTCATGACGCGTCTATTATTTTCCATCTCCCCGCTAAATTTATACAACCTGAATAAACTGCGTTGCCAAATTAACTATTTAAGGGGGGGCGATGAGGGAAATTTGTATGAAAAGAGACGGGATGCCCCGGGGGACTGCCGTGTGTTTTCGTAAGCGTATTGTGTAGTTGAATAGTATGCAAAATTCTGCGAGACTTATCGCAACATATTTACTCCATACTCCACAATATCTCCTTTGATGAGATGATATGCAAATTTCATTACTTTTCGATATTATGGATACCCTTATGCTTACAGCTGTTGTAACAAACACTTTCGATTGAGCCAGTTAATGTGTAGGTAGAGCTTCAGCAGCACATAGTAACGTAAAAATATCGTTGATAAATAACACAAACAAGAGTGGCTCGGCAATTGATCCTTACGGAACTCCTGTTGACGCAAAATATTAATTTATAACCACAATAGTGAACATTAAAAATGCTAGTTCTTGCATACGTAATAAAAAATTATAAAATATCAGATGACAATTTAAACCAAGACATTTTGTGAAGTAACAGTCAATCAATCAAAGGTTTTTGATAGGTGTGTGCCTGCCTAATCGTCCTAATTTAAACTATTTGTAATAAAATGCGAAATATGTACTAAATTTGTTGTAGATTTTTCTTGCAACATGATACAATATGGAATTAATATACATGACAATCAAAAAAAGCAAGTATTATGTGTATGTGACAGTTTTTGTTGAATTCAACTAACATGAACGACTATTTCTATTGATTTAATGGAAACATAGCGCAACTGGTTATAGAATAATGAAACGTAACAAAGTAAAGAGATTCCAAGTTCCCTTATAAAGTCTAGTATAATCCATCTAATATAATATTTCAAAGGACACGGCGTTAAAGCTTAACGATCAAGACGCTAGAGCTTAAACTTCATAATTCCGGGGATCCTAGTTGTCTGTCATATTAATTAAGCATTTCGAAGTTTTGTTGTTTTTACAGATAATTAAAATCCGACGGTAAAATTACTAGGAAGGTATTTTAATAAGAAATATAGGTTTCTTATATGCGCTGACAATTTAAGAAACATTTTCTTTATTCGAAAGCATCTGCCGTAAACTTCTGTAATTTTTACAAATATTGGAAACAGTTATTATATAACTAAATTGTTTAGGTATGTTTTTAATAATATCTGAATAAACTTACACAAAAAAGGTTTAAATAAAATCCACGATTAAGGCGGGGATTTTGTAGAAAAGGAATTGCACAGCCTCAGTGAGCGAAACGACGAATCAATCAGACCTATGAGACAGTATACAACCCGTATAAGCCCGAACCTCACGGTTCTCTGAAGTTTATCGTGCATTTTGACGTACATAAAAATGGAAGCCGTGATATATGTTATGATTTTACTCGAGAACACAAAATGTAAAATTACCAATAAATATTAATCTGAAAGTGAAACACAAGTTGTCCTATATGTCCTGGCTAGTGAGTGAAGTAATTTGGTGGCTGTGGCTGTGATAATTTTGCCATAATTGTGACATATTGTCGTAGTAACTGTGTGGCTAAAATTGAGGTATTTTAACATTTATTTTAATTATTCTTGTGATTTTATGAGCAATGAAAATTATCTCACGCAGTAGCGGGAACCTTTGTGAATACGTTGATATATAATAATAACCAATTATTTCAATTTTCTTGGAGTTCTGCGTCCTCGCTTGAAGCCCTGTCAGACGGTAAAAGTATGTATACAAAATCCCAGCCTTAAATTTGACTCTTCGCCTTTACAAAGTAGAAAAACCATGTTTATGAAGTTCTAGGTAAGTAACGAAGCCACTTTGGATTGGTTAAATAATTTAAATATTCCATTCATTCCTAATAAAAAGAGTATAGAAATATTTGTTATAAAAATGTTTGTGTTTCTTCTACACGTCAATAATTGTAGAAAAGCACAGATAAATTAAAAAATTAATTATCACAAATATTGTTAACACTTGGTATATAGGTATGTTTGTTTCAATCGACTCAGAATCAAGTATTCTATCGCCTTCTAAAACTATTGTAACTATTTGCAAGACACCCTGTATAGAGCCCTGCGTTATGTAAGTTCTGGTATTAAAAGGCCGTAAATAGGAACGCAAAATTTATTTCATTCCTGCTTAAATTTATATCACTTTAATGAATTGGGTCGCAAAATTACCATTTCATCGCACGGAAAGGGGAGTATTATATAAAACTGTTACAGCCCAATAAACAACCTGCTCGCTTTTTATGTGTAGTGCCAAATTGCTGGTCCCTCGTCATCCCAAATGTCTTTTGTTTTATAGGCAATTCGGAGGGAAACAGAATAGACCTTTAAGATAATTTTTTATTATAGTTTCAAGGTGTGCACGCTAAGATATATATTATTTTCAAAGGAATATGGAAAATATGCAATTTAATAGTCAGTTTAATTATGTTATAAATGCATACTTTTGAGTGCCTCGTATACCGTATTAAAAACAAATCGATAAAACCCTTTTATATTCAATGAAATTTCCTAGTCATTTTTATACCCATTTCCAATCGAGATCAATATTCAATTTATTTTCATGTTTTACGTCGTTAGAAAACAGTGTTGTCAAAATTAGGGTTCAATTTTATTATTTTAGACGCGACTTTTAAAAGTGAGCTTGAGATGTTTAATTTCGTAGAAAGGAACTAATAAACTAAGTATTTACAGGGTGGTTGAGAAATAAGTGCGCACTTTTAAAGAGGTAATGGGAGACGTGAAAATAACCAATTTCCATTAAGAAACACCCAGTATAACAACTATAAATTGTAACTGAGCTTAAAATTATGCTCTGTTTTAACTACTTTTGTACATAATAACTATATCATTATTCAGGAGTAACGACATGTAATAAGATTTTCCTTATATATGTATGGAACGTGAAATATTTATTAGGCAATTTATTTAAATGACCTCTCTCGCAGAGGTTATTTTTATGTCTATAATGGAGTTTTCACAATAAAAACGCCGTAGTAAAAACTCGCATGGCTTTGAGGGTTGGAATAAAATTTAAGGATTTTCTCTTTGCAACGCAGAACGATCGTTTTGTTTGACTTATACGATTTCATTTAAATAATTTCGTAATCTTCAAACCTTAGAATGATTACTATAAATTGTAGGTTCACTAACTTTGCGAATGTATAAATTTAATATCTACAAAAAAAATTTGTATTCGTACTGAAACTGGCATTTCGTATAAATACACTAATCTTAAAACACACATAGTACTTATGAACATCTTTTCCAATTTTGTTCCAGAAATGATACGGGAGTTTATAATTTAGGTATTTATTGACTTTTATCAATATGAAATATGTAAATCGAATGTTTTTAAATCTTTAATCTTGTGTTATAATGTTTTTAATAGAACATTTTTGTAATATCTGTTAAGTATTTTTGTTAGTTTAACAATAATATATATATATATATATATAGAAGGCACTGTAAAAAAAAAAAAAAGAATATAGTTGTCATAATAAAGTTTGATATACAAGTTTACTTCTGTTCAGCTCTGCTAAAATAAAAACCACGAGTTCAAAATAAACAGGTTATGGGCCCAGGCATGCTATAAGAAGTAAAAGTAGAAGAGACTGGAATAAACGTTAGTCGTTGTGTATCCAGAAGTAAGTGTGTCTTACTCGAAGAATTCCAAGTCGTTTTGTCAACTAGTGACAGTTGTTGTGTGAGCTGAAAAATGGCCGAGAAAATTGATATTGGGATAATAAATAAATTTAATGGCACAAACTATCCTCAGTGGAAGTTTCAAATAAAGTGTGCCTTTAAAGCAAAAGGTATTTATAATGTGGTTGATGGTAGCAGTCCAAAACCAGAAAGTGTAAGTCAAGAATTAAGCACATGGTCTAGAAATGATGCACAAGCTATGTTTGTCATAACTGCTGCGATGGACTTAAATCAGATTACGCTGATAGAGAATTGTGAGACATCTCGAGATATTATTACAAAACTGGATTCTATCTATCAACAGAAAACAGAAACAAATAAAATGCTGGTATATGAGCGATTTAGTCAACATAAAATGGACCCAAAAGAGAGTGTTGCACAACATATCGCTAAAGTAGAAAATTTGGCCAAGCAAATTAGAGAAGCAGGTGAAACAATAAGTGATGCAATGATAATGACCAAAATACTCAATACGCTTCCTCAAAAATTCAGAAATATGCGTCAAGCCTGGTTGTCACTTGATGAAAGCAAGCAAACTATTGCTAACCTCACAGCTCGTCTCATAGATGAAGAAGCAAGTTTAACAGCTGTTGAAGAAACTGAAATGGCTTTGGCATCAGTTAGTTTTAAATATAATAAAAAGCCAACGAGTGATGGTGCAAGTGCAAGAGGGAGAGTATCAAGTGTAATATGCTACAGATGTAGAAAAAGAGGTCATATAGCGAGAAATTGTTTCAAGAATGTGACAAAAGGAGAAAATGTAGGCAACGAGAATAATACACGTGGTAGTGCACTCACTACATCAAGTAACGAGACTGCTTTTAATGTTTCTGATTACTCAAATTTGGACTATGATAATGACACATGGACAATGGATAGTGGTGCATCTGCACACATGTGTTATCGACGTGAATTATTTTCGGAGCTGAATGAAGATTGTGAGTCATCAGTGGTACTAGGAAACAATGTATCTTTGGCAGTCAAAGGAAAAGGTACGATAAAAATTCAGAAGTTATTATATGGAAAATGGATTGATTCGACCATTAATAATGTATTGTATGTACCTGAGTTAAAAGAAATTTGTTTTCGGAAGGGGTACTTACAAAGAAAGGTATGAAAATAGTGAAAGAAAATGAATATGCCAAGATATACTGTAATAACCAGTTATGTGCAGTTGGCATACAGGGAGCAAACAATTTGTACCAAATGCTATTTCGTACAGTATTGTGTCAAGCAAATGTCACATCATGTGACAGTTTAAAACTCTGGCATGATAGACTTGGACATATAAACATTAATTCATTGTGTAAAATGGTTTCGAAAGGACTAATTAAAGGAGTTAATCTAAGTGAGAAGGAAAATTTCTTCTGTGAAGCATGTTGCTATGGTAAGCAACACAAAATACCATTTCAAGAAAGAGGTCACTGAAGATGAAACCCGGTGAACGAATTTACAGTGATGTTTGTGGACCCATGGCCACACCTTCGGTACAAGGTGCGAGGTATTTTGTAACTTTTAAAGATGAAAATACTGGCTACCGTGTGGCATATTTTATCAAGCATAAATCTGATGTGTTGGATTGTTTCAAAATATTCAGCACAAAAGTTAAGAATAAATTTAAAAGAGATGTTAAGGTTTTACACACAGATAATGGCATGGAGTATTGTAATTCTGACTTCAAAAGATATTTGGAAAACGAAGGCATTGAGTTTGAAAATACAGCTCCATATACACCGCAACAAAATGGAAGAGCGGAACGTGATAATCGTACTATTGTAGAAAGTGCCAGATCTATGTTGTACAATGCAAACGTATCACGTTATCTATGGGCAGAAGCTGTAAACACTGCCATTTATTTGTTAAATCGTACAAGTCAGGCTCCAGACTCTACTCCATATGAACTGTGGACTGGACAAAAACCTTTTCTCAAGCATGTTAAAGTCTTTGGATGTCAAGCTTTTGTACATGTACCTGAGGAAAAGAGATCGAAATTAGAAGCAAAAAGCAAAAAGCTTGTGTTTGTCGGTTATGATAAGAACTCGACAAATTATAGATTATATGACACAGAAACAAGAAAGATTCTAGTATCAAGAAATGCTGTGTTTAATGAGAATATTAGAGGTACTGTTGAGATAGCAACAAAGGTTCCAGTCGCAGTAGAAAGTGATGATGTTACGGAGTTTCCTGAAGAAGAAAGATATATTGATAATATAGAACAGATTCAAGATGAACAAGAAAATACAAGACGAATAGACACAAATGAACAAGAAATAGATGTTCCAGAGCTGAGACCACAGAGAAATATTAAATTGCCCTCAATATATGAAGAATTTGATTTGAATTATGTTGAAACTGATGTTCCAAGGACATATGAAGAAGCACTTCATAGGAGAGATGCAAAACTGTGGAGAAAGAAGAACTTTCAACCTTAAAAGAAAATGATACCTGGGAAATAATGTCCTTACCTCCTGAAGAAACGACAATTGACTCCAAATGGGTATTTAGTTTAAAAGAAATGAACAAGGTTTGGTTGTTCGATACAAAGCACGGTTGTGTGCTAGAAGTTTTAATCAAAGAAAAGACATAGACTATCATGAAATATATTCACCAACTATGAGGTATGATTCTATTCGATTGCTGTTGGCAATTGCTGTTAAGAATAGTATGAAAATAATGCAGTTTGCTATAAAAACAGTTTTTCTGTATGGTGAGTTGCATGAAAATATTTATATAAAGATACCAGAAGGTGCAGTGAGATGGTGCAGTCGAAAACAACAAAGTGTAGCACTATTAACAACTGAGTCAGAGTATATAGCAGCATCTGAAGCAAGAAAAGAAGCTATATGGCTAAAGCAGTTAATGATCTACATAGGAGAACAAGTTCCAAAACCTATTCAGATATTTATCGATGATCAAATTAGCATAAGATTAATAAAGAATCCCGATTTTCATAATCGTACGAAACATATAGATGTCAGGTTCCACTTTCTCCGAGAGAAATTTGAAAATGGTGATATGCAACCAGAGTACGTCGAAAGATCAAATCAAGAAACCGACATCTTTACCAAGGCTTTATCGAAAGTGACATTTGAAAAAAAAAAAAAAAATTAAGACAATTAATTGGTGTAGGTTTATATTATATAGAAAGTGTTATATCCTAGATATTATATTTTATTTGTTTAAATGAATATTATTGTAAAACTACAAAAAGTGGGAGTGTTAAGTATTTTTGTTAGTTTAACAATAATATATATATATAGAAGGCACTGTAAGAAGAAAAAAAAAAGAAGATAGTTGTCATAATAAAGTTTGATATACAAGTTTACTTCTGTTCAGCTCTGCTAAAATAAAAACCACGAGTTCAAAATAAACAATATCTTTGTTTTCCAAATTCCCTGAAATCCGTAAAATCTTTTAATAAAGTATATTCCATAAAAATGAACTGTAAAATTTTACTTTGAAAATGTCTCATTGCAAAACTTTTCCAGGAGCATAAAAGTTTACGGAAACGGAATTTTTACACTCTAAACAAACTCCTTACATTGCTGCTTGCACATAACTCGGGTTCTTAAGGTTTTATTTCGGTTTGCAGATTTGTAAACAAGCTAAAATTAGAACAACGCTTTAAAATACACGACAAGTAGTAAAATGAATTTTGTTTGCGAATATTTCTTCAGTGAGCAAGCTTACCGCGAGTTAATTTAAAAAGATTGTGGAAAATAAACTTGGGTTAGTTAGAAACATAGATATGAAAATTTTCTACTGGGTTATTCTGCACAATATTCTTCTTAGACATATTTGGATCGGTCAGTGGTCGCGCGGTTTAAGGCGCCATTAGTACTTGAATCGAGGTGACTGGATCGCTGTGGGTTCGACCCCCGCAGCCGGTAGACCGTATATAAGCTATATTCGTGGAGAGATTGGCACCCTCTCTGCGGGTATGGTAGGATGGAAGAATGTTGGCTTGAGTCAATGTGAGAGATTGATACCGGTTGACATTTGACTACCCCCCTAATTAATTAATATATTATTATATTCGTAAAATACGACATTCTATCGTTCCTGTCCATACATTTTTTACGGATTTTACAATTTTAAAAAAATATACAGGGTGTTCCAAAAGCCATTTCAGGAGGGGACCTTTATATGAAATTTTTATTGGCTTAAATTCTAATATTTTGTATATGAGTATAACAAAATTACGAATATTGGGTGGAACTTTATAAACACTCGGTACTTGTTAGGGAAGAACGAACAGCCCACCATCTAAAATGCAAATTTTTTCTATTCGATATTTTCAAGAATACGATCGCCTCTTTTCTGCAGTTCTTCGACTACATAATCGTAGGGATTGCCGCCAGCATTCACAATTTTCATCCGATCAACTTCCGCATTTGAAATTTTCCCACGTTTCTGAAAGACGCCATAGTTCCCAGCTGTTGCGCCGCACTTCATTTCTACTGTGACATTAACAACTAATGCCCCCATTGTATCAAACTTAGTTTTCCAGTTTCCGTTTTCCTCGGTTCTCTTTGAAGACAGAAGTGCTTTTACTGTTGTCCTTTATAAGTACCATGCCCCCATTGTATCAAACTTAGTTTTCCAGTTTCCGTTTTCCTCGGTTCTCTTTGAAGACAGAAGTGCTTTTACTGTCGTCCTTTATAAGTACCAGTTATTTGCGTCGTATAAATAAACTTCACTTTTAAAAAATACTCATAACAAATTAATAAGCAATTAAAAATCACAATTTTCTTGACAATCAATATATATTTGCTTAAACAATATGAAGATAGGCATAGTATTGTCACAAACAAATAACAACTACAAGTGGTACAAGGTAATCAAGGGATTTTGTATACATATTTTTACCGTCTAACAGGGCTTCAAGCGAGGACACAGAACTCCAAGAAAATTTAAATAATTGGTTATTATTATATATCAACGTATTCACAAAGGTTCCCGCTACTGCGTTAGATAATTTTCATTGCTCATAAAATCACAAGAATAATTGAAATAAATGTTAAAATACCTTAATTTTAGCCACACAGTTACTACGACAATATGTCACAATTACGGCAAAATTATCACAGCCACAGCCACCAAATTACTTCACTCACTAGCCAGGACAAATAGGACAACTTGTATTTCACTTTCAGATTAATATTTATTGGTAATTTTACATTTTGTGTCCTCGAGTAAAATCATAACATATATCATGGCTTCCATTTTTATGTACGTCAAAATGCACGATAAACTTCAGAGAACCGTGCGGTTCGGGCCTATACGGGTTGTATACTGTCTGATTGATTCGTCGTTTCGCTCACTCAGGCTGTGCAATTCCTTTTCTACAAAATCCCCGCCTTAATTATAAGTATTTACTTGATGAAATGGTCTTCACGAAGCAGCACAATGTAGACAAGTTAAAGCAAAAAATTGCTAATATAATCCAACGTAATAGCTGTATACAGGACATGACAAAAATTCGCGGCGTTGATATTCTGCTACAGCTCGTCTTGAATTTCCATTGTAAAATCCGTAAATAAAATGCATGTCAACGTATTCGTTTATTAATTAAAAAAAAAATATTTTAAGAAAAGTCAGTGGCGTACCATTTTATTCTCCAAAAAAGTTCAGTGGCATTCCACTACTGCTAAGACTAAAAAATCACTTTGTATTGCAAAGTATACGCCTTCCATAGCTATCGATACCTCTAAAATTTGATTATAATATCTACGGTTTTAAAGAAATTTAAGTTTGTGTCTTTTTTTCATTAAATTTTAACATGCTGTATATCCGTAACGAAGCCTTTTTGGGCTATAGTTTCTCTAGCAAACTAGTATTATTTTTCGATGTAGAATTCATGGTTAACGTATCACGGTTTACTTTCTGGACACCCTGTATACATATTAGTACCAAAGACAAACATTGAACTCTAGTTCGTATCACGTATATTCGCCGTAAACAAACAACGCAAATAGCAGATTTATACTTTCCCCCCTTCGCAATCAAAACTTTTCTAAAACAGGGTTAACTTCGCTAAATTACAGCTCTTCATGTCAGGGAACAGTTAGGAATTCTTTTATGGGGGATTAGAGTGACATTATCGTAGCCGAATTGTACGGAACATAGTTGGTGATAAAAATCGTGCCATTGTGATGTACGGCTTGTTCTCATTCACCCGTAATTAAGTGATGTCAGTGACTTTGAACTCTGGAAAAAAAATGATGTAGATTAGATACACTTCACCTTTCCTTATTTATGTCTGCCTTCATTTTTAAATGAAAAATCGCGTGGAAATCCGCGAGAACTAGCCTTCATTATAGACATTATTGCAAAATTCATTACAACGTCTAGACATGACTGCGTACTTACCTTTCAGCGGAATATTTAGGCTAATTAGTCCGTAATTAAAAATTCATGAATTACACGCGTGTTTCGGTTATGTAAATTGCCTCGTTAGTATTAAATCTGAACCCCAATTTATAACATAATCAATATTGAAATTCATATTGAGAATCACGCAACATGTCATTAGACGATTACAGATAAAAAAATCATTCTTTGATCATTAGTTATTATATTGATAGTGGTTATGTCTATATACAACGCATGTTTGAAGAGATATTGATGAAAAAAATAAATTATTGCTGTATGTCAAACAAAAAGGAGTGTTCTAGGTAATACTATTTTAATTATTTAGAGCAAAAATAATGTAGGCGATATTTCGTCTAAATAAATTTCAATTTAGGGGCGGATATAAACAAAAAATTTAAAAATTTAGAATGAAAATTTAGAAAAGTGTATAATTTTAAAGTGAACTAACTGCATATGTATGTTATTTTTCTTCAACTTATTTCTTGAATAGATTTTATTTTATTCCAGCCATTAAATAATGTAAACCAAAACATGCATAATTCATTGTAAAATCTACGAATTTCATCTTAACCTTGTTTGATAGCGAAGCTTGAACCAATGAAAGCGTGAAACAGTGGCATATTTGACCATTTTTAACATTGACCCTTTGATTTTTTTGTCTGTGTACCACTTACTGCCGCAACAGGTGTTTTCTTAAATTAGACCAGTGTCGTACGTCATCGACAATGAAACTTTCACATATGTCGTGAAGTTAAAAGGAATTTGGTTCTATAAAACTGTTTCCATTGCAGTTACGCTCTCTGCTACTGCATTAACTTACGTATAATTGACGTAATCTGCGTGTCATACCGTTGGTTTGAAAAGCGAACAACACTGATACGCACGCTGACACGCTGAGACCGGACACTGGCCAGTTTATTAGGTATTAGGTACCTCTAAAAAATTGCCCCCCCATTTAAAATTACATCCAGTATCGAATAATGCAGAACATAAGGCGTGCAACGTATATGAAAATAGAGACATATATCATCCTTATGCAGTTTGAACTACTATAAATTACCATAACAGTCGACTGCGCAGTAACCAGCATCGTAATGTTTAACCAGCGGGAACCGTGCATTAAAGAGATCAATAAGTCGTATGTTCAGGTTCATTTCCCTGCACTAACTTAATTATATTTAATTTTGCAATAAAGTTAATAAAGCCACAACGTAAGACTTAGATTAGGAACCGCATAAATCTTTTTTAATGTTAACGTACTATCTTCTAGATCCGCTATTAGTACAGATATATATGCGGCCGTTATTTTATGGTGTTTATTGAACAGGAACAGTTTAATGTAATTTTACGCGTCTCCAGGAATTTATATCTACACCCGACGTCAGTTTGTTGTTGAGTTAACGCTCTTGTTAGTTTAATCGATCGTGATAGTTTAATTTGAAATTTATTTCAACTTTCTTGGAAACACGGGAGCGTATAAGCGGCGAAGATTGAGTTAAGTTTATTAGGGGATTCAGCACAAATAATAACATTTTCCAAATAAAAACGAAATTATTTTAAGATTTTAAGGTCAAAATACGACGATTTAAGTACCCTTTTTTAAATAAATTTTATCTTACAAAATTTTAATAACTTACACCGTTTAGTCGCAAAAAAATCTGTTCGTGCAGGTAGGTCCTAACATTTATTGTACTACGTTCAACGATTTTTCATTTTTTAACCGATTATTGACACTTTTCCAAACATTTTGGCGCCTCCTAACGCAAAAACAGTGCATTTCTGCAAGATCCATTTCCAAATTTTACATCGAATATTAAATTTTCAAGGCTTGCTTCGAATATTTATCAACCTCAAAAATACAAAAAAAAAAATAATTCGCGATTTTTCTTTTCAAATTTTTGAATTCTATATTCAACCTGAAATAATTTCATACACACCAACCACAAATCATATTCGCGCTGCAATACCATATCATCTGCTAATTCTTGTTTTGAATAAGATGCATTTCTGCATGACCCATTTACAAGCGGGGCATCTCTGGAAGTTTTGTTTGTTGACCAATTAAAAGCATTCTTATTTTCAATGATAGACTTTCAATAATTCTACTCTGGTCCCAAATTTGACATTGAAAATAAAATTTTCAAGGCCTACTTCGAATATTTTTCAACCTCAAAAATAAAAAATTTTCCTGTTTTTGAATTCCATGTTCAATCTGAAACATTTTTATACACACAAACGACAAATCATATTCGCACTTCAATACCATATCATCTGCTAATTCTTGTTTTGAACGAAACATTTTGAAATAAGAACGCAAAACACGTTCGCGTACGTATTAAATTTGACCCCGGTCATTGTAAGAGTAAAGAAAATAATTCTTGACTGAAATACATTAACACTGAAAATTGTTCATTTTCATTCTATTTACCCTTTAAAGAAACATATGTATTTCAGAAACACCCTATATACGACATTATGACACAATTAATGATAATGTTTGATCGTGCCATTATTATACAACTCATTCAATTTTATTGCTTGCTCATTCCTGCACATGCTATTTTGGTTCCCCACTATATCCCATGAATTGTTGAAATCATCCAATATTAAGAAACGTTGGATACGCTCTGATAGCAGTTAGATACTCTTAGAATTCACATAAGCACAAAATAACCTAACGGAGTAAGGTTTGGAGGTCTTCTTGGCCTTTTATTATCGCTTTGCCATTCCCGTTTACTGTAGCATTAGTAATGTAAATTTGCATATCTCGTAGTACTTGAAATTGCACGAGCCACACAGTAGGAGGCTATTGATCTTACATGTCTTTTTTAAATAGTATTTTTAACTTTTCTCGATAGGTTGTACATACCATGTTCTATGTTGTTTTTTGAGGTTAGGAAGAAATGACGAGCGATTAGACCCAATTTGTTTTCGGCAAATGAAAAAAAGTTGTATGGTGCTATTAATTATAATATCAGTTAGATTAGCAGAAAATGGTTGAACTTTTTGTAAACGGTCCATGTGCAACATTAGGAGAGTTACAAAATCCTTAATAGATCTTGGATATATCAACCATGTTACATCATTTGTTTCAGTTTATGTAATGATAGAAAGACGTAACCAGGAAGCAAGCATTTCTGTCGCCTTAGATATCAGAGAAATCCAGCAGTTTTGCTCTCTAACGTAGCACAATTTTAAATTTTCTTGATAATCTAAAGAAATTCAACAGGTATATCAAGGAAAAAACTTCATTTATTTCAGTGCATATTGATTACATTTTCCTTTCAGTTGCCTGAGACTGATCTGCAATTTATTTGCACAAAATGCATGTTTTGGTGCCCAAAACATTAATAGTTGCGCAGCGCCACCGTTAGGTAGCACCACTTACATCTCACTGGTAATGACAGTAAGGCGTAACAAAAGATTCTCAGACTAATTAGCTTCAGTCAGCACTATGCCTCTGGCATGCGGCGAGAAATGTCACAGGTGGATATTTCTTCCATCTGGTTAGTGGCGAAGGAAAAGCGCAAGGAAGCCTCGATGACAATGCAATTTGTCTTGTAGACTTGTGAGTGTGCACCAACTTTTTAAGTCGTGACTGCCAGGCCGTGATGGTCGGTAAGTAATGATGAGTTTCGGTGGTATTCGGAGAGCGGCCTGTCTGAATATACCAAACGAGCCATTCTTACTGACCACTCAGCAGTTGCCGACTCGAGGGTATGGTGACCAATTCCAAGTTCGTAGGTGGCTTTCGGTAACTTCTTCGACACATGCATTGGAGCCGCTGCCAATTGGGCATAGGAAGGAGGAATCCGACGGTTAAAGTGGTATCAGACTACTAAACCGTTTCTGCTAAGCGCCGTTGTGCTTCGGAGGGCACGTTAAGCCGTCGGTCCCCCTGGATTTAAGTAAGTGGCTGTTTCAGCTGCTTCAACAGGGTAAACAGTGATTCTGCGAGTCACTGTCTTGTTTTAATTTTTACTCAAAAATGGACTTCGCTGAAGTTTAAACGTATTGAAATTTGATAGCGATGCAGAGGTAGACCACAGTAATTTGATTAGTATACTGTGTGGTAGACCCAGGGGTCGGCAACCTTTTTCGGACGGCGGGCCATTTTCAAAATAAAATTTTTATGCGGGCCACACATTCAAATGTACCTAACTTAAATAATGCTTTTATATCATATACGAGTATAAATATTATTAAAAATAAATAATATTGGTGCTTTGGCGGGCCGCACAAAAAGTTGCGAAGGGCCGCAGGTTGCCGACCTCTGTGGTAGACTATCTACATGGACATTATTTATAGCTATATTGAGAGGTTTTACGTATCATGTTGAGGGTTTCCGGAAATAAAGCACGAGCTGCTGAAGCATATACATCCGCATTGCGAGGCCCGCAACATCTAGGCACGGTTTGTCCGAGAGTCGATTATTGATATTATGGTTCTGGTTACTCGTAGAAAATGTATTCGGCAACTGCTCTAACGCTAACCAGTTCAATGTGCATCGATTTAAAGGAAGGAAAAGTTGGTCTTCAATACTAATTTTCCCTTTCTGAATATTTTTTCAGTTTTTATGGATAATTTCGTTCTCGGTTTTATTAAAATTTCGGTAGAATATCTAAATCATAACTAAATTTAATATTAGTCCCTTCCATTTGAAGATGAGTTATCGTTTCGATTTCTTTTGCAGCCGATATAAACGATAAAGTAACGGAGGAACTGCAAGAGTTGAAGGCATCGAAGGCTATTCGTGACTGGAGATCCAAAGTGCTCGGTGGAGGGCGTATCAATCACGACCCAACAGCTAAAGATATAAAGGTCTACGGATACTCACAGGTAAGAACTGTCGCGGAAATGAACCGTCATATGTTATTCTTGTGTTATGTTAGAAAAACTTACAAATTGGGGAGATAAAATTTAAGATATATATACAATTTTTTGTATGTCTGATAACTCTATATTTGATTGTTTTCAACAAGTCTCTAAATTCTGTTATTTCTAGTAAATTAACTAGAACATTGGTCACAAATTTGTATAAATAATTCTTATAATTTTCGTATTTATTCCCCTCTTGTTAGATGTTTGGAACATTTTGAGGTATATCCTAAAGGAATTAAATATGAATATTTATTTTTATTATTAGAACCATGGCAGTTTTGTAATTTGTTTAATCAAACAAGGGTGTATGATTGAAAACACTAAATATACAGTGTAGAGATGTGTTGTAGTCTGCCCACTAGATAGCGTCTCTAGTGTGGTATTTGATATTTTTTAAATAATTATGTTCATTTCAAGTGTTTAGATAACATTAACTGATGATTGTTACAGGGCTACGGCAAGGCGGATCACCAACTTACAGTGGACATACTAAAGAAGCAATATCCGGACTTCAATGTAGGGTTTTCGGATGAAGGCTATTAGTCCGTCATCAATACTTTAAATGCTTTTCTTCTTGCATTATTTATAGAATCATTATAATTCTTTGATGTAAATGTGAAGTATCAATAGGGCACGTAAGATTTGCTACTTAAGTGTCACTATTTTTAATATGAATGGGTTGTTAGACTATCATTTGTATATTTTATACTGTCATAAGTGAAGGTAGATGTGATGGGATTGTTAATATGCTTGTAATTAGATTGTGATATTCACATTCTAATCAAAGGTATATTTCACAATCTGTCACATTATATTCACTATATTTAATTATAGATATTTTCACAGTCTAAGCACAGATACATTCACAGTCTAATTGTTAAATTAGTTAAAAATGCTGGCAAATGTGTTGAATATAGTATTTACAGTAAAATTTAATGAAAATTTGTAATTATTTAAATAAACGTGTGTCTTTCGATCCTGCATTTTTGTTAAAATCTGCCCCTAACCTTATTCATAATCTAGAAAAACAAAAACGTAAAAGAGATGCAATATCTGATTCTGATATGAAGTAAACTTTACAAGGATCGTATTCTATTGAGTAAATGTTTATAGAAAATATTTTCGAAAATCGATAATAGATGGCGCCACTCCGTTTAATTGTTATCTCACTTATACAGTGTTACTGAGATTTGATAACCCCGAGAATAATAAAATACTGTTTCAGTAACTTCTTTGGCTATAGAGGGGGGAGGGAAGTTTTTTTCAAACATTATTTAACCATCCAATCATATAGACAACGGAAAATTCTTACTAACGAAAAAATAAACATTATTAGCAACAAACACTAAAGAAAGTCAGAGTAGTGGAAATATAACAGTAGGAATCTAACGAATGCCACCGCGAGCCACGGAAGTGGCCCCGCCGAACTCCCCGACCAAGCCGCCAGCGAGCCACGGAAGTGGCCCGCCGAACTCACCGACCAAGCCGCCGCGAGCCCCGGAAGTGGCCCGCCGAACCCCGATCTAGCCGCCGCGAGCCCCGGAAGTGGCCCGCCGAACTTCGACCTAGCCGCCGCGAGCCCGGAAGTGGCCCCGCCGAACTCCCCGACCAAGCCGCCAGCGATCCCGGAAGTGGCCCGCCGAACCCCCGACCAAGCCGCCAGCGAGCCCGGAAGTGGCCCGCCGAACCCCGACCTAGCCGCCAGCGAGCCCGGAAGTGGCCCGCCGAACCCCGACCTAGCCGCCAGCGATCCCGGAAGTGGCCCGCCGAACCCCCGACCAAGCCGCCAGCGAGCCCGGAAGTGGGCCGCCGAACTCCCCGACCAAGCCGCCAGCGAGCCCGGAAGTGGCCCGCCGAACCCCCGACCAAGCCGCCAGCGAGCCCGGAAGTGGCCCGCCGAACCCCCGACCAAGCCGCCAGCGAGCCCGGAAGTGGCCCGCCGAACCCCCGACCAAGCCGCCAGCGAGCCCGGAAGTGGCCCGCCGAACCCCCGACCACCGCCCTATACAAAATATATGTAGTACCTCATGATACTCCGTCATAGTTCCAGTGGTGACATATAAGTGCTGCCATCTATCGGACAGACAAAATTCGATTGAGACTAGCGAATATTTTTACAGAAAAACAATAACGTAAAACAGATGCAATATTTGATTTTGATATGAAATAAACTTTACAAGAATCATATTCCACTGAGTAAATGTTTACAGAAAATATTTTCGAAAATCGATAATAGATGGCACCACTCCGTTTAATTGTTATCTCACTTATACAATGTTACTGGGATTTGATAACCCCGAGAATAATAAAATACTGTTTCAGTAACTTCTTTGGCTATAGAGGGGGGAGGGAAGTTTTTTTCAAACATTATTAACCATCCAATCATATAGACAACGGAAAATTCTTACTAACGAAAAAATAAACATTATTAGCAACAAACACTAAAGAAAGTCAGAGTAGTGGAAATATAACAGTAGGAATCTAACGAATGCCACCGCGAGCCACGGAAGTGGCCCCGCCGAACTCCCCGACCAAGCCGCCAGCGAGCCACGGAAGTGGCCCGCCGAACCCCCGACCAAGCCGCCAGCGAGCCACGGAAGTGGCCCGCCGAACCCCCGACCAAGCCGCCGCGAGCCACGGAAGTGGCCCACCGAACCCCGACCAAGCCGCCGCCGCGAGCCACGGAAGTGGCCCGCCGAACCCCCGAGCAAGCCGCCGCGAGCCACGGAAGTGGCCCGCCGAACCCCCGAGCAAGCCGCCGCGAGCCACGGAAGTGGCCCGCCGAACCCCCGAGCAAGCCGCCGCGAGCCACGGAAGTGGCCCGCCGAACTCCCCGACCAAGCCGCCAGCGAGCCACGGAAGTGGCCCCGCCGAACTCCCCGACCAAGCCGCCAGCGAGCCACGGAAGTGGCCCCGCCGAACTCCCCGACCAAGCCGCCAGCGAGCCCCGGAAGTGGCCCGCCGAACTCCCCGACCAAGCCGCCGCGAGCCACGGAAGTGGCCCGCCGAACTCCCCGACCAAGCCGCCGCGAGCCACGGAAGTGGCCCGCCGAACCCCCGACCGCCGCCCTATACAAAATATATTTAGTACCTCATGATACTCCGTCATAGTTCCAGTGGTGACATATAAGTGCTGCCATCTATTGGACAGACAAAATTCGATTGAGACTAGCGAATATTTTTACAGAAAAACAATAACGTAAAACAGATGCAATATTTGAACCGAACCCCCGACCAAGCCGCCGCGAGCCACGGAAGTGGCCCGCCGAACCCCCGACCAAGTCATAACCATATTAGTCATAACTTAATATGTTCGGAAAGAAAAAGTCCTATTAAAACTGACAGAATGTTTTATTAAAATATCTTTCTACAACAATCAATAATAAATAAATACAAATATGAGATTTAAAAATGTAGAATGTACAAGGTGACTCACTTAAGTCATGTGTTAAAATTAATTTCATGTTCAAAAATCAAACACAATGCTTAGAGAAGGTGCTACTTTCTTATTTTAAATTCAGTATGGCTTTGTGTTTGATATTTGACAAAAACTGTTTGTACAGGGTGTTCCTCTTAGGTGGTCATTAATTGTGATGTTAAACAACTTAATAGAGAATTATTTTTATACAGTGTTTTCTTGTTCAATATGGCAAGTTTTACAAATTTATAGCTTATTCAACAGCACAAAAAATGGAATGGAAAAAACGCCCCTCTTAAACAGAATAATATCGAGATGAGGTTCTTGCTAAACAATTCTTCTTAGCTGCTCGCCCACTGAGGAGAAGTGTTGCGAACTAAAAGGAAAGGTAATTTCTATGCCCGCGTATTTAGACAAAGCGACAGAAGTGAAAATACCACGTGGCTTTCGACTCTGATCAATGTGGGTGTATAAAAGCCACATGGAAAAGACGCTTCCCTTTGCTTCGCGACGCTTCACCTCTGTGGGCGTGCAGCTTAATAAGATGGTCAAAATCTTTTGCATTTAGTTTCGGAGAGAATTAGATTAAATTAAAGTAAATTATTCTATAATGACGAAACCTGACAAAGCGTATGTAGCAAATAAAGATTTAATTTGGTGAGAAATTGAAAACTGTAATGCTATACAATGCGTTTCGTTTGAATAATATTACGACAACATATTCATAAGTTGTGAAGCGGCGTGTAGGCAAAAAATCTATGTAAGAGCATTAAAAAAACTTCTGAAATTAATTTACTTCCAGCTGTGTTACGTTTCAAATTACTGTCTCACCCTGTATATTTACTACTATGTATCCATCGGTTTCTTGGATTCAACTGGCAACGTCGGCGTCCTCAAATTCAACAGCCTTGCATAATCCTGAAAGTATAGTAGCATATTAGTATACCATCGTGAACGTAACCAACAATCTCCAACTTACTCATTTCAAATCAGCAGGTCAGCAATTCTTAAACGTCAAAATCCTTAAACTTTTCCGTAACCGCCCTTGAATTATCATCACCAAGATCAAGTCTCCTTGTCAGAGGCTCCGAGAACATGTTTCACTTCTCTTCTAAGTCAAGTACTGTCGTTATTATTTTTGTGGTGGGGAGAGGGGGGCAGGGAACACAAGGTACATCAGATTATCGATTCTACTTATGGTTAAAACTTCACTTTGTACTGAATAGTATATATCTCTTGAAGCTTCTCTGGCTAAAGAAAACAGGTAAATGAATATATTTCATTTTCAGAGGTCTTATTTTCAAAAATTGTTAATAATCATATGTGCAATATACAATAATATATAATATTAGAGGAAGTAACATGGAACATCAAAATTAAAGGAGTATATTCCCAAGAAGATATACCATATTGATACAAAAGTAATGAAAAAAGAGACATATAGATAATATAATACAGTGTGTAGTAAAAAATTTGTGAACTGAGAGTTCTAAGAGCAGACATAAGTAATTGTCTGTACAATGTATGCTAAAATTATGATAACATTTGAATTTCTCATGTCAAAAAATCCCAGGATATCAAATTTTGTTTAAATACACTAATAATTACTTCGTACGTTTAACCTTTAGTCTAAGGTTGAGGCTATCATAGAAAATGATTTCTATGGAGGCTACCCAGATTTACTGATTTAGTATTTATCATACAGAGTGTCAAAAACATAGGCATTAAGTTGTAAAGCTGAGCCCGCGCCTGGTAAATTAAAAATACTAAATATGTTTCAAGGTTACTATTTTAAGAGGTCCTTCCTTGTGTCCATCATATTAAATTTTTATGAAATTAGGCATCTTTCAGGGACACATATCTCCGTAGGGAGGACCTGTAGGAAAAAAAAAATATAGGAACTTTTGATCTTATTTTTTCAGGTTCTATCTGTAGGTACTCGAGAGATTTTCTAGATTTTCCCGGACACCCTGTATATGTTAATGCAAACATGAGGAAAAGAAAAAAGATTTAATAAAAATAGCATATTAATTATAGAAAAGATAACAAATACCAAACATAAAACTATACCGATACGCCCCTGCCCTGGTCTTGAATATATCGCATATCCTCCACGAAGGTGCCTATCTTGATAAGTACCGAGCAAATTGAATTGAATTTCAATTTCCCACGCGTGCACTTTGTTTATTTTTCTACAGTCTCCACGCGAACGAAATAAAACTCGAATAAAAAATATGCTGTATATTCAGGAGGGTCAGTGTTGTTCAACGAGACAGATTTACATCGATATAGTGGGTCGACACTGAAATACTCCCCCAGTGCCTACCGAAATGATTGATTACAAGGGTTGATGGGAATCAATAAGCGACGTAAACATACGCAAACACACACGTACACGCACCCCTCTCAGTTGGAAACTTTTATACGATGAGTCACGTGAAATCCGAACATTTTATGGAAAACATTAGGAGGGAGGGGGTGAACGAATGAGCACAGAAGAGCTAACGCTTAGATCCGTAATTTTACTCCCTGAAATGTAATAAATACTAATGGGTGGCAGCTCGCAACGTGATGCAGGTACGGTTGCGCTTTACCTAACATTGTACGGACAAGCTTTTGCAAAAATAATGGTATGTACTCTCTCAAAACATTTTTTGAATTTCTGTACGTTCTGAATAGATATTTAATTAGATACATTGGTGAATGGAACACCTAAAAACTAACGTTAAAAGTTGAAAGTATATTTCATTATGAATACGTCAGCAGATCAAAAGAAATCGTTAAATTCGTTTTCAATTGCCATTATTATTGCAATAGATTGTATCAACGAATTCTAGCCCCTAGAGGAAGAACTACAATCATCAATTGGATAAGAACACGATATACTCTTGTATACTCAAAGACACAATTTATATTTTGCAAACACGGAATTCCAAGAAACAACTACTCTGCGGGTTGGCTAATGCCCCGACCAGCATTGAATTACACCTGGAAAACCTATAGCAACAGCTAGAGTCATTCGTCAGAAGCCCACCAGACATATACCGGTTTCGAGCTTATTAGCTCTCATCAGTATGCCATAGGTAAGGTATCCGACGAATAATCCTAGCTGTTTAGTCCGATCGCGATAAAGGTCGACAGCTTTCAATGGTGTCTAATGCATGTAGAATGCTTCGTGTCTGTGACATTTTCAGTCCGGCATGGAGTAACGAATGGCCGATAGATGTAGTTAGTTCTACACCGCGTACTCATGGTCCCTTCTGTCGGGTTAGACAGACTAAACAGCTAAGATTATTCGTCGGATACCTTACCTATGGCATACTGATGAGAGCTAATAAGCTCAAAACCGGTATATGTCTGCTGGGTTGCTGACGAATGACTCTAGCTGTTGCTATAGGTTTTCCAAGTGTAATTCAATGCTGGTCGGGGCATTCGCAGAGTAGTTGTTTCCTGGAATTCCGTGTTTGCAAAATATCATTTCTCGCCGATCGCGATAAAGGTCGACAGCTTTCAATGGTGTCTACTGCATGTAGAACGCTTCGTGTCTGTGACATTTTCAGTCCGGCATGGAGTAGCGAATGGCCGATAGATGTAGTTAGTTCTACACCGCGTACTCAATTTATATTTTGATATTAAAAATGTATTCTATTTGTATTTTAGATAAAAAAATACATGGTTTTATGTTTATAGCATAATTTATCAAAATCAGTTGAATATCTTCTCAACAACACATTGCTTATACTAAGCGCGACTACCGAATTCGTATAATGCATAAGCAAGTGTCGCGGAATATGCGCGATTCGACCTATCATCAGAGAACTCCATAGAGTCATAATAGGAGTTCTCTGCTATCATCCCGAAAAACCTGCGTAGGTGGCTACAAACCAGTGGCGTTCGGTACAGGGTAGGTATACAAAAATATCATATAATCAAACTTCCTTAAACATGTAATTCACAGTAGAATTCCTGACTTCTCGAGAATTTCTATAGATATTATTGCCTACATTGATTAATGCTTCTACGATAGTAATAAATGATTTATGGTACCAATATTTTTGAGAAAAGGAACGAACTATGCATCGGTTGGTGCCACCCAGTACACATAGCGGCGAATTGGGTATAATAAATCGTCAGCGTTTACAACCTGTAGAGTTGCCCAACAATATGTGAGAAGTGTGGGAACGCTCATGATTTATCGTATAAAAATTTAATTCTGTTGTATCTCCGAACTGGGTAAATCAACTGCATACACCTCAAACTTTTCGTAAAGCACATTATAAATAGAAATTGAAATCTGCACCAGCTTCATAAAGGAAAAACAATATTTCAAGAACAATAGCATCCTCTGTATTGAAAATCACAAGCATTTTTCAATCGTGTTGTTGTGTACACTGCAGAAGTATAAGTAATTAAGAAATTCCAAATAAATTTAAAACCGCCAAGGACTGACTAAAAATATGTTTCCATCAACAACCTTATTCCTATTGCAGATAAAACACATGAGGTAGATTATTGCCTACGTGTCCTCGAACGGTCTTATGGAGCCCATTCATAAGCTCGCCCCGTCCGTTTATTTTTTGCCGTAGACTAATACGAGGTCTTAAAACCTGAAGTTCCTTTCGGTTTCCTAAATAATACGTCGTCTTTCGCAACCCGAAGCTTTTACATGGAAATTTTCGTTTGTATTGTCGATTTGAAAAGGAACTTACTTTCTGGGCACAGCAAGAAGCGCACAGCACAAAAGTGCTACTAAAAGCTTCCGCAACATGATGGCAAAAGCGACGTGATGAAGGTATTTGCACACCAAATGAAATACGCTTCAAATAATTTCTGCTTTTGAGTTGAGCGTATACTTAATTCCTACAATAACAACGACAAGTGTTAATCATAATGGAGTGATAAGAGGTGTGTTTTCCTGTACTGTATACAGGATGAGTCATAATTTGACAGAAACTTCTAACCAAAATGAAATAGTTGGCCAAATAAAATTGTCTCTGTACAGGACTAATTTTGGCTACAACATATTATTTTGTCGCCAGAAATTGTCTCAAGAATACAATGGCGTAAAATTAATTGGATAGTACCGAAGGTTTAGACAACATTCTCAATACTTAAGTTGAAATTTAGATAACATTTCTGACGATATGGAGATGGTTATTAAAAATTAAACACTACTTTTTCCCTGGAGTTACTTAAAGGTTGAAAATTTAATTACAGCCCGCCGAAATTATCTAATGGTTTCGCATATTTTCGCGGTGGGAAAGTTTTAATGAAAAAGGGGCAGTGAAATAGCAGGGAATGGTTTCAAAGAACTTTTTTTTTCTTTGATCCCGTATCCTTTCTTAACGGTTTGCATATCTTAAGTACCCGTAGATCCAAGGTAAGCGTGGTTTAGCGAAAGTAATCCATATTTAATAAAGGCCACTTGATTAATATGCAAACTTTGGACGAGAGCCGCTTTGAATGTACCGAATGGGGCTACTAGTGAAAGTTAGATGATTTTTTTTTAAGTTGTTTGAAAACTCTAAGTGAAATTTTACACTACATGCTATACCGTAAGCGAAAATTATCTTGCCTCAGTTTTTGGCTAAATGAAACATCTGTAAAGGATGTCTGTTTTAAGCAAAATGTATACAATATTATGGCTTATCATACGTCTGCTGCCGTCTTATGTATGGCGTTGATGTTACAATAAGAACTGTTTCTTAGTACAATAATCTGATTGCACTGCTTGTTTTGCAAAGCACTTTATAATATAACGAAGACGTTGGGATTGTCTAATATGCTATTTAAACTAAGAATCATTTATAATAGCAACATCAACCTCGAAATAAAATCGACGATACGTATGGATCTAGTTTTGGCCTTAGAACGGACCCATAAATTTCGCTGCAGCATTGCACAATCCAAAGGGCAACCCATTAATTTCAATATTCCCCATTAAGGCACTACGAATACTGTTGTTTCAGACGACTGAGCATATGGGCTGCTTGTCATTTACTAATATCATTTTGTCATTGGCAAGTAATCAAAATAAAATGCAGAAAGATCATCAGAATGTTATGACAATAAGTAAATAAAATGTATAACAACTAAAATATAATGAATTGGACACGAATTTATGAAATAAAGTCCACAAAAAAAAGGTAAATATCTTTTATGAATAAATGTATATTTGATTACTAATGTGTATTCGACATTCCAGAAGGGGGTTAAACAAATCTCTCGCCTACCTCTTGTGCAGTACGAGCCACAATGAAATATTAAACATGTATGTTTGGAACAATCCCAGTGGAATTCTAGATATGATATGTGGATACCCAATTTAATTTAAAATTATTCCATCGAAAATTAGTTAGAAAGTTCTTCGTGTATAGCTGAGCTAAAATAATTTTGGCCTGAAATAACGTCACAAATTGATATAAATATTGGGAGATTTGTGCAGCAGATACTAATGAAGCATAAACAAAAAAATTAACTTTTGTTTATTTAATTTTGATGTTAAAGGTATACTTTTTAATATAAATTCTGTTTCAGAAAAACAACTATTTTGGAGACCATAAACATACCTGAAAATTGACCAGAGTATCCACAAATTTTAAAAATATCCAATTAACTAGCCGTTCGCTAGCTCCTAAATAACAAGAAAGAATGTAAACAGAGGGAAAAAAACTAAAAATAAAATATATCAAAGTAAATCTGTTAATGTTTACTAATTGTATGTTAATGATCTGTACGAAATTCCACCTAGTAGATAAAATTAGATGTTAGTAGTATTCCGATCAATACAAAAACAGGCAATGATGAAACGTCATGAAAAACGGTTTTCAAAGATGCATTTTTATTATACAGTGTGTTTATTTAAGAATGGGACTCAGAAAGGGATCAAATGATTGATCACCACCATTTCCCCCCAAATTAGAGAAAAACCGAGACGCTCTAGGAACTTAATGAAGGCGAATTTCCCCCTCGTACGATAAACAATAGTATCGGAAGGTGGGAAGCACTTAACGCGATCTCCTGGGATTTTAAGCTATCTCTCGGCAAATATCCCCGCATACTTCGAGCTCGCCGACGGGATATTTGCCTTTCTCATCATGTTTGCACGAGACGTATTTACTGGGCGGAACATGACACATGCGTGCTATTATGCAGAAAGGGGATTGCATTCTTTCACAAAATATTGTTTGAAAGAGTCGTACTTGATTACAAAGTGCACAAGGTCATTTTGACTATCTTAAGACTAAAGGTATACAGGGTGATTCATTAAGAATGGGCCATCTCTGAACTGGAGATACTACATACCAAAACATGGCGATTGAGCCAAATATGCCTTATCCTAATGTTGCTGGTTTAAATAATACAGGGTGTTCAGTGCTACCATTTTATTGTGAAATATCAATAACTTTGAAACCTGTCGGAGTGTTAAAAAAAAATTGGCACAATTATGTTTTTTGGCACGGCAAATAAGAATTTTGAACTAATTTTGAGGTCACTAGTAGAGGGCGCCACTTGTGGCACACCATGTTCCTTTTAAATGGCAGAACATTTTTGCTGTTTAGTGTATCCATCTGTCTATTGAAACAATCGAAGCTTCTACCTGTTGTATCTAAAAAAGGTATACCTTGTTGAAGTCGTTAGGAGTAACAGTTTCCGGAATAATCCTATTTGAAATGCTCAGTGCACCGAGTAAAAACTGTTTTGGTTTCAAGTAAAGTGCCTTTTCTACTGAAAATACAGCAAAATTTTACTTGAAAAAGTTGTTCAGAACGGTAAATTATGGGGACGTGCAAATTTCAAGAAGATCGGCGAGGTTTGATTTTGAAACCATTTTTCAACAAAGCACAAAGATTTTATCAAAGCAGGCCGATCTTCTTGAAATTTTGCACGTCCCCATAATTTACCGTTCTGAACAACTTTTTCAACTTTTTTTTTAATTTTGCTGTATTTTCAGTAGAAAAGGCACTTTACCTGAAACGATAACAGTTTTCAATTGGTGCACTGAATATTTCAAATAGGATTATTTCGAAAACTGTTACTCCTAACGACTTCAACAAGGTATACCTTTTTCAGATATAACAGGTAGGAAAATCGATTGTTTCTATAATCAGATGGATACACTAAACAGCAAAAAAGTTATGCCATTTAAAAGAAACATGCTGTGCCACAAGTTGCGCCCTCTACTAGTGACGTCAAAATTAATTCAAAATTCTTATTTGCCGTGCCAAAAACATAATTTTTAAATTTTTTTTTAATAATCCGTCAGGTTCCAAATTTATTGTGTTATTTCAAAATTAAATTCTAGCATTGATCAGATTGTATTTTTTAAACCAGCAACATTCGTATAAGGCATATTTGGCTCTATCGCCATATTTTGGTGTGTAGTATCTCCAGTTCAGAGATTGAGCATTCTTAATGAATCACCCTGTATAGAAAACCAAGTGAGATATAGATTTGAAAATTGCTGTAAAGGGAATTTCAAATACGAGTGTTTTAAAGAAAATAATTTTAACTCTCTACTTCTTCCGGATATACCATCCTATATGTCATTACATTTTCGGAAAAAGCTTAAAATTTTGAGTCGAAAACATATACTATACCTAAATTCCGTTTCGGAATTATTTTACATTTAAGAAATGACCAGAGATACTAGGAAGACTCACAAAAATCTCAAAAAAAAATTAATCCTGACAAAATTTATATTAAGAAAGAAGAGTTTATTTTGCATGATTTGAAGCAAAAATGCGTGTGCTGTTTGAAATAAGAAAGTTTTCCCGCATGGAAAATTGGTAAAATGTAACTGGAAATATTGAACACTTGGTCTGGTATTATTGAACTGCCATTATAAACAAAAGCCACAACACCTTTCATAGTACAGTAGATTTCATAGTATATCAGTTTTTTAAATGTATTCTGTAATTATCATTCTTCCACAATGTACAAGCTATGATTTATTTTTTCTTTAATTCTTCCTATGGTATTAAAATAAGATCCCTTTAGATTACTACCCCAAATTGAAAACCACCCTGTATAGAATATGGCCTTCTACTTACGAAAATTTTGACTGTTATGAGAAAAAGATCTTACTTTTTTAAGTATTTTATTTACTTTTATATTTTGCCACATGCTTGTTGTTAATATTTACATTAGTAAACCGAGTCCGGTCCTGTTAAGAGTCGGGAATCTCCGGTCTCAATGACAATAAGTTTTGCAGACTACAGTTCGTAACATCCGATTAGATATTACGACCCCAAGGGAGGTATTGTGTATCGCGGCGCAACCGTCTACTTACCAGCGCTGAAATATAAAGCCCACTGTAGGTTATTTACCAAAAGTCGTTCGCTTCACCTAGTTTCGAATTACTAATGGCAACGGTTAATCACTGTTTATATCTAGCAAGTAAGTTACAAGCGCAATTTAGCTCGATTTCCAGCTCTGTCAATATAGGAGAGAGGAGTGCAGATGCGAGATAGCAGAGAATAGTGGAAAAAAAATTAAACACAAGTGCCTTCACCACATACAGAATGTTCCACTGAAGACGATACGACTGAAGTGGTAAAGTACCTTTTCAGACTTTACATTAAAATATAAATTCTCTCATTTCAAATTAAATTGACCTTTAAATCGAAATTGCAAAAAAACGTTTCCAAGGAAGCCTTTTAAAACATAATGATAGAGTAGGTAGCACTAAAGAATGATTGAAAGATGAATAGGTATCTACCCAATTCATTCTTAAAAATGAGACATCTTTTATTCATTAATAAAAAGGCAATTGTGATTTAAATTTTCATTTTTTTTTAATCAAACCAAGCAATAATGCCGAGCGATTTGGGAAGTCAAATAAGTTCTCATTAATTTGGAAAAAGCGAAGTCTGAAATAATGAGTGGGTAAATAACAATGGAACGTAATATTCAGGTGAATTGACATTGATTTTAATACAAAATAAATATTCAAAGTAAATCAATCTCTCCGTAATCGGATTTTGTAAAAAACATATTTCTAAATGTAACAATAAAATTAAAATACATACTTATTACTTTGTTAAGTTGGCAGTACCACAAGATATTGGACTAAATTGTAACTACATGGATTAGCTAAAAGCCATAGTACATACATACAGTATGCGCCAAAAGTATGGAATAAATTCAATAAAAACGAAACAATTATTTTTTGGGAAAAATCCTCGAACAGGTCGATTTTTAATTTAAAAAATACATATTTTAGCGTAAAATGTGATTTTCAAATGTCATTTGTTTTCGAGTAATGACGTCATCGATTTTTTTTTATGGCAACACCATATTTTTCCTTGATTCTGAAAGATCGTTTAATTCTCTATCAGACAGTACTAAAATTTTGCCCTCTTACATAGGAAAGTTTTCGAGTAAATGACGATTGAATGTTAGAAAACGTAAATTTTATCCATAAAAAGTAACAATTCTGAGGTATGTAAAATAAAATACAATTGATTAAATTTTATACTTAAATTAAATGTTCGAATTGCCATGCACCAACTTCTTGACAATGCGCAAGTCTGTGAAGAAATTCTTCTTGCACATTATGAATGATTTCTGGGGTAACTCTGCGTATTTCGTCCCGAATGCGATTTTAAAGTTCTTCTAAATTACGTGGTTTATTAACGTACACTTTTGACAATTCGAACATTTAATTTAAGTATAAAATTTAATCAATTGTATTTTATTTTGCATACCTCAGAATTGTTACTTTATGGATAAAATTTACGTTTTCTAACATTCAATCGTCATTTACTCGAAAACTTTCCCATGTAAGAGGGCAAAATTTTAGTACTGTCTGATAGAGAATTAAACAATCTTTCAGAATCAACATCGATGACGTCATTACTCGAAAATAAATGACATTTGAAAATCACATTTTACGCTAAAATATGTATTTTTTAAATTAAAAATCGACCTGTTCGAGGATTTCTCCCAAAAAATAATTGTTTCGTTTTTATTGAATTTATTTCATACTTTTGGCGCATACTGTGTAGCGGGCGTCCTGTTACTGATATATTTCAATAGAGCGCTGTACATTTTATAGTATAGACTATAGAGAGTGCGTTTGTAAAAATGAATCCAGGGTTATACCTATTTTTTTTATCATAGTTGTCAGAAAAATGTAAAATATTATTTTTTATGTTTTGTGCTGATTCCAGCTTTGGAATTAATTTTTCAGTATTATGCATAGATTTTTACGAACGTGACTTTATTTAACACTTTAGCTGTGAACCTGTAAGAACTATACATTTCTCATAAAAACTCGAGGACATGAATAGGATCCACTAAAATAGAACGCAGAACTTTTATAGTTATTTATGCAACAAGTACAATGAACACTTTTTGTACGAATTGCATACAATATTTTTTCTACGCTCTTGCAAAAACCAAAAAATGTTTGGTAATTCAGTTGATACATATTTAACGGAAACTAATTTTATTTTAAATAAATTACATTTTCTAGTAATTTCTTAATCCAGTATGTAATAAATATGGTGTCGATTTGTAAGTTTATGTTTGTCGTGATAACAAAACGCAGTAGTAGAATGTCAGATAAGTTCAATAAAAATTGTATTGCACTAGTGCAATAAAGAACCACTTCTTCCTCTACACTAAACATGGTTCAATCATGTTTTGCTTTTTGCATGAATGTAGAAAAAATATATATTTAAAGTACACTTTAAAGTTTTTCTTGCTAAAAAAGCACCCTCTGCTTCACCTGCCTCCTTGTTTACCTTAGCAGTTTCATCGTAAAAAATACAGATTTCCCTGGCGTCAATAAGTTGTGTTATCTTTACATGACGGTAGTCGGTAAACATTTTGTAGCCGACCTTATTTATGGCGGGGACAAAATGAAATTGTCTTTTTACGGGACAGTACGGAATTATCATTATGGCCTTGTCATCATAAAGAAGGAACTTCGCAGATAAAAATCCTCCGAGATCCCCCAATCGCCCTCTATTGTATGCGGGAGGTTGTTGTTCCACGCAGAAAAAGTTTATTCTTAGAAAATGCGAAAGTGTGGCAACGATTCATCCAGACAATATTTAATTCAGGGCAAATGTTACATTATACAGAGGTGCGGGTGCGGTAACGCTTAAAATTATGATAAGAAAAACAAAGGGGGAATTTATTAGGGACCGATTTAGGAGTCTGAGTAAGATATTAAATTTCTAGGTAATATCCTTAAGTAATATCAGCACATAATAGTCAATTATAGATAACAAGGTAAATCTGAATATTTTACTATATAAAATTTGTAAATGAATCCAAAATGTATCAATGAACGTTAACCTTTTACTCGCCAACAAACATTTATACTTTATACTTAGTTTCATATAGTAACTTGGTTCTGAATTGATGATAATAATTTGTTTAACAAAACATACGTCTCATTGTAACGCTATGGAGTAGGTTAGAAGTGAAAGAGTTAGGCGAGAGAGAAGTACAATCCTTAAATTCGTACAATATAATTTTTTGAAAACAAGCTAGTTTTAGGACACATGGATTTAATATGGAAGAATGATCAAATGTACAAAAGTCTATAGCGTGCACGCAAGCAGGTGATTCAGTTTTTACTCGGTACACTGAGCATTTCAAATAGGATTATTTCGAAAACTGTTACTCCTAACGGCTTCAACAAGGTTTTTCAGATCTAACAGGTAGGAGAATCGATTGTTTCAAAAGTCAGATGGATACACTAAGCAGCAAAAAAGTTCTGTCATTTGAAAGAAACATGGTGTGCCACAAGTGGCGCCCTCTACTAGTGACGTCAAAATCAGAAACATATTTTAATTTCTCGTTCGCAAAAACCCCAGATTTACAAATTGTATGCAAATATTTGGATTTCTTAAGAAGTTATTTACAAATATCGAAAATAAAATTTTAACTTTAACACCCTGTAACTCCGTTAATTATCAGTTTTGGGAAAAATGTTATAGAAAGAGGTAGCATTTATTTTCGGTCTAGAATTATCCCCTGAATTTTTTGCTCATCATTTCCGGACACCCTGTATAGCATTTGATCATATATTTTTTTATATATGAGATAAATTAACAGTTATTAAATCGAGTGTTACTAAAATTTTTATAGTTGCGGCAAGAATTCAGACAACTTACGTCACAGTTAGTGAAGTTAATGCTGTATTTCTCGAGGTAAAGTGATAACCCCACATTATAACAATTAGTTTTACATACTTATAAACAATCTTATATGCAGAACTAAGTATGTAAGTTTATGTTATAACAATATTTACATCTACAGTTGAATTTAAAATAATATGTAGTTTGAAAGATTCCTGTACCTAGAAACTTGTTGGTTAGACCGCTTTCTGTTGTTATATACCTATTCGTTTTACTTCGGTATCTTTGAATATTCGCAGATAACGTTTCTGTTATTTACCAAACTCGATATTATTAAGTTCATAAATGTTTAAAATTACTTGTATTTGTAAAAAACGCTAAGTATTTCAAGGCACCCTTAAACAATTGTTTTTTTTTCTCAACATAATTTTCGATACGCGTTGATAACAATCATTGTTTGTAATTTAGTGCAATATATTATATAGTTTTATTATTCTCAGTTGCGGTTTTTTTAAATATTTTGATAAAAATATTATAAATTATTTATTTGTTCGTATCGTCACAATTCATGCCACAACTATATAAACTTTTTAGTTGACGATGGTCAACTTCATTTGCTGCCCTATTTAATTTTCATATTTTCTTGTAACCCCCTTTTTTCTTTTCTACATGAAGGTAGGTATATCCGTTTGTAACAAAATTTTAAATTTTCATTAACATGTGAACAAAACCAAAATTTATGCATTTGTAACCATGACTAATCTTATAACAACAATTCTAATAGCATCAGTCAACACTGGATGTTAATTTATGCAATGCTGAAAATTTGTTTCTAATATTTTAAATAAATAAAAAAATATTAGAGTTACATATAAAAAGTGTCACCCTGCATAAAACAATAGCTAATTGAAAGCTTTTACTTATTCTGTCATTTCTTTATGTGCTTAGACCTTGGTCATCTAAATGATAATTAATAAACACCCCACTATAAAATCTGATCTATTCTCTTGCGTTCATCTCGGTAAGATGAATCATCCTAACAAGACGAAGTTCAACACGACACCAAAGGGGCTCCCCGGACTTTTTCTGCCTGAAGAACAACGCAAACTTTCTACATTAATCTTTTTATAAGGTTCGCAGCTACTAACTTTTTTAAATAGCCAATTAGAATAAAGAAAACAAGAGGAAGGTGGTAAAGCGCCCTCTGGGACTTTGAAACTTTTAATTAACAAAGCGAATCCACTACGTCGCTGGACATGGACAATGTTTTTGAACTGCTACATTCTAATTTGATTCGGAGACGTCTTTTGTAAAGGTACATTTCCAACTCTGCTCTACTTAGCAACTAGTTTTTGCAGACGAAAGCCTGTGCTTTCTTTCTTAAATATAACATATAACTTATTTTTTTCGGGTGCCACAAACATCGGTGTCTGATAGACAACTGAAATACCGAAGCTGAAACGAATACTAGAAAAGAATACAATGCATTCAGTAAAGAATGGATACTTTAAGACTAGGTTCCTTGGACAGATATACGTATGATCTATTCTTTATTGAACACCTTGTATATGTTTAATTAGTTTGTGTTTCGTTTAATGGTTTATGTATTATTAAGATAAATGAATATTTAATTTAATGAAAACGCTAAGAACTTTTGCATCAACCCAAAACATAGACGGCGACTGAAGGTAAACATAGACGACTATCGAACGAACACATAAGCTGTACTCGAGTGTAAAGAAAACACAGCTAGAGCTAGAGTAAATAAAGCCACTTTTTATGTAGAGAAAACAATTCTGTAAATGAGCACTACTGAAATGAAACAGAATATACAAGTTAATTTGTATCGATCCTAGTCCAAAGGTTGCCGAGCTGAAAATCAACAGCACTCAATTTTTTAAGTTGAACTTCCATTAGGGTGAAGACTCGATGTGGAATATTCGGATTAAGTCTCAGAATGAAATATAAACATATTTTCCACTCTTTTTAAATTACCCTTAACGTAATTTCAATAAAAAGCTGTCTGGTACAAAGAAATGTAGGTATAGACAAAACATCAATTTAAGTTAGACACAATATAGTTAAACTCACGTGCCCAGTATACAGGGTGAGTCATTATGTCATTAATTTTAAGAGGAGATAGGGAATAATGAATATAATGCGAATACGCGATTTAAAAAAAATCTAAATCACTATTTAAACCCGCTTTTCAGACTGTCACTGACCGCTCACAGCCTTGGTCGTTTACAGCTCACACTTCAACTCGACATCGACCTGATGCAATGTTGTCAAGTTGTAATATTTTTCTATATAGTACCTACCCACCTAGGTTTTAGACATCACAAATAAACGGTTGTACTGACTATTTTAGAATATCATTTTTTCTTGCTCAGTTCAACTTCAGCCAATAATAATTTAAAATGTTAATATCCAATGATATAAAATAATAATCAAATAATTCTATTAAAAATTGTTGGTAACTCGGCCCACTCAGGTTTTCAGGTGGAAAATACGGCCCAATCTGAAAATTGTTTCGTGTTTAAATACTAAGTAATAGAAAACCATCGTCTTGTCGACAGGAAACTGTCCAAGACCGAAATGGCACGCTGCTGATCTGATGCTCATAAGTTATCGAGAGTGAATCCTGACCTACTGTATTATTAGGTCAATAACCTTGTTTTCTAGTTTTTGTACTGTTATTTACAACAATGAGTAAAACTATTTTTTTTAAATCTAGATACATGAATGAATTTTCCTTACATATTAAATTATTTGTTAATAAAAACAAATGTAGATAATAAATAATTTGTTTTGAATGTTAGGTTATTACAATTTAATCATTTTGATATTACGTTTTCACTACGTTTTACAAATAAATATGAATTTTTAGTATTACTTAAGTACAATTCATTATTCAGTTTGTAGTTACCACAGGTAGTTACGTATATCTAGCCTAGAAATTTATTGCTTTTAAGTAGTATGGTACTAACCTGTTTAAAGTGCCAGTTCGAGTAAAACTGCACTCATTCTGATAGCACTTTATTAATAAAATTAGGGTCAGTCGCATTTCGTAAAGCATTGTCCGTGTAACACTACCATTTCCGCATATTCGGAATTTGTAAAATTATGCATTGTGAATTTACGACGAATCCGCGAGACCGAAATAAACAAACTACTGCTTACTGCTTGTGGCGTGATGTACAAATTTGGGGGGAAAGAAATGCGGGAAATGCAGAGTGCTAAATGGGGGTAAATTTGAATAACACGTTGATGTGTTAGACGATATTATGTATGTAAACATGATGTGGCAACGATGTTTAAACCGGCATTCGATTGTCGCATGGGTGTGTCATCAGAAAGTTCGTAGCGCATCAGGAGCGTCGTGTTACTGATTTTTATAAAGTTATTTGTTTATATATTTAAAGGTCGAGTAAAATTTGTTTTTCGATTTTCTTGAAAACGTGGTTGAAATTAATGACATTATGACTGACTCACCCTGTATATGGAATAATAACACAACAAAAGTTACTAATATTGCTCCACACACATTATTGTTGTCAGAATTAAATATATATTTTTTTTTACATCAAATAAAACATCCGAATTAGATACTGCTAAAAGCAACTTGCAAAAAAGTCATACTACGGGTTTTCCAATATAACTTATGCGTGAATTTGCGATTCGTGATGAGCGATTCGTAAGAAATTCGTGCATAGTATGTAGGGTTTTTATGAATGGAATTTTAACGAACAAGAACACACTATTCGCAAATTCCTCACATCACGAATCGCGAATACAAGCATAAATGATTTAATTGTTGTAATAATTGAATCAATACACTTCATAAATCACCAGTGTGGACAAAATCGAGATACTAATCTTGACAACCTTCAAGATAATCTGCTGTAGCCTTCATATAAATCTAATATAGACATGACTGACAATAATCGAGAAACTGAATTGTAATCCGTATACAAAAGGTATACACCTACCAACAGCAGTGCCTTTGAATGGGGGTTCCATCCTTATGAAGGAATCTCTGATTAGCCAATAACAAAAGGAAGAAAAGCCATTTGTCTCCTCTCGTCCTGATTGCATTGTTTCTAAGGATTCGGAGGACACTTTCTCCTTTTTTCATCGACGTATTGTTAAAGAATAACCGGAACAATCTTGTAGCCCTTCTTTCAATATTTTAAAGCAACCGACATTGCCAATGTCGGAGTATTAATTTAAAAAAACGTTATTTTAAATTAATTTTTGATGTACTTCTCCAATTTTGCTTTTTTGTATAAAGATGTTTAAGACAATTAAAAAGAGATAATCTCTTCTGTGAATTACACGGTATATATTTAGGTAATATGTATCATTTAAACAAAAATAAGGATTTATAAACGACCCGTTAGATTTATCTTATCTAAAAGACCACATAAATCTAGTGCAAAGCATCTAAATACTGGCAACGAAAAGTCTCTGGGGTTTCGTCTGCACACAAGATTACTCTGGTGGAGTTAACTTTACAATCGCTAGACGCTCGTGGTTAATGGAAATGCCTTACTGCCATTTACGAATACCATCGATTCGCGTCTAAAACACACACTTGAAATGTTTTTCAGTGTGATACTTTGTTATCAATATGATTGTTTCCCTGTGTGATATTTCTATACTGGGTAGTGATAAAATTATGTTCAATATTCATAATTTCCTTATAAATTAGAAAAGAAATTGTTAAAAATTTTTTTAAATAGAAACTGTTGTACTCTCACTTGACTTTGTCGTTTGTGAAAAACTGTAAATTTAATAACCAAAAGTGTGAATTAAAATGGCGCCTAACTCAAAAGGAGAGAACTGAAGTGTTAATGATTGTTGGATATGATGACAGAGCTTAAGATCTCACGAATACTTTCCCTGGCAGATGGATAGTGCGACGAAGACCAACGGAATGGCCACCTTATTCACCGGATTCAACCCCCTTGGATATTTTTTGGTACGGTTACTTAAAATCGTGGGTTTATTTTAATAAACCAAAATAGGAGTACCTACGACTATGATTTAGAAGTAAAATACAAAATTTCATCCCGGAAATTATTTAAGGTTTAATACAAAGTGTTCACACTTGTGTCGGTCTGTCAGAATGTTTGGAACACATTTTGAACACCATTAAAAATTATCTAATAAATAAAAGCCGCATTTTGCTTTAATTTTTTCGTTTACCTCAAAATTAGTAAACAGAAAAATTGTACTGTATTAATTTTTGTTTAAAAAAAGTGAGAAAACCTGGAACAACTACAATTTTTTCGTAAGAAATTGCCTTTGAAGGTGGGTCATATATGACACTTAAACCACTGTAAATCGATTTTTAGAAACTTTTGTAAAATTATGTTCATTATTTTTATATTTTTACTTTTAGTTCCAATGTTAACTTACATACTAATATAAGTTTCAGAATAAACAAGAAAATGAAAGAAAAATCAATGTTTCAATAAACGTTAAGGACGTCATTTTCTTAAAATAGTGTTTTCTATAAATACAAGAAATTTTAGACATGTCAGAACTGAATAATATAGTTAATGTTATCTCATCCAACCTGCGAATATTCAAAGATACCGCAGTAAAACGAATATATAACGACGGAGAGCGATCTAACCAACAAAGTTTTAGGTACAGACATCTTTCAAAATACATATTATTTGAAATTCAACTGTAGATGAAAATATTGTTATAACATAAACTTACATAGTTCTGCATATAAAATTGTGCACTATTGTTTGTAAGTATGTGAAAATAATTGTTAAAATGTGGGGTTAGAACAGCAAAACAATGTGTGTTACAAACGCATTTCAAAAGTTAATATATTATTTGAGAAGATTTGAAATAGTATAACTGGATAAATAAAACATCAATAATTTTATTTATGATATTACTCTTGCTCTACGTTTTATTTTTTGAGATTTCTGTATGTAAAACACATCACAAATCTTATCATTTTTGAAATAGTAAGAGAGTTTATGTAGATTCAAGCATTGGACAATTTTAATAATGCGAATTAAACAAATTATTTAATAAGTTGATAAATATGGAAACATAGAATAACTCTTACTAGAAAAGTGACATATACATCATAACTTTGAAGGTTGTTTTTATTTAAGAAATACAACATTGCAACCGGAAAAACCACGGCGTATTATCGAAATTTTCATGAGAAAACGCCACATCAGAACTGGACGAGGACAGAGCTTGTAACAGTCGTCATTTTTAGAGCCGGCACACATCCGCCAAGTTATGATAACAATCTCGTTAGTTACAGCAACGCGCTCTCCCCGCGTCGGTTTCAGCCAGTGCTGAAATGGCGGCGGCTACGCTTTCGCGCCCGTATAAATTTAATCAGATTCCTCGTAGTCGGCAACCTGGCGTGAGGACCGAAATTTAGACCGTACGTGACTGGAACGGCGGAAAATTCGCGTTTTAATATGCCCTCGTTACACTCGAGGGCGGTTTTCGTTCTTCTGAATTACCCGGCCCGTGTACTTTGTAAATTTCCAGACGCTTTTATCGAATTAGTGCCTTTACGGGGGTATTTAAGGCCTAATATGCCGGGAAAGCAGAAACCAGACAACTACGGGAGTAATTTTCAAAAATCCGTGATTTTCCAGCCTACACGTATACAGGGTGTCTTTAAATAAAGTAGCAAAAATGAGACCACAAATAAATCGATTTATCCTAACACACCTATATCCCAAGTCACAACAAAAAAGATACAGGGTGTCAAAGTTAAAATTTTATTTTTGATATTTGTAGATAACTTCTTAAAACATCCAAATATTTACATAAAATTTGTAAATCCGGGATTTTTGCCGGCGAGAAATTCAAATTTGTTTCTAATTTTGACGTCTCTAGTAGAGATCGTCACTTGTAACACATCACATTTCTTTTAAATCGCAGAAATTTTTTGCTGCTTAGTGTATCCATCTGACTATTGAAACAATCGATTCTCCTACCTGTTTAATCTCAAAAAGGTATACCTTTTTGAAGTCGTTAGGAGTAACAGTTTTCGAAATAATCCTATTCGAAATATTCAGTGCACCGTGCAGTAAAATAGGCGTTATAGAATGTTATTTATTTCTTTCCTTGGGATTTTCAGTCCATTTTTGTACATCCATTACATTTTAGATAAGTTCTGAAACACGCAGTATAGATATTGACAGATATCTAAATAAGTATGAGAGAAAAATAAGCAAATATATATTTTTTAACAACACGAAGATTTGAAAGCCTTTCCCAATAAAAGGGTAGAACTACTGTTTGTTTGGATAAAATATGATACTGCCTGTCAACTTTGAGACAAGCAAAGCGCAGAAAGCTTCCCACAAAGAAATGTTAAGTAATTTTTTGTGGGTGACCTAAAAACGGATCTGATCGATATCGACAAAGCATGTTATTATATAACAATTGCTACCGATACCAGTTCCAGTTATTTTAATGTGCGAAGAATACTTTCTATGATATAGCGCGTGAACATAATAACGCAATATTAAATTTGGAAAATGCCTGATAACGCACGTCACTGCGCTTCATTGTTACCTAACTTGATGAACGCATAACAAAAGGTCGACTCTGCCTATTATGATAGAGAGGATTATGGGTCAAGGAAGTCGTGTATTATTCAAATTCTTCGACGGACGTTTTCCCTTTGCGTTAGCCTTCAGTTTTAAAGGGCATATTAAAATTGTGGTAGATGTTACTAAAGAACACTTTGTTGACCAAAATTTATTTTTAACGTCAACGATATTCATTACTCACTGAAAATAGTATATTTTTTAATTCACACCTTTTATCTCTCACCCCGAAGCATTTTTCGACAAAATTCTGTTTGCACTCATCTACAAAAGCAGTATGAATTTTGTTCTATCACTCTGGGACACATGAGGCTATAAATTAGTCTTCATTGTGAATTCAGTCTATTCAGTTAATATGCGTTCTAGAGAAGCAGGATTTTAATATTTAGCAAGAAACTTGGCGGATCGATATACAAAAAGAAAAAAACTTTAATAACCGAAGCTCCAGTATAAAAAGGTATACATATTCAAAACCTGTTTGCTGTTATAACACTATTACCGTTGGGCAACTAAAATCGTTGACAAATATGTTTTCTTATATACAGATTTGGAAAGTAAGGATCTTGATGGTGAATTGTATTTTAAGCTTGCGTGTATTTGTGTGCTACACGCATACTTCGACCACAGCGTGTTTGCATCAAGCAGTGTTGCCAGGTGGGAAAAATTCAGTGCATGAGAATAATTTCAAAGAAGCATGAGGTTTGGAGAAAAAAGCATGAGATGGCTTAATTTATCAAAAAACACCTCTTGACACAGCTTAATTTTTAATTACTTTTGAAATGCGATTTTTATTTCATAATGTTATTCTTTTTTATCATAATATTACATTGTAAGTAGGTACTTACAGGTACTTACTTAAAAGTTATTAACCACGTAACCTTTCTAATTTATTTTATTGTTAGGCCGGGCGAACGTTGAGGCGCAGTTGACGTGACGCAGGGTGGTAAAATCTGTTGTTTCCAGAAAATGTAGGTACCCTTACGGAATAGAGTTAAGACTCACTGCAATACAGCGTGAATACAGCACACACACCGCATATCCGTAGACTGTTATACCCGTTTATGTATTCATTGCTAATTATTAAGAGAGCAGTCTACAATAAAGGACATTTCAAGTACCCAAATATTGTAGATACCTACCTCTATCTATTCATTTTTTTATTTCTCGTTAGGTCTTTGTTTTGGTAGATTTCAAAGAGTAATTTTAATAATTTTATTAAAAAGCATGAGATTTTGTAATCAAAATATGAGAGCATGAGATTTCCTCGGAATGCATGAGATCTGACAACACTGGCATCAGTTGACCGGACAGATTTGTAATGGCAAATTGGTGTTGGCGATACGGAACCGATTACCGTAGTAGTGGGGAATGCTAGACCAATGCACGTCGCCGCCCCTCTTAAAGTTCGTACCTTCCCTGGGATGAAGCGGCAATTTCTACTTTCTCTGTAAAGATCCGCAATTTCCGAATCTGTATACAGCAAAATAAACGGTATGAATCGTAATTCGTAGCATAAATCAAGCACGCCTAAAACAAACACCGTGTTATAAACACTTTATCCTTCGCAGGGAATGAACAGACGAAAAAAGGAATCTTCCTACAAATCCCATTGTAGAAAAAGATATAGGAAGTGCAGTTCCAAATCCTGTTACCTTGGACTTTGCGGATTCTGTAAGCTTTGGATTCTAATTCCTCCTATCCCACGGCTTATATGGAAGTGTACAAAGGAAACTGTGGAAGAGTTCTAATCCGGCAATAAATCAATTTGTCTGGAATCCGAGGTATTCCAATAAAACAATGTTGGAAGGGGCCAGTTCGGTGGAAAGTATAAAAATGTGAGAAATTTTATACGTTCGGTGTTATTTAATATTTGGCAAAGCATTGTTTTATAATTCCCTGTTCCATTTACAAACAATCTACAGGGACCGCCTCTTAAAAATTTCTAGACCTGTATCTCCGTTATTCTTTGAGATGCCTTGGCAATCAAAATAACATTTTGTAGGTCTGTTCAAACCTTTGTAAGTTATCCATTTAATAAAAAAAAAAACAAATTATTTTTACAAATTGGCCGACAATTTTTTTCTTTAACGCACTACATAAAAAATTCATTAACATTAGCATCAAAACCAAACACTATCGGAATATATACAGGATTAGAAAAGCCTGTTAGTCCATCTGCCTTTACGTGAGAGGGAAAAAGTAAGTCATAGAAATTCGTGCAATAGACAAGGATGACTTTATTGACGACGTTTTAAAATAGGATGCTCTCGGTTAGAAGTGGGAGTGAACCATTATTTTTAAATGATAAATTATTATCTCCGAAGTTTCTCCACTGTGAGCAATGCAAAGGCTGTATTAATTTATTGACTTGAATTTTTGAAATTTATTCTGTTTAACATTGTTGAAGCCTCCAAGATTTCCCAACCTATGTTTATGTGGATATCAAAAAAATTATGTGTAATGCAGAAGATTTCAAGGACAGTATAAAAGCAGGGTGTGCTGTTTTTTGTGGGAATATTCTGGAAAATATAGTAAATATAGATTCATTAAAAAACGTTATAAATTTTGCATTACTTAATGGGAAAAACTTCGAAAAGAGCTTATCATTTAAAAAGAATTATTCATTTGTGAATGAATGAACATATTAATATAATAACTGCATATATATTATAAACATACATGAATGAAAAGGGAAAAGGGAAAACAAGGTTCTGCTTCATGTTGTTCATATCAATCTTTAAAATAAACCGACTGTTTCCATATATCAATATATTTTGTCTTCATTCCACTGCATTTTGAAACAAACATGATTTCATCATTTTTAACAAACTACAGTAACAAATGCTGTTTTTTTAAATTAAATGGATCACTTCGAAAGCCATGAACAGACGACCTATAAAAGATAACTTGAGATAAGATAAGATAAGAAAACAACGGAGATACAGGTCTGGTAAATTTTAAGTGACCCACCACCCTGTATAAAAGTTTTCGTTTCCGAGACAACAATGGACCTCGAATTCTTGTCTAAAAACGCCAAATTACAATCATTCGATTATTGTTCCAATAACGAGAAATATGTGAAAGCATTAGCAAAGCAAGCACATTCCCAATTTTCCTGCTTCATACTATTCAATATCACCTCCACGTTAACATTCAAGGACAGTGTAACTAGAAACGTGTGACACTTTAAATTTACCCCGCACAAACATACACCGCCGACCACCCTGTAAGGAAAAGCACACCTACTTGCCGCCAAAACCCTACCCGATTCATGTTTAATAGAGGCTACCTTCTATATACGCGCCAAATCATCAGTAAATCAGTGCAATCACAGCGTAGGCTTAATACTAAATTATGGATGGGTTAAAGGGCTCCTACCTGGAGGGGGGTGATGGTGTCTGGCGTGCCGGGGTGCGGGGGGTACAGCTGGGCTAGACACATGATGGCCTCGTTGCAGAACTTCAGGCCCATCACTTCCTCATCCTCCCTTCCATATCTGCAACAAACAGGGTGTGAAATCAGATCCCCAATCCCAATGTAATCATATAAAATCCTTAGAGGACAAAAGAGCAGATCATCCAATTAACTATGCATTTTAGGCGATAAAATATAACGATCTTTCCCATATTTACGTATGTAACAAAATGCCACCCTTAAAAGATACAGGAAGTTTTGAAATCTTAAAATTGTTTTTTCACAATAGCTTTATCAGTTTGAAGTTTAACAGAAGTTTTCTTTCTCTAGCAAAAAGTTACTTTGTAGTTGCACACTTTAAACGGTGCTTAAAGGCGTCATTTTTATAAGAAAATGTTTTCAATTAATATATTAGCTGTTGGTCGAGACAGTCTAAAGAAAATCTGAGTAAGTTAGAAAAACGACCTCTATACTCTGTCAATTATACAAGTTTTCTCCAGGTTGCATCACAGTTTCCAGGCTGACAAGTCATTTAGAATAAGAAAAAATCATCATTTTCACCTGTTATGTTTTATGAAAATATCTCCTAAATTTTAGATATCAATTGCACATTGACAAAATTTTACACGACATTATAAACATTATCACATTCCGCAGAATTTAAAAAAAAAACTAGTAATACTTGAATTGATGTAAATTACATGGAGTATGGAACATAGTAATAAGGTACAATTAATTTTTCATATTCTCTAGCGCAGTTTCCCCCAAAAGTTAAAGGGAATGATTAAATTTCAGCATTATATTTTAGTACTACGCTAATAAGTACCTCCATCTACTGGAGGAGAAATAACAAGAAATATAAGCTGTATTTTTAGTTGCCAAATTCTTACTGCAATACACCCTCAAAAATTCACCTCGATTTGGTATTTGAATAGTCCATAACTTAATATTTATGTTTTCCTTTTGAAAATCATAATATATTCTGAATACTTATACATATATTTATAAAGTAATGATTTACAACTCGTAAAAAATTAAACACGTTTAATAGGTATACACAATAGGTCTAATTTTCATAAAAACTGTGTAAGAACCAAAACAGTATAATGAAAAATCATCACTATTTTAAGTTTGTTACAACACCAAAATTATATAAATTAACTCATTACTAATTTAAAATGTATACATATTGTGAAAAAATAACGAAATATATTGATAATATAACTCAATTTTGTGTTTGGAATAACACTTAGTTTAGAAAGCTAACTTAAAAATTGTTCAGTGGTACCCTTAAAATATTTTAACAACCTTTTGTTGATTCTGAGATAAATTTCACTTAAATTTTTTTACGGTCAGTGGTTTCTATTGCACCACGTCAGACCTTTGAAAACTCCTACCTGCATCTTTTACAATGGAATAACAACATATCAAATATGCTGTTATATTACAGAGGTTTAGGCATATAAAGGGGCCACCTACGCGCTCTAAATTTAATATTAATATACAATATCCAGTTTCATAAGAAATAACGAAAAGGGATGTAAACATTTCAGTTAGCTAGACTGTTTTTAGGGTATAAAAGCCATTTTAAGCTGTAAATAATTAAACAAGATTATAATTACAATCCTCCTAAGGCAGTATCATATTTAAATTATTTAAATTCGCCGAGCAACATTTCAAGATAACCCCCTTTAATTTTAATTCAGACTAATACATTGTATTATTATTTAAAACCTGAATTTCAAAATGTAAGTTAGTTGAGTGAGTGTATGGATAAGGGATGACTTTAATGCCTTTATTTTTCATTACTATGTCAAGAAAATAACGTCAAGAGGTGAAAACAAATTGTTATTGATGGAGCAACAACCCAATTTTATGCTGGAATGATTTACGATTTCTCGACCCAAGTCCTACGGCTCTGAGACGTGTGTAGACTACAGAATATCAGCTAACACTCATATGTGCGCTCTATGCTTTGGAAATTTTAATTATAATAATGAATAAATTTCAGTGATATAATATATAGAGTCGTACAAAACTGATGGAAAAAAATAAATGGTGGTTTGCAACAGGTAAAAATGCAACTTTTTCTCCTATGAAAATGTGTCGTAAAAAGTGCCCTTTGTATACACGAGATACAGCGTCTACATCTAGTGATCAGTGACTACTCAATTTGAAATAAAGGACTTCTCTGACTGAAGAGTTACACTAGGTAGTATCAGTTCTATATATAAATTTATTCAACGAAATCGATTGTAAACTTAAGCAAGTTAACAAATTAAAATGTAAATAGTCATTGACGTCAAACTCTCAATAGCTTTCTGTTCACCCCACAAGTACTTATATTGCTATCCGTCCTTTTTTTGTACACATTATCGTTCGTGGTAGTGTAAATACCTTTGCCCCACCCTTCCTTGTCGAAAGGGTTGCTCGTAGGGCATGCTATTGAATAAATAAATACTCCCTGATAGTGTCTGGTGTTAAATAAACAATTTCAGTGTTTGAATGTAATGGGAACGTAGGAAAGTTATCGGAATTGAAAACATTCACTTAAATTATACAATACCGAACTCAAAATGTTTGTCGCATTGACGAAATGCGCCCAAAATATGATTCCAGCCTTAATATTGTCCCATGAGATTGAATTTACGCGAAATTTAATTACATTTGGTGTTGATCGACCTCTATCACACTCCACCGCAAAGCCAATCGATAACTATTACAGATTTAGAATGCGTCACAATATGACCGTATAGTCATTAATCGTACTGGGCATTTTATGTATTCGTTTTATATCAAAATACTCCAAAAGGAAATGTATTCAATGTATTCTTTTACAGTTTTTAAATAATACAAATTGTTTTCATCATTATATGTCTAATTTTAATTAAGTTTAATTAATGTTTGAAATATTCCAAATGAACTATTTTCTGTGTGTGGAAATAGTTAATAAATAACAATCTTGCTGAAACCAATTGGCTTATATAAGTTACCATGTATGTACATCCTTGGGATATTGATAAAATATAAGGTACAATAATAAGCTCCACGACTTTTTGATGTTGAATTCTTTTTTGAGAGCCACCGGCTATGCACGGTAAATGGAGCACGAAATTATAAATGATTTTCGTTCAATAACTTTCGGATGCGATGAAGAAAAGCATGAATAAATGTATTCAAATGAAGGAGTCCGGCTTGAATGTATTTTTTAAGAAGCAGTAACGCGAGTTTTCCTCCCTTTATAATTCCTGCATTGTATAAGATACCGAAAAAATAATCAGAAATGTCTAGAGGAAATGGGATACAAATATAGGACACACACAAATAAAAATTAACCTGTTATAAAATTTTCCAATCAATGTTCCTCGAGAACAGTACATCCTATAGATCCTTCGATAAAAAACATCAAGTTTTCTAATTTCTTCATTCACATTTGTCTATAAGGAAGTATGTGGAAAATAGCTGTTAAAATGTGGGGTTAGAATAGAAAAATAAAGCGTGCCTTACAAACGCTTTTTAAAAGTTATTATTTTATTTGAGCACATTTTGAATAGTAAAAGTGGATAAACAAACATCAAGAATTTCACTTTTGATATATTTCACATATAAACCGTGTGCAGGTGAGATATAAGTGGTCTGCTTACTTCATGCTCGGTTTAAGCTGTTCGACTTACAGGAAGCGACCTACATTGCAGCAGGTACTTAACGCAGACCTCTCGCCCTGGGCGACAAACCATTAAATCTTGTATATAGTTAAAAATTGTCGAGTGAGTTGTGAAACACTCCGTGTAACCAAAACCATAAATTATAGGTTCAACTCCCGTTTTCCAAATTCGTATCAGTTTACAGAGTAACGAGATCAGATTCGTTACTAATTAGAGAGTAAATTTTAATTACATAACTGTCTTGAATGGGCGTATGTGGGTGATAAATGATATATAATGGTATTAAAGCTTCAGAAACTTAAATGCAAGTTTTGCACGTGATAATGAAACTTTAATTTTCACAAGTAATGACATTTTACATGAAAGAAAATTGGCAACAGAGGTGTGGGTTAATCAATAATAATTAACAACAATTATTTTTTTAAACATTGAGAAAACAACTGTAAAAGTTCTAGAGGCCCCGCAACAGAATGTTGATCAGTGTTATACATATCAAATAAAAATACAAAACTCAAATTAAAGACTGAAATCCAAAGCGATATTTAGACTAGTGCTGAAGCCTTTGAAAATCGTAAAAAGTGAAAAAAATAATAGTAGAACGAAACCCATTGGAAAAGGAAGAGAATACAACAAAAACGAAAGGAAAAATAATTTACGGGCGATCTTAGGTCGGGAAGTGGAAGGGGCTGGGTTTTTAAGGGTAAACAGCGGTTTATCTCGATTTCTGGCAAAACTACAAGTCCTATGGAAAAAAGTTAAATAGCAAAGTTGTAGATAATAAAAAGATCTACAACTTTTGTATTTACACTTTTTTCACATAACCTCAAAATTTATGTGAAAAATTCAAATAACCAAGTTTTTGGATTTTTATTTTTCTTTTTCAAAATTTTTTTTTACAAAATTTGGTGAAAATTTATCTTTTTATGTCCCAAACACACTTTAATTTTTTTAAATAAAATATTTATTTTTCACCTTATTTTGACTTAATATTCCTTTAATTTTTGCTGTATTTCTTCCTTTTCCAATGGGTTTCATCCTACTATTATTTTTCTTTTGTTTAAAAAAATATCGACCCTGGTCTAATTTGCACTTCTAAAGTGAAATATACAAAATTTTGAAAACAAAAGTATTCCAAAGTGGTCAATTTCAATTTCGAAAAGCATCATTTCAGTTGAATCTAAAGCAATTTAATTTCTCAAATTTCCTTAACTCAACTTCGAAAAATTCTTGAAACACAAAGAGTTAAAATAAATGCAGATCCTTTCTGAAGGAGGCATTTGAAAAGGTGTATCAAACGATCAATTTATAGCAAATAGAAATAGTATATAACATATAACCTAGTATCGTGTATCGATAAATTATTAGGTAAACTTCGGAACTGCACATATTTCACCGTATTACACGACACTGGCAGATTTTACCAAACAGAATTTGAAGAGTAAGGAGCTGCTTAAACAATTCACAAAAGGAATTATAAATTTTAAAGCTCTTCCGGCTTTAGGGTCCTACATTGAGAAGATTAGACAGTAATATATATATTTTGACAGGCTAAGAGCTTCTAACTTCAAAATGGTGGTAAAGGCTAAATAAGTTTAACAAACCACACAAGGACAACAAATATCCAATATTACGGTTCTTATGATAATAATAATTAATACCTATACTGATAACAATTATTTGTAATATTACAATTGTGTGAAATAACACACAGAATGTAATGTTATTAACTTTACTGTGTTTACTGTACTGTAATGTTACTAATTTCCGGGTGAATTTTGAATGGAAATGTTGTAGCATTTCCAGCGTTACTGCAAACAGTATTTTAGTGAGCATGAAAAAGCGTTTGCGATATGTAATTTTAATAAAAATAATGCCATTTGGCATAAAAGATACTTCTAGTAAAGAATATAGCACATGCAAGACTGAATTCTGAAAATGTAATAAAACAACAAGGACGATACATTATCGAGCTAGCAAATATACCCCATCGATCACTTAACGGTTGTCACCACTGAAATCTCCAGGGGTTTTCAGTCATAGACGCTTACATTGAAATTGACAAGCCCCTGAAAATTGGAACTGAAATTTAATTACGTAACATAAAGCTGTTTGTGTACTTGCACGTTTGATAACTTCGAAACATATTTGAAGCAACCTTTCCAAAGGATTCCAAACGGGGCGAAATTAAATATGTAACACAAGGAAACGTCTGTATTATTAAATACGCCACGACAAAGGAATAAATCCAGAGTTAATAGACCTCCGTTGTTCCCACAACGTAACAATTAGATACCCGGAACGCGATGCCTACCCACCTAAATAAAGGTAACAAGATCAAAACACCCACAAATATATGGAGTAGTACATGAATTTTACCAACAACGCCCTAGTGGAGCGTACATTTCACTGCCCACTCATGAATAAAGATATAGCAGATTTTATGAAACTTTATGGAGTGTGTAATTCGCCGACATAATGCAGAATACCCTTTGGCACGAGCATCGACATACTTTAAACGATCCTCTTGATATATCAGAAATTGGTAATAATCCCAAATTAATTTGTTGATACATTATTTTCTCGCAATCGCTATGACCATCTAATGAAACTAAATATGTAGATATTACAGCAAAAGACAATTTTAATACATCTCATTAGTCTACATAATCTTCACTTTTGTGAATACATTTTTCCCGCCGGACACTCTATTTTTTTTTATCCACCCTCGTACTATAAACAGTTAACGACAACAAATTTTAAAACTAATACACACATTTTTCTTAACGAAAATATTTTATTTTCACGACCTCGATTACCCCTCCAACCTTATTTCAAAATCCCTCTGTATCACTTTATTAATTCTGTATACATTTCTTGTCGATATGTTTACTTCATTTTATTAGTATGCGGTAGTAAAGCAGTAAATACTAATGGGATAACCATCATGAAATATGAATTTTCCAAGACCAAGTAGAATTTCTATAAACACCTGGACTTTGATATACCGCATTTATACCTCCAGGATAAACAGTTCTTCCCAGATATTACACATAAAATACGTGGCAAAATAAATTTGGCCTTACTGCGCGGTAATATAGTTTTATAGTTAGTTCTGTTGAAGATTATAAACTGCAGAAACCTGATCTTTCAGGAAATACGCGCGACGCTGTTTTTAAAAAGTTTATATTCTTATCGCAATTGAATTTGATACAATATTATTATGGGCATATGAAGCTAGAGTATAGGTCAACAATTGACTTGCTATCGTAAGCAAATAGAAAAGTAAATATTTTTAAACGGTTACTTGGCGGAACAGTACAATATACAAAATTTTCATTTTTGTGAGTACTGTTTGTTGTTACTGTTTTAAATTGACTGTGTGGCACTAATGGAATGGCAGATAGCGTATATAAAAAATTGTATTTTTGATTTTATTTTATTATTTTTTTATTTGCATCTATAACCCCCTTGAATTATTAGCAAAAGGCTTTCCTTTCCACATATTTGGATTAACGAATGATTCAGAGCGGATTTAAAAGTGTAAAACAAAAGGGCAAACCCATTTGTCACTAGAGGGCTTTATATATTGATCTCTTACAAATCGACGTTTTCGATACGGGTTATAAATTCGGTGCTTATATCAGGCCAGCCAGCCGGATGATTTGTTTTTACTTTTATAATGCCATTTCAAGAAAATGGGGGGATTAATTTTATTTGAAAATTTAGTGATGTATATAAATTTTCGACAGTCTGTGATGGCATAAAATTTTATATAGAAAACGATTTAGGAGGTATAAAGTGGATATATATCTTATATAAAGCTTAGTTTAGTTACGCGATTTCCACAAAGACGCTGATAAACTGCTGTAAAATAAAATATTTTATATACAGAGTGCAACTCCGAATGGGGGTCGTATATACAGATTTGGAAAGTGAGGATCTTGATGGTGAATTGTGTTTTGCCGCTTGCGTGTATTTGTGTCATGCTACACGCATACTTCCACCACAGCGTCTTCGCATTAGGCAGTGTTGCCAGGTGGGAAAAATTCAGTGCATGAGAATAATTTCAAAGAAGCATGAGGTTTGGAGAAAAAAGCATGAGATGGCTTAATTTATCAAAAAACACCTCTTGACACAGCTTAATTTTTAATTACTTTTGTAATGCCATTTTTATTTCATTAAAAAGCATTATGTTATGCTATTTTATCATAATATTACATTGTAAGTAGGTACTTACAGGTACTTACTTAAAAGTTATTAACCACGTAACCTTTCTAATTTATTTTATTGTTAGGCCGTGCGAACGTTGAGTCGCAGTTGACGTGACGCAGGGTCGTAAAATCTGTTGTTTCCAGAAAATGTAGGTACCCTTACGGAATAGAGTTAAGACTCACTGCAATACAGCGTGAATACAGCACACACACCGCATATCCGTCGACTGTAATACCCGTTTATGTATTCATTGCTAATTATTAAGAGAGCAGTCGGAAAGGACATTTCAAGTACCCAAATATTGTAGATACCTACCTCTGTCTATTCAATTTCGCCCTCGATTTTGCCTTTATTTCTCGTTAATTCTTTGTTTTGGTAGATTTCAAAGAGTAATTTTAATAATTCTACTATTTCTTTTTGTGTCTATTAAAAAGCATGAGATTTTGTAATCAAAATATGAGAGCATGAGATTTCCTCGGAATGCATGAGATCTCATGCAAAAGCATGAGACCTGACAACACTGGCATCAGTTGACCGGACAGTTAGATATGCAATGGAGAATTGGCGTTGGCGATACGGAACCTATTACCGTAGTAGTGGGGAATGCTAGACCAATGCACGTCGCCGCGCCTCTTATACTTCGTACCATCCCTCGGATGAAGCGGCAATTTCTACTTTCTCTGTAAAGATCCGCAATTTCCTAATCTGTATACGGACTACCTAACAAACACATAAGTTTCTGAACTGTTTGTAAAAATTAACAAGTGGCCCCATGTAATGATACTGGGTTACATTATTTGCTGACTCAAGTACGCTCAAGAAAAATATAAATACGTATATTTTGGTATTAGCTCAGGATTGAAACAAACGCATTTAATTTTATGATATTGTAATAAATGTAAATAGGTCCATTTGAATATAAACTATGCGGTATCTCAAAACACCGAACAACATTGTTTAAAACCCCTACAATTTGCTTTTAACACGTAAGGTAATCCTGGAATATGTAGTTTATTAAAGGCCAGCAAATAAAGTCCGAAAGCGTTGCAACAGTAATTGCATTACACTACAGGCACGTAAGCAAGCGTAACAGTGTTTTGCACTCAACGTATAGAAACCGCACAGTAAGCTATAGACTAGCCGATCCACATTCATTTTTAAAATCCCATTTTGTTGTCGCAGTAAACAACAGGTTTATAGAGAATTTTTACTACCATACCCCAGCATGTTTCCATTCGGGATATGTACAAGGTGTTTCATAACTTATCCGACACTTTTTGACTTTTCAATGACAAACAGATTTATAAAAAGATATTGTCACACCCAATTCGACGACTGTGGTATCGCAAAACGCTAGATTGCCCCGATCGCCCCTACGCGATACTGGTAAACAAACAAAATAATGCCGTGTATCGAGGCGCGACTGGAATATTGAGAATCGTTCGAGAAATGGATCTAGAGATGCTAGAAAATACTTGAAATATTCGTTTGGTCTATAAAAGAAGAATAAACGGCCGAGTTAGTCAGTCAGTTTGGATGGTTCAGTGGGATCAACTGGAGATTCAGTTGAGTTGTAATTATTATTCAGTAGTGTTTTTGTAGTAGTAGTTTTTCTGGTAAAAGAAAAAGTCGGGTTAGGAAACCCGAAAATATTCAATTAGACTTATGTTCTCTCATGTATTGTAGTAAAGTAAATATTATGAAAAAAAGTGGCAATGTGAAAGTTCAAAGATCGTTTTTTATAACGTTCGAAAGTAAAAAATATCAATTAATTGAGTAAACTAGTGAGAATCTGCGTGTTCAGAAACAGAGGACGCTTGCTTGCAGGTGAATGAAGACATCTTTGAATAGGCTTTGTAGAAATAAATAAAAATGGCGTTACAAACTTCAACAATTTTTATCTCGTTTTTTTGTTAGACTTTTATTTTTTAACAAATATGCTTTTAATTTTAAACTACATATACTGGTAAAAATGTCGAATAAATTGTCAAACGCCTCGTGTAAAATAACTAAAAAGGGCTGCCAACTGTATTTAATGTCTAATTTTAAGTATAGGTAATAAATAATACCGAATTACCTTGTTCAAAACAAAAATGCCACTCAGACCTGTATTTCTCGGATATCTATTTTGGAATAGAGATAAATGCACAGCGAATGTTCCAATATATTAATCCGATTCAGCCTGAAAATAAGAAAACAAACTGATCCTGAATGTAGACTGATATATTTTTATCTTTCAAATAAGACCTATCTCATTTGACTCAATTTAGGTTTTTAGTTTGCACGAGTGAGAAATGACGTTTACAACTGAGATGAATATAGTCAATTTAAGACTCCATTGGGCGTAAAAGAAATCAGCTTTTATTTTGTGTTTTGAAATCTTGCCGTAATACTTCTCTATTGCTGACAAAAGCAGTTTATTTGAACACCTAAGAAAATACTAGAATAATAAAAATTACTTTATAAAATTGATCTTGCAACTTTAATCGTTTGTTGAAATAAAGCCTTGTAGGCACAATCGTTTGCAATAATAATGACTCTCTTAAAACAGTTTTTGAACTTCTGGAAGTTCTGAATAGAAATTTCATTAAATCTCTCTTGGTAAGTGAAACAACTAATAACTAATGTTAAAAATTTAAAGCAGATTTCAATATGAATACATCAGAAGTTCAAAATAAATAGCAAAATTCATTTTAGTGAGTGTCATTAATATTGCAAACGATAGTACATACATTTTATACAGGGTATTGCTAAAGTAAGCCGTCAAGCTAAAACAGGAGCCAAAAATTGTCGATTTAGATAAGCGAACAATATATATTTTTATTTTTGTTCCCAACTATTTCGGCTACTTTTTCTTCAAAGGTAATTTACTTCTTTTTTACGTAAAAAAAATAATACAAAATATATTTATTACAAAGTACCTTCCCTTAAATACTAAATCGTCGTTGAAAGCGTATTTATATTAATGAATTCAGAAACAAAATAAGACAAGTATTAGTGCATCTCTGTTAAATAAAAAATGCACGGAACAAGGAAACATCGCACGATTTGAAATTCTGTGTGCGGTATATGAGAATTACTTTCCTCGCGTATATTTTTTAACGTTCTCATATAATATTCATCATATCCAAGACTTTTGCTTTTCGCTCGTTTTTACATACCATTTACATATTTATCAGAATGTGTACGTCAATATATCTGCTCAGTTCGTTGTAGAAAAATTAAAAAATTCATAAATTTTTATCTGAGGGATGGAGTCACTTTGGTAAAAAATGTAGGGGAAGGCAAACAATGTGTATAAAACATATAGCTAAAATGTATAATAAGTTTGGTGTTGCATTTACGTTTACGAATGAAAAATACGTTTTTTTTAATTCGTGGGATTCTCCAATTCGCTTTACTCGATCGCTCGTGGGCGATGGTTTCCTCACACGAAAAAAAAAACAGTATTTTCATCTCGTATCGTAAAGTACACTATTGTTTTATGATGACTGGACCAAAAGATGTTCACGAAAAACTTTACGGAGCTTAGCTAACGGTGGCCAAATTACATTAAGACAAAAGTACCGACGAGAATTAAATTATCCTTTTACATTTTAACTAATAAGATGACACAAAGACACGATACCGCATTTTCTTGCTCAGGGGGCGAATCCTTAAATCAATGAAATTAAAAATTTAGTCAGCTTAGACTAAATTAACTAACAAATTAAACTCTCATTCGAATTATCTATCCAATTCTAGCACGAGGTCGCGATTCATCCTGTTACATCTAGAAACTTGGGGTGGAAGTGTGCGAGCAAATCCCATGATAAATTATTTGAGCAAGGATAATAATCGAAGGCACGAGGAAGAGTCAATGCAGTATCAAAAGGATTAGGCTTGACTGTCGCGAATCGTTTACGTTGCGCCCCTAAAAGGACGATAAATGTGAGGGTATATTTTGAAATAAATTATGTAGCGTCACATAATGTTCTACACACGTTATTTATGATAGAGGGGAGAGGAAAATCAGTGCGAAAGGAGGCTGTCAGAGGAACGAAAGCCTATATGATTTGATTTTCATTCGACACGTAAAGAATGAAAAAAGTTATTGGTTTATCTTGTCGAAAATACGAGTATTTCTCTCGCAAGAAGGCACTTGAAACAGTAGCAAATAATGTCCGTGCTAAAGGTTCCCAAACACCTGTGTGACAAAAATGTCATAATTATAATTTTCATAAATTCTCTCATGCAGAAATTATAATTAAACAAAATTCGAGCATTCTACCTATTATACTTATTTTATATTTTCTGTTGGCGAAAGTTTAATTTCAGTCAAGAACAGGCACAAGTTTTACATTATCTAGATAACTACATATTTTTCTTATACAACCCTAGCTTTGAAACGCTATGATGTTATGTCAACTTTGTAAGTTACTTAAATACAGAAAACAGGGTATTCGTTTACAAAGAACCAAGCAAAAATAAAACAGCTTGCGGTTCGTAAGTTTGAAATAACTAGGAAACTTCTTTATTATCCATTTTGCACAAACTGGATACTGCTGGGCGAAGTTGTTTGTTGTTGTATTCAAAAGCAGGAAGATATTTAGTCCTGATGTCGACGATAAAAACTTTAAATTGATAGAAAATTTACGGGAGTTGGTACGGTATATTTCTTTATTGTCTAAAGCTATTTATTTGTGGCATAATTTTAGTTTTTCTTTAGTTTTATTGGGTTTTTGCCACACTTCTGAAAAAATAAAGATTAATTAAATAAGCCCTTGCGCCAAACGGATCAGTCAAGGGTTATTTTTGAAACTAAGTTTGCCTAACCAAAAAATCTCACACTGAAAAAAGCAGATAAGTAAAAAATAACAAAACTCACATCACTATCGCGCACTTCCGTATTTTTGACGTTTCTAAAAACTCTCCGTTTTCGTTCTCAACATAGTAGTAAAAGTATTAAACATATGTCAAGTTTGACAGTTTTTAAACTGTCAAACATTTTCTCCAAAAGTCAATATTAACGAAGCTACTTAACAAAATTATTTTTTAAATTTGTTTTTTGGCCATAATATTTTTAACATTATAACGTTTTTTTACATTTGTGTTTCTCCTTTTACCTTGTAGGAATTGTTTTCAATTCAATAAGAAAAAGGTGGAGACGGATGTTAAGTGACTGAAAAAAAAAACAATGATTTGATTCTCAAATTCTGCTGCTACTTTAAACGACATCTAAATTTACCAGTTCCATTACCACGCAGTCAATTAGTTTCAGTCTTTTCGCCGTGATAGAGTCAAAGTAAGGGCGTGCGCCACACAGAAAGCTTAATTAGAACTTTTAGCATCACTTCTGTTTGCCTTAGGTAAAAGCACACCAAATTAATTAATCATGAAAGACTAGATCTCATCAATTCGCTTCGCTGCTACACTCCCAGTGATGCCAGTTTCAAGCTTTTGACCTGCGGTTGCTCAAAAGCTGATCTATCAATTACTTTCTGAAACGTTTCCCTCGGTTGAAACACAACAAGCTTCGTCCATTTAAAATTGTCACCGTGTTTAATGTCTTGCCAACTCATTTGATAACCACTTATTTTATACAACAAGAATATAAAGCGATCCTTTTTGGCACGCGCGAGAAGTTTTCAAACAAGTTATAAAAATTTCGCGAGTGCGCAGGGTGTTTTTAAATGAAGTAGCAAAAATGAGACCACAGATTTCTTAAATATTTGTATGTTTTAAGAAGTTATCTAGAAATATTGAAAATAAAATTTGTTGTTATGTTCTTAGGTTACATCGCTTGATTTTCACCTAAGGAATTTGTGATCTCATTTTGGCTATTTCATTTAAAACACCCTGTATATTCGAGTTTTACACGATTTTTTTCCAATACTGTGGTTTTTTAATATAAAAATTAAAACACCGTTTGTCGATATCATTTTGAAAATAAACGTTAAATTTTTGTTATTGGTAGTAATATTGACAAGTAAAATTATTTTAGTCAGTTTCAATACATACTGTTTATCGTTTATGGCTTGTACAATGGTCGTCAGCTTAAAGTCACCACTTCAATGTTTTGTCCCTTTCTAGCACCGTGTATAATAAATGGCACTAGAAAAGAATGGACCATGGAACTGGTGACTTTAAGCTGACGACCATTGTACATGCTGAACCATTCTTCACAATCCAGAACACTCTGTGTAAACCAGCAGTTTACAACCCAAACAAAATTTAATTGCTTAGAAAAAGCTCTTTGAAAAATGACCCTTAAATCGTTTTATGAATATGCGAGGTATTTTTAGACGATATTTACTCGACAAAAAAATTCGCCAAGTAAAACATACTCCAAACCAATTTTAAAGCATTTGTAACGCTGAAAAGAAATCGTCCGTTTATCGTAATGAAAATTATCGATTTCAGGGCAAGACCACAACGTCCGAGTCTTGTGAAGATAAAATTTTATCAGAAACGAGGTAAAAATAAATAACATAATATACACGAGTAAATGTTGCGGCAAAGTGCAACACAACACAAAATTATTTCTAGACGAAGAGATTAAAATACATTTGAATGTTGAATGCACGACTGAACAACAAAAACACACATTCTGAGTAGTTTCCCAATGCAAACATTAAAGTAAATTCAACAGCGAGTAGTAAAAGCTAAGCGGAATGACGACGGAAACGGCTGTTTTTTCTATTAATGTTTATTTGGGTACTTTGAAGTCTTCTGAGCAAAAATTTCCATTTTAAATGTAAAATATATTTTTACGTGATACAAAGCAACATATTTTTTACAAATTAGTGCCATATACGAATCTGGACAGAGAAATATAGAACCAGTATAATTTTTTAATTAATTAACTTTGTCAGACATAAAAATATTGCCAGCTCTAACAAAGCAAGCCGTTTCACCGCATCAAGAACTTCTTAATTTTGTTTGTTCTGCAGCTTTATAAATTGTGAAGCGAATTAACATCAAAAAGCTCTCGTTTGCGCTTCTTTTCCTTGTTTACATCAGACCAGTTTAGAATGGATCAGAAGTAAAATTAAATTTTTAACCAAAAATTAGACGCAAAATTACTATTAAATTTAATATTCTATTCTATTTAAATCTATTAAAATTATTTTCTACTTTCAAATTTTACCGCTACATGGCGAGCTTATAAATTCAAATCGGAAAGTGAGATTTTCTCTATAAAATCAATTATTAGGTATATTACGTCGAATGATTTTGAACTCTCTTATTGACACTTTTTAATTTCAATTTTTGCAGCAATAATAATTCAAGAATTGCTGTCTAAAATTAGGAATGTCAATAAGTCGCCAAATCGATTTGTTCAAATAGAACATTCTACAGTCGAAAAAAGTATCAAATTGTGGAAATCCAGTTAAATATTATTTTGTCATATATGTACTGCTGAATGAATAACATCCTGTATAGAATATTATATACACATTAACTAGAGCTTTTATTATTTTATTGTCTATTCAATATTTTATTACAGTTTCATTATATTTTATTATAATTTTGAGGTAAAACAGTACTTGTTGATCTATTGTTGAAATTATATGTATAACTTCGAAGTCGAAGTTATGCTTTTGTAAATGGTATTGTAAGCTATTATTAATCATCTACGACTACTACTTTATTACTTCAATTAGCGGTTTGCTTGTCAGATGTTTGTAAAAGCCTTGGTGATTCTATTAATATTTTCTCCCGTGACTGGACAAACATCCGATAAAACATATGATGCATGATATATGATTTGAGATTTTTGTTCAACCTCTCAACTACTAGCTGGGTAGCCTCCCGTATGGGACCTCAGTACCTTCTGACGCAAGTCGGCGAACTAACCAAAACACTCTTCAGTTTTGTACGTAGAATTATGATTATATTAGCGTGTATTCAAGTACTGAAGTAGAGGTACATTTTTATTATTGTCATCATTATTATTACCATTGCAATAGCAACAGCGATTCTTTGAATTGTGATTTCAAGGCTGAGTACGGCACTGATAGGTGGTTAGGTAGGCTATTACACCATTGACAGAAAACTAATAAACGAGGTGTATTTAGTAATTTGTTTTGTTTTATTTAAAACTACTCAAATCTTCCTAATTTCGTAAATATGTAGCACATTCGAGGTAAGTTAATAAATAATATAAATAAACACAACGTAGGTAAATCTTCTCGATTATTGGCCAAATACTTCCTCTTTCAACAATGTTGAACGAACCCGAGGTATGTTACACTACAAAATTTTCTCAAGGTTTCCCGAATATACTCGCGACAAGAATTCAGACGACTTACGTCATACGAACAAATGAATAATTCATTATATTTTCATCAAAATATTTAAGAAACTGCAACTGATAGTAATAAAACTATATACTACACTAAAAGTTTGTATTATATATTGCACTAAATTGCAAAAAATGATTGTTTTTAACGCGACCAAATATCGGAAATTACGTTGACAATAAAAACAAATGTGTAACGTCAGCCGTGACGTAAGACGTCTGAATTCTTGACGCGAGTATATAAGAAAATTTATTATAAAAATATTCGATATCATATTGCCAGGTAGCCTGTGAAACAATACAAATGGTTCTTATTCTAGTTATTATTGACTGACATTTTTTCTTTGTGATTGAACGAGTAGGATGATTTTTCTCTATGGTGTACATAATATTTTCTATGATTTGTAAAATACGACTAGCAAGTCTCATACCCCGGACTTTCTGTGTCGCGTGAATGATTTCTATAAGGATGAAACCTGACAGGAAAATACTGAGCATAGATACGAGCTGCCAAAGCACAATATGGTGAAGTTAGCCATAAAATTCAAACTGACTAATGTACCACTCACTGCGACCTCTCGTGTTCAATGAATGAAATGAATGTGAACCAGAACCGGCTCGGTCCGTACTGAAATTTAGATACAAAGAAACGAGAGAAAGTAGTCAAGCCAACTAATACATTTAAATTTAAGTAAAAATCTATTAGTCTGCCAATAATAAACTTTCAGCGACCCTCTTCCTCGAAAGTTACCGCCATAGCTCTACCAACCGTACAAATAAAATGTTCGACTTACCGGAAAGTGAGGGTGACCTGGCCGTAGACCTTCCTGTTCTCGACGAACTCCGGATCGACGAGCAGGACGCCCTGCAACCTATCGATTCCGCTGCTCGATACCACCAGGTCTCGGGAACTCAAATACAACGTCAGCTTCTGGTTGGGCGAGGCCTTCTTGAACACCCTGCAAAAAAAACGACGGCGATATTAAATTCGGGGCGTCGTGAGAACTTTAAAGAGAAATTCGCGTTTATCGGTCCCCTCAAATGTCATCGGTGCGGTCGACCCCACGGAGAGAAAGTGTTTTTTTTTTAATTTCGTTTTATTTACTTCGGGATTGGAGCTGTCGCGAAATACTGGCACTAATTTTTACTTGAATGCGACGTCTCGTTTAATTTGCTTGTGGGCTAAAGCTCTCTGACGACGATTATTTTTATTTAATTGAAAAATAACATCTCTTAATACCTTCCATTTATTTCAATGTAGTTGAAAAGTTGAATGACCTTTGAAAGTAAAAAATTCGTCTGTAGACACAAGCGTGCGTGTCATTTTTTTGAAAAGGCTACAAATAATCAGTATGTGGTCAATAAATGGATGAAAACTTGTTGTTTTAATGAAGTTCTAATAGTATTAATTCAATTTGATACATAGTGATTTTCCGGGTTGTTATGCCGTGACCTCGGTAACTGGTAGCTGCCAGAAACAGAGTTAAAATGCACATGACTGAGTGAGTTACGGCGAAGCTTTTGCAGAGTCACCACTGAAGATGCCGACATTGAAGAGCGGCGAAACGTTTGGAAGCATGGGATGCGACCAGTTACAGCGGGGGCTACGGAACGCCTCGGAGGACCACCATTATCCGAGGAACGGTTCCGACCGTAGCAGTCGTAATACCAACAATAGGAACCGAAATCAATATATGGACGGGCCCAGAGACACCGATAGCGGGTCTGTCCCCACAGAGCCTAGCCCGAGAACAACCAGGGCAGGTAAAAGAATCCCGGCTAATGCTAGGGATGTGCATTTTAACTCTGTTTCTGGCAGCTACCAGTGACTGAGGTCACGGCACAACAACCCGAAAAATGACTATGTGTATCAAATTACAGTACTGGCCGTGAAAGCCTAAAAACCACTATAGTATTAATTCAGTAATTCATATTCAACAACCACATAAACACTTGTTTTATACAGAGTTCTTAAAAAATATGTGAAGAAAAATAGTTTTTCCTAAATTTCTTGAGAATTTGTTCATGAATGAATGATTTTTGGTGTATGTATAGTCTAACACTATGAAATTACGTTTTATAATAGTGATATAGTAACCATAGTGACCGATTATGTAGAACGTCATGGCAACACAGATATTTTATCAAGTAAGTGGACGTATTTAAAAGTTTTTGTTACCTCTTGAGAAGTGTTTTCACAATAAAAAAAATAATAATGAGTAAATGCTGGAAGTATAAATTTTGCTTGTAGTTCAACGACCGACAATCTTTCATTACTGCTAAATAAAAATAATAATTTCTCGCCAAGATATTTCAGAAAATTTAATCAAAAGCTCCACAAATGGAAAATTCATATTCGGTAATTATGATGAATATGTTTTAAGGTTAATAATGAATTAAACTTTTGGCGTCAAATGAGAGTAATTTTTCGTAATTAATTATTTTAATGTAATGGCTGAGTGAATAATTTTTATTTCCATAATTAATTATGTACGCCTATAAGGAAGTTAATAATGCAAATTGGCTGAAATAAAATGTCAAACGTAATGGAAATGTGTATTTTTTTAAAAGAAACGTTTTGTACTGGATATCCCCAAAGAGACAGAGACAATTGTTTTAATGCAAGCCTATAAATAGATGTATTTCTCAAAAGTCTTAAAAACAATTTTTTAGTACAAGTGTTGGTAATATGAGCCCCAATTTTTAAATGTATCTTTGTTAAAAGAACATTTCAAATTTTTAATAATATTGACACTAAAAAAAATTACGTATGAGCCGGTATTATCGAAAGGCACATCATAATACAGTGGCCAGCTCAGCCACCTGACTTAACACCCCTTGAATTTTGCTTATAACGGCAAAATTTACGACGTGGGACATCTAAGTAATGCGAGCACAGTTGAGATACGGCAAATATTTCTTCCGAGATGAAAAAACCCAATGTGTGCATCGTCTGGGATATTGCAACGCAGTAAATGCTCTTCAATTTTTGAATTATTGTGCAGAGAACTGATTATTCCGCAATACGAATGGTGTCTTCTGAAATACATGAAAACGGTAGTGTTACATAGAGAAAAAGTCAGTTATAGTTAAATCACCCTGTCATATTTGGACGTCAATTTCAAAACCCTTTGGAAACTTGTCCCCGTTCCAGGTTTATTCGAATTAAAACGTACAGCCGTTAATTTAATTCGCTCACGTTTCCAATTGCCAAACTGGCGTTTAATTAACATTTTAATATCTAGCCGGCGAAGTTTGGGATTGTTTGTTCCCGGATTTAACTTTAAGAATATCCAAATCGATTCAGGGTACAATGTAACACGTAGTTAGATTAAATTTATAAAATTCAATTCAAGACCTTAAATTGGATCCTCAACGGCGTCACGCTTTTATCAAATATGACTTTTATTATGAGTATCATCTAGATTTCACAGCAAGATTAATTTCCCTAATTTTTAGAATGTTTATCAAAAAACTTTTCCCACGAACTGAAAGAGCATCGCTTAGGTAAGTTTTTGATAATATCTAAACGAACCTACACACAAAGGATTAAATAAAATCCACGTTTAAATTTGTCTCTTCGCTTTTACAAAGTAGAAAAACCACGTTTATGAAGTTGTGGGTAAGTAACGGAGCCACTTTGGATTTTATTGATTAAATCATTTAAATAATCCATTCATTCCTAATAAAAAGAGTATAGAAATATTTGTTATAAAAAGGTTTGTTTTTCTTCTACACTTCCATAATTGTAGAAAAGCACGGTTAAATAAAACAATTAATAATCACAAATATTGTAACACTTGGTATATAGGTATTTTTGTTTAAATCGACTCAAAAGTATCACCACAGCATAACGAAACCAGCAAACGAACTCGGGCAAATAGTTTCAGACGCGCAGCTTTCTCAGCATGTGGAGCACCATGTAACTGTCAGTGTCAGTATAAGCGAACGTTCGTTGGGAGAGGAACTAAGATATCAGAGACGTATTCAGTATTGTTTTGTTGTTCGAGAAAATGCCTTCTGTGACGCTGGCGTATTGCCCCAAAATAAATTTTAAACAGTCCTATTTAATGCTTCTATTTCATAAAAATTCATACCTTCATTTTTAGCTAATTCTCCTAATTTAATGAAACCTAATAGATCGTTTTCGTCACTTGAATATGTACGCATTTTGAAATTATGGTTTTCCAAATTGACTCGTGAAATTTAAAGACTCAAATAGGTTGCTGATGTTCCTGACAAATGTCTCCGTTTCTGTTATTTCTAAATGAAGCACTTTAAATCTAATATAAATATTCATACACGATGCTGCCATTAAATAGAAAATTTGCATCCTCAAATCCACAAATTTTATCAATGTCTCTTGTATAAAATAAACTTGCTTTCGGACTAATTTCGCCTACACAGACCATATACAATTTATTTAATTCCTTTTCTAAAATTTTGAGAACGTCATTAACTTTAGGGGTAATTTTGATATGCTTTATAAATGACTGTAAAGTTGACGCACTAAGTAAACAAAATATATTTAACAAGTTTTCTTTTATATAATTTGGGACCGAGATTATATAGTGACAAACAAATATTTTTGAAATTTTTGGAATAGCTGCGCCCCTTTGCCTTTCTACTATGTTCAGACATTTGCACATTAATTTTGGATTGTTTGGAAATCTATATATGCCTCATAATAATTTCGTTAAATTCATAACAACCATGGAGATCCTTTTCCAAGAGAATTTTGAAATACTTTCTGCTCAAAACAATGTTGTGAAAAAGTTTGTTACATTATTTAAATATTTACATTTTGTACATCCTTGTAAACATTTTAACTATAAATATATATATATATATCATTTATATGCTAGGTTTATATTATACAATAAAATGTGTAAGTAGAAATTTCAAAGTTGTTAATACAACCAGAAAACAATAATTTAGAGACATAACTGAAAATAAAATAATTAATAGTAGGTAACTTGTTTTATTATTATAAATTATTTGTATTTGCATTCTAATGCATTTTATGTAAAGGAACGTAATTAAAATATGTTTAATTAAACCTTTGCAAACAACAAGACTCACGGTCTTGTTTGTATTAAATATTTGTTAAATACGGCCCTGCTAAATGTGAGAGAGAGATAGGAACCAGCAAGCACCCGTGCCACTAAACGGGCCTGTCTGAAATAGATCAAAGTACCGACAGTCGAGTCATTTTACTGGTTTCGTTATGCTCTGGTATCACCTCCTCAAAGTTTTGTAACGACTTGCAAGACAAGGTCAAACCCGAAAATCCCGGAATATTTGGGACTGAAAATTAGCAGAAGATTGACAACCACTACCTGTTGATGTACATTAGAGTAACCACCCCGTTGTCAAGACACGGTAACCTAATTAAAAGTGACAAAGAAAGGGTCATTATTTTCGATCGAGTAATCTGCGGTTAACGGCTGGCTTGATATTTTAAAATAAAATATCCTACTGTCTTAAATATAATAGTTATTTATTCGGCGATAAATTTCAAAACGACATGAATTTAGGCCGATTTATAACCTTCCCCCACCCCCACGAGCTTTTACGTTAATAACTTTTTTATTGGTCGTTTAATATCCTATTAATAATAAAAAAAATTACGCCCCACTTTCACTATAAAGTACAGTTTCGGGGCTCGTAAAATATCAATCTTGCAACAGAAACGAGGGCGGATTTCAACGCACAGAGGGGCAGTTTCATGTTTCAGTAATTTCGACAACGGAGCGTGTAACACCCTCTTTCGAGTCTGTTGGCAGCGCTCCTTCGTTTTCATCCACCTACAAAGTACCCCGAGACAGACGAAAAGACTCTTGTAAAAGATTCAAGTCTCAGTGAGTATTATATTATAAGGCCCTGTCTTCTTTTTAAAGTAATCGACGAAATGTTAAAAAACGAAAAGATAGACAAAAGTTAACTCAGGGGTAGGAACCGTTTTCATTGTTAAAATTACTGAATTTGCTGACCAAAACAAGTAATGTCATAGTGGTTTTTAGGTTTCCACGTTCCGTAGCCACTGTAACTGGTTGCATCCCATGCTTTCAAACGTTTCACCGCTCTTCACTGTCGGCATCTTCAGTGGTGGACCACTATTGTCCCAGGAACGGTTCCTACCGTATGAGTCGTAATACCAACAATAGGAACCGACATCAATATATGGGCGGGCCCAGAGACACTGATAGCGGGTCTGTCCCCACAAAGCCTAACCCGAGAACAACCAGGGCAGGTAAAAGAATCCCGGCTAATGCTAGGGATGTGCATTTTTTGTTTCTATCCCAATATTGTGTTATGTTCAAAAATAAATTTGTCTGTCAATACAAATTCATATGAAGTCAGAAAAGCTATATGGAAAACAGTAACGGCTTGAAAACAAAATAAAAATCTCGAACAAGCTTCAATTAGGGTCGCCATAATTCATATAACGTTCTGAATTTTAGTATCTGAAGCCAATTGATCAATAAAATGAAATTCTAAGTTTGGACTTCGAGGAGAGTTATAATTTTTACTGCTTGGGAAAGTTTTTAAGTGGGCAATATCTGAGTCTGAACAATACTTTCTAATAATGATTGAAAAAGTTTCCTCCTTTTCCATCCAAGGCGAGTAATATTATATTAAAAATCACATATACCACTTTTATATTATAGCACTGACAAACTTTTCTAGAGTATAAATTATTATCCAAGTGAAACGTGGAACGTGGCGTTTAAATTTACCAGTATGGAATAATACTTTAAAAAATCAAAGGAAACAAAAATGTGTAACATTACCTCATTGCTCATTTCACCCACTTTTACAAAAAATATTACTGGTGCTTGTCTCCATTACATTGGTGTATTTCACATACTGTCAACTTCTCTTTGTGAAAGTAAAATATAAAGCTTATCGCAATAATAAAGCAAAACGTATTATACAGGGATATCTGATTTAGTTACATACCCAATTGCTTCGTTTATACAGGGTGATTCTGTCGTAATGTCATTAAATTTAACCACGTATTAGGAAGGCCTCAGAAAAACGAATGTTTCCGTTCTTTCATAGACTATCACTCGCTAATACGTATATGTACGAAACCAATAAACTCCAAGAAAATGAAGGAGCTTGCTGAATTTTCTTACATATGATACAATAGTACCTATTAACAAAGGAATTTTTGATTGACTTTTCGTTAGATCTGTATTAGTGAGTGGAACGATTAAGAACTTATTCAAAAGTTGAAAGTAGATTTCATTACAAATCCGTCTGCAATTTAAAACAAACCAAATTTGTTTTAAAGAGTGTCATTATTAGCGCAATAGATAATACGTCTGAATCGGTCAGTGACAGCTTAAAAAGGGGTTTAAATAATGATTTGAAAATGTTTTTTCAACGTAAATATGCTCTTAAAAAATTTTTCATTTCTTTGAGTGTAGTGTGTTTAATTTTATAAGAATATATTTCGTAGGAAACAAATATGTACTACGTTTTTATTTTAACAGAAGGAATATGTCAATTTGAATAAATTAAGTCAAACGTACGCATAATTCAACTAAAAATTGTATAACGCTATTATTTTTTACGAGTCGCTCATATCATATAACTTTTTGATAAACTGTTCATTTTATAAGGCTCCAGAGGAATGTCAAACACAATTTTATATCCATCTTTAATGCCCAGACGAGTTATGACTTCTAAAAGTCTTAGTGTACAAATTTATTGGCGCCCCTTTAGAGCTATAACTGTTTCAGTCATTCCAGGAATCGTTTAATTTTATTAATACTGAAACGTTACTGTCTTTCTCTTTAGATTTAAAGTAACGCGTTAACTTTATTGGGACAATCCAACGTCTTGAACTGTAACAGATAACCAAAAAGATTCCAAATTTAATCGCCGATTTTACTGCGTTGTTCCAATAGATACCATTTAAGTTCGTTTGAGAGATCGTCCTTCAAAGTCCTAGTTGTTCCGACAATTTGTATAAAGCAAATAGTTTGCCCGGAGTGCGTAGAACTTCTATTTCAATTTACATGACTGAACAAAATAAATTGCGAAACTTTATTGATTAATTTTCCCGAAATTGGGTATAACAGAAGGGGTGATATAAAAATACATTAGAGGAGAGAAGTAGGTCACCGAATTTAGGTCAAATTTAAATTAATGTTCTGTCTATGTGGAACGAATGATATAAATATATTATTTTTTATTTGAAAGTGACTCCGTTGTGGGCCTTTTCAGTGCGCGGAATAATTAGATGATTTTTTACCTAATTACCCACATATAACAATTGTTGAGAGGGTCGAGGAAAACACAAAGTGGAAAGTTAAGCAACGTTCAATTTCAAATATTATAATGAAAATTTCACACCTCTGCTTTCAAACCAATAAGATGCCTTTCTTTTGACTCTTTTGACATCTTATTTATGTACGAAATATGGTGGATATACCTACACATATGAATTTCTTCAAAATTGCGTCTTGATACTTGTAAAAAAAATATATTTCTACCACCTTTAGTGACCTAAAATTGCCAAAGAACGATAGATTGAACTACTACCCATCTGATGTAACTAAAGTTGGAAATTTTCTTATTTAACGAAATTTGGTGGATATACCTGCAAAATTCAACAAATTGTTTCCATACACTTGCTTCTGATTTTCTAGTGTTATCTGGTATTAGGTTTTGAATTTCTTGTCTAATAACTTGTTGATTATATTAACACAGTAGTTGTATTAAACCTTGCTATATACAGAGAAAAGTGTAAAATATACATAATCTCATGAAGAATCTCGATAAACACATATTTTTACATTCTTGGCCCGTACTTTATCGAGGTATCCCACTTCTGATTCTATTGTACTCGCACCGTAAATAAACCGTCAAATTAATCGTTGCCTTCCGTACCTTTTCCACTGATACTTAGATCTTCTCCATTCACACAATATATCTATCTTTCTATAAAAACCGCATTGCTCAGACAAAATTTCAGCCCCAAACGAAGCCTACAAAGCCGTAACATATTCACTCTCCCCGTTTCAGTTTAAATGATTCGCGGGGGCTATAAATCTTCCAAACTTTAGACATTCCCAGATAGTACGGCCCCAGATCCTGGATCCTGTCGCTTCCGACCTTTATTACGGCAAACTTCTAGACCGCCTGTTGTAAAATATAACAGTCGCCCAGTTCGTCTGGCCCCAATTACATCGCGGGTTTACGATCTCAACTTTTTTGCAAACACTCCGGTGAACGAATTACTCTGCTTGATTGATATTCTTTTCGTTTTCTATATACAGTCCCGAAATTGGGGTAATTATAGGGCCCGGACGTGTCATTAATTTCATTATACGAAAAGTACACAGCATTGAATTGGAAGGTAGGTATCCGCCCTTTCCGGAGGTATCGTTGAAAAATTGATGTATAGCCTTTCAAACTGACGGTATTGCTTTTTAATTAGGTATCAAAATCGGACGACGTACTGGAATAAATCGTTGATTTCTGATGTTTTTATTGATGCTATTTTATACTGAGTATCCAGAAAATACGTGTATAACATTAGAAGGCGATTTAGTTATAATCGAAATTGCTTCGTTTATCCATTTCAAAGATTTACAAAAAAAATGGTTTTTCCTAAACTTCTTGAAAATTTACACAAATGTTATAAATACAAAGATAACTATAACTAACTATAAATATTTTCAGAGCAGATAGAGAAAAATAAGAATTAACAGAACCACCTTTCAAAAATTTTCCAAACTTATTTGTAAAGCGAATTTTTTTTTTCAACTACATTAAACCTCTATTTTAGGTTATTTATTTCGTACGTTTGATGTTTGGAAGGAAAAGTAACCAGCTACACAACTGCGCCGGACTGAAGACTAAACGGTAAAGTTTTAATGACTATTTTTTCAGTTTTTAATGTTTTATAGTAATTAATTAATTATAAAGACATTTGTGTCGGGTACAGATATGTTCCTACAATATGGTTCGCCCAATGCTATATGGGGTTTGTTTTTCTGGAGTCGCCGGCAAATCTAGCGGAGCTACAGTACACAGGATTTTATAATTAAACAAAGTTTTATATTATCTAGTATTCCTTCCTATCGATTGTCTTAGACTAAATGGATATTTTATTTAACTGCCCGTTTTGCGTGTTTTTATTGTTAGTGAGTAATCCTTAGGGGCCTATAATGAATGAAAATGTTGCTTTAACAGTTTGGAACGAAAAATAATGCGAAATACTACAGCTAACCGGATTAACTTTACGTTTCAGGTGAATACTATTAATAGAAACGATACTTTTCGTTGTTTCTGCATTTGGCAATGTAACGCCGCATAATAGTTAACAGATCTAAGCCATCTCTGACGATGGTTCTCATATGCGTCAATTTTTCAGAGAAAAGCAGGGTTATGTAATAAATAAATACATTTATGTTTAATGGCATCATGTCTCTGCAGCCTTTCGTTGACATTTGCCACAAAACATCGTGTTCATTATTGACAAACACATGTGATATTGTCTAATAACTGTCGTAAATTTTACCTAATTAGTGCGTCCTATATAGTGTCTTTAATGTTCAAACACCTTCACGCGCCTGTGCCAAAATAGAACACTTTAACAAAACTATATACAGTGCTTTCGAGAAATAACGAATAAATTCATTATTTTTGAAATTGAGAAGTTTTCGAAAAAATCCCCTGGCACGTCGATTTTGTTTTTAAAAAAGGCACTTTTTGACATACGACCCACATTTGTGACGTCATCGTTGTTCGAGATATGACGTCATCGACAATTTTTTTAAATAGCAACCCCCAATTTTGACCATGCCATTTGAAAGAGCGTGTCATTCTACATACATACATCATGAAAAATTATGGTGTTACATAACAAAACTTTCAAGAAAATTTAATTTTCACAATACTGTGCACCTCCCCATTATGCAACACCTGTTCTTGCTTATTTAGATGAGCTGTTCCCGAATCGTTGGATAGGGAGAAGGGGGCCGATTGAGTGGCCTGCCAGATCGCCTGATTTGACACCCCTAGATTATTTCTGGGAATACTTAAAAAGCAAAGTATACGTTAGTAGACCGGTTAATTAGGAAGATTTAATAGCAAGAATTCGTCACGAGATACATCGTATACCTCGTGAAGTTGTTGATAATGTCCAAAAAGAATTTATTAATCGTCTTGGCTACTGTCAGGCAGCCAACGGTGCACAAATAGAACATTTAATTTAGTCGATCTTTTACATAATCATTATCATTTTCAGTATTGTGAAAATTAAATTTTAAAATCTTCAAACATTATTATCTTGAAATTTTTGTTATGTAACACCATAATTTTTCATTATGTATGTGTGCAGAATGAAACGCTCTTTCAAATGGCATGCTCAAAATTGGGGGTTGCCATTTAAAAAAAATGTCGATGACGTCATATCTCGAACAACGATGACGTCACAAATGTGGGTCGTATGTCAAAAAGTGCCTTTTTTAAAAACAAAATCGACGGGCCAGGGGATTTTTTCGAAAACTTCTCAATTTAAAAATTAATGAATTTATTCGTTACTTTTCGAAAGCACTGTATAAGTAATTCCCGTGTTAAATCCGATTTCTGACAAACAAACAAGTTAAATATTAACATGCCCGTGACAATGAAACAATGTCGATAATTATAAATTATTACAATAGGAAACATTTACGATTCCTGGAGACAAATTAGTTATAAATCAGTGCGCGTCCGGACTGACATTAATTATTGCAAACGGGCCTGTGGGGGAGCAGTTATTAGATTTCTATATTTAGTACCGAGCGCGTGAAAAATGATCGATTGGTTTTGGATGGCAACTATCCGAATTACGGACCCCAGAACAAGCAACCGCATTTAATTTAATGGAAAATCCCGTGAAAAATTCCCTCGGGATCGGATTGTCTAGCGAATCGGTTAGGGAAAGAAATTATGCAAATGTTTTTAGAGACTTTAACAAAGAACGAAGAGTTTCTACCAATTCCAATATGTGACAACTTTTCACTTCAACATCTCATCAAATTAAGAAAAATAGTTGTTACTCGTATAATGAAACCATAGACTTATAAGCAAAGGGAAACCGAATATCATTTATAAATTGCCATTTGATTTGTAACACTGTGCATGGGTATGATAAAGAAATATGAGAGATAGAGAGAAGGTGAAAATTCCGACTTAGCTATGAAAAGACAGTTCAGGATGGGAAGAACACAATTTTACACATACTTGACACTAAGACATCATTTTCTTAACAATTTAACAGTTTTATGAAAAAACACCCAACTACAAAAAAAAACGGATTCCGATTAATAGCAACACTGTACACTGAAGCTTATTATGTGTAGTGGCAGGAGAGAGAGAGAGTATCAATGGACACGTGCGTAGAAGAATAAGCAACATCGCTATAATTCTTCTTCACTTTACTAATATGGAATGACAACGAAATAAATATATTCAATCACATTACTTTGAAGCCATGAAGTGTTAGTCAAATTATAATTGCAATTATTACCATGTGGCATTTATGCTAGAATTCAGAAATTAATTTCGGATCGGTCTGTGGTCGCGCGGTTTAAGGCGTCATTAGTACTTGAATCGAGGTGAGTAGATCGCTGTGGGTTCGACCCCCGCAGCCGGTAGACCGTATATAAGCTATATTAGTGGAGAGATTGGCACCCTCTCTGCGGGTATGGTAGGGTGGAAGAATGTTGGCTTGGGTCAATGTGAGGGATTGATACCGGTTGACATTTGACTACCCCCCTAATTAATGAGGTTTTCCAGATTTCCCTCATTCCTGCACTGAATGGTGGTTAGGACCTACCAAGTTGGGCTACTATGCAAAAGATTAATAAACGTAAATTTACCGGGACACCTTATATAATAGCATGGTGAAGCTAGATTATTTGTGGTCCCACGAGCCGGAATTCCGAAGGAAATTTATTAAGTTTCTCGTAATAATTTTGGATTTATTGTCCGAAGCACAAACCACAAGTTTACAGAATGAAAATCGTTTCTTTCAACGTCTATTGCTCCTTCGAAGGAACGCCCTGTATTCATCAAAATTAGAATAAGTGCGTCAACGGAAAAAAATCGTTACCAATAACTAACGCTAAATCCTTGCTTCCCTTTGCCATAATTGCAACGTTGATACACAAAACATAAATCTTACGGCAACAGAAGTGGGATGTTAAATGGCGCTATCTCATATCGTAAAAACAAATGCGAGTCGCCTGGAACCATCTGAAATTAACTGGGAATTAATGATTCCCGTCTATCCCAACAGCGCAGCACCAACCCCAAACAACATAATCATACGGGAAATTCCACACACTCTCTAAGCCTTAGAGGAAAAGTAAAACGATTCCCAGTGTAATACAACTTCCCGTTACTGGAATTGCTAAAGAGGCGCCTTTTAAAATTTTCACGAGTCGCTTAATTAAATGTCTTGCGTCTCGGTCCTCCGGAGAACTCACACGTGCTCGCGACCTCCCCAGGACGCAAATGAAACAACAAAACTAAAACGTGAGCGCGCAAGTCTCGTTTTATACCGAATTAAAATCGAAGGTATATTTTTTCAGAAGAAATTAGAAACTGGGAATGTATGCAATAAGCCTGTCTGTATATTATGGAACCCCTTATACAAATCATGTTTCATCCAGTGGCACATTTTTCCATGTCACAGTTTAGTACTAAAAATTAGGAGAGCAGAATTTAAATACAAGTGATAGTGGTAAGTGATAATACTTTCATAATAAATCGTATTAATTTTTCAAGTGTCAAAGTTGAAGAAATTACTTAGTTTTTTTGAGTGTGTCCTGCTAAAAAGAAAATTCGTCCCATGTATTTAACACCATAAAGCACATAAAAGCACAACTCACATAATATACAAGATTTAGTATTAAAAAAAACACAAAATCGTCAACGTACAAATATTTAAGCTGAAGTTGCAGGCAGATGACAGACAAACAAAATAAAATTAGTTGCTCAATTGTGCTTAATGTTGTTCTACCACTTTTAAAGTAAGAAAACATTTAAAAAGTTTATTTAAGTAACTCAAAGAGAAAAGTACCGTAAGATATTGGTCCAAAACTAACAAATAACATTATTCTATCTCTAGAATTTAACGTATTGTTAGGGAAGCTCACCACCCGTCTAGCTTATTAATTATGTTCCTATTTGCTTTGAAATTTATGATTTTTGTAATACCTTTATTTTGACGATTTCCAGAAAATTCCAGGTTATATTCGATTTAGTTCTAGATGCGTTCTCGAGGACCTAGAAAACTTCAAGAACCGAAAAATATATATAAGCGGGTCGGTTTCGCATCCATACGGCAGTTTATGTTTATGTTTGTTTGAACTACATTTATTGTGTAATCACGTCGTGGCAATAGAGTTTGTTCTTCTGCGTGATGTAACAGTATTAACATAGTAATGAACCAAATTTCAATGTCCCTTTTTCAAACAAATAATTTAACACTTAAATATATGTCAACACTCGATTCAGACGAATATTCTTGACATACAAGTACCGCGGGTTGCATATTATTGACATGACGTCATATCAATGATCTCTACCGCCGGAGAGGGAAAGTCACTCGGGGAAAAAATATCGAATAACGAAATTGCGTAGTGAAAACAGAACGAAGAAAACTTCCAAATAAAATTAACTCTATTAGTGGAACAAAGTAATCAATCAAGCTGCTGGTGAAGATGAGAACTCTATCGGGAAAAATGTATCAACGTTCTTGTGTGGAAAATGATCAACTCCAACATTCGGAAATAATTATAAAAAAGCGGTCCATACACTGTAACGCTTCCTTATAAAAAAACGTATTGACTTAAATTAACTCGTTTGCTTTCTAATTAAATAACCTACCCTGTTCTCTATTAATACAAGTTTATAACTACGTACAGTCCCCGGAAGTTATAAGTGGTGGATCCAGATTATCCCCGTTCTTCGTTGCCTTAGCCCCGCGTTCAAAGTCAGTTACAAGTTAACACGGGTTGTAAACAATAAACACCGATTATCCGGCGATGTTGAGAAGGGTAGACGGTTCTAACACTACAAATTATCAGCTATTTTCTTACTAACTTTGAATTTAAAGTATTCTATGGTTAATTACTACCTACTAAAACGTCTTTATACTTCTGACTCACCCAACAAATCGGAGACACTGTAAGATTTTGTTTGGTGCGTGTTCATTGATATGCCAATAGCTCTACTATACAGGATGTTTCAGGAGGAGATGTACATACTTCAGTATATTATTCTAAGTTTAATTTTAAGCAAAAAATTTCCTATGAACTTAGATCTGCAAAGTTAAATTCAATTTTGATGTGCAGTGTTGCTGTTAGTCGGAATAGTACTTTACCTAAGCTGAAAATTATATATCTTATACCTAAATTAGTAAAAAATTAGGCCAAAACCAAAAATTGTACAAGAGGTTTAGCAGTTATGAATTTTAAATTGATTTCGGTATCGGTCAGTGGTCGCGCGGTTTAAGGCGTTAGTACTTGAATCGAGGTGACTAGACGGAGTTGGTTCGAGCCCAGCTGCCGGTAGACCGTATATAAGCTATATTCGTGGAGGGATTGGCACCCTCTCTGCGGCTATGGTAGGGTGGAATAATGTTAGCTTGGGTCAAGGTGAGAGATTGATGCCGGTTGATATTTGACCACCCCCCTAATTAATGAGGTTTTCCAGGTTTTCCTCATTCCTGCACTGAATAGTGGTTAGGGCCTACCAACGTAAGTCGTTCCTGGGCGCAAATGCGGCCTGCTAAATAATAATATGCCGCCTCCTCTCCCGCACAAGTCTCCGACTTCTGGGCTAATCCCTGTGATTAGAATGAGGGGTAGAGATATTATTATTATTATTATTTTTTTATATACCCATTCTTTGGACACCCTATATCTCGGAAACGACGTCCTTGGAACCACAAAATCCACCCTTAGACTTTCTGCACGCAATTAGGAGGAAACACACCCAAAGGACAATTTTCCTTTCCTATAGAATTATTATAAACCAAATGACTTAAAACAAATGTATTTCTAAATATGTAACTTATAGCACCATGTCTGATTGGATATTTTATAATTACACCTAAATCAAAGCTAGCATAATAAAATTTTTGAGATCAAAACGAGCATAAACGAAATGTAATATACGACCCCGCACCGAATACCATTTTCAATTTATAATTAATGCCTCATCTATCAAAGAAATATGAGTAGACATCTAATAATTTATTATTTCGGCATCACTTAAATTTTAATGAAATGAGAAATGAAAAGGTTCGTAAATATCTAGTAGGCGTTATAATGCCGTGATAAATAATTAATTGTTTCCTTCGAATTAAATTAAAATGCTTTTTATAGAAAGCTAAAATTTACAATATATTAAATAAAACATTCAATCAAAGGTAAAGCAAAGAGTATATCTCACAGGTAACTATGCGCAACGTGTATGTAGCCCTTTACACTAAATTTTTTTACTAAATGAGTCGATCTAAAGGGCAAGTGCTTCAACAAATCAGTGGAACTGAACGCATTGGTAGTAATATCTGAGATTATTGTTCCGTAAGATCCATAGGATGTCGTTCAAAGCAACGGCGGCTCGTCAGGAGACACAGGTGACACACGTCTTCACTTAAAATTACCGATTGTACAATCTGTTTCTATAATAATAGCACTCCTTCAAAACAGTTTTTGAACTACTGGAAATTCTGGAGAAATTTGATGCGTTACAAACTGGCAAAACTACATTTTCACTCATTACAACCACTCAGTATCGATAAAACACTCTTCCCGTAGGTACAGTTAGATAAAATGCCTATTTATTATAAGAGTATCGGACAAAAGGAATGGTTAGGTACTAATACGTAATAGAAAACTTTTAATGTACCCGCGACAGTCTTGTCCCATAACCTAGAAAAACAAACCGGCGAACTATATTGTGGGAAAACATCTGTACCCGACACATATTCTCTTATTTAATTACTATAAAACGTTTAAAATTAAAATAAGGCACTAAAAACTGAAGAAGAACATAAAACTACAACGTAAACACAGGATTTGAATTATGACATGACAGTGAATTTTACCATTGCTTTAAGGATTTAACATCGAAACCATTTTTTTCGCTTTATAAATAAGTTTGGAATTTTTTGAAGGGCGATTCCGTTACTTCTTAATTTTCTCTATGCCCTCTTAAAATATTTGAACTTGGTCATAGTTAACCATGTATACTTTCTTTAATATAAAATAAGTATTATTTATCGTTCCTCCACCTATTTTTAAGTCCACGAGCCGCCACTGTATCGAAACTGATCGCGCCGGTGGTAATATCTGAGATTATCGTTCGGTAATATCAACATGAGGTCGTTCACTGGATTGCCAGTAGACGTTTCTATCGGTGACAAGTGCCGGAACTTACGTTGACTTCCGGAAAGGTGGACGAAATTCCACGTGGGTCACCAGTACGTTAGGATTAAACCGAAATCCTGAAATACCGTCAGTGGATTAAATACATAAAATATTTTTTATAAATCGACCGTATTCAATAAATTCTAAACGAAATCCGTACAACTCGGATTTGGATTTTAATCGCCCTTCAATAAATGTAAAACGCTTCGTCGATACATTTTCCAGCGCCGAAAATTGGGAAAAATTCTTCGGGTCAACCACCCCTCACGTGATAAAAAATATTTAGCTCAAATTATATCGAGCAAGTCAAATGTGTTTTAGTCATAATTTGATGTTTGGATTAGTATTAATTAAGCAAACAATTGAAGTTTCCGAGAAACTCGTTAAAACTGTAACGTTCGACAACGTTGCAGTGTCAGGCTGCTGCTCATAACCTAAAAGTAATATTAGTCATAGTGGTGCGTACAGCTAGTGCGATTCATTTTTGTCTAGTACTAGTGATAGTTAGTCCTGTACAAGTGAAAGTGAAGTAAAAACTTTTTCCAGCCGACAGCTTACCTTGTCACGCGGGTGCCACGCCGGAACAAAGAGGCGAAGCGACCCTCCTCTTCACGCCCCACATGCTAAATCAGGGAATCACGGAGTGGTCTCGGGGAGGATAAAAAACCCTCGAAAAAGCACCGCTAGTCCGGATTTTATTTGATTTCATCCACTCGACGGGATTTACCGGAGAGAGAACCGATATAATAAGGCAGCCCCTAGGGAGAGGGGTACTACGTAAGATAAGAGTGGATATCCAATTTAAATTTACTCGATTATTGCGCGCCGTTGTTGCCCAAGTACTCAAATTGGAGGATAACAGGAGAATATCACGAATTATTAATGCGGATACAAATTTTTAAGGGTGTTTTCATTCCATTAATACACAAAATGAAACTGTTTTTAAAATAAACCATATAACAAGTTTGAACTGCCAAAACCTAACCTCAAAAAAATTATGTCTTAAAATATCATGGCTTACGACCTCTGGAACACAAACAAATAATGTTAAAAGATATGTTTTGCTTAAAATGAATGGAAAGAAACGATGAAGAAATCGGAATTTCAGGTGAGGCTGAAGCTGAGGAGACTGAGGATGATGATGAGGAAGAGAATGAGGATAACGATGAGGATGACTATGAGGTACCTTTCTAGTTAATATTATTAAAACCCGTTTATGTTAAAACTAATGTAATTAAATGTACAAATTATACTTTTGTGGTCTATAAATCATTTCCGCAATTATAATACATAGAACTCCGCAATGTATTTTAAAATTTTTCAACTGTGTCAAAATACGTCACATTATTCTTTTAAAAGGGGACCGATATATTTATTAATGTTTTAGGGAACAATACGAGAAAAGCTTTTACAAAGGAAAACAAAAGAGATTAGCACTTGCGGATTTTCCCGCTTTATCTTTTAGATTCGCGTCGAACGTGCGTCACATTGGGAGGGCGGGATATTTGTTCTGACACGTGTCAATCAATGTTGTCTTTGCCTAATTTATCGACATCATTGCACCCTGCTTACCCCATGACACATGTTACGTTTCAAAACAGAGAAGATAATGGATAACATTTAAAAATCATTATTGCAAAATTTTAAAATCAATGAAAATAATTGTTTTGACTTATAAAATATGCTTTTTTGGGATACAAAATTAATTTCTTTGAAAAACTTTCGCGATATGACTTTAATATAATATTACCGGTACTAGTGGTTTTTTAGGTATATCTTTCTAGTTATAATATTATTGTGATCACACTTTCATTTCATTTTATAATTTAAAAAATGGCCCAACATTATTCTTTTAGAATAGTTTTCAAGAACAACAAATTTCAAACGACTTTCAACAAAACGAACTGAAATTACTGATATTTCCATACGTTTTGGCTTAGAATCGATGTATGCTAAATTCTGAGATGGCTATGACCACTAAACAACAAACAACGTCGGATCTGGTTGTCTGCGAACTTGATTCCATTAATTTTCCACATCAACGCTCCATCTAAGTCAGTACAACGTCTTACAGTCTGACGCAAACAGTTACCCACTTCGCGACGTGTTATAGACGGAACGCCTTTTGTACTAAACTAGTAAACTAAAGGATGCCAACTAAAGCCCTTATCGTTAACTTCATTTTACTCCGCTACAGTTCGCGATGTACGAGTATAACAAGCGAATATACACACAACGTCAAATATCTTGGACCGTATATAAAATGATTCGATTAAACCTAGCGTTTTCTCTTAATGTGGTAAAAAAGTACATGTACTTAGGGAACAAAAAACACAATAAAAAATTGCAGGCCATTAATCTTTACTTTATTACCAATTGTTTTTACAAATCTGGTCAGTTTGGCAGTGTATTCAACCAAGTGTTCCTTTGAATTTTTGTACATTATAACGCCAAGACGTGAAAATTCTGCGTTTACCCGAGCAAGAATGACTGCTTTACATGATGCAGGATATTCTAATCATCAGATCATGTTGGGCATTCCTAGATCATCTGTTGTACGAATAGTACACAGATATCAAGAATTTACAGTAGCTCTCAGGGTCCACTTTCAAAGTACGTTTCGTTGTGTTATATCGACACCTACTATTCGAAGACGACTCCACAACGCAAAATTACGTGCTAGAAGACCATTACTCTACTTCCAAGGCATCATGCTGCCCATCTCCAGTGGGTGCGAAAGCATAGAGGTTGGCTTTTACGCCAGTGGCGGTGGGTCTTATTTACAGACGAAACTAGAATTAGGTTGGTTTCTGATGACAATCGACAAAGAGTCTGGAGAGAACCAAGCGACAGCGACTTTATTTTTCGTGAAGTTGTTCCGTATGAAGGGGGTACCGTATTGTTTTGGGGTGGAATAATGATCAACCGCCGCACCCCATTAATTCGCATACACTCGAAGCAGGACATATCAATAGATTAGATTGGCCGGCCAACTCTCCTGACATGAATCCTATTGAAAACATGTAGGATTTCGTTGCTAGAGCCGTTCACAATCATATTCCTTCACCTCAGACTGCAGATGAGTTAGTCGTGGCGGCAGAAGAGGAATGGACCAATATTCCGCAAGAGATTGTAACCGCTTGATTATCTCGATGCACGGATGTGTCAATATGCTATTGGAACGTGGTGGAGGTCATACCGACTATTAATCAAGTAGATAACGCTTTGTTACTTATTTTGGATCTAATAAATTTTATCAAAAATGTCACAGTACTCAGTTTATCGAACATATTCTTTTCACAAAAAAAAGATTCAGAAAACAATATACTTTTATAACTGTATTTTGTTTTTCTGGCAAAAAGATTTCTTTAACAAGAATGAGGAGGGGTCCAAGACTTTTGACGTTGTGTGTATTTTTACATTACTTCCTTTGTGTCTAGTTCACGATATTTGCTGCCATTCTAAACGTATAAACTAAAAGATTAGGTCCATATTATTGTTCACATTCAACAATCCTGGCGCATTTGCCAAAAATTTCAAATAATAATCTACCTACATTCTACTGCCAATAATAATAGTACTCTCTAAAACAAATTTCTGCCGATGGTTTGACAATTTCAGCGTGAAACAAAAATGTTTCATTACTACAGTTGGCAAGTCATATAAAATTGTTGTGCTGATGGTTGCATATCTAAGATGCAGGAGAATGTCTGATATTTTAATTATGAAAATACACTCCTGAAATACATATGAAAAACGTGTACCTAGTAGAAAAATTGAGAAACAAGTCTAGCAATTTCAAGATCCATCTGTCAGAACCGAGTTCAGTTATAAAACCACAATAAAAATTCGTTATATTTCGAATCACCGGCCGCAGCGTGACTTCTATTCCTCGATCTAGATTGCTCTGCATTATCTAACGGGATTGCAGGCGGAAGCGTATATTCCGCAAGTTTATTTTATTAATTCTCCGAAGAGTACGCGAGCCTGGAGACCGTACTTTGATTCCCCAGGCTTGAATAGGCAAAAAGAAAACTAATTCTAGCCGAAACTTTTCCCATTTAGCAAAGCAGGGGGGTTTTCGTGAAAATGCAACGGTATTCGGTCGCCAGGTTGACTAAATGACGGCAAATATTTCATTTCTGAAATACAATAGACAAAATCCCTAGTACTTAGATAAATAATGGCAGTTTCTCAACGAAAATGCAAACGATGGAACTTCTTTTGTGTAAATATGCTAAACGACTACGTCAAAGCGCCAAAAAAAGTTATTGCATTTATTTCGCTAATCCACGAATATATCTAGACACTTTCGCAAGTAAAATTTAAAAGTTAATGAAGCATTGGACTCACCGTTGGGCGTTCATTCCGTCTGGGATCGCTCCTGTGGTAGTTTCTGGCCTTCCGTTCTCTACTTTGCTGTTTTCTGCTTTGCTTCCGCTGAAATGTAAGTTCCTTTTTAATATTACATATCCACAACCATCATGGATGTAGTCTTGGGTAAAATTCACTATAGTTGCAGCAAGAATTCAGACGACTTACGTCACGCTTGACGTTACGCCATTGTTTTTATTGTGAACATAATTTTCGATAGTTTGTCGCGCTAAAAACAATATTTCTTTATAATTTGGTGCAATATATAGTGGAAAGGTTTAGTGTAGTATATAGTTTTATTATTCTCAGTTGCAGTTTCTTAAATATTTTGATGCAAATATATTGAATTATTCATTTGTTCGTATGACGTAAGTCGTCTGGAATCTTGCCTCAACTATACATGTTTCATTTTAGCATAGAGCGAAAATAAATATTTTGAATTTGGTAAATAAGAGAACTTTAATTGAAGAACAAACAAGTTTGCTAAAGCGGAATTCCAAGAAACAGTACTCTGCCGGCTAATGTCCCGACCAGCATTGAATTACAGGTGCATGTGTGTATATTGACATCCAAATGATATAAAACAAAATAAGTAGTTGAATCCTTCGCGAAAAACCGAAACATATCTTTAGAAATAAGAACTGATTTTCTTGATATTTCAGTAGACAGTAATTCAAAGGTTAAAAGGCAAGTGTCTAGAAGAAATTTATGGAAAATGGAAGCCGGCATTCGGCACGATGCTGCCTTTCTGGGCATCGCCCAGGTAAGCTTTTTCATTCCCCTCGGAACAATTTTATACGCCTTGGGGTTCTACGTTTCTACACGTTTTCTTAGGAATTAAACGTTCAGATCCGCGGTTTTACGACCGCTTTAATTACGTCGAGTCGGTTTTTTGGACGTCTCCCAACATGCAAATTCGCAAGAGGCGGTTTACAGTTCGCATACCCAATCGCCAACTGTAAATATTTTATAAGCGGCAGGCGTAAAATTGCATACTTGAAATCGACTTTTTAAAAGTTAGTATGCTGTTCTAAATATTCTTAAATCTTTTTAACGAACGCGTGTATCTATGTCGTAAAATCTAATGTCAATTATTGAAAATCAAATATCTAGCTATAAAAAATTAATACGGAAACTCCGCGCAGAGTGTTTAGAGTTTCATACCACTCGTTTACCTCGTTACTAGTTTATTTTCTCAAAAATTTCGTATTGACAGAGCTACGTAACCTCAAAGTTAGTTTTTTAAATTTATTTTTGGCTATAATTTTTTTAATAATTAGTTAGAGGTCTATTTTTTTAATAAAACGTAGCATTTTTGCTTTTACATTGTACGAACAAAGCATAAGTATTGAAACTACCGTCAAAGCAATAATTTTACAGTTATCAATTGTTTTCAAAGTACACTACTTTGTTATATCGCAAAAGAAACGAGATTCACAGATATAACCAAAAAAATTTAAACAAAAGTGTCAAATTGTTTGTTATGTTGTTTATAAAAAAATGCCGTCAAAATTAAAATAAAATAGTTATGATCACTTCTTCATTTATCAAACAAGTGTGCTAAATTTGAAAAAAAAATCACTTTATTTTTTCTTGTAGTATCGACTTCTAAATTTTCTGTACACCCTGTATAAATTAAACTTATTTCAAACATTTTTAATTTTGAAACGACAATGAGTGATATCTAGATTAATACAAATTAAGATAATTTTAATTAATATGGTAATTTTTAATGGATAGATGTTTGATTCAGTTTAAAATAAGTGACGCTACCAAACAATTTTACAAATGCAGAAATATAAAATCCAAACATTTTGACGCCGTTTTTCTTAGCAAAACCCGTACACCAAGAGCATGTCAAAGTTGGTCGAACTTCCTATAATTATTGTCCATTTTAATGGCAAAAATGACTTTGAAGTTAATAATGTTGATCAATTAGTCTACTTATTAAATTTTATGGCAACAGTCACTAAAAAGTATACAGTATGAGTCAGAAAGAATGGGTCAACAATAAGTTGGAGATAGTAGAGACTCAAATATTCTTATAGTCCATAGTACCTTATACGAATATTTTTTATATTTTATTCTGAAATTTCTCAATAATTGCACGAATGATAAATTACACGCACGCAAAATACGCTACGTAAAAATCGATTTCAATCATTCCTAACGTGATCCACATTTAGCATCCAATACATAGCCAAAAAAATTAATTTAATTTTACTGAAAAACGGTACATCCTATTGAAATTTAACAAGAGTACTTTTTTTATGTTAAATACTTCAAATTTCAATATTTTTGAGTCAGAAAATAGAAAAAGTTAACTATTAAAAAGATATGATTAAATTTGTCCCTGAGTCTTGCATTTTCTCAGGCCCCTGTAGAAAATTTTGAAATGTATTTTATGAGACTTATTAAACACGTCAAGGTTAATATCACACCAAAATTTCGTGACCTAATGTTGAACCGTTTTGATGTTATGCCTTAAAAACTGTTTCTGAGGTTACTCCTTTACGTGAGCGTATCTCCCTTAGGAGCCGCCACTGACAAAAGTTGTACTAAGGTTTTCGTAATTTTTCGACTTGTTTTACAAGCCCACAAGTTTTGAATACTTACTACTGGTACACCTTGTATATAACCTAGGATTATTAATATCTAAATATTTTGAACAACACTTTAACAACTAAAAGGAATTTTTAGGTGTTAAAGTGTTGTAACGCCACTAAAGATAATAGCTGCGTGCTTAATTAAAGCAAAAATTCCGAATTATGGAAAAAGGCATTGTTAAACCCTTGCTCTTTAGATCTTATCGTTTAAATGCGGTAAGTATACAATTCAAATAGCTGCAACTGCAAATACAGCTCATTTCAGAAACATCTAAAAGTAAAGTACACTATTATGCATAACTGAACTTCTGGAAAGCTTCCATGAAATTCAAAACAAGTTGGAGACAGGACGGAACTGTAAAATAGTATGTAAAATATGCGGAATACCGTCGAAAAAAATTATCACGGATCATTATGTATATTGGACTTTCCACTTTTGCAAAAGCAAAGCTTCTAATAATGCCAAAACTGATTAAATATTGCCCTGGCGAAGGTTAATAAAAAATAAACGAGCTCCAAACGGCAGCTAATGAAATTACGGTGCGGAATTTATTAAAGGTTTCGGCATGTTAATAATCCCGTGAGAGATTGATAAGCTTATTATAAAACGGTCTAAGGGTAAAGCCTTCCGGTAACGCATTATAAATAAAAATTTCGTTCAGAGAATACAGGTACCGGAAGTCTGTAACAGAATTTTGGAAATTGTACGAAAATTCAAAAGCTTGGAGTATTACGCGAAGCAAAAGGTTACTTATAACTAAACTGTACATTTATTTTAATCGAACACATTTCTTATCATGTTTCTCTTATAGTAAAAGCTCTAGTACAATTCAGTTTTAGAAGAAAAAAATGCATTTTTTATCAGAAACACTACAATTAGTATTTGGACAATCAAAGAATTGCATATTACTATGTATTTATCTCACTTACTGCCTTTATAGAGATTGTGCAAAGTCCAAAACGAATTTCGTGGACAAAATAAAAGTATTTGGAAGAAAAAAAGCCGCTTAATCAATTATTCATAAGGATTATCCCTCGCTTAAACTTTCCCTTCTAAATTTAGGATTTAAATCTCTTATTTACCTATTCACCCCCAAAGTGGCTTGAAACTTTATATCAACGTAAACAAAATATTATTTGGCACATTGTTTAAATATGTTATCAAAAATATTGCTATGTATAGCATTTCTACTGAAATATTAACTTTTGCTGAAATATAATTTCTGAAATACAATACGGCTCTATTTAAAAAAAAAAAATTATTTGCTTCGCTTTCTAAAATCAACACCAATGTTTTCCGACGATCACTTTTTGAACCAATACCTACTAATTTGGAATACAAGTAACCTGTTCTAGAATTCAATTTACTATCATGAAACTATAATGATGCTTTCTGAAATATAACTGAAGATTACTGAAAGAAAACAATATAAAATAAAGCTTCCGGAATAAAAATTAGATGTTTTCTAAAGTGAAAACAATGTTTGTCAAAATCAAGTTACACTTTTTGAATCAAAATTTGAATTTGAACTACAAATAACCCCTTAAAAAATGAAATTTATTCCGATGAACTGAAACACAAACGACGTTTTCTGAAAAACAATATATAATTTATGAAATACAATAAGTTTTTTTTTATGGAAATTACGAATTTTGGACTTTTATTAACATTTTCCGAAATAGTATTCTGAAATGCTGAAATATAATAGTTTTCTGAAATGAAAATTCATTTTCTGAAGTACAACCATCTTTTCTAAAATAAATAATATTTTCTGAAACTAAATTTATTGACATGAAATTGAAGTGATGAAGTATTTTGTATCACAAATGGCGTTTTTTAGCAAAACAATTTACGTTTTCTGAAAGATATAACTGTTTCTGAAACAAAATTACGGATTTTTAAATTTAAGCAATATTTCCGGCCTGGAATAGCGATGAAAATAAATTTGACCGTTTTTTAAATAGATACCAATAATTTCTAAATAACAATATGCGTTTTCTGGAATGTAACTGGAAATTTCTAAAATATAATCTCAGATTTCTGTAACAAAATTATGATATTTGGGATCTAGTAACATTTTCTGAAATATAAATGACAAGTTTTGAAATACAATAAGGCTTTCTGAAATAAAAATTCATCAAATAAATACTTTCTGAAGTACAACGAAGTTTTCTGAAAATCAAGTTATACTTTTTAAACCAAAACTAGGTACTAGGTATTACTGATTTAAATTTCAAATAAATATAAAATTAAATGACAACTGAGACGATACTTTTTCTAATAATAACCGGCGTTTTCTGTATTAATGCTAAGCTTTCTAAAAGATAATTCAAGTATTCTGAAACAAATTACAAATTTCCATTCATTCATTCATTCGTCAAATATAATTAACTATTTTTTTATAACTGTGAAAATACATTTGACTTTCTGAAATACAAATGCCGTTTTCTGAAAATAAATTATGTTGTCTAAATTACAATTAAAATTTTCTGAAAGAAATCAATGCATTGTTGAGTTTAATTAAAATTTTACCTAAATTATAATACTTGTCTATTGACAGCTTTTCTGAACAGCATACGGATTTCTGAAATTACATTTTCCGTTTGTGAATCAAAATTCAATAATGTTAATTATAATTAATGCTTTCTAAAACTAAACTTATTAGAATTCAATTGAAACGACGCTTTCTGAAATGATAAATATGATGATTTCTAAAAAACAACTGAAACCTACAATAGGCTTCGCAAACAACGTAGGTACTTTCTAAAATTAAAATGATCTTTTCTGAAATGCCTTTGGAAGTGGCTGATTAACCTCTTTAGTACTTTTCAAGGAATATAGTGATTTTTTCGCGACAAGGAATATTCAATCAAGAGTCACGCGACCTATTTCTAAATATATTCCTCTCTATTCCGGCATTTAAACTTCGCATCGGGAACTTATATGTATGCATATCAGCTGGGGTCGTATTCTATGCAAATTGTGTCGCCGACACTCACCTATCTGGGGCCGCGCTGGGCCCGGACGAGTCCTCGGTCGTCATATCGCGATTCTGGGCCACTTTACTCGAAGGGGATTAATGCAGATCAGGCTGGCATTGCATCCACTCCTGCTACTTATCGGCCAAATTGGAGTGCTTACGAGGTCGGGGCGCCGTGCACCGGATCGCAGGCGGTCCTGGAACAATATGCAAATTAGGAACAATGGAAGACGCCGATAGCGAGTTTGTTTCCATTCGCCGCAATCAGGAGTTTATTTGTATCTGCGGAATTATTCGGCGCGGCATGAAAAATGAACATGCAGAATGTACAATGTGTACATAATTATTGCGCGATTCAAAGGGGTGTTCATTGAGGGTGAGTTATCCCTAAAACTATACCAATTTTTTTCCATCAATCGAATTTAATTTAAAACACTTTTTTACTCCTGTTAAATTTTAAAAACTATAAGGTTTTCTAGAACAATGAGTGGATAATTTACATCAGGCGAACAAGTTATCATGTTATCTTGTGTTAGGTTTCTGTGAGGCAAATTGTTGAAAACGTGTGGAAAAATATCGTAGGAGATTTCCAAATCGAGTGGTTCTCCATAGAAACACATTTTCTATTGTTCAAAGACGGGTTCGAGATACAGGAAATTTTCCAATAATAACCGAGAACGCGATAGTGTAACAAGAGTACACAATGAAGAAAATATCTTGCAAATTGTTGAAGATGGACGACAAATAAGTACTAAACGTTTATCTCCAGGAACTGATCAAGAACCTGGTGTACACCGGATTCTTAAACGTAATCTATTACATCCATATCATATTAAAAAACTGCTAGAACTATTATTGCTACAAGATTTGTATCGACAAGTGACCTTTTGCGAGTTTATCATGCATGCAAGATATTAATTTTCACAAGAAAATTATTTTCACTGACTCAACTTTCATGAATATTCTGATGTAAATCTATATGCAATAACTCCTAGACATTTTCAACGTGAGTTTAAGGTAAATGTTTGAACCAGTATTGATCGTTGATTCAACCAGTTATTTTGAAAACGATTAAATGGCGAGTTATTTGGAATTTCTGCAAAATACTACTGATTTACCGCTGCAACTTAGACTAGAGTTTTGATTTATACATGATGGAGCGCACCGCCTCATTTTAGTGCTACTGATAAAATTTTTGAATTTTCAGTTTCCAAATAAATGGTTAGGACGAGGAAATAATCGCCAGACCTCAACAAATGTAATTATTTTCTTTGGGAACATTGACAGATTTTTATTCCTCGATAAGCGTCTTACAAAGTTTTAAATCCGCGACATTTTGTAGCAGTTGATTCTGCGTTATGAAAGCATCATATTTTGCAAAGGTTACATATAATCTACGTTATAATGTATGTTTATTAGATTAGTATGTCGAAGCAGCACAAAGGAATTTGAAACACAAACTTTTAAATCCATAATGTGAAGGTTAGGCGGGAATTTGACAATAAATCAAACTAGTAAGTACTTGCGAACATCATAAACATTTCGCCGGATAGTGGGATTTTTTATCGGCTGTCGAGTTCTTCGGGAGCCTTTTAAGTGATGATTTATGTCTGCAGATATGCCTTTTTCTTACGTTTTTTCAAGCTGGGATTTCTTGCATATAAACATACCGAAACGAATGAATCAGCCGGTATATCCCATAGATCGATAGATAACTCATAATAAGCTTTTTTTACTATTGGCGCGTTTTCGTTGAACGATCGGATACAGACGGAAGGAACATTTGTAATAGTAATAAAGCCCTAAAGCTTTATCGATTCCACAATACGAACGAAGTATATTTGGTTTTCTATCTTCATTGCCAAAACTCAAATCCTTTTTTTAATATAATCATATTTAACAGAATAACAACATTCTTAACGTTTGTATTAATGGGCAGCAGGGCTTACATCAGTGAAAGAAATAATACTGGAACCCTTGCTATAAATTTGCGCTTCGTAGAATAAACTACAAATTAATGCTCGTTGCTGTGGTAAGTACAAAAGTATTACAGTAATTTGCTGTTGCTCTAAAATTTAAAAAAATATATATAGGGTGTTTCATAATATATGCGCAGGACTTCAGGATGCGATAGCTCGTCCAAATATTTGAAAAAAGTTTGTATTAACTTACCCTCTAAAATGCACAATTTTCGAGATACAGGGTGTTGAAATTGTAAAAAAAATTTCGCTTTTTGCGAATATCTCCGGAACCGTTTATCGTTCAGAAAATAGCTTTTGTAAGCATTTACTACTCATAATAAGCTATGTTCTGTGCGAGAAAAACATTTTTCAAAGTCATAATTGGTGAAGATTTTGAAAGGGAAGTGGGTGTTTTTCTCTCCAACTTCTACGCCACTGGAAAAAGTAGTTTATTTGTTAGTAAAAACCACAGACCTTATAAATCATGAACGCGCCCGAAACCGTTTTCTGCCTATGCAAATCATTGATGCTCAGATGTGTGCTAGTCCGGGCAAAAACCCACAGATCATTGGCCGAAAAAAAAAACAAAAACCGTAAATCACAGACGTATGACAGACGTGTGACAGACCGAATTGTATTGAATATTTACTCATTTATTCAGAATTTTTATTTATAATTACATTTTGATAATAACAATTTGTAAGGAAGGTTTTAATTATTTAGGAAAGGTTTTGTCAGGTTATGTTTATATATTTTTCTGTCATAGAACATCTGTTTTTGCCCGGACTAGCTTCATCCCTCTTGTACACATCAGGACAGCGGACATCTCTTTCTAGGGCCGGTCCATGATTTATAAGGTCTATGGTAAAAACAAAATTGTTAGTAAATGGTACAACAATGTATGTAGTATTCCTGCCAACAAGAGGTTTCCAATTTATTTCTTGTCATCGGTAAGTCGAGAGCGTATAATTGTTTCGATAATTTGGTGAATGCGCCAGTTACACTATAAACTTCACCTACCGCGTGTGTTGTCAAAGATTACTAACAAAAAACAGTATTGGAAATTAATGTCGAAGACTCAAATTGTCCTACGTTATTTTTACAAAAGTGTAACAAATGTTCAGTCACGGGCAAAGGGGGATGCAATCGGTATCGTCTTGTAGGTTGGACTTTTCTGTGGGGATGGCAAAAAAGAGGAAAATGATACATTTTCGCATTAACCTTTAATGAAGATTAAAAGAGACATTCAACAGTGGGATACAATGAAAATGGTATAACACTGAGCAAAATTAACTTCCCAACGTCTTACTGGGAGAACGAAGAAGAACCTATACATTTTACTTTGCTGCCGGCCTCAGGTGGTCGAAACCGACCCTGTACTCCCCCGTTAATGACGCCGAAACTTTTAATACGGCCCGTACAAAGCGCAGTCTTTTGACAACCAATCTGCAACTCATTCCGCTCGTTAATCCAATTTGGTACTAATTTATTATTAAATTTTCCATTAGCCGAAACTTTGCAACGTCCCTGGTCCTTCCCTCCCTCGGGACTAAATTTAGATGGATTGCACATGTTCGTCCGCGCGCTTTTGATCCCTCTTATTCGCGGCAATTAATTTCGCTCGCCTTTGGACGAATTTAAAGGCCCGTGATAATCGTACACATGTACGCTCCTCGTTTGATACATTAAAAAGAAACAGATACAATGCGGACCACCGAAAACTGCGGCCACCCGGGTTTTTCTCTTCGCAAGTCAATGAATCAGGCTGTTTGTACAGGGTGATTCAGAACTGATTTAAAAAAATTGTTTATAGATGCGTCATGAAAAATAGAATCAATATCGTAAAAAAATAGTAAAATTAGTTTCCGTGTAAAAAGTTGTGTCTAGCCAGGCGATTCTGAATTCCTACTTATAGTAGGTAGGTATTAATGTTTTTGTGATGCAAGTTTTTCAAATATCAAAAAAGGCTTACGTCTATACTCGCGACAAGAATTCAGACGACTTACGTCATACGAACAAATGAATAATTCATTATATTTTCATCAAAATATTTAAGAAACTGCAACTGATAATAATAAAACTATATACAACACTATAAGTTTGCATTATACAGTGTGTCCACGGATGGAGTTGACAAGAGGAGAGTCTTTTGTTCTTGACTTTATCGAAAAATGTCACTCTTTACAAAAAGTTCTGCTTTTCGAAAAAATGAGACTATCATAGAAACGTCTTAGATCAGATATACAGGGTGCTCATAAATTAAAAAAAACATGAAATAAGAGAGAAATACCATTATTTATTATTTTACACAACATTTTTATAAAACAAATCTGTTTGTAACCCGAAATAGAGTCCTAATTCAAATTTTAAAATCAAAACTTCAATTTTGACTTTTACTCTACACACTACGAATAGTTTGTTATTCCTTCTTTCATGCGCTCTTTTAATATAGTGTGGCAGATCATATGAATAAACCTTTTGTTTTAGGAAAAAAGTCAAGAGGCCTAAGGTCAGGTGGTCTAGCAGGATAATGGGCCAAATCTTCCAATCCACCTTTCACCATTGTCTGAGCAAGGCTGTAAAATGAGCAGGACAGCAGTCCTGTTGCCAAAACAGTTTATTGCGTTCTTCTCAAGTATTTAAAAATGGTAAACCAAAATGTTTTGGCAACAGGACGCCTGTCCTGCTCAGAGAAAGATTTGGCCCAATCCTAACCTTACACCCCTTGCCTTTTTTCTCCAAGGTGCCCTAAAACAAAACATTTAATCAAATGGTTTGCCACATGATAGGGAAGTATTAAAAGAGCACATACGCCAAGGAATACATGAACTGAATGAGCCGCTAACTATTCTTTGGGAAGTTCTTTCTATTTTTTGTCAGGTCGCTGATTGCCGCCTTATAAGGTGTTACAGTGAACCACTTTCCAGTGCCGTGCAGAAGTGATCATTCTCGAACTGCCTTTTTTGATTTTTTTCCCTTGTACATTCAGGAATTTTTTAGATAAGTTCTGAGTACACCCTGTATGTTACAGATGTGACGTGATTTTTAGATTTTATGGAATTTGTATCTATTTGCTAGAGAGAAATGACTAACAGATATAGCTGGTAAGGCTAGTACCTAAGAACTAAAGATCTGCTGTAGATACAGAGTAGTGTCTACATATTATTTTCTTACATTTCTCGATCTTGCAAAACAAGACAATAAATCGTTATGCGCAGTCGGATTCGGGAAGAACTACAGACAAATTAATAAAGAAAACTGAATTTTCGATTTATTGTTAATAAATAGCAGGAATACCAACATGCAATTTCCACATTGTAAGTATCACGTCGCCTGTGAAACCGACTCAGGATTTGTTGCCATGAGTACCTGAAATCCCCTTTTTGTTTTGACTCTTGCGAGGAAGCGATGGGTATCGTACAATTGAGCGGTGAAAATTTAATCTCCGTTACAGGAAACCTTTATTTTTAAAATTCAGTAAGCTGCAAGCTGTAAAAAGTTAATATCAAACAATGAACCATTACCGATATATGTAATAGGATATACAAGTTAATTACGGTCATATGACTCAAAGTTCTTTCCTTTTCAAGAAAAAAGTTAAATACTTTACTTAAGGGTACAATGTTCGGCCAAACAGTGTAGCTTTTATACGGCTCCGCCCATCAGCACCTTCAACGGCAAATTTAACTTTGTGCCCCTGTAAGTTAGGCAATTGTATGCAGAAATTTAGTAAAACATGTCTTCTTGGCGGACAGATTTCATGAATATAAATGCAAAAAATTGAAATCTGGGGCAATTGTCTGTTATATGAAGACTTGATTTACTAGCCTACAGCGTTCTTTTTTTTATAATAGTGCCTAACAACGTCTCACCGCAGTCCTAAATGTGGGCAATATTGCGACCGAAATATTGTTCAGATCTAATTATTTTTTTAAAATATGGCTCTGCTGTCTAGTAAAATAGACTTTTATTAGTTGATTAAAACTTGCTCCATCTTAATACGAATTTCCATTGGAGAAATATGAAAGCGCGTGGACGTCTAAAAACGGCTTTGTAAAATCGCGAACATTACAGCCTTAAGAAACACATAAGTCGAAACACATTGACCATTCGCGACGATCTTAGACTAAAGAAATCTAGAGAACCCAGTGTGGTATAGTTTTGAAAATTACAGTAAATTACTATTTACACTTAGGTGTTAAATTTTTCGGGTTTCTTTATAATTATTATTTACTGTAGGTATGTTGATTTAAAACAACATTGTAAATACAAATTTAATTAGTTTTTATTGCACTCAGACGGTATCGTGCAATAAAAATTACTCTACACTTACGTGCTATTTTTTCAAACTACTTAATGTTATAATTTTCTTACATTATGATTTGCGACTTTATAAAGATTGTGAAATACACGTTGTAAAAAGTTTTTATTGCATTTAAACTATTTTCGTGTAATAAAATATGACTTTTTACATTAATGTGTTAGATTTTTCAGACTATTTTTAATAACTTTCTTATATTGGCTGTACGTGGCTTTAAAATGACCATTGACACTTATGTCAATAAGTCTATATTGCTATTAAACGGGTTTCGTGCTATAAAAAATGAATTTTTACACTTATGTGGATCGGTCAGTGGTCGCGCGGTTTAAGGCGTCAGTACTTGAATCGAGGTGACTGGATCGCTGTGGGTTCGACCCCCACAGCCGGTAGACCGTATATAAGCTATATTCGTGGAGAGATTGGCACCCTCTCTGCGGGTATGGTAGGGTGGAAGAATGTTGGCTTGGGTCAATGTGAGAAATTGATACCGGTTGACATTTGACTACCCCCCTAATTAATGAGGTTTTCCAGGTTTCCCTCATTCCTGCACTGAATGGTGGTTAGGGCCCTACCAACGTAAGTCGTTCCTGGGTGCAAATGCGGCCTGCTTAATAATAATATGCCGCCCCCACTCCCGTACAAGTCTTCGACTTGGATAATTCTCGTGATTAGAATGAGGGGTAGAGATATTATTATATTATTATTATTATTATGTGTGAAATAGTTCAGACTATTTTTTTTATATAATTTTCATATATTGTTATCTGTTGTACGCGGGTTTTAAAATTTCGCAGTTTCATCTTTCATCTAGCTTAATTAGGGCAATTCCTTCCGTTAACCCAAATGAAAGAGAAAAATTTATTGCCGTTAAAGCCAGGTTGCAATTAATGAAAACAAACGAGCTCCTCACTAACACAATACTAATACGGCTTCCCGCTGGTAACCTAACCCCCCTCCCACGGGCTTTAATGGGTGCAATCATAAATTACGTACAAGGATTTTAATAAATCTGCGCCGATGTGTTGAAACTTTTCGGGCGTTGGAAATTGATGGATCGCTTTACGATTTGGGAACGCCGATTTCACAATGCAACTTTTGACTGCCGTCAAAAATGCAGCGGCAAAAAGAGGAGAGCGGCGTTCAGTTGCAAGCCAATTATTTCCGTTAAATTTACCACATTTTTTTTCATCGTCTGGGTCAAGTCGGCGGGATCGTGTTCACGTAAAGTTCACCTAACAATTTCATTTCACAGAATCGATATATAATGGTGGCGCAATTATTTTTTTTTAAAGAGGCCACACTGAAACGTAGAAATTATATTGCTCTATGCTGTCATTTGCTGCTAAACTACTAGACGCTTAAGTTAGATTAGGTGGTGGTTACATTAGTATCTATTTTTTGTGTTACAGTAGAATACTCTGAACATACAGGGAGTTAAAAAAAGAGTAAAATATTTCAGGAGGTAATAGTACGAACCAAAATAAGCAGAAAAGTCTTAATAAACATGGGTCCGCAAAGTAACGGTTGCGGAGATATTTTATTAGGAATAAACCGACAAAGGGAGCTTTTAACAAACAAAAAATAAAGTTACAGATGTTCAAAGTGCCCTCCGTCCATTTCCAAGCAGGCACGACATCTTCGTCTCAACGATATTCGAACTCTTTCGAAAACACCCTCCTTGGTTTGGATTTCTTGACACTTTTGATTAATCCGTAGCTGCAGCTCTTCCAGGCTATTTACAGGAGTACCATACACTAATGTCTTCAAATATCCCCAAACAAATAAATCTAGAGGGTTCAGATCAGGCCGGACCTGTTTTATTGCCTCCAAGATCGCTTGATCTGAACCCTCTAGATTTATTTGTTTGGGGATATTTGAAGATATTAGTGTATGGTACTCCTGTAAATAGCCTGGAAGAGCTGCAGCTACGGATTAATCAAAAGTGTCAAGAAATCCAAACCAAGGAGGGTGTTTTCGAAAGAGTTTGAATATCGTTGAGACGAAGATGTCGTGCCTGCTTGGAAATGGACGGAGGACACTTTGAATATATTCTGTAACTTTGTTTTTGGTTTGTTAAAAGCTTCCTTTGTCGGTTTATTCCTAATAAAATAAAATGTTTGAAAAACGAATACTGGTCCATATCTCCGCAATCGTTACCTACTTTGCGGACCCATGTTTATTAAGACTTCTGCTTGTTTTGGTTCATACTATTATCTCCTGGAATATTTTACACTCTTTTTTCAACACCCTGTATATTATTGTAGTTTTGAAAAAGATATTAACTTTTGAGTCGAAAACATGTACCTAAATTCAGCCATTTCGAAGTTAGTTAAAGAAAATTACATTAAGAGTTTCTAAAATAACTTTTTTCGTATCATATTTAGGCACCTAAATTTCGGCATATCTACCACATATGGTGATGATCTCCTTTTGTCCTTCCCAAATTTCAGACAACCAATTTTATAAATGAATTAGAAAGATCGAGTTACATTAGAAACTTGAAACTCGATAGTATGGATCTAGTGCGAGGATACAAAAAATTGAAATAAAATTTGAGACACGTATGAGATAAGCACCATTTTCAATCGAAAGTATTATCTTTGGAATTTGACAGAAACGATTAATGACATCATCAATCATATTTTTTCCAGAAACATACACAAATGTTGTTCTTGTTAAAAAGCTCGTGTCAAAAGTTGTATTTAATTTTTTTGTATCCTCTCAGTAACCCCATACTATAGAGTTTGAGACATCCTGTATATCTTTACACATCTAAAACAGACCGTCCATCACTACACTACATTGATATAGACACTGATGGATTTATCTCGAACAGCAAGGCGATTACTGTAACTAATTTGTACACTTCATGAATGAGAGGACGCATGTTAAGAAAATCAATGGGATATTATATATAATCTTGGGCCTAAGAGGGAAATCTAACCGCCAGTGTCTCTATTAAGTGAAACAACTGTTAAAGCTATTTATAGTAATATTCTACGTCCCTAAATAACTTTCCGGACAAAAATATTTTTATTTCCACCGCTTTATGGACACAAACTACTGCGAAAAGCTCAGTTAATATCAAATTTAATATAAACAAAGCTGTAGACTTAACTTCCTTTATATAACGAGTTGGTATTTCAAAACGGTTCCCGGCAAACATAAGGGTTAACAACTTCACTTTGAATGTATTATTTTATAATGACCTTATAGATAGACAATAAAGCGGATGGTATTACAAAGGTCCTATTAATATGTCAGAAACAATGATAGCCAACCCAAGTACACACGCAGTTCCAAAACTTACTAATTTAAGTTTCAGGTGGCATATAAAGTATCATTCAATGCATTATTTCTGAACTGGAAGTTGGAAAGGGAATTGTGGCAGATATATTGATGTCACGCGAGCTTACACGACATGAAGAACAATATAGCTAACGAATTTATATTCTTATATATTACATTTTTTAAATGATAATGCAATGAGGAGCTCTGCACTGAAAAATAGAAAATTAAATTTAATTATTTCCAGAAATTTTCTAAATTTTCAATACCAAGAATAAAATCCAAGAATTATTTACGAACGTCTGCTATGTGGTAAAAACATTTCACATTACAATATTGTGAATAAAATGAACAATAAAACTACATTTGGATTTTGTAATATATACAACATAAAATGATAGAGTATACAGTAATGTATCGGCAGGACAGAGTACTTTGAAAAACGTAATACTTTAGGATTTTGCGTACGTCAACAAATTTTACTACAGGATAAACCTGAATATTATGAGCTTGGAGCATGTTCTTTAACCGTGACGAACTTCTATTTATTTTGAAATTAAGACTTGTTGAAAAGCTTCCATTTTCGTCGCATAAAAGATACGCGTGGGACAGCGTTATGCCAGTCTTAGCTATGGTATTCGAGTAAAGACGACAATTCTTGGAATGTTCCTCACTATACATTTTGCCAAAGCGATGAAATGGAGAAAGTTATTTCGAATTCCTGCAAAATACTCTCTCTGATGTAATCGAAAATTTACCGTTGCAACTTAGACTAGAATTTGATACATGGTGATTTTCCGGGTTGTTATGCCGTGACCTCGGTAACTGGTAGCTGCCAGAAACAGAGTTAAAATGCACATCCCTAGCATTAGCCGGGATTCTTTTACCTGTCCTGGTTGTTTTCGGGCTAGGCTCTGTGAGGACAGACCCGCTATCGATGTCTCTGGGCCTGTCCAAATATTGATTTCGGTTCCTATTGTTGGTGATACGACTGATACGGTCGGAACCGTTCCTCGGATAATGGTGGTCCTCCATCCCATGCTTCCAAACGTTTCGCCGCTCTTCACTGTCGGCATCTTCAGTGGAGACTCTGCAAAAGCTACAGCACTGGCCGTGAAAGCTTAAAAACCACTATAACTTAGACTAGAGTTTTGGTGTATGAATGATGGAGCACCGCCTCTTTTTACGTTAAAGTGCAAAGTCAATAAAATGAAGTAAAACATTAAACTGTGAAGACAAATAGCCTTCCAATAGTTCCAAACAACCGCGATACGTGTCGCTCACATAATAATATGAGCTGGAACCTGCGTTATTCGCGAATATGTATAATATATCAAATAATATTATTGAAACGACATTTTATCCTACATTAGTTATAAAAATGGCTCCATGTCGCGACAAACAACGTGTCTTTGGCGAAATTTCTAAATCAAATCGTTGTTAACGGAAACAGCTTTGATCCTTGTGACGGAAACCGATATCAAAGAAGGATCGCGCGTTACACGTACCACGGCCAAAGTTCAAGCCACGAACCGTCAGTTACAAGTTTGTTCGGAGCTCGTGTAAAGCCCCATTTGCAGCTATTCGTATGTCGAACACAACGAACGCCTCTCTTCTAGTTAGTTCTACTTTGATAAACTGTCTCGTGGCGCTTTCATCTTGAATTACATAAAGGCTTCCCGGAGAACGACGGCAAAAGTTTAGCGATTGAAACTATCCGTTTCGGCATACATAACTTGGTCGAGTCCGCAGCTCCTATCGGCCAGTACACGTATACAGGGTGAGTCAGTCATAATGTCCTTAATCTTAACCACGTATTCTAGAGGCCTAATAAAGGCAGAAAATCGAAAAACAAATTTTTACTCTACCTTTAAAAAAATAAACAAATCACCCTATATAAAAATTGGTAACACAACGCTTCTGGTGCGCTACGAACGTTCTCATGACGCACCCATGCGACAATCGAATGCCGGATTAAACATCGTTGCCACATCATGTTTACATACATATTATCGTCTAACACTGCAGCGTGTTATTCAAACTTACCCCCATTTAGCACTTTGTGCATTTCCCGCATTTCTTTCCCCCCAAATTTGAAGATCACGCCACACATGGCGAGGGGATGGATAGAAAACAAGCAATAAGCAGTAGTTTGTTTACTTCAGTCTCGCGTATTCGTCGTAAATTCACAATGCATAATTTTACAAATTCCGAATATGCGGAAATGGTAGTGTTATACGGAGAATGTGCGCGAACTTTGTGTCGTAAAAGAATTTACAAATTTTTTTTACGATATTGCCTACATTTTCATGACGCATCTATTCCCAATTTTTTTTATATAAATTCTAACTCACTCTGTATAATTGGCATAGGATTTTTTTATACTGCCTCTCCAAAAACTATGAATTCGTTAAAAATTACGTTTAAAAACGACGTCCTATACAGGCACACAATACTTTTATTCAATTTGCCCCTTTATTGTCATAAATTTTAAATTTGTGAACCCTAATATTGAAAGTAGAAAATTAAAAAACGATCGCCGACACTTCTTCTAACTGGTGTCATAAAAAGGTCAAACACATTCCCGCCCCAAAGAGTATTTTAAATTTTTAATTAAAATTTAAATTTGTGTAGAATTAAGGATTAGGTGCCGTTAGGCAGCCATTAATTCATTCATGAAAAGTACATTTTCATTTAACGACTTTTTAATAATATAGTTCCCGTCCCTCTAGAAGCACTTCGGTTTTTGTTTGTTCGGGGAAAACGTTATAAGTAAATTATCGATTATATTTGCATGACCCCCCCGTGTAGGTAGTAGAGTGTCGATACAGATTTGTGTCACAGAAAACGTCCGGCGATGTTTACTTTCCAAACACAATCACTAATTTTCATATTATGCTAAAGAAATTGCTTTTGCTTAAGCATAACTACAGTTCACTAGATACATATACATACTCACTCTGGTCGATATTCAATATATCTTACGTCTGTACAGTTAAAACATGTCTTCTGAGGTAGGATCTTACTAAATACAGGATGTCCGAAATACCACTGCCTCTTTTTTTACTGTATCTTAAATTGTACCAAACATAATCGACTTAACATTTTTTTCTTTGACCCACGGTAATAGAATTGACAGTATTGAATAATAATAATATCTCTACCCCTCATTCCAATCACGAGGATTAGCCCAGAAGTCGAAGACTTGTGCGGGAGAAGGGGCGGCATATTATTATTAAGCAGGCCGTATTTGCGCCCAGGAACGACTTACGTTGGTAGGCCCTAACCACCATTCAGTGCAGGAATGAGGGAAACCTGGAAAACCTCATTAATTAGGGAATATTTGGCAACATCGCACACCTACCATGTGCTACATAATAATCACAAGTACTGCTAAACATACAGCTTTTCTCAAAAAAAAAAAGAATAAAGTTTATAATAGTTACAATAAGTGTTCAAAATGACTGCATTAGGGATCGATAAATATTTTAAACAGGTTCGGTAACTGGGATGTTTCAAACAACTAATTTATCGATTGTTATTTTAACAGGATTCCAAAAATTTTACTTATTAAAATCATTCGGTGACGCTGGATGGCAGAGATTGTATCAAGGGTACTGTTGGAAATTTTAACAATTTATCATTAGTCCACCTCTAATAATATGTATAAGCAGACCATGCATGATTTGGCAACGCTGTAAGACTGTCATCGTGTGGCGTCGTGTGTTTCCCATATAAAATACTAAAACTGTGTATTATGATTATAGACTTGATACTTGATGAATTAGAAACCAGTTGTGAATACCCCATTAGTTTATATTTGTACGATATTAACAGTGATATCAACGCGGTGTAAGGTCCGTAAGGTCATTTCGCGCGTGTATATTTTTAGGTAATTGTAACATGTGAAAATTACTTCGTTAAATACGAGTGCCTAGTCAATGTAGACAATTACACGTTTCGAGCAACTTTAACAAAACAATTGGTAAGTTGATTTTTAATGTCAAGTGTCAAGTAACTAACCAAAGTTTTTTTGTTTACCTATTGCATAACCCTTTCTATTTCTACCGCTGTGCTGATAGAACCCATACATTACATAGTTTTAGCGGCACAAGTCGGAGTAAGAATAGAAAACTTAACGCCCGTTTGCTTTGCATCATACACAGACTGAAGAATCAGTATGCAAAATATTGCCTATAGGCTAAGACGTGATCGTGATCTTTCTTCTGTTTAATCCGACAGCTTTCACTAAAGCTGTGTAATGAATGGGAACCTTTAAATCCAGTCTGGGTAAAGGATTACGCTGTTGCCAAATTGAATCAAATGTATTCAAATTTTATTCATTGTAAGGTATTACAATATACTTACAGAAACTTAACCTTAGGATAATGTACATGCCTAACGCTATAAGTTACCCTGATTTAACAGAAGATTCTTTAATTTCGCAAACTACCTAATATAATATTTATAAATGTTAAAAATTTTCTGCACGAATTTACAGAAATATCAAAATTATCAGGATGTTCAATATTATTTCCATTCATAAAATAATCTTTTTATTAGATATTAGAAACTTATTTAAAAATTTCATTTAATTGCCATGAAATTTTCATTTATCTGATAACAAATAGGGAATAATGGTTTGTGAAGTTCAAAAACTGGTGAAATGGTGAAAAAATTGTAATTTTGAAAAACATAATTCATATTTTTATGACAAAATTAACCTACACGAAAACCATTACAAAGACAAAAAGTTCACAAAAGGGGAGGAATTACAAGCGTATTTTTAAGAAATTGAGCTAATTTTAATATTTCAGTAAATACGATATGTCTGAAGGACCATCGTCCGCTAAATCAAGTCGCCTTTGTAATACTTGTCTGTTGAATCGCATTAATTTCAAGATTTTCACTACATTTTCACCTTAAAAACATAATACGTATTACAACTTAACAGATGTTTGACATTTATCATAATTTCTATGAAACAATTAACGACTAGGTCCGACTACGTCATTTTTTACGTTATATCTGCCGGGTAGAGATTAATACCGGAATGCGGAAAAACGTGCTGTTTCACCCGTATACGTCCGCGTATCCGTGCTTTTAATTAATAGGATATTCCCGTAAATAAAAGCTCTGTGACGTAGTTGCCCCTACTCTATTTACACTTCATAATTAATCAAAACGTATTTTTAATAATGCACCGTTTGAGTACGTTCCATTATCTCCTGACACCGAAAATAAAAAAATAATAAGCCGATACAGATTTACGACGCGCCTGAATATAGGAAAACCTAACCCCCACTTGAACGATACATTATCCTGTGACAATAGGCATAAATGAAAATATTATGTGACAATGGCATTCTGACGAAGCAATAAAAGTATGCAAAGCTTAATATAATAACCTATACTTAGATGTAGTTAAGCGCGCAAATATTTGTTTTGCATTTAACTGTAAGCCACAAATATTAATAACGTAGAAATAAGATACCAATATAGGTACTTTATAAATATGTATACAGGGTGAGTCAGTCATAATGTCATTAATTTTAACCACGTATTCGGGAGGCTTAATAAAGGCAGAAAATCGAAAAAAAAATGTTTTACTCGACCTTTAAAAAAATAAACAAATCACCCTATAAAAATCAGTAACACGACGCTCCTGGTACGCTACGAACTTTCTGATGGCGCACCCGACGAAAATCTATTGCCACAGACTTGCCGTATTAACCATGGATGCCACATTTACATACATAATATCGTCTAACACATCAGCGTGTTATTCAAATTTACCTCCATTTAGCACTCTGCATTTCTCGCATTTCTTCCCCCTCAAATTTGTAGATCACGCCATACATTTGGAGGGGGGATGGAGAGAATACAAGCAGTAAGCAGTAGTTTGTTTATTTCGGTCTAACCTCACGTATTTGGCGTAAATTCACAACGGATAATTTTACAAATTCCGAATATGTGGAAATGGTAGTGTTATACGGAGAATGTTTACGAAATGCGACTGAATTTTATTAATAAAGTGCTATGGACGGATAAATGCAGTTTTACTTGAAATGTGGGCTGTAATCAGGTTAGTAACAATACATTTCTAGACTAGATGTACGGAATTACAAATTGTACATATGATTATGTGTGCGTTAATTGTACTTACGAGTAATACTAAAAATTCATATTTATTTGTAAAACGTAGTGAAAACGTAATATCAAAATTATTAAACTGTAATAACCTAACATTCGAAAACATTTATTTATTATCTACATTTGTTTTTATTAACAAATAAATCAATATTTAAGGAAAATTCATTCATGTATCTAGATTAAAAAAAATAGTTTTACTCCTTGTCGTTAAATAACAGTACAAAAACTAGGTAACTAGGTTATTGACTATACTACTATATTGAATAATACGGTAGGTCAAGGTCAATATTAACTCTCGATAACTTAGATTAGCGGCGTGCCATTTCGGTCTTGGACAATTTTCTGTCGACAACACGATGGTTTTTTATTAAGTACTTAGTATTTAAACACGAAACACTTTTCAGCTTCTCAATAATTTACCCATTAGGTATAGGCTTTTTATGTAATGTACGTAAATGGTTTATTACTCAGTTTATTATTAGACACGTTGGAGTTTTGTTGCAGTCATAACAGCTACATTTGCTCAGAGAAAAATCGACACGCGAGTGTACGGGTATCGTTTGATTGGGCCGTATTTTCTACGGGAAAACCTGAGTGGACCGCGTTACTTGCAATTTTTAATAGAATTATTTGATTATTATTATTTGATTTTATTGGGTTATTAACATTTTAAATTATTATTGGCTGAAGTTGAACTGAGCAAGAAAAAATGATATTCTAAAATAGTCAGTACAACCGTTTATTTGTGATGTCTAAAACCTAGGTGGGTAGGTACTATATAGAAAAATATTACAACTTGACAACATTGCATCAGGTCGATGTCGAGTTGAACTGTGAGCTGTAACCGACCAAGGCTGTGACCGGTCAGTGACAGTCTGAAAAGGGGGTTTAAATAATGATTTGAAATTTTTTTTTTTGGCGTAAATATGCATTTAAATTTTTTTTTAATCACGTATTCGCATTATACTCATTATTCCCTATCTCCTCTTAAAATTAATGACATTATGACTGACTCACCCTGTATACAGTGTCCGGGAAAATGTGGGAAATCTCTAGGGAACAGATAGAACATGAAAAAATGAGAAAACAAGTTCCTATAAAAAAAAATCCCACAGACCCTTCTGATCTAAATATGTTTCAAGAACACTATTTTAAGAGGTCCTTACTCTATCACATTAAATTATATTGAGTACTTTAAAAGTTGTTCAAGAAAAACCGACTCCCAGCAGCGTCCTTCAGGGACACATATTTCCGTAGAGAGGCCCTGTAGGAAAAAAAATTATAGCAACTTGTCATCTTATTTTTTCATAATTGCTGAGGAAAATGAATAGGCAGTAGGTACTTCAGAAGTTCTAAAAAATATCCCACTTCTGATGGTACAGCACGTACAAAATACATATTATATTGATTCGATGTTTGAACTTTTGTTTACTTTTATACGCTCTATTTATTGACTGTAAAATGCAGATAATGAATAAACAAAACTGTTCCCTTTGAAACCTCAACACGTCATGCATGTTTGACCGTGGCCTGCTCTATTTTAATGAAAATTTCCGTAATAGATACGATAAATTGTCCCATGAATTTAACATGTAAACGGCTGAACGATTCCGATTGCGCAACGGTCCCCATTAAATAAAATATTCATTTTGTCTGTTGCTAAGGGCAGTTTAAAATACAAATGTGGACGTTTTTGTTTGCCTCGCACAAAAAACTTTCATTTCCAATAAATTCGATTTTGCTCTTAAAATAACAAATGTGCTTTTCGGGTTCCCGAAAAGATATCAGAAATTTATGAACTGTACAATGTGTAACTAAAGAGATCAGTGCAATTGCTTTGGTTTTAGCAACTCATCTATAATTGAGGTAAGTATATACGAGACCATTTTGTCATATTTACTTTAAATTAACGAATATTTGTTATATGCAAATAATCTACTTATATACAGGGTGTCTCGAAATTAACGAGCAATATTTCTCCATCAGTATGTTCTATGTTGTTTTCTTGATGTAAACAGAGTCCAAAAATTCTTAATAAAGAAGTTATAATCATTTAAATAGATGATTATTTTTTCTCCAAAATCAGTTGAGTTAAATTTGCTAACTGGCTAAACTCTTAGATTCTGCCAGTATAAACTAAATTTACAAATAATGTTTACCGCAATCTGAACGCATATAATATTATCTTCAAACGGATTTTACTTAAAAATGAAGCATTCAATCAATATGAACATATCTTTATTAAAATATTCTAAAATTATATATTTTTCAGTTAAAAGCCGAAAAGCCGTTGGGGTTCACTACCCCAACCTATGAAAGCCGCGGACAAGAAAAAGCGCAACGTGCCTTGCATGCGGGCAACATTTTGCATCTGTCAAAGCCGCCGCTGCGAAGAATTACCTAATATCGATTTATGGTGAGTAAAATACGTATTTTGAAAGATTTCTGTACCTAAAAATTTGTTGGTTAGACCACTCTCTGTCGTTATATATTCGTTTTACTTCGATGCATTTGAATATTCGCAGGTGGCATGAGGTATTATTCCTGTTATTTGCTTAGCTCTATATTAGCCAGTTATTAAATGTCTAAAATTATTTGTATTTGTAGAAAACACTATTTCAATAATACGGCCCTAAACCCTAAAAAACCCTTCAATTTATTATATATGCCAACTTCTTCCACACGAAAATATGACATTTTCAGTTTTGGAATATTGAAAATATCAACAGTCAAACAGTAATTGTACTTGTTCAAATATCATTTTCTAAATATAAGAGATTTGTTCAATATATGTTCAATAGCAATTTTCCAGTGTCTAAGCTATATGCAAAGGACATTTTTTCATCTGGAGAGTGGAGATGAAAATACGTTCCTTTCTAGAAGTAAACATCAATAATTTATTACATTGTGACAGTTTGTTTATAATTGAATATCATTTTGTATTATTATTATTATTATTATGGATTCAAAAAGTGAATACAGTGGTTCATGCACACCCCTAAATATAGTTGAAGCGGCAAACTCTGTTTCGACAATATTTTCCTGCATAAATGTCGACAGACTTGTTTACAGAAAGTTCATGAATTGGAGAAATTATAATCAGATACGTATAGTTTTTCTCTGAAAATGTTGTTCTGGCTTGTATTAGTAAAAGAGGGGGTTCAACAGCAAACCACACAATTTCTACATGATTGACTCACACAGGTGGCATTATTTTTGGCATTGCTTGATGTGCTCACATGAGTTAGGATTTAGAAATAACTTATGTTCAAGATGTCCAAGAAAAATCGTTACTTGTAACTATCTCTAAAACAAAAATTCACACGCCATGTTCTTTTAAAATTCCTATATTTATATTCTAACTTCCCGGTTCTTCTTCAATTACCAAAATGATAAGTGTGGCAAACAAGTGATTGGAACTAATGAATTTGGAAATTTTCTAAAGCAGTTTGTAGCATTTCTTAATTTGACGGATATTCAATTGTATACGTGCTACTTGTTAAGATCTTCTGTCACGATTCTTGCAGATTGTGGAGTTATCTAACAGAAATAAAACACGAAGGTTGGAAACCAATTGTAGTGACAGAACGGTACACTGAAGGCTCAGTAAATAATAAAATGAAACGAGGACAGAAGATATTTTAATCTCTTTAAAGAACGTCTGAAACCGCAAATATGCCTGATCTGACATACAGTTAACTTTGATGTTGATGACTTACAAATAAATAGGCCTGTAGCAACAAAATCGACAACCGAAAACACACCTTCAACAAGTACAACAGAAGTTAGCACTGCTAAAACAAATCCAACTGTCAATAGTTAATAATAATTGTATTTTCCACATTTATACAATAGCATTTTCTGTTCAATATGAAACACGTTTTTGTCATTATTTAATTACACATACCTAATATGTATTTTCTAATCTAATATTTTATTGTTATATTGTAGAAAAAATAGCATTTCCTACTCAAGATGAAATATGTTCTTTTCGTCAGATTGCCACGAAAAGAACAATATTTTCATTACTATTCTGCAATAAGCGTAGTAATAATAAACACATGTTTCTGCACTTATACATTTGTTATTTTTTTAGATGTATTCCACAGATTATCAATTTATTTATATAATAAAAGTTGACGAGGGAATTATTTCATTTCTAAAATTATATTGGGCGACGCACAATTGATTTCGAGGAAACAAATGAAAGTCAGGGGTACAATAAAATCTATAAATAAACCTTCTTTTAAATTTTTACAGTTATTCATTCGATGAAATTTTCTCTTATAATATCACAAGAGCTTGAATTATTTCCAGGAATAATTTACGCTCGTATTATGTAAGAAAATTTCACACCAAGTATAAATAAAATCTGACATTTTGAATTAATTTGACTCGGCCAAGGTATTGTTGTTGTTGACATATGTTGATTTGTTATGTTTATTTAAACGGTTCTGTCACAGTAGATGTCAATTACTAGTTCGAAGCGTATGTACGTTGAGTTTAATAAGTGTATACTGAAATGTCGCGATTTGATAAAGAAAATCAAGTTGTTAGACAAGAAATTCGAAGCCTAATACCAGATGACACTAGAAAATCAAAAGCAAGTGTATGAAAGCAATTTGTATGTATTTCGTTAAATAAAAAAATTACCTACTTTAGTTACAGCAAATGCTCTAAAACTCAGATGGGTAGTAGTTCAATCTGTCGTTCTTTGGCAATTTTAGGTTACTGAAGGTGGTAGAAATATATTTTTATTAAGTAACACGACGCAATTTCGAAGAAATTCATATGTAGATCATATATGTTTACTTTCTCAACGGTCAAAAAATTTAACGGCTCGCCTCGAAAAAACTTCCGGAAATTTTTCTGGTTGCCATGGCAATGAGTCAAATTAAAGGCATCTTATAGGTTAAAGTAGAGATGTGAAATATTCAATGAAACATGTATTCGATGAATATTAATCACTAGTTAAAGACATTGTTGTGAAGCATCTAAACTGCAAAACATTGAGAGAAAATTGTTAGGATTTTTAAAGCATCAGCAGAGGAAAAGGGTAGTGCCTAAAAAACATTTTACCGACAAGACATTTCATAATCGACTACCTACAAAACCAATGTGCGCGGTTTTGGGGCTCTTAGGTACCCGTTTGATATTTTCTGCCTTTTTCGGGGCGCGCACGAATGCTCTTGTTGGGCATCAGAAGCAATAAATTTGATTCTGTAAAGGGACAACACGACAAAGCTGCGAATCCCAACTTTATGAATTTTCCACTTTATTTCGGAGACGAGATGCGGTCACTTTCAAGTTTCTCGTAGCCCACTGTTGTTATTTTATATAACGAAGGCTACTGCGCCCATATTTAAACGCATAGTAGATGCTGGTTATTTGCTGTTGTTTTATATATACAGGTGAGTTTCTCACTAAGTGTCCTAGTTCTTATTAGTTTAGTTATATTAGGTATGAGTTCTTATTAGAATAGTTATGTTAGGTCAGTTTTGACAGTAAAGAGTAGCTATATTAGCCAATTGAAGACCTACAGGGTGAGTCAATTATAACAGCCACGTGAGCTTTAGATAGGGTGGTACTGAATTAACTGTCTTATGTAGTGTGGTCAAGGTTGCTTTGTCGGGTCCACAAAGGCGTGTGAAGGCCTTTGGTGGGTTATGCATAATCTGTCGGAACGAAGGGCCACAGCCGTAGATATAGATGGCTTATGTGGACATGCGGACCGACGGGCATGTTTTTATTTAGCCGCTAGGATGTGTACTGGAGGGGTACGGGGTATAGCTGAAAGTACTGTTCTTGGCTGTGCCATCCTAGGCTGCGCTCTCCGTGGGGTTGAGCGATCAGAGGCAAAGACAATATTTGTAAGGCTTGTGCTGCAATATTGAGGAATGTAAAAAGACAGACGCTTGGCTATCACGTGATAGCGTTAGGACATAGATAATTAAGTATAATTATGAATAATGGGGTAACTATAATTTGATAAGCGAGCTAGACACTTATTGTGGTTCTTTTTAATAGGTCATTTGAGTAAGCACGTTCGAGTTCACAGTTGACAGTAGTGGTGAGTGAAAATCAGTAGTGTATAATAAACATTGACAGCTTATAAGATTACAGTAGACTAGTAGCGCCACTGTCTTGTGGTTTACACCTAGGAGAGTAGTTAATGTCGAAATCTTACATATCAGAAGTGGGATGTAAATTAATAAACATCATATAAAGCGTGAGCTACCCAAAACGTGCCCTTTTGAGTTGCAAGTTTTCGGTGGTCCACACTGTATGAATTAAAAAGAAACGAGCCTATTACTCATACTAACTCAAAGGCAAAAGTGCAGTATCAACAAAGATAAAGCACGTAAGTATCTTCGAGATTCAGCAAGTCCGAAATAGTAAGGGAATGGGATCACTAGCTTCTCATTTTAAATCAACGAGTTTAATTTAATTGTGATTATTACATTCGCTCTCTCCAATTAAAAGATATAAGTGACTAATAAGAAGATAAGAAAGAACTTCTGGAAAAATAGGCATGTATATATTTATTCATGATTCATAATTTTTAATTATAGTAAAGGGTCATGTATTGTAAGGCTATCGCATTTATTAATTCTTTGCTGTGGCAGAAAAATCGTAGAATATAAGTCGCTAACATGTTTCTTAACTTTTTAATAACATCTAAAAAACAATCAGTGTAAGAAAAATGACTTAAATTACGTTTTTCTTAATGTAATGTGTTTAACACAATCTGTATATATACAGGACGTTCAATTTTTAATCCATCATTAAAATAACTATAACTTTTGCATTTGATTTTTTTTAATAAGAAATAATTAAGATACAGGGTGTTGTTATATTTAAAAATGCAGACACAATGTTTCGTTATTTTTTTAATCAGAAAAAATATACATACGAGTATTAAAAGAAATCTAATGTTTCCAAGTCGACTAAAGGAAGAATGTAAAAATAGTGAATGAAACAAACACCCACTACCGATATAATTTTGGAAAATTCGATACTAACAAATTTGATGTCAGTAGAAGCGATGTGCGTCATACTTTAAATTACTATGCAAACAAGTTGAATTTAAATTATCTGAAGGCAAATAGGTAACCCTCGTCTACCACCGGTCCTTGAATTTCCATTTATCATTTCCAAGAGGCCTCAATTATTTCCACTGAAAGACAATATCTTGCAAATAATATCATAAATGGACCTTCGCTTAAAAAATTCAAAATAGTTGATTTAGATCCGTATGCAAATTACATGGTTCTGTCTCTCTTATTTACCGTTGTAAGAAGAAGGATAAACGTACCTAATTCACATACGTATAGCTCTACGAACATTCAAGAATAGACCCTCAGATCGTTCGACTTGAGAGTAAAGACTATTTGTTTGTCTCCTTTTGTAGTGAGGGTAATACATAGCAAAATTATTTTCAATTAGTAAAAGGTTGAATTATGCACATAAAACTATAATATAAACTTTCTGTCCTAGAAACATTGACTTACTGTTATTGCTGTACAAGACCTCGTCAGTGCTACAGATATTTAATGGTGTTTTAATAAAATTTGTTTTATAACAAAATATGTCAACGAAAGTGAATAGGTTATTTGTGTATTTTTAAATTTTAAGTACTTACAATTCTGCAGTTTTTTGTAGTAAGAAAGTTGGATGCCGTTCAAATAACTTTCCAAGCACTGTTGCTGATGTCAGTGGTTGTGCCGTTACACAGTTTCACCATTATTTTAGCAAAACTATGCAATTTTACTCTTACTAGCAAAAAACTACTTAAACCAAACATTTTAAGAAAAAAATATTATTAAATTTCATGAGATTGTATGTGATTTTAAAAACATTCCAAAGACTCAAACCACAAATAAAAATGGAAATATGACAATTTTAAAAATAATACTGAAACAGAAACAGAAAAAATAACTACAACAGAAAGAATAGTGACCAACATTTTATAGAAAGTTTCGGAATTAATGGATTAAATTTTAAATAAATCATTCGGAAAATCTGACAAATAGCGACAATACTTTTAATTAAATGCTATTCATCCAATTTGCCTATTCCAATAAACATGCAAAGATAATTTTCCTTTTATATCATGCCGTTTGTTGAAAGTAAATGTTTACTTGGTATTACGCGGCCAATATCAAATAATGTTATGGGAAAACGTGTCAATATCAGATGTAGAAAACAAATACAAAGAAATCAGTTGTTTTTAGCCCTTTTCGTCAATATATTGCCTTATGATTCATTAAGTAAACATTCCTAATTTGTACCGAAACGGAAAAAGCTAGCGAGAAGAGATCATTGTCGCTCCGAATAGAATTTTGATTTTGCAAAAAAATATTTTTCTTCAGTAGCGTGTCCTACTGTTTGACTTCTCACGGTATTATGCATGTAAAAGTTGTCGTTTTTGCCCAACAATATTTAGATACGTTTTTTTTTTTAATTTTAACTCCCTCCACCTTTAAATGGAGGGCGGAGGGGGCAAAAACAAGTTATTGAGCAAACTGCCATTATTTATTATTTCTCTATGAATGATTTTAGGTGATATATCCAAGGATGATAAGGCTCTTAGGAACAATTTGACAAATATATAAACAAAAAAACCTTAGTAACATGGGTTATAAATTCCTTTCTGAGAAAAAAATGATCAAATATCCGATTTGACGTGCAAAAGTTCGGTTTCTAAGAATCTCTCGGTAATTTTCTGCATTAAATATATAATGCATTGTTTACTATTTCCATGAATATATTTACTTTTTTTATAATTATTTTTTTTCTTAATCAGTAAAATTCGATAACGTTCATATTGTATGATTTCATGGAAATTAGTAAATGTTGCATTTTATGACATTTAATGCAGAAAATCAAGCATTACAAAGAAATTCCTAAATTATCAGAACTTTTGCACATCAAATAAGATATAATCTTTACTATCTGATTAATTAAAGTAATGCTTCACTTTTGGCGACAAATTTGGACATTTGAACAATTATAATAATAATAATAATAATAATAATAATTTTATTCCAGTAGACCATGTAAACATAGCATAGGAAATGTCAATAAAACACAAATACAAAGGCATCAATAATAAGATACAGGTTTGCAAAAGGTAAAAATAAGCAAATTTGATAATAAATGACAAAAGACAATTTGACAAGAGCAGTATATAAAACAAACGAACAAAGAAAGTAACATAATACAAAGATCACACGTGTAGTTATAAAAATTCACATAATATGTCCAAGAAATTCATGAGTGCTATAAAACACATTATCCAATAAATATTGTTTTAATTTTTTCTAAACAACTGCAAATTCGGTATATTTTTATATCAGGAGAAAGCTTGTTATAAAATAGGATACCAACATACATTGGATTCTTCTCATACAGTGATAAATTGTGCCCCGGGATAATTAGCGATGATCTCACTCGTGTGCTATAATTATGAAAATCTCCATTGGTGGAAAACTGTTCTAAGTTATTCCTAACATACATTAATATATCATAGATAAAGATACACGGCAGAGTTAATAGTTTTAATTTTTAAAGTATGTTCTACATGATGTTCGTTGGGATACTCCAGCTATAAGTCTAATAGCTTTTTTTTGAATTATAAATATTCTTTCCATATAATTAGAAGAACCCCAGAATATAATACCATATCGCATACGGGAAACAAATTGAGAATGATAGAAAGATAAAAGAGTAGACATGTTAGTGATTGATTTTAGTCTTAATAATGCATAAAACATTGGTGTAAGCTTGTTGCAAAGATTATTTATGTGTATTTTCCAATTTAATTTATTGTCTAAGTATAAACCAAGGAATTTAGTGTATTCAACCTGCATTAAGGACTTATGGTCAATTTTTAAAAGAAGCGACTTGTTTATTAAAGAAGTTCTCGGAGTAAAGTTTATGAAAACCGTCTTTGATTTGTTAAGACACAATTTATTTGCTGAGAACCAGTTCATAAACAAAGTAATCATTTCCTGCATTACCGCGACACTATCTTTTATACAAGCTTCGTTAGTTAAATAGGTATTGTCATCAGCAAACATAATTAAATTGTCTGTACATGAAACTATATTCGGAAGATCATTGACAAATAATAAGAAAGCTAAGGGTCCTAAGATGGATCCTTGAGGTACACCAATATTTATAGTTGATTCTTTAGAGTAATAACCGTTTATATCAACAATCTGTCTCCTGCCCGATAAATATGAAGATATCCATTCGTAAACTCTACCCCTAAGTCCATAACGCAAAAGTTTCTCTTTCAATAGATCATGACTAACTAAATCAAAAGCCTTGCTGAGGTCCATAAATAAACCAATACACTTTTTATTTTCGTCTAAAGATTTATATAAATTATTTATAAAAGAAAGTATAGCTGAAAGCGTGTTTTTATTCCTCCTAAATCCATGTTGACAAGTATGCAATATATTTTGACTGTTTAGAAAATTGATGATCTGATCAAATACCACCTTCTCAAGTATTTTGGAAACAGAACTAAGGAGCGCTATAGGACGATAATTTTCTATATTATCCTTTGCTCCTTTTTTATACAGGGGAACTATTCGTGCTGTTTTGAATATGTCAGGAAATATACCTGTTTCTAATGACAAATTGATTAAAAATGTTAAAGGAGATAAAATATAATTAACTGAATTCTTTAGTAAATTATAAGAGATGAAGTCTATACCCGTAGAATTAGATTTTTAAATCCATAATGATATTATAAACTATATTTTCCGATACAGGTTGTAGAAACATTGTACCACATGTTTGCCTTATAGAAGCAAATACATCGAACTGTATGTTATCTATTTGCGAATTTGCAATTGTTTTTGACGGAATTTCAGTAAAATAGTCATTAACTGAATCGGCAATAATTTTGTTGTCGGTTATCATAGTATCATTAAGTAATATTTGGCATAAACCATTACTTTTCACTGTATTATTTAAGCAACTATTTATTATGGACCAAGCAGCTTTACATTTATTATTTGAAAGTTGATAAATTCTATCATTGTGTAATTTCTTTGCGGCTGTAATAACCTTTCTATAAATTTTTTTGTATTTTTTATAGCACTCAATATCACGTGAATCCTTCGTAGCACACATATTCCTGTAAAGCATCTTTAACTTTTCGGCAGATATTTTAATACCAGTTGTTAGCCACGTTTTACCGCGACATTTTATCTGATCAATTTTGGTTACGGGAAAAGATATATCAATGTAATACTTCAATATATTAATAAAACTACAAAAACCTTCATCAACATCTTTACACCGATATATATCATTCCACGGTTCCTTACATAAATGATCAAAGAAAGTACAGTAATTACAGTTACTGAAAACTTTCTTATTAATTATTTTATCAGTATGAGGCTCCCAGTTACATCCTAAATTTATAATTTGGGCAGAGTGATCAGAGATACAATTAAATATAACATCAGAAGATATATCAAATACATCTTGATCAAAATTAGTACAGATATAGTCCACCGCAGTAGACGAATATATAGGCCGTCATATCCAGATCATTGCGATCAACTCCCTTAGATATGAAAAATTAAGCATTTATTATACTATTTTTATTGAATTGACTACTCTTACTACTCTATTGTCAAATTGTACTAAATATGGAAACATACTGTCTCATATTAATATTTTTAAATTTAGGTATTTCGCAGGTTACATCTGAGCTACAGTTTTAGTCATTAAAGTGAATTTCGAACATTGTCACGCGATTTTTTTGTTTTTGGTGTACATTTTTAATGGCGGGAAAGTCTAAATTCTTTATTCGTACATAAAATAAATATAAATACAAATGTGTATTAGGTGAACTACTTGAAATACGCTTTTTTCAGAACTTTGAAATTCGTATGAAAATCCGCGAATTTAGCGTCTATGAGGACTAGGCTTTACTCTAAATTCTCTCGAAAATGTACATCGATTTATCGATTTTCAACTAGTAAGTATACCGTTTATTATTATTTAACACAACACCCTGTATCTTGCAGATGCATCATTTGTAGCATACTTGGTATTATCAGCGCAATATAATCAACTATAAACATATTAAAAATAATATTGAAAATACACATTTCGACAAACCTTAAATTGTTCATAACAAAAATGACACCAACACTTGTCAGTCACTCAAAATAGTAGGTATTTTCTCAAATTACAAGTTTGTACGGTATTAGTTTCGTATGAAAGGGGACTGATCCAAAATCCACTTTTGGAAAAACTACGCAAAAATACCGCTAAACATACAATTATCTTATAGTAGAGCGAAATGGGAGGTAGGTATTTTTCATCAATCGAGAAGTTGAAACCGATTTCCCGCTGAAACCTATTTCAGGAGATGCTCCGCGCGTGGCGTACGAATACGAACTGAAACGCTGAAAATACAGGCAACCTGTAGTGCAGACTTCGGTGACTCGTCCCTCTGCTACCCACCCCGAGGGATTGTAGAGAGCGTTGGAAGCAATTTCCATTTACGGACGAAACCAAACGTGTAACCGTATTTTTCGAAAATTTACAATCATATTACTTTCCCAGTGTGTTATCCATAATGAAAATAATACTTTAAAACGGAAGCAAACACAATGGATGGATTTCACGACTTATTTTAACCATATATTTGAATTTGTTAAAAAAATGTGGATATAGATTGTCGATGAACGTTTAACTGAACCGTTCATTTTGCCAAATATCATGGACGGTTACAGTTCTGCTAATTCGAATGTGAAAAAAATGAATCTAGCTAAAGTTGCATTTTCGAGTTTGAACTTAGATATTTATAGAATGTTTTCATTAAACCAGGTTAGTAAATTTAGCTAGACATTTTAAAAAGTTTATGGCATTGAAAGAGAAAGATATTTTAGGATATTTGATCTAAAACTAGCAAATAAAATTCTTCTGTAGAGTTCAACTGAGGAAATTTCTTAAATATTTCTGTTAATCAAATTCCACTTATCCTATTTGATTCAAATAAATTTACCTGTGGTCCATTGTCGCTTTTCTCGGTGCAGTTTTATTAATTTTTTGTACCGGATCGCGCAATAAAACTTTTAAACAAACGAATAGATTCTCTGATCAATGATTCAACGTGGGAAATGGAGGCCTGTGCATCTGCAGGAATCAACGTCGCCTCCGGATATGGAATCTCTAGCCGGCTTTTCCGTGTTAACCTTGCCCCATTTTCGGGGAAATGCAAATCTGCATGCGACCCGATCATTACCGTGGCGCAGGGAAAACAGAAATACATCCATATCATCGTATCGAATTAGACCATTCCGGATACCAGGAAAATGCTATATTTACGAGGCCTTTTTCCGAAGGATGTTTTCCATTAACCCGATTCCTTAATTGTTACCGCCTCTATTTCGTTTAAGCAGAAGTTACTATACAGAAGTGATACAAGAAATGTTTTATATAAACTGCTCTACAAAAATTAAGATTCACAAATCTTGAGTTTCTTTTAAAGGTTGACAACTTTTGTCCAAAATTATTTTTGATATGCTATCTTGAATGTTTACTCTTTTATACGAGTGGCTTCTTTTGTTCCTCCTTCGAAAGCATTTCCAGATTTTGCCAAAGTTGGTTTTAATACAAAGTTCAATTCTTAAAACAATTACAAAAAAAAGTTTCATTCAGGGTGTCTTCCTCGCACTTCAACGGCTGCCTGGTAACGCTTTTGCATACTGTCTATCAGGTTGTTGAAGTAGCTTTATCAATTTCTCGCCACAGGAGTAGTAAAAGCCCTCTGAGTTCCTGAAGTGTATGTGGGGGTAGTTGACGCGAATCTAAGGCTCTTTGTAGTTGGTCCCATGCGTGCTTAATTGGATTGAGGTCTGGCAAGAGAAGCGGCAGTGCCAAGTGCCGAATACCATGAAATCCCAGAGTATCGACAACAATTCTCAAATTTGGGGGTTAATGTAAGAATCTCTCGGTAATTTTCTGCATTAAATATAAAATGCATTGTTTACTATTTCCATGAATATATTTACTTTTTTATAATTATTTTTTCTTAATCAGTAAAATTCGATAACGATCATATTGCATGATTTCATGGAAATTATTAAATATTGCCTTTATGACATTTAATGCGATGAGGTCGCGCATTATCGTCGAGAAATAAAAAAAATGGCCCAAATGCAGCATGAAATAGAGGGATGATATACAGATTCGGAAATTGCGGATCTTTACAGAGAAAGTAGAAATTGCCGCTTCATCCCAGGGAAGGTACGAAGTATAAGAGGCGCGGCGACGTGCATTGGTCTAGCATTCCCCACTACTACGGTAATCGGTTCCGTATCGCCAACGCCAATTCGCCATTGCAAATCTAACTGTCCGGTCAACTGATGCCAGTGTTGCCAGGTCTCATGCATTCCGAGGAAATCTCATGCTCTCATATTTTGATTACAAAATCTCATGCTTTTTAATAGACACAAAAAGAAATAATAAAATTATTAAAATTACTCTTTGAAATCTACCAAAACAAAGACCTAACGAGAAATAAAGGCAAAATCGAGGGCAAAATTGAATAGATAGAGGTAGGTATCTACAATATTTGGGTACTTGAAATGTCCTTTATTGTAGACTGCTCTCTCAATAATTAGCAATGAATACATAAACGGGTATGACAGTCTACGGATATGCGGTGTGTGTGCTGTATCCACGCTGTATTGCAGTGATTCTTAACTCTATTCCGTAAGGGTACCTACATTTTCTGGAAACAACAGATTTTACGACCCGTGTCACCATGCGTCACGTCAACTGCGCCTCAACGTTCGCCCGGCCTAACAATAAAATAAATTAGAAAGGTTACGTGGTTAATAACTTTTAAGTAAGTACCTGTAAGTACCTACTTACAATGTAATATTATGATAAAATAGCAGAACATAATGCTTTTTAATGAAATAAAAATGGCATTACAAAAGTAATTAAAAATTAAGCCGTGTCAAGAGGTGTTTTTTGATAAATTAAGCCATCTCATGTTTTTTTCTCCAAACCTCATGCTTCTTTGAAATTATTCTCATGCACTGAATTTTTCCCACCTGGCAACACTGCCTTATGCGAAGACGCTGTGGTGGAAGTATGCGTGTAGCATGACACAAATACACGCAGGCGGAAAAACACAATTCACCATCAAGATCCTCACTTTCCAAATCTGTATATGTTACATTATTTGAAATTTCGTAAAAATCTAAAGTTTAACTATTCAAATTTGACTCACCCTGTATACAGAGCGTTAACGATAAGCAAATGCCAATTATTTTTAACACATTTTGACCAGACTTACCGTTGACACCCTGTTTAAAATTATACATTTTGTTCCGTCATTTTGAGACACACTGTATATGTAATAAAAGCAAATAGGACGTGTACCCATGTTTGTCCCTGTACAGTAAAGGCTCGAAATTGGTACGATTTTATTTGCATTTGTGGTGGTACAAACAAACACTAGACATATTTATGTAAAGTTTATTTCATGTGTCTTCTTCTGATGATAAATATCATTATTTTGTTAAAAAAAATAATTATAAACATAAATGTTTGGGGATGTTTATTTATTAAGGGAAAGTATTAAATCGACTGGCTTAAGGCGTGATGTTAACATAAACAATAAACATTGATAAGAATGAAAGAGGACGTTGTCTTAAGTTTTAAGTTGGTCCCCAATTTGATTTTCACAATGATTTCATTTCTGTACGAAAGCTCGAAGAGTGTATACCTACGTATTCAATTAGGTTGAAAATTGGACTAGACTGAAGCTTTAGTATTTTCTGATTAGGTGAGTCATCACTGAACATTATATTGAGAAACTTAATATTTGAATAATAATAATAATAATAATTTATTCCAACGGACTATACAATATAGTATGGGAAGTAGTCAAAAATACAAGATACAGATGTGTATGTCACATAATATAAAATCAGATAAAAAACACACACACAACAAAAATGTAGGTATCAGCTACAATATAGTATAAAATATAAAACACATAATATAACACAAATAACAAACTATATATTGAAGATGTGGTATGGTCAGTTTGTATTGTTAGTATCAAGCTTATTGAATGTTTATTGGAATTGGAATAAGTAAATTGATGTGAGAGTATGCTTGGGTACTCTGGTATCTCTTTAGTTTGGGAAATTGACAATATGATTTCTGAAAAATATCACTTCGAGAAAAATCTTAAGTTGATAAGTATTGTTTATTATTTTAAATATGAAAAATGTGCAATTTAAGATTGTTTTAAATATATTTGCAACATTGTTATTACTATGTTATGCATTGTATTTTAAATTTCAATGATTTCATACTATAATTTTTAATGAAAATATTATTTTATTTATTTTAAACTTCATTTTAAACAGTAACGTAACACATAATTCTAGAAAGAGGCGATATATATGATGGCTGCTATCTGATTAAAAGGTGACTCAATACTTTCGCAAATTGTGATATTCAACGCGATATGTTTAATCGGTTTTAGACAATCTTACGTAAATAAATAGAGTACCTATACCACGAGTACTTTTCAAACCTCTGAATTGACCGGGTACAGGACTTTTAAAAGTAATTATTTTGTTTTAGGCAGTTCATAATAGTAGAAATAACGACCATGGATAATAGAAAACAATTTAATGCAATGGAAAAACCCTTACAGGAAGTAAGCGGGAAATATGTATCTGTTCCCAAATACGTGAAAACGAAAAACAACAGAATACTGAAACAGGTGAGTTTATATTTTTCTAAATATCCATTACTCGCGCGCACTCCAGTCTCTCCGTCCAATGCCTTAAGGGCGTCGTTTTTTCAAATCGGTTCACAAATTTTCAACGAATTTCATAGCTGTTTATTGAGACCGTCTAAAATATATCTGAATAAGTTAGAAATAATATCTCTTCAATGTGTCAATTATACAGGGTATCCCAACGAAAATTTGACCCCCTATAATTGGAAAACCGAATAACATTTCAAAATTCGCCGAGACCGTCGATTTTTGTTCTTGGGGAGCTTTTTTGACAGTCAAGCCAACTCGATATGTTCATCCCCTAATGCCTAGCAACCCCAACTTAAAAATTTCAAATGCAACTATCCACTTGTGGCACATCATTTTAAAGCCCTTTTCATTGCGAATACAGTGACGTATCGTTTTTAGAAATCGGTTGAGATTTGACAGAATTATTGGTTACAAACGAAAAGATGACAAACCAACTTACGCGTAGTAATTTCTACACAAATGCCCACCACTAATAAGTTTTTCATCTACTACACATGACCGCATTACCTAATTGTTATTGATGTGTCTATCAGTTTACAAAAAAGTCAGAAATGAAATAAAAAAGCTGAAGCAAATAAAACTAGATACTAAAATAGTTATTAGTAGAAAATACTTAAGTTTATAGGAATTCAGACCTTTTCAAAATAACAAAAAATCAGTACTACAAAAAGTCGGTGTTTTTTGCTCGTCACCAAGAAATCGTTAGTTTCAGCCGTTATTGAAAGTATTAACGTGTGTTCGAAATGGTTTATTCTATCGCGGAAAGAGTAGAAATTGTTGTAATTTATTATCGAAATCACTATTGCGCTAAAGCTACAGCACGAATTTTTAATGCCAATCATCCTGAAAAATGTAAACCACCAGTACGTTAAACACCTGATTGACAAACTTGTTGCAACAGGTTCGCTTTTAAACAAGAAACGTGAAATAATTGGGCCAGTTCGAAAAGAATCAGTTGAAGTGTCAGTTTTGGGTCATGTACAGATGGATAATAAGCAATCGATTACAACTGTGTTTCAAGCTTCTGGCTTATCCCGTTCCAGTTTTCATAGATTCATTTTGAAAAGACACAAGTTTCATACATTTAAGTTCAAGCTGGTTCAAGAGCTACATGAAGATGACTTTGATCGCCGTAACCAATTTTGCAAATACTTTAGTGAACAACTTCTACTGAATCCAAATCTTCTCTACAATACATGTTTCTCCGACGAATGTACATTTATGTTGAATGGCGAGAGTGATATTAATCCGCATTTAATCAGGGAATTTCATACTCAGACACCTCAAAAATTGAATGTTTGGGCAGGCATTTTGGGCGACCATCTTGTTGGACCATTTTTCATCCAAGGTAATCTCAATGGAAACACCTATCTAGAATTATTGGAAAGTACAATTGATCCTAGGATAACAGAGATTTTAGAAAGTGACGACAATTTACTAGAAAATAAAATAACCTTCCAACAAGATGGTGCGCCCCGCACTATGCTGCTGTGCGACAATTTTTGGATGATCATTTCCCGGGGCATTGGATTGGCAGAAGAGGTCCCGTCGAATGGCCACCAAGATCTCCGGATCTGTCCCCTTTGGACTTTTTTCTGTGGGGTCATTTAAAATCACGAGTGTACGCCACTCAGCCGGAAACATTGCAAGTGCTACGTCAGAGAATTGTAGAAGAATGCCGATTAATAACTGCGGATGTCTTTAATAATGTTCGAACAGAATTTGAAAACAGACTGTATTATTGTTTGGAAGTTACCGGGGTCATTTTGAGCAATTCATCAAATAAATCTGATTTATTATTTGCTTCAGCTTTTATTTCATTTCTGACTTTTTGTAAACTGATAGACACATCAATAACAAAAGTAGATGAAAAACTTATTAGTGGTGGGCATTTGTGTAGAAATTACTTCGCGTAAGTTGGTTTGTCATCTTCTCGTTTGTAACCAATAATTCTGTCAAATCTCAACCAATTTCTAAAAACGGTACGTCACTGTATTCGCAATGAAAAGGGCTTTAAAATGATGTGCCACAAGTGGGGTAGTTCTATTTGAAATTTTAAAGTTGGGGTTGCTAGAGATTAGGGGGATGAACATATCGAATTGCCTTGAATATCAAAAAAGCTCTCCCCAAGAAGAAAACTCGACGGGTCTCGGCAAATTTTGAAATAATTTTCGGTTTTCTAATTATAGGAGGGTCAGGTTTTCGTTGGGATATCCTGTATGCGTTTTCTTCAGAAAACCTTTTTTTAACATAAAGAAAATACGTTATTTACATAGATGATTCTAGTTGATCCAAATAACCTTAATTCAGTACTAAAAGTAATAGAATAATAATAACAGATGTTTATCTTTTGCACGTTATGTAACTTTCCAAAGATATTTTCAGGTCTTTAATACTCTCATACAGAAAATGAAAAAGAATGACCAACGCTTCAGCCAACTTTACCAGAAGGCATTTTTCGGAGGCAGCTACTACGACGGTTTGAAGGTGGGAACCCCCGACGAGTACGACATCGACTTGTTGTTAAAGTTTCCATCGTCACATAGATTGGAAATACGTACCGGTAAATTACCTGCTTTCGTGCATCTGTACTCAGATAACAAAGTGTAAGTACCTAGCTAAGTTGTCAGTGTTACTCCTCATATTTATTTATCATTAACGTGACTCGCATCTGCAGATTAGGAGCGATACAAAAATAAACGGCATACCCTTCCCAAACATTTGATTTATTAAATGATTAAAATATTTGTTGAATAACCTGTTGACTGTACAGTGCGTCCTTTTTTTGGTTTTCATGGATAACTCAGAAATTCCATGCATTTTTTCCGTAAATCCAGTGGCTGATTCAGTTTTCTTCTGGATGTAATATTTTCCAAGTTATAGACCAAAGTTATCAAATCAATACTTTTTAATACATTTAGTAGCCTATAGAAAATAACTGTTTGTTATTATAGATTAAGTAAACATAACAAATTAATTATATTTCAGATGTTAATACAATGGGTGTAAGTTTAGTAATCCATTCAACAATCTCAAAATAATAAACAAATAACACAAGCTAACAATGAAAGAGTTAATGACAAAGTAAAATTAACCTAACAGTAATAATAGAGTGATTACGAAAATATATTGAAATTGTATTTTTTGTCAAATAATTTGAAGATCTGAACTAAATTGATTTGAACTACTATTAAAATAATGAGAAATTCTAAATCTAACATAATTGTCAAAAAAAAAGTAAAAAAGTGATAAGAAGCTTAACGTATGTATGTATGTCTTGGTTTTCATAATTTACTAAATATAACAAATTCAGAAATATAAAATTATTAATATTTAAGACGAAACATATAAATAAACCCATATTGTTGAAAGAAACCGAATTACATTATTATTGGAACATATACAGTATGTTCTATGTATTAAAAAGAACATAATATTAGTCTTAACTTGAATAATATTACCTCCAGAAGAAATTGAGAACGCCACTGGATTCTGCTCCTACATAATTTTATAAAGATTTTAACTTCGGTTTTAATATACATCTGACATGTATTTTTGACTGCATATTCAATTTACCTATGTCAAACAAAGGGGATGCTTATTTTCAAAAAATGGTTAAGAAGTTGAAACTTAGAGGGAAATGTGTGCAAACTTTGTCATTTGTACCTGTTATGATTTCAAAATATTAATAATTATATGTAGTTTCACTGATACCATTTGTGCTACATTTTTCAAATATTAAAAAAAATATTATGACATATTTTTAAACGCAATATACAACTGGTTTTTTTTTCTCATTAAAAAAATTGGAAAAATATAAATAATGTTATTGTTGAAAAAGCAATAAAATACTGATGATTCTGTACACTTTTGTAGAGGTTTTGAGAATTTTTGCGACGTTGATGGACAATGGAACATGTATCTAGATACCAAGAAAGTTTTGTCTTGGATGGAGAGTGTCATTCAGAAAGCCTTTGATGATTGCAGGTCAACTGATTCTGGATATCTTTTAGGAAAGCGTCAAGTATTTGAATATTATATTTTCGCGTGATATACGCCATTAGAAAAGTATATTTCAGGTGATAGTTTGCAAGACTAATGGACCGGCTTTCACTTTGACTATAAAAGCAAAAAATGAGAATGAAGTGGATATGGACGTAGATTTAGTCCCCTGTTTCTTATTTAATGAAGACAAATGGGCACCAGGTTTTAGGAAATATAAAACATATGACAAAGCCGCCGTGGTTTGTATTCCTAAATGTCATTTACTACAATATTATAGACATAGGCAACTATACCAGGTGATACAACTTTTTAAAATAAGATATTCATATAAACATATAAATATAGGCTGGGAAATGCTTAATTTCCGAGACACGGAGTATCAAATATTTAAAAAAGTGAATATATAAATGACCTTAATTGAAGAGAAAAATTAAAAAATTGGCAAATATTTTTTACTTTATCCTTTTTTGGAAAAAATATATTGTATTTTAGAACATTATAATAGAAGACGTACGGCTATGGCCTTGAAACGTTCATTTGACAGCAAATGTGATTTGCTAAAGTTTATGTCTCTTGGCGTTTTTTTATTTAAAGTTCAATTTTTCAGATATTTTACATTTTCTTTCAGTGTTCAAATTGAATTCCTGAAAATATTGTTTTAGATACTTGCAATTCTAACAGATTGTATTAAAATAAAAATTATATTTCTCATAAATTTAAAAACAAATTTGTACTTTAATATTTTATTTATTTCTGCCGTTAGTCAACACAAAGTACTTATTAGGTTAATAATGCGTGACATTGACTAAGAAAATGTAAGATATAAAAAATTCTACTTTAAATAAAAAAATGCCAAATTTATTTTTTTTATCTTTGATACCCTATATCTTGGAAACTAACCCATATTTGTATGAACTTATTTTAAAAAGTTCTTTTCACCTGGTAATGTTTGGTGTTTGCAATTACAGAACACCCTGTATGACTTCACGTATAATAAACATTAACGATTATTGTTAACTGACATTTAATGTTAAAATGTTTCTAGCCCGAGTTTTTTGTTGTGCCAAAGCATCCAAAGGGCGCCAAAAGTGATTTGACTAAATACTGGCGACTTTCTTTTCAAATACAAGAAAGGAAAATTATAAGCAACATGGGATTCCTAAAGCCAGCACTAAAGCTGCTGAAGGTATGTTTACTAATTTACGGAAGGTGCTACATCAAAACAATCGTCATGTAGTATTTATCTCAATATAGAAATAATATGGATGTGGGTATTGACGTTAAACTTATTTTTAGAAATTGAGGGACGTGCAGCAACATACAAAAATGTATAGTTACTTTTTAAAGACGATGATCCTGTGGGAAGTTGAAAACAACGAGAAATCATTTTGGAAGAACAATTCGTTAAGCTACATATTTATGCATGTATGTATAAACAGTCGGTTTAGATGATTAACAATGTGCATATTTGTTTATTTACTTCTATAGTATTGTCGAGCTTGTTAATTAATACTTTCTCTTATTTTTCATAAACTATTAATCTCAATCATCCGAATAAAAAGTTTTTAACTTCTGAAAAACATACAGTATGTTATTTTTCAGATTTTGAAAAAGTACCAGAAATGTTTAGAAAGTGGGACAATACCATATTTCTGGACTATTGCAGAGTTCAATCTTTTAGAAACCGCTCAAGCAGATTGGGATAACATAAGTAACAGATTGTACTCTATTATTAATAAGATTGAAATAAATATACAAAAAAATCCACGCCTGATTCAACAATATATTTGTAAGTCTAACATAAAAAACTATATAAAAATTCAGCTCCATTTGTCCAATTCTGACTTTTCATAATTTATTACACGATCAATAAGTGGAAGCTTTTTTATTTTTTACTTAGTGTTATGTGTACAATATCGTCTGTAATTTCAGTAACCCCCGATGAGCAGCAGGCTGGCCTTGAGAGATAATCTGGATGCCAAAGAAGATGCCAGATTTATACTATCATAAAAATGTTCTCAAAGTGCCTTGTTAATCTATTTTCATATTTTTATTTAATAAAACTAGTATTATTTCTGTGGTCTCTATTATTGCTTTCTTACATGACGTGTAGATGTTATTACGTATTTTTCAGACTTTTTTGATTAAGAATGGAATAAAAACTTCGAAAAAGGACATTTGAAGCATAATCCATCACATACAAAATCACTGTATTCATAAAACGGAATTATTCATCCAGGTGTAAAGATATTAAATGATTTCATTTTTTTTTTATAGGATGAACATAAAAACGAATTGCACAAAAGGTAAATTCGTTGTATCTCTGCATATTATACAGGCTCAGTAAAAAATCTACTTAAAATTATTAATTTTTCAACAATTGGAGACCAGTCACATTGTTTTCTGCTGTCTAAGACAAAAGCAAATAATATTAGCAGTGGCAATATCACGAAACGGAAACGTTTTATCAACATCAAACAGGTCTTAAGCTTTGCATAAAAATATTGCGATGAACGATAACTATGATACATTGTATAGCGTAACTAACATCCTATGCAACATATCTAAAAATTAAATTCAAAATCAAGATTTCTCATTATCGATTATCGAGAATCCTATTATCTTGACGTCAACCTGTACCTTGTGATTCGCCCTGTATACTACAATTTTATGATGAAAAGGGACACAAATAAGTATTTGGCGCACACATAACTTGCCGAGATGAAGGATATGTTCACAACTATGACAAACCTGTGCTATTTTATCTGTTTTAGATAATATCAAATATTGTTATAAATTTAATAAACAACATTCCTGGGTAATTTCCAGAAATCGGTAGATTCCAGTTCCAGATAACTGAAGGGTTTCCAGGCATGGATGACAGGAGAAGATATAAGGGAATGGATGAATATTTAAAAGATATTAATAGGAACTATATCTCATTTCCCGATGAAATGATAAGGAGAAACAACAAAATATTGAGTGAGGTGAGTTGTAAAAATTGAACCGCCAACTTTTACAAATACGATCAAAAGACACTTGATCCTTCTATCCTTATACGTACGTTTAGGCCTTTTCTAATCGTTATAGCTATTTTATGAAACTATATGCAAAGTGTCAAGCTTAAATGTGATATAAGCAGTGATTTTCCGATTTTCACACATTTTATCTAGTAAATTATTACAGTAGGAAAAAGTTAATATATATATAACTATTGGACCCAATGAACATGAAATGCATTTTAAATTATATCGAATAAACCCTTGTAAAAATGTAGTGACTTTTTAAAATGCACCTTTATCAAAAATCAAACAATTTGTCATATATATTCCAGTATGAGTTTCCTACTTTACATTGTTGTTTTAGTCCGACTTTTTTGTTGTCCCAAACAAACCAAAAGAGGTACCACAGTACGAGAGCAAATACTGGCGACTATCCTTCCAAATAGAGGAAAGAGATCTCATACTTAACAAGGGACATTTAAAACCCGCATTAAGGCTTTTGAAGGTATGTGAATATTGGACTATTAAAAAAATATATATACTTTCTGTTTTCAGAAAATGAGGGACACTATGGAGCACACACAAATATCCAGTTATAAAAAAAAACTGTGGTTTTGTGGCAGGTTCAACAACACGATCCATCTTTTTGGTCCAGCAATACTTTAAGTTATATTTTCATGGATGTAGGTATTCATTTGACACATGTACATCATGTATAATCATTATTTTAGATATTGAAGAAATATCAGGAATGCTTAAACAACGAAGAAATATTATATTTCTGGAATGCCGACTATAACTTCATAGATACGGTTAGGGGAGATGTGGCTAATATGAGCAATAGATTGCGTCGTATAATTAATAATATTGACAGGAACATGCCGGATCACCCAGAGGTTGTAGTGCAATATATTTGTACGTATAATCCTTGTTACACTGGCGATACTTTTTTAAAATCCCCTTGTCCTTAGTATAAACAAAGATGATATGGATTTTAAATTAGTGTCGCCATCTATTATTTTCACTCCTAAGTTTGACTGGACTTTATTATATAGGGTTGTGCAAATTTCACATTGATGAATTCATATTTTAGTGAGTAAAAAGCGGATCAATCTGTATCCAGAAGCGCAATTTGACTTTATGTATCGATCCGTAAATCCCACTGTATGGAATTACACACCTCCACAGCCACCCAACGAAGAAAGCTCAAGTGTATTACTTCTATTTATACTAATTTTTATACTTGTAATATATGTGCTTTATAAGTAAGTTTTAATTTTATTTCAAAATAGTCCTACTATTAATACTTATATGAATTAGATACGTATTTCAAGATAGATATTTTCATGGTAAATTTGAGAATAAAAATAGCCGTTTTAACTAAATAAATGTGGACACCACCATATTGCCAACATTTATTTTTACGATTTTTTACTAAAAAATTCTAAAGTTAATAAGTACAAATTAAAATTGTTTCAAATAGTTTTGCAGACATCGTCTCTTCTGTTTCAAAAAGTGAACCAAAGTTTTAAATGATTCTAAGAGTCATTTTTTGTAAGTACACATCTTCCCTTTTTACGAATGTATAAAATGTTTTTTTTATCTAGACTTGAAGTGTTCAATAAAATTACTATTTATCATATTAGATTAACTGATAGTCGATAAGTAATTAATTATTATCAAGCATAAATATTTTAGTAGTAAGTAGTAGTAGTAATTTAGTGTGACTAAGTACAGTATTTTTCCACTTTTTTTTAAATAAAAATGTTACTAAAAACTACTGTGGATCTATACAACAGCTCGTGTATAGAGCCGCTGTACTAAAAACATTATACAGGGTGTCTTGCAAGTCGTTAAAATAATTTTAGGAGGTAATAGAATACGTGATTTTGAGTCGATTGAAATAAACATACATATATACCTATCACTTGGTAGTGATACGTATCTAATAAAAATGGTTTAAGAACTGAAGATATTTGAACTTTACTTTACACTTTAACTGAGATTCAAACGTATAGTTTGACAGCTGATCTACATTTACGGTTGCTATGGAAACTAAGAACAATTGTTTTCTCATGGCATACCAAGCTATTTAATAGAAACATTGCTTTTCCTTTTTACACCGTAACTTTAAATTAGCTTTTAAGGTTTGATCGATTGAAATAAATATTTAGCTTTTTGAATCCTCCGGTATTTTAATAACTTTAAGATTTTCTAAGAGTTGCGTTCTTGTTAGCAAATGTATTCATTTCTTAAACCATTTTTATTACATAATGAACGGCTGTCCTCTGTTTTGGCGAATGCGCTCCCTGCATACTTAAAAGTGTTAAAATTAATTTTCCTAATTTTTAGAATGTTTATCAAGAAACTTTTCCTAAGAACTGAAAGAGCATTACTTTACATAAATACATACATGTTCATGACACACTTTGCACTGAGCTAAAGCTGAAGTTCGGCATTGCTTGAGCCATGCTGGTAACAATCGAGCCTTAGTATTTTGTTCTGTTGAGGAAAATGGCATACAAGTAGAGCAATTTTTATGATAATTTGACATGTTTGTAAAACTATTTCTCGGAAACAGTTGAAGATAGGTATAGTATATGTTTTATAAAAGATGCTTGGAATTTTGAGTAGAATCCAAATATCCAATAATATACAGGGCGTTCCATTTAAAAAAATATAAGTTAGGTTAAGATCTCTCAAAATCATTGCTTTTGTTTTTTTTTTCAAATAAGAAAAAACTTGCTAGTCTACTATGTAATATGGTTTTTGTTTCATTCCGATATCTTTAAAAACAGAAAAGTTACAGCTGATCAAAATGTTATCAAAGTTATTGAAACGCACTGTACATATTACAATTGTATTATTAAGAAAGTGAGTAGAAATAGAACAATACTTTGCACATCAATTAATCGTTAAATTGCAGGTATATGTTTCAGTTACAATCGTGTATTATCTTATCTGTTTCAGATAATATCTAATATTGTTATAAATATAAATAACATCGCTAGGTAATTTACAGAAATCCTTAGATTGCCGAGTATTGTGTTTTATAAAGGTGAATTGAACCATGGACGACAGGAGAAGATATAATGGAATGGAAGAATATTTAGAGAAAATTAATAGAAAATATATATCATTTCCAAAAGAAGTGATAACGAGGAATAACAAAATATTGAGCGAGGTAAGTTTTAAAAATTGTATCAAAAGACACATGAGTTCTGACAAACAATCTGCAATAATGTTTTTAACACCTTAACTGGAATATCTAAATTTCAAGGTCCTAGATCCTTTAATAGATAAAATGCGTGAAGACACGCTATTCCGTCAACTGTACAATAAAAAATTTTATGGTGGCAGTTATTACGATGGTTTGAAAGTTGGACGTCCAAACGAATACGACATAGACTTGTTATTAAAGTTCCCATCGAAACAGGGAATCGAAATTCGTGAAGGGGAAGTACCCGGCTTTGTCAATATGTATATGCACAATAAAACGTAAGCTTGCTAATTATCTAATCTAGAATTTCATATAATACGTAGACTATATTTATATCATCACAGTTTTTAACTAAAACCGTTTTCCAGGGGCTTTGAAATATTTTGTAGTACTGACGAGGAATGGGAATCATTTCTAGACACCAATAAGGTCTTACAGTGGATGGAAGGAGTAGTTCAAAGAGGTTTAAATAATTTCAGATCGGATAATATATCTTGGTATACTTTTGGAACTGAACAGTCCCTTCATGTGAGATACCTTTTTTTTCTTTACCTACCAGAATGATAATAATTAATACAATGCAATAGTGTAACTAAAATAAAAGATTTCCTATAAAATGTTGTCCAACAATATTAAAACACTATATTAAGTCAAATAAAGATTCATATTATGACAACCAACAATAACATTAAACATATTATTAAAATAAACTAAAATATTATTTATTTTTAAGGTATTGAACTTTGACAAAGAAGGTCCAGCTTTTACTCTGAAAATAAGAGGAAAACTAGATTGTGAGAAAGTAGAGATGGATGTCGATTTGGTGCCATGTTTTTTATTCAGTGAAGAGAAATGGCCACAGGGTTTTGAGATGTATAACATATATGATGAAAGTGATGAAAATGGAAACAAACCGGTTAGTTCTGCTAATATTTTCTCTCCTTTTTTCTGCTCTTTGTGATAGTCATTAATTTTTTATGAGACCAACCATCAGATTTAAGTAACTCTCTTAAGTAACTGTGCGACGATACCAAATTTTTAATAAATCTAGTAAACCTTTTCAAAACACAGATGCATTTAAATATTTCTCTAACATCTTATATTTAAAAAATAACTCTTTTTTATTCTGTTAAGAAGTTTGTAACACCATCTCCAAAATATTTATTCCCGACTTGATTAAATAAATCTTTTAGAATGATTTTTTTGTCGTGCCAAAAAAACCAAAAGGAGTACCAAAGGATGAGAGTAAATACTGGCGATTATCGTTTCAAATACAGGAAAGGTATTTAATACATGACAAAAATCGCCTAAAACCTGCATTAAGGTTATTGAAGGTATGTTACTTCATTGCTGTTTATATTTAAATACATTGTTAAATTATAAAAGTTTAATAAGTTATCATTTAATGTTATTGAAATATCTGTCAACTGGACTGCAAGCACATATTAAGTACAATATTTTGATAAAATAGTTTTTAATTTTTAAACATTAACTTGTAATGTGCAATCTTGCAAACCTAAACAATAAATATATATATTGTCTGTGCGAGATATTTCTTATTGGATAAAAATAAGGTAATACAGTAATACACACAATGTCAAAAGTCTTGGACCCCCCCCCTCATTCTTGTTCAAGAAATCTTTTTGGCAGAAAAACAAAATACATTTATAAAAGTATATTGTTTTCTGAATCTTTTCTTTTGTGAAAAGAATATGTTCGATAAACTGAGTAGGTACTTAGAAAATTAAAAACCAGCAAATGTGTGACATTTTTGACAAAATTTATTAAATCAAAAAGAAGTAACAAAGCAAGTTCTCTACTTGACTAATAGTCGGTATGACCTCCACCACGTTCCAATAGCATATTGACACGTTTGTGCATCGAGATAATCAAGCGGTTAACGATCTCTTGCGGAATATTGTTTCATTCCTCTTCTGCCGCCACGACTAACTCATCTGCAGTCTGAGGTGGAGGAATATTATTATGAATGGCTCTAGCAACAAAATCCCACATGTTTTCAATAGGATTCATGTCAGAAGAGTTGGCTGGCCAATCTAATCTATTATGTCCTGCCTCGGGTGTCTCTTGAACCCTTCTTGCGCGATATGGTTGAGCGTTGTCGTCCATAAACACAAAATTTTCACCTAATCCATTACGTGGGGGGTAGATAATGGGGGTAATAACTTGTTCGAAATTTAACTGGTCATATTCTGTGGTATGCTAATTAATGGGGTGCGGTGGTTGAACATTATTCCACCCCAAAACATCTTCATACGGTGCAACTTTACGGAGAAAATGAAGTCGCTGTTGACGACCTGGTTCTCTCCAGACTCTTTGTCGATTGTCATCAGTAACCAGCCCAATTCTGGTTTCGTCTGTAAATAAGACCCACCGCCACTGGCGTAAAAGCCAACCCCTATGCTCTCGCGCCTACTGCAGATGGGCAGCACGATGCCTTGGAAGTAGAGTGGGAACCCGTAATGCTCTTCCAATAGTAGGTGTCGATATAACACGGTGAAATGTACCTTGTAAGTGGGCCCTGAGAGCTGAAGATGTGCGGTGCCTACAGGCATATTGCACCAAATACCGATCCTCCCTTTCATTTGATACTCGAGGACGTCCACTACGTGGTCTGTTTTCCACTGTATCAAATTCTTCCTATCTGTGAACTAGTCAGTCTTTCAACAGATGATTTATGAATGCCCAACATGTTTGATATCTGATGATTAGAATGTCCATCATGTAAAGCACTCATTCTTGCTCGAGTAAATGCAGAAATTTCATGTCCTGGCATTATAATGTACAAAAATTCAAAGGAACACTTGGCTGAATACACTGCCAAACTGACCAGATTTATAAAAACATTGGTAATAAAGTAAAGGTTCATGGTATGCAATTTTTTATTACCTTTTTTATTGCCTAAGTTTTTTTACCACATTAAGAAAAACCACTAGGTTTAATCGATTCAATTTATATATAGGGGGTTCAAGACTTTTGACTTTGTGTGTATTATCAGCTCTTTAAATCCTTTTAAAAGATGTCACCAAAAGAATATATGTAATACTAAACGTGAACTAAAAAAAAAAAAATGAAAATTATGAAAAAGGTTGAGTCTATAGGATTAGTAAAAATTTACAAGTTTCTTTTTCCAGAAAATGAGAGATAGAATGGAACACAAACAAATATCCAGTTACTATTTAAAAACTGTGGTTCTGTGGAAAGCTCTAGAATATGATTCACACTTTTGGTCCACTAATTCATTAAGTTACATTTTTATGCATGTAAGTATTAACAGTAGATTTTTAAGCTTATACAGGGTGTCTGTATTGAATGGGTCATAAAGCAACTAAATTGTAGAAGTCATAATAATGGGATTTAGCCAAACATGTCCTAGTAAAATGACTCCGTTGGTTCAAGTTTCTATGCCATCCTCACTAAAATGATGTCTAAATTATGGAATAAATATGAAATGTAAAATCAAAATTTAACGTACTGTATATCGCAAACCAACAACATTTTAACCAAGGCATGTTTAGCAAAATTTTATTATTTTAACGTCACTCAGGTCCACCCTGTATAACCAATTGTATTAATATGTAGCATAGGTATTTAAAGACAATAGGTACCTATGTTTATAAATTGTTGATGTTATAATATTATTGATATTATTTTAGATCTTAACGAAATATCAGGAATGCTTAAACAAGAAAAAAATATTATATTTCTGGAATGACGACTATAACTTCATAGATACGGTTAGGGGAGATGTGACTAATATGAGCAACAGATTGCGTCGTATAATTAATAATATTGACAGGAACATGCCGTATAACCCACAGATTGTAGTGCAATATATCTGTAAGTATAATCAAACTAGAGGTGATTTACCAAAACGAAAAAAAATCTGATTTATATTTACCTCATTCTATTAAGTAAAGTTCAGTTTATAACTGATTGAAATGTAATTATTATTAAAAGTAGTAGTATTTTAAGTTTATTAAAGTAATAACAGGAATTTAATAGCAATAGAAAAAATATCAAAAGATAATACTAATAATAAAACTTATATTTCAGTAACAGATCAAGAGCAGATTACTCTGGATGATGAACCTGAAGAAGAAAAACCATCAGGATTCTGTGTATTAATTTAAAGCTTATAATTATGCACAACACCTTCAAATTAATGATTTCTTATTATACTTTGTAATTGGGTAATAATAAATAAATAAAGGATTCGTTTTAAATTTAATTTAGTCAATCAAAAACATAAATACACGGATTTTAATAACTGGAATTCAATATTGAAATATTAAAATAAAAATTTAATATACCTATACCTATTATAATTAATAATGATTTCAAAATAAGAGATATTGAAGCACCTAAGTAATGCTTCAAATGGCAATAGGTTTGTAAAAATGGTATTTTTCTACGTTCATGCAAAAAACAATACTTTATTGAACTATATTTAGTGGAAAAAGTGGTTCTTTATTGCACTCATCTGTCATTCTACTGCAGCGTTTTGTCATCATGACAAACATAAACCTTCAAATCGACGTCACATTTTTCTAGACTTAGTGTCATTTAAATAACATATTTTTGGTTTTTGCATGAACGTAAAAAAAATATTGTATGCAACTCGTACAAAAAGTGCTTATTGCACTCAACGTGTTGTCGGCCTGACGTAGCCTCGTAGGACAACTTCACGTCGCGTTGTTGCATAAATAACTATTATGTATTATTATTATTATTATTATCTGAATTAGTTCGATATTTTTTCTAACTGCGTCACTGGATTTCAGCATTCCCTTAAAAGCCAAATTTCATAAATAAACATTAATAATGAGGGAGTTAAAACAAAATTCTAATAAAGGCTTCATTTTATTAAATATACAGGGTGTTTTTAAATGAAGTAGCAAAAATGAGACCACAGATTTCTTAGGTGAAAATAAATCGATTTAACCTAACATACCTATATCCCAAGTCTCATAATAAAAAAGATACAGGGTGTCAAAGTTAAAATTTTGTTTTCGATATCTGTAAATAACCGCAGGATGTGTCTAATTTTGACGTCACTAGTAGAGGGCGCCACTTATAGCACATCAGGTTTCTTTTAAATGATATAACTTTTTTGCTGCTTATATAGTGTATCCATCTGGCTATTAAAACAATCGATTCTCCTACCTGTTATATATGAAAAAGGTATACCTTGTTGAAGTCGTTAGGAGTAATAGTTTTCAAAATAATCCTATTTGACAGTGCACCAATTCAAAACTGTTATCGTTTCAGGTAAAGTCCTTTTTTTACTGAAAATACAGCAAAATGTTACTTGTAAAAGTTGTTCAGAACGGTAAATTATGGAGCTTTGATAAAATCTTTGTGCTTTGTTGAAAAATAGTTTCATCAAACCTCGCTGATCTTCTAGAAATTTTGCACGTTTTATAATTTACCAGTCTGAATAACTTTTTAAAGTAACATTTTGCTATATTTTCAGCAAAAAAGGCACTTTACCTGAAACCAAAACAGTTTTTACCCGGTATACGGAGCATTTCAAATAGGATCATTTCAAAAATGGTTACTCCTACCGACTTCAGCAAGGTATAACTTTTTCAAATAAAACAGGTAGGAGAATTGATTGCTTCAATAGTCAGATGGATACACTAAGCTGCAAAAAGTTCTGTCATTCAAAAGAAACATGGTGTGCCACAAGTGCCGCCCTCTACTCACTCACTCACTCTAGTGACGTTAAAATTAGAAACAAATTTGAATTTTTCACCCGCAAAAACCCCTGATTTACAAATTTTATGTAAATATTTGGATTTCTTAAGAAGTTATTTACAAATATCGAAAATAAAATTTTAACTTTGACACCCTGTATCTTTTTTATTATGCGACTTATGATATAGGTATGTTAGGTTAAATCGATTTATTTTCGCCTAAGGAATCTTAGGTCTCATTTTTGCTACTTCATTTAAAAACACCCTGTATTTATAATAATTTCATTAAAAAAATGTTGGCTATGAAAAATGAATTTAAAAAATGAAAAATTAATTTTACGATATTAATTAGGTATATAAATAATCAAATCAATACCAAATTTGGTATAAAACCGTTTTAAAGAATGCTGAAATTAGCGCTGTAGTTAGATTTGGAGAGAAAAAAATGCTAAACAGTTTTTGTAAAATTTGGTAGGAAAAATAATTGGAAACAGAGAAAAAATAGAATCGGTGTTTTTCATCCTTTTTTTGAGGATTGTAAATTAATTTTGGGCAGTTATTAAAAAAAAAGTTATATAAAAGATCACCCTCAATTTTCACCAAATAATCAATCATAAAATTTTTTTGCACTTATTTGGATACACTGTATGTATATAAAAAAGAACTGTTTAAACATAATTAAGGTACATATGAATTTATGGTTCAATTACCCTAGTTTGTACCCATGAATTTTAATAATTAAATAAATTGAACATTGCCAAAAATTCAGTAAAAAAAAACTACTAGAACGTACAGCATATGGAAGGCATGCATGCATCCATTATGTGCAAATTTTCAATTTTTTAGGCTAGCCTAGTAACTAGAAATAACTTATAAATAAGTAACAACAAATTCGTACATACGTTTACAGTCGGAATACCCAGTATTTGATGACACGTACGTGTTGGCCAATGCCCATGGTCCAATTTTTAGGCACCTTTTCACATTAAACTAAAACGTCCCGTTACTCGGAGATATAATAGTTTTTTATAACTTAAAAATTGATATAACATAATTTTAGAAAACCACTATGAAACAATGCGTACACAAAAACCTAAGACAACCATTTTAAAAACATTAGAACGCGCAAATCTCATTTGTGTATTCCAGAGACGACGCGATCTAGGACGTTACGGCGACCAAATCGCGAAAAGACCAGTTGTTAGAACTATAATTTTCTAGTGATTTTCTGGAAATGTTGACATTTTATTTTAGAAAAAACGCAAATATATGTAATAAAGTGTATGGAGAAAACTTTAGCGAAAGTTATTTATGCATCAGAATTTGCTGCAAATACTAGGATACATTATTCTGTTAACCTTTTCAATAAACGTATTATTTACCTTTAGTAATATTTATAAAGTTCATATATTTTGCACTTAAATACTTTTTGTGACATCACCCAAAATCAGTTCGAAATTTACGTGCTTCACTGACATTTAAAGCACCATCTACTAACATTTAAATAACCTACCTGGAAAAGTTCAAATGACGTCCTATTCTATTTCCATTATTTCTTCACCTAATTGGAACACCTACTCACCGTTATTAAACAACAACAACAACAAATAATAAACACGTAATTTATAATTTCATACGGCCACATATCAGGAAAATGCCAAAAACAAACTTTGCGAATTATACTACAGAAGCGCCCTCTAAAAATCAAATATTTAAACGTCAAGTTGTACAGATTTCTCACCAGAGGGAGCATACACGGCGCGCTTTTTAAAATGAAAAAGTATTACCAGTTTGAAAAAATCAGCGCGTAAGTGATGAACAAATTATACCTAACCTCCAAATGTAATGAAATTAATCGAATAAAAACATTTACAAGCAAAAATTATAATTAATTGGAAATAAGTGATTCCAAATGAAGCTGACAAATAAAAAAGTATTAAACTCTATCGCTAAAGGAAAGTGGGGAAAATATAACAAAAAAAAAAACAAATGATACTGTTAAATCGAAGTAAAATACATACCATATCTTTCCGATCCGTATAATATCGAGCGTATTTCAGCTAATTCAAGGCCTACGCATTAATTATATTAAACACAGGGAAACGCTACAGAGGGAACAAGTAAAACTAATTAATACCAGTTTATTTGCAACATGTGGTATATAAATTGAACAGTAATGAATATTACTTCACGTGTATTTATTACTTATTTATACATCAAAAGCTAAATTACCTTCACAAAATATATATTCTATGTATCACATTTAAAAAATATACAAAAGCAACAAAACAAAAATAAAATAGTAACAATTAAAGAAACGATTACCTCGACAAGAATGGTCGTTGGTGACTGCGAATTAGCCGTCTCTCGAAACTGCAAATTTTTTTTTCTTTAAATAGATGTCGAAATTAAATTTGATAATGCTTAAAGAATTACATTTTCCGAAATGGTACATTTTGGCATGCGACAAAACTAAAAATTTTACCGGAACAGCGGCAACTTTAGAATTTATTTTTTTAAATGAAAGTACGTCGATACGAGAGACGCTACTTGGAAATTTCACGAGGTAATCATTTAAATTATAATGGAATGAGATTCCCTAGGAAAAAAAAACATCTCTTACATTTTGGCTTATACAATAGTGGCAATTCCTTAAAAATACTAGGCATTTATCTATATGTGTTCGGAGGGTGTTATTTCAAAACTTATACGCTATAATTTTAGAGATTCTCAATCTAGATCCTAATCCTCCTAAGTTTTGGCACTAATTTGATAACAGAGAACAGATTACGAAAAAATATCACCCCGAAACAAATACAATACACAAAAACCGGTCATGGCAAATTTACGATAAATAATTTTTGCAAAAACGCAAAATATACGATTGCATGACACACAACAGAGCACCTAAATTGAAAACTAACCGAAAAATTTTGTGAACATACTGCAACAAAAAAAAAACGCTAAAAAAACAAATCGTAATAAAAAAATATATTAATACAATAATTTTACTTTTTCATTTTTATTTTATCCAGAATACGGCATCGTGAGCACCTACTTTTAAAGCTGGGAATTGAAACGTGTGATTATTCGATGTCGATCGATGTTAATTAGGCCATTAGTCTTTGTCAAAATCACTAAAATTGTAGATGAGCAACTCTAAATTCTGTGGCAAATACTATTCTGTAAATATATCTATATAATTACGTAACGCACATTGGGAAAATATGATGGAGTAACTTTTACACGCGGCGTCCTTATATAAAGCGATTCAGATCAAATTACTTCCAAAAAATGTTGCTACGGATCGTCAAAGACATTTTTTTAATACAACACCGTCACTCCCAAGGTAAATCAAGATAAATGTTTTTTTATCTAGAACATAGAGGTCACTAGGAACACCCAAAAGTCTTTTTATTTTTTGCGTTTTTTCTTTCCGTTATATTTTTGTGATTTAAACTTTCTTACGTTTATTCAAAAGTCTACACCTGCGAATGTAGCTTTGCTGTACAAAATTCAGAGGTTTATAGCAAAAGAGTTCAGTTTGTTTAAGCTGGAGCGTCCCTAAACCTGTTTTATCGAAACGCCCGCCACTAGAAAACCATTTAAGATGTTCTTAGACACCTCTACGCCTTACGTTAAACATAACCTTGCACTTTGTGTACCAACTCCGCAAACTTTAACCGTCTGGGTGAAGCGAACGTGACTTGTAAGTTACGGTATATTTTTTTGACAGCCGTCGCGCTACGCGTTCCAAAGAGGTGTAAAAAAACCACTCCAACATATTTTCGCAATTGTCGTGCAATGCACAAATATGTTTCGTCTTATCCTCAACAACTTCTCCTAATTTCAACCATAAAAAATATATATCATATATAAAACTTTTTTGATTTAAACATCCTATTACAAATACTATAACGTGAAAGTCTATATATGTATTTACAAAGGAAAACTGTGTATAGAGTACGGAATATGTTATTGCGTTATAAATCCTCTATTGGCTAGATGTGCGTCTTCACATTAGTTATGTCTCGAACTGCACCTCTCCTTCCACTCTCAGTATGCTTTTCGGAACGAATCCAGTCTGAAAAAAGAGTGCTATTAAATTAAGATGCAAGGATCGTGAAACGATCGCATACCAAGATATCCGCATCTCCGATTATAATAATCAAATTAATCTTCGGTTTATATAATTCAGTTCGACCGTTACCTCGAAATTTTCATGAAAGACAAGAAAATTTGATGGTTTTTCAAACGGCGCCTCTTAGTTCCATACGACAGAAATCGATTTGAATCCGATTATAAGAAATCTGAATAGTGTGACACGGGCAGGCTCGTGCCGATTTTGGTCCATCTGAACCAAAACTATACGTAAAAAAATTTTTAGGAAGAATTTTTTTTTTCTATAATCAAACATGGAAATACAGCTTTCAGCAACAAATTTGTTCTTAGTTTCTCCAAAACGGCCACGTATCTTCTTATTTGGATACTCGGTACCTTCGTTTTGAGACTGTAGCAGAGCCTCTGCATGTAGTATGAGTCAGTTTTAAACTCTACTACTAACTGCATGCATAATGGTTTGCAGCAAACTTTGGTTTACATATTTTTGTTAGTTCATTATAATTACCTTTCAAATTTTCAAGAAAAATAAATTTTGATTGAGTTCTCCAAACGGCTCCACACAACACATCATGATCATTAATCATCGATTCTTTAATTACTTAAAAGTAACAGGTTACCACTCTGCTTTTAGCAGTTTACATATTTTTGTTAGTTCGGTACAATTACCTTGAAAATTTTTAAGAAAAACAAGAAAATGTGTGAGTCTTCCAAACAGTTCCACACGACAAAAAAGATGCGTCAATTTATTAAGAAATTAATAACAGAGAAATATTCTTTTTTATCAAGCTTGTGCTTTTGGTTGAGTCGAAGCAAAACTGCACAGAACTAAAAGTTTTGAGGTAAAAAATGCTGTTCTGTAGTCAATGTCGCAAATATGGCTTTAAAAGCTCTACTACTAGATGCATGCACAATGGGTCGCAAGACCTGAGTACTACGAATAACTGTGCTACTTTTACAATAACAACCTTCCGTTTATATATTTTTTGTTACTTTGCCATCATTACCAGTTTATTAAGAATTTAATTAAAAGAAAATATTCCTTTCGATCAAATCTGCGCTACTGGTTGATTTGAAGCAAAACTACAAAAATATTTTCGAGGCAAAAAAATGCTGTTCTGTAGTCGATGAAAAAAATATAGCTTTAAACTATAAAATCTCTCATTATTTCTTTAATTATTTAAACTCCGCTACTAACAACATGCACAATGGGTTCCGAGACCTGAGTACTGCAAGTAACCGTACTGCTTTGACAATAATAATAACCTTCAACTATAGCCTATATATTTTCGTTAGTTCCGTATAATTACCTTCGCAGTAAATACGGTTTCGAGACAAATTTGCTTCGTTTTATTAACATGGAAGTGCGCAATAAAATAAATACGGAGAAAATAGTAACGCATTTTCAAAAACTTACCTCATTATTTTCCCTTCTGCACTTCCACCACCCCTCTCGGTAGCCCTCCAATCCGATGACAGTAATCGCTTCCCCTTCCATGACTCTCAATTGATGTGGATCTCTCGCTTCGAAACTCTTCAAAACCGTCGCCCTTAACTGTCTATAAGGCCAAAGTAACTTTGTGTCTTCCTCCAACCTAAAAATAACGCCATTAATTTTCTTCGTAATCTCTTACGTTATCCTTGACTTTACCTCTCGAAATTCTCCTTCAGGCTGTAGTTCTGGTAATTGAGCACCAATTCTTCGATACTACTGAAGAACTTTGACTTGGATAAAAAATATTTCTTAGATTCGTCCGTACAAATCTTCATGTGCTTCACGGTATTATCAGTCCTGAAACGACACGAGAATTAGCAACGGATATCGACTTGAACGTCTCGTACTTGCTTCAACGTCAACGCGTATTGGCCCCTCTCGTCGTTCTGCGGCCGGATCCGCACCAAGTAAGTGCCGTTCTCTCTTTTATCCAGGTTCGTGGTGGCAGCACCCCTGTCCATCTCGCCGACGAACCACAGCTTTTCCCTCATGGGTTCCCCGTTCACGCCGTTCGCAATACTCGTATTGACGTGCAGGGGCATCTGCCCGCACTTTCCCGCATACTGAATGCACGATTTGTGGACGGCTATGTGGCATTTACCGCACTTGTACCCTTGAAAAATGAGGCCCTTCAGGTACTTGGAACAGTGGTGACACTGGACCGGAGAGGGAAAAGTCTGCAGGTCGAAATTGTGAGTAGTTCGTTGTAACATCTTCGGATGCAAGTTGTCCCTAAAATACGGTGAGGGAATAAAAATTCGTGAACAGGTTCAGTACGGATAAGCTTTGTACTCACAAGGCGTCGGTTACTGCCTTTATGATTTGTTGCTTGAGCTCTATCGATTTCACAAAAATTGTATAAACGTTTTCGCTGTTGTTTTTGACGAGGTAGAACTGGTAGGTCCACCGTGCCTCCTTCGTCAAGATCTGTCTGTTGTGGATCTCCTCGATATGATAGTCGGCGATATTGATGATATCCCGAAAGGCAAACTGGTTACCCTACGATTTGAAATATTTTTTATAAAACAACAAACAGTTTACATGCCATTAATTCTTCAAAAAAAGACACTGGTCATTTGACAGACACATCAATTTACCGCACATTTAAAGAAAAAAATTTATTTACAAAATGTAGATCATTATTTACTACTCGATAAGAAACATGTAGGACATGGTTTACACGACACACAAAAAATATCCACCTCGTATGTACCCATGCATTTCCTTCTGTTAATAAATTGTAGTAATCAGAAATGTGGACTGTTCGAATTGGCTTAATATTTTTAATTTCTTTGTTCTATAAGAAATTGACAACACTCAATTCTGGTGGCACGATAATCAAAATGTCACACTATCCTGCACATTGGCCATGCAACCATCAACACAATAATTTCCTGTTTGCCAGGTGTAACTATTTTTGTGTTTTTCAGACAGTCAAATTTATAAACCATCAGCAAAAATGTATTTATTATGTTTTGTGACAAATGTATTTTAATGCTTTTAATTTTCCTTTGATGATATTAGTATTTGTTCCAAATAAAACTGTGGCATGTACATATATTATTAGCTATTAACAAAAATGTTTATTTTTATCGTTTTTATAATTGGCAAAGCTCCTTTTTAAATATGGAGCTAAACTTCTGAATTGTCTATTGTTTTTTAGGCCTCCTTGCGGATGTGGTTAAAATTTTCTTACTAAGAGTTAAACACGTATACAGAAACAGTACAAAACAAATCATTATAACCATGTGTTTATCCCGAGTTATTGCATTCTTTTAAAATTATGTTTCGTAAAGAAAACTCACCTTTAGCTGTTTACAGATCAAAATGCACCTGTCGAATATAAACACGTATCGACTCTTAATTTTCTGGTCCTGATGAGCCTTGATTTTCAACTCGGCGTCCTTCATCAACCTGCCGAAATCCGACAGTCTCTGATCCTCCAACTCCCACTCCGTTATCGTCTCCTGTAGGTTATTTATCACTTCCAAGTGTTCGCTGTCCTTCGCCGCCTCGTTTATGTAACCCGCCACGTCCAACATAGCTTCCCTCGCCCGTCGCAGATCGTTGAATTCCTCGTGATTCTAGAACGAGACTATCGTACGGATCGATTCCGTTATATATTTCGTTACTTACGGGATCGGTGTGTTCGATTAGCTTGTCGAGCAGCAGGTGATATTTTAAAATGCGCTGCATCGGGACGGAGAGGACGTCCCGCAACTTGAACCTGCCGTTGTTGTCTTCTTTTTCGTATTTCTAAAAAGAAAAATAACGTAATCGATGTTCGATCGAAGAAACGATAAGATATCTTACGATGACGGCTTGGTTGAACATTTCGTCGTTATCGCAAAGTTCTTGGAGCAGAGTGGTGGCTTTGGTTAGATTCGCGCAGTACATTCCGTAAAGTAAAAATTTCTCCCTAGACTTCATAAAAATATTGCTCAGTTTTACCGTATGATTACTCTTTATTCTTAGTAGTTCATGTAAAAATTCAGAATGTATATCACGTAACTCCTGAAATTAAACGATATACTTTAAACGTTCCTTTAAACTGACGAATATATTCACCTTTATTTTAAAAAATACTGTATTGTGTTCCTCAGGCTTCATTTGGTTCATAAGAGGCTGCATGAAATTATTTTTCAGCTTGCTTAAAACGTCCACATAATTCTTTTCCGTGTCTAACAATTCTTTAATAACGAAATCTCGTTTTTCGAAAGTTGGCGGTTGCTAGAATTGGTAATCCATTAACAAACAATACACCAAGTATTGTGATATAAGTAAAGGATAAAGCATTGATTCGAATGGTGGAACATTTGCATTAAATCCCCCTTCTGATCAAGGCACGATCCTTACACTTAAAAAAAAGTAAGCAAAGTGTACCTCTACAGATATTCGATCGAGACACAGATCTTGATAGATTTCCTCACTGGTCATATCAAAATCGCACTCAGGTGCGACGCTTCCGAGGGCTCTAACTGGCATCTCACTAACATATAAAAAAAGCCATGCAAAAGGATAAGTAACTGTGACGATAAAGAAATTTAATATCGCAAATTAAATTCACAAAATAAATTGCTTGGGAAATTTACATTCGTACAAAACAAATTGAAAACCAAGTTGTGAAACTATAATAAAATCTACAGAGTGGTCCAGTCATCAAGTCACTAAAATCAAAAATAGTGCTGCAGTCGTGCAAATATATTTTTTTATGCATAATATGCATTTAAATTTTTTTTTAGCGTATTCGTATTATATTAATTTTTTCCTATTTTCTCTTAAAATTAATGAGATAATGACTGAATCACCCTGGATTTTGAGGAGGAAACGTGTGCCGCAAAAATTGTATATAACTTCTAACTATAACAAATATAATGTAAATATTGCATAAATGGAAAAAAAATTGTCAACATCACAAAAATGCAATAAAATGGTGTGCAATAACAGCCCACCTCTGGAAAATTCGCCGAAAATGTGACGTAGCACAAGTCATCGTATACCTCCTCCTCCCAATCTTCGGGTTGCGGACAAGGAATTTTAAATTGTAACCAACTTGGTTCTGAGCAATTTAGTCCTGAATTAAATCTAATTTCGCTACCGAGAGAAAGAGAAATTCATTTTACAAGTTCTCCGTTTCGGATAAATTTAAAATTAAGACACTTACACACTCTTTAGGCTCTGATAGATGACTTCTTCTTCCCTCTTCAACCTTTGAGCTGTGAATCCCCTAAAAATGCGAAAATACAAAGCGTGATTTCGATCGAAGAACGGCTGTTAAAATATGTACGATATTCAATTGGAATAGTTTCTTCACAACCAAATATGAAAATATACAGTTACTATTAATCTGCGTTACAAGTGTATCGAGCTTTGAAAAATAGGTAATATTTAATACAATATTTTACGATTTCAGGTATTTTAATATAATAATAATGTAACAGAGAATTACTTGTAGAAATTACGATTTAATCAGTGTTGATAATATTCAGTGCTTAATATTTTACTACTTTGAAGCATTTGTGAAATTTTATTCCTTTCCATTGAAAATTACTGAAAAGCATTAAAAGGAAATCAATATTTTGAAATATACATTAGATACAATGATTATAATTACTTCCAAACGACTATTTAGATTAAGAAACATCTGCTCTTTGTAAAAGTATAGTTTTGTTTACACAAAGCAAAAAATGTTATCTATTTTTTACCTATATTATTGTTACGGATAATTATAAACCCGCCTGTTTTATGTATCTACGGTTGTGTAACCAACCACATCAATATAACTTAAATTACCTCCTCCGTGCTTTGAATTTGAAATACTTAATATTTTCTCATTTACAATTATTATAAAAATGAAAAATTAATAAATTAATTTCAATGAGATCAATTCCATTGGGAGCAAGCAAAACTAACTGCAAATAAATTTCTATGAAACACATAAATTGCTCTGCGCCGCTAAGCACCTACATATTTAACTACCAATAAAAATCTCATCGAATTTAATTATGACAGAATATAAACAGTTATGATTAGCAATTAAGCTTGCATGAGTACTTACGGTACTTTTCCTCTCAAAGCTTTCGGACTTAGGGAAAGTTTCGACAAAGTGCAGAGTACTTTGTGAAAATTCGTTAAATCAAACAGCATCGTATCATCGAAAAGGTCGATACGCTTTAGCCCAAAATTGTCCATACATGTCTTTAGGAACAAATTTATATTACGTAGGCATAAAAACTGGAAAGAAAAATGTGATTAATTATATTTCTCTTCTTCGCTAAACAATACACGTACCTGAGCCATTGTAGGTTTAAGATTTACGTCTTTCATGTCGAGGCAACCTGGGTCTATTTTATTGAGCAATTTACATAGTAATACTCCATCCCGAAGGATATTCGCTAGATCTGCTATACAGGCATTTGGCCAGTTAGCTTTATGATCCGATCTCAGCATCTCCCAACGGGTGAGCCAAGTGGCACATTCTCTCCACAATTCATCGTTTGCTTCGTTTTCCTCAAATGCTGCGGCCATTTTAGTTAATTTTCTAAAAAAAAATAAACAAAAACACTTCTAAAAAATATCTGTATCAAAAGAAAGTACCTATAACTGATTAATGGAAAAAATATTACCAACTTCTGAGATTATATTCATAACGTTGTTACAGTTATTCAAAGTTGAATAAATGCAGTAATCACATAATTTTATCAGTTATCATTTATTAAACATTTATCATTACACTGATAAAATAAACACCACAAAACATGAGATACACAACAATCACAACACCATTGCTGTTTTCGATAGTTTACGATTACGATTATCCGATTATGCAATATTCGATTTGATCTATAAAAAAGTGGCGTTCGATAAACGAAAGATCATTTGATCTGCATAATTTTTGTAGTAAATCAAATATTCTATATTTCTAGCATAACAAAATAAAATATTCCATAATAATAAACCATATCGTACGTAGAAAAGAACTGTATTTTTTTTATCAAGATGAATAGTCATTTTGGTTCTTTATAACAAAGTTCATAATGTATGAACCCATTATGAACCACTAGGTCTGTTCAAGCAAGGAATCCGTATTCCGTAATGGTTTCAAACGTCAGAAATATTCGGTATATAAAATTATGAATTCGTTTTCAACAAACATGACAAACATAGTGCAGGAAGTAGTTGGACGAGCGTTTTTGGCAGTTTGGAACCAGTCCGGATTCGTTGCTTGAACAGACCTATTATTTACATTTAGAATGCACATCTTAAATTGCATCATTTTATATCAAGAATCGAATTGACTACGATTCCATGAATGGGCGAATGCGATGCGCCCATCCAAATTACTACCAACTGTAGTACCAACGGAATATTCTAGAAAAATAAAAAGGAACTAAAATCAGCTTGTCATCGCTGTTAAAATTGCAAATGGCAGATGCGATGGCCGCAAGCAGTGGCGGAGTAGATTGGGCCACAATATTAAAACCATTTTTATCTGTGAATTACGAGACTTCTAATAAAGCAGAATTGATCGAATTATGTTCAGCGATCGTAAAAAGGTATGTTAACCACTTTGAATAGTTTTGATTACTCGCAATCGGTTCTTAATACGCAATAAATTATATTGACAGTAACTGATTTTCCTATTAGACATTTTGTTTATTCGATTTTTTGTTTTTTAGTGAATCTGAGATTTTACGCCACAAGGATAGTAACAAAAACTTTTATAATCACTTTGCTGTATTAGCTTCAGATTATATTAGCAGCAGTACATCTGGCTGTAAGTATTTTTTTTGTGTGGTTAGGTCCTTGAGATTAGAAAAAATTGATATGAAATATTCAGCCTAGAGCTTCCAATATCTAAAAAAGTTCTTCTGAATCCATTCCATTTCATTCATTTATTTGATTTGGTAAAGTTTAACAATTATTAATATTCGATCATTGTTTCAATAAATTTTCTATAATTTTTGTGTGTTTATTAATGTTCACTGATGTTTGTAAATAATGTTAAATTTTTTGTTATATTGTATATATATGAGATGCTTTTAATTTGCAATATGTTGCAATATAAACGTCTTAATATTAGTCATAGTTAAACAGTATTAACATATCTTTCTACCTCTTTAGACATTTGAGACATCTAACATACAAGTAATAACTAAAATAGGTATCAACGCAGATATTTTAACATTGTGCAACATATTCAAATTGAAAGCTAAATTTTCAGAATACATATGTTAAAGTGTTTTTTTTTTTGTGATAACAGTGTCGGCAAGTCAGTTAGAGACAGTTAGTGCTGCATGTCGTGTTTTACTCAAGTATTTATTAAGTGCCCTACAGACGGCTAGTAGTGATTCAAACCTTTCTAGTAACCAAATCAAACGTTATTTAAATGCGGTTCGAGTGTTGTGCTTAGGAAAAGGTCTACTGACCACCACAGAAGTTACTGTCCTTGTCGACACCATGAAGGGTGAGAATTTGCCCCAACATGCCAATCCCACACCAACCGGTGAGTTACCTTTAATAATTTCTTATAGTTACATTTAAAATACAATTTTACAAATGCTCCCTTATCAGTGGATTCTAACATGATTACTCGTCAATTTCATCATTATGAAAGGAACTAATAATGGTATGCAAAAAGTGCAATAACTTGTTTCAAAATATAAGGAATAACCAAAATAGGTTTATTAATTTGTTTTAATTCAGTTTCATATCATAATTTTATAATTTTTTTTCCAATATGATTACTATATCGGATTTTTTTGCAATTTTGTAATTTTTTATCAATGCGCTTTTGCACCTTTGCAATAATGTTTTCTTTCTAATTTTGTGTTTGATTCACTAGATGTAGGAGGATAATTCTATTTCCTCTTCCTTAGAAAAAAGAGCTATTAAATACGATTTAAAATAGATTTTCTTGGCAGGAGAACATTATAAACACTTGAAAATAAGTCACAGTTCATTATTGTACAAACATACTGAACGTGTGCCAATTTTTTACATATATTTTTACTAAAAAATGTTTTCGTGGACAAGTGGTGCATTTCTTTTATCTCTTCATAGATGTATTAATTGTATTTGTCAAAAATTATAATTTCTTTTAAGGAATCAGTCCTGTATCGTCGTATTTAGTTTAATATTTAGTAGTTTTACTCACGGTTGCACAAGGGACTGCAAAATTGAACGGGATGTTTCTATTTTTCCATAGGCAATGAAAAGGAAGTAAGCAACAAGCAGGAGAGTTCCAAAACCCGATCTGATTTATCCATTAGCATTTTTGAACAGCTGACTTTACCATTACGAGATGGACATACCACAACCCTTGACCAAAGTCCGAGCGGAACTTCTAGTGTCCCGGAAACGTCTGCCGGGAACGATCCCACTTCTGAAATTAACGTAAGAATGTGTGGTAATGTTTTTAACACAGACTCATTTTAATGTTTTACGCAGAAACTATTTCTTAAAACCAATACGGAAAGCTTGCAAGCCCTCAGAGCTGGAGACACTCTGGTGGATCTCTGCTTGAATCTACCTTCTATAAAGAGGGCCAAAACTAAAGTCGAAGATGCGTTGGCTGGCAAGCCCTTCAGCATACCGGCTACTCATACAGAGGCCACAGCTCTAAGAAATGGGTAAGTACATAATTCGTTGAAATCGTATTTCCTTTACAATTGAAATTTTTTTTAGACTCGCCTCGAATGTATCTGAAATCAACCTGGCTATGTCGGCTATAAATTTACCAGTTCTGGAACCACTTACGCCCAGTAAACTAGACAAACTATGCAGCCTAGCGATGGCAGTGCTGCACTGCGCTGTAGGACAAGCGACCGCGAGTGCGGTGTTGTCCACAGGTACAGTGGTATCCCCGAAATGTTCCAACCAACCGAACCAAACCGGATTGAAGGAGGACGATTTGGATTCCAACGCCGTGGCGTTGGTAGAAGAGGCCCTGAACATGTACAGTTACATTGGGAATTCCATAAAAGCATCGACAAGGGCTGGAGGACACGTAAGTTCACGTGTAGAAACTCGGTGTTTGTGTAAAAATAGTTAGTCAACATAAGATTTCCAGAACTGACAAGAGATGGCGGCATAGATACCACTTTCCAGATAGTGGTTTTAAGGGTTGTCCGAAGTTCAAATTCCAGATTTCCGAAATATGTTTTTTTTTAAACTTTCGTAATTTTGTAATATAATTTTACATGTTATTGCAGCTGTATTTTTATTTTTGAATGTATTTATTTCATAAGACTTTTATTACTTTCGGTCAGATATGTAAGCTCTTAAAATTACGGCACTCATATTCCGAACACTCTGTATTTTATGTAGCCATCTCTTCACCATCTAGTAGGCATTGTAGACAACTAAGGTAGTTGATTAACTATATTTTATTAACGGTGATAAATTTAAATATTAATATTTCTATTAATATCAAGGTATACCAAAATTACTTACTGGCCGGGGCTTGGGTTCTGATATCGGGTCTGCAGACCCACCTCACAGCCAGTACCTCGTCTGAAAAGAGTCCGCACTTGCGTGAACGAGACGAGAAGGGCCGAAGCCCTTGTAAAACTAGAGATTCGAATTCTGCCAGATCGGGTCTGCAAAAATTCCAACAGTCCTTTGGAGTGCTATCCGTAGCCTTGGCCACCAGGGCCCTGACGTTATTATCCGAGTTATTCGATGATTTACACCTAGAAGTTTGTGGCGGGGCGGGAAGCATTGTACAGGTGAGTCATCGTCGATTCGAGATTTTCAAGTAACATCTACGATTACTTATCCGTAATATTAAGGTTGAACCGGCACCGTTAGCCGTTATGGGACAATTCACGGCTCTTCAGAGGGTCTCGAGGATTTTGAACGCCGCACCTTTGAATCATCTTCTCTTTTACCTGGCTATTGTTAGTTATCGTAAAGCTTGCACATTGAAGAGGCTTCATCCTCCAGAGGGCGACACTTTCAGCCAGTCTGACTCTACTACCTACTATGAAGACATGATTATGTGTTCCAGTGAAAGCTCAACCGATGAAGGTGATTAAATCGCATATCAATTATTGGAAAAACATTTTTTTAACGTTTTTCTTAGATGACGACAGCGAACCGATACTGGGACAGTGGTTTGAGGAAACCCTCGCCCCACCCGACACGACTGAAGCTAAAACTCCTTCGACCTCGGACAATGTCGAAACGAAAACCTCCCAATCGGATAGAGTCCGTTCCATTGTACCCGAAAGAGGCGAAGCCCACGGTTACATCTCCTTGGCCACCAGTATATTTGTTTTCCTCAACAAGCATTTCCTTTGCTCCAAGAGCACCTATATCACCAGGTATGTCAAGAACGGGCTCACGGAACAGCAGATGATCATTCTGGCTGCTATTATAAGGGATTTGGACAGGGAAACGGCCAGAACGGAAGTCGGTAAGTGTTTTGTTATACACATTACTTCAAATTTAACTCACTGCCAAAAACATGATTCTTATCCGAACTATTTATTCCTTAGTAACAGTAAAATATATATTTTTTTTACAAAATTTTGCTTTCCAAAATGTAAGCAAGAAGTTTTCCATCCATCTTAATGTTTTCTTAAATTTTATTTCTGATTTTGTTCCTTATTTATTTTGAGTACAGAATTTCTTAAATCGTGGTTTTAGTAACGCAGCGCAGCTCCTATCTTCTATGATGTATCAATATTAGGATCAGATTTTAAAAGTAATAAAGTACATCAAAATTTGAGCTATTAACATAACTTGAGGCATATTTTGTTATTAAATTTTCCAAATCCTCTGTTTAAAAATCGTAAAAATAACATCGGGACAGTCTTAGGTCAACTGTACTGTGAATTCTCTGGAGCCCTGACGAGATTCACCCACAACTTAATTACCAACAACAATTTAAGTTCCCTTCAAGCGTGCCTGTTGAACCATCTGGGCGTATCGCCATGGAACACGGACGTACCGCATGCCTGGCCGCTCCAAGTTTATCCCAGGACTCTAGCGGTTTTAGCACAGGTAGAATACTCACGATAAGTTTTGAGAGCTTGGAGTAATATAATTTCTAATTTAGGTGTTGCTTCTGAGGCCGCAGAACGAGAAAGAAGCATCAGTCATTAGTATTTGGCACAGACTTGTGAACACTTTGATCGAAAACGTTTTGAATGCTCCGCAAACAACGGGCGCGGAGGCGGAAAACGAAGGTAAAACAAGATATGTGGAAAAATTTCCATTGTACTAATTAATCCTTCCAGATTTAAACGTCGAGCATGCGCAAGTGTTGCTGTACCTTTTCCATTCTTTGAATTTGATGCAGAAGAAGTCGGTCGTTCTTTTGATGGCTGGGGGCGTGTTGAGGTGTTCGGAAATTGCGAGGGGTCCCCTCAAAGAATCGCAACTTTTGCACCTGTCCAGGCTGCTACTACTCTTTGATTACATCATGAAACATCTGTACGACGCACCAACTTCCTTATTAGAACAAGTGAGTTTATATTTTAATTCCGTCAAGGCACTAATCTTACCGTTCGTTTTAGATACAATGGAACCTATTCTACTCGACGAACCTCAACACCGACAAAGAGAAGGAAAACAACATGTCCCGAATGTACACGGCTTGGCAGGACATCGAAGATAACTACAGGAAGATCTCTTCGGTGGACGAGTTTTCCATGAAACCACGATTTTACATCTTGACCAACCTGGAAGTGAATAACCAGGACGCGCCCAAGCTGGACGGGCTGGCTTGCAACTTCATACTGGGAACTCCCGATAAACTACGTTACCCACTCCTGCTCGACGCTCTCATCGAAATCCTGAACATCACGCACGTGACATCGGGCGCGAGCGTCTCCAAAATGAGTTTCCTGGGGCTGTGCGCCACTCAGTACTGTTTCACTATCTGCTGGAGGTAACAAAATGTCGCAATCGCCGAAAGAGATTTAAATACTGTTTTGTTTTTTTTCTTCAGGTTGTTGCAGTTACTGCCGCCGTCTGCAAACTACATGGAACGCCTAGCCACGGGCGAAAATCTGGTAGCGGGGCCCTTGCTGCTTCATTCTTTAATTTGGGGGCCGAGAGCCTCCCATAAAAATTTCAGCAGGTGGTTGAAGGATTGCCTCGTGAAGCAAGGGATGTATACCCAACATACCGACAAACTACTTAAAGCGGTATCGGACGCCGTTAATAACATCAAATACGACACCAGCAACGCTAAAAACTGCATCATAGCGCTCACTCCCGACATTAAAAAAGGTATTACGGGGTCAAATAATAATTCCCAATCACTTGTAAATTTTTTTTTTAGGTTTAATCACCAAGGATAATCTTCCCCCGCTCTGGCACCTGTTTCTCCTTGACGCCCTGCTGGCGAAGGTACAAGTATCCCTGGAAGAATCCGAAGGAGGCAGCGATTCCTCCTCGGTGTCCATTTCGGAAAACACCTACGTGCAAGACTTGCTCCCGCACGTCTTGAGACTCACCCAGGCCATCCTACATTGCACCAGGTGGTCTTTGCTTCATTCCGTTGTAGACCAGAATGAATCGACGGGCAAATCCTCCTTGCAAGACTTTGAGGGACTGCAAGACGTGCTGGCCATTGCTTCGAATAAGAACGCCTTGACCAACACCTTGGCTTCAGAGTTGTCGTCGCTCTTGCCTACCGCCGTTACTTCCGTGCAGCAACAGTGGAATAGTTCCACTCTCGAGGATATTTCTTCGGTAAGTGGAAGGCAAATCCTATTTTCTTTTTAAGATGAGAACTAACAGAGAACTTACGCTGGTTTGGGAATTGGTTTTGTGTAGTTGCAGTAATGTCACATAGATGGCAGCAAAATATATATTTTTTGTTTTGAATGTTTTAGTTTTAGAGTAGGTCAAAAGTACCATACCGTAATTAAATAATAAAAAATCACAATTTTTTATACCTTTAACATTGTAATCAGTTACTTCATGGAAATTAATTGGAATCAAAGATGAAGTGCCGCTGTGTAGTTGCGATAAAATACCACAAGATGGCAGCAAAATTCTTTATTGCTTATTTGAATCGAGATTTTAAAAAAAGAACTATTTAAATTTCATGAAATGCTATGCGGGTCAATTAAGTTTTCTTATTTTTAAATTAATAATTTTCAGGCTCCATACCAAAGCGACATAATACCATCGGAGAGCTTCATATTAAAGATCGTAGACACTCACATATCGACCCTGTCGATGAGCAGCCCCTTTACTATAAATTTGTCTCTAAAACGGCTCCTCCAGTGCCTAGTCAAATTCATTTGCGATCACGCCCCGAAAGTGGAAAATACAGACACCAAAAATAAAGCCATCGAAATGCTAGTTTCCATCACTCTCGATCTGAGGACGGAATTCTTACATAGCAGCGTCACAAAAACTTTAGAGAAAATGATCGGTGATACAGAAACAGACGAGCATCAGAAAAGGGTGTACCTTCGGGTATTAGACCACACTTACCGGTTGATCATAAATTACACATCGTCGAATTCCGGTACTTACAGCGCTAACATTAACGAGAAAATCCTGCACAATTGCCTGAAGTTCTACGAGAAGATTATTGAAAAGTCGTCGGGAAGGCAAGCCTTAGAGAGCTTCTTCACGGGCGACAAAGACCTCGTAAAAGTGCTGATGTCCGTTTCCAGCCAGCAAATGTCACAGCAGTACAGCACCAGAGTGTTGCACTTCTTCAATAAGTTATTCCAGGCCGCGGAGAAGAGTTCCACGGATCCAAGTTTGAACTATCTGTGCTCCAGCATGAGCAAATTGGCCAGCGTCGACGGAGACAAGCTGCAAACATGGCTGCGACAAATTATAATCGGATCCAGCAATATAGAAATACCGGTGACTACGGTGACGTTGAACAAAGGGGAACCTTCGTCCTCCAACGGAGGGAAATGGACGATTACCACGGTGGATAGTAAAGATACAAACGTTTCGCCGGCCACTAACGACGATCAAAAGTCCTTGGTGCAGGAAAATAGCCAACTTTTACAGGCGCTCACCAGTTTCATTGTGAAACAGAACAGCAATGTGTCCGAGGAGGTTTCCATAACGATATTAAGAGCGTTGATTCCCTTGGGCACCCATCTCTTGTCTCCTACACTGGAAGGGGTGGGATTCACGGATCTTATGGTGGTTATGACCATGCTTGCGGATGCCGGATCCGGAAAAGGTAAGTGCTGACAGTGGGGTAAAGGTTCACATACAGTAAATTTGAATTAACCATGCTCTCTGTACATTAATACTATATCTGCTAATTCTTGATTTGAATAAAGCAATTTGAAATAAAATGTCAGTTTACATAAATTTCAAAGAATTTGGTTTTTCATATAGTCTGATACATTTTACGTAATTGTAAAATTTATTTATATTTGTATAGGTCACACTTATTTGTTCCCCGCGACTGCCGAATGGATAGAACAGTGCAACAAACACACCTCCATCAAAGAAATACTCGAAAAAATCAAGGCGAGTCCTGACGCCGTTAAAAACAATCCCATGTTTGAAGCGGCCTCTTGCATCCTCGACTATGTCAGCGATGTGGTCTGTGGAATAACGTCCCACCAATCGATAAACGTCAGACCTCTGAGCCCTCCTTGGGAGAGCGAGACACCTCTAGACTTGGACTCGGAATGGCAGGAAGAAGTGAACGAAGACGACGACAGCGGGGAAGACAGCGACGAGGATTCCTTGTGCAACAAACTGTGTACTTTCACCATCACGCAGAAGGAATTCATGAACCAGCACTGGTACCACTGCCACACCTGCCGCATGCTGGACGGCGTGGGAGTGTGCTCGATATGCGCCAGGGTGTGCCACAAGGGACACGATTTGAGTTACGCCAAGTACGGCAACTTTTTCTGCGATTGCGGCGCTAAGGAAGACGGATCTTGCCAGGCACTGGTGAAGCGTAGCCCTCAGTCAGTGGATGCGACAGCAGCGGTGGCTGCTACTGGTTCTAATCAACAGTCTGGCAGTTTCAGCACGGAACATATGCTTACGAGTTCTTTACGTAGGCGTGCTTCTTCTCCGGTACCTTCGGATAAGGTGAGTTCTTGCGTCAATTTAAATATACTGCAACTCGGTTATAACGAGCATTTACGTGACCTCAAAATTTGCTCGTTTACACAAGTGCTCGTTATAAATATTGTCAAATATACGAAAAGGGAATGTGGCAATTCACATTGCTTGTTAGTAAAGTTCTTGTTATATTCCCTAGTCATTATAATTGTTACCTACAGTTAAAATTGTTATCAAGAACCTCAGGCTCAAAGACCTCAAAATTTACTCGTTATATTTGAGAATTTGGCATTTTACTTTGTTCGTTTCAGCCCAGTTCTCGTTATATTTCTTAGTTGTTATAAGAAAGTTCAACTGTAAAGAAAAACAATTATCAAGGGCATGTACAGGACGTGAAAATTTCTTATACGTTATTTGTTATATATATTACCCAACATAGTCATCAGGGAATTTGGCAATTCACTTTGCTCGTTACAGCCAAGTCCTCATATTCCCTAGTAAGTAACAACCCACATCTTTTCTGTTTGTGCTTTTAAATATTTTTTTCATTTTAATTTGAAACGATAAATGGATCAATGATGCACTGAAGAAAATTGATTTTTTAACTCGTTATTACCGGGCTCAATATTACGCAGGATGGTGATTCTCACTCAGGTATTCGTTATAATTGAGCAAATATACATGTGACAAATAAGGAATTTGTTAAGACTTTAATTTGCTCGTTATAACCGAGTGTTCGTTATATCCCTTGTTCGTTATAAGCAAGTTCAACTGTATCTCTTTTGCGGTTTTAATTACAGATTATGTTCAAAGAAAAGAAATCAGGAAACATTGTGAAACAACTCGAAGGGTCTAAGGAATTCATCATCAATTACTTGGGGTCCAGTTCTGTAACCGGCTCGTTATTAGAATTTGTCCAAACTCTCATGCCTGCTGTCGAAGAAACATGTCACCAAAACTCACCCGTTGGCTGCCACGCCAGAGGTGTCAAAGCTTTAGAGCAATTGTATTCCAACGATAAAAAATACATCCATACAGATCAGCTGATGGTTCCCACTTTGGGATCCCAAGAAGGCGCTTTCGAAAACGTGCGCATGAGTTATGCCGGCGAACAAGGACAAACGATAAGGCAACTCCTCTCTGCTCATATCGTCAGGAGAGTGGCGATGTGCTGCATGACTTCGACGCAAGGTCGTCGGCAGCACCTGGCCGTGTCCCACGAAAAAGGGAAGATTACTGTTCTCCAGCTGAGCGCACTTCTGAAGCAAGCCGATTCTTCTACCAGGAAATTAACCCTGACAAGACTGGCGACGGCTCCTATACCGTTTACGGTTCTCTCTCTGTCGAGTAACTTGTGTAACGAGGATTTCTTGGCCGTGTGCGGGCTGAAGGACTGCCACATCCTAACGTTTACTTCTGGCGGCTCGGTGTCAGATCACTTGGTTTTACATCCGCAATTGGAAACGGGCAATTTTATCATAAAGGCGGTGTGGTTGCCTGGGTCCCAGACCAAGCTGGCTTTGGTGACGGCAGATTTTGTCAAGATATACGACTTGGCAGTAGACGCTATCAGCCCTCAGTACTACTTCTTGGTTCCCAGCGGGAAGATCCGTGATTGCACTTTTATGTACGAAGACAGTATCTACCACATACTTTTGATGTCGTCTCCTGGACACATTTACACGGAGGTTTTGAATGAGGAGAGCTCGACAAAGTACGGCACGTTCTACGTTACCAATACTTTGGAAGTGTTTCATCTTGATGTTACGGTAAGTAACAATTTCTGTTTTTCTTAATACAAATTACCATAAAATATTTTCTAAATTTTTGAACCAATTTTGATTATTTTTGTGATGTCATAAAATTCAAATTTTGTGGTTTAAATTTTTTTAATTTTTATGATGGATTTTGATTATTGTTGTGATATTTAGCAAAATCTATTTTAAATTTTTAACAATGTTTGTTGTGGGGAAATGTAAGTTTTTTTAAAGAAATTGAGTTTAAATTCTTTGAGAATTTTTATGACGGATTTTTATCTATTTCATTTTTTTTTTTTTATTTTGGTTCTAAATTTTGGCAATGATTTTTGCGATATGACAAAATTCAAATTTTGCTAAAGTTTTAACCATTTATGGACCTTTTTAAAATGTTTAACAATTTATATTATTTTTGTGACGACAAAATTCCAATTTTTCAAGTTTAATAGCTTTTTATAGATGTTTTTTAAATTTTTCATGATTTATAATTTTTGTGGTTTAAATTTTTCAAAATTTTTAAGGCCAATTTTGATTGTTTTTATAATTTTTGTGCTGAAATTCAGTTTTCAAAATTTTGGAAATCTTTTGGTAGCTGATTTTGATTATTTTTTTTATGACTTTTTACTTTATATATATATCTTAATTTTTTAAAATGACGTGTTTTCAAGTACATAAAACTAGATACATCTTTTCAACAATTAGGATGGCCTGCATATAACCCTGATCTTAACTTCATCGAGCATCCGAGATCTATTTGAAAGAATTTTTCTTCATCGTAAAATGTCTAAAACCTTTTGTTTTAAAAATATTATTTCTTTTCGAAATTATTTTAGTCATTCAATTTCCACTTACATATTAGAATCATTATCTGCACTGTCTTATTTCTAGGATGTTAATGGCCAAGTAGCCGGAGGAGGAGTGTCAATCTATTACTCCCACACGCTCGGCTTACTATTTTACAGCTACGCCCAGGGCAAAAGCTTTATCTCCCCGATATTCCCCAAAAGCAACTCCTTATCTGCAGTTTTCCCTATAACTTTCCCTCCGTCGAATAACAGCACGTCGAAAAGTAACGGGTCTAGGAACGCCACAAACCAACCGCTCTGCCAGTGGACGGAAATCCCCAATCACCCGGGTTTGATTTGCTGCGCTATGCAGTCCAGTAATAATCCAGTTATACTCATGTTGAAACCGGACTCTATCATGATACAAGAAATTAGAGTTGTCCCGTCCAAATCTAAGATAATGGACATGGTCGCTATTAGGCACAATTCTGGTAACGAACTGAGAACGACTTTGATCCTTCTGTGCGAGGACGGCAGTTTGAAAATGTATATGGCGAATATGGAACAGACGGGTTAGTTACACCGATAAATCGCGATGAGAAAACGTTATATTGTAAATATCTTTTAGGTTTCTGGATGTCTCCCAGCATACAAGCCACGATTCCAAGCACATCGCTTAAACCAAAGAAGAAAAAAGTTGTCAAAGCGGGCAAGACTTCCAATTCCGTAACGTTCCCCGTAGACTTCTTTGAACACTGCGTTGCCATGAATGACGTAGAAATCGGAGGCAATGACCTTCTACAGATATACAACCAAACGCAAGTCAAACACAGGTTGAATACAACGGGTTTATATGTCGCTTGCAATAAACCCCTCGGGTTCTCGATAGAGATCACCAACAACGATTCCAATACGGTTATGACGGGCCTGCGAGTTCTAGTTGGAAGCCAGGATGTCCAACGTTGTCCTTCATTCGTGGAGGTAGGTCAACATTTGAAAACCTTACGTGGCGTGCAAATACACATTTTTTTACTTGCAGGTCTTTGGGAGGATAATTTCCATATCCGTGACCCGTAGCAGGTGGTACGACATACCATTTTCCAGAGAAGAAAGTCTCCAAGCTGATAAAAAGTTAACGATATTGTTTGGACCGTCACAGGACCCAGAAACTGTCACAATGGTCGACAGTATAAAAATCTACGGTAAAACTAAAGACTCGTTTGGCTGGCCCGAGGAGAACGACGAAAGCGTGCCAGCTAGCACATCGGGAGCCGTCCAACCCATCAGCACGGCCAATGCTGAAGGTGATCACCATTCCAGCTCTGTGACGCAACTTACCAAATTAGAAAAGTAAGTTGTTTGCTCCCGCCTTTGTCTACGTTAATGAAATATGTTTAATTCCAGGCTTGTAGTGGGGATCTTAGAGTCTCTCGATGGAACATTCTCGTTATACCCCTCAGACGATAAACTCGTTACTTTTAAGCCTACTACGTTGAAAGTCGCTACTCAGCTCCTCACTTTACCAACGCCACCCTTGATCCAAATCCACTCAAAGGCTTTATTGTCATCATTACACGCTACCAAACAGTTATACCACAACTACAAGGATCAGGCGCTATTACAACACGTTTTAACCAGTCTTTCCGCTATGACGTCCTCCGAGAGCATTGATTTAGACGCGGAGAGCTTTTACAGGTTGGTTTTGATTGTGAGAGGTATAGCAGTGTCGAGGCCCCAAAATCTGGTGAAATTCGCTGACAGTCATACTTCCATACAAGATATCGTATTGGAAGACCCTCTAGATAGCAAACCTGGTAGGTTTTTTGCAATTCTGCTGGAAAATTTCGTCATAATCGTATTTACTTTCCAGTGAACATGAAGGACAAGGACAGCAGGCCGAAGAACCAACACCTGCTGCTGCAACTTATGGACGTCCTGTGGCTCTTACACTCCCTAAATCCTGAAGTACCTGCCTTGGCACCGGTCGTCGTGCAAGGACTGAAACACACGGAGCAGGTAGTCCACGCCCTCGTAGAAATCGTTCACGCCTTCAACAGTTGCGACACATACAGCAACGTCACGATAGGTGTTTACCTGCAACTGTTGCTCTGTAAGGACGCTCAGATAGCTTTCAGTGCCAGACAGGCCCTGAGTAAGGTGTTGAAACCGAAGATCAGAAGGAGGAGGGTGTTTATACCGAGCCCGCCTCATTGCATATCTCCGCCTCCCACGAAGAATTCCGATTCTGACGAAGGTAAACACGCGTGCAGCGACATGTATGTGGTATTAACTGATTTTATTTCAGTTAAACCGCAACCGGCGACTACACAATCCAGTCAAGAGGAAGAGGTCGCCCAACCGAGGCAGCAGAATCAATACGATGTTGATGCCGTGGAAGCCATAGGGCTCCTGGAGCAGCCCAATCACGGGCAAGATAATCACAACGTCAACCCTCTGGAAGCTTTGTTAGGCGGAGGTGTTGGATTTCCTCCCTTGTTGGATATTCCTCCGGACGCCGATGACGAGACGATGGTGGAACTGGCCATAGCTCTCAGTTTGCAGGTAAGGTTTAAAATGACCCAAATTGTTGTTTCCGTTCATAAAAACTTTATTTTTTGAAATGAAATGTCTGATAATTGATTGTTTTGAATGTTTAATTTTGATACAATTCATATTATCCAATACCAAAAGATGTCATGTTATATTGATAGCTTAAGAACCCTCGTCATGTCTACAATATACCGGTGTTCCTCTAAGACTTTCAGTGCGAATATCTCAGAAACCAGCATAGTCAGTGTGACGAAATTTGGTATACAGACACTAGATGGCGCAGAGAATCTGATGATGAAATCAATTCTTATACAGGGTGTTCCATTTTCCAAGAAATCGATTTAATTTTGATTTTTGGTTGTTAGCCATGCTAAAACTTATGGTTAAATTGAAATATACTTAATTATGAACACATTCTGATAAATAAACATTCAAAAATTTCAAAATTTGACATACGCCTCCAAAAAGTACCTATATTTCATTGTTTTGTCATGTAAAATGTGTATAGCCTTGAGCCAGACTTACACAGAAGAAACTAACATCGCTAAACGTCAAAACTATGAATTGTCATTGAATTGTCTAATATTAATGACATAAAGTATTTTATTTTACAGAAATAACGCTAAATAATGTATTTAATGCAATTTACGTATGCACAATGATGTTATTGAGACTTGTCGATAAAAATTTAGACTTAAGTTGAACCTTTTGGAGCATTGGGGTTGCCTTGTCGGTGCAGTCTACCGCTACAGCTAGGGTTACAGTGTGAATATTATAAAATATCTGTGGATATTTTTAAATTGTTCCATTATAATGTAATAAAACTTCAGTAAATTGTTGATATCTTGATACAGTGTACATACATAATAATTAGGTAATTATTTTTATCACAAAATAATTTACAAAATTGTGTAAGTACCTAAAGAATATCTCTTTTCCAACTGCTGTAATTATTGATTACTTATTTAGCAACAACTAAATTCGAACATAACGATTCCTAAAACTTTTATTATTATAATGTGAACGTGTTTGTCGTTGAAAGTCAGATTGGAACCTACCCCAGCACCACAAAAGAAATGTTACGAAAGCATAACCTAGAAATTATTGAGATTACTTCTGCTGGTGTCCGCATATTTCAGCAGTTCAGCCCTTTACTTATGTTCCTGATGAATAAAATATGTTTAAGAAGAACTCTACATCTGTAAAATAGTAAACAATGAACTGCAATGTTTGTATTTCATATGATACAGAACTAAAATAAAGCAACTGGTTTTTGCTAGGAAGAATCACCTGCAGACGTACTACACCCAGTAGGTACCTATTAAATAGTCATTTAAAGCTAGATAATAATTTGTAATTGTTGTTTTTATCTTTCAGTTATGTGTGAGTACCTAGTGCCAGACTGCCACCAGAAAGAATAAGCGAAAAATATTAGACATTTTATTGGAAATAATGGAATGATGGATAAGAATTAATATTATAAGAAGTCTCTAACTCACTTTGAAAAGTATTCTATAAGACATTAAATTCAGTTGTCTGTCGTGGGTTTTAAAATTTCTAAACGAATAAATTTAAGAAAATAAACTAATTTCATAATTCTATGGACAGTATGAAAACATCTCGTTAGAATATCTTAAAAATGTTGAAAGCTAACTGTTGTTACGATATACACAACATAATGTAATAAGGTTGGTATCGAACAATGAAATGGCAAGATTTGTTTGTAATCGTACATGCATGACCATCCCTCACATTGAACGTTGCTCTGTAATAGAAATTAGAATACAAAATAACTGTTTAATATCAAACCAGATGTAATAATGTAGATACTTAATGTAATTTTATTTTATTGTTAATAAATAAATTAAAGTCTGTATTTGTTGTTTTTTATTCTACACAAATTATTAAACAAATGTTTAAGAAATAATGAATACTTAAAGATGAAGGGTCAAGTTAATCAATTTAGTCACTAATAAAAAAAATAAACCACTATGTAGGCAGGTAGGATTATTTTTTAATTGAAATTATGCTGGTAGATATAATAAAATATTAAAAATCACTCTGTAACATTTTTGAATATTTTGTCCTTGTAGAATAATGTTCTAAATGAATCATACTTACCTTATTTAAGAACTGAATTTTAATTCTTCAGTGAAATTTATGTTTTAGACATGTTAATTTTGTTATAAAATTATTAAACACAAGTGGTATTTGCTGTAGTGTATAATAATACTAACAATTTAATAAACTTTAATTTCCGTTATACTTGCATTATTTACATTTTTATTTAGTTCACTAGTTAACTTACATTCCATGCACTTTAATTTTATTAAATAATTAAACCAAGTACAGAAAGTTAGGTATGTTCTTATTTATGGCAAAACGTAAAGTCTAATGTTTTCTAGCAAAATTTTCCTCCTCTCTCATCTATCTGTCGCATTTAATAGAAACTAATCTTGGCATCTGGCTTCTTCAGTATCTTATCAAATCTTTAAACCAATGAATAACGTAACTGTGTATGTCAACCTGTTTTCATAAGAGTGCTTTGTTTTCCTGGTTCCTATCTATTGAAGATATGCTGGTGAGACATAACATTTTTGTGGATATTTTTACGTTTGTTTTTCTGTTCTACAAATATTGGAAAATACCTTCTCATCCCTGCTCTTGAAAGTAAGCCAGAAATTTCCCAATAACTTCTCCATCTGAAAGCGATTAAGTAAAAATAATTCTCGATATGGTAAATGGGCAGTTTGTTATAAATATAACCCTACAGTTCAAAAGGTCAAAAGCAATATGCAAGTTGCAATTACCTACAACATTGACATTCTTGCTTTGTACTTACCTCTTAGAGTTTTCCTTAGGCAAGCTACCATTAATTGTTGGGTTGTACTTAAAGACCTTATTATCTTTTATTGTATTAATGTACTTAATTTGTGTAGAAATAGGTCTCCAAATTCTACTCAGATTTGATAAATGTGGAATCGTTTTTGAAGCAGGTGAATTTTTATTTATGCTACTGGAACTGAAGTATTCACTCAAGGAACCCATTAAATCATTATTTATGATTGTTTCTAGAGTTTAAAGCCTTTCTACCACTTGTTGCCGCACGTTATTATTATTTTTAATTCTAGGTTAAGCAACCACAAGTTTAGATTCATACATACAGAGCTACTTGGCCATCTGCGCTTCAAGTCGAACCAAGGAGAGGCTGTTCATAAATTCAGCAAGGCAAGGTCGCTCAAACTTCCATTTTCTTTTAATAAAACTGTACCATTATTGCAAATACGTACACACATTCAATGTAGGTACCTCGTGGTATTACGTATTTATAATAAAATTTCTACAAAAATACTCAAACTTGCTTTGACAGTTTCTGTCACTTCACGTTTTGACGTCTATCCATGCGGTAGTCTGTGGCGGTAGTTGCGTGTGTAAATTGGACTCATGGCTATTCTCATTTGGCATGACAAAACAATGAAATTTGAGGACTTTTCATAGGAGTTTTTATGACAAGATACAAATTTTTCGTGACTTTTTTTATCAGAACGTGTTCATAATTAAAGATATTTCAATTTAAATACAAATTTTGCTGAGGTTTGCTACCAAAAAGTCGAAATTAAATCCATTTTCTGCAAAACCGAACACCCTGTATAAAAACTAATGCCATCATCGAATTCTCACGCGCCATATAGTGTCTGTATACCAAATTTCGTACACTGGCTTTGATGGTTTCTGAGATATTCGCACTGAAAGTCTTAGAGGGAACACCGGTATCTCTTTTTATTTTCATTCTTGTGTGGTGATTTTTTCCCAAAAAAAAATATAATTTGATATTTTTTGATAATTTATAATGTGATGTTTGAACAGTAGTTCAAATGACCAATTGCTTTGAATTTTAAAAATATATAAATCATGTTATAATTGGAAACATTGTATCTAAGCAAAGTTACAAAAAATATTTCATATGTAACAAAGCCATAAAATAATACATTCACTTCTGTGTAATTGCCGAACAGATATTTATTGATTTGGTAAACTGTCAAATTGTGCATGTTTCCAAACATAAACGAAAGACATTCAAAAAGTAGTTCAAATGACCAGTGTGGATATCGAGTACCGAGGATAGCTGATGGCAATGATTTCGAAACTTACTATCAAGTTTAATCTACTTTTAATTTTTGTACTGAAAAAATTTTTTTTGCCAATGGCATAGAAGTTTAACTCTTAAGCCTTAACTGAAAAAACGTTATTTACATTAAAATATTAACCTTTTATTACGATTACTGGGAAACATTTTATTTTTCTAAGGAGCATGAAATTGGTGGCGAGCAAAACCCTGCCCTCCACAACCTCCAAGTCCAATTAGGCAATGAAAATCTAGCGCATCAGGTAGGTCAATCAGCTCAGGCCCAGGAAGCGGCCAACTTTAGCGACACGACTGCCTCCGCAGCCGGTTCCGACGACGAAGGATCAACCGCTGCAACAGACGGCTCCACACTGAGGACCTCCCCGGCAGAACAGGGAGGCAGCGCCGGTTCCGAAAGCGGCGGCAGTGGCGTGGAAAGCATCACCGGAGAACACAACGTATCGGGAAGGTCTTCAGCCTACGGCGATAACATGCAAGAGGCCATCACTCTAGTTTCGAGGTCCGATACTAGTTCCGTGGCAAACGCAGCTGGTGTCGCCACTGAAAGTGAGAATATCCAACACGAAGATCAAGAAGTCGAGTCGGAAAACAGCAGTCGGTTGCACGTTTTGAGGCTGCAGCTTTTGGAGAGGTTGATAGAGTACCTGCCGAATTTGAAAAACGTGGACGGGGTTAGGGCGATACCGTTCCTCCAGGTACTTTGTAACAAGTTTTTTTAATCGTTTATCTTTTACAACGTATGTTTTAGGTTGTGCTCCAGTTAACTACTGATTTAGACGGCCATTCTGAACGTGACAGAAACTGTCTCAACGCTCTCTTGTCTGCTATAGTGAACGAACTACAACTGGACAAGAGAAATCCCGAATATATGTGTACGAGAAATAAACAGAGAGAAGTTCAGTTGATCTTGATGAGACTGCTTAGTAAGTTTACTTTTTTTATTTAAAATGTGTAAATTTGTAGTGTAAAATCCAATTTTTATGTCGCTATGTATAAAATATTAACACAAGATAATTTTAAAACAATATAAATGTATTTGATTGAAATTAAGATTAATATAACAAATGCCCAATGACGTCAAACTAAAACTACGTTTATTTTAAGGTGTGTTTATGCAAAGGATCAAAACTTCATCATCCGCTTCTTCTTCGAGCAAGGCGCCCATCTCAGACAACTGTACTTTCGTTTCCCGAACCACAGCCACGGTTCTGCACAAAGCAGACATCATAAATTATTGTAATAAACTATTACAAGCCCTGTTGAGCTACTGGCGCACCTCCGCCGAAGAGGACGGTAGTTCAAATACATCCGGAAGCCTCTTGAAAGAACACCTTCCTCATCCGCCGCCAGACATGACTCCGTTCTTCCAACGGCAGTTCGTCAAAGACAACCAAGACGTTTTCCACAGTTTCCCGCAATTGCTCACCGAAATCGCCCTGAGACTACCATATCAGGTACACAGGCATTCAGAGGTATCGGAATCGATCGGCGCGGCATTTGAAAATTCGTGGTACAACCACTTGTGTGATTACATGATGACGCCGCACACTCCGTTTGTCAGACGACAAGTGCGGAAATTATTGATGTTCATCTGCGGAAATAAAGAAAAGTACCGTCAGTTGAGAGACTTGCACGGTCTGAGAAACCATATGAAGGGTGTCAGGGAATGTTGCGCCAAAGGAGGATACCAACCGACTATGGACGTACAGCACGCCTTAAGCCTCCCTTACGACTCCCTAGTGGAGCTTATAGAGCACTTGAAATTCTGCGTGGAAGTGGCTCAGAGCCGCACGGGCAACTGGCAGCGGTTCTGCATCAAGGAAGACGACGTGATAGAATTTTTGTTCAGGGTTAGCTTCTTGTTAGACGACGGTGTGGCGCCCACAATTCTTCAACTATTACAATCCGCTCTGGTCCTGAATTCAGGAAATACAAAGAAACCGGATTCGAGTAAGTCCAGTACTTCACGTAAAGATCGCGAGAAGTCCGACGATTCTGCCATCGAGGCTCTGTTCGAAGAATCCAGCTGTATAACTCTAGTGGAACAAATAAACAAGAAACTATCAAGAGAAGTGTTTGCCAGATTCGTGAAAACGTTCATGTTGGAAACTAACACCACTTTAGTGCGTTGGCAAGCGCACGCTTTAGTCCAAGCTATTTACAAAAATTCCAAATTGAAGGAGCAAGAATCTATCCTGGAACTCTTGTGGCAATTATGGCCCTTACTGCCGGCTTACGGGAAGAAAGCGGCTCAATTCGTCGACCTCCTGGGTTATTTCTCCCTAAAATATACCGAAAAACCTGAAGGCACTTCTCAAATACCTGAATACGTGGAACGAGCAGTCAGCGTGCTCCGAGCTCAGAACGAAATGTTAGCCCACCATCCCAATGCTAACCTCTACGCTCACATGAGCCAATTTGTTGAGCTGGACGGTTATTACCTAGAATCGGAGCCCTGCTTGGTGTGCAACAATCCCGAAGTACCGTTCTCCGTCATAAAATTGAGTTCTATCAAAGTCGATTCTAAATTTACGACTACCACTCAAATCGTCAAGCTACTGAACAGTCATACGATCAGTAAGATTACCGTAAGAATCGGTGACTTGAAACGCACGAAAATGGTGAGGACGATAAATATCTATTACAATAACAGGTCGGTGCAAGCCGTCGTGGAACTGAAGAACAAACCTGCGTTGTGGCACAAAGCCAAGAAAGTCAACTTACAATCCGGACAGACTGAAGTTAAAATAGAGTTCCCTCTCCCGATCGTCGCCTGTAATCTCATGATCGAGTATGCCGACTTTTACGAGAACATCCAAGCCTCGTCCGAGACTCTCCAATGCCCTAGATGCAGCGCCTCGGTACCGGCCAACCCTGGCGTTTGCGCAAATTGCGGAGAAAACGTGTTCCAATGCCACAAATGTCGTGCGATCAACTACGACGAGAAAGATCCGTTCCTGTGTCACGCCTGCGGATTCTGCAAATATGCCAAGTTCGACTTTACTTTGCTAGCCAAGCCTTGTTGCGCTGTGGAACCTATAGAGAATGACGAAGATCGCAAGAAAACCGTGACCAGTATAAATTCGCTCCTTGAAAAAGCCGACAGAGTATACAAACAACTCATAGCGAATAAACCGACGTTGGAGTCTCTCGTGTTGAAAATTACCGAACACAGATCCGATAAGAGACAAGATGAACCCACTACGAGTACGAATAATTCTTCGAACGCTGTAGCTGCGAGCACGGGGGCTCAAGTCAAGGTAAATAAGACGATACAGATGTTGGCGCAACAGTACTGCAATGAGTGTAAGACGTCTTTCGAGGAATTAAGTAAAATTATACAGAAAGTGTTGGTGTCGAGGAAAGAACTAGTAGCGTACGATAGAAAACACAGAGATATGGAACTTCCAAAAACAACACCCATCCTTGGAGATTCCAACTCGGCATCTGCGATCTGCATGAACAATCGTTGCTATGGCTGCTCGACGGCAGCGACAGAACACTGCTTAACGCTGCTCCGAGCGCTAGCCCATAACCCTACCACGAGACAAGTTCTCTGTGCCGAAGGGCTGATCCAAGAATTGGTGTGGAACAACTTACGTAAAGGCAGCGTCCACAACCAGGAGGAAGTGAGGCAGTTACTCTGCGTTTTGACCAAAGACAATCCCGCCGCGACCGAGGAACTCTGCAACCTCCTTATGGAAAGAATAACACTAAGCCTGAATGGTCACGTTAACAGCTCGGATTTGGGTACGAGTGTGAGACACGAGATAGCTCTCTTGGCAGCTATGGTTCAGAAGGAAGACGAGTGTTGGGAATTGAAGTTACGTTGCATGATGAGGCTGTTTTTGAAAGCTTGCGAGGATTCGAAAAGTCCTTTAGTGATGGAATCTGTTATACTACCGTGCCTGAAGATTCTGCAGAGTTTGATGAAGCCCCCAGAAAGTGGCAACACTAAGAAGAACAAGGTAGATTCTTGTTGTTTGCTTTAAAAATCGTCTTCAACAAAAATTTATTTACAGGAGAAGGCAAACACTGCGGTTAGCTCCAACCCTAAGGTACCCCTGACTGGAATAACGGTTGACGTCTACAAATTCCTTGACAAAGATGTCGATCATACCTTTGCCGGATGGAAAGCTAGGCTCCCCAAGAAACTGGATAGTAAATCGACCATACCGAGTGATAAAGAAGAGGTACATTTACTAAATTATGAGTTCCGAAATATGAATTAAATAACTTTTATTTCCAGACAAGGAAATATTACCTGGCTGAAAAATATGCAAGAAAGTGGAGGAGGAACATGAGAAAATCGTTTGGCAACAACAAATTGAACTTGAGTGATACTTCCTGGTTGAAAGCAGTCATATTCAACCCTAGTTCGCGTCTCGCGCGACAAGTAGCTTGCAATATCATCGAACTCATGTGCAGCAGCTTTGAACGTAAAAGAGAGGTAAGCCTTGTTTATATAGGGTAGTTAATTTCTAGTTGCGTAAACTTAAGAGTGGTAGTTCAAATGAACTTTTATTTAAAAATTCTTTGCTTCCAAAATACAGATTATAACGACTGCTGATATCTGTTTCCTGCAACATTTAAGCAGGAGATATACCAGAAAATAGTTTAATTTTCTTAATTTTTCGTTTCATTTCATATTTATTCAGTTTGATGCAACAGATCAAAAAATAAATTCTCGCTTGTTTTTATAGGGTGGTTAGTTACTAGTCGTTCAAATTTCACGACAGATATTACATTGAAAATTAAGGGGCGGTAGTTCAAATGAACTTTTATTAAAAAATGCTTTGTTTCCGAAATACAGGTTATAACAACTGCTGATATATGTCCCCTGCAACATTGAAGCAGGAGATATATCAAAAAAATAGTTTAATATTTGCTACATTTTAATTATTTCATATTTATTCAGTTTGATGTAACAAAATAAAAAATAAATTCTGTACAAATTCCAGATCCTCAACTTACTGACTCATTTCCTAGTAGAACTAAGAGTCGCGGGTGAGAGTTCTGCCGAATTCCTCACCTTGTATCAGAATTTGATCCAGGAAGCCCCCTGGAAGCAGTACCTCACTGTCCAAGGGGTTCTTTTAGTACTGGCGCAACTCGTTACGGTAGAAATTGAACAACTCCACCGCTTAGAGGAAACAACACTGACCTCGGACCTAGCCCAAGGCTATGCCCTTAATCAACTCACCGAGTTACTGTCGTCGTTCCTGGACGACGTCGCCATCAGAAGACAGTATAAGGGAAGGCTCGTGGGAGCCGTTCTCGACGGATACCTGTCTCTGAGGAGGCTGGTAGTTCAAAGGACCCGACTGATAGACGACACCCAGGAAAAGCTTTTGGAACTACTAGAGGAAATGACGACTGGTAAGACCGCAAGTTTGAAATCGATATTGGAATATTTATATTGTTATTATTGCAGGTACCGAGGAGGAAACGAAAGCGTTCATGTCGGTCTGCATCAAGACTGTGGAGAAATACAGCCTCCAGGACATCCTCACGCCCGTTTTCATCTTCGAACGGCTCTGTTCTATAATTTATCCGGAAGAGAACGACATCGGCGAGTTCTTCTTGACCCTGGAAAAGGACCCGCAGCAAGAAGACTTCCTTCAAGGACGGATGCTGGGCAACCCGTATTCCAGTATGGAGGCTGGTTTGGGCCCTCTCATGAGGGACGTGAAAAATAAGATTTGTCAGGATTGCGAACTGGTGGCCCTTCTGGAAGACGACAACGGCATGGAGTTGCTGGTGAACAATAAGATAATGAGCCTGGATCTGCCCGTTAAAGATGTGTACAAAAAGGTAAGTTGTAATAAGTCAGTTCCAGACAGTGAAATAAACGCTTCCAACAATGCTAGACTGTGGAAAAAAGAATGCCTTCTACCAACGCTCTTCTTCCTGCGTACCTACCTACTCAATATCGATGACCAGGTGTGATAAAAAATTTATAGAAATTGATTTACTTTGGTATCTTTAACTGCAATTTGCTTGAAAACATTGCATTTGTCCTATCAACTCCTGAAACTACATACTGTCCTTTTTAAGGTTTGGTTGGCAGAAGGCGGAGATCACGAAGCCATGCGAGTGGTATACCGCATGAGGGGTCTCCTCGGCGACGCCACTGAAGAATTTATCGAAACTCTCAGCAACAAATCGCAGAGCACCGTGGATAACGAAGAGGTTTACAAAATGGCAAACGTACTGGCCGATTGTGGTGGCCTTCAGGTAATTTTAAATATTATTACAAAACTCTTGTTTCTATCGTTTATACTTGAAACATTTTTTAGATTATGGTGATGAGATTGGGGGCGATTCAGAGCGTATTTAGGGCACGTCCCTTACTACAGGTTCTGTTAAAACTGTTTAGATTATGCGTCAAAGTGAATCGTTGTCAGGAAGTACTAATCCAGCCAGAAGTAGGGGCCATGGAGGTGTTTTTGAGGACCCTGCAACTCTGCCTGGACAGTGAACCAGATTCTAGTCAAGCTGCCGTCACGGAACAGCTATTAGATGTACGTTTTGTTCTGTTTTAGAATGGAATTGCTGAACTATATACATTTTTTTAGATTATGGAGACGATCCTATCGAAAGCCACCAGCGAGTCGTTTGAACAATTCGAAACGTTCTCGCAGACGTTCGGCAGTCCCGAATACGTCAAATCTTTACTATCCTGTACTAGTCAGTCGAGCGTTAAGAATAACAACGCGGTCCTCGTACACCTCACCAGGGTACTAGCGGCTCTTGTTTATGGAAACAAGGAAAAGATGGAAATACTCCTGGATCATTTCAAATCCGTCCTGGATTTCAATAAGTACGATTTCGAACACAATTCGGACGAACAACAAAAACTGGAAATGTTTTGTGTTTTAACAAACGGTATCGAAAAGAACGCCATCGGCAACAGCTTGAAAGATTACATAATATCGCTGGACGTCGTGAAAATCGCACTGGAATACATAACGATGCACGCCCCGTGTGTCAAACCAACACTTTTGAGGACCGACAGTGACGAACTGAAAGACTTTATTTCCAAACCCGCACTGAAGTACATCTTACGATTTTTAACCGGTCTCGCCCACAGCCACGAAAAAACTCAAGTAAGTGCTGATACTCCTTCAAAAAATTTCTTATTTAACGTTTCTTTTTTATTTAGCTTGCCATCGCGGCTGCCGAGACCATTCCCATCATCCACAGACTGGAACAGGTGTCCTCCGACGAACACGTCGGCTCCCTAGCCGAGAACCTGCTTGAAGCGCTGTGCACCAACCCCGACGTCGCAAAGCAAATCGACGCCGTCAGGGACTTCACGAGATCGGAAAAGAAACGTCTTGCCATGGCCATGCGAGAGAAACAACTGGGACAGTTAGGAATGAGGACCAACGACAAGGGTCAGGTCACAGCAAAATCCACGATTCTGCAGCAGATCGAGGAGTTGGGCGAGGAATCCGGATTGGTGTGTTGTATTTGCCGGGAGGGATACAAGTATCAGCCCACGAAGGTTCTCGGCATTTACACGTTTACGAAACGGTGTAACGTGGACGACTTCGAGGCAAAACCGAGGAAGACTGTGGGTTATACGACGGTCAGTCATTTTAACGTCGTCCACATCGATTGTCATATGAGTGCTGTCAGGTTAGTAATTTTGATTAGATTTGTGTGTTTCAGTGGAATTCATTTCAGACATTTAGACTTACCATAATAGTTCAACTTGACTTGAATTATTAAAAAATAGTAACATTTAAAAAAAAATTATACCAAATATTTTAACGAAAAAATATTTTAAAATTTCATGAGAATGTACATGGGTCCATTCAAATAAAGGGACAAAAAAGAATCAATTTTAGTTGTTAAAAATTATGCAGTTGAGTACGTTTTATAGTTGTTGTGAAAAACTGGCAGGCAAATTCGCAACACTAGGATCTTGCAACCCATTGTGCATGCAGCCAATACGAGTTTAAACATGTGCTAAGGCAAGCTCAAACAAGAGCCTGACATTCTGAGATAACAGAAATGTTCTCCTCAAGTATTGGTGTCTTTTCACCATTAACAGGCATGATGAAGAGGATATACAGTGGTCACTTGACAATCTTGTCGCTTTTAATTAACAAATTCTCCGTTGATTGCTGGATTCTGTTAGAAAAAGATAAACGAGTATTTCAAACAAATGTTTCTATACAGAAACTTATATTTATTAACTTGTTGACAAATTTTTATATAATTTCATTACGTCGTAAATAGTTGCATTTTTTTATGAATAACACTACACTTTTTTGCCACTTGCCGATAAATTTGCAGTTATAAAATTAATTCCTGGTCGTTCTAGATTGGCCAGGGCACGCGACGAGTGGGAATCCGCCGCCCTTCAAAACGCCAACACAAAATGCAACGGTCTCCTCCCGTTGTGGGGCCCGCAAGTACCGGAGTCCGCTTTCGCCAGCTGCTTAGCCAGACACAATACATATCTCCAAGAGAGCACAAACCACAGAGACATCGGACACAGCTCCACCATCCACGATCTTAAACTACTGCTGTTGAGGTTTGCCCAGGAGAAATCCTTCCACGAAGACACGGGAGGCGGCGGACCCCAAAGCAACATGCACGTCGTCCCTTACTTAGTTCACGTTGCGCTTTACGTAATTAACACGTAAGTGTTGCATCCGTTAGGGTTCAAATCGATTTACTATTTCGATTTCTTTCAGGACTCGTGTTAGTAAGCGAGAAGAGACAAGTCTGATGTCGTATCTCGACGCTACTAACACGGAACGGTGGGTGGAGTCCTGCTACGAGGCAGAGGGGCCTCTGTATTGGTCCACGATGTCCGTTCTCTTGCACTCCGTAGAGCAGTGGAAGGCTCACAGGCTTTCGCACCTCAAAAGGCTAGTAGTTCTCGCACAAGCCAGGCACTGTCAGCCCACGGGCCCGGCTAAATCCCTGCCCGATAAAGCCGTTAAGGAATATTCTGTTTACAAGCCGTACCTGGTGTTTTTCGGATTGGTAGATGGGATATATAGTTACTTCTTTAAGGTAAGTTTGTTTCAATAGTTAACGCGTTATAATTCGTTATATTTGTCGGATGTTTTTGCAATAAATTTATTGGCCAAATTTAACATTAACGTATTTAATAAACAGAAACATTAGTCAACATTTTAATCAGTTTTGCCTGCAATTTCTTGGCCAATTTTTTGGAAAAATTTATCGGGTGCAAAAATGGTAAAATTTTAAATTAAAATCGAATTGACTAAATTAGACTTGGACAATTTCTTGAACAAATTTTTCTGCAAAAAATTGAAAATTATATAATCATGGGTGCAAAATTTAGATTTTCATGTAAATTTTTTATTTAAATCATTTAATGTGTCAACTTTCTAGTTTTATTTTGTCGTAAACATAAAATCATCTTTTTTAAACGTTTAAAATTGCTTCAATAGAACGTGTCCGGACCCGACGAACAGTGGCCCAACAACCTTGCGGACTACATCCGTCACAACGACGAGTCTCTCATAAAATCTTCAGAGAAGCTGTTGGCTTACTACACTGAGGAGCTTTTACCCTGTACTTCCTTTCCAGAATTCTGTGATGTAGCAGGTGAGTGGCGATCGTTGCGCGGAAATGTTACGCCTTTCAATATACCCGTGCAAGTTATACATAAACGCCTCGTCTGTTTCAGGTTTGTTGGATGCGATTACTAATCCCGAAACCTATATAAGTGATCTTTTTAATGGTATATCTTAATGTAAAGAAATTTCAAGGGTTTTAAATCTAAACAAAGGCTGTACTATGATTTTATTATTCGCTTGCTGCTAGTTTGTAATGATTCTATAAGTAGACCTTTTAAAATAATTAATGCTTGTTGATTGGAATTTTAGAATACTAAATTATTGTACTATTAAATATTTAAAAATAAATTTATTGGAACTTAATTTGTACTTTTTTGCCGTTGTTATCTGTGCACATCTTGGTGGTGATATAAAGGTAGGTAAATTTTGCTGTATCGAGACATTTATTGGTTATATTTGGGAGTGATTTGTGTAACTGTATTAAATCGATGTAGGTAAACGTTTTGTGTTAAAATGTGGTGTAGTTTTTATTAGTGCTGGCAAAAACCGGAAAAAAGTGAAACCGATTAACCGGGTTCCGTAAAAACCGATTTCAGATAAAACCGGTTAACCGAATAGTGGTGAAAACCGGATAATCAAAACTGGTTATTTGAATATTCAGTTAACCGAATAATCGGTTATTTAAATAATCGGTTAACCGAATAACCGGTTATTAAAATAATCGGTTAACCAAATAACCGGTTAGATTGACAGATGGGGTAAACATTTTTTTATGAAGATTTGGCTACTTAGGTAATTCGATACACTTTTCAATGAAAATATTTTCAACGCTATACGACTTCCTGTTATACCAGAAGTAGGTACCAACTTTTTTATTTTAAATGAAACGTCCTGTAATTTCTGCATTTTTGAATTCTATAGTAAACTTGATTGTTACTTTATAATTATATAACATTTCTCATTTGGCATATACTCGTATTATAAAATATATCATAGCTAACTTTAAAAATTCATATTTCAGAAACAGTGAAAGTGGGAATCTTTATTTTTAGGCCAAGCACGTTTGAATTTCCTCAAGTTTGTCAATTAATTTTGAGGACCCTGTACAGGACAGGCTAAATATGAATACATCAAAACGAAGCATAACACCTAATAAAAATAAAGATCACCTTTTTTATTGTTTCTAAAATATGAATTTTTAAAGTTAGCTATGCCATTTTACAAAAAAAAAAAATGTAAATACCTCCAAAACAGTTCATTTTAGATGATAAATGCCATATAAAGTGACACTAGAATTCACTACATAACTACTAATAACCGATTTTCCGGTTTTGTAAAAATCCGAATTGTCCGAAACTGATTAACCGAACTATCCAGATAACCGATTTAGTTGTCAGCACTAAAATCGGTTATTTGAAGAATCGAATAACCGGTTTTCGGGTTTTGTAAAAAACCGAATTATCCGAAACCGGTTAACCGAACTATCCAAATAACCGATGCCGGTTGCCAGCACTAGTATTTATACATTTGTGAATAAAAGACAAGAATAAGATGTGACAATGTATGCTTCGTCATGAAAGCTTTCATTCACTACACCGTCTGTAAATTATAGCAACAAATGTCTCCACGATCATTTTGCAATATACAGAGTGTTCTATAATTTATTGTTTACATAATGAAGTTTTAATATACAGGGGTGTTATATTAGGTCAAATATTCTTAGTTCGAAATAAGGATTTTAAAAATGACTTTTAATGATAGCTCATGTGATTTTAGAGATATTTATTTGAAATAAGCACAAATATTTTTTTTTAAATCGGTACACACAAATTATACAAGATGGAAACCTGTTTGTTGTTCATTACGCTGTTTGGTTAATTTCAATTTACTAAACTAAGGAATGACCATTTAGTTCTTATCGATTTTAATTAATGCCAAACCTAGCACATCCAAAAAAGTTGCAATATCTCGTAAACTGGGCCTAAAATCAAAATCTTAAAAAAAAAAGAATAAAACCATAAGCATACTAAATAAAAGAAATGGGGGACTCTGTGGATACTACAACCCCCTTTTGGACATTCATGCTTTGATATTTTATATCAAAATTACAGTGTGCCGACTTTAGAAAAAAATATGTACCAAATTTCAAACAAATATCTCTAAAATCACCGGATCACTAAAAATCATTTATTTTGACACCCTATATTTCGAAAATGGAACTCCCAAATGAAAAGTGGCATAAGAAAAGTTATTTTATATTCCAAAGAATATGTGGTTAACAGCTTGACCTACTAATTTGAAACACCCTGTATATTAGACTGTAGATTTAAATAACACATTTTTTACCTATATCCTGCAAAATATTTCTATTAGTGGGATGCCTATAACCTGATTTCTCGGGATGTTCTAAATTGTATTGAAGCTTCGATGGTACAGATGTTTCTGTATTATTTTTAAATTTATTTGAATATTTTCATGAATTAATAATTTATTCATATATTTAATTAAATTTACTAGGGCGGAGAGGCTACATTCTTCTTTTCTTACATTTTCTACGATATTAAAGTCTTTTACCGACAAACTTTTTGTTTTCAACTGCAGCAGATATTTTTTATCTTTAATAACATTTTTTTGGGTTTTTCAGAAACTCAATAAACATTATTACATATACTCGCAGCAAGAATTCAGACGTCTTACGTTACGCAATTGTTTTTATTGTCAACGTAATTTTCGATATTTGTTCGCGTTAAAAACAATTTTTTGCAATTTAGTACAATATATAATATAAACATTTAGTGTGGTATATAGTTTTATTACTGTCAGATGCAGTTTCTTAAAAATTTTGATGAAAATCTAGTGAATTACTCATTTGTTCATGTGACGTAAGACGTCTGAACTCTTGCCGCGACTATACATGAATTTTATACGAGGTCTCAAGTTAAAACATAACCTACAAATGTTTTATACCAGTAGGCATGAAGTTGCAATATAACATAAAATTTGTTCTTTTGTTGATTTTATATACCAGGATGTGTCAATCGTTGACAAGAGAAATTTCCTTAGTCCTCAAATGCATCAGAAATAGTAATTCAAAAAATTATGAGGTATTTTTCATTAAAATAGAATATCAGTTAAAAAAATATATAATTTTAGAAAATTTGCTATTATTATTTTGAATAGAATAGTTTCATATGAAGCATAGGTTAGGAAGGTTGGTCGGTAACGTAACTTTGTTCATTAATAAATTTCACGATTCAAAATATATCAGAAATTGTAATTTCTTTAAGTATGTATAGAAAATTTTGCAATAAATGTTAATAAAAATTAGTAACATAGATTTTTCTTTAAGTATCACCTAAAAAAATCGTAACGAACATTTTCAATTTCATAGTTACCAAAATGCACATACAGCACTGGACTTTGCACTTTTAAATTAGAGCACCCTGTATATTGTGTCTCGTGCCTTCCAGTGATATAGGATATACTCTGCGGGCTTATGCCCCGACCAGCATTGAATTACACCTGGAAAACCTATAGCAACAGCTAGAGTCATTCATCAGACGCCCACCAGACAGACAGACAAAAGCAGCTAGGATTATTCGTCGGATACCTCACCTATGGCGTACTGATGAGAGCTAATAAGCTCGAAACCGGTATATGTCTGGTGGGCGTCTGACGAATGACTCTAGCTGTTGCTATAGATTTTCCAGGTGTAATTCAATGCTGGTCGGGGCATTAGCCCGCAGAGTAGTTGTTTCCTGGAATTCCGTGTTTGCAAATTTAGACACCTGTATAATATTTCAAATTTTTGCTTCAAGTCGTGAATGACGCTGTATATGAAATATTTTAGTAGCATTGGAACAAATGTCAATCTGCAGGAAAACCGTTACTCGATTACGGTCGCAGGAAACAACGTTGCCAGGTTCCAAGAAATAACATCCCCATTGCCATTACTTCAACCTAGTCGTATATTTATATAAATAATATACATAATATTAGTACAGATTATATTTTAAGTGCACAAATGTAAAAAATAATATAACCATATAATATTTATCTGTTAGAAAACATTGATTTTACTGACTCGACAGAATATATAACAGAAATTTTCTACACATTTACACACACACTATACTAGTTCCAAGGTATTTATTTTATTAGAGTTCCTCAAAAGAAGTATTAAAGAAAATACATCCAAACGTCCCGAGATATATCTACAATTAAAGGCATATGAATCTTCGAATGTGAAGGCCAAATCATTCAAAAATAATATAACAACTCTATAGGGGAGCGTTTTAGGCACAATATAGCAATCCTCTCATTGAAAATTTCAGAATTAACGAGACAAGATGCATCAATCTTCTAACGTTTTTTTTTTTACATCAACTGACTGCTACAAAATTTGTTTTCACCTTATAGGCTTAATATGTACATTATTTCTAACCCCCATACACTGCATACTTTCAATTATAGATTACGCCGAGAAGGAATTAATTTCGGTACTCGTTTCGAAGAACTCTGTATCAAAAAATTCCAACTGCCCCTTAATAGACTCGCAAATTTTTATAATATCTATAGAACAAATATAAACTCTTCTCCACGCGAGCAGTAACAATTTTCTCGACAACAATATCAGAAGTCTCTCAATAAATACTTTAGAAAACAGTTTTTTTATACATTGGTGCTTGCGATAACTCCTCTAGGATAATAAATTTTATAAATATACAAGAGATTCTCAAATTCAATTGCAAGGTTTCATTAAAATTTAATTTTAAATCTTGGTGTTGACCACATTTTGCTCTTCTCGAAAAGACAGGTACTGTACAATATTATCTTTTTAATATAATCCTATAAAATCAAAATTATAACAAGTAGATATATAATTTTCCAATTAAAATTGCCGTACTGGTAATAAATTCAATGACGATATAAAATTTATAAAATTAAATAAAGCCTAAAATACAATAAATACAAATTCCGAAAACAAAACATTCTTAAAAGATTTAATCGGGAATAAACTGTGTTTTGCACATAACTTCAATTCTAAGAAAACCGTTTTGTACCTTAATTGCGAATATATTCTGAAATGATTAGATAACCGATTATCTTTGACAAACAATACTTAATTCTAAAAAACAATTATCGAAACACAATTTTTGTGTCGCAGGAGCCGCAAATGTCTCAATATTATTCTCAAGTCCCAGAAATATCGTCTCCGAGTCATAACTACAGCTCGGGGATACACACGATTTCTAACAAAACCGAATAGAATGTACTAAATACGAAAGTTTTCAAACACAGTATTCCACAGCTGTGTGTGTAAAGGTATGCCTGTTGATTACTGAAAGGTCTCCATTATTACTGTTGCTTGTTTTTGTGTACCATCCTGAGAATGTCGAAATAGAACAACACTAAATTTTTTATTACTTCTGTTTGTGCCGCTAGAGCAGAATTGACAAAAATGTGGGACAAAATCTGCTCTATACATACTCAATGTTGGAGCAGAATTGACAATATTAAAAGAATTTTACAAAAATTAATCTAATTGTGCATAATAATAATAAAAAGAAGAAATGACAAAAATATTTGAAAAAATGCTCTAATTGTTCACAACTGACAAAAATCATCCTAATTGCTCTCAATTCGAGCAGGACAAAAATATTGAACAAAATGCTCTAATTGTTCCCAATTACACAAAAATTAATCTAATTGTTCTCAAATAGAGCAGAATTAAAAAAAAAATCAAATAGAGCAGAATTAAAAAAAAATCAAATTGTGCACAATTAGAGAAAAACTAACAAAATATTGCAAAATTTTCTCTAATTGGGAACTGACAAAAATTAATCTAATCAATCAAAAATATTAGAACCATTCATCCATTTGTGCAAGCGATTAAAACACAAAAACAACAGTAATAACGAACACTCCTCGTTACTTCATAGCTGCAAATCATTGACACCGGAGCAAAAAATACCAATCCATTTATCATCAACGCATAATGGCAAGTTTGAAAACTTGTTGTCAAACTCTGTTTGAACATTTTTCACGACTCAAAACAACAATATTAATTAATGGTAACGCCAAATGTAATAGAGCAAAAACAGTGGTCCAACAAAAATTTAAAGCTCAAACAAGGATTCAGTGACGTATCAGCAGTTTTACGCAATTTTCTGCTGTCAAATTTCAAAGCTACTGTTAAGGCGTGAACTAAATATTTATATACGAACAATTAGAACCCTCCATATGTTTTCTAAAATGTCAGGAATTTTTTTCAGACACAGTTTTTTATTTAGATTTAACTCAAACCACCTAGACATATTTCGTCAGTATACGATACGACCGTTTTCAAATGACAACGGTTTACTTTATTTCGAGTTTTTTTCTAAAAGTTGGAATAGTAAAAGCTCTTCTGGCGCACAATATTAAAATTTGTTTTATATTCTCACGGCCTACTTTGAATTTTTTTCCAGTCAAATTTCACCGAGTGTTTAGCGATTTTTTTCTTCAAATCTTACTGCGGCACTGGATTCAGCATCGTCTGAAAGCCTATATTAGAATTGCAATAAATCCCACATTGTTAATATTTATTTACGAAATTTCCCATAAAACTATTTTAAAGGACGCTGCGCTAACGTCGATTTGAATAAAAAAAAATTTCTAGTTTTTGTAAAATTCGACAGTGAAAAAAATTCTAAGTAAACCCTGAAAATAAAAACACAAATTTTAATATTTTGCTCCATAAGTTTTTACTGCCCCATCTTTAAAAAAACCCAAACTGAATCGCATAAGAAATACCAATTTTACAGGCCTGTTTCCTTTTGAAATGGGTCACACTGTATATACAAGGTGCCCCAAAAACCCTCCTCAGCAGACAGTGTTGCATAGAATTATCAAAAGTAAAGCAGACATCTTGAAAATATTAAAAATAATGTGATACATTCAAAGAACAAATCGAAAGTACCTCCTAGACTGCCTGATATTAACCTAATTGATTCCTATCATGGAACAAACCGAATTTTTCCCAGAGCTGAAAACCAATCGAGTTAAGATCAGGCGATCTAGGAGACCAAGCGACGAGTCTTCCAGGTCCGATCCCAATAACTTGTTCATATTCAAAAGTTTTTGATTTGTGTATCTTCTTTTCATAATCAAAATTAGCACTTTACTAAGACCACAAATAAGTTATTAGACTTTGACGTTTTATTTCAAATCAAGTTTTTGTCCTTCTACAAAATTTTTCTCAACCACCTGCTGGAGAATCATTTTTGGGACACTGTATATTTCTTACATTGTCCTGTTTGCGAAAGTGTTCACATAATAATCGTCATCGTACTGGGACCCTGTAGCGTCTTAATATAACAACATTTCTGTTTCAGCCGACTGACAGCTACGTAAGTAAACAACTAATGACAATTGGGAAAGGGAACCAAGCACGATTATTTTAGGGGTTGCGTCTCCGAAATCTAACAATACCATTCCGATATTTGGTGAAATGATTAATAAAAGAGTATTCAAAATGCTTACCAGGGATATTTATAGACGCAGTGGTGATTTTTCGAGTAAATCGTTTGAACTAAAACGAGCTTGTTCTCGACTCGTCTCAATAGAAACAGCAACGGTTAGGGAATCAGGAAGTACAGGAAGGGGGACATTTCTGAAAGAAAAAGTTCTGATTTACGCAATCACAAGACTCAAATTGCAAGTATGTAAATAAAGGAAAATGGACGATTGAATTTACGAGAATGCCGTTTGGCAAAATAATGACTGTAATGTCACAGGAATTATTTAATTTTTAGCAGCAAAAAAATTGTGAATAAAAATCGGAAATCGGCTCATTTTTGAACCATCTATATAAATTGATCGTTTCTAAAATTTCGTACACGCACACATTGTCCCTCTTTCTCGTTTTTCTTTTTTAACTAAAACTAGAGTGTTCTCGAGTCATCTCAATAGAAATAACAACAGTTAAGAAATGGGAAAGTACAGGAAAGGGGATATTTGTGAAAGAAAAAGTTCTGTTTTACGCAATCACGGGACTCAATTTGCAGTATATTTTTTTCTAAAAGTTTTAAAATTTTGTAACGTCGCAACCACTGTCAAAGTTGTTTAGTAACTACATTTACCGTAAATAAAGAAAAATGGACGATTCTAGCCAAGAGAAACACAACTAATAATCTTTATTCCTGTCAAGACAAATTATGCGTGGAATATGGAGTCGAATTTACGAGAATGCCGTTTGGCAAAATAATGACTGTAATGTCACAGGAATTATTTAATTTTTAGCAGCAGAAAAATCGTGAACAAAAATCGGAAATCGGCTCATTTTTGAACAATCTATTTAAATCGACCATTTCTGAAATTTTGTACACACACACATTGAAACCAAATACCTCCATTTCTCGTTTTTTTTTACGTCACTGCATACCGGCAAAATTATTAAAACTATCCCCGAAACGCTCCCCATAAGCAAATCAAGGGATCGAAAACGACGCGAATAATTACCAAGACATTTGCCGCTCTTTCGGGTCGAGTAACATCGGCTTTAAACAACAAAATCACTCATTCTTAGGGGACACCGCCGCCTGGGCCGGTGACCGTTCGTTTTCTGATTCACTCACTTCAGTCTTTGGCTTGTCCTGTAGGCTGTTCCTGAGCTCGTCCACTTGGCCGCCCGTGTAGAGGCGCTTTATACCCCTCGGCAGTGCCCTGCAAGACTGCAGGTTTATGGAATGCAAGTTGGGGCATTTCGCCAGCACCGCCTTCACCGGCTCCAGGCTGACCGATGAGCCGCACAAGTTGAGGATCCTGAAAATCGTAGAAACGTAGTTTTAGAACCCCCTGAATGATGTTACGATAAAGTACGGTTAATGTTATATAATTGCGCAAGAATTCAGACAACTTATGTCACGACTGACGTTACGTAATTGTTTTTATTGTCAACACAATTTTTGAGTTTTATAAATTTTTTTTTCAAAATTTAATTTTCATGATTCATACTTTCAATAAAATATTTTTATAAATAACGTATTTAGAACCTCACTATAGAATAACAAAAATACGTAATTATGTCCGATCCTTACCGTAACTTGGATTCCGAGCCCTTTTCGGCTAAGGCAAACACGGCAGCGTCCAACGGCGCGGCAGCCGTGGACCATGCCAAATCGACCTCTAAAAGGCTGTGCGCCCACTTCTGGACGATCAACTCAAGACCAGAGTTCTGTAATCTGGTTATATAACAAGCTAAAAAAAAAAACATTTATTTAAATTAAGATTAAATTACGCTTTTGCAAGATTAAAATCCCAACTGAAATATTTACCGCTTAAAAATAAGTGTTCCAGATCCCAAGCCGGGACGCGGACCAATCCCGAATTGGTGAGTTTGCTGCACCCTCTCACGTCCAACAAACGCAACTTATTGCTGCTCTTGAGCAGCCTCTCGATGCAATCGTCGTCCACCGTTCTCGACGTGGTCGTTTGGTCTTCTTCCAGACCGGCTAACGACAGTTCCTCCAGCATGGGAAAACCAGGAGAGGCGACCTAAATATATTATCCATATACACACCAGTAATGATTGCATAAAAATTATAAAAATTCCACACTTTCTACAACCCAGTATTAAAGGAGTTCCAGAAAAAAATCATGATTTTTTAAACATTTGTCAAAAGAAATGGTTCACAAAGTCCTACTGCAATGTAAGTTGTGGCAAAAAGTTCCCCGATAGCTTCTACTGTAAGCCCTGTAAACTGTTATGTACCTTTCAGATACAACTGGATGAATCGAGTCTATACCTTGGAGTTGTATAGAAAATTCAAAACTTTCTCGATGTTCCAGTTGTCTATTTAAGCAATATTAGAGAACAAAATGAGCCGATTTAAAACTGAATATTTTATTTAGTTTGAAATTTTAGTTCAAATTTCAAAAGCAAATCAAAGTTTTTTGTAAGTGACTTGAATAGTGATAGTTGGACAAACAACTGAAGTAATTTTTGAAGTTATACTTCTTTGCGCCCGTTAGACACATTGGGATGGGATGTTGGTCGAGAAACCGCGTCACGCCAAAAGGAAGAACAAATTTTTAAGAACTTTTTTTTTTTAGTATAACTTCCACCGTCTGGTACGACGCAGACCCAGTTTTTTTTTCAAATTAACTTCTCTCTGACAATATAGTATTGGCCAAAAAATATTTTCTTTTTTAATAATTTCAGATTCAAGGCCTTTAAAAGGTCAAAATATATTAAGGATGTTCAGAATATGAGTGCCATCATTTTGCCATATTATAAATTGTACCAAACAAAACAAAAATGTTACAAATTAATAACTGAGTTGCCTATTTCCAAAATCCCCTAAATTCACTGTTAGCTAAATTGTATTAGTGGTGCCATCTATTTGTGAGGAGTCTAAGGAACATTTTAAGAAAAAAAATGTCGCAAAAAACTAGTTTATTACCACTTTTAAGCACTGCGTAAATGTAGCATTCAAAATCCGCTATATTCACATATAAACGATATTTAAATATTGTTACAAAATTTGCCCCGCTCGCACCCAATTGGACGACTGTGGTATCGCAAAACGCTAGATAAGCTAGACAAAGAAAATAATGCCGTGTATCGAGGCTCGACTGGAATATCGAGAATCGTTTGAGAAATGGATCTAGAGCTGCTAGAAAATACCTGGAATATTCGTTATTCAGATATAGAAGTTCTTTCATTATTGGCACTCATATTTCGGACACTCTATAGGAAACTCACTAAAATATGGCCAATAAACATCAACATATGTCTAAACAAGACAAATTATTTCAACACTTACCTGCTCAGTCAAACTGGCGGGAGCCAGCCATATCTGACTATTGGTAATACGCAGGACCCTCAACTTAGGACACCCGATCTGCAGTTTTTCCACGTGCAGGAGAGACATGTTGTGAGCAAACGTTCTGACATTCGAGAGATCCAATAGTTGCAAGTTTGGACAATTCGTCTGAAAAAGAAACTCGTAACACGCCGCATGATAAGTTCTTGAAGTATACTTACGGCTATAGCTGTCACGATCTGCGTGAACCCGGCGATTTTGTTGTGGGCCAGTACGAGGTGCGTCAAGCGTGTCGACATAGTTTGGCTGAGGTTAACCAGCGGTTGCGCGTTTATCGGTGACGTAGACTGGAAGAAAATTATGTTAAATTTGATTACTACCGGACATTATACGCTTACGTTAATAGACGATAAGTCGAGGCGTTCCAGCTTTTTGCTTTCCGTCGTGAGGTACTTTAAATGATCGGGGGTAATGCCTTTCCATCCGCTCAAATTCAATCCTTTCAGTTGAGAGCAGTGTTCGCACAGGGCCTCTAGAAAGGACTGAATATCTCGAACTTTCCACTCTCCTAAAAAGACACCCACGTTAGTTGGAGCGACAAAAATGCACAGGGTGTCCCCTTTCTTACGTTAAGAATAAAAGAAAAGGGACACACTTTAAAACCCGTTTCCTTTTACCCATATTCAGGTCCCGGCACTGCACAAGCCTGTTCAGTATGAGCCAATGGATCCTCAAATCATTCCTATACTTCTCCTTGACGTAATTCAAGTCAGCCTTAGACCACAACGACGGTAAGAGAGACACATCCCGCCACAATCGGCATACCTTGCTAAACCTACAATTCAAATTTTGTTTCAAATTACGTCACCACGGCCAATCGAATTGTGTAACCTTATCAGGGACGGAAGGCATCCCTCCTGTACGACCACGAAGTGAAATATTCTTTCTAGTACGGGAACAGGCAACCTTTCGGGGCTGCCCCAAGCACTCTGCACCAGAGGTTCCGGTTCCTGCGTGCTAGACACGTCATTGTCTGCGGCTGCCGCTGTCCTACTCCGTTTAGGTTTCTTTTCGTAATCTGAAGCATCGGTGTCGGAAGCTATTTTGTGTTTTTTCCGGCGACCCGACTTCTTTTTGTTAGGGGTTAACTGAAAGAGGAAAAATGCACGCTTGTTCACCTAACCTATCATTTGTTCATTAGAGTATAAATGTTCAAAAAACCAAAAAAGAAACTACCAATAATAACACAAATTCAACTAGGAAACAATAACCAGTAAGAACAAACTTAAAACTTGAAAATTTTCAATAATCCCTGTAGCAATTGCAGTTGACAGGTGTTTTAGCGCATAACCTAGTTCATTGTTAGTTTCTGGATAATCTGTATTTCAATATGTTTTTAAAAATAACCTTAGCTTAATTTCATCAGAAATCAACCAAAAATGAACTTATCTCTAAATCAAATACAGCATTAGTATTTTTGTTTACACCAAAATAGTAATATTTATTATCCTAACTTTTATAATACCACAAATTGCAAACCAAACCTGTTTTTCTAAGATGTTGTCTAATCTAACATAAAACTTTACAATTTTAAGGCAGCGATATTAAAATTACATTTTCTTATTGGAAATATAAACTGAACTGAAATTTTAAATATTTACCTGCTCTCATAGAGAATTTCACTATTTTTTATATGCAAAATATCTAATACACCAAGTTATTAAATAGATTTCTACGTTTGTGAATTAAATTTGTTTTTTTTTTCATGGCCGTCTAAGTTTAGTCTGCAACTGTTTTTAGTCATGGCCACCTCAATACTCTTTTTAAAATTCAAACAAAATGTGGTTATACACGGTCATTCGTTAATAATGGGTCGGAGCTTCAAAATAAAGTGATTAAGTCAAATATGCCTTATACGAATGTTACTCTTTTTCGATCTACAGGGTGTCGAAGTTACAATTAGGAAATTTAGAGACGATAAATTCAAATTTGTTTCTACCTGCCCTATTATTAATGAATAACCCTGTATTTAGACAGGAAAAACTTAGACGTAGGTACTCACCTGTACTTGGGTAGTAAAATTGCTTTTTTTAATTCGAATTTTAATAGTGTCTTTATCACCACTGATCTGACTATGATACATGGCCACGAGGGCCTTCCTCGGTCTTCCCCTCCCTGGCCCACTAGACAACTTTTTTTTCTTGTGGTTAGTTTTTCTCACAACACCGTTGCTATGTTCCAAAGGCTCAAAACTGACATCGCCGAAGGACTCTTCATTATTAATATTGTAAGGATCAGCCGACTGGGCTTCCATGTTTTGGTAATCGGCCATGCTACCATCGTTAATGGAGTTTGTGTCCTCGGAAACGTTTGCGGAACAGTTGTCGCTCTCCTCTTTCGTCTCCATCTCGGAACCGTCTTCGCACTCTTCCTTTATAGTACTTTGAGACACACTTTCGTAGGAATCACAGTCTTTTAAAACCTCGGTCTTTTGGTTTTTAATATACAATGAAGACACCATTTCATCACAAATGTTATTATTCGGTAACAAATTCTCACTACACATATCACCGTTCATTTTAATTTCCTTTCCGCTTTTTATTATTCTCGAACAGCTGCCCTCTGGAGAGAAATCTGGCGATACGGAGTTGAAACAGTTGAAGTTTGACATTTTCTCGTTTTGTTTTACATCGTATGGCGATAAAAGTAACAAAATCTCCTTTAGGTGGGCAGTAACATTTCTGATATTTGATTTTTCACCTGAAACAACAATTAATATGCATAAACAATACGTTAGTTCACATATTTATAAATAATACGAACAGAAGAAATGTTAATTCCTGAATTGTATTTATGGCTTAAATGAAATGTATAACCTACATAATTTCAAGAGGTTAGACAGTAGAAAGGAGGATGTGAAATATTTAGAACGAAATTTTGAATTCGGCGGTTTTCATATGTAGTATGTAATGCACTCGTAAACAATCACAAATGACAGCAAAAGAATAGATACGAAATTATTATTAGTTTTCGATTACCACAAACACTTATTCATCATTAGTTGATTATAAAACTAACACAAATTTAATTGTTGTGCAAATCAAAGCAGGTTTACCTACTTTTCTGCAGTTTAATAAAAAAAATCGTTATCGGTACTTCCAAACATTTATTTATTACAAAGAAACCCACATTTTTAGGGCACTTACCACTTCTTTTAGAACTCAGTACTACGCATTTTACTAAGAATCACATCACAAAATCAACTAAGCCACTAAATTATCGAATATTTGTTCTCTTTTGAAGCTACTAATGTTGATGACCTTGTTACCCAAGATGCTGATATTTTTTATTTTTGTGAAATGAAAGCGCTGGTGGCGCCTCAGCACACATTTGATTTAACTTTCTTCTACACCAGCGCCGCGTTTGGTAGAAAGCTCGAAATTTTTGCAGGCAAACTAGGACTCTGTAATTCTAAACTTCTAAACCGCTACCGCTCAATCTTCAGCCCACAAACTACTGACAGGTGTCAGTGTCATAAAATTATATTATCTTGGACCTCATTGAGAACATGTCATTGTGCAAAAAGATTATTATAATTATTTTATTAGTTTTATTAAAATATAATAAATTGCCTCCCTTGGTGGCTCACACAAAGGCATATTTCGGATATATTGATTGACATTTGGTATCGACCATGGCGCCCTCTAGTCGTTCCTTAGTCAGTTTATGTAGTCAATGGTATTTAACCAGTGGCGTATGTAATAATAGGGCAAAGGGAATAAATTTTCAGTTAGCAATGTGAAAATTAATATATAATTTTTGCTTCAATTGAATTACTAGATAATTTTTGAAAAGATAAAAGTAAATAATATAGATTTTCAAGATGTATGCCAATTTTTCCGATTTTACAAAAAATCACGAATTATAAAAATAGTGTTGAAATAAAGGGAAAAAAATTGATAAACAAACAAAAAATCTTCAATGTTTATTGCTCAGTACATTTTAGCATGAGGACAATAAAATGTATGAAAAACTATTATAAAATGGTGTTCTATATTTATTGAAACTGATCACAAAAAAAGTGTATACAATGATAATTTTCTAGTACTTTAGGATAAATAAAACCGTTCATAATCAGTCAATACTCTTCACAATGAGCAATGATTTATGTTTTATATAATATACAATTATCTTAGAGTTAAAAAAGCAACATTAGAAAAGATAACATTAATAATATTTAATCTTAAAATTTGCAAGAGTAACAACAAGCTAAAATCACAGGAAAGGGTTTTCAATACAACACCTTTATTATATAAAAATTTGACACCAACATTAACACGTCTTAAAATTTTATACATTTATTTAAATATCAGGTTGCTTAAAATAAGTTTTCTATTATGAGCTCCAATTTAATACGAGCTAAATGCTTTGGAACTGTTACAAAAACTACAACTTTACCACTCTATGTTAGATTAACTAATTTATTGTCAAATAATATTTTTCTTAGCCATATTCCTAATTTACGAGTACATGTTGCAAAAAGTCACTATGACTCGCACGGGGGAGCTAAAGGGTTGCCCCCTAAGGACAGGGCAATTAAATTTGTTGACTTCTTACGCTACAATAATATTATGTTTGGTTATTCCTTATATTTGATCGTCAGCTAAATGAAAGGTCACTTTATTTACTAAAACGATATTTTAAGAATTGTATACACACCTTTACATAAGTCTAAGAGGGTAAAAATAAATTAATGGAAAAAAGTAACTATCTAATCCCCAGCCTCTAAACAAATATCAAAAGCAGTGGCGATCGGTGGTAATATACAGAGTGTTAGAAAAAGGTAACAAACCTTGGGACTATGTCCAAGACTTGGAAATTACTACACCCGGAAAATAAAACCTCACAGTTGTAAAAAAGACAATCCTGTTTAAAAGTTTTACAAAACTGCATTGCTTATGTTTGTGTTAATGTGTCGAAGGTTACCTTCGGAAAAGATCCGAATTTACTCAATATTTCATTTTTCTATAAACGCTAACCTTCATAATAAGTATAATCCGTTGCTTTCCAAGAAGATTTACAACTTGCTGGAAAAATTCCGGTATATCCAATTAAATTATGTTTACGCCCCCAAAGAGAATCTTTAATATGTAAAATTGAATTAACGACTAACTTAAAAAAATAACCATGAAAAACATATTTTCCGATATATTTATTGTAAAAATAAATACCAAACACCTTTGGCACATTACAATTTTAGTTCCTCTCCTTCCAAAAAATATATATGTTAGCTGCATCTATAGTGATAGCTTGTTAATTTACGTGAAATTTATTTTTTTTAAGTTACAACCTCAAATTTTAATTTGCTGCTTCATTATTTAAAAATGTCCACTTTGATTTTCACCAACCCCCATTACAGCATAATAATTTATTACAATATTTTCATAGTTATATTCAGGTTTATTTCTTAAGAAATTAATTATAAACGAAAAATATTTAACAAACCGATTCCGAGGTATTCAACTAAATTTATTACACCGGCGTTAATGTTGGTGCCAACAGGTTCAGTATTGTACAATATCCATATAATATAGTTAATTTCATTCAAACAACAGATTTTTCATTAAATCGACAGTCCTAACTTTCACTCCGGCGTTTTCCACCTTCTTTAAGCTCTCCTCGTTTGCCTCGAGCATAATAATGCACATGAAACTTTTTCCTGAAGCAGAATCGGTGGGGTAAACCGTCACGGGTGTAAATTTCATGGTTTCGTCTTCACAGTACGCTATTAGTTGTTTGTGGATTTCCGGGTGTTGCTTTTTGAGAGATACTCCGCGCGACCTCAAGTGGTTTTGTAGATTTTCGACCGTCGTTTCTCGCTGCTTTCTTATGCAATCTACATCACCCTTAAGAGGGGTGCACGTGAGAATTACAGTCTCAGGGTTCTCCAGAGGTTCTTTTTCAGGAATTTGTATATTCTTGCTCAGCTTCATCTTTGCGCACCTGGACACGAGTTGCCGTTCCCATTTTACCGCTCCAGACGCGGGGGTTTCCGAGATGACACACACCGACACATATAAAACGAGTTTGGTGTCTGGGTTATAGTTTTTACACATTTTCACAAGTTCGGCGTACAACTGGGGGCCCATTTCAGAGGGGAGTAGGTCCTGCCAACGAACGTAAGTGAGTTCTCCTAAATACTGAAGCCCTTTCGAAAGAAACGTTTCGGCGGCTTCCGGGTTAGGATAAAAACACTTAACCGCGCCAGGTCCATGGGAGAGATACCCCCGTATAGCCACTTTCGATAAATGAGTGAGAGTGTCCTTCTGCTCTTTAGCAGCTGCTATTACTTGTCTACACAACGTTCCGATTCGAGAAAATAAACACGTTTTACGATGCTTCTCCCAATGGGCACGCCTGCAAGCTCTCGAACAGTATGTGTAAGAGCAGTTGTGGCAATTTTTGAAGGAGTTAGCCTCTGAGGTTGTCGCCAGGGCTGTACGACCGCATCGAGAGTACCGGCAACGGAGTACGGGGGAGGAATTGAAAGAAACCCTTCTTGAGGCGTTTACCGATGCGGTCGCTGGTTCCGAACCCTCGGATCGTCGCCGGAACTGCTCAGTAAGGTTGTTGTCTTGGTCTTGGCGACAGGGGCTAGTATTAGCTGACACCGTCTCTGAAATTTGAAGAAAACTTATGAGTTAATAAGTCTCACATTTTGGGTACATAAAACGATAGCTATGGACAGTCACACAAATCGTTACCTAGATTTTTTTATTGCTTTTCATCACGTTTAATATTGCCACAAAATAAATTGTATTTAGTTTAACCACATCCAATAAAAATTTGATACAACGCATTTGGGTGAAAGTAAATCATTTGAAGTTACTTTTGCTATCTTTCTTTTAATTTTCCTTTACAGTAACTCACAAAACATGAGAATATTTATTTTTTCCAATTTTGTTCAGCAATTTATCACGTAAAAAAACAAATGAATAGTTTCTGAGACGGCACAACCTTTACTTTACCAAACGGCAACTTCGCAAATTCGATACTCTGGACGTAGTTCGATTTGATAGCAATAAAGATTATCAGTTGTTTTAACTAATGAAACAAACGATTAGATTTGTGTGACCTCCACAAGAACTATTTAATCTACAACCTACATCTTGCATCTATAAAGGTAAATCCTTGGTGCAAATGACCTAGTATGCAGTCTAATCGCATCCATTATGTCTTAACGGAAGTCACCACAGTTACCATATACTTAAACAGAAAACAAATAACCTATCTGCTTGAGAATTTTCCTACAGCGGGTACTAATTTGGATCTTTACGTTCAAAATATCCCCCACTACTGACATTGATGAAGGAAAGTGCTCCCAGTGATTTTGAAGGAAATTGTAGAAAACCTGAAATCGAAACTTACACATGTCTCCTACCTTGGAGACTGGGACTGGGAGCTCTGCCCGTAGACGGAAGGCCTAGCAGAGAGTCCAACACGTCTTCCAAGGTGGTGGAGCTAGGAGATGGTTTCATAGCCGTTCCGGTGGTCGTTAGGAGTGTCACATCTGTGTGGAATAAAAACCACTTAATGTTTCAAACAGGCAGAGGTAAAAGGATAGTCTAGCTGTTAATATAGTTATTGGAAAAAGTACATGAAAGATTTGTTAAATGTTATTAAGTATATGAAAATGCAACAAAAAATTTCACAGATTTTTTGTTCATGAATTTTTTTTGAAAATTATTATTGATCTCGAAAAAAACTCCTAAAATAATTCAAGTCGTTGGGATATTAGAAGTGAAAATTCATCTAATATCGGGTGACAAGATGAAACAATTTTTGAGCTAACTCTTATAGAAAAGTCGAAGCCTATTGAACTACAGCCCACTCAATGACGTACCACAGAAAGTAATATATTGTTCCATGGTACCACATTCGGCGAACTATATCTCCCATTAGCCCATTTTTTTTTTAACTTTGATAAAACATTTTCCTCAGTGTCTTCAATTTTGTGATACAAGGAATTCAACTTAAAAAAAATATAGGATTTATATATTTTTTTATTAATCTACTAAACAATTTTTTTTCGTACGTGGTACACAGATGTTGTAACAAATTGTTACTACTGACGTGAATAACGTTTTTCAATTAAAGGCAATGGCATGATGGGGTTCTGTCCGCATTTGAGGAGGTAATATTCAATTGTTTTGTGCATAATAAAATACAAGAAAAAGTATTGTAGAAAGTTGAACACCTTCTATTATGAAAAAGAAGCATCAGAGAAAGATATTGCAGGTTTTTAATATTTTTCCTTAGCCAAAGTTAAGAATGAACAAAAAAAAACGGACTTATTTTGATCCCAGAAATCTGTCATGAAGTGGAATCCGAACTTTTCGGAGACACTGTGTACTTTTCATGTACTTTTTATTGTATGATTAATATTATTAACTGTATTAGTAGCTTTCAAAACAGTGCAGTGCAGTTGAACGTTGAAGAATGTGTACGAATCTCGGGATATTTATTTCTTGTGTCTATCCTTGACTACCTCTTCATTTTAACGAGTTTCATATTGTCGTAAAATCTTTGATAACCATTATCTAATCTAACCGATGCACTTGTGGCAATTTTTGTGCAAATTAAAGGTTGCTATTACTACGTTTTTAATATTTTCAACTGTGTTTTATAATGGAAGCATTGGCCTATTTAATACAGATGCACAATTTGTTTACTAAGTATAATGTGTGAAGGTACTTACCAATTTATAGTCTTTGATCAGACTGTTCTAAATTTATGAAATCCATAAATTTTCAAAACTGCGTAATTCTTCAATTTAAAACGTTAAAAATAAATTTTAATTTTCAAATTTTCCCAAAATAAAAAACAACCCCTTATAAGCAACTATTTTATTTTTGGTATTTTCTAAATTGGAAAAAAAATATTGTAGAATGACGTGTGACTTAAGCCACCCAGTACTTTATGCAATCCGTGAAAAAAATTAAAAAATCAATTAAACCAACCTTTGCACTAAAAGTAACAGTCAAGGGTTTGCTTTTAGAAATAAATACAATTCCTTGATTGATTCATTTAGTTCAAGGATTAGTTTAATTATTTTTTGTTTCACGGGTGGCAAAATATCCAATTAAACATTCCCTTCAATATTTGTTTATTTTTATCTTTATATTTTTATAGCTCATCCTTTTCTTCTCTCTTACTCATATTTTCAATGCAAGGCATGTTTGTCATTTCTTCCATTTTTAATTTTTCTTTAAAATTTCTTACATTTTCAACAATCGTCATGAGGATTCCATTTCGCGAAAAATATCCCGAGTTTCTTGTGTGTCAATGGATTAAATAAAAACTAATTACAAAACAGAGCCGAAAGAATTGAAGAAATAGAAAATTATACAAAGCAAGAAGCAAAAAGCAGTGCAATCAAAATTTAAAAGTATAATATTTACCTCTAGTTTGGACATCATACAAAATCTCTCCTAAAGAGTACCTATTTCTAACTTGAATACAAACCTAAGAGTTGTGCAGACACAAAAAAAAACAAAAAAAAAACTAAAACAAAAACTGTAAAAAATAAAACAATTTATTGATGAAAAGTGTTTTTTTACAAACATGCATCTAACTCTAAATAATGACGTGATACATAAAAAATACAACATATCAGCTGAAATCAATAAAATAACAGTGCAAAAAACAAAATTGCACTTGGGTCGTTAATGACAATATATCCTTACAACTAAAATGAAGATATGTTAACTTATGTTTAAAACCAACTGTACAAACATAGAAATATATATTAGCACACAATAATATATTTAAAATTCTATACTATTAACAAATATTAAATTTCCTCAGAAATAAATGTATTTTGATCGAATAAATCAAAAATACTACGCAAAATTATGAACGATTTGTGACTTTTTTGACTATTGCTCTCATCAAAGAAATATAATACAAACGGCCCATACAACAAAATCACTGGTCTTTATCTGCAATAAAAAAATATTTAACTTTGCGCAATATTTTTACTCTGGACAGAAATATTTACAATGACTATTTCTTTTTTTTTCTAAGTTGAGTCGAAAACTACGATAATATCAATAAAAACTTTAAAAAACATCAGGCATCATCAAAACCGTCACAATTTACCAAAAACCGTAAACCATGAGGTGACATGAAAGCATCCCCTTTATGAAGCTTAAGCCGACAATATCGGTCGCCTTAAGGGCCATAAATGTTATTTGCTCGCTCAAAAGCTCTGTCAAAAACCGTGTCATAAAAAAAGGGAGAAGAAAAATAAATATAAACGTACAGGTAGCACCAAAATGCACAATATGTAGAGAGCAGGGCTTGGTTTAAAATTTATAGACAACTTAACCGAAACGAAGGTAAGACACCATACAAACCGACAAACAACATTGAATTTACAGCCAGGGATATGTTGCTACGCATAACATTTTTTCATTCAGAAACAGCGACCATTTTGATTCGCCTTATGATCTCATTTGTTGTAATAATCAGGAAAAAAACAGGCGATTGGTGGGATGTAAAAGAAAAAGCCTATTTTTTAGATAAAACAAGATATATTAATTGTTTTTTATGCAGTTGCAATATAGGTACGTACGTATCAGACTGCTTTTGGTGCCAAGTAAATTTAATTTTATTACGTTGGTGTTTCAGAAATTACCGAAAAAAGTCACCAACTAGAAGCCTAACCTACTTTAAATGTCAACTCAGCGCTGTTTTGTAACTTGGTTTCTGTTTCTTATTTGTACAATTTATAGTAATGTTTACCTGCAAATTAAATTGTTTAATTAAAGAAAAAGCTGTGTTCAGAATTGCGAAAATTCAGGGCACATAAATGAACAAAAATCTTAATGTTATGTTTTATTTGTTGTCAGAAATTTTTGATGCGTGTGGACACAAGTATAAATATGTTTGCCTAACATTCGTAATGACATCTGCCGATTTCGTAATTTCAGAGTAACATTTTGCTATTAACTTTTATTTAAAATTTGGTAAACCCAATTCAAATAATATTTTGTATTATATTTCGTTGAGCATAAATAACAATGAATATATCTTTCACTTCACCGTATCGGGCAGCAACATTTCCCCAGATCCATCAAATTCCTCTTAAAATTTCAGTCACGAGATTAAGCGATAACAGACTTACCGTTATGAGCTTGCAGATCTAACCTAAGAGTAGACGGTGGTACGGGGTTGTGACTCTGACTCTCCGAAAGCGTAACAGGCGTCTGCGGTGAATCCAAGGGCCTCGTTCCCACAAAAGAGCTCTCCAACCAGCACAACTTCTGGCTACCTCTCGGACTCACCGAGCTAGATCTCTGGCTAGCCGTCTCTTGACTCTCGTAGCTCCTATCCCTGGTATCTTCCGGCCTCAGCCCGCTGACGTAGTGTACTATAGCCGAGGTGACTTCCTTTATGGACGTCTGTATCTCGGGGCTCTCCTGGGGCTGCTGGGGGTGACCGGAGTTCTGCGAGGACAACAAAGAGCTAGCGAGACGTTCGGCTGGCGTCCTAGGCCTGCTCAGCCTCTCCTGCGACCTCCAGCCCATGTACGGCTGTCTGTAACTAAAACTAGACCTTATCGAAGAGGGGGATATGCTTCCGTTGGGCTGGCGGGCGTTGAAGCTGCTCCTGGTGGAAGCGCAGGGGGACGACGCCGTCGAGTTTAGCTTGGAAGTCGACCACCGGACGAAAGGCTGGCTGCAAGGCGTCGGGCTGAGGACTATGGGTGATTGGGCGTTGGAGCCGAGGCTGCTGAGGGACGTGGTCTTGCTGCCCGTTCCGGTCCACCTCGCCTCTCGAGGGGAGTGTTTCTTGAGAAGGAAGCCTTCTCTGGGCACCTGGGATTGTTTGTACCATTCGGGAATGGTGAGCTTCTGGAGAGAACGTTGCACGCGGAGCTGGTGTTCTGACATCACCCTTTCCCCTTTCTGCAGCTCATTCTCCGGTGGCTGAAACAAAATGTTACGTGAACGATAAGGAAAACGAGTGGTACACTTTGAAATGAGATTCGCACCTCGTACATTTGAGTATCCATGAAATGTTTTTAATAAAGTTGTTGTTTTCTTAACTATATAATCGTCACTAAAGGCTTTTGCAAACAGTTGATAAAAATGTTATGGCAATTTGACATCGCTATCTTATCTCTTATTGTAATGTAATCAGCTATAGAAAAATGAGTGTGTATTGTATTGTGATTTAATCTTCTGATATTCCTATGCGTAAGAACAGATTCGACAACAATGACAAATAATTATTATTATACAATTTTATCACTGATAAGAAATATTCTGTACGTACTTCATTGCTATATATAAAGGAACAGGTTCGATTTACAACAACAATTAAAACAATCAGAATGAAAACATGCTTTCTAGGTAATATTACAACAGTAATAACGATAATACGAATTTATCAAAATCAACTAGCACTCTGACTGGTTCTAATTACATAAGAATTTAAAACACTTACAACCTCTATTCCGTAAACATGTGTGGAGACTTCGGAAAGATCAGAAAGCAATGGGAAACGTAATGAGAACGCTTCTTTTTCTTGAAAATTGTTTTTATTGGCATATACAAGAGACATTTTGCAAATAATCCCTGCACAGTACGTAAAACTTAAAAGTTTGTATATATAGTTTTGAAATTCACTTTACATACACTGACTGACTGCCAAAGTGTTAAATAACAAGCGACTTTAATGACTTTTAATAATAATGCACTAACTTGATTTGGTGGATAATAGAAATATATACAGCGCGTACCAAATTAAAGGAATTAATTCGGGTGTTTAACTTTTTCCAAGGAAACACAATTTGTTAATATCAAAAATAATTCCTATTTATTTTTTGCTGTTCAAATCAAAACTTTATATACTCACGTCAAGAATTCAGACGTCTTACGTCACGGCTGACGTTACACATTTGTTTTTATTGTCAACGTAATTTTCGATATTTGGTCGCGTTATAAACAATAATTTATTGCAATTTAGTGCAATATATAATGCAAACTTTTAGTGTAGTATATAGTTTTATTACTATCAGTTGCAGTTTCTTAAATATTTTGATGAAAATATAATGAATTATTCATTTGTCCGTATGACGTAAGACGTCTGAATTCTTGTCGCGAGTATAACACCGATACCAAACAATATTATTGAACATTCTGTATATTATTAAATTTTTGAATTCTTCACTTTGTTCTGATTGCATTGATATAAACACGTCATGGGTTATCTTTTAATGTTTACTAGATATTGGTGATTAAATAATTTCATAATTAACACTGTATTTTTTTATTATAAAGACCTACAATGCGATGCTCGATTGGTTTTTTTTAAATAGATAAAAAATTGAAATCTCTAAAAAATTAGTTAAGACACGTTTCAGTTTTCCGATATCTCCTACAGAGCAAAGTTACAGTCGAATCTAACGTTTTCGTGTAATCACCCTGTACATCTTGCGATGAACCCATGCCGTAACATTGAAATTGGTTTCAACCTTTCCCTTTTTCGTTGTACAATTTATCTTTCAAAATAGAAATATTCAAATTAAAAGCACAACAGTTCGAAAACTTTTGATGTTTTTTTTTTCTCAAATTATGACGCCATATTAAAACTATGTATTTTAAATCAGTTTTTAAAATTCCAAAATTAAAAAAAAATCTTATGATCTCAAAAGACATTTTTAATATCTCTAAATCATTTGTTTTTTAATGTGAAACACAACAAGAAAATTTACTAAAACTGTGACTGTATTTTTTTATTAGTTTTACTAGAGAAAGACAACCTATATAAAGAGGATACAATGATACCTGAATATACCTATATTAGTGTATTTTACATTTTGAACCTTACAACTCACAAATTTCACATCTAGCTTCGTTCGCCTATTTCAAATAAATATTTAGATATACCTGCAGATAACAAAAAACAAACTAACCATCTTTTCTAATAATACAGACACTGCACTGATATAAATGTCATACTAGCACCTTCAACGAATTCTCATTATTGTTATTGCGATAATTTCACACGACAAACGCAATTTTGTACTTAGAATCGGAATACCATTGACAATAATGCTGACTGTAATGTACAATGTACGTCGATGACCTTCGCCACATTATTATCATTTATCGCTTAAAAGATTATTTAATTAGAAAAAAAAGAATTACTTCATAATTAAATTTGTTCAAATAATCACATGACATTCAAAAGTAAACACCTATTTAGTGGTCTAACGTGTATGCAAACAATTTTGTTGGAAAACAGCAAAAATAGAAAGTGAATTCCGTCTCTTCAAATTTTGATAACTTGTATCGTTTCGAAAAAAATATATCATGCGGATGAACCCTAACATTTATTGTAAAATAATAATAATATATCTCCTCATTCTAATCACGAGGATTATCCCAGAAGTCGAAGACTTGTGCGGGAGAGGGGATGGCATATTATCATTAAGCAGGCCGCATTTGCGCCCAGGAACGACTTACGTTGGTAGGCCCTAACCACCATTCAGTGCAGGAATAAGGGAAACCTGGAAAACCTCATTAATTAGGGGGGTAGTCAAATGTCATCCGGTATCAATCTCTCACATTGACCCAAGCCAACATTCTTCCACCCTACCATACCCGCAGAGAGGGTGCCAATCTCTCCACGAATATAGCTTATATACAGTCTACCAGCTGCGGGGGTCAAACCCACAGCGATCCAGTCACCTCGATTCATGTACTGACGCCTTAAACCGCGCGACCACTGACCGATTCAAAATGAGGAGAAGCACCATAGTAGGGATAATTTTTTTTAGTGCAGCGGGTAAAATTACTTCTAAGAAATTCAGATATTTTACGTTTAAAGTTGAAACTATGTAACTAATCTTAACTTTGGCACAGTAACCACTTTAAACAAAATTTCTTATAACCAATTTTACTCGCTGAACTAAAAAATGTGCTTCTACTTATAAGAAAAAAAATGTGGTTCATGCACGATGGTGCTTCTCATTTTACAATATATATTGGGGTTCATCTGCAGGAACAGAATTTTTTGCGATTAAATGGTTATATTAAATTTAATTTTTTATTAAAAAAAAATCGTCGAGTACCCCATTTTGATATAATTCCGTTTGTTTGGTTGAAGTAGAAAATAACAAAACTTTATTTGTACTTGAACCTGGCTGAAATGGTTATTTAGACCTTGCTTTTGTGTACTAAACAAAGTCGTATTAAAAATATCTATTGGACTGTAAAGCAGTTATTATTTTGCAAAAATGTGATCAATGTTGAATTTGTTTAGATCTGGTCACTAAATTAAATATAATTAATGTATTAATTAATTATTATGTGGTCTCGAATGTCACATTAGACCCCAACATATCTAATAAAATTGACACGGTTACCCCCGAAAATCCCGGGAACCAAGTTGCCCTCATCGCGAGATTTTTGGGACTAAAATTTGGCATAATTTTGACCTTAAGAAACTAGGTGGCTCGCTGGTACATGCATTTCTGGGTCACCCTGTATAAAACTCCACAAACAATTAAAAATAATAAGACTACTTACAATTTCTTCCCATAACATGCTCAGACGTACCCACTGATGACTATACAAGTCTTCATCTAGATACCCGGGCATTTCGTATAAGATATCCATTTCTTAAAAATTATTTTATATTCTCTGGAGCTCAGTTCACATCAGGTTTTGCAAGCTATACTGCTCGCAGAAACAGTAAAACCCTGAGCGGTATTAATCCATTTACCAATTAATCTAATATAAACGTAACGAGTTGGGGCAGAATTAAATAGATTTTTTATTAACCTTCAAACTAATGGATTTGGACCCGACCGTGACGTGGATATTATAAGCGGAGCAGTTCGTTAAATTACCAATTACCGTAATTATTTTATTTCTAATTGACGGTATCGATTAGCCGCGCGGATGACGTTAGCGCCAACCAGGGGCGTCGCTTCCGAGGCGCAGGGGGTTGAAACATTTCAAATGTTGTTACACTTAAGATGTGGACAAATTCTCGTACAATCGGCGTGACGGTTGCTTTGACAACGGGGACGCGTATAGGTGACCAAAAACACGCGCGGAAGCACATTGCGAACAATTTCCTTTATTTAATTATAGACGAAGCTACTGATGCTTGTGAGCGTTCAGTAGGTGCTGGACAAAAATCAATCACGAAACTATTATAAATTTTGTTACTGACTGTCTTCATTATCATAAAGATATTAAAAAAAAAACAAATTTTATCTCAAAACAATACAAAAATTATACATATTTGCCATGTATTGTTCACGCATGATTTGTCTTGTCAGCCTTTAAAATACACCCTGGAGAAAACTTGTATAATTGATACTGTTGAAGAGGTATTTTTCTAACTTGCTCGGATTTTTTCAAACTATACTTAAAAGTAGTTTTAAATTAGTTGAAAACTGTATAAAGACGGCGTTTTTAAGAAATAAAAATAAACACAATTGAAATTCTGTAATATTTCATATTATGCCCTACATTAAGTTGGGCCACGATGGTACTAACCCTACTGTACGATGCTATAACCGTATAAATAGGAAACTCAACCGTCATCTATAGAAAATAGGACAACAAATTATTATCTCCTCGTATTGAATGCCCAACTGAAGCAAACTGGCGACAATAACAATGAATTTCCAGATATTCTAGGTCAAAATGGGGCCTTATTTGAATGTTCAGCTCGTGGAACGATGAAAAAGAGGAGAAGCTATTAAAAAGTACGTAATTACATACAGTAGTTTATGTCCATATACGAAAATAATTGCTAATGCGTAATTGTTAGTTCCTCGTATAGAAATCTTTAATAAATGAATTCTTCCTTAATACCTACTGGTACTGGCATAATTTTGTTGACATAAGGATATAGCACGAATATACAGTGACCCACATGGCATAATTGTAAATTAATAAATCAATAACAAATGACAAATTAATTTGTCTACAAATTAAATATAAAAACAGTAGGTAACAATTATTACTACTAGATATTAACTACATTTGTTACTTTTTTTAAAATATGAATGAATTATTAGACATAATTACTTTCGTTATGTAACACATTTTCAGCTGTATTCTGTATCTTATAGGTTAAAAATAACCATCCGGTTAAAATATTAATATTAACCCTACCGCTAAAAATAATAACTCCAATTGGTATTCTGTATAAGTTTTTTTAACGGCCCAGTTAAAATTATTTTTCAACCATATGTTAATATTTCAGTATTAGTGAAGTTAGCAGTAAGGTAAAACCATAGAATATATTTATATATTTCTATGGGTAAAAGATTTCGATTTGTGATAACATAACCTCGATTACTGGATTAATACAAATTTGTTTCTGTTTTAATAACCTTTTAGTGATTTACTGAGTATGGGCGATGAAAAAAAAAATACGTTTCCCACGCAAGACAAGAAAAAAACAGATCCAGTTAATTATTGACTTTTTGAAAGTCAACAATATTTTATACTAAACAAATAGCAGCCACATAAAATTATATTGATTAAATAAATGATAATTTGTTTTGAAAGTCAAAAGAGTTACTTAAAAGTACAATTACTTAATTCAAACGGTTTGCTTTGATCCCTCAAGCTTTTATGAAAAGTGGCTTAAAAAAATAATAGGTAAAAAATTGGCAGTTTCATGCCAATCAATAAATGCAAATAAATAATACACTTTATATACGTCTATTCCAATCTGTCAGCTTCATCCAAATATAATATTAATTTGAAGTGCAAGTATAACATTTATGTGGAAATAAATAATAGAGATTTACCAATCGTGATTTATACTGGTATTTAGTAGGTTAAATTTAACAGCATCTATTTTGGTCCCGTTAAATTTTAACATATTTGCTTAAAATAAACCTATTAAAATTTTTACAGAATATAGTATCGGGTTAAATAATTGAAGGTTAAAATTTTAACTTTGGCCTTGACGTTAAAATTTAACCAAAAGCATTACAGAATAGACCTGTTTAATTGTAAATTTTAATTACTTTTTATCTAAACAATTAAAAACAAACTGTTGCTTGGTACAGAGAATATCATCACATATCACAGTTTTTGATCAAATATATCTAAAGCTACGTGCCCATCAAAGTGCAATACTAAGATGTACTTAAGGACTTTGCAGACGGTATGAACAAGATATGAAAAAACATATTACATACAGGGTGTCTACATTTATTTGTGTACAAATCCGTAAAATCTTTATTCTTCAAGATAATCAAAACATTTTTTTTAATTTTAGATGACTTCGAAAACCGCTTTCTCTGACCCTACCACGGCATTTAAGATGACGATCCAAGACCTGCTATGATTTTTTATACCCTCGAAATTCAATAGAAACGTTTAGCGATCTTTTTATACTCGCGTCAAGAATTCAGACGTCTTACGTCACGGCTGACGTTACACATTCGTTTTTATTGTCAACGTAATTTTCGATATTTGGTCGCGTTAAAACAATCATTTTTTGCAATTTAGTGCAATATATAATACAAACTTTTAGTGTAGTATAAAGTTTTATTACTATCAGTTGCAGTTTCTTAAATATTTTGATGAAAATATACTGAATTATTCATTTGTTCGCATGACGTAAGTCGTCTGAATTCTTGTCGCGAGTATATTTAAAATCTGATAAGGTGGTGTTAAACAGGACCCCTCAAAACCCATATGTGTGAAATTTGAACAAAAATTATACAGTGTTTTCTTCTACAAGTTTCATTTTTGTGAAAATGTTAGTTTTCAAAATAACGCAACAAATATTTTTTTGATTTAAATGTCATCGAAAACCGTTACTTCTAATCCTATAACAGCGTTTAAGATAACGATCCAATGTCTGCTATGATTATTTTTATACCCTCTTAATTCAATAAAAACGTTTAGCGATATTTTATATAAAATCTGATAAGGGGGTGTTAATCAAAACCCCTCAAAACCCCTATGTGTGAAATTTGAATAAAAATTATACATAGTGTTTTGCTCTACACGTTCTCAAAGTTGTATGTGTGTACAAATTCGTAAACTTTATTCTTCAAGATAATCCAAAATTTTATTTTTGTTTTAAATGGCATCGAAAACCGCTTGTTCTGATCCTAAGAATAAAGTTTTTACCGATTTGTACACAAATAAAAGTAGACACCCTGTATAATTAACTATCATTAAGTACAAAATACCATGTAGTCATGGAGGCCTAAATGACAATGCTATATAATTTTTTTTCTCTATACTCTCTTAAAATATTTGTACTTAGTCAGTTCACCCTGTATATACATAAAAAAATTCATATTTAAATGACGCAACGGCAACACAGGCAATTTTAAAGAAAAGCAGGTTGCCTTTGACGTATACAGGAAAAAATATATTAAAAGCGTCAGATATGACTGAATGTGCGTTGGTGTATTGGTTAAGATGTGCCAAACTGCCATGAGTGACGTCTGTAACAGTTTGGTCCTTACGTATATCCTATAACTTACAAAAAAATACGACCTGCCTATTTTTAAAATCCAATACGGAAAATATTGTTACTGACAAAGACTTTGCATGTGGGTATTAAAACAACTCTAACTGTTCTTGAACCACATTTAAAATTAATACTCTTTAGTAACCAACAACCATATAAGTATAAACATCTGTGTTTAATGATGATAAAGTTACTGGGATGGGAAGAATTCGGAATATATGCGTTGCAGTTGTATCTATATTACTGGAGGGCATTTTGCTAATAGGTCATGAATAATTACACGCCGGGTTCTGTATTGCACTCAAGCAAGCTAAAGTGACGTATTGGAGAAACTGATTAAATATGAACGGATATGATCGTATATTAAATATTTTAAAATTAATGAAGATAGGTTGTGGAAAGAATAGCAGTTTGTTAGTTTCTTATACACACAACGTTAAAAGTCTTGGACCCCTTGTATATAAAATAATTCGATTAAACCCAGTGGTAAAAAAGTACATGTACTTAAGGAACAAAAAAGACAATAAAAAATTGCAGACCATAAACCTTTACTTTATTACCAATGTATTTACAAATCTGGTCAGTTTGGCAGTGTATTCAGACAAGTGTTCCTTTCAATTTTTGTGCATTATAAAGCCAGGACATGAAATATCTGCGTTTACCCGAGCAATAATGATTGCTTTACATGATGCATATTGTAATCATCAGATATTGAACATGTTAGGCATTCCTAGATCATCTGTTGTACGAATAGTACACAGATATATGAAGAATTTAATACAGTAGAAAACATACCTCGAGTATCTAATGAAAGGGAGGATCGGTATTTGGTGCAATATGCCCATAGACACCGCACATCTTCAGCTCTCAGGGCCCACTTTCAAGGTACGTTTCGCCGTGGTATATCGACACCTACTATTCGAAGAGACCAGACCATTACGGGTCCCCACTCTACTTCCAAGGTATCGTGCTGTCCGTCTCCAGTGGACGCGTGAGCATAGGGGTTGGCTTTTACGCCAGTGGCGGTGGGTTTTATTTACTGACGAAACCAGAATTGGGCTGGTTACTGATGACAATCGAGAAAGAGTCTGGATAGAACCAGGTCGTCAACAGCGACTTCGTTTTTCCCGTGAAGTTGCTCCGTATGAAGGGCGTACCGTAATGTTTGGGGTTGAATAATGTTCAACCGCCGCACCCCATTAATTCGCATACCACAGAATATGCCCAGTCACATTTACATCAAACAAGTTATTACGTCCATTATCTACTCACTACGTAACGAATTGGTGAAAATTTTGTGTTTATGGGTTTCCATAGACACTCGAAGTAGGACATATCAATAGATTAGATTGGTCAGCCAACTCTCCTGACATGAATCCTATTGAAAACATGTGGGATTTCGTTGCTAGAGCCATTCATAATCATATTCCTCCACCTCAGACTGCAGATGAGTTAGTCGTGGCGGCAGAAGAGGAATGAAACAATATTCCGCAAGAGATCGTTAATCGATTGATTATCTCAATGCACAGATGTATCAATATGCTATTGGAACGTGAAGGAGGTCATACCGACTATTAGTCAAGTAGAGAACTTGCTTTGTTACTTCTTTTTGATCAAAAATGTCACACATTTGCTGGTTTTTAATTTTCTAAGTACTCAGTTTATCGAACATATTCTTTTCACAAAAAAAAATTCAGAAAACAATATACTTTTATAAATGTATTTGATTTTTCTGACTAAAAATGTCTTTAACAAGAATGAGGGGTCCGCGTCCAAGACTTTTGACGTTGTGTGTATTTGAAATGAAATGAAAACAAATTACTCATGTGGGCTTGGCTCCCTTGCCACTTGAATAGGCTTTCATCGTAGATAGAAAGAAACTATCTACTGGATCTGAATAATGATTTCAATATGAGTCAGATGTTTACTTCCTCTAAGCATCGACATGTAGACTACACATCTAAATTTAATAGTTATATAAAACCTCCGTGAAAAATATACACAAACTTTCACCTTGGTTGGTGTCTGCATTTTATACCGGAATATGAATGAATTTTAAGGGCATATATATCTGACTAAAAGATGAATTTTAAATTGATTTTTATCAGCTTGATATATATCTATATCAGACTTGAATCGAGGTGACTGGATCGCTGTGGATTCGACCCCCGCAACCGGAAGACCGTATATAAGCTATATTCGTGGAGAGATTGCCACCCTCTCTGCGGGTATGGTAGGGTGGAAGAATGTTGGCCTGGGTCAATGTGAGAGATTGACACCGGTTGACATTTGACTACCCCCCTAATTAATGAGGTTTTCCAGGCTTCCCTCATTCCTGCACTGAATGGTGGTTAGGGCCTACCAACGTAAGTCGTTCCTGGGCGCAAATGCGGCCTGCTTAATAATAATATGCCGCCCCCTCTCCCGCACAAGTCTTCGACTTCTGGGCTAATTCTCGTGATTAGAATGAGGGGTAGAGATATTATTATTATTATATTTGATATATCTCGGAATCGAGGCTTATTTAACAAAATTACCTTAATTTTAACCATAGACAACACCTTGTATAAAGCGGTCTAGAAATGAATACAAAATATTTATGAGGTGATAGAACATAGAACAAAATATACGACAGTTGTTTTCTATGAGCCATGAATTGAATAGATATATCTACAAATTTAATTTAATTTTTTTAAATTCTTTTTTGAATTTGAACGACCGTCCACCATCATTTCTGAAATTAAACCCGTCCAAAATCACGTGAAGCACATACTTAAATGACGTCCGTGAAATGTATGTCACTGGCAAGCCGTTAACCGACGATATTTTTATTGTCGCCATGTATCATTATATAAAAAGGAAAGAGAGAAAAAGCATGAACCCCACACCAAATTAAGAAGTTCCGGTTCACAAATGCGCGTATTACGTTCTGCATTCTCATATGTGAACAATGCATGAGTGTGGCTTGTCCACCGTCGAAATGCATCGAAATTAGTTTATTGTAGAGGTAAAATGTAGAACGAATACAATAACAACACTAAAATTACATATAAATATGTGAAAAGAGATTAGAAATGTTGGAACCCAATATTTAAAATCATTTATCTTTATAGAAAACACAATTCCAAAATGGGGCCTTTAACCAAAGCTAAGCAAAGCTAAGCGAAATTAGAGAAAATAGAGCGTCTTTGTAAAAATAAAAAAATATATAAAGGCAAACCAAAAAGTTAGTAAATGAAGCACGAAATACAGAATGTCTCAATATTCGTGTACATGAAGATACTACAGTTTTCTGCGATCAAATGAAGCAGATTTAACTGAACCAAATTCCAACAAAATCTTAAAAAAGGCGTTTCAGAATTATTGAAAAAAAAAACAATTTTTGTTTGTCAACTAACAGTTAAAACAGCAACTTAGAATAGAGTTAAATATGCTTATTTTGATCGCAGTAAACTGTGGCACTTCGACAGAATATTGAGACACCTATAGAGGAAATAAAGGATACATACGAGTATGTTTAATATATTCCAGCTAACTTAAAAAATACGAGGCCACCCTGTATATAAAGGTACATCATATTACATTTTATAAACACAAAATGAAACATGTAGGCATATAATTCTACGTAAATAAATGAAGAACAGCTTTACTCTAACAATGAAAAAAAATGTAACTTGATTAGAACAAGGCGATAGACAATAATAATTGTTAAATGTGACAAAAACTAATACAGCAACAAATATTTTATCCAAAATGCCAAACGTTTGCGCGAAACAACGAATCTTTTTAATTCAAACGTGATTCAGTGCTGAGTATCCAAAAACACGCACGTTTCAACATTTTGGATAATTTAGCAGATTTATCTTTCTGTGCAAGAATTTTTAGTGATAGGTTAAGCACTCTGCACACCGCCTTACCTATCTATATTTTAAATTTCTCCCCTATTGTTGGTGTGGTGCCATAGCCTTGCTCTCTTCAAGCTCTATATGTAATACTATAAAAATTAAAAACAATTAATCAGCTAAGTCTAACTAAATAAGACGTTCATTAAGTCTATTTAGCATAACAACGCGGGGAAACCATCTGGATAGTAATTAGCCATGCGTGTTTGCGAATTTACCAACACTAATTGCATAATTATCATAAATTTGCGCGATCTGGAGATCTGCTCGAAGAAAATACGTCTCTAAACACACAGCAAGGAATATGTATGATGAAACCGAAACTCTATAAAACTACTGTAAGTAGGTATGTACTCATGAAAATAACACAATTTAAAAATGTTTCTCGCTATATTTTTAGATATACCTAAATCCGCTTTCAATTCCATATATATTTTTGATTTTGAATACAGAGATAAAATGCTAAAAACAGTCTATCTATTTTAGAATTAATCAGATTTCAAAAGAAATTTACAGCTAACTTCATTAAATAAAAACCCCGGACAAGCATCAAAGAGGTGAATATTCGTATATTTTAAGGGATTAGAGATTCAAAGTTATTCAAGAAAAACCGATTTCCAGCAGCGTCCTTTAGGGACACATATCTTCGTAGAGAGGGTCTGTAGAAAAAAAAAATATAGAAACTTTTCATCTTATTCCATGTTCTATCTGCACCCGAAAGAAAAGATTTCTCACATTTTCCCGTACAGCCTGTATAATTCAATATCAATCTGTCTCCGATTTTAGTAAAACAATCATAAATTATTCAAAATAAAAGGCAATGTCGTGATCTTAGACTGGTTTTAATTTAAAATTACGACAATTTATGTTCGATGTACGTCACAAAATGTTAATTTTAACATGTAAAATTGAAAAAAAAAAAACACCCGAATTCCTCATGAATCATTTCTTATATTAAGCAAAATATTTCCAATTTAGTTCGAATTTCAGCTGACAATAGGTTGACCCTTTTCACCCCAGTGACGCCAAACACGAATAAGGGCATCCGCACACTAAGTTGCCCACGGTCGATTGATTTCTTTCGTTTATATACATCTACATGTGGTAGTAAATAATCCCACGCGCCTTTCACATAGAAAGGAACTGGTAAGTGGTAAATAAGAAAAACACAGTCGCGAAGGAGTAAGGCAAGCCGATATCAGTCGGTGAAGGCATTTTTACCGTTCCCCATGTTACGACATTGTTATGCAGAAAGGAGAATACCCACACAGTAGAGCGAGTACGGCGATACGATTATCATTCATGACAATGTAAAACACAATAACCTTCACAGATCGTCATCAATGGATTATACCGGTTGCTCTCATCCGAGAGCGACTTGGCGATAGTTTATATAAAATAATTTTAGCGCCACGCAAACGTTAGAAAATAAAATTGACAAACCCCGTCAAAGTTCAGACATAGCAGCTCTTACGTATGCACTGAGTTTTCCTGCCAGGTTTCGTCAACTATAACTGCTTTTCCATGGATAGTAGAATTTTGTAAATATTTTTGATGAAAACATGCTATGCTTTTATTTGTCTCGACGTCATTTAACTTTCGTAACTCGCACATTTAGAGAACTTAAAAATCCAAATGTTATTGCAACAGACAGCAACGGCCTCATTTTCAACAAATAGTATCGTCAATAGATTACTTATCACAAAATCTTTCTGCAACTCAAAATCATACACTCCCTACTTGTATATACATATAAAATGACAAATTGCAACATTTTTTTATTTTTAATATCAGGGATCACTGGTTCCTCTTCAGCTCCCTTTTTTCGCCGTCACTGCTACGAATACTTGTGTATGGCGATGGAAGATAAATGTTAACAACATGTAATGGAATTCCTCGAGTGCAATTCCAAATAAGGAAGTTTAAAGTTTAGAATAATAAAAACAATGCAGTCTCAATAACCACATCACAGCGCTTGGATGCAACATGCGTTGTATTTTAATGCATCTTACACAAAAACGTTGAAAATACCGGATTATCACAATAATGTCGGAAAGGAACAGTTCTGACACAAGCAAAATACAAAAATAGAATTGTTTGGAATTCTTTAGAAATACAATAAGTGTAAAATAGCCGTTTTAGTTTAACGTATTTGCGCTTTGTAGACCTTCACCCTCTGTGCAAAAAAGGTCGTCTTGTTGGAATCAAAAGTCTGTAAGGTTCATACCATCCAATTTGCAAGATGTTCGATATATTTCGCCATGGGCAGTTACAGCATCTTCATAATACGCTTTAACAATGTGTACGCGCACATGTCTGTGTTATGTCAATCGTGTAATTGATAATTCTTACATCCTTATTGGTAGATTCTAGTGTCCACGATACCAAACTTCGAATGTATGATTCTCTGTGTATCAGTCGAACAGAATGCAACGGACCACTCCTTTTAAGCCTCGAAAATGCAAGAAAACATCCACAGCTCACTAAGTACGAACGCCGTGGAAGGCTGACTGGTCTGGTGGGCGGAAAAGGCTTATAAATTCAAATTAATACTCGGTAGTTATAAAAGTTGGCAGTGAAACTTGGCAAGCCGATAAGAGGTTTCCGATCGCCGTTAAGCCCTGTATACACGCCCTATTATAAGCGAGAAACCGTACAACTACAACCCAAGTAGCACACTAGTCTTATAACTCAAAATTATAAGATCAGAAATTTATATAAAATATATTATGTAGCGGTTACATGACAGCAACTATTTTGCTGTTTAAAGTAGGACCTGTGAAAATATTGACATAACCCCAACAAGAAAATCGTTTTATAAAAATTATTTAAACTATTTTCAGAACGTTCTTGTGTCTGCACTTATACAGTATTTTTACTACAGGTCATTTTACTGTAGAATGTCTATGGTAGCAATCTACACGACTGACTATAAAGCGTTATAAATGAATTTTTTAGTGGTCGTAAGAGAAATATTTGAGAAGATTCTTACAGCAAAAATAAAAGTATTTTATAGAAGTTATTTAAATTACTTTAAGAAAGTTCTTACACCATTTATGCAGCACTTCAGTTTCAGAAAGCTGTTTAACTGTATAATTACAGCATTTGTTTTAAAAATAAAAATAATGCGAGATATTTGCATTTATTCGTACCTGATTTTTGAGTTTATAAGTATAACATCGTATACCTAATATAAAGATGCTTATAATCGACATATGTCGCAAAATTTAAAGTAAGTCGAATATTAGCTTAATATCTTGTGTTACTTGAGAACTGTTGTTTGTAAACATTTGCAAACGTATTTTGAAGTATTTACCGCCTGGCTGTAATATCACACCTTTATGATGATGTTAAAGTTACAACAACTAAAAATATCTGCTATATCATGTATTGTAATAAATACTGCATGAAAAAAGTGACCAAACAAGAAGTTAATGGGCATTGCTTTAACGTACGGAGAAGCAAGACAAAACTCACTAGCGGCTTTTGAGTCAAGTACAAGGCATAATAGATCAGATGGGGCAAACATAGACCTCCAAAATCTCCAGAGCTAAATCCTATATTTAAATTCCTGTATACAGATTTCTTTTTATGAGAGTATTTAAAAAATGAGGTATACCGGACTGAAACAGAAAATATGGATAAATTGCGTGAACAAGTTTAAAATTTTTATTTCGATTCTGTTGGATTCTTATTGTGATTTTTTCTTCAGCAAATAAACTTCTCATGGCGCATATATGGTTAAAAATTGTCGAATAAGTTATTGCGTAAAGTATATTTTTGTGGTATAAAACGCGTTAGAGAACATTCTGTATAATTAATTACTAAATATACAAATTATTTTAGTTAAGTCGATAAATCTGTGCTGATTTATGCATTTATTTTGCAAGTGAAAGGTACGAATAACCGCCGCTCTGATCAGGTGCATGGTAAATGTATGGAAATTTTTATGTTGATTAAAGAAAAATGTCGGTCAACATATGAATTTAATCTAAGCAACGTCCAAAACAACTCTCAACTCTCGACAACAAGGGAACTAGTTGCAACTTTAACGAGGGAGTATGTTTTAATAGTAAATTTTAAAGCAAGGTTAAGGTTCAACTGTTTCTATTATTTCATGGAAGAAAACATTGATACGCCGCTGGCTTCATTACCAGCGCATTCATATCGGACAATTACAACATCTGAGAAAGTCTCTCCTCTGCTTCTACTTCAACTTCCCACTTGACCTTTGTGTCTTTTTAAGACTGATGCAACCACTTGTGGACTATTTGATGCCTAATGCATCCTTTTGTGCGCTTAATGCTAGGAAGAGGATATAGTATGCCTTTTTTCCAAGAATATTTGACCTTTTCGAGATGTACGAGTATTCTAGAAGTGTCAACTGTTTCGACTAAGATACCTACAGGAGTAAATGCTATTCGAGAGATTTGCATTTAAAGTTTGTAATATCTGTACATATAGCTTTGTCGAGGTAAAAACAGTTAGTCAAAGTTTATACAGTTTCCGAATAGATTTAGCAATTGTAACTGGACTGTATACAAATAAAAAGGTATCAGTCTAATTTTCTCCCACATTATTTAATTACGTGGCAATATTTGAAAATGTAGAAAATATATGATTTGTGTTATTAATTCATCTGTATAGTTGAATCTTAATCATAAAAGTAATGCAAGGTCCTATTTTTGTAAAAATATAAAGAAAAAACCTAAAAAAATATTGAATAAATGACGACAATCACACCCAGCATCCCCGGACAAGCATCAATGAGACAAACATTCGTGCGAACAGTGATCTGACTGAAGATGACCAGCGGAGAACAGTATGGGAATTTACTGCAGATATCGAAATATTGTACGAAAATGCTCAATCACATTTCCGATTACTTGAATTGCCGAAAAGTTTGGACAAGATCAGAAACAAACGGTCTTACAGTTTATGGAAAGCTTCTGGTGCGATGTCGAGGAGAAGAAAGTGGTTTTTAAGTCGTATCATCCGGTGGGAAAAATGTACTAATAAAAGATTTTGTAGAAAAATAAGATGCATTAAAAATTTATTTTAATGTGGCCATAGATTTAATAAGAGCAGATTTCGGTGTATACCTAATCCAAGCCCATAACTCAAATCGCGGACAACAGCAGTTCATCATCAACCACTTTCGGAGATATCAACATACTTGACGGGCGCCACTGAAACAAATATCGTACAGGACGCATCCCTTTGTATGTCGTCGGTATCATTTATCGATTTCCAAGGTAGAATCAAGGCTGAGAACATCAACAAGTAGTGACACACTTCTGGATTCAATTAACCTTCCAATCAATAGCTCTATCTTAACAGGTACGGTAGGAGGGCTGCAGCATGTAATCAAATATTAACTTTTCCTGGTGAAATGGCTATAAGCGGACACCGGCGTCTTTATTTTTACAGACGGAATGCAATATCGAACCGGCACGGGAGTTGATTGGAAAGAACCTCTACTTATATTGCGCTGTTTATTGTGTTAGTTCAACAGCGCATTATTTTGCTATAACGGATGAAATTAGACAAGTACGCCACACGTGCCAGATTATTATTTTCCCCACTGCTTAGAAGCATGCTTATTAGTTTGGAATAATTTCGAGCAAAGAAAACATTTCTAAAATTTATTGTATGGTTTCTGACATACACCTACAGAAATGTAGAAATACACCTAAAATCTATCGCTTGTAAATATTGACGTTCTTTCTCATTTCAGCACTTCTGATTAATCATTTCAGTGTAAACACGCCATTCAGCTACTGACTATGAAGTTTTCATTGTTTTGTACGCTACAAAAAATAAACGAATAAAAGCAAAGCTTTAATTTAATTATAAAACGTGTAGGCTCGCCTATTCGTATTTAAAATTTCAATAAATTTCTCTCGACGAACTGTAAATAACGATGATGATAGATATAAATAATTATACCGCCATAAAACAATAATAAAACGGATGATCCAACAAAAGCACTTTCATTTGAAACAGTGGCTGGGCAAGTTTTATTGCCATCATTTTTGCTGGTGCCGGATTTGTTTCGATTTTTTTCCATCTTTCACGTAATTACTGAAGTTTATATGTCGATATAACAAGCACTAAACAAAAAAATAGCCACATGGGTCTTATAATACACAATTTTAATTCTAGTTATCATAAAGGCAAACTGTATACTGAAATGTGAAAATTTATTTTGGGATATGTTTATTTGGATGGGATTGCCAAGAATGTTTTGATTTATATGTTTTGAATTTGCCCCAGAAGTTGTAAATCACGATTTACAACGCGGATTTCGGACGCATTCTGAATAATAATGCAAAAATGCGAAAATTTCACTATTCAAATGCCTATTGTAATTGTGATTTGCAAGTACCACATTTAATAAAACGAAATACGTACCTACTTTATTGATTTTTTCATATAAACAATGCTCCTAGCACATAAATCCCCTTTCAGGCCAAAACCTAAAAATATTTTTGTTATAAATTTCACCGAACTTTCGAATTCGCTCAAAACATACATTCCCGCATGTAAACTGTAAAAAAACTCGGTTAAGTTTTTAATTTGTTTACATCTACCATTGAACCGTTTATATTGAATTTTGGAAAAGTTGGCTCTACCAACATATCAAGATGTGTTTATACTTGTCTAGTATATTGATAGTTTTGAACGCATTTTTCTGCTAGCAATATTTATGTATTAAACACCTATGAACTGTAGAGGATGGTCGTTTACTACACAAAAATAGAAAGCAGGTTTTAACATTGGCTATTTTTTACATACTTGACATAAATCTGTGGGTGACTGAAATTTATTGAAATTTTAAATACGAACACGGAAAACTACATCCGTTATAAGTATAAGTGTTCCATTTATTAATTTAAATTTTGCAGCACACAAAACAATGAAAATGAAAACAGAAGTGCTGAAATTTCAGTGAATTTAGAAAGAACGTCAATATTTACAACCAACTGAACAAAACAAGCAAGCATACAGGGTGTTAAAAAAATGGTGTAAAATATTTCAGGATGTAATAGTATGAACCAAAATAAGCAGAAAAGTCTTAAAAACATGGGTCCGCAAAGTAACGGTTGCGGAGATATGGACCACTATTCGTTTTTTAAACATTTTATTTTATTAGGAATAAACCGACAAAGGAAGCTTTTAACAAACAAAAAACAAAGTTACAGAAGACGTTCAAAGTGCCCTCCCTCCATTTCCAAGCAGGCACGACATCTTCGTCTCAACGATATTCGAACTCTTTCGAAAACACCCTCCTTGGTTTGGATTTCTTGACACTTTTCATTAATCCGTAGCTGCAGCTCTTCCAGGCTATTTACAGGAGTACCATACACTAATGTCTTCAAATATCCCCAAACAAAGAAATCTAGAGAGTTCAGATCAGGCGATCTTGGAGGCCATAAAACAGGTCCGGCCCTTCCTACCCATCTATGTGGAAAAGTTTGGTGTAAATGCTCACTAACGGCATGGAAAGATGAGCTGGAGCACCGTCATGCTGGAACCACATTTGTTGCCTCTGATTCAAAGGAATATCTTCCAAAAACTCATACAGTGTGTTGTGCAGAAAGTTGAGGTAAGCAGCGCCTGTTAATCGGTTTGGTAAAACAACAGGACCTAGAAACCTGTCACCTACAATACCCATCCAAATGTTTAATGAAAAACGTGCCTGATGTCCACATTCTATTAGAGCATGAGGATTTTCGTCGGCCCAAAACATAAAACATTCCATATCTCCGCAACCGTTACTTTGCGGACCCATGTTTATTGAGACTCTTCTGCTTATTTTGATTCATACTATTACCTCCTGAAATATTTTACACTCCTTTTTTAACACCCTGTATAGTGACGACAACATGGATCTGACTGAAAGTAGTTCACAAATCATTCCATTACAACAAATGGTGCGTCATTTCGCTTACATTGAAACTGAAATTAATTTTTTTCTCAGTGAATAGTTCGACGACCGCCCTGTATACAGTATTTAAATCAAATTCAATCGTCATTCTCGGCGCAATACAGAGGCCTCAGCTCGTACGCACATGGCTTCCACGCCATCGAAAAAATCATTCGTATTCGAAACATGTGTCGATTTTATAGCAAGCGGTTGTTTAATGTTTAAGGTCCGTGTAAAATTGAATTATGAAAATTTTACGGCAGCGTAAATGGCCACTTAGCCGACAGGCGGGAAATTGGGACTTTTTTGCAAAGCCGGCCTTCTGCGTGATAAACGACGGAGTAGCGAACAAAGGGCAAAGGTTAGGGGCAGCGACAAAGGAGGGTTAATGGCAGGTTTTTCGGTCCTTTAATGACATTCTACGGGAGCACCTTCATGGACCCGTCAATCTCTGTCCGCTGTATATAGCTTCCTAATAAATTGTACCTCGAAAAAAAATTATCGGGGTAGTGAAAAAGCTCCGTCTGAAGATTATGTTCCAAATTGAAGGTAATAAAAAAAATCGCTCATTACAATGTGAAACTGTATAATAGCAGCATTGTTTACATTTACGAGGTATTTTACAACGTATCGTACAATTTTTAACAATAATAATAATAATATCTCTACCCTCATTCTAATCAGGAGGATTAGCCCAGAGGTCGGAGACTTGTGTTGGAGAGAGGGCGGCATATTATTATTTAGCAGGCTGCGCTCAGGAAGGACTTACGTTGGTAGGTCCTAACCACTATTCAGTGCAGGAATGAGGGAAACCTAGAAAACTTCATTTATTAAGGGCTAATTCACGTCACATTGACCCAAGCCCACATTCTTCCACCCTACTATACCCGCAAAGAGGGTGTCAATTCTCTCCACGAATATAACTAATATACGGTCTACCGGCCGCGGGGATCGAACCCACATGGGTTATGCCACATCGATTCAAGTACTGACGCCTTAAACAGCTCGACCACTGACCGATCTAAAGGATAAAGTAAGAATAATTTACAGGATGGTTCACAAATGACCAAAATAAAACCTTGTATTCTTTCGTGTATACAGGGTGTTAAATTTATAGAATTATTTTTGATTTTTTTTAATATTTTAAATAGTGACTGCATTTGATATTAGACATATGAATTTATGTTATGAATTGTCCAAAATCTGCTGCCTCTTCGTAGAATTTAGAACTCCAGTGGCGGAGATACAAAGTGTTGGTGGAACATTTTTCTAAATAAAATAGTACGCCACTGTTTTATTGCATCTGCTACAGTTCTTTTGTAGGTGTTTACACAGTGAGCACTTACACTGCAGGTAAATACAGTAGAATTATATATTTTATGCCAAATGACATTTTTTTATTTAAAAATTCGTAACGATGTAAAATTATATTTCGTGTGCACTAAAATGCGGTTATACTCCGAAAAAATATGTATTCAAGTACATGATGTGTATTTACCAATGTATCTAAATTTTCAAATAAAAGTCATCTAGTCGTTTTCTTTACTTATTAATTTTACACAGAACTAGTAACAGTAATCTACACTTCAAATGGTCATTTTCCATTAGACCTGTAACATTACATTTTGGTGTTATTTCATACTATTCACCTAGCCAATAAATAACCAAAAACCACCGCGTAATATTACAAATAATTATCTGTGTAGAGTAAATCTTCTGAGAACAATTATAGAAAAAAATTAGAAACGATCATAGGGTTCATTCAAAGCGAACAACCCTACATTAATTATCCGACTGTCTACACAAGCGTAAATATTTTTGAAGTTCACCCTAAGTTAACTCTGAAACTTGTTTCGTACGCCATGCGGATGCGCCCTCAGACTATTATTCAGTCGGTCAGGCATTCCGAACTCACCGGAAGCTCAATCTGCGTAACGAATTAGTGACGCTTTGAGTTTTGTCGATTTTGGAGGAGGCGCAGGGCGTCGGACAAAGCCTAGGGGATGGCACGTTAGTTAACTAACACTGCCCTCACAAAGCGTTCGAAATTGCTAATATCCTTCGTGAAATCATAAATATGTAACGAGCCATTCATTGAGAAATAAATATGAGCAGTCTCGACATTTTTCATAATCTGTTTGGAAAATCGCCAAATGTCAGTAAATCAAGAATTTCTTAATATAGATCAACCTTTCAAAGAGAAATATAAATATTTTTGATGATAAAAATTTGCACTGTCATTCTTAGTTATTTTATCATTCTGAGAATCTTGAATTTAAAAACATTTATCACGCAGAATAGTTTATATGATTTTACGTTTTCCTACTCAATGTTTCAGTATTAAAACAGTTTAATTACTGACGATATTTACAATGAAAGCATTATTGCATAATAGTGTATGAATCGTAAATAATTGGGACCAGTTTTTATAAAAAACACACATTTTTTCGTTTATTTTTTTGACACACATTACGAGATTTCTTTTTGAATTCCTTTTGTTTTGACTGTACATACTTTGCTAAGACTGAGCAAACTGATTGAGCAAAACCTATTTTTTTTTTGTGTTTACACATACAGATGATTGAGAACGCAACTAAAACTGAACGGATATCTGAATTGGTCGTTTAAAAAGACCCAAAAGGACCTTAAAACTAAACGACAAAACCATCACTCACTTTAAACTGTTTTATTTTCTGTTCAATTATCAGTCATCTTTATGTGTAAACGTACAAAAATGAAATAAATATAACTGACAACATAACTGAAAATGAGCGGAAATCTGAGGTAGCCCTTTAAAAGGGCCTTAAAACTGAATTATACAACCATCATTTCCGTTCAATTGTCAATCATCTTTATGTGTAAACATACAAAAATGAAAGAAAACTGAAAAATCTGTGTTTACACATAAATATAACTGACAATGAAACTGAAATCTGAAAAGGCCCTTTAAATTAAACTACAAAACCATCAAGACGGTGAGTTTTATTCTCCTTTCAGTTGTCAATCATCTTTATGTGTAAACATACAAAAATGAAAGAAAACTGGACAATATCAACGTCCTTTTAGACAGTCAGTTGAGTTTTCAGTTCAATTGTGAATGATATTTATGTGTAAACGCAGAAAAATGAAAGAACACTGACATTTTTGTCGTTTATCGCATCGCTCAAAACTATTTGTTAAATCTGAAGGCCAAACATAATCTGTGGGGTCCTTTACAGTATTAAATGAAGTAAAACCACATAATAAAAGACTATTCCAAATACTGACACATTGAGGTTATGTTGAATATTGGTGTAAACAAAAAAATTGTGTTTTTCACACTCACAACAGATATTTTCATTGTCATCACATAAACAATAAAATTCAATGACAGCAAGGAAGTTGTCCTATGTTTAAAGCCGGCTCCACACATTCGGATATTTGTCACAAATATTTGGATATTTGGCATATAAACGAATATGGTATTGGGTGTTTAATGACAAATATTCGCACCAAAGGATATATTTGGCAAATATAAATATTTCCCACTCAAAGTCGGTAAATGACCACAAATCAAAGACGCAAATATTTGCAAAACAAGCAAAGACCTGTCTGATACACATATTCGACGCGAAGTCGACAGCAGACAGTAGCAGTGTGCACAGGGTTGTTCTGTGGCAGTGTGTTGTAGTTATTTACGTTTCGTGTTTTAGTGTTTAATTAAAAATGGAGTGGTCGAACGAAACCATAGTGGAATTTTTAGATTTGTATGAAAATGAACCTGTCATTTGGAATGCGTCTCATCCACAAAAACAGGAACGAGGTCTTTGACGCTTGGAACAGAATACAAAAAGAATTAACCATCGACTGTTCCGTAGTGCAGCGACTACTGAAACGTCTTCACTTTCCACTTTCATCTTGGAAACTAATCAAGAATATTTGTTGGGCTTCCCGCTTCAAATATCCAATAACATTATTTGGCAAATGTGAGGCTGCTTTTTGTGCCACAAAGCAAATATTTGAACAAATATACAAATATTCGTGTATTTGTCAAATATCCGAATGTGTGGAGCCGGCTTTATGATTTACAGTTCATTAAACAGGAATTGAATTAATACTCTGGAGTCCGGATATACTAGTACAAGTTATTATTTAAAGCGAATATTGCTATCAATAACAAACGTTTCATAATAATTAAAAAAAAAACACGATATTTGAAAATGTCTTGGTGTGACTACGACTTTCTCTAACATTTTTATCAGAGCTCTGAATATTCTATTTTTATATGTGCATTAAAATAGGGCAATTGATGTAAGAAACTGTAGAAGAAACCACTATTACTAAACCTTGTAATAATTATGAAGACATTAACGATGATACCTCCGTTAAGTTAGCAGCCAAAGTTAGCAGCCGTTTCTCCCGAAGAGTTCCGAACGTACAACTGCCACACTGACGGCGCGTAGCCTCTGCCGCGGGTGCTATCCGCGCTTTTAGTTTATGCAGTCAAGGCGTAATCCGTAGCAGTCGGATAACCGTAACCGCTAAGAAAATACATATACGTTCGCTACATTATAATTTACGGATAGGACTTGATAATCTTTAATAATAACCATTCTTTAGAGAACTAAATGATGTAACTATGTGACAGATATTTATATTAACGAGCAACAAACATTGTTACCAAGCCAACTAACTGTCCTTTTCTTATAATTTTTAACATGTGTTCCTGATACAAAATATAATATTTTGCAAACACTAATTGTATTATCAAAACAATTATATGTGTCCCTAGAATAAAAACAATTAACAGCCAAACGCAGCGACAAAATGTTGTAAAATTCTGCAAAAAACAACGTGTTAAATATTAGTAATTCACCTACATAAAAAATTCACTTGCAAAAATAAACTTTAGTAGCAAAAATAATATGTAGCAGCTTTAAAATTGGTAGCACCCAAACGCAACGATATAATATAGTGAAATTTTACGAAGATAATCTGTTAAATATTAGTAATTCACCTAAATTTAAAAATCCACTTGCAAAAATAAACTTTAGTAGCAAAAATAATATGTAGCAGCTTTAAAATTGGTAGCAACCAAACGCAACGAAAAATATTGTGAAATTTTAGGAATATAACCCGTTACATATTAGTAATGCATCTAAATAAAAATCCACTTGCAAAAATAAACTTTAGTAGCAAAAATAATATGTAGCAGCTTTAAAAATTGGTAGCAACCAAACGCAACGATAAAATGTGGCGAAATTTTACCAAGATAATCCGTTAAATATTAGTAATTAACCTAAATAAAAAAATCCACTTGCAAAATTTAATTTTAATAGCAACAAAAACTAATATTTAAAAATTGGTAGCAGCCAAACGCAACAACAAAATATTGTGAAATTTTAGGAATATAATTCGTTAAATATTAGTATTTCACCTAAATAAATATGTAAATCCAGTTGCAAAAATAAACTTCAGTAGCAAAAAAATAATGTGTCCCAGATTTAAAAATTAGTAGCAGCCAAACGCAACGATAAAATATTGTGAAATTTTAGGAATATAACCCGTTACATATTAGTAATGCACCTAAATCAAAAAATCCACTTGCAAAAATAAACTTTAGCGGCAAAAAAATTATATGTGTCCCAGATTTAAATATTACTAGCAGCCAAACGCAACTACCAAATATTGTGAAATTTTGTGGAGATAATCTGTTAAATATTAGTAATTCACCTCAATAAAAAAATCCACTTGCAAAAATAAACTTTAGTAGCAAAAAAATAATATGCGTCTCAGATTTAAAAATTAGTAGCAGCCAAACGCAATGGTAAAATATTGTGAAATTTTAGGTATATAATCCGTTAAATATTAGTATTTCACCTAAATAAATAAATCCACTTGCAAAAATAAACTTTAGCGACAAAAAAATAATATGTGTCCCAGTTTTAAAAATTGGTAGCAGTCAAACGCAACGATAAAATATTGTGAAATTTTACTAAGATAATCTGTTAAATATTAGTAATTCACCTAAATAAAAAAATCCACTTGCAAAAATAAACTTTAGCGGCAAAAAAATAATGTGTGTTTCAGATTTAAAAATTAGTAGCAGCCAAACGCAACGATAAAATATTGTGAAATTTTAGGAATATAATCCGTTAAATATTAGTATTTCACCTAATTAAAAAAATCCACTTGCAAAAATAAACTTTAGCGGCAAAAAAAATAATGTGTTTCAGATTTAAAAATTAGTAGCAGCCAAACGCAATGTAAAATATTGTGAAATTTTAGGTATATAATCCGTTAAATATTAGTATTTCACCTAAATAAATAAATCCCCTTGCAAAAATAAACTTTAGCGGCAAATAAATAATATGTGTCCCAGCTTTAAAAATTGGTAGCAGTCAATCGCAACGATAAAATATTGTGAAATTTTAGGAATATAATCCGTTACATATTAGTAATTCAACTAATTAAAAAAATCCACTTGCAAAAATAAACTTTAGCGGCAAAAAAATAATGTGTTTCAGATTTAAAAATTAGTAGCAGCCAAACGCAACGATAAAATATAGTGAAATTTTAGGAATATAATCCGTTACATATTAGTAATGCACCTAAATAAAAATCCACTTGCAAAAATAAACTTTAGCGGCAAAAAAATTATATGTGTCCCAGATTTAAATATTAGCAGCCAAACGCAATGGTAAAATATTGTGAAATTTTAGGTATATAATCCGTTAAATATTAGTATTTCACCTAAATAAATAAATCCACTTGCAAAAATAAACTTTAGCGGCAAAAATAATATGTGTCCCAGCTTTAAAAATTGGTAGCAGCCAAACGCAAGGATAAAATATTATGAAATTTTAGAAATATAACCCGCTACATATTAGTAATGCACCTAAATAAAAATCCACTTGCAAGAATAAACTTTAGCGGCAAAAAATTATATGTGTCCCAGATTTAAATATTAGTAGCAGCCAAACGCAATGGTAAAATATTGTGAAATTTTAGGTATATAATCCGTTAAATATTAGTATTTCACCTAAATAAATAAATCCACTTGCAAAAATAAACTTTAGCGGCAAATAAACAATATGTGTCCCAGCTTTAAAAATTGGTAGCAGTCAATCGCAACGATAATATATTATGAAATTTTAGAAATATAACCCTACATATTAGTAATGCACCTAAATAAAAATCCACTTGCAAGAATAAACTTTAGCGGCAAAAAAATTATATGTGTCCCAGATTTAAATATTATTAGCAGCCAAACGCAACGATAAAATATTGTGAAATTTTAGGTATATAATCCGTTAAATATTAGTATTTCACCTAAATAAATAAATCCACTTGCAATAAACTTTAGCGGCAAAAAATAATATGTGTCCCAGCTTTAAAATTGGTAGCAGCCAAACGAAAGGATAAAATATTATGAAATTTTAGAAATATAACCCGTTACATATTAGTAATGCACCTAAATAAAAAAATCCACTTGCAAAAATTAACATCGGTAGCAAAAAAATAATGTGTCCCAGATTTAAAAATTAGTAGCAGCCAAACGCAACGATAAAATATTGTGAAATTTTAGAAATATAACCCGTTACATATTAGTAATGCACCTAAATAAAAAATCCACTTGCAAAAATAAACATCAGTAGCAAAAAAATAATGTGTCCCAACTTTAAAAATTGGTAGCAGCCAAACGCAACGATAAAATATTGTGAAATTTTAGGAGTATAATCCGTTAAATATTAGTATTTCACCTAAATAAATAAATCCACTTGCAAAAATAAACTTTAGCAGCAAAAAATATTATTATAATATGTGTTTCAGATTTAAAAATTAGTAGCAGCCAAACGCAACGATAAAATATAGTGAAATTTTAGGAATATAATCCGTTACATATTAGTAATTCACCTAAATAAAAAAATCCACTTTCAAAAATAAACTTTAGCGTCAAAAAAATTATAATTGTCCCAGATTAAAAAATTAGTAGCAGCCAAACGCAACGATAAAATATTGTGAAATTTTAGGTATATAATCCGTTAAATATTAGTATTTCACCTAAATAAATAAATCCACTTGCAAAAATAAACTTTAGCGGCAAAAAAATAATATGTGTCCCAGCTTTAAAATTGGTAGCAGCCAAACGCAAGGATAAAATATTATGAAATTTTAGAAATATAACCCGCTACACATTAGTAATGCACCTAAATAAAAAATCCACTTGCAAGAATAAACTTTAGCGGCAAAAATTATATGTGTCCCAGATTTAAATATTATAGCAGCCAAACGCAACGATAAAATATTGTGAAATTTTAGGTATATAATCCGTTAAATATTAGTATTTCACCTAAATGAAAAAATCCACTTGCGAAAATAAACTTTAGCGGCAAAAAAATAATATGTGTCCCAGCTTTAAAAATTGGTAGCAGCCAAACGAAAGGATAAAATATTGTGAAATTTTAGAAATATAACCCGTTACATATTAGTAATGCACCTAAATAAAAAATCCACTTGCAAAAATTAACATCAGTAGCAAAAAAATAATGTGTCCCAGATTTAAAAATTAGTAGCAGCCAAACGCAACGATAAAATATTGTGAAATTTTAGAAATATAACCCGTTACATATTAGTAATGCACCTAAATAAAAATCCACTTGCAAAAATAAACATCAGTAGCAAAAAAATAATGTGTCCCAACTTTAAAAATTGGTAGCAGTCAATCGCAACGATAAAATATTGTGAAATTTTAGGAATATAATCCGTTACATATTAGTAATTCAACTAAATAAATAAATCTACTTGCAAAAATAAACTTTAGCGGCAAATAAATAATATGTGTCTCAACTTTAAAAATTGGTAGCTGCCAAACGCAACGATAAAATTTTTGTGAAATTTTAGGTATATAATCCGTTAAATATTAGTATTTCACCTAAATAAATAAATCCCCTTGCAAAAATAAACTTTAGCGGCAAATAAATAATATGTGTCCCAGCTTTAAAAATTGGTAGCAGTCAATCGCAACGATAAAATATTGTGAAATTTTAGGAATATAATCCGTTACATATTAGTAATTCAACTAATTAAAAAAATCCACTTGCAAAAATAAACTTCAGTAGCAAAAAAATAATGTGTCCCAGATTTAAAAATTAGTAGCAGCCAAACGCAACGATAAAATATTGTGAAATTTTAGGTATATAATCCGTTAAATATTAGTATTTCACCTAAATAAATAAATCCACTTGCAAAAATAAACTTTAGCTGCAAAAAAATAATATGTGATTCAGATTTAAAAATTAGTAGCAGCCAAACGCAACGATAAAATATAGTGAAATTTTAGGAATATAATCCGTTACATATTAGTAATTCACCTAAATAAAAAAATCACCTTGCAAAAATAAACTTCAGTAGCAAAAAAATAATGTGTCCCAACTTTAAAAATTAGTAGCAGCCAAACGCAACGATAAAATATTGTGAAATTTTAGGAATATAATCCGTTAAATATTAGTATTTCACCTAAATGAAAAAATCTACTTGCAAAAATAAACTTTAGCGACAAAAAAATAATATGTGTCCCAGTTTTAAAAATTGGTAGCAGTCAAACGCAACGATAAAATATTGTGAAATGTTAGGTATATAATCCGTTAAATATTAGTATTTCACCTAAATAAATAAATCCACTTGCAAAAATAAACTTTAGTGGCAAAAAATAATATGTGTCCCAGCTTTAAAATTGGTAGCAGCCAAACGCAACGATAAAATATTGTGAAATTTTAGAAATATAACCCGTTACATATTAGTAATGCACCTAAATAAAAATCCACTTGCAAAAATAAACATCAGTAGCAAAAAATAATGTGTCCCAGCTTTAAAAATTAGTAGCAGCCAAACGCAACGATAAAATATTGTGAAATTTTAGGTATATAATCCGTTAAATATTAGTATTTCACCTAAATAAATAAATCCACTTGCAAAAATAAACTTTAGCGGCAAATAAATAATATGTGTCCCAGCTTTAAAAATTGGTAGCAGCCAAACGCAACGATAAAATATTGTGAAATTTTAGAAATATAACCCGCTACATATTAGTAATGCACCTAAATAAAAAAATCCACTTGCAAGAATAAACTTTAGCGGCAAAAAAATTATATGTGTCCCAGATTTAAATATTATTAGCAGCCAAACGCAACGATAAAATATTGTGAAATTTTAGGTATATAATCCGTTAAATATTAGTATTTCACCTAAATAAATAAATCCACTTGCAAAAATAAACTTTAGCGGCAAAAAATAATATGTGTCCCAGCTTTAAAAATTGGTAGCAGCCAAACGCAAGGATAAAATATTATGAAATTTTAGAAATATAACCCGTTACATATTAGTAATGCACCTAAATAAAAATCCACTAGCAAAAATAAACTTTAGTAGCAAAAAATAATATGTGTCCTAGATTTAAAAATTAGTAGCAGCCAAACGCAACGATAAAATATTGTGATATTTTAGAAATATAACCCGTTACATATTAGTAATGCACCTAAATAAAAAAATCCACTTGCAAAAATAAACATCACTAGCAAAAATAATGTATCTCAACTTTAAAAATTGGTAGCAGCCAAACGCAACGATAAAATATTGTGAAATTTTAGGTATATAATCCGTTAAATGTTAGTATTTCACCTAAATAAATAAATCCACTTGCAAAAATAAACTTTAGCGGCAAATAAACAATATGTGTCCCACCTTTAAAAATTAGTAGCAGCCAAACGCAACGATAAAATATTGTGAAATTTTTTGTAGATAATCCGTTAAATATTAGTATTTCACCTAAATAAAAAAATCCACTTGCAAAAATAAACTTTAGTAGCAAAAAAATAATGTGTCTCAGATTTAAAAATTGGTAGCAGCCAAACGCAACGATAAAATATTGTGAAATTTTAGGTATATAATCCGTTAAATATTAGTATTTCACCTAAATGAAAAAATCCACTTGCAAAAATAAACTTTAGCGGCAAAAAATAATATGTGTCCCAACTTTAAAATTGGTAGCAGTCAAACGCAACGATAAAATATTGTGAAATTTTAGGAATATAATCCGTTACATATTAGTAATTCACCTAAATAAATCCACTTGCAAAAATAATCTTTAGCAGCAAAAAAATAGTATGTGTCCCAGCTTTAAAAATTGGTAGCAGCCAAACGCAACGATAAAATATTGTGAAATTTTAGGAGTATAATCCGTTAAATATTAGTAATTCACCTAAATAAAATCCACTGGCAAAAATAAACTTTAGTAGCAAAAAAATAATATTCGTCACAGATTTTAGAATTGGTAGCAGCCAAACGCAACGATAAAATATTGTGAAATTTTAGGAGTATAATCCGTTAAATATTAGTATTTCACCTAAATAAATAAATCCACTTGCAAAAATAAACTTTAGCAGCAAAAAATAATATGTGTCCCAGCTTTAAAAATTGGTAGCAGTCAATCGCAACGATAAAATATTGTGAAATTTTAGAATATAACCCGTTACATATTAGTATTTCACCTAAATGAAAAAATCTACTTGCAAAAATAAACTTTAGCGACAAAAAAATAATATTCGTCCCAGATTTTAGAATTAGTAGCAACCAAACGCAACGATAAAATATTGTGAAATGTTGCTAAGATAATCTGTTAAATATTAGTAATTCACCTGAATAAAAAAATCCACTTGCAAAAATAAACTTTAGTAGCAAAAAAAATGTGTCCCAGATTTAAAAATTGGTAGCAGCCAAACGCAACGGTAAAATATTGTTAAATTTTAGGTATATAATCCGTTAAATATTAGTAATGCACCTAAATAAAAAAATCCACTTGCAAAAATAAACTTTAGCGGCAAAAAAATAATATGTGCCCCGGATTTCAAAATTGGTAGCAGCCAAACGCAACGATAAAATATTGTGAAATTTTAGAAATATAACCCGTTACATATTAGTAATGCACCTAAATAAAAAGTCCACTTGCAAAAATAAACTTTAGCAGCAAAAAAATAGTATGTGTCCTACCTTTAAAAATTGGTAGCAGCCAAACGCAACGATAAAATATTGTGAAATTTTAGGAGTATAATCCGTTAAATATTAGTATTTCACCTAAATAAATAAATCCACTTGCAAAAATAAACTTTAGCAGCAAAAAAATAATATGTGTTTCAGATTTAAAAATTAGTAGCAGCCAAACGCAACGATAAAATATTGTGAAATTTTTGTAATATAATCTGTTAAATATTAGTAATTCACCTTAATGAAAAAATCAACTTGCAAAAATAAACTTTAGCGGCAAAAAATTATATGTGTCCCAGATTTAAATATTATTAGCAGCCAAACGCAACGATAAAATATTGTGAAATGTTGCTAAGATAATCTGTTAAATATTAGTAATTTACGTGAATAAAAATCCACTTGCAAAAGTAAACTTTAGTAGCAAAAATAATATGCGTCCCAGATTTAAAATTGGTAGCAGCCAAAGGCAACGATAAAATATTGTTAAATTTTAGGAATATAATCCGTTAAATATTAGTAATGCACCTAAATAAAAAAATCCACTTGCAAAAATAAACTTTAGCGGCAAAAAGTAATATGTACCCCGGATTTCAAAATTGGTAGCAGCCAAACGCAACGATATAATATTGTGAAATTTTTCGAAGATAATCTGTTAAATATTAGTAATTTACCTAAACAAAAACCTACTTAAAAAAATAATATCTGTTCCAGATTTAAAAGGATATATCAATCTAAGAAGTGGTCTTAAAAAATATTTGAAAAATGCTTTTATATTATATATTACATTTAAAGTTCAATAGAGTGAGCACAATTCACACATGTTGTTTGATAAGCAAGTTTTGTTGGAAATAGTCAAACAGGTTTGGTGGATGTATCTCTTGCAATAGTTGCACTGCATTGCATTTGAAATGTTTGCATCTCTATAGCAGTACGTGCAAATATACTGCATATTTCTTGATTTGTTTAAGAGCATTTGTTTTAATTGCAATCGGTACATATCCATATCACGGTACTCGTTTAAATTTTTCTGATGTATTATACAGTAGAAAAAGTGCAAGATATATATTCCGCAATTGTAATTGTCATTTTGATTTAAATGTTCCGTAACGACAGTTTTCCAACCAACTGTATCTATATGCACTTGTTTGAAATTGTTGTACTGACGGAGAAATTCTAAGAACAGATGTAAATTTACTTCAGTTTTATTTTTGTTGCTGCAAATGGGATCCAAGTATATGAATTCTTTTGTGTTAAGATCGGCTACCGCCAGACACCAATGATTTTGGTTTACATTAACTGGCATGGCCACTTTCATTTTATCAAAATTTATTTTGTTTAAGAAATAATTGGAAAATTTATCTCGCGGTTGCGACTCTAATATTTTGCTGGAATAATCACAGCAAATAATTTGACAAGTGGAAGAGGAGGACTGATCATCTAGCAATAAATTCATGACTGTGTCTATTGTAAAGTTACTGAGATATTCTTTAGAATCTAAAGTGGAGTAATCGGAAATAATGAAATCTTCTATGTTATTCATATTGTACGGTAAATTTTGAAAACCAGCCACAGTGTAACCGCGACCACTTGGCAGCTTTTATAATAATTTATATCATCCACCAGAAAGTTTGGCAAAAATTTAATTTCATTAATGGGCCGCCATTTACGCTCGTCATGGGACGCTATGTAACGGCTGGGAGATATTATTTCAGGGGCTAAATAAAAGAAACAGAATTCCTTTAATTTTAGTAAAATATTATTAAAAATTTAGAATTTCGTTCAATTCGTTCAATTTTATACCTTTTGAGGTGTAAAGCACAAAATCGCACCAAGATCTACCTGTTATTTCTAGAAGACCTTGGATTTGAAAGTAGTAGTCGTGTGTATGTTTTAACGTACCGCCATTATTCAAGCAGGAAAGTTTTATGTGATTAGGGTGTACATTTTTACGCTGTAAGGACATTTTATCTCTATAATTCCGTCCTTACCTATTAATCCATCTGGAGATCCTGCTAAATACGGATATTCGTTGTGAATATACAAACCTGCTTTCCTATAATTATTGCCAGTTACTCTTATATATTCATCTATCGCATTTTTTCATGCATTATTCCATATTGCATCGCACTTGTGCAGAATGCTTTTCATTTAAAATTCCGTCGACTATGCCCTTAAAAGAATCTTTAGATCTCACTTTGCAGACCTTACCGAAATGCGAAGTGGTTAGTCTTTTCTACGTTCGTCCCTCCATAAATTGCATTTATGTTGATCTCTAGTATTTTGTTCTATATATTGTCGTTCGTTAATACTCATATCCAGATTTTTGAAAAATTGTTCACATTTTTCAACGTAAGAATTCTGTGTTGTTTTATTCAAACATATTTTCATAGAATTTGGTTGGCAATGTTTACATATGAAGGACCCACTATAAGATTTCTCCAACGAAGGAGAATCGCATATCTGATGCACCCATCCATCGCAAATATCGCATTGTACCCATTTTGTTTTTCCTTAAATGTGCCACAGCCACAGTAAGTGCACTTAGTAAAGTCATACGATAAATCATCTGATTTTAGCTGGTCATTAGAGTGGTCGGTCGCTGTTGTTTGATTTGGTCGTTTAAAAAATTTTCCAAGAAAATATGTATTAGGTGGTTTACTTTTCTTAAACCACATCTCCTGAGAGAGAAGCTCATGCTCATTGTCCGTTTTCTGCTTTGTTAAGCGAGTCTTTCCAATGTCTAACTTTACCTCTTCTCCAACGGCTTGAACGTGTTGTCTTATGAGACGAATGAATCTTGAACATTTTAATCGTTTTTCTCCATTTAAGATATTAGTTTTTATTTCCTTAAACCATCCCTCTACCAGAGAATTGCTGGTGCGACTTACGGAATACCCAAATAGTTTAAACATAACACCATTCCAAAGAGGGATGTACGGCATATATTTGATTTTTATTAAATTAAGAAATTCGATATTTTTATATAGGTTAGACGGCCCTAGATCTGAAGATAGTGTTATTGAGTCGGACACCAAACAAAAATATTTATAAAACGGACTTGAGCAGTATAAACTTTCGTTTTTATAAAAATCATCTTGATCAGTGCTCTCTTTTGTTGACCTTCATATATATCAAATTCGTCGTCTAATTGATTTTGCAGACTAATATTTATTAAAGTTTTATACGCCCTTTCAACTTTTCATTATAATGCTCTGATAACAAAATAGTAGCAAAATTTGCAAACCAGTGCGTTAATAAATCAAAATTTGAAATATTTACTCCTGTAGCAATAACGGTTTTGAAAAAGTTATTTTGTAAGTTGTTTAATGATTTTGAATTAACATCTTTAGATACCATTTTCATAAAATGCGCAGTACACAAGTGCACTGTAATGAAATGTTTAGGTATCTTCAATTTGTCTGTAATCATATCATAACTTGTTTTTAAGTAATCCAATAATGACATATTATTAAATGCTCTGCAGATAGCGTGAAGATTTGCAAAACTAAAATCAGTTACGATGCCGTTGAATAATGGCCATCTATTTCTTTCTTCACAAAAGGTTCGGTAATCATTAAAGATTTTAAAAATATTTTTGAATAGTGTTCAGAAGATATCATTTCAAATAAGGGGCAGGTTCGTTCGGTGTTTTGGATCCTAAACACAGCCGAGTATAAATATATTCGTTTGCAGTATCCTAAGGGATCACGCACAAGACCGCCAGTTGCATCAAAATATATTAAAATTGACGAATTTTCCTGTACCTGTTTCGTAAATATATGCAATTATTCTCCACTGTACAATTTTACTGTGAACGGTATTGTTATTTCCTTTATGTATTCCATGTGATCTTTCTGCATCTTTATTAAATCAATAATATCGTGTGGTCTCTATCTAATTGACTTTTGGCCTCTGCCTTAATTTTCCTAAAAGTGCCGTCCGATTTGATATCCTGCAAATTTCCCATAGATGCAATCAACCTGTTAGTCTTTAAAAGAACAGATTTCTTAAATTGTAAAGGTTTTTATTTTTAATTTTTGCTTTAAATAGCTCTTTCTCCTGCCCTCACTGACGTACCGATCTTATCTCTGTGACAATAATCTATTGATGAGCTGAATACTTTAACTGCTTTGCCATTGATTTCAATTTTAAATTTTTGCAATTATGACGATTGTGGATACATTCCGCGAATATGTTTATAATGGATGTCTTTTAGGTATTTTACATATTTAATTATTATTTGACAGACATTATTGACTTTCTTAAAACTCTGTTTTTAATGAAATACGGATAATGCTTACCAACCAATTTGCCATCTTTTAAGATGACATCTAAAATATTTTGCGAGACCAAAAAACTACCCTCAAGTACTTTGCAATCTCTAAAACTTGACTTCGGATGAGATGTCTTATCTATAAAAATATTTTTTGATTTTTCGAAGTATTTTATTTTCGGATGAGGTGGATAGGTTCATCAAAGCTTGGGGAATGTCAAAGTCTTCTTTACTCACATTTGGCCGGTCAGTTTCATATGATCTTGCACTTAATATATCTTTGTCTTCCAGTATACTGGAGATGCTCAAGCTGGTCGCACAAATCGATGTAGAAGAAATTATTTTTAATGACTTATTATCTGCCGACAAAGATTTCCTCCATTCTTCTTTTATTTACAACGTGATCAATAGTAGTATGACTTTTTCTTCACAAGGCACTACGTTTTTATTTACTGATAAAGAATTGAATACATATATTTCATCATTTTCAGTCTCCTAGCGACAGTCTCAGTTCCTTTAGGTAAAGGTGTATTTTCGGTAGCAAAATTGTTTCGAAAATATTCCTTATTCCTCTGTATAACTCTATGTAATACGCTAGGATATTTCTCAACAGCTTTAACACGACCCATGATAACAGACGACGATATTCTTTTAAAAACTGGACTATTTGGTGCTAAACCAATAATATCGTCGTATGTATAATTGGGAAATTCAGCTTTCATAGCCTTTGCCACCTTTGTAAGAAGCTTCTTCTCACAAATTGCCATTTTGACAACTATAATTATTAGCGACCTAAATCTAAATTGTATACCAAACCAAACTGGATACCTGATTTAATTGTATTCAAAGAATAATGAAAGTTATGCGCTAACCTTTATGGTAAAAACAAAAAGTCTTATTCTAAATATTAAAGAAACTAAATTTTTGTTTTATCTTCTAAAACCTAACTAAATATAAACAATGGATATAATTGTCCTCACAAGAGAAATCCCAAATGACAGGAAAAAATACAAAACCAGAAATGAATATCTATCTAAAAATAGTCTTATTTCAAATGTCTTATATTAATAAAGAAACTAAAATTTTTGTTTTATTTCCTAAAACCTAACTAAATATAAACAATGGATATAATTGTCCTCACAGAGAAATCCCAAAGGACAGGAAAAATTATAAAACCAGAAATGAATATCTATCTAAAAATAGTCTTATTTCAAATGTCTTATATTAATAAAGAAACTAAAATTTTTGTTTTATTTCCTAAAACCTAACTAAATATAAACAATGGATATAATTGTCCTCACAAGAGAAATCCCAAAGGACAGGAAAAATATAAAACCAGAAATGAATATCTATCTAAAAATAGTCTTATTCCAAATGTCTTATATTAATAAAGAAACTAAATTTTTGTTTTATCTTCTAAAACCTAACTAAATATAAACAATGGATATAATTGTCCTCACAAGAGAAATCCCAAAGGACAGGAAAAATATAAAACCAGAAATGAATATCTATCTAAAAATAGTCTTATTTCAAATGTCTTATATTAATAAAGAAACTAAAATTTTGTTTTATTTCCTAAAACCTAACTAAATATAAACAATGGATATAATTGTCCTCACAAGAGAAATCCCAAAGGACAGGAAAAATTATAAAACCAGAAATGAATATCTATCTAAAAATAGTCTTATTCCAAATGTCTTATATTAATAAAGAAACTAAATTTTTGTTTTATCTTCTAAAACCTAACTAAATATAAACAATGGATATAATTGTCCTCACAAGAGAAATCCCAAAGGACGGGAAAAAATATAAAACCAGAAATGAATATCTATCTAAAAATAGTCTTATTTCAAATGTCTTACATTAATAAAGAAACAAAAATTTTTGTGTTATCTTCTAAAACCTAACTAAATATAAACAATGGATATAATTGTCCTCACAGAGAAATCCCAAAGGACTGGAAAAATTATAAAACCAGAAATGAATATCTATCTAAAAATAGTCTTATTTCAAATGTCTTATATTAATAAAGAAACTAAAATTTTGTTTTATTTCCTAAAACCTAACTAAATATAAACAATGGATTTAATTGTCCTCACAAGAGAAATCCCAAAGGACAGGAAAAATTATAAAACCAGAAATGAATATCTATCTAAAAATAGTCTTATTTCAAATGTCTTATATTAATAAAGAAACTAAATTTTTGTTTTATCTTCTAAAACCTAACTAAATATAAACAATGGATATAATTGTCCTCACATATGAGTATTAAATATATTATTAATTCATATAAAGTTTTAAGAAAATTTCAGAAACGTATTATATAAAGTAAGCCGATAAACGTTCACACTATAATTAAAACATAAAGCTCTTCAAAAGTAAGTCAAACAAAAAAATTTAGTTTCTTCATTAATGTAAGACATTTGAAATAAGACTATTTTTAGATAGATATTCATTTCTGGTTTTATATTTTTTCCCGTCCTTTGGGATTTCTCTTGTGAGGACAATTATATCCATTGTTTATATTTAGTTAGGTTTTAGAAATAAAACAAAATTTTAGTTTCTTTATTAATATAAGACATTTGAAATAAGACTATTTTTAGATAGATATTCATTTCTGGTTTTGTATTTTTCCGTCATTTGGGATTTCTCTTGTGAGGACAATTATATCCATTGTTTATATTTAGTTAGGTTTTAGAAGATAAAACAAAAATTTTAGTTTCTTTATTAATATAAGACATTTGAAATAAGACTATTTTTAGATAGATATTCATTTCTGGTTTTATAATTTTTCCCGTCCTGGGATTTCTCTTGTGAGGACAATTAAATCCATTGTTTATATTTAGTTAGGTTTTAGGAAATAAAACAAAAATTTTAGTTTCTTTATTAATATAAGACATTTGAAATAAGACTATTTTTAGATAGATATTCATTTCTGGTTTTATAATTTTTCCAGTCCTTTGGGATTTCTCTTGTGAGGACAATTATATCCATTGTTTATATTTAGTTAGGTTTTAGGAAATAAAACAAAAATTTTAGTTTCTTTATTAATATAAGACATTTGGAATAAGACTATTTTTAGATAGATATTCATTTCTGGTTTTATATTTTTTCCCGTCCTTTGGGATTTCTCTTGTGAGGACAATTATATCCATTGTTTATATTTAGTTAGGTTTTAGGAGATAAAACAAAAAATTTAGTTTCTTTATTAATTTAAGACATTTGAAATAAGACTATTTTTAGATAGATATTCATTTCTGGTTTTATATTTTTCCGTCCTTTGGGATTTCTCTTGTGAGGACAATTATATCCATTGTTTATATTTAGTTAGGTTTTAGAAGATAAAACAAAATTTAGTTTCTTTATTAATATAAGACATTTGGAATAAGACTATTTTAGATAGATATTCATTTCTGGTTTTATAATTTTTCCGTCCTTTGGGATTTCTCTTGTGAGGACAATTATATCCATTGTTTATATTTAGTTAGGTTTTAGGAAATAAAACAAAAATTTTAGTTTCTTTATTAATATAAGACATTTGAAATAAGACTATTTTTAGATAGATATTCATTTCTGGTTTTATATTTTTCCGTCCTTTGGGATTTCTCTTGTGAGGACAATTATATCCATTGTTTATATTTAGTTAGGTTTTAGAAGATAAAACAAAAATTTAGTTTCTTTATTAATATAAGACATTTGGAATAAGACTATTTTTAGATAGATATTCATTTCTGGTTTTATATTTTTCCCGTCCTTTGGGATTTCTCTTGTGAGGACAATTATATCCATTGTTTATATTTAGTTAGGTTTTAGGAAATAAAACAAAATTTTAGTTTCTTTATTAATATAAGACATTTGAAATAAGACTATTTTTAGATAGATATTCATTTCTGGTTTTATATTTTTTCCCGTCCTTTGGGATTTCTCTTGTGAGGACAATTATATCCATTGTTTATATTTAGTTAGGTTTTAGGAAATAAAACAAAATTTTAGTTTCTTTATTAATATAAGACATTTGAAATAAGACTATTTTTAGATAGATATTCATTTCTGGTTTTGTATTTTTCCCGTCATTTGGGATTTCTCTTGTGAGGACAATTATATCCATTGTTTATATTTAGTTAGGTTTTAGAAGATAAAACAAAATTTAGTTTCTTTTAATATTTAGAATAAGACTTTTGGTTTTACCATAAAGGTTAGCGCATAACTTTCATTATTCTTTGAATACAATTAAATCAGGTATCCAGTTTGGTTTGGTATACAATTTAGATTTAGGTCGCTAATAATTATAGTTGTCAAAATGGCAATTTGTGAGAAGAAGCTTCTTACAAAGGTGGCAAAGGCTATGAAAGCTGAATTTCCCAATTATACATACGACGATATTATTGGTTTAGCACCAAATAGTCCAGTTTTAAAAGAATATCGTCGTCTGTTATCATGGGTCGTGTTAAAGCTGTTGAGAAATATCCTAGCGTATTACATAGAGTTATACAGAGGAATAAGGAATATTTTCGAAACAATTTTTCTACCGAAAATACACCTTTACCTAAAGGAACTGAGACTGTCGCTAGAGACTGAAAATGATGAAATATATGTATTCAATTCTTTATCAGTAAATAAAAACGTAGTGCCTTGTGAAGAAAAAGTCATACTACTATTGATCACGTTGTAAATAAAAGAAGAATGGAGGAAAAATCTTTGTCGGCAGATAATAAGTCATTAAAAATAATTTCTTCTACATCGATTTGTGAGACCAGCTTGAGTATATCCAGTATACTGGAAGACAAAGATATACCAAGTACTAGATCTTATGAAACTGATCAGCCGAATGTGAGTAAAGAAGACTTTGACATTCCCCAAGCTTTGATGAACCTATCCACCTCACCCGAAAATAAAATACTTCCCGAAAAATCAAAAAATATTTTTATAGATAAGACATCTCATCCGAAGTCAAGTTTTAGAGATTGCAAAGTACTTGAGGGTAGTTTTTTGGTCTCGCAAAATATTTTAGATGTCATCTTAAAAGATGGCAAATTGGTTGGTAAGCATTATCCGTATTTCATTAAAAACAGAGTTTTTAAGAAAGTCAATAATGTCTGTCAAATAATAATTAAATATGTAAAATACCTAAAAAAGACATCCATTATAAACATATTCGCGGAATGTATCCACAATCGTCATAATTGCAAAAATTTAAAATTGAAATCAATGGCAAAGCAGTTAAAGTATTCAGCTCATCAATAGATTATTGTCACAGAGATAAGATCGGTACGTCAGTGAGAGGAGGAGAAAGAGCTATTTTAAAGCAAAAATTAAAAATAAAAACCTTTACAATTTAAGAAATCTGTTCTTTTAAAGACTAACAGGTTGATTGCATCTATGGGAAATTTGCAGGATATCAAATCGGACGGCACTTTTAGGAAAATTAAGGCAGAGGCCAAAAGTCAATTAGATAGAGACCCACACGATATTATTGATTTAATAAAGATGCAGAAAGATCACATGGAATACATAAAGGAAATAACAATACCGTTCACAGTAAAATTGTACAGTGGAGAATAATTGCATATATTTACGAAACAGGTACAGGAAAATTCGTCAATTTTAATATATTTTGATGCAACTGGCGGTCTTGTGCGTGATCCCTTAGGATACTGCAAACGAATATATTTATACTCGGCTGTGTTTAGGATCCAAAACACCGAACGAACCTGCCCCTTATTTGAAATGATATCTTCTGAACACTATTCAAAAAATATTTTTAAAATCTTTAATGATTACCGAACCTTTTGTGAAGAAAGAAATAGATGGCCATTATTCAACGGCATCGTAACTGATTTTAGTTTTGCAAATCTTCACGCTATCTGCAGAGCATTTAATAATATGTCATTATTGGATTACTTAAAAACAAGTTATGATATGATTACAGACAAATTGAAGATACCTAAACATTTCATTACAGTGCACTTGTGTACTGCGCATTTTATGAAAATGGTATCTAAAGATGTTAATTCAAAATCATTAAACAACTTACAAAATAACTTTTTCAAAACCGTTATTGCTACAGGAGTAAATATTTCAAATTTTGATTTATTAACGCACTGGTTTGCAAATTTTGCTACTATTTTGTTATCAGAGCATTATAATGAAAAGTTGAAAGGGCGTATAAAACTTTAATAAATATTAGTCTGCAAAATCAATTAGACGACGAATTTGATATATATGAAGGTCAACAAAAGAGAGCACTGATCAAGATGATTTTTATAAAAACGAAAGTTTATACTGCTCAAGTCCGTTTTATAAATATTTTTGTTTGGTGTCCGACTCAATAACACTATCTTCAGATCTAGGGCCGTCTAACCTATATAAAAATATCGAATTTCTTAATTTAATAAAAATCAAATATATGCCGTACATCCCTCTTTGGAATGGTGTTATGTTTAAACTATTTGGGTATTCCGTAAGTCGCACCAGCAATTCTCTGGTAGAGGGATGGTTTAAGGAAATAAAAACTAATATCTTAAATGGAGAAAAACGATTAAAATGTTCAAGATTCATTCGTCTCATAAGACAACACGTTCTAGCCGTTGGAGAAGAGGTAAAGTTAGACATTGGAAAGACTCGCTTAACAAAGCAGAAAACGGACAATGAGCATGAGCTTCTCTCTCAGGAGATGTGGTTTAAGAAAAGTAAACCACCTAATACATATTTTCTTGGAAAATTTTTTAAACGACCAAATCAAACAACAGCGACCGACCACTCTAATGACCAGCTAAAATCAGATGATTTATCGTATGACTTTACTAAGTGCACTTACTGTGGCTGTGGCACATTTAAGGAAAAACAAAATGGGTACAATGCGATATTTGCGATGGATGGGTGCATCAGATATGCGATTCTCCTTCGTTGGAGAAATCTTATAGTGGGTCCTTCATATGTAAACATTGCCAACCAAATTCTATGAAAATATGTTTGAATAAAACAACACAGAATTCTTACGTTGAAAAATGTGAACAATTTTTCAAAAATCTGGATATGAGTATTAACGAACGACAATATATAGAACAAAATACTAGAGATCAACATAAATGCAATTTATGGAGGGACGAACGTAGAAAAAGACTAACCACTTCGCATTTCGGTAAGGTCTGCAAAGTGAGATCTAAAGATTCTTTTAAGGGCATAGTCGACGGAATTTTAAATGAAAAAGCATTCTGCACAAGTGCGATGCAATATGGAATAATGCACGAAAAAAATGCGATAGATGAATATATAAGAGTAACTGGCAATAATTATAGGAAAGCAGGTTTGTATATTCACAACGAATATCCGTATTTAGCAGGATCTCCAGATGGATTAATAGGTAAGGACGGAATTATAGAGATAAAATGTCCTTACAGCGTAAAAATGTACACCCTAATCACATAAAACTTTCCTGCTTGAATAATGGCGGTACGTTAAAACATACACACGACTACTACTTTCAAATCCAAGGTCTTCTAGAAATAACAGGTAGATCTTGGTGCGATTTTGTGCTTTACACCTCAAAAGGTATAAAAATTGAACGAATTGAACGAAATTCTAAATTTTTAATAATATTTTACTAAAATTAAAGGAATTCTGTTTCTTTTATTTAGCCCTGAAATAATATCTCCCAGCCGTTACATAGCGTCCCATGACGAGCGTAAATGGCGGCCCATTAATGAAATTAAATTTTGCCAAACTTTCTGGTGGATGATATAAATTATTATAAAAAGCTGCCAAGTGGTCGCGGTTACACTGTGGCTGGTTTTCAAAATTTACCGTACAATATGAATAACATAGAAGATTTCATTATTTCCGATTACTCCACTTTAGATTCTAAAGAATATCTCAGTAACTTTACAATAGACACAGTCATGAATTTATTGCTAGATGATCAGTCCTCCTCTTCCACTTGTCAAATTATTTGCTGTGATTATTCCAGCAAAATATTAGAGTCGCAACCGCGAGATAAATTTTCAATTATTTCTTAAACAAAATAAATTTTGATAAAATGAAAGTGGCCATGCCAGTTAATGTAAACCAAAATCATTGGTGTCTGGCGGTAGCCGATCTTAACACAAAGAATTCATATACTTGGATCCCATTTGCAGCAACAAAAATAAAACTGAAGTAAATTTACATCTGTTCTTAGAATTTCTCCGTCAGTACAACAATTTCAAACAAGTGCATATAGATACAGTTGGTTGGAAAACTGTCGTTACGGAACATTTAAATCAAAATGACAATTACAATTGCGGAATATATATCTTGCACTTTTCTACTGTATAATACATCAGAAAAATTTAAACGAGTACCGTGATATGGATATGTACCGATTGCAATTAAAACAAATGCTCTTAAACAAATCAAGAAATATGCAGTATATTTGCACGTACTGCTATAGAGATGCAAACATTTCAAATGCAATGCAGTGCAACTATTGCAAGAGATACATCCACCAAACCTGTTTGACTATTTCCAACAAAACTTGCTTATCAAACAACATGTGTGAATTGTGCTCACTCTATTGAACTTTAAATGTAATATATAATATAAAAGCATTTTCAAATATTTTTTAAGACCACTTCTTAGATTGATATATCCTTTTAAATCTGGAACAGATATTATTTTTAAGTAGGTTTTTGTTTAGGTAAATTACTAATATTTAACAGATTATCTTCGAAAAATTTCACAATATTATATCGTTGCGTTTGGCTGCTACCAATTTTGAAATCCGTACATATTACTTTTTGCCGCTAAAGTTTATTTTTGCAAGTGGATTTTTATTTAGGTGCATTACTAATATTTAACGGATTATATACCTAAAATTTAACAATATTTTACCGTTGCCTTTGGCTGCTACCAATTTTAAATCTGGGACGCATATTATTTTTGCTACTAAAGTTTACTTTTGCAAGTGGATTTTTATTCACGTAAATTACTAATATTTAACAGATTATCTTAGCAACATTTCACAATATTTTATCGTTGCGTTTGGCTGCTAATAATATTTAAATCTGGGACACATATAATTTTTTGCCGCTAAAGTTTATTTTTGCAAGTGGATTTTTATTTAGGTGCATTACTAATATGTAACGGGTTATATTCCTAAAATTTCACAATAATTTATCGTTGCGTTTGGCTGCTACTAATTTTTAAATCTGAAACACATTATTTTTTTGCCGCTAAAGTTTATTTTCGCAAGTGGATTTTTTCATTTAGGTGAAATACTAATATTTAACGGATTATATACCTAAAATTTCACAATATTTTATCGTTGCGTTTGGCTGCTACCAATTTTTAAAGCTGGGACACATTATTTGCTACTGATGTTTATTTTTGCAAGTGGATTTTTTTATTTAGGTGCATTACTAATATGTAACGGGTTATATTTCTAAAATTTCACAATATTTTATCGTTGCGTTTGGCTGCTACCAATTTTGAAATCCGGGGCACATATTACTTTTGCCGCTAAAGTTTATTTTTGCAAGTGGATTTTTTTATTTAGGTTAATTACTAATATTTAACGGATTATATACCTAAAATTTAACAATATTTTACCGTTGCCTTTGGCTGCTACCAATTTTAAATCTGGGACGCATATTATTTTTTGCTACTAAAGTTTACTTTTGCAAGTGGATTTATTTATTTAGGTGAAATACTAATATTTAACGGATTATATTCCTAAAATTTCACAATATTTTATCGTTGCGTTTGGCTGCTACCAATTTTAAAGTTGGGACACATTATTTTTGCTACTGATGTTTATTTTTGCAAGTGGATATTTTTATTTAGGTGAATTACTAACATGTAACGGATTATATTACTAAAATTTCACTATATTTTATCGTTGCGTTTGGCTGCTACAAATTTTAAAGCTGGGACACATATTTCTTGCCGCTAAAGTTTATTTTCGCAAGTGGATTTTTTCATTTAGGTGAAATACTAATATTTAACGGATTATATACCTAAAATTTCACAATATTTTATCGTTGCGTTTGGCTGCTACCAATTTTTAAAGCTGAGACACATATTATTTATTTGCTACGCTAAAGTTTATTTTTGCAAGTGGATTGATTTATTTAGGTGAAATACTAATATTTAACGGATTATATTCTAAAATTTCACAATATTTTATCGTTGCGATTGACTGCTACCAATTTTAAAGCTGGGACACATTATTTTTTGTCGCTAAAGTTTATTTTTGCAAATGGACTTTTCATTTAGGTGAAATACCAATATTTAACGGATTATATACCTAAAATTTCACAATATTTTATCGTTGCGTTTGGCTGCTACCAATTTTTAAAGATGGGACACATATTATTTTTTGCCGCTAAAGTTTATTTTTGCAAGTGGATTTATTTATTTAGGTGAATATAACATTTAACGGATTATATACCTAAAATTTCACAATATTTTATCGTTGCGTTTGGCTGCTACCAATTTTAAAGTTGAGATACATTATTTTTGCTCGCTAAATGTTTATTTTTGCAAGTGGATTTTTTTATTTAGGTGCATTACTAATATGTAACGGGTTATATTTCTAAAATTTCACAATATTTTATCGTTGCGTTTGGCTACTACTAATTTTTAAATCTGGGACGCATATTATTTTTTTGCTTCTAAAGTTTTTTTTGCAAGTGGATTTTTTTATTCAGGTGAATTACTAATATTTAACGGATTATATACCTAAAATTTCACAATATTTTATCGTTGCGTTTGGCTGCTACCAATTTTTAAAGTTGGGAGATCACATATTATTTTATTGCAGCTAAAGTTTATTTTTGCAAGGGGATTTATTTATTTAGGTGAAATACTAATATTTAACGGATTATATACCTAAAATTTCACAATATTTTATTGTTGCGTTTGGCTGCTACTAATTTTTAAATCTGGGACGCATATTATTTTTGCCGCTAAAGTTTATTCTTGCAAGTGGATTTTTATTTAGGTGCATTACTAATATGTAACGGGTTATATTTCTAAAATTTCATAATATTTTATCCTTGCGTTTGGCTGCTACCAATTTTAAAGCTGGGACACATATTATTTTTCGCCGCTAAAGTTTATTTTCGCAAGTGGATTTTTTCATTTAGGTGAAATACTAATATTTAACGGATTATATACCTAAAATTTCACAATATTTTATCGTTGCGTTTGGCTGCTACCAATTTTTAAAGCTGGGACACATATTGTTTATTTGCCGCTAAAGTTTATTTTTGCAAGTGGATTTATTTATTTAGGTGAAATACTAATATTTAACGGATTATATACCTAAAATTTCACAATATTTTACCATTGCGTTTGGCTGCTACCAATTTTTAAAACTGAGACACATATTATTTTTGCCGCTAAAGTTTATTTTTGCAAGTGGATTTATTTATTTAGGTGAAATACTAATATTTAACGGATTATATTCCTAAAATTTCACAATATTTTATCGTTGCGATTGACTGCTACCAATTTTTAAATGTTGGGACACATTATTTTTTGCTACTGATGTTTATTTTTGCAAGTGGATTTTTATTTAGGTGCATTACTAATATGTAACGGGTTATATTTCTAAAATTTCACAATATTTTATCGTTGCGTTTGGCTGCTACCAATTTTAAAGCTGGGACACATATTATTTTTTTGCCGCTAAAGTTTATTTTTGCAAGTGGATTTATTTATTTAGGTGAAATACTAACATTTAACGGATTATATACCTAAAATTTTACAATATTTTATCGTTGCGTTTGGCTGCTACCAATTTTAAAGTTGAGACACATATTATTTATTTGCCGCTAAAGTTTATTTTTGCAAGTGGATTTATTTATTTAGGTGAAATACTAATATTTGACGGATTATATTCCTAAAATTTCACAATATTTTATCGTTGCGATTGACTGCTACCAATTTTAAAGCTGGGACACATTATTTTGTCGCTAAAGTTTATTTTTGCAAGTGGACTTTTTCATTTAGGTGAAATACCAATATTTAGCGGATTATATACCTAAAATTTCACTATATTTTATCTTTGCGTTTTGCTTCTACTAATTTATAAATCTGAAACACATTATTTTTTTGCCGCTAAAGTTTATTTTCGCAAGTGGATTTTTTCATTTAGGTGAAATACTAATATTTAACGGATTATATACCTAAAATTTCACAATATTTTATCGTTGCGTTTGGCTGCTACTAATTTTTAAATCTGAAACACATATTAATTTTATGCCGCTAAAGTTTATTTTTGCAAGTGGATTTATTTATTTAGGTGAAATACTAATATTTAACGGATTATATACCTAAAATTTCACAATATTTTATCGTTGCGTTTGGCTGCTAATAATTTTAAATCTGGGACACATATATTTTTGCTGCTAAAGTTTATGTTTGAACGTGGATTGTTTTATTTAGGTGAATTACGATTATGTAACGGATATATTCCTAAAATTTCACTATATTTTATCGTTGCGTTTGGCTGCTACCAATTTTTAAAGCTGGGACACATATTATTTATTTGCCGCTAAAGTTTATTTTTGCAAGGGGATTTATTTATTTAGGTGAAATACTAATATTTAACGGATTATATACCTAAAATTTCACAATATTTTACATTGCGTTTGGCTGCTACTAATTTTTAAATCTGGGACGCATATTATTTTTTTGCTTCTAAAGTTTTTTTTGCAAGTGGATTTTTTTATTCAGGTGAATTACTAATATTTAACAGATTATCTTAGCAACATTTCACAATATTTTATCGTTGCGTTTGGCTGCTAGTAATATTTAAATCTGGGACACATATAAGTTTATTTTTGCAAGTGGATTTTTTTATTTAGGTGCATTACTAATATGTAACGGGTTATATTTCTAAAATTTCACAATATTTTATCGTTGCGTTTGGCTACTACTAATTTTTAAATCTGGGACGCATTATTTTTTTTTACTACTAAAGTTTATTTTGCAACTGGATTTACATATTTATTTAGGTGAAATACTAATATTTAACGAATTATATTCCTAAAATTCCACAATATTTTATCGTTACGTTTGGCTGCTACCAATATTTAAATCTGGGGCACATATTATTTTTGCAGCTAAAGTTTATTTTTGCAAGTGGATATTTTTGTTTAAGTAAATTACTAATATTTAACAGATTATCTTCGCAAAATTTCACAATATTTTATCGTTGCGTTTGGTTGCTACTAATTCTAAAATCTGGGACGAATATTATTTTTTGCTACTAAAGTTTATTTTTGCCAGTGGATTTTTTTATTTATGTGAATTACTAATATTTAACGGGTTATATTCCTAAAATTTCACAATATTTTTCGTTGCGTTTGGCTGCTACCAATTTTTAAAGGTAGGACACATATTATTTTTTGCTACTAAAGTTTATTTTTGCTAGTGGATATTTTTGTTTAAGTAAATTACTAATATTTAACAGATTATCTTCGCAAAATTTCACAATATTTTATCGTTGCGTTTGGTTGCTACTAATTCTAAAGCTGGGACACATATTATTTTTTGCCGCTAAAGTTTATTTTTGCAAGTGGACTTTTTCATTTAGGTGAAATACTAATATTTAGCGGATTATATACCTAAAATTTAACAATATTTTACCGTTGCGTTTGGTTGCTACTAATTTTAAATCTGGGACACATATAATTTTTGCTAAAGTTTATTTTTGCAAGTAGATTTTTTCATTTAGGTGAAATACTAATATTTAACGGATTATATTCCTAAAATTTCACAATATTTTATCGTTGCGTTTGGCTGCTACTAATTTTTAAATCTGAAACACATATTATTTTTTTGCCGCTAAAGTTTATTTTTGCAAGTGGATTTTTTTATGTAGGTGAATTACTAATATGTAACGGGTTATATTCCTAAAATTTCACAATATTTTATCGTTGCGTTTGGCTGCTACTAATTTTTAAATCTGGGACACATATTATTTTTTTGTCGCTAAAGTTTATTTTTGCAAGTGGATTTATTTATTTAGGTGAAATACTAATATGTAACGGATTATATTCCTAAAATTTCACAATATTTTATCGTTGCAAATGACTGCTACCAATTTTTAAAGCTGGGACACATATTATTTTTTTGCCGCTAAAGTTTATTTTCGCAAGTGGATTTTTTCATTTAGGTGAAATACTAATATTTAACGGATTATATACCTAAAATTTCACAATATTTTATCGTTGCGTTTGGCTGCTACTAATTTTTAAATCTGAAACACATATTATTTTTTTGCCGCTAAAGTTTATTTTTGCAAGTGGATTTTTTTATGTATGTGAATTACTAATATTTAACAGATTATCTCCACAAAATTTCACAATATTTGGTCGTTGCGTTTGGCTGCTACCAATTTTTAAGGCTGAGAAATATATTATTTTTTTTTGCTGCTAAAGTTTATTTTTGCAAGTGGATTTTTCTATTTAGGTAAATTACTAATATTTAACAGATTATATTCCTAAAATTTCACAATATTTTATCGTTACGTTTGGCTGCTACCAATTTTTAAGTTGGGACACATATTATTTATTTGCCGCTAAAGTTTATTTTCGCAAGTGGATTTTTTCATTTAGGTGAAATACTAATATTTAACGGATTATATACCTAAAATTTCACAATATTTTATCGTTGCGTTTGGCTGCTACTAATTTTTAAATCTGAAACACATTATTTTTTTGCCGCTAAAGTTTATTTTCGCAAGTGGATTTTTTCATTTAGGTGAAATACTAATATTTAACGGATTATATACCTAAAATTTAACAATATTTTATCGATGCGTTTGGCTGCTACTAATTTTTAAATCTGGGACGCATATTATTTTTGCTACTAAAGTTTACTTTTGCAAGTGGATTTTTTCATTTAGGTGAAATACTAATATTTAACGGATTATATACCTAAAATTTCACAATATTTTATCGTTGCGTTTGGCTGCTAATAATATTTAAATCTGGGACACATATAATTTTTGCCGCTAAAGTTTATTTTTGCAAGGTGATTTTTTTATTTAGGTGAATTACTAATATGTAACGGATTATATTCCTAAAATTTCACTATATTTTATCGTTGCGTTTGGCTGCTACTAATTTTTAAATCTGAAACATATATTATTTTTTTGCAGCTAAAGTTTATTTTTGCAAGGGGATTTATTTATTTAGGTGAAATACTAATATTTAACGGATTATATTCCTAAAATTTCACAATATTTTATCGTTACGTTTGGCTGCTACCAATTTTTAAATCTGGGGCACATATTATTTTTTTGCTGCTAAAGTTCATCTTTGCAAGTGGATTTTTTTATTTAGGTGAATTACTAATATTTAACAGATTATCTTCGTAAAATTTCACTATATTATATCGTTGCGTTTGGTTGCTACCAATTTTTAAAGCTGCTACATATTATTTTTTTGCTACTAATATTTATTTTTGCAAGTGGATTTTTATTTAGATGCATTACTAATATGTAACGGGTTATATTCCTAAAATTTCACAATATTTTTCGTTGCGTTTGGTTGCTACCAATTTTTAAAGCTGCTACATATTATTTTTTGCTACTAAAGTTTATTTTGCAAGTGGATTTTTATTTATGTGAATTACTAATATTTAACAGATTATCTTCGTAAAATTTCACAATATTATATCGTTGCGTTTGGGTGCTACCAATTTTTAAAGCTGCTACATATTATTTTTTGCTACCAAAGTTTATTTTTGCAAGTGAAATTTTTTATGTAGGTGAATTACTAATGTTTAACAGGTTATTTTCGCAGAATTTTACAACATTTTGTAGCTGCATTTGGCTGTTAATTGTTTTTATTCCAGGGACACATATAATTGTTTTGATAATACAATTAGTGTTTGCAAAATATTATTTTTTATATCAGGAACACATGTTAAAAATTATAAGAAAAGGACAGTTAGCTGGCTTGGTAAAAATGTTTGTTGCTCGTTAATATAAATATCTGTCACATAGTTACATCATTTAGTTCTCTAAAGAATGGTTATTATTAAAGATTATCAAGTCCTATCCGTAAATTATAATGTAGCGAACGTATATGTATTTTCTTAGCGGTTACGGTTATCCGACTGCTACGGATTACGCCTTGACTGCATAAACTAAAAGCGCGGATAGCACCCGCGGCAGAGGCTACGCGCCGTCAGTGTGGCAGTTGTACGTTCGGAACTCTTCGGGAGAAACGGCTGCTAACTTTGGCTGCTAACTTAACGGAGGTAACGATGATACAGTGGCGCAAGGACTTAAAAAAAGTAAAAACTTTCTAATTGATGTTAAACAGAAGGTCAAATATATTCGGCAACCACGAATCCCGATTTCACTAAGATAAAATTTTGATGGTCGGAAACTAACAAAAAGCAGGAGCAAAGTGTGGTTAGTGATTAAATTCAAGTGTTGAAAAGTTCATCACCTTCGAACCGAAGAATTTTGATGTAGTGTTTCTGGGAAAGTCAATGATTGACAATAAATATTAAAATCACAATAACACTATTCACAAAGTAAGGCAAAAAAACCCTTGTTAAACGAAACACAACCTCCCACAAAGTAAATATATCTGTTACTGTTCTGGAATCTCATTTTTAACGTCCAAGTTGTTTATTCATGCCCAACTGAAAATAGTATAGCCAGTTTTGAGGTTACTGAAATATGTGTTTACTGGGATTTTAAGAATTCGAAATCCTCGCATGCATTCGCTTATACCGCACGCAATATATTTAAGATCCCTTTAAAAAAGGAGAGAAATCTCCAGCACGAATTGTGATGTATTGTAATTATAAAATTCCTTCAAAACATGCAATTAGAATCCTATCGAAAATGGCGCTGATACTACGAAGGTGGATCAAAATATAAACAAGAATTTTATCGTGTTAAAATCATCTTTTACTGTGGCAATAAATTTAAAAAACGCATTCGGATTTATATTTGAATCGCCCTCATAAACAGATAGGGCGGAATGTGGCTGGAATTGCGAGCTTTCAACAAAAACAAACAAAGAAAGGTTCGCCCAGCGAATGCAGTGATTTAATACTACATGGACATGGCTTGCAATAAATAGATAACTATATTTATTCAACACCCACGGCCAGTGTCGAGTTTCTAATGGTGTTGTTGATTAAACAGATGCAATGGAGAATCTTTTTAGAACTTTGTTTACTATTTAAATACGTGGGAGTGTATATAAACTGAGCCAGTCTAAAATAAATTGCAATAATATATTAACCAAAATAAACGCACGGTTATTTATCAGCAACACAGAGTGTTCCAATATGTTGTGCACATGTAACCACTACCGGGTTTTTAAATAAAAAAAAATAATATCCTTGCATATAAACATATAGGTACGGCCTTAATTTTTTGGGAACTGACCTTACAATTTAAGTCTCTGCTGTTCTATGAATTAAATAAAGCCACTAATTACTTTAAAATTAATTACTAAATACCTTTTCTAAAAAGAAGAATTTATTATTGTACGTATATAACAATCATTTAGTATTAACTGCATGTTGGTTACACGCATGCACATTTTGTAAGTTTTACTTTAATTATACACATCATGGGTGCTGGTTTTCCCATATTTATATCGAAAATTAGTGTTTATTAGGATTATTAGAAGATTATCATCATTCTCTGGTTGAAGTAAAACAATTTCTATTAATAAATTCAAACGAAAGTTAATCTATTCGTTTAAAATTTAAAAAATGAAGTTACAAGTTTACGCAGTAAACACAGAAACATAAAAATGATTTAACTTTGACCTCTTCCGTGGTTGTTATTGTTTAGAACGGTTTTATTAGTAATAAATTACTTCGTCGTTAACAACTTGGTTTTTAAAGTTTCACAACCTGACAAATTTAAACATCTATTATCAGCATTGATTAGTGCAATGACCTGTTAAAGCCTAAATTTAACAATTTTCAAGGACATGAAAATATTTTTCGTAATCACGATTAAATGAATTATGCTTTTGATCTACATACAGGGTGTTAAAAAAAGCTATGGCTGGTTACTCTAACGCAGAATTAACAGACCTGCATTTCATGTATGAACGTGCTAATGGGAATGCCACCGAAGCGCGACGTCTTTATGTAGACGCTTTCACAACACATGTTTTGGAAGAATTCACCAAAGATTGCGTGATACCGGTTCCTTGAGCAAACAGTGCCATTTATCCGGAAGACCAAGGTCGATATCCACTCCTAGAGCAGAAGAAATTCTAGTACTAGTAGAGCAGAATCCAGGTATGAGTGAGCGGAGAATCCATATCTCCGCAACAGTTACTTTGCGGGACCATGTTTATTGAGACTTATCTACTTATTTTGGTTCATACTATTACCTCCTGAAATATTTTAAACTTTTTTTTAACACCCTGTATAAACCGACCCGTAAAATTGCGGGCTGATCTGGCGCACACTGGACATCGATGGTAAACGGGGTTAAAGTGTCACACGGTTTCAGGCAACTTGCCATCTAGGGGTCACTTAAGATCGATAACGTTGCAGCCCCGTAAATATTTTACCACCGTAAATTCAGGTGTTTTGTTTCGTTTTCCTTGCCGGGTAATATCTACAGAGTGTTCTACTTTAACGAATAACATCTTTTTTAGTGTGCCAGATATAATTTAAAGTTAGACATCTTAAAAAGACTACACGAAAAAACGTTATGAAGCTGTGCCACTTTGTATAATGCGCGGTTAAAAATTCACCTGGGCCATTACAGTTTGACATCTGACCCACTTTTTACCAATTTCCTCAGGAAGGATGGGGTGCTCTAGGCTCTAGTGGATTGTATTACGAGAATATGCGGAAGTTCGGCACAAATTGAAAAACACTATGTTTGATTAAAGCGGGAAGATTTGTAGTGAAGCGATCTTATCACGGCCTGGGGACGCATAACGCATAAAAAGGAAACATTTATCTCTAAAGTCTGACACGCGGAGCTTCCAATCAACTATTTTATTTATACCGGGTGTTTGACGACTTATCCAATGGTTTCTAACCATATATGCACTTTTAAATAACAAGTACTCGTTTATTTGTGGAAATATAATGTAATGAAACTCGTATCGATAGCATGTTATTTACTATTGAAAACACGTTGCGGTTTTTCTTGTCCGCGACCTTCACAGGTTCACTTTACGGTGTGTTTGGACTCTCTCACTATGCGGGTGTTGTCTTTAGAAGATAAAGATTATCATACACAAGTCAAATTTACATCATATTCGCACTCCGAACATTAAAACCATATCTGCTAAATGTTGATATGAATAAGACATTTTAAAATAAAAGAACGTAAGAAACATCCTGTATCTACCGTTAAAATTTCTTATTAATTCAATTTTCCAATAATTACATAATATTTTCTACAACCTCACATTTTTAATGTGATTTAAAGAATACAAGTTATCGATGCACGTTGTTGAGGTTTAAAATTGTTTCTTTTAAAATATTGCACCCTCTCAAATTGCATTATTGAAAATAATGGTAAAACATTAACAAAATTTATCGGAGTTATTATAATCCATTGTGTACTTGCTTGAAAAACAGTTATAATTGGAAAATTTCCATATTAAAAGAGAGAAACGGTCCTATTACTTTTGTTTTAAATTATGGGTTTCACAGAACCGATGAACTATAACACTATAAATATATTTGTTTCAATCCGACTTCGTTGAAAAAGATTAAATGCGTGCAAGTTGGCCCCGTACAATCGGGCATATGTAAATCAGCAAAACGAAGGCATTAAGCTACCAAACAGCATAAATTACTAGGTTACATAATAATATAAAATAATAAAACGCCATGAATATGCAATGAAACGAGGAAAAATCTAGACCAGAAATTATAACTCGTTAAGAAATCGACGCATATACTTACTAGAATAGCTCGTGCCCACAACAGCAGCATTATAAAATGAAAATATGTTATGTTCACCGAGTGGAAATCTACCTATTTCCTCTGGTATTCATTTTCGAGATTCATCCGTAGTTTTAAATCGGAATAGTTTTCCAGTTTAACGCTTTACCACATACGATCGCATACCACTATAAGTCAGTTCCGTGCTGAAGAATTTTAAATCCCTGTAATTGATTTAATTAAAATAACTGTTGATATACGCGGCGACTGTAGTCATTCTCTAGATTTTTGGCCGCTCGCTATACAGAGTGAACCTTAAATAAGTACAAATATTTTAACTGCAGGTGTAGTTCGTCACATAGATAAGTCTAGTGAAAGTAATTTTTAAAAATTTCAAATATTTACGGATATTAATTTTTTTATTAAATACCCACATTTTGAGGACCGCTGACCAAATAGGCCATCGACTTAACCTAATAAGATAAACCATATGATTTACTGAAAGCGAGGTTGCCATATTTTCTGTAAGATAAATATTTTTTTAAAGTCAATTCACGTTTTACCATTGTTTCTAGTTTAAAAACACTCGTTTTAGCACTAAGTAAAGTAAAATGATCATAAACAATTAAAATATGAATTTTCTCAAGTTCGATACTGTCACTGTCAGTTAAAGAAGTTACTTAAATATTTTGCAAACAGAATTCCAGGAAACAACTACTCTGCGGGCTAATGCCCCGACCAGCATTGAATTACACCTGGAAAACCTATAGCAACAGCTAGAGTCATTCGTCAGACGCCCACCAGACATATACCTGTTTCGAGCTTATTAGCTCTCATCAGTATGTCATAGGTGAGGTATCTGAATCTGACGAATAATCCTAGCTGCTTTCGTCTGTCTAACCCGACAGAAGGGACCATGAGTACGCGGTGTAGAACTAACTACATCTATCGGCCGTTCGCTACTCCATGCCGGACTGAAAATGTCACAGGCACGAAGCGTTCTACATGCAGTAGACATCATTGAAAGCGAGTAGTTGTTTCCTGGAATTCCGTGTTTGCAAAATATCGTTTCTCGCCGAACGCGATAAAGGTCGACAGCTTTCAATTGTGTCTACTGCATGTAGAACGCTTCGTGCCTGTGACATTTTAAGTCCGACATGGAGTAGCGAACGGCTAATAGATGTAGTTAGTTCTACACCGGTTACTTAAATATTTCAAAAAAATATCCATTAACGTGCATAAAAGCTCACATACTTACTGAAAACCCAACTATTTAAACAGTTATCCATACTTCAGTTAATACCATTGTACACACTGTTAGAAAGATCACAAAGTATCCCCTTACATTATTTTATAAATAACAAAAAACTATAACTATCCCACAACGTCTTAGAGTTAATTTCCACCACATAACCTCAAACAACGTGTCAGTGCTAAACATTTCGTACCTCGTAGTTTCGTAGTGGGTGACAGATTTTAAAAATAAACACAAAACATGAAATAACAAAATAACTAGCTTGATGTATGCGTTCAATATCAAGAGAAAGCAAAGTAAAATATTTAAAAGTAGCGTCAATCGCATGCACAAAGAAACTGATGTAGATACAGACAACAGGTAGGTGTCAGGAGCAGTAGGGGAATTGTCCCGCACAAGCCCCATCCTCTAGGCTCGAGGATTGATAGAGATAGATGTTGATGTTGATACCGGTGCACTGGACAAAGGAATAAGCTGTGGCACAGGCAAGTGCAATCAAAACATGTAATATTTGTGGAAAAGGACTTGATAATTTCAATACACGTAAATTGAAAGTTAATGTTAGATACTTTTGCATCTTCTGAAACCGAACTAAGCTAATAGCTTCTTTAAGTAATGCACCGCTTGACGCATCTGTTTTAAGAGTTGCCGCACTAACGTATTTAAATCGTCTTATTATTTTACTGTCCGGTGTTTTTCTCTTAAGTGTCTTGTGTATTTAATTAATATTTTTTGTGAAATACAGCGTGATTAAACAAAATATGGCGTATTATTCAAACAGTGAACAGGTTGACATGCTAAAAGCATATTTGTTAAGTAAGTAGTGTTCAGTGATAGTGATAAAAATAACGTATTGTGATAAATCAGTCGGAGTGTAGTAAAAATGGATAATGAACAAATTCTGGGTAATATGATTGTGAGTAGAGAATCTGGTTTATATTTTCAATTTATTAGAGAGAAATAGAAATAGCAAAGGGGAGGAGATGATCATTAATATATTTCAATCATTCTTTGACATGTCTAAACATTCTAGTGTAACACTGGCAACGCTGTGGAATGCACTGAACCAGCGGTCCTCAACAAGTTTTCTATTGAAAAATCACGAAATTTATCTAAAATTTGACTTTTTCATTCCTGATTTTTTTGTAAAAAGACTATTAATTATGTGTTCTATACAGTGAACTGTACTGCTGGTTAAAATATTTGTACTTATTTAAGGTTCACCCTGTATAGTTCTGAACATTTCATGTTTTGTTTGAAACTGTTTCGAGGCAACTACCTCCACCACTCTGCCCATATTTATAATTAAATAGTTGTTTCAATAACAAATTCATGCAAACAAGTAACTATTTGATCACAGATTTGCATCAGACATGTTGTAACTGCTATTAATACTTAATACCGATGTAATTACCAGTTTTATTCGTGTGGATACATTTAGTTTGTCAAACAAATTGCTCGGACTATCGTAATTATGTGACACGAAATACTTTCGTTGCGTTGTTAGTGGCGAGCAAAAAATATTTTCCATTAGAGAAAAACTAGAAGAGATGAAATCGAGATTTACAAAATATTTGTAAATGCTTCAGGAGTACATAATAAATTTAACAAACATACTATATAAAGAATGTTACTCCGTAAGAATAAGAAATGAGTAGTTCTCAGACTGGCCTAAATGGAAATTGGTACACTCGGTATATTGTTATTTGGTAATGAGTAATGACTATGCTGTGGCAATGACTAGCCTATTTTCCTGCACTTACTGACCCGACGTAAAACTGAGTGGATGACAGACATGCCGACATTATTTTCCCATTAAAAGAATTAATGAAATAATAAGACTAGATGATAATAGTCCAGATAAGGAGGAAGACAGGCCTCAAATTAATTCAAATATATTGAATAAATGCTTCATGTGAACGATAAGAAATAGGGGTATATGTGTTTATTGATAACCAGCTGAAATAGAACTCGAAAATTGCTATTAGACTTCCTTATACAAATTCCTGGCGGAATAAACAATAACAATAATAATTAGTCAGGCGATAGCATGTACGGTATTTATTTCTGGTAATGTTAACTACGAGGGAAATATTGGCGTTTAAATATTATTTATTTAATACGCATTTAAATTTATGTGTTAGTTGTGTTACAGATCTACTAACACAAATTAAAATATGCAGATATAGGAAAATAAGCAGTGTTTTGGGTGGTACCCTAGTTTTTCTTAGATATCCTCCGAGATAATAAAAAAAGTGTAAAAATAAACTTTCCAGGACATTTTTTAAAGTATTTTCTTCGTTATATGTAGTAGGAATGATGCATGGCGTACTTACAATACCGAAGCAGGAAAAACAATGTAACTAATACAAAATATGAAAACGATATCTCCAAAAATGTAAAACATAAATATCTCAAATGTCACAGACGTGTAATTGATTGAACGTTATGCTAAATGAAAAACAACTAAATAAATACTAATCCAAATTAATTTTTCTTCAATAAAAGCTAGCTTTGAAGAATGTCAAAAATAACTCATATCTCGAAAATTATAAAAGATAAGTGTTACGTATCGTTAAAAAGCTCTTTTTGGAGCATTTTAATTGATACATACTTGTCAGAAATAAGGGAGTTTGCTAAAGTGTCTTATTGAAATTGGACAAAATAAATTATGTTGGCACAATAATAGGTCAAGTTCAACGTCTCCTACTATGTATCTCTAAAACGGTAAAATATAGATGTTATATATCGTTGAAAATTAATTTCCAACGCATTTCAACGTAGTAGACACATAGAGAAAGCGTGAATTTTGAAAACAAATCACAATTTTTACCCTTGCATTACTGTGAAGAGAACAAATGACAGACAACTATAAATAATGTTTTACGAACATTTTGAGATAAACAGCACGAAAATATAAAAGATAAACACCACGTGAGAAAATAATTATCGTACGGCAGAACTGAAAAATAAAAATTAACTTATAAAATTTCGATAAATTTGATTCATATTTTTCGAGATAAAATTAAAATTATTTTATAGAAACTGAAACTATAGCTTATTATCCTGTTTTTCCACATTGATACAAAGTGAATTATATAGAAGCTAATATATTGCAGTCAATTTTTCCACGCCTACTGCGAATAACATAACATAATTTACCTATATCTCGAAAACAGCAAACGATAAGTGATATAAATCGTCGACGAGTTATTTTCAATGCATTTTCGATGGCACACAAACACCATGACAATGTAAAAGATAAACACCACGAGATATGTCACTAAATACATGATAGCCTAACTAATAAAACTGAAAAATAAACTGTCAAAATTAATTCGCTAAATTTCAATATTTTTCGAGATAAAATTAATATTGTTTTATAGAAACCGACACTGTAGCTTATCATTCTGTTTCTCCATATTGATACAAAGTACATTATGTAGAATCCGATAGATTGCAGTCAATTTTTCCACGCCTACTGTGAATAACATAACATAATTTACCTATATCTCGAAAACAGCAAACGATAAGTGATATAAATCGTCGACGAGTTATTTTCAATGCATTTTCGATGGTACACAAACACCACGACAATTTAAAAGATACACACCACGAGATATGTCACTAAGTACATGATAGCCTAACTAATAAAACTGAAAAATAAACTGTCAAAATTAATTCGCTAAATTTTCATATTTTTCGAGATAAAATTAATATTGTTTTATAGAAACCGACACTGTAGCTTATCATTCTGTTTCTCCATATTGATACAAAGTAAATTATATAGAAGCTGATAGATTGCAGTCAATTTTTCCACGCCTACTGCGAATAACACAACATAATTTACCTATATCTCGAAAACAGCAAATGATAAGTGATATAAATCGTCGATGAGTTATTTTCAATGCATTTTCGATGGTACACAAACACCACGACAATATAAAAGATAAACACCACGAGATATGTCACTAAATACATGATAGCCTAACTAATAAAACTGAAAAATAAACTGTCAAAATTAATTCGCTAAATTTCAATATTTTTCGAGATAAAATTAATATTGTTTTATAGAAACCGACACTGTAGCTTATCATTCTGTTTCTCCATATTGATACAAAGTACATTATGTAGAAGCCGATAGATTGCAGTCAATTTTTCCACGCCTACTGTGAATAACATAACATAATTTACCTATATCTCGAAAACAGCAAACGATAAGTGATATAAATCGTCGACGAGTTATTTTCAATGCATTTTCGATGGTACACAAACACCACGACAATTTAAAAGATACACACCACGAGATATGTCACTAAGTACATGATAGCCTAACTAATAAAACTGAAAAATAAACTGTCAAAATTAATTCGCTAAATTTTCATATTTTTCGAGATAAAATTAATATTGTTTTATAGAAACCGACACTGTAGCTTATCATTCTGTTTCTCCATATTGATACAAAGTACATTATGTAGAAGCCGATAGATTGCAGTCAATTTTTCCACGCCTACTGTGAATAACATAACATAATTTACCTATATCTCGAAAACAGCAAACGATAAGTGATATAAATCGTCGACGAGTTATTTTCAATGCATTTTCGATGGTACACAAACACCACGACAATGTAAAAGATAAACACCACGAGATATGTCACTAAATACATGATAGCCTAACTAATAAAACTGAAAAATAAACTGTCAAAATTAATTCGCTAAATTTCAATATTTTTTTGAGATAAAATTAATATTGTTTTATAGAAACCGACACTGTAGCTTATCATTCTGTTTCTCCATATTGATACAAAGTACATTATGTAGAAGCCGATAGATTGCAGTCAATTTTTCCACGCCTACTGTGAATAACATAACATAATTTACCTATATCTCGAAAACAGCAAACGATAAGTGATATAAATCGTCGACGAGTTATTTTCAATGCATTTTCGATGGTACACAAACACCACGACAATGTAAAAGTTAAACACCACGAGATATGTCACTAAATACATGATAGCCTAACTAATAAAACTGAAAAATAAACTGTCAAAATTAATTCGCTAAATTTCAATATTTTTCGAGATAAAATTAATATTGTTTTATAGAAACCGACACTGTAGCTTATCATTCTGTTTCTCCATATTGATACAAAGTACATTATGTAGAAGCCGATAGATTGCAGTCAATTTTTCCACGCCTACTGTGAATAACATAACATAATTTACCTATATCTCGAAAACAGCAAACGATAAGTGATATAAATCGTCGACGAGTTATTTTCAATGCATTTTCGATGGTACACAAACACCACGACAATTTAAAAGATACACACCACGAGATATGTCACTAAGTACATGATAACCTAACTAATAAAACTGAAAAATAAACTGTCAAAATTAATTAGCTAAAATTTTCATATTTTTCGAGATAGTAAATTATGTAGAAGCTGATAGCTTGCAGTCAATTTTTCCACGCCTACTGCAAATAACATAATAATTTACATATATCTCGAAAACAGAAAACGATAAGTGTAACAAATCGAAGAGTTATTCTGAATGCATGTTCAATAGTGTACAAATACAAGGTACTATTACTTCTTACACTTTTTTTAACCAATTTTTTGACGATGATCTTGCAGGTACGTGTACGTGTAGGTCACTTCGTTTGTACCTAAATTTTCACGCACTTTTTATTTAGTTATTAGCAGAATCCTTGTCGGTAATATGTAAAATTCCTTTTTTATTTAAACTTAAAATACATTCGAGAATACGTGACGTGGAACCTCTACCAAATGTCAAATTTCTGCCGCATAAAACTATAGAAGACTATTTGCAATTCCTTGTATAGAAAAAAAAAATGAATTTTACACGATATTATAATAAACAGGATGGAGTGTGAAATAGTAAAAGACAGTTGATATTTAACAAACGCAAAATCATGATGAAATTAAATTTTGGAGCCGATTATGTAAAAGTTACTACATAAAAGATAAAGGCTATAAATTATGTGATTCGTTATGGAAGTGATGTATGTTTGGATATTAGAAAATTTGTGGATTGCGTAACTTTTCAAGAGGGTGATGTGCAACGGTCTAAGACAGACTTACGTCGTCGTCTTCGGCGATTAGCATGTGATAGAAGAACATCCTCGCGGGCAAGCAAACAAAAACCCGCACACCTTAACGCCGACACCGTGGTGCAACTGCACAACGAAACAATGCATCCCTACGCTCGCCCTACTAATATAGATCAATCGGCGCCCAGCAGAGCGCTCTGCAATCTGCACGCCGTAGGCGTAGTAAACAAAGCCTAAATAAGACAAGTTCTCGACTCACCTCGACCACCTTCAGATTCTGCTTGTCCAGCAGGAACTCCATGGACTTGTGGGGGCGGGCGCCGTGCCCCTTGCCGGGCTCGCTGGGGGCCAGCGACAGCCTGGGCTCCGGCCCCAGATTCAGGAGGCTCCGCGTCTTGGCATTGGCGCCGCTGGTGATGACGGTCACTTCCGTGTCCAGGTCGGTCTCGATCAGCCCCATGGGCTCCATGGGCAGCTGGGTCTCGGCCGAATCGATCGTGCGACGGCGACGGTGCCGCGCCTCGGCCGCCGGCGCCGCGGCGCTGGGGGCGTGCGTCGTGTGGTCCTTCTTGACGCTTGCGTGGACGACGCGCGGCGGCTGCTTCGGCAACGGCGGCTTCGAGCTCAATGACTGCGGCTTGGCCGGCTCGGCGGCGGTGCTGTTGGGCCGGAGGGCGGCGGCGTTGGACGGCGGCCCTTTCAGGGGGATGTAGATGTAGTCGTCTTTGGTGGCGACGCGCTGCTGGGGGACCATCTTGGCATCTGTAAGAGATTATACGGCTGATTAAGCGGTGCACCTCGTGCCGCGGGATTTATTATTCATAAATCGTTTGAGGAAACAATAGAACTTTATGGCTCCATCGACGATTAGTTTCGAGGACACGAGAATTTTCCGCGAGGTGATACAGTTGCGCCAAGAATTCAGACGATTTACGTCACGCACATGTTGCTATTGTCAAAATAATTTCCTAGAGTTTGTCGCGTTAAAAAACAATCATATTTTATAATTTAGTGTAATATACAGGGTGTTCTTAAAGTAAATACTGAAGGAGCTGATAGAACATGTAAAAATAAGGCTAGTTTATTATACAGGGTGTTTCAAAACAAAGGCGAAAAATTTCAGGGGGTGATTCCTTGTTGAAAATAAAAGGTTTGTACTATTTTAACATTTTGAAAGTGGTTTACGGGATAATTTGCCTTTCGTTGTGTGATGTGTTTGATTGCGAAGTATGTTGGGATTCAATACTAAGTTAATACAACAAGAATGAATATTTTCACAAATGCAGAAATGACAGACATGCACTTTATGTACGGCCGGGCAAATGGAAATTCCTTACATGCTTGTCGCCTTTATGCAGAAGCGTATCCTAATCGTAGAATTCCTCATCACAGTATATTTGCTTAGCTTCATCGAAGGCTATGTGAATCCGGAAAATTCAAAAAAAGAAGTTTTGATACAGGCCGACACCGGGAACTACAAACCATTTGCTATCTATCAAAGCAACAATGGAAACATCAGGAAATTGACAGCAGCCAACTAGTTTTAATGGGTATAGTAAAACTGCCTCTTCCCGACGTGCAATACTTTACATTTTATTTGTTAACGTCGAAACAGTTAGTTTTATCAAAACAATATAAGAGAGAAAAAGTTTCTAAATGAATCGGCTTAATCAAATTTATTTTTTTCTATGTCGTTAAGGAAGTTTTTTGAAAGTATAGTTAAAAAAATTGAAAGGGGTAGTTTACTTCAACCCTTTCCAATTATTTTCAAAGTTAAAAATATGTCACAAGTGTCTTTCGATGATGGTAACACTTTCAAAAAATTTTACCCTTCCCACGCTTTTCATTTCCTAGAAAAACAATAAAAACACTCTTTTTTCCGCCATCTTTGCAACGCGATACCTCCCTAATGGTTGACTTGTGACCCAACGTTTATATAACAAACTACCTTTTATTTTCAACAAGGCATCACCCCCAGAAATTTTTCGCCTTTGTTTTGAAACACTCTGTATACAGTTTTGTCGAATACTCGATAGTTTTTTAATCACCTCTTTCATTATTTACCATATCTTTAGGAACACCCTGTATAGTGCAAATATTTAGTGTAGTATATAGTTTTATTATTCTCAGTTGCAGTTTTTCAAACATTTTAATGAAAATAGGTCAATTATTTATTTGTTTGTATCACGTGAGTGCCCCAAAATATTTAAACCAGTTAATTTTAGGACCATTTTACTGTAAATTGTATGGACTTTTTCTATTTCTGAATTAAACTACACTCAGAGAAAGCTTGGAATTAATTCTAATTGCGCAAATTAAGTATAATATAATATAATTTGTACATTTAATTTTACTAGGTTTCTCATAAAGGGTAGTTAGTAATTGTGTATTAAATCTTGAGTCTTTCATATTGTTAATTAAAGCCTCCCCTAAAAAGTTAAAACCCCTTAAAGGACGGGCTTGCCTCAAAATCTGTCGATATAAACAAAGAATTCTAGCATGAACGTAACACTTATAAAATTATATTTTACTGGCTTATTTCTTGTTTCCCGGTTTGCTATAAGGGAATGAAGTAATCTTGAAAGCTTGACGAAATAAAAACACATCCATATTCAGTTTTCAAAATTTGTTATTATGTACTTATTCTTAATCGGAATGGAATTCTAAGGTAGCTTTGTTTATTTAGAAACTTTTTTATCTCGACATTTTAAATGACAAATTAACAAATGCAACTGTCACTTCCGTGTGAGAGTTCGTAAAATTTATAATTGATGCAGCTGTCCCGTTACAATATGTGAAACATGTGTTAAAATGCCGAGAGTTTTACACTAAAAGAAACACTGTCCATTAGTTTATTAGTTTTTCTTTAAATTAACAATACAAGTACTTAAAACAATTTTTACAAGTTAACTCTAAATCTTAGACAAACCACATATTTTTTTAATTTAGCTTATCATACATGTGGATAGAATAATTCTAAAACTATTCGATCTACAACATAAATTTATTTCTGTATTTTTATTAGAAATATGCTCGGAAATATATTAAATCAAATTTATTCGCCCGTCAAAATTCAGCATCGACAGCTTAAAAAAATTATGGAGTGATAGGATAGAATGCAAGTATAAGATTGTTCTGTCCTAGGCACAGCACCCCTGTCGCTTTTTAATTTTTAAAAGACGGTGTCAAAAGATTCTTTAAAATAAATTTGTAATTATATCTTTTCTAAAAAATGATGTATTACATTGGAATTTAATACAAATAAGTTTTTGAGAGTGCTAAATACGTCTCTGGTGGTAGTTTTTGATCATCCGCTAGAGGTCGCTAGTTATTATCACTCCCAATGACAGACATTTTATAACCTAACTTTTTGAGGTTAGGTTCTTTACAATACCGACATGTCGAGTCGTGTTTGCTGTTAAAACCACAAAATATTAACAGTAATTTCTAGAACACCGAGTATAAACAATATTTAGACTTACTTATTCAAGAAATTATGTAGACACAAGATCTAAATCCGACCGACCCAATTTTTTAAATCGGTATGCAGTATGCGCACATAGAACAAGCGGACTATCGGGGCGCCAAAAAACATTCTCGCGCGGCATCACGATGAAATTAATAGCTTAATTCGATACTCATCTTGAAAGTTTCTTCGCGACTGACGGCCCCGTACGCATAAATCAATCACCGCAAATGTGTCGGCGATCGGAATCAACTGGGTTGTTATTACTTTATTTATAATTGAACGACGAGTCGTTGAACTTTTATACAAGCGCAACTCTGTTGGCAGAGAATGGACTCCTTGATACCGCATTTGTTTTGAGAGTAATTATTGGGTGATTACAAGTTATATGTTTGTTCGACTATCTGACCGAAATCTTCGATTTTCAACGGATGCTTCCAGACCGGACTACTTATTCAACAGTGGCGCCTTGAGGACTTCAATAATATTTTGATATAAATTAAGCTGAAGGCTAAATGACACTTACGAATTTATTATTTTATAATAAACACAGTAACAAGTATGTACAATTATAAATCTGGTCACTTATATACGTACCCGTTGTCATAGCAACCGTCGAAAATAAGGCTGATGAACAGCAACAGATTATAACTGATGCTGATTCTACGATATGTTTTTTTGAGAAGGCGTTTGACATCCTACGTTTTATATTGATTAGATATTATTTTAAAAAAATACGCAATATACGCAAACCACACCGAAAACAAAAACCGAAAACAAATCTTTTGAGGCAATGCTCACTTTTTGTCATTGAACATCTTATGAAAACTTAATTTTAAAAAATGATTTGCAAATAATTATATTTTTTCATTTCCCTGAACAATTTACAGCCACCAAATTTTGTTTTCGGTGCATGTATTTTTATCTAAGAAACAAACAGGAGACATTTCTAATATCGAAACCAGATTAATAATAGTTTTGTACGTACAATAAATAATTACGTCCCCTGACGAGCCGCCACTGGCACCCATGCTCATAATTACGATGTTTGCCGGTTTTGTTTGGCTTCTGAAAGTGGCAAGATTATTTGGGCGAATTTCTAGACATCTTACAAATTTTCGAGGTTAGTTATCACTGCGAGTTTATAAATAGAGATTTTTTTATTAAAATGTTGAGGGGGTAACCACTGGGATCAAAATTGGGACAAGATTGTGCAAAATAGAGATTTCCAAGGGATTTCTGGAAACATTTGAGAAAAAAACACATATTCCGGGGGCCAAAATATGATGGCCTAAATCAAGTTACCTTAGTCCAAAATTTTATAATTTCCGAGATACAGGGTGTTGGAGTTTTTTAGTTTTTTCTCAATAACTTTATTATAAATTGTAGTAAATACATAAAACTTGGTAGTGGTGAGTTTTATGGCCAAGAATTCGTTGCATTTCCTACAAACTATATGAAGTTATTGAGGAAAAACTAAAACAAAATTGTATTTTCAACACCCTGTATCTCGGAATTTAGGGCAACACATTTTGGCCCTCGGAGTAAGTGGTAGTATGTTTTCCCAACCTTACAGACATCCTGTATACGCAAGATATATAAAAAAAATTCAAAAGCATCTTGATTTAAACTCGACAACAAAGAATATCTCTAAGATTGCTCAGAATTGTGACGTTCTTGGTTAAAAAATTGCTTTTGAACCTAGTCACACCCTGTACAACAAGAAAAAAAACCATAAAAATATTATTCGACGCCAGTGGCGATGATACGAAAAATGGCGCTTTACGACACTGGCTGAAACTCTCAGATTGATAAAAAAAGTGAAATTGACAGTTTCCTAGAAATAGCGATTTCTAAGTTTAGTTAAATTGTTCCACAGGGTGCGAAGCACCGAAGTTAACTCATGAAACCGTCAATTTGTCCCATGAATTTTCGTCTGTATCTCTGAAAATAAGCGAATTTCTCTGTCCCGCGTATATTTCTGATCTTGCGTGGCATATTAACCAGCGAATCGAACCGATATTCCAGCATTGTTAGTAAATTTAAATTTAGAACGCATCTGGCGTATAACACTACTATTTGTGCTCGCAATCTTACAAAGAGGATGTTGACTTTCCTCTGAAGTCCAGAAGTACTTCCTAGAGCAGGTAGTAAATCCTATTTTTATAACCTCTAGGTGTATAAATGCTTCCTTTATTTACAAGGAAGTGTTTTATTATATGCTTCCAGTAACACGATAAGTTAATCATTTATTTCGCGTAAACGGAAATCCAATACAATACATGGTTAGTGAAAACCACTCCAAACATGCCTTTAATAAATAAATAAAGAGCTATTTGATCTCGAAAAATAATAAATTCAAATCCTACAATGTCTATAGGTACCTGGAAAACAAGACTTTATTTTGCACAACGTTAAATTTTAAAAATACGTTTCTTGCAAGATTTCTGTACCTAAAAATTTGTTGGTTGGACCGTTTTATGTCGTTATATATTCGTTTTACTTCGGTACCTTTGAATATTTGCAGGTTATTTGTTAAGTTCTATACTATTCAATTCTCAAATATCTAAAATTATTTGTGTTTGTAGAAAACATTATTTCAAGAATACGGCGCTCTTAAGATATCATGGTATATCAAGAATGTAACGCGAAAAAGTTTATACAGATTTCTTACATTTGATTGACCCTGTATTTTATACTTGTGTCCCATAATGTCCTGTTGAATTTATAACCCTTTTTTTAATGCTAAAAATTGACCCTATCACAAACAAATGCCGTTAAAACAGATGTTTCGAATGCCCATTTAATTTCACAATCATAACGCACAATTTTTTATCGACATACGTTTCCGACAGATTTAACGAATTGTGGCGATTGCAACTTCCGTATTGAAATTTTTAGCAAAAGATCGTATCTAATCGGAAAAAATCCACAACGCGTTTTACCTTCTGTTAAATACACCACCACACGCATTTGAAATTTTAATGCAGGCAGAGGAACGTGATGCCGTTAAATGCAAATTATCTGCACAAACTGTTAAATTAGGAACACGGTAGTTGGCAGACCTTTTGTAATTAAAATTAAAGAGAACGACAAAGCCTTATCGTCGAAATTCAATTCAAGGCAATTCGGAAATTAGGCATCTGTAGTTGACTTCGGTTTAATAGTTTCGATGATAAACATTTTAATTAGTTTTTTTATTTATCAAGTTCCTAATTGATATAAAAGTAGTGTTTATTTTCCAAAGTTCTCATCCATGAAATGTGTTAATTTAAAACACAATCACCTTGTATATGCGACGAAATTTTAGGTCGTTAACATTAGTAACAAATTCTTCATCGCTTCTTATTCTTGTATTATACATTATAGCGTTATATATGAATATTTTTTAGTCTATTGTTTGTATTAATCTGTGAACATCTTAATATTTAAATCGCGATCTCTAGCCAATATTCACGTTATGAAAATTTATGGTTTACGTTTCTTATATCCTGTTTCAGTGTAGCACCATATTTGGGCACATAACCACTATATAATTTTTATAAACCATCCCGACGCTAAACGCATAAAATATTAGAAACCTTACTATCACTTAGCGCTCCCATATCTTGCTATAAACAACGATTCACTCAACCACCAACACCAAACAGCGAGCACTGCAAGTTCGTACATATATATGTGTATAATAACTGCACATTCACTACTACTTGGTCCGAACATCTCCAAACGACTGTTTTGGTTTTTGCTGGAAGCCTACCGTCCCTTCTGGAAGATGTTGGTGGGTAGTGGGTCCTTCCCCATCCCTCATATTTACCCAGGTACATAACAAAGGGGCGAGTTTAATTCCGGGCAATTCCGATTTTATTACAGGTAAATTTAAATCACACCAGGTCAGATAATAAAAAAAATGCCACCACAAAGATATTTTTGATGCAACGATCACAAGTGCGTTACCTGAATTTTGTATTCGCTTTGCAAAAGGATTACGTATCCGCGCAAACATCTCGCATGTATTAACCACGCTGTACGATGAAGGATGTTCTATTTTAAAATTTTAATCATACGCTTTATTTTTATTGGACGTAAAGCAGATACTATTTACAAAATGCAAATACGCCTTTAATATTGTAAGGTAATTAGGTTTTTTAACACTCTGGTTCTGGATTAAAGTTTTATTATTATATGGACAGCGTTTTGTAACAACATACATACTCAATGATCTACGAGGTTTAGTTGAGTGGGAAATTTTATATGAGAACGTGGCAGGTTTCATAAATTTTTCTTCGTCATAAATTATCTGTACAGTGTGTATGATTTACGATGGACAAAGCTTGGTACACTGCAGATTCACATTATGTCTGCTCATTCTTAACTTGGATACGGCATTAAATGAATTTACAGTCGATGAGACACGTCCGCGCCCGCGTCGTTAACTACACTGAACTAGTGACCTTGACCCAATCAGTGTATTGTAAACAAGTATAAAATTTTGATCAATTTCCTTCCAACAAGAACGTATAGTTCATATATAAAAAAGTGTCAATTAATATTAAAAAATGTTATACTCGATGAAAGTTAAATGTTAGCACCAAATACAGTGTTTTCAGAAAACGTGCCTTAATTTCAGGCGGTAATACATACAAAATTGTCTACTATAGACCGTTTTTTGTTTTGACAAGGCGTCGGTAATTTTAAAACGTCATATTTTTGCTACTTCTTTCCAAAAAATAGTGTAATGCAATGAATTTTGATACAAGTTTTTGATGAAGCAACTTAGACATTGTTAGTTTAGCTTAAAAGAAATAAATAAAATGATTAATCGAAATCTAGCTAAGTTTTATACAGATTATGTGAAAGAAAAATATAGAAAACAATATGATTAAAAACTCGTGCCCTATTATTAATAATTTAGAAGTTACAGGGCGTTGAAAAACTAGTATTAAAATTATATCTACTATTTACTAGGTTTAATACAAAATATTAAACTTTATTTTTTTGTTTTTTACTGTACTTTATTTTTAAACTAAGAGGAGTGATTTAAATTTCTCGCGCTTAAACACTAGCTAGTTATTGGTTAATTTGTCGTCAAGTTTACATAGCTTCACATGAATTCATGTTTATTGTCAATGTCAATGCTGTCAGCTACTATCATTTAAAATGTCAGTTATATTTGACTAAGATTAACGTTGCCACTTCGTTGATTATTTTGTGTTTATTCTCCCTCCTCGTTAATCCTAAAGCAAATCGAATAGTTCATTTCATAACTCAGCAACGAATTGTATTGCTTTATGTGTATTTTCTCTTTTTTTCAAATTTACCGCCAAAATGGTCTAGTTATATTTTCTAGTTCTTTTTCCTGTGTATATATGACTTCTTCATTTACTCCTCTTAGTTTAAAAATAAAGTATAGTGAGTAGTGACGCTAATAGTTCACAAAGAAAAGTCAGGCCTAGCCTGCTTGCCCCCCCTTAGTTACGCCCCTGGCGTAATGTTATTAATTCACTAGCCTACCAAATTAAACGCATCCGTATTTTTAAACGTATAAACATTAGTCCATTAACTAGTCCAGTGTCAAATATATTTTGAATTTTAAACGTTAATATTTAATTTTAGCTAACAACTTGCAATTTATTAGTTTTCCCGAAGGTTTTGTTTGTCTTCCACCTCCAAAATTAAATCTTTGGTTCCTTTTTAACAATACAGAAACCGTAATGTCGTTTAAAATTGAATATATTGTTTCATTAACACTGTCAATAATAGTTAGAACAAAAAAGTAGCTTCATGATGATTGTGTATTAAATTTTGAGTTTGAATACCTTAAAATAACAGAAAATTCATCGTTTATGTTGCCACGTCAAATAGATGCGGATATTTGGAGAAAAATCTACATATAGATAATCGATATGTTTTTAAGATGAATCTATATGCAGAGAAAAAAAATGTAATTTTCGTATTATGACAAAAAAAAATGTTGCAAAATATACAGACTGTTCCAAATTACCTTAACCACAAGTATCGATGACACTTTACAATCAATCAAAAAGTATTATCAATTTGGATAGTAAACAATTTTTGCTAATAAAATTGTTTAAACAGATTTCCCTCTTTTAAATTCATGTTAAATTCCCTGACTTTTCCAGGTTTTCCCTGACACATTATAAAAAAAAATAACAAAATATTGTAACAAAATAACTGTTCTTTGGCACGAATACATAGTATTTGGATTTGGAATATATTGTAAAATAGATATAAAACCGAAGGAAATAAAAAAAACATTTGTCAATTTCAATTAATTTAAAAATTCCCTGACTGTCGTGAATATAGATAAAATTCCCTGACTTTTACGCCATATTCTTAAATTCCCTGACAAATCCCTGACTTTATTACACTTAAAACGAATTTCCTGACTTTTTCAGGTTTTCAAGGTTTTGCAGGTGAAAGGGAACCCTGTTAAAGAGGAATTGAAATGGAATTGAACAGAAATTGAAATAAAAAAAAATAAACAGTCATTTCCTTTAACTTTTGGAAGAAAACACGTTAGAAGATATGGTTACTTATTTAAATACAGTAAATGGTACTGTTTTGCTTTATATCGGATTTCCTCAAAAATATTTAATAATTTCCATCCTTCAAGTGTTGATGGTTTGAGTATGACAATGTTTATAAATATGCAACTTCTTTGGAGATCTCGGGTAAAGTTGCCCTTTCTTCACTTTTTTGGGCATATAAATCAATCACCATCGTGAAAGTATTACCAATTTCATTCTCACCAACCGCCACTGGCTGTCCACGAACTCCGCAAAAATTTTGAGAAACCGCGCGTATCGCCACTCACCTGCGTTCGCGGTCTTCTTCTTCAACTTGGCCTTCTCCTCCGCCCCCTTCTTCAGGCTGAACCGGAAACTGGCCAGTCTCGAGAAGAAGCCCCCGAGTTTGCCCGACTTGGCCTTCTCCTTGAAGGCTTGCGCATGGCCGACTTCGCGACGCGCATCGTGCGCCTCCATGGCGCTGACTGGCCTGAAAGCGCTCTGCGACGGCGACGTGTCCGTGCCGCCACCACCATATCGGTCGCTGTGAGGCCGGCCGCTGTTGTTGCCGAAGCCGATCCCGATGTCCAGGTGGGTGTGCCTGTACTGGATGCCATCGCTGTCGATGTAGGCCTTGATGACACTGCCGTCCTTGTCCTTCTTCAGCAGCTGGCTGCCTGCGGGAGAAAGAGACGACATGAAAACAAACGTGGGCCTTTAGGCGCGAAACGCGAGGAATGCGTGGATATTGTAATTTAGAATACAATGAATGGGGCGTGTAGTGAAGGAGAGGGGGATGATGATGAATTTAATTTAACATTATGCCAGGGGTTACATTGCTATAAGAAATTGTATTATTTTCGGCCAATGATCTGTGATTGTATTGTCGATAATATCAATGAAGTCGTAGAAGAAAAATTGTACATATCACAATTCGCGAAAATCACTGACATCTGTTGATAGATTCTGGAACTGCTGTAGGGGTACACAACAAATTACTTGCATAATAAAAGTGTGAAGTTTTGTTTTTTAATAATTTTCTATATTTTTTTCTGCATAAGTAGTACCAGACAGTTTGAAAATAGTATAATTTTATCTCCAAAGAAGAAAAGTGCAGAATCTGCATTCTTGCATTTTCAAAATATAAGTCTTGCTCGATTTTTATGCAATTTTGCGGAATAATTTAGTAATTTGTATGGTCACCACTATACGCCTGTCAATTTCAAACTGCTTTCGCTTCTATCTGATTACTGTTTTTTATACCTATGTTATGCTGTTTGTTATTGTTGTCAAATTTGAATAAACAGTTTAGTTTTTAGTGTGCACTAGAGTTAGTGTTGATATCACTTCTATTGCAATTGCCGCGAATTAACGAATATATATGTAGTATAATTAATTATTTAGACTGTCTAAAACCAGAGAATGATCGGTGTGGCGCGGAATGGCGCGGAATGGCTCGACATGGCGCGGACTGGCTCGGCGTGGCGCGACTTGGCGCAAACTGGACCAACGTGGCGCGGAATGGCTCGGCGTGGCGCGGAATGGCTCGACATGGCGCGGAATGGCTCGACGTGGCGCGGAATGGCTCGACGTGGCGCGGAATGGCTCGACGTGGCGTGGACTGGGCGACGCGGACTGGAACGATGTGGCGCGGAATGGCTGGGCGTGGCGCGGAATGGCTCGGCGTGGCGCGACTTGGCGCGGAATGGCTAGCCGTGGCGCGACTTGGCGTGGAATGGCTAGCCGTGGCGCGGACTGGAACGATGTGGCGCGGAATGGCTCAGCGTATCGCGTAGAATGACTCGACGTGGCGCGGAATGGCTCGGCGTGGCGCGACTGGAAAGATGCGGCGCGGAATGGTTTGGCGTGGCGTGGACTGGAACGATGCGGCCAAGGAATGGCTTGGCGTGGCGCGGAATGGCTCGACGTGCCGCGGACTGGTCGACGTGACGCGGACTGGAACGATGCGGCGCGGAATGGCTGTGCGTAGCGCGGAATGGCTCGGCGTGGCGCGGACTGGTCGCCGTGACGCGGACTTGAACGACGGCGCGGAATGGCTGTGCGTGGCGCGACTTGGCGTGGAATGGCTCGACTTGGCGCGAAATAGCTCGACGTGGCGCGGACTGGAACGACTTGGCGCGGACTGAAACGACGTGGCGCGGAATGGCTCGACATGGCGCGGACTGAAACGACGTGGCGCGGACTGGAACGACGTGGCGCGGACTGGAACGATGCGGCGCGGAATGGCTGTGCGTAGCGCGGAATGGCTCGGCGTGGCGCGGAATGGCTCGACGTGGCGCGGACTGGAACTACCTGGCGCGGAATGGCTCGACGTGGCTCGACATGGCGCGTACTAGCTCGACGAGGCGCGACTTGGCGTGGAATGGCTCGACTTGGCGCGAAATAGCTCGACGTGGCGCGGACTGGAACGACGTGGCGCGGACTGAAACGACGTGGCGCGGACTGGAACGACGTGGCGCGGAATGGAACGTGGCGCGGAATGGCTCGACGTGGCGCGGAATGGCTCGACGTGGCGCAGACTGGCTCGGCGTGGCGCGACTTAACGCGGAATGGCTAGGCGTGGCGCGACTTGGCGCGGACTGGAACGACGTGGCGCGGAATAGCTCGACGTGGCGCGGAATGGCGTGGAGTGGCACTGCTCGAATTGCCCGACGTGGCGAGACTTGACGCTGAATGGCGCGACGTAGCTGGGCGAAGCGCGGAATGACTCGGCGTGGCGCGTCCTATTAAAAGTGAACACAGAATTATATTAAATAGCGATAATAATATATGTATAATGATACACTTTACGAGATCCTTAAGAATTACTAAAAACAAAAAAAAAATTGATCTTTGGAAATTATGGCAACTTTCCGCTAGACATTATTACTTAATATATGTATGTATGTTATTATATAGAAGATTTGTGCAAAACTTTTTTATTTCCTATAAATTTTGAAATAATATATAGTAGGTATGTAGTTCTATTGTATACATATATAATACAAAGCAGTAAAAAACATGAGGAATGTGGAGATGTCGCAATATCATCCGTTCTAATTATTTGAAACTTTCGAATTTGAATTGTTAACAGCACAAGTGTTACCCTCAATTAACTGAATACAAATCTATGGTACGTATGCAAATTTCCACGAAAATGTCAACTCAATTCAATCATTTTTATAAATAAACAGGAATTAATTTACATAAACTGTTACATAAATATGGATTATCAATGCATAAACCGTTTAAAACATATATACAGGGTGGTCAAGCGGAACCCCTATATATTCTTTGGTTTTTTTCCGAGATACAAAATATGTAAGAATAAAATTTAGTATCGCATTTTCAAAGTAGGTAAGTATATGACAAACTTACGTTTTTTATTTGTAATAAAACACTGCAGATTTTACAGCATTGAAAATGCCGTCAAAAGAACTTGTCGAAAATATGTATACTATGGTACTTATCAGATATTTACATTTGCTGTTATAATGTAACATCACCGTAGTGTATAAAAAATAAAATCTTTTGAAAAATACTGTCTTCTTTTTTATTACTCAAATATTTTGTTGCCTTTTTTTGGTATTAATATTTATAAAAATGTATTCTAAGCGTTTTCGTATTTGGACAACGAAAAAAGTGAAATTAATCATTCAAAAATTTAAAACAAATCAATCTGCTGATTCTAAGAAAAAACGATAACCTTTTATTTCACACGACTTCGAAAGGTTTACTTGTGAAATGCGATCTATATTTAGTTAGTCCATCTAAAAATTGTAAACAGTTGAATGCTCTGTAATCGTGGTTCTGAAATTATCAATATTTTTTTCAAAAAATTTCACGTCCGCTTCTACTTCAGCACCTTTGGTGAAGCTCTGATTTTCAAGTCATTCAACTTTATATAATTTACAGATGACCTGTAGAAAGGCCCTAAACTGTAATGTGTTTTAATTATTATTTTTTACCATAGGTAGATTTAAATAGTAATGCCACAAATTTCTAATTTTTGGAACAACCTGGTCTGGCGACGCCCCTTCTCCGATCCCGTGTATACAGTTTATACGAGGAAGCAAGAAAAAAACGAACAAAACTGAATAACCAACCGGAAGTTACTCCATTCTTCGCCGCTTAAAGCAACATGCACGTAACGAGTGATGTGGGTAGGAAACCTCATAATTATAACGCACTCATGTACCAAGCGTGGTCATGAATTAATGTAATGGTTTAATTACAGAGGATGGATCATTGAAACTGTAAATTCCAATCATGCAACTGACCGCTCTAAGACGTAGTTTATTTTCGAGAACAATCACATTGACAAGAAGCGTGAAAACGACCTGAATGCGGAGCAAAGACAAGCCCAAAAAGAATTCAGCATCCAACATACTAAATAAAAAGTTATAAATTCTAAAGTAATATTCTAAATAAACAGATGTCAGATAGAGATATGCGGTTTTCGCCATTGTTATTTTCCCGAAAAAAGAGTCAAGATTCGACAAATTTGCTCTATGACGTAACCCTCTCAAAAACATACCAATTTGAACCACATTGTACACATATTCACTGCAGATTTGACTAAAAAGTTTTATTGTGAAAAAATGAGTGATCTAGTATATAGAAATAATGCAATAAAATGTTTCCTTCCACCAAAATAATATTTATACAGTATGCGCCAAAAGTATGGAATAAATTCAATAAAAACGAAACAATTATTTTTTGGGAAAAATCCTCGAACAGGTCGATTTTTAATTTAAAAAATACATATTTTAGCGTAAAATGCGATTTTCAAATGTCATTTGTTTTCGAGTAATGACGTCATCGATTTTTTTTTAAATTGCAACACCATATTTTTTTCCTTGATTCTGAAAGATCGTTTAATTCTCTATCAGACAGTACTAAAATTTTGCCCTCTTATATAGGAAAGTTTTCGACTAATTGACGATTGAATGTTAGAAAACGTAAATATTATCCATAAAAAAGTAACAATTCTGAGGTATGTAAAATAAAATACAATTGATTAAATTTTATACTTAAATTAAATGTTCGAATTGCCATCCACCAACTTCTTGACAATGCGCAAGTCTGTGAAGAAATTCTTCTTGAATGATTTCTGGGGTAACTCTGCGTATTTCGTCCCGAATGCGATTTTGAAGTTCTTCTAAATTACGTGGTTTATTAATGTACACTTTTGACAATTCGAACATTTAATTTAAGTATAAAATTTAATCAATTGTATTTTATTTTACATACCTCAGAATTGTTATTTTTTATGGATAAAATTTACGTTTTCTAACATTCAATCGTCATTTACTCGAAAACTTTCCTATGTAAGAGGGCAAAATTTTAGTACTGTCTGATAGAGAATTAAACGATCTTTCAGAATCAAGGAAAAAATATGGTGTTGCCATTTAAAAAAAAATCGATAACGTCATTACTCGAAAACAAATGACATTTGAAAATCGCATTTTACGCTAAAATATGTATTTTTTAAATTAAAAATCGACCTGTTCGAGGATTTTTTCCAAAAAATAATTGTTTCGTTTTTATTGAATTTATTCCATACTTTTGGCGCATACTGTATATTATCCCAACCTGTTAATACCTCAAATATCAAAATCTGTTTTCCTAAAATAATGTCTGATGTAACACAAAACCTTATAATTCTATAGCAGTGTTATTCGCCTAGTAATGAAATTCCACATTATTTTAATTTATAATTTACACCTGCTTGACTTATACATATACAGCAATAATTAATAATTATCTTATCTATAAATTGTTAAAAAGATACAAGTGCTTGCTTTACAGTACAATTTAAATTTTTCAAATTATTCAACTGCAGTGCCATCTAATGCCAACAACTGATTTTAATCTAGCTTGAGGTCGCCCACTTTACAGGCTTCATACATATCGCCACGTAGCTTCCGCAATGCTTCAGTAGATGGCGCTGTCTGCACTTAAAAACAAAAAATGTGTAGACAGCATTACTGTAAAGGGTGGAATTATGTAATGTAATAAGATTATGACATCAACATATGAGGAAAGAGAAAATATTGAAAATATACAATGATTTATGTTATAGAATAATTACAAAAGTTAGTAGTGATTAATATAATTTTAAATGAAAGGCAAGAACCAAATTTTACACCAGAACAATTTAAAACGAAACAGAACTGTAATTTATTATGTTCACGAAAAAACAGATTATTTTATAATGAAAATACAACATTTATGTATGTACATCATACCAAATGCATGTTTAATTATATCTAAATGATAGAATGTACAGTGTTATACTGATAGGAAAGATATGGCTCATTTGAGTACTTTCAAAAATGTAATATTTTAGGGTTTTGCATACGTCAAGCAGGACCAAATTTAAAACAGAATAAATCTACATTTTTAGAGCTCGCAGCGCTCTTAACCGTGACGGTCATTTAGAAGTTTTAACTTGCTGCAAAGCTTCCATTTTAGTCGCAAAAATTATACGCATGGGACAGCGTGTGTCAGACTTAGCTACTGTATTCGACAATAAAAATGACTCTTGGATTGTTTCTCAGTCCCGAATATTATAACTGATTTGTTATGTTTTTATTAAAGAAATAAATAATAAATATTTATTTTCGAGTTTTAATGTAATACTTAAAAATATCTATATATATTTTAGAGTAAATAAACAGTAAAAATTTTAGGAATATAAGTATTATTTCACAGCAATCAGTGTTATAATAACCATTATGCTGAAATCATATTGCTAAATAATAGTTTTATCATTATTTATCTATCAATCTCGAATTAAGTCTTCAGTCAAGATTTAAGAAAATTTTACTAGTTCAAGAATGTATAATATGCGTATATACAAAAAAAAATGTAATTAGTTTAAACGGATAACTCCGAAAGTAATTGAAATTTCTTAAATGTTTAAGCGACATTATTTGATAATGCATCAAATTGCGTTTTTATATCTTTCTCAATTTCCAAAACCCCAACCACCAATTATTAAATTTAATTTTTAATATTACTGGTCAAGTAACCCCTAATTTTATTTTTTAAGCAATTATTTTCTTAAATTTATATGCCATTTTATATTTTTAATTTGCGTCTTATGTGTAACTCTAAACAGTGTACTTAATCATGAATTTCAAATATTTTTTTTATCCCACAAGAAAATAAATAATTAAGTCGCTGCAACTAAAACGACTAAGAAGAAAAATGTTTTGCACGGCACCATTTCGAGTTTTCCACTAAATCTAATTTTTGCGTGTCACTATCAATCATTTCATTCATGTCCCTATAAAAGTAAGAGGAAATGGTTTCTATTACGTTTAAGTTGATTTCCCAACAGTGTGCCAAAATATGTGTGTTGTTCATATGTTACACATCGCATTTAAAAATACACGCCCAGACGACATTAATAGTGCAAAATTAAACCGAGTGCATGCGACAAGCGACACGCGTCAAAAGAAAGGTTTTTTCTTTAGGGATTTGCTAGGAAATTAGAAATTTATTTGAAAGTCAACCGAAATAAAAATATCACATGACTTTCACTGACGAATACATTTTTTCCTACTGCACAAAATACTATGTTTTGGAGCCCAGAAAATCTGTGCTGCCGTTTGAATGGCCACCACGTTTTCCTCACTTAACTCCACTAGATTTTTTTTGGGGTTATCTCCGAAGCAGAGTGTATGTGAATAAACCAGACACCATCGAAGAACTGAAAAATCGTATCAAAGAAGTTCAAAATGTAACGCCAGATAGCCATTATACAGGATGTTCTGTACACTAATATAACATTATTCAACATCCTGTATCTTGAAAAGGAAAAAGATATAGGACGCCGATGGTTCATAGGAACAAATTGCAATATTTTTTGAAAATCTATCAAGCTTCAATTTATGCTAGTATTTTTTAGAACACGCTGTATAATCGATGAATTTCAACATCTAATTGGGTATTGTGCAAAAGGTTAATGAGGGCAACTTTGAACATAAATATATAACCTTATATCGCAGAATTCGCGTCTTAGTAATAATTATATTTACAAAAAATATATATCGTAATCAAACACAGCTAAAAAAGTTCAAATTATCGCAGAAAAGTGGCAATTTCTATACAGGGTGTTAAAAAAGAGTGTAAAATATTTAAGGAGGTAATAGTATGAACCAAAATAAGCAGAAAAGTCTCAATAATCATGGGTCCGCAAAGTAACGGTTGCGAAAATATGGAATGTTTTATGTTTTTTAGCCCTTTTTTCTATTTTGCAAAAACGTTGTGTATTTTCTTATAATAGTTGGTTGATGTTTAGTGAAATAAACAGTACGTATTTGACAGTTGTTCTCAGTGCAAAAGTTTTCTTTCGCTATGGCTGGTTACTCTAACCCAGAATTAACAGACATGCATTTCATGTATGGTCGTGCTAATGGGAACGCCACCGAAGCGCAACGTCGTTATGCGGACGCTTATCCAAATCGCCAGATTCCTTCACAACGCATGTTTGGAAGAATTCACCAAAGATTGCGTGATACCGGTTCCTTGAGAAAGCAGTGCCATTTATTTGGAAGACCAAGGTCGGTATCCACTCCTAGAGCAGAAGAAGAAATTCTAGCACTGGTAGAGCAGAATCCAGGTATGAGTGTGCGGTAAATATCAGCCGAGGTAGGAATTAGTGGTCCTCTTGTTTGGAGAATCCTTCACGAGCAACTGCTTTATCCATACCATGTGCAACGAGTACAGGCCTTAAATCCAATAAATGATCATTAAGCATATTTGGTTTTTTGCCTCTGGTTTTTACGTCATGATGCTGAAGACCCTCGTTTTCTTGCAAGCATTCTTTTTACTGATGAGGCCGGGTTCACAAGAAATGGAGTGTTTAATTTTCACAATACGCATATGTGGGCCGACGAAAATCCTCATGCTCTAATAGAATCTGTACATCAGGCACGTTTTTCATTAAACATTTGGACGGGTATTGTAGGTGACAGGTGCTGCTTACCTCAACTTTCTGCAGAACACACTGTATGAGTTTTTCGAAGACATTCCTTTGAACCAGAGGCAACAAATGTAATTCCAGCATAATGGTGCTCCAGCTCATTTTTCCATGGCCGTTAGAGAGCACTTACACCAAACTTTTCCACATAGATGGGTAGGAAGGGCCGGACCTGTTTTATGGCCTCCAAGATCGCCTAATCTGAACCCTCTAGATTTCTTTGTTTCGGGATATTTGAAGACATTAGTGTATGGTACTTCTGTAAATAATGGAAGAGCTGCAGCTACGCATTAATCAAAAGTGTCAAGAAATCCAAACCAAGGAGGGTGTTTTCGAAAGAGTTCGAATATCGTTGAGACGAAGATGTCGTGCCTGCTTGGAAATGGACGGAGGGCACTTTGAACATCTTCTGTAACTTTGTTTTTTGTTTGTCAAAAACTTCCTTTGTCAGTTTATTCCTAATAAAATAAAATGCTTGAAAAACGAATAGTGGTCCATATCTCCGCAACCGTTACTTTGCGGACCCATGTTTATTAAGACTTTTCTGCTTATTTTGGTTCATACTATTACCTCCTGAAATATTTTATACTCTTTTTTTAACACCCAGTATCAACAAGAAAAATAATATGAATTTTGTTCCATCGATTTTACGACACACTGTATAACTAAAGCTACGGCTACAAACCAATCATGGATTGATATATTATTCAACAATACAGTTATTAAATTTTACATATCGATTATTTGGTTTGGCATCTAAGTGGTCTGCTTAAAAACGCGAAGACAGATTTTCATTCACACCCACCGAGTGTCTATTTTTGTTACAAATGGCACAGTCGAGAAATCGTACGCTTTAATTCCAGCCGGTATTATTAGAAATTTACGAATTCGGATCGGATTTATTAGGCGTTTCCTGTGGAGACTGGTAAAGGGTTCACGAAAAAAAGGGGTCCCGTCACGCTCGACTTACGAATAATAAAGGTACAGGATGTTTCGCAATTGGCCAAGGAACAATAATTGAAAATTAAAAAAGATAAAAACGGGTAAATATTAAGTCGCATTGCTTTGTATTCATGCAAGACAGCAAATAATAGGACTTCCTTTCCTGGTCACTATGTACTTGTACTGTAATAATTACAATATGAGGATAAATATACAGGGTGATTCTAAACTTATCTAAAATAATTTGGGAATAGAAACGTTATGAAAAAATAGAGTCAATATTGTAAAAAAAATTGTAAAATCCTTATAGTTTCAGAGAAAAAATTATTGAACTTCTAGAAGTTTCAACCTTTACATCACTGTGGTGTCTAGCCAGACGATTTCAAATATCCGATTACTCAGCGTATTAACATTTTTGTGGTGTAAGTTACTTTTTCAAATAACAAAAATGGTTTACGTGTACAGCAACTCTCAGTTGATGGATATCATTTTAATTCACGGTGAAGCGAAAATGCTTTAGCAGAATGATTTCCCGATAAACATGTGCCAAATGCAGCTACTTTTACAACGGGATGCAGTGAGTGCAAGTATAGTGAAAACGCTGGCGTGACACAGGAAATTTGTAAGTGAATCGTGGAAGACATGGGGGTTCAGGGCGGCCACGGCCTATTGTGGCAGTGTGGGGTATCATCCACGAGGCTCAATTATATCCGTTCAATATCTGTTCAAGCATTAATACCAATGGATTGGACGAGAAAATAATGGGACGTAGCCAAACTTAATCAAAAGTAGATTTTTTATTTGGGGGTCAGAACCCCCCCCATGAGTTGGGTTGGTTGGGTCATATAGGTAATGTCTCACTACAAACCTGCAATCACTCTATTCGCCAAGATTTAGCAACGCGGTCAGTGAACTAGATCTCCTACGGCAACCTTACATTAGGATTCATCTGCATTAAATCATTTAAAAATTAAAGGATATGGATAAGTATTTAGAAAAACACGACAAAAATAGGGACAATGGAGACCTCGGAAAAGGACCATCTCGCGGCCAAAAAAAGCAAAGCGCCTCTGCACCTATCGACCAACGTGGCAGACTGAGTATATTTGGCTAATAAAAGGTTCAAACAATTTTTCTGCAAGATGTCTAGTGTGCAAAAAGGATTTTTCAATTAGTCACGGTGGCCTTAGTGATGTCAAACAACACTCTAATACCAAAGAGCATAGAACACGCGAAAATGTCGAAATCTTCAAGTTTTAACAAAATTTGTTGCAAACAAAACATATTCAAGAAACTATCGATGTTACTGCAGCAGAGCTTGGGCAAATCTACCACTGCGTTAAGCATAGTCAATCTTACAATTCGTTAGATTATGGGCTCAAACTTTTACCAAAAATTATAAAAGATTCTGAACTACTAAAAAAAATATTGTCACAGAATTTGCCCCGATCGCCCCTACGCGATTAGACTTATTTTAAGCAATTTGACCTTGAAAATTTCAAAATTTTCGCCTGCGGCGCTAACCTCCCTCCCCTCTTCAACTGATATAATAAAAAAATAATGTGTCCCGTATCTTAAAATTCAACCCTGCAACCCTGCCTGCAACTAAATTCTAATTTTATTTTTGTCATTTTTGTAACAAATATTGTTCGTACTTGTTTATTATTTACATGTTTATGATGAGATTTTTTTTTATTTACTTTTTATTGTTTCAATTTATTAAAAATTATTTATTTTTTTTATTAAAAAAATTTAGTTTGAAATACTTTGTTCACTGAACCCCCCCCCCCATGTCAACTTTCTGGCTACGCCACTGGACGTTATATATATTGATTTTACTTCGGTACCTTCTAATATTTGCAGGTGGCATGAGATAACATTCTTGTTATTTGTTAAACTCTATATTATTCAGTTCTTAGATATCTAAAATTACTTGTATTTGTACAAAACACTATTTCAAGAATACGGCGCTCTCAACCTTTCAATTTATGCTACTTATTTTTCAAAACATTCTGTATATTTGAAAAGTGATGAGATGAGCACGTTTTTCTATAATAATATAATAATGGTATTATTTTGCTGTTTTTTTGAGACTTAATTGAGTCATAAATTAAAGCCAACATATAATTATTTTTCAAAGTTTATTATTTTCAGGAGCTATATTTGTGTTCGATGTTGAAATATATTTTCCAAATGTGCTAATATTTAACCTTGGCGTTTGTCGGGAAATATTATCTACTTCTAACATATAACATGTTTAGTTATTTCAGGATTTTTCTTTACTTTTTACTCATTCAGGGAAGGTTCCGAAATGAATGGTGAAACTGATTTTTTTTTAAGTACTACACGAGGCATCCGTTTATTTTTTCTTTTCGAATTAAGAGGCCGATTCCAGTTATATCTGGAATTTCAGTTTAGAGCGGTCCTTCGCTTTATTTATAGCTGCCGAACGTAATTTTATGTATGCAGGGAGATGAATGGTACCGTCTGATACCGTACAGCTTTTTATTCAAGCCTTATAAAGGTGAATTTTTTTTTTGAACAGATTTAGATTTACTAAAAGGGCATCAATAACCCTAAGCCGATATCACTTATAAATAGAAATAGAGACAATAAAATATGTTTCATTAGGATTGCTCAAAATAATATTAGAGTGAGTCAATGATGACATCTTCAGTTACTCCTACATTGGCAATTATACGGGGTGATTTTAACCGTGGGTAGATGGTCAAAGAAAAAAAAATGTTGTCAATTATGTTTTTAGAATTAATACATACAGTATAAGGCAAAAATAAAGGCACTTATATTCCGGACACCCTATATTTCAAGTTCAGTTTTACTCAAAAAATGTAGACCGTATTTTGTACAGAACATCATACATACAGTATGCGCCAAAAGTATGGAATAAATTCAATAAAAACGAAACAATTATTTTTGGGAAAAATCCTCGAACAGGTCGATTTTTAATTTAAAAATACATATTTTAGCGTAAAATGCGATTTTCAAATGTCATTTGTTTTCTAGTAATGGCGTCATTGATTTTTTTTTAAATGGCAACACCATATTTTTTTCCTTGATTCTGAAAGATCGTTTAATTCTCTATCAGACAGTACTAAAATTTTGCCCTCTTACATAGGAAAGTTTTCGAGTAAATGACGATTGAATGTTAGAAAACGTAAATCAATTAAAATAAAGCAAAAACGTTATCAAGTTAAGTTTTTCGAATTCCATAGTTCTTTTATGGATCACGTAGGTGAAAATCTTTGCAAAGTGTCATTGTCACACCGACTTTCTAATAAGTATTGTAAGCGACATAGACATTATTATTCAATTTAAAGTATTATAAAGAATTGAAATTTTAATTCTTATCGGATGAGGGAATATGACTAGAACTCAGCAGGAAGTTTGCGATTTATTTAATGAAAAATATCCAGATCGCCCTATCAGCCAATCAACAGTCAGTAAGGTAGAGTCTAAATTTAGAGAAACTGGCAATGTTGTAAATATTCCAAAACCTGGAAGTCCAAGCATTAATGAAAATCAGAAACAGAACATTTTGATAAGTATGGTGGATAATCCTCATAATTCTTCACGATTGGTTGCATTAAACAATGACACTAGTCAGAGCACAGTGCTACGTATCTTGAGGAAGGAAAAATATCATCCCTACAAAATTCAACTTGTGCAGGAACTCAATGAAGATCTTACACTTTTGCGAAATTCTAATGGATTTATGTCAAGGAAATAGAAATTTACACCGGCAAATACTTTTTTCAGATGAGGCCACATTTTGTCTGAATGGTACAGTAAAGCGTCAAACTTGCAGATATTGGAGTCGGGAAAATCCTCATTGGATGGCAGAGGCACATACCCAACACCCTCAGAAATTAAATGTGTGGGCTGGAATAGTTGACGACAGAATAGTAGGGCCTTTCTTCTTTGAAGGAACCCTTACAGGACAAAGATATTTAGAGTTTCTAGAAAATGACCTTGTTCCAACCCTTGCAGTAATTTTTCCTAACGATAATGACCCTGACATTCCTGACGATACCATATGGTTTCAGCAAGACGGTGCACCTCCGCACTATGCGCGCCCTGTACGAGATTTTTTGGACAACTGTTTTCCTGGGGGGTGGATCGGCAGACGCGGACCGATAGAATGGCCTGCAATATCGCCAGATCTTACACCTCTCGACTATTTTTTATGGGGATACGTGAAGTCAAAAGTGTACATTAATAAACCACGTAATTTAGAAGAACTTCAAAATCGCATTCGGGACGAAATACGCAGAGTTACCCCAGAAATCATTCATAATGTGCAAGAAGAATTTCTTCACAGACTTGCGCATTGTCAAGAAGTTGGTGGATGGCAATTCGAACATTTAAGTATAAAATTTAATCAATTGTATTTTATTTTACATACCTCAGAATTGTTATTTTTTATGGATAAAATTTACGTTTTCTAACATTCAATCGTCATTTACTCGAAAACTTTCCTATGTAAGAGGGCAAAATTTTTGTACTGTCTGATAGAGAATTAAACGATCTTTCAGAATCAAGGAAAAAAATATGGTGTTGTCATTTAAAAAAAAATCGATGACGTCATTACTCGAAAACAAATGACATTTGAAAATCGCATTTTACGCTAAAATATGTATTTTTTAAATTTAAAATCGACCTGTTCGAGGATTTTTCCCAAAAAATAATTGTTTCGTTTTTATTGAATTTATTCCATACTTTTGGCGCTTACTGTATGTATTTCAGAACAGGCAGTGTCAACAACGGCCAATAATAACGGGGTATAAATCTGCAAGAATTCAGTGCGACACTAACGCAAATATCACACTCTGTTGATGAATCGTAAACTGGAGTCGGAATCATCGACTGTATGTTTATTTTTATAGTTAGAAAATTAATTATAAGACGTAAGCATTCAATTCAGCCAATGTCTTTAAATCGTAAAACGATCGAAGTCAAGGAGCCAAGAAAATGTTTCACAAATGTTTTTTAAAAAAAATATAATGTTTAAAAAATGGTAAAGGATTGATTATATCGGCTTAATATTTTCACCTGTGCGAAACTGATTTAACGTTTATTGAGAGCAACCCAATTGTTGGGCAAAATTCATTCGGAAGTCGGAATAACTGTTTCCAGCGTAATTTTTAAATAAACAAAACTGTACGTGACTCAGCATTTTTTTAAATGGCGTAATATGAAAGGAATTCCAACGTAACTTCCAGTTTGATGAACAGTACAATTTTTACACGCGATTTTCTAAAAATGGCGAGTGGTGTATGTCAAAGAGGTTTTACAAAACGTGAAAATAGACAATTTTCATCAAACAATCTTCATCTAAAGTATCATGTGTCTATAAACTTAATATCAAGAATTATTGCGCAAAATTTAGGCGGGCCCTAATAGATAATTTGGCAATATTTGTAGAATTACCTAATATGGATTTGTGGGAAGCAGATTATTTCTGTTATTTTAATTAATTTCAGTTCTAGCACCTTTTAACCTAAAAAATGTTACCATAACTATTTCCCCCGTCAAAAAATGTTAATATTTCCATGTTTTGTCTACACAACAACACACTGGTTTAAAAATTTATGATTCAAAAATTTCATAACTTTCTTTTATCTTGCAAATACAATAGTTTTAGCCCATCTGTTGCTTACAAAAAATTGTTTATTATCCTTCCTACTCCCTCTAACGATTTTGAAGGAAAAATATGAATAATAGTCTGTTTTAACCTAACTTTTTTAATATTAAAAATAAAGCGCATTCGATCCTATTTCTTTTTTTATTATATATCATAATTAGAAAGATATATAAATTATAAAGCAATTTAAATCGCAAAAATAAAACCGATTTAACTGATTTAGCTGTAATTGAAGGCTATCTCTCGTAAAAATGTGTTTTCTGCAAAGACCAGATACCAAACATTTAAAAAAGTATTTACAATGGAGAACAAGGATCGAAAACCTACAAATATTGAGGTGATAAGGCAATTTTAAGGTCGCCGTAATTCTTGCCACGAAATGATCACATTTCTGGCGTAGAACAAAATTCAGTAGAAAAATAACATCCTTGATGTTTATTTAAATTTTCTCCCGAAAATAAAAATAAAATAACATTAAATAACGTTTGCAAAATATAATTTTGTTGACATCCTGATGCTACATTTTAACAATTATTTTCACATATATCAAAGGCAACAATGTTTTTGGTAGCAGTTAAATTGAAAAAAAAACATGTATTTGCACAGATCTCGGTACCTAAAACTTTGTTGATTAGACCATTTTAGCAGCTATTTGTTGACATTTCTTCAGTATTGTTAAACCTTATATAATGATGAGAAATATTTACAATAGGTGCATATGTTTATTCTTGTTTTGTAGTTTGTATGTTTTTATTTTTTTTATTATGTATTTGATTTTCAGGTTTACTATATTTTGATTTTACTAGATTTTAAACTGTTCTTATATATTTAGACTTTTATTCTACTTCTATTTATTTTAAATAATGGGTTTTTACTTTGTACTTTCTCTTTTGTTTTTTTTTCACTCTTATTGTAATTTTCTTTTGTAACTATTTTAAGAGGGTTTTACCTGTTGGATATTTAAAGAGCAAATAAATGAATAAATAAATAGTTCAATTATTAAATGTTTAAAATCATTTGTCTTTGTACAAAATACTATTTCAATATTGCAGTGCCCTTAAATCTATCTTCACTACACTTTGAATCAATCTAATATAAGAGACACAGGTGAGGACTGAATTGGTGTTCCTTATTTTTGATCAAATTTGAATCTCTCTAAGTCAATTTGGTTTAAAAAATGCGTCAAAGTGGTAAATTTTCTTTATACCGCAGCCTTAGATTAAATATTTAATCTTCATTTAATCTTGTTAGTAAATCACTCTCTGGAACCAATTTGTACTTTGCCCAATACATAAGGAAAACTAGCAAAATTACCTCGACAACGTCATCCGCTGACCGCCATTTTGGTTCCAATGTATAATGAACTGCAATATTTTTTCAATATCAAGAATATATTTCAATAAATCTTTAATCGATATTAAAAGAAAATAACTCCTAAGCAGTTAAAATAATTAACATTAATAATTGTGACTTTAATGATGTTGATTAATTTATAGCTTTGAATTAATTGTATCTGACGAAAGTTCACGTAAATTTTAGGTTTGATATATTTAAAATAGCTCTAAATGAAAAACAAAATACTAATATTATACCACGTTTTTGACAACTAGCATATAAAAAAAAACTGCAGGAAACTAGAATAATTATTGAATTAGCAAAGATCAGATTTGAAACTTAAAGAATCGGTTCTAGAAAGAAGACAGAGAGTGTAACCATTTTCAGTTATTCAGCGACCTAGACTAGATCGCACCAATACAGGGAAAAAGAGACCACCACCAAGTAGGAAAAAATGATAAAAACGTACCCCTGCGCTTAATCCGACTAACGTCCGGCTGACTTTTACTGTAGTCCTGCCTGAGATTCTTCAGCGAGTCCACGAACTCCCTCTTACACGAATCATTATCGGAAAGGTCGGGTTGCGAACTCGACAGCCTGACGGGCGTCGCCAGCCTGGCCTTAGGTTTGTAGATCTGCTTAGGCGGGGAGGGCCTTCTCTCGGGCGACGAACTGCCTAGACTATAGCTGGACTCGCGGTCAGGCGTCACGGTGGACACGCTATCGTCGCGCCAATTCACCTCGGATACGACCGGCGAAAAATGGACGCCTTTGGAATTGTTAGACCCGGTGAAGCTCCTCACCGACGCCATGGTCTTGTCCTCCGCGTCCGATATCCCGCTCGTGCTCGTGCTGGATTTGATGATGCTGCCTTTACGTCTGATGTCTTGGACTGACTTACGTCGTTCCTCATCGAAGTAGATGGGGTCCGGCTGGCTGGACGTCGATGCTAGGTTGGGCGTGCTGGCGACGTTGCGCCTCTCCGTGGCGGAAATGGGGGTTGAGGTGAAGGCTTCGTCGGCCAGCTTGGAGAACTTATCACTGGACGCCCGAAGGTTCTGCGTGCTGCTCACAAGGCTTTGGAGGCTTTGTTCCGAGATGGCTTTCAACACTCTCTTGTCAAAGTCCACTATGGGGGTCTTCGGCAACTTGGGCTTCTTCTTGTTGTACAAGCTGTGTTCGTCGTCGCTCAAGTCCACTCGGTTGGACATGGCTTCGGTGTAGCTGCCTTCTCGTCGGTAATTACTCATCTCTTCTTCCGTGGGATCTTCTCGATCTAATTCATTATTTTCGAAGAACTTTTCCGACTGCAAGTCGGCTAGGTTCCAGTCCTTCACCGCGATCGAATCCGCGCCGGTATTACAGCATCCGCTGCGGCTGAAACCGCCGATGAAATTCAGATCTTTCGGCACGCTCGACACGATAACTGTGCTGGTGGTCGGTTCTGGCTTCCTACTGCTCGTCCGAAGCAAGTTGGGCTCGCTGGTGGACGACTGCGGTTTAAAATTAGACCGTCGGTCGCATTCTTGGCGAGTGTCTATATTTAACGCGTTCGTCACGGCGCTATGGGTGTCGTTGATTTGCCGCTGTCTCTTGTTCTTGATGAAGTGGTCGATTAGGGGGGATGTTTTCACCACGTCCAGGTGGTCGTCTTTGAACAGGGTCAGGTCCTGGTAGCTGACGCCGAAGTTGCCGCTGAAGTTCTGCAACAAAACACGGGGAATCACGTCGAGAACGTTACTCCTGTCGGACTGTTTTATCCTTTTGTGAAATAACTGCGTTTTAAACTAAAATTAAATCAAAATTGCGATAAAACCCTGAAAGAAAAAATTATAAAAAATACTAGGTGACCCGGCAAACGTTGTTTTGCCATATGAATTATTTCTAGTGAATATTTTGGTAGTCGGCGTCGTTCTCATCCCTACTCCCTGCTGTTTACTGGGTGAGAATATTTTTTCTAGGTTTGTGGTGAGAAGGGACACCGGCAGACGCCTGGCGGGAATAACTGATCTAGTGATAATCGACCAGGGTTAAAAATGATTAAATTACTAAAATGGCTATAAAAAATAGGGGTTTGTGATAGAAGGGTGAAAATTAAGGGTTGTACGTATTTTTTAATGCCACATCATAAAAAAATAAAAATAAAAAATTTTGTCCAAAAAATAAAAAAACATTAGGGGTATGAAAAATAGATTACGACCGATTCTCAGACATACCGAATATACATATAAAATTTGATAAAAATCGGCCAAGCCGTTTCCGAGGAGTATGGCGTCTAAAACTGTGGCACGAGAATTGTATATATTAGATGCACTTTTTGTGAAAAAAACGTATCCGAAATTAAGGTTGGCGAATTATTATACATACAGTGTGTTTTTAAACGAGATGTAGCAAAAATGAGCACAGATTCCTAATGTGAAAATAAATTGATTTTTTAAATTTTGCACGTCTCTATAATTTAACGTTCTGAACAACTGTTCCAATAACATTTTGCTGTATTTTCAGTAGAAAAGGCACTTTACCTAAAACGATAACAGTTTCAAATCGATGTACTAAATCTTTCAATAATAGGATTATTTCGAAAACTGTTACTCCTACAACTTCAACAACCGTTTTCAGATATAACAGGTAGGAGAATCGATTGTATCGATAGTCAGCACTGAAATGTAATTTTATATTATGATGACTGGAATGACTGATTATGGATTATTTATGATCAGCGCCATATTTTGTTTTGTGCCTCTAGCAATGGCGGAGCAGTAGGGGCTTAGCTGATTGTGAATTGAAATGGAATTGAATTCTGAATATGAAGAATTATTTCGTGCTATATGCTGGTTAATTTTACAGTCCCTTATAAAACATGACATGTTCCAACAATAACACCCACAAAAATACACAAAGAATAACACTGAGATACAAGATAAAAGAAGAAGCCACACTGTACGCCAATGACGTGTTTACAAACAAAATAATGGGAAATTAAGAACACAATTCATATCGTACGTGCAGATGGTTGTCTCTCTCTCACCCACACACATAACCAATGAAGTATGTCTTTGCTGAGTTTCATGTGCGTCCTTTTGTCTGCTCCTAGGGTTGGTACCTTTATTTGGATGCGCAATGGGACTTAACGCATTCCATATCGAATATTTCAGTGATAGTCAGATGGGTACCTACACTAAGCAGCAAAAAAGTTCTGCCACTTAAAAGAAACATGATGTGCCATAAGTGATGCCCTCTACTAGTAACGTTAAAAATAGAAACAAATTTGAATTTCTCGCCGCAAATGATTTATAAATATTTGGATTTTTAAAGAAGTTATCTACAAATATTGAAATCGTAGTTTTATGTTTTTCCAATTTCGAAAAACCCAATACTGCGCCTAGATTCTAAATGATTCTATGGCGTGAACCTTAAATACGAACACTTTGTATACAAAACTACACGGTTCGATATCTCAAGAAAAAAGCTTAAAAGTTTTATATACGCAATAAAAAATATGCATTAGGCGAAATACCTATAACGAGAAGTACCAAAAATATAAGACTAACACAAAAACTAGAAATATCTCATTCAGTTTATTTTACTCAAAATTAATGGATTATTTACGTGCTGTTTCTGTCTAACTGGTAAAAACAATTCAAACCCTACAAATCTGCTTGAATTGCTAGTTATTTCTGAACCAGGATAATGCTCTCACTGTTTCTAAAAACAAGTACACAAATTTAAAAGTAATAAAGTAGGACAAGGCTCGGGATTACACTAAAACTTTGCACTTTGCTATTGTTAAATACTTGACAATGAAAACGTACGGACTTGAGCGTGTATTTGAAACAGGAACATTTTTTATTAGCCCTGCAGACAAATCACACATAAATGGAGCCGAAAGGAACATATCTCTTAAAAGTGTCAACGGTTTACCTAAGCTGAGGCCAAAATAAAACCGAATTCCTATTTAAAATTAGAAAAAATCTAAAAATATAGATAGTTTTTTCGTAAAAAGGTCAATTTAGAATATTTAGATTCTCTCCTTTCCTTGTTTCAATTAATTTATCATCAATTTAGAAATATATGTTCTAAGTACAATTTGTTGCAAATACATCGGTTGTGATCCCGTCTCATGGTTCGGTGGTGCGTGACTAGTTTTGTTAGTGTATGTCACGCATTGATGAGGGACGAACATTTTTTTTAGGCTTGAGTGTAAAAGACTGTGATTATTATTCCAAAATCGTTGATTGTATTATATGAAGCCCGTAAAACAAGTAATTGACAATGAGAATAGCGTACGGTCGAACAAAAGTTGATCACTTAAGGTAAAACTATAGACGGAAAAATATAATAACTATACAGGGCCTAATTTAGCTAATATGCTACACTTTTGACCATGAAACGTATGCATTTGAAGGATATACCACTTCCATAGATCTTTGGACGATACCATAGATCAAAGAATATTAAGGTTCACTTTTCACCTACAATAAAAATATATATGTATACAAGTTTCCTTCACCGTACGTTTCATTTCAATTGGATGAGATTACATAGATATATGTTAATGTATGGAGAAACGCGTTGAAATTCCTATCCTATCCTATCACCTCATATGTATGCAGTGTTTTCCTGCCGGGTTTCATTCTCATAAAAATTATTTTGTTCGCGCAGCTAACATTTATAACTAGCATATTTAGATTACCGAAAATTCGCATGTGTATTCTATAAAAGACTAATTTTCAACAAAAATTATCAGTTAATGTATGGACTGGTATGCTGAATGGATTACTTATCGGACCATTTATTCTACCTCGTCGTTTATCTGAAAGCAACGAGTTGCAATTTTCTCCAAAATGATTTACCTGGTTTACTTTTACAGCGAATTGATAATGCTAGTGCAGAAATTGCAGACAACCATGCCTCATTAACTTGTTTTACTACCTCGTGGCAATTTTGAACATCTTTAAGGCATTAAACAAACATTTATGTCAGTGAATCCGTAAGATTTTATAATTCACATAGAGATGCGTTGAAATACAACCCGTCATAAATTTAAATGTCAACATTTAAAATTAAGCGTATGGTGATAAAAACGCCTTATACAGAGTGAATTTTAAGTAGGGGGTTTTCTTTTAACGCAATATAGGCTACAAAAACAAAACACAGCCAGTCCGCACAAACGTCACAAACTACAATTATTGTAATTCTCCAAACAATACATCTCACAGTTACAAAAATTAACTTAATTTAAGTCTATATCGTGTTAAAAGAAAAAAAAACTATTTAACAAGATTCACCTTGCAAAAATGATCAAACAATGACAAAAAATATTTATGTAAAAAAACATATAGCATCATCATTATTAATTCCTGACTTCATTAATTCTTCTGCTACTGAAACCACCAACACAATTCTCGGAGGACAACACGATAAAATACGTCAAAAACTCACCTGAAACACGTCTCCGTCGTAAGCCGCGAACCCCACATAGGAATTCTTCTTCTCCGGACAGCTCCTCATAGTCCTCAACTTCACATCGCCCTTCTCCTTCAGGTTGTTCGCGCTGGAAGACTTCGTCAGGTGGTCGCTATAACCACTATCCTCGCTCAAGTTTTCCACTGAGGCCTTCTCTTTCACCCCCTTATTGTTATTTATAGGAAGACTATCGAAGCTCCTCCACGTCTTCAAGTTGTCGTAGGACCTGGAGGCTTCCAACGTCACGTCGCTGTCGCTAGAATCCGAGCCCGAATATCTTGCGGTGTTGTACAACAAACTATCGTTACTTTTCTCTTTTATTCGAGGAATATCTATCTTGAGAGACTTGTAGAAATCACTCTCGTCTTCCGTGGTCTCGCTCTTGGGACTGTTTAGACTGTCGGGACTGAGGTTGCTCTTCCTGTTGGCCACCTCTAGGGAGTCGAAACTGAACTGGGAATAGAGACTGGGGGAGCTGGAGCAGTTTTCTTGGCACTGTTTCTCCAGAGTCTCGAACTGCAAGAGGCTACTGGATCTGCTGAGGGAGTTGAGTTCGTCTTCGGTGTTTGGCAAGGTCAAGTATAAGTCTTGTTTCCGCCTTTTGGCAGGGCAAGCTAGTTCACGGTCGGAATCGCACTCTAAGTCATCTGCAACAAACGAAAACACGCTTAGGACCTCGCTTATTATAAATACCAAGCTTCGGCTGTGAGTGTAATTAACTTAAGGCCTTTCACAGCCAATTGGACAGTGAATTTTTTTGTGGAATTCGATCTCTACCTTTTGGTATTATCTGAACTATGAAATATTGCAATTGTTCAAACATATTCTATCAAGTTGAGTCACTCTCAAATTCGCGCCTAAATTTTCCCTCCCGCGGACGCACTTTCCCTTCCCCACAAACCTAATACATAATTTGAAGCGAAATATTACGCTAATTTTAATAGTACAAGCTTCTGATTATCAAATTTATTAAATTCGTCGTATTCTTGAAATACTTAGTGTTTTCTACGAATACAAATAATTTTAGACATTGCCGAAATCTTTGACACCCTGTGTCTTGAAAATGGTGAACTAAGTTCGACACGTGTGTTGTGCATTTTTTAATTTACAAAATTCTAGCGATTGACGAAAATTATTGCTTTTATATATTTTTTTCTCATAAAATTAACAGCTGCAAGTAAATCCAAAACATAAGAACGCATATGATATACAATCCGCAGACATTAGTAAATATGTTTATAAAAAGCAGGGGGTGTAAATATAAATTTTTAAGCAATAGAACAAACTATGATTTTCTGAATACTTGTTTGCATGCTTTTTTCACGAAACATACGTAAACATTGCAGCATGTTCAACGCGTTCAGAAATCACTGCCTACTGCAAATGTTCGTTAAAATTTTGGATTACAATTATTGTGCTAGTATCATCGTATTCGATGAAAAATTGGACATCAAATAAAGTTACCACACAAATTGGTATGTCTAAATGTGATGCGCCACAAAAAATTCACTGCCTCAAGCGATTCTACGTACCACTATAAAGGCGACCCGCGAACTAAAACAAGAAATAGCACTTGTAGAACTTGATAAAATGAAAAAAACAACTTGTAAAAATGCCAATTGTTTTAATTCATACAGTGCGTCAATTGCCAAATTAAAATTAGAAATAAAGTATTCAGGTGCAGAGGCCTAATCAAATAAAAGTGAGTTTTTAAATAAATGTTTGTAAACTTACAGTCGTAATGGGCGTCCTTGTTTGTGTGTAAATAAGAAATCGTTTAGATATAATTAATAAAATATTGTTATTCAGAGCAGAAGTATAATATATTTAAGTTTAAATGCAATTGGGACAACTATGATAAATCGATTTATAATAGAATCGACCAAACAGCTTTTCATTTTGTTTTTTAATTCACTTTTCCATTATTTAATGTTTATATACAGAGATTATATAAATTATTTCTAAAATATTCTTACGGGTACCGCGAATGAAAATTATTATGCAACACACGTAACATCTCGGTGAATGTATGACTGCCGATACCACTTGAATTTTATATTACCTGTTTCTGTATTTTCTGGATTAACCGAACTTTTTTCCCTAAAATATTAACTGTACAGATTGTATTTTGTCGAATGTAATTTTTAGAACAATTTTTGAAACGTAAAAATATCGTCGTTCAACACAAGGTGGAAAAAAATAACTGGGTAAATCGTATGAATAAAAATGACCTAAAATGCTTACTTAAAATAGTATTTTTTACAAATACAAATGATTTTAAACATTTAATAAATGAACTGTACCACTGGATTGTCATGAACAGTACTATTTATATACTGGGTGTCTATAATATAATGATTTAAGCACATTTGAAGACTTGTAAATTATAATTGTTCTCCGCATAACTTGGCATAAATAGCTTCAATTTTGGCAGATATAGATTGATAGATTATTAGTACAGAAAATGCTTAAGTAGTTCAATTGATGTAACTGTAAATAAATTTTACAAACAATTGTCGTCAGAGTTTTATCAACGGCTAATCTATCATTTTAGATCGATCATATTGAGTAATATTTTTAACAAATTTATTGTGGCAAAGCAGATAAGAAACGTCCTTGGCGAAGGTCGTTAAATACCCTAAATTAAATAAAAAATCGCATAGAATCATTCATAAAATATATACAGTGCTTTCGAAAAGTAATGAATAAATTCATTAATTTTGAAATTGAGTTGAGTTTTCGAAAACATCCCCTGGCACGTCGATTTTGTTTTTAAAAGAGGCACTTTTTAACATACGACCCATATTTGTGACGTCATCGTTGTTCGAGATATGACGTCATCGATAATTTTTTTAAATAGCATCCCCCAATTTTGATCATGCCATTTGAAGGAGCGTGTCATTCTACATACATACATCATGAAAAATTATTGTGTTACATAACAAAAATTTCAAGAAAATAATGTTTGAAGATTTTAAAATTTAATTTTCACAATACTGAAAATGATTATGTAAAAAATGAACTAAATTAAATGTTCAAATCGTGCACCGTTGGCTGCCTGACAGTAGCCCAGACGATTAATAAGTCTTTTTGGACATTATCAATAACTTCAGGAGGTTTACGATGGATCTCTTGACGAATTCTTACATTTATATCTTCTAAATTAACCGGTCTAGTAACGTATAATTTGCTTTTTAAGTATCCCCAAAAGAAATAATCTAGGGGTGTCAAATCAGGCGATCTGGCTGGCCACTCAATCGGCCCCCTTCTCCCTATCCAACAATTCGGGAACAGCGCATCTAAAAAATCACGGACAGGTGTTGCATAATGGGGAGGTGCACAGTATTGTAAAAATTAAATTTTAAAATCTTCAAACATTATTTTCTTGAAATTTTTGTTATGTAACACCTAATTTTTCATGTGTATGTAGAATGATACGCTCTTTCAAATGACATGGTCAAAATTGGGGGTTGCTATTTAAGAAAATTGTCGATGACGTCATATCTCGAACAACGATGACGTCACAAATATGGGTCGTATGTTAAAAAGTGCCTCTTTTAAAAACAAAATCGACGTGCCAGGGGATGTTTTCGAAAACTTCTCAATTTCAAAAATAACGAATTTATTCGTTACTTTTCGAAAGCACTGTATACTAGAACGGTATATTTAACCGGTACAGATATGCTACCTATTAAAAAATGGGTGGTTGTTATACTGAAGTCAACTAGAAGTGGAAATACTAATTCCTTCGATGCTGGGGGTTGCTTTTATACAGGGTGGATCATTAATAATGAGCCATAGAGCAAGAGCGACATCTTTGAATCAAAATATGAAGATATATGTCTTCTGATACAGGCTGTCAACAAAAAATCATTATTGCTTTTATGACCCAATCTGATTTAATACATCAATTATTATGATTCCTATTCTAAAAGAATGTTTCTCTACCTTTGATGACAATCGGTTGAGCCATGCTCGAGTTATTACAAAAAAAAATAATAATTTCACATCTTTTTCCACGGCAACATTTTACTCTTCATATTTTGTCGTAAAGATGTTGCTCCTGCTTTGTGACCCATTATTAATACTGCACCTTATATAGAATACTTTGAACATATTTTTCTGTTACATTCGATGCAATTCAGTTCCAAGCACCTTCTAAAAGTAGCCCGTACATATTTTTTTTGTGTAAACCAGCAATAAATATTTTACGGCTTTTCAAAACAACAGTACTAAACATTTTGGAACCATTTAAATCTGTATCTTTTTATTTACGAGTCGCTAAAAACTCTATATAAAAAATGTATTTATTACACCTTGTACAATTAATGCCGCTTTTTTCCATTACACACGAGATTATTTAATCAGAATAAAGATTTCTAGTTTTTGTGCGTGAGATTTCGACGGCCGTTTACGTAACAGAGCAAAGAAGTAATTGCATGCAACAAAAGTATACACAACAGACTAGCCCACCACTTTCACTAATAATTCCCAGAAATTAGTTTCCCCTTCCGTCAAAACCATTACGGTCCGTTAATTCCGACAACTAATTTATAATCGGTATCACAATTAATAAAACGGTTGGTAAAGTTGTATTTAGGAAGGTATATCCCCATGAACTTTTATGAAAGGGGGTATTTATAACTGAGTTTTCAAATCGGCCATCATAATAAAATCTTAGAAACGAATTCTAGTCGCTTGACAACACATTTAAATCGAAATCGGATTTCATTTTGGACGTTTATTTTGTGGATAATACAATGCAATGCATCATTCACAAATGTAACTTCACTGAGCCAACTTATTAAATGCATATTTTTGATACTTCAGTCAGTGCTTCTGATTTCATAGTATCTTACTTAGACGCGCACCACAAAATTATATCTTGCTCATTTATCGGCGTCGTTGAGTGAGAAATTATAGATAGAGGCGCAACCTTATGGTGAAATGCGTGTCCACTTTTGGACGCGAGATAGTATTAGGTAATAGAAGCTCCTTGGTTCTAAGATTCGTCAATTTATCGACAACTTATCGTTCACGGAGATTTTCTTTGCTTGTTAAACAATTGAATGACACAGAACTCTTAAAATTGTCCGTCGTTAACAACAGTTCTCGACAGACGGATAAATCTCGGGCCCAAAAAACCCCCACTGTAAAACACGGTATAACATAACGGAACGTCAAACATGAAGACCTTTATTAAAAACATTTTGCCCTATAGATATTTTCTATTAGGGCCTTTGTTTTCAATATACAGGGTGTTAAACTTGTAGATCGACTACGCATTTCGTCATTAAGGTTGCGCCTCTTCTTATTTCTCACTCAACGTTGGCGTGTAGAAAATAACCAATAGACTTTTTTTCTTCAAATGTGATACTGAAGTATTTTGAAGGACGTTGAATAATAATGCGGTAACCCGTCCCTTAAAAACACGTGTTTTTTTTCAGTATTAGCAAAAATTGCAGAGTTTGGCTGTTATGACTGCTGCAGTTGCTGCTAAAATTGAAAATCGCTGCATGCGTGCTATCCAAATTAATAGTCAAAAAGTTTCTTTGAAAACCAAAAAAATATAAAACTGAACTTTTTTTTGGAATGGCATAGAAATGAAGAATGCCATTAAATTTGAAGTATTTATAAAATGTTGCCACCTGACCACTACATTAAATTACTTGTTTTATTCTGAAAACCTAATAAACAAAAGTGATAAATAAGAATTTTTAAAAAATGTAGTTTTAAAATAATTCTATATATTTTTTAAATTAAAACAAGAAATTTAATGTGAAATTAGATGGCTTGATTTTATAAATACCTCAAGAAAGCCTTCTATCTGGACGTAACCAACAGCATTGTCGCCGTAATTTGAATGGATCTATATTGTAAACCAAGAAATGAGTTCCGCTTAACAATACCGTAAATTCACCACATCACCACTAATAATGATGGTAATGTTAAAAACGGAAAATAATAGACATCTGCCTGCTTTGACTCCCCGTATTTGCTGCACTAATGAAATTGGGATTAGCACCAATGAAATTAATAAGTGTAAAATTAAATTAATCCACTCTAATTAATAATAATTGTCCGATTGTCACTATGTATTACCCAAATATTCTACAAAACCGCAAAACACGAGGAACAAACATCTGTTAACATCATCAATGATATAGCGTTTTCGGCCCCGCGGTTTTGTTTACATTCTATGGCAATTTATTAATGTTAATATTCTAATAATTATGCGACTATTGCCGTTATTTGTAATCAACAATTAAATGTGTACTCTCAAGCGTCCCTAGAATAATATTACTGTGCTGCGACATCTAAATATCCGACTCAGGTGGAATCCCCGGTCTCTCAAAATTATAATAATTAATTTGCATGTGTTTAAAAACAAACCCTATTTTTCAATTTCGTACAAAAAATAACCAAATAATATGCATTAAGGGTACAAGGTAACAAAATAATGATAGAATACTGTATAATTGATTTGTACGTATATTCTAGGTCAATCGCGTGCGATCCTCCTATAACTTTGGCTATGGAATTTTAGGTCGACAACATTAGTAATAAATAAATTATTCACCGCTTCTTATTGCTTATAGTGTGTTATCTAGCGTCGTAATTTTTTTAACCTTACTTACTAAATTCGTTTGTTATGGAAACTTGGCATTGCGTCCAACAAAAACGAATACACAATTGTACAGGGTGTAACAAAATAGTGTACCAAGCCCTTTAAAGATCAGACGAAAAGAATTAGTTTTATTTTTATTTAGCAATAGTAGCAAACCAGTTATTATTATTATTATTATTATTATTATTATTTACAGACACAATATGTATACAGTGTGCTCATTTTGTGTCGCGCACAAACTATAGCTATACAGGGTGTTAAAAACAGTGTAAAATATTTCAGGAGAAGGACCAAAATAAGCAGAAAAGTCTTAATAAACATAGGTCCGCAAAGTAACGGTTGCGGACACTAATGTCTTCAAATATCCCCAAACAAAGAAATCTAGAGGGTTCATATCAGGCGATCTTGGAGGCCATAAAACAGGTCCGGTGCTTCCTACCCATCTATGTGGATACATTTGGATGGGTATTGTAGGTGACAGGTTTCTAGGTCCTGTTGTTGTTACCAAACCGATTAACAGGCGCTGCTTACCTCAACTTTCTGCAGAACACACTGTATGAGTTTTTGGAAGACATTCCTTTGAATCAGAGACAACAAATGTGGTTCCAGCATGATGGTGCTCCAGCTCATTTTTCCATGGCCGTTAGAGAGCATTTACACCAAACTTTTCCACATAGATGGGTAGGAAGGGCCCGACCTGTTTTATGGCCTCCAAGATCGCCTGATCTGAACCCTCTAGATTTCTTTGTTTGGGGATATTTGAAGACATTAGTATATGGTACTCCTGGAAGAGCTGCAGCTACAGATTAATCAAAAGTGTCAAAAAATCCAAACCAAGGAGGGTGTTTTCGAAAGAGTTCGAATATCGTTGAGACGAAGATGTCGTGCCTGCTTGGAAATGGACGGAGGGCACTTTGAACATCTTCTGTAACTTTGTTTTTTGTTTGTTAAAAGCTTCCTTTGTCTGTTTATTCCTAATAAAATAAAATGTTTGAAAAACGAATAGTGGTCCATATCTCCGCAACCGTTACTTTGCGGACCCATGTTTATTAAGACTTTTCTGCTTATTTTGGTTCATACCTCCTGAAATATTTTACACTCTTTTTAACACCCTATATAATTAATAATTCACCATTTCGAACGCCTCGATTCGAACGAATCAATATAGCAACGAGCGGAATATAGAACAAATACACTAAAACTATAAATTCTACTGCTAGTCTACTTCCTTACCAGGTGTGTCTATGCAGATGACGGACCCCGACTCCGAGTCTGTGGCCAGCCATCCCACGGGGGATCCCCTAGAATCGAGGTCGCTCTCCGACCGCAAATCATCGGATGTCTCCTCCAAGATGGTCTCCAGGTACATGTAGTGGCCCGCCGATCCTTGCAAGAAGTATTCGGCATCTGAAACAACACCAGTGTCAATGAATGAAGTACCTTGTCCTGTTACTATGGGTATGCTACTAAATATGGATACTCTTGCGCTAAATCTATGGAATTTTCAGAATGTTTTTTATTTGTTAACCTATATTAATAATATAGTATGTTATACAAACATTTTATATTTTTTATATATTAACAATATTGTGTGAAACTACTCTGCGGACTAAAGCCCCGACCAGCGTTGAATTACACCCACACTATCTACCCATATATTCCGTATTATTAAAATAAAAGTCTGTTTGGAAATGAAAAAGAGTAATAAAACCCCGAGATAAGAACCGGCCATGAGCGTGGTAATATTACGTTTCAGGTAATTATCGGGTAACACTAATGCTAACAGATAATGGGTGTACATTAGTATATTTTACTGGATACATCATAGGGCAGGAGCCAGTGTATTGTGACAGATCGATCTAGTCTTAGAGCTGAATATACGAAGACGTGCCAGTACAGTAGAGTAAAATTCGACTGGTGTTTAGTGACTCTTGTGCCAATGGATATAATATTGTTTGGGTAAAATGTCGAGCTTATCAGATTACTTACCTGCTAAACGCGTGAAAACATGTGCGCTGTCTCAGAATGAGAAGATTATTATATTAAATGTATTTAATGCATTGAAACACCAAAATCCTACCAATCCAGTGTTGACGACATCGTGGGAAAGTGTTGTAAATGCCCCAAAATCATCTACAGGGAGGTCAAAAGCCGTTATAGATCATTTCTTCAAAAATGTTATTCGCAGAAATGTACACTCATTTTATTTTAAGAAAGAAATACCAACGCTAAACAAAATTTTAAGTGAACTTTCAGAGGACAATGATTTGCCAAAAATTAGTAGAAGCAAATTAAGGGCTGTCTTACGAGAGTTGAATTTTTGCCGGGAAAAGCAGAACAGGAAGTCAGTTCTTATCGAAAAAGAAATTATTTGTTGGCGAAGATCCTACTTAAGATCAATTAGAAAATTCCGTGACGAAGGGAGGAATATTTATTATCTAGACAAAACTTGGGTCAACGAGGGATATACTGTAACAAAAGTATGGCAAGATAAAAATTTAAAAGTTTTGAACAAGCATTTTTGGATGGACTTTCAACAGGGTTCAAGGCACCTTCAGGTAAAGGGCGAAGATTAATAGTGACACATATAGGTAGTGCCAGTGGTTTTGTAGATGGCGGTTTACTTTTATTTGAATCTAAAAATACAGGTGGCTATCACGAAGACATGAACCCAGATGTTTTCGAAGAGTATTTTATACAGATGTTGGATCTTATTCCTCCGAGGTCTGTAATTGTCATGGATAATGCCAGTTACTATTCACGGCAGACCGAGGGGACGCCTACGACTGCTTGGAGGAAAGCCGATATAATTCAATGGTTATGCGTTAAAAACATTTCTTTTGAAACAAATAAGGCGAAAAAGGAACTTTTGACACTTGTCAATCTTAATAAAGATCAGAAAAAATATGTTATCGATGAAATGGCAACAAATCGCCAAATAACGGTAATTGTCATGTTTAATTTACAATTCATTGACAGGTTAAAGTCACTATTGACATTGTTGATATTTATAAAATATATAAAAAATGTACAAAATCAAAATATGTACCTAATAATTTCCGATTTCAAATTTAATATTTGTTATTTTTCGATAACTTTCATTATTACTTGTAACATAGCCTTTCTGGAGCCTAACTAACGCAAAACTTAATAATCAATATGTATCTACTAGTGATTAAAGACATTTCCCTCAGTGTCAATCACCAATCAAGACACCAATGTTTAAGAACTCATTTAAGAACCACAAACCATATCACTTAATTATTACAGATACTGACCAATATTTCCTCTTTGAAATTGGCTAGCCACATGTTCCTTGCAGCAGATACGGATACACCTGTCTTTTAAATGAAGTGTGAAATCTAGCACAAACCGCTGGCCTCCGATTTTAATCGACATCGAGTGTAGGAAGAATTTTCGGAAGAAATGCAACTCCAGTCGGTCCGTTGCCGAACGTAGGATGATGTAGACCGAAAATGTGCTGTTCAAAACAATACGAAAAACGCCCCCCAACAAAAGTCTTGTCGCACAATTGGATAAATAATTCATAAAGTGAATGTATTGTAATTTAAATGAATGACAAGTGATAAAAACACGGGTTTGTTTACAGGCAAAGCTGCAACATTGGCAGCGTCATTAGGGATTCAACATACAGAGTGTAACAAAGTTATGAGCATGTCAAAATTGGATAAGTAAGGATAATTTAATCTAGCGTCCAAAATTTTAAAAAGGGTCGATTTAGGTAAAAGGACTAAGAATGTACTCATTTATTTCTTTACAATTTTTCCGGCTAAAACTTAAATAAATAGTTTCTGCAACGTCACAGCCACAACTTGGCCAAACGGCAACTTTACAAATTCACCGAGAAAAAAAGTTTTCAGCAAACAATTCAACTTATTTAAACATAATTTATTATCGGAAAACAAATCTTTTTTAATGTGACGATCAGTTTTCTGTCAAAAATAACTTGATTTAGTTAATAGAGAAGAAAATTTCATTTTTTTGACGAGTATTTCTTTAAATGAAGCAAATAGTCATTTTGAACATCTTATGAAAACTTAATTAAAAGTATTTTCAAATATTTTTTTTTTCATTCACAAAACAATTTGTAATCTGTATAAAAGTAATGTTATGAAATAAAAAAATGTTTTTTGAATTAAATTAATGTGCATTTCGAATAATGAGTTTATTTAATTCAAAAATGCATGTTTTTAATTGAGGGATATGGAAAACGAAAATGTGTAATCTTTTAATGCTTCTTGTAAAGTATATACTCACAAATGACGTTTTATTAGATTATATGCATTTTCAAAGAAAATATTTGGTATCAGCAAATAAATATTTGACCCTATACAAACAAATAATTTATTTCCAAAAAATAAAACTTTTCTACAGGCACTAATTTTTTTTCAGTTGTGACGTTATAAAACTTAAAAATTGTTGCAAAAAATGTACTTGCAATTTGACTAGTAATTATTAAAAAAATATTTATATTTATACAGTGTGGAAGAAAAGTATGGAATAAATTCATTATTTCTAAAACACCGAAGTTTCATGAAATTTCCTCGGACCCTTCGATTTTGTTTTTTAAAGACTATTTTCTCTATACCAACGCATTTTCGACGTTCATTTGTTTTCGCGTGAGAACGTCATCGGATAATTTTTTAGATAGAACCCCTATATTTTTTCAACGGATTCTTGTAGAGCTTAACTTGCGGAATTCAAAAATGTATAATTTCAACACTTTATTCCTTCAACTTTCCGAGAAAAAAAATAACCGATCCAATAAAATCGGCTAGAAAAAAATGTGAATATTCCCATTTGTGTCTGTAATTGGCTGGTTGAGAGTAAAGTGGATACAGTGAATTAATCGGCAGAATCACAAAATAAGGACTCTTCATTTTTAAAACAATTTAACAATAAGTAACTAATTAATTAATTAAATTCTGGTTGCCTTAATCGTATTTGACCCCTTAATTTATTATTTTGTTTTATTAGATTGCATGTTAGAATATTACATCTTTTGATAGCAAAAACAACAAATTAAATCAAGTCACCTCAGAAACTGTTTCTGGCAGCTAAACAAAATCTAATCAGAATTGACATATGTCAACTGCAGCGTTTATTGGATCGGTTTTTTTTTTCTCGGAAAGTTGAAGGAATAAAGTGTTGAAATTATATATTTTTGAATTCAGCAAGTTAAGCTCTACAAGAATCCGATGGAAAAATATAGGGGTTCTATTTAAAAAATATCCGATGACGTCATCACGCGAAAACAAATGAACGTCGGATATGCGTTGGTATAGAAAAAAGAGTCTTTTTAAAAAGCAAAATCGACGGGTCCGAGGATATTTCATGAAACTTCGTTGTTTTAGAAATAATGAATTTCTTCCATACTTTTCTTCCACACTGTATGTATAAATATTTTAAGGAAACAAATATTATTTTCAAATTTCGTGGGATTATACGTGGGATCATTCACCAAAACAACAACATTGTACGTTTCATCTTTTCCTAGGTTTCCATACGAGTCATTTTTTAGAATTTTATTTTTACCAAGTAATACGAATCTAGCATGCCCTTAGGAAGGAGCTCATTCGTATGAGACCATGAGACCACCCCATTCGATGAAAAATTTTAAATTGTACCATAAGTAATTATCGTAGTGATACAAAGTAAATCCTAGTGTTATTTTCTCAATATGAATCTACTTCTGCAAACGCAAATTCCTCACAATCCGAATAGTTACTCAACTGTATCCAGATGTCAAATTAAGTCCGTAACCGTAGTGAAACGTAAACGAACGCGTAAAACTATTTAGTCAAAGGAGTGCCGTTTGATTGCGCTTGCATGAAGTACTAGCCAGTGGCGTGTCGTACTCGAATTGATGCTTGGAACAAAAAAAGTTTTAGAAAATACTTTTGCGATTTATACAAAATTTTGGGTGGGGGTTTGAGCTAACGGACAGATTCAGATACAGTGCGTCAAAAGTACAGACCACTTTTTGCGTGCCAGTGTAATCGAATCACACTGTAAATTTAAAGATATTTGCTTCCATCAATCAATTCAACTATTAATTATGATATGCCAATTAATGCATGAGTAGTGAATAGATATACATAAAAAAAATACATCAAAGACCTTAAAAACCACCTAAAGGCGGTACAGGAAGTTATATAGTATCCGCTATATTTCCTTCAAATCTATAACAGCATAGCTGTTGCAGATTGAGTTTTAAGTTTAAATGCGCTAGTTTGTCACGAGGCAATATAATTTTTCCATGCGTTTGTTTATATTAATCGAAGAATTTTATCAAGACAAGGTTATTACGTATGACCTACACTAATAATTGCTGCATAAGCTGCATAATAATTAATGATAACCTCGTCATATGCTGTAACTTTAAAAATACGAGACGAGATAAACGATATTTGTTATTTTCGAAAGTTTAACTCCAAATAAGAGATACCTGTATGTTAAAAAAATGTTATTACAAATATTGTTAAGTTAAAGGCATCATCTGTTTTGGTTTCTACGTACAATCCATACCTATACGTAGACGCTAAACAATTAATTATACGTTCAATCACTTCGTAGTTTAATTACAATCCGTTTTCGCAGAAATGGCCGTAAATGGTGAGAGAATATAACGTTACTTCACGTAAATGCTCAATTACAATAATTAACTGAGCCAAGTCACTGACATCTTGCTAGGTTAACCTTGAATGTGTAACTGAACTATTTTTCTTGCTGCTGAACACTGCAAAATATGTTGAGGAGCTACACGAAATCAAGAAAATTAGCAGTCGAAGAAAAAATAATAAGTAATAAATAAATGTATTATTACTTTTTATACATTTCTAAATATTTATAACTATTACCATGAATAATACGCATCACATGGTTTTAATACTTTCCCAAATTTTCTGAACCATGCAGACAGACGTTTTCAAATAGAAATTATACCATTTTTTTTCGCTTGTCTATAGAAACGTTCACGCACACCTAGATATTTGCATATAGAATGGGTATGTGTTAAGATATTTACCATGTAAAGTAATTACTTGCAAATGTATTTTTACCTAATTGAAAGATACAATAAAACTAAGAAACTGATCACTAGAAAAGAAATATTTTTGTGCATTGCTATAAAATACTCAGACTTTTTAGTGCAGTTTTCGGGGCCATTTAAAAACAAATATTCATGTCGCACAGTCTGAATTATTATAAGACTGATGATAGACGAGAGAGATGAGAAAATTCTAGATCACGCAGGTAATGTACGTCATTACTTAATACGAAATTGAAAATGGTGGATTAAATAGTAGAATAATATATAGGGCGTTCTGAATATGAGTGTCTTTATTTTGTTGCATTACAAATTGTACATACCCAGCAGAACAAAATTGCCTTCTGATCTTCTGGTAATAGAATTATGACAGGAACAGGTTTAGATATGTGACAATATAGCACACAATAGCTACAGGTAATCGATTGTAATGTTGTCGCACGTTACAGTTTGAAGGATTTTTACAAAAACTATTGCTTTCATTAATACTGATACGGAAATTGCAATTTCGTAACGTAGTTTTGGATTTTATTGCAATTTTTACTTTTGACATGTAATTGTAGAAAATCATTCGTATTAGAGGTGTTTTCTTCATAAGAATTTTTTATTACTTCTTGTCAGGTTTACAAGCTCTTTCAGTATTGGTACCTGCTCCTGTTCTGGACACCCTGTATGTTACATAAATATATTTTTGGTTCAAATTAAAAAATAATCTCAAAAACTAGATTTCACTGCACAAAACAACTATTACATGTATAATAATTCTCTTTTTATTGCAATACCAGGACAGTATAACTACTAATGATACTGAAACTAAATATAACAGTGCAAAGAACGAAAAATACCCATTCTTGAGCGTTATAGCAAGGTTGCGCATTTTTTTATGAGACCACCACATTTTTACGTCGTGCAACTATCGCTGCAGAATGTAAGCTATACGTTCGTTTTTCGTATTGCCCACAAAGAGAAAAGATTTAACCTTGATGAAACAACTAGACATTTTAAAACTCATATTAAGAAAAAAAAAACCTCTATTGTTATTGTCTATAATCCTGTTACGTAAGTTTTAATTCGCGTTGCATATCAGTTTTGCCTCGAGCTACGCAAAATTGAGGCGATCATTTAGTTTCCATCAATGTTTTTTAGACAATAGGTAGATACTGATATGAAAGTAGCTTGAATTGCTATCTTGATAATAAATTCAAGTATAGGTACTTACTTATGAGTACTATCTCAAATTTCATATTATTAATAATAATTGACTTCGTTTTTAGTCACTTTTTTTTTAGATTTGATGAAAATTATGAGTATTGAAATGTTCCAAAATAGCCAACTATTTTTAATGAGATTTAGCATTTATATTAAAATTCATGTTTCTCCAAAACTGTTGTCGACATAGAATTTCAACAAGAGTATACCTTTCTTATGTGAAAAATCCTTACGGTTTCAATTTTTGCTACAAAATAAGAAAAAACAGACAAATAAGTTTGGATATTTGTAAGTTTCGACCAGCTGTATTGATTTCTTTTTAGATTTTTGATATAACTCGCTTTTCTAACCTCACATTTTAACAAAATTAAATTCACATACTTGTAAACAAAAGTGAACAATCTTATGTGCAGAACTATGTAAGTTTATGTTATAATAATACTAGGTACCAACGCTGTCTCTTTCTAGGTTTGTGGTGAGAAGTGACACCGGTAGACGCCTGGCGGGGATAACTGATCTAGTGATAATCGATCAGTTATAAGGTTAAAAATCATTAAATTACTAAAATGGCTATTAAAATTAGGGGTTTGTCATAGAAAGGTGAAAATTAAGGGTTGTATGTATTTTTAATGCCACATCGTAAAAAAATAAAAATTAAAACTTTTGTCCAATAAATAAAAACAAATGTTTGGGGTGGACCACCCTTATCACTTAGGGGTATGAAAAATAGATTACGACCGATTCTCAGACCTACCGAATATACATATAAAATTTCATAAAAATCGGTAAAGCCGTTTCCGAGGAGTATGGCGTCTAAAACTGTGACACGAGAATTTTATATATTAGATTTACCTCTACCGTAAAATTTTGGGAAATACGTATTTTGGAAGATTTCTATACCTAAAAATTTGTTGGTTAGACTGCGTTCTGTCGTTATATATTCGTTTTACTTCGGTATCTTTGAATATTCGCAGGCGGCCTGAGATAACATTCCTGTTATTTGCTAAACTCTATATTATTCAGTTCTTAAATGTCTAAAATTATTCGTAATTGTAGAAAAGACTAGTTCAAGAATACGGCGCCTTTAAGTAATCGTTGATTCACTTTGTACAAATTTTATTTAGACCATTTTCTAACACATTTATTTAAAAAAAAAATAACAATTGTGTACTTATCCTACATCTAGTTTTAATAGTGCAATTCTAGGTGTAACCTAAGATCTGTATTCCATTGTAATTATTTTTATATCTGACTGTTACCCGTTTAATTTTATTTACATGTATAGCCTGATTGATATTCTCCAGCAGAACTCGAATCGTGTAGTCGGTGAAAACCATACGTTGAGAATCATATAACAAGCCTTACCTACAGCTCAAGAATCTTAAATGGCGCTATAGAATCCCAGGCATTTATGAAATCCAGTCTATAAAGACCCACCCGGATGACATTCTTAACTGTACACGGATTATTATCGCGTATGTAATCCTACTGACGGATTAAACGCTTCTGTTGAAGTTTTTTTATCTATTATACCGTTCTCTAGAGAAATTTTCCTCTACACCAAGGCTTAATATAAGCGGAATCATATGTAAAACGTTGCGTAAACATAAACTGGGATAATAAGTGACATAATTCCTATTTTTTTAATCGGAATTTCTCAAAATGCTCAGAGAAATAACAAAGGCCTAACTGGAAGTTTTTTTAGTTTAGTGCCTCTTAAATTAGTAGTGCCAACAGTAGCGACTGCATATTGAATGTAACCGCAATGTCTACTGATAAATTACAAATTCAATTTAAGTAAATAAAAAAGACCCCGCAAAGTCTGCACAATAATAATAAATCATCTACTTTACTTTCCAAATTAATAATCATAGTTACACCGAGCGCCATTATCTGTGGAGAAAGTGAAAATATCAACACCAAAACTTGTAAATAATTAGAGCGACTGCTGCTACATTACTTTTATTATTTACTGTATTTGTTTTTGAAATATTTATCAGTAAATTAAGTAAGTAAATCAACTTTCATCCAAAACTGTTTTAACTGGCTATTCCTACAGGATGTCTGAGTAATGATGTTAGGAAAACAAACAGTTTCTAGGGCTTTGGGGTCGTCGTTTTTGATATACAGGGTGATATACAAAGTGCGATGTGAAGAATCTTTTACCTTAAGTCGCATAATAGAAAAGAATGTTGTTCAGCATGGTAAATTATGGAGAAATTTCAAAAAGATCGGTCTGCTTTAATGAAATATTTGTGCTTTATTGAAAAATGGTTTCATCAAGCCTCGCCGATCTTCTTGAAATGTTGCATAATTTACCATTCTGAACAACTTTTTCAAGTAACGTTTTGCTGTATTTTCAGCAGACAAGGCACTTTACCTGAAACCAAAACAGTTTTTACTCGGTGCACTGAATATTTCAAATAGGATTATTTCAAAAATGGTTACTCCTACCGCCTTCAGCAAGGTATACCTTTTTCAAATAAAACAGGTAGGAGAATCGATTGTTCCGATAGTCAGATGGATACACTAAGCTGCAAAAAAGTTCCGCCATTTAAAAGAAACATGGTGTACCACAACTGGCACCCTCTACTAGTGACGTTAAAATTAGAAACAAATGTGAATTTCTCGTCCGCAAAAACCCCCAATTTACAAATTTTATGAACTTAAATATTTGGATTTCTTAAGAAGTTATTTGTTACGTAAAATCGATTTATTTTCAACTAAGGAATCTGCGGTCTCATTTTTGCTACTTCATTTAAAATACCCTGTATAAAACGATTTCGATCATTTACCTGATTAAAGATTAATAACATTAGAGTAGGCAATTAGCCGTTTCAATTAAAATATTGCATTAATTCCAGCATATCGCTATTGCATTTCGTGTAAGAGTAAAAACGCGTTCTTTTCTCATTCTAATGAAGGTTTCATGACGTATATTCGTGACGGCAGTAATTTTTTAGGTTCGCGGACACGCTCTTAATATGTGCACTTAATCATTGCAGGGCACAGCTAAAAATAGAAAGCTGAGGAATTTAAAAACCTTTTGTGATCGCCTGGGCGAAAACAATGCAGATTGTGAGACTTTCCACCATATAGAGGAAGTTATTTGGAAATCTCGCTCTGTCTTTTCGTCCATTTCACGTCGAACGTCGTAAATCAGTCCGCGCGACGGACCTGATCGACACGGCGGATTTCCTTGATTTTAAAAGGTTTGCAGTGTAACCGTACAAGCAAGGTTTTCACGGAGCATAATTTTGTTTCCGCTATATTATGTAAAACTCGATTATAGGTAGTGTTTTTAAATGAAGTAGCAGAAATGAGACCACAGACTCCTTAGGTGAAAATAAATCGATATAACCTAACATACCTATATTCCAAGGCGCATAATAAAAAATATACGGGGTGTCAAAGTGAAAATTTTATTTTCGATATTTGTAAATAACTTAAGAAATCCAACTATTTACATAAAATTTGTAAATCGGGGGCTTTTGCGGACGAGAAATTCAAATTTGTTTGTAACAATCGCTTCTCCTGTTTTATTTGAAAAAGGTATACCTTGCTGAAGTCGGTAGGATTAACCATTATTGTATAGAATTCTATTTTGTTTTTTTCTTTTCCGTTTCTATTAGTGCTGTTTTATTTTCCTCTTTAAATAAATTTATTAGTTGATTATTGGCTGAATTAGACAGTTTATACACATAAAATACTTTTAGTTCGCATTAAAAATTAATTAACTATTTTAAATTTGACAAACAAGCTTGAATTTTCTGGTATTTACTGCAGGATTCAATCAATATTCAAAACTTGAACAGGAAATTAAAAAGGAAGACAGCAAATTCATCATAAACTCTACCATTTCTGTCACACTCAAACACCTGAACAGATTTTTCAAAATCTTACATACAGGGTGTTTTTTGCGAATAAACAAAATAAAAGAAATTATTTGATTATACAGTGGTTCGCCTTTTATGGCAAGTTAAAGAAATAGCCAAAATCGGTAAAACGCCCTGTACCTCGGCAATTACAATGATTGTATCTGTCAACAACATGTTTTTTGAGACCTCCTGTATTCTTTTCAAATTCAATTTTATTACATACATACAGTTAGTATGTATACAGGGTGTTTCAAAACAAAGGCGAAAAATTTCAGGGGGTGATTCCTTGTTGAAAATAAAAGGTAGTTTGTTATATAAACGTTGGGTCACAAGTCAACCATTAGGGAGATATCGCGTTGAAAAGATGGCGGAAAAAAGAGTGTTTTTATTGTTTTTCTCGGAAACGAAAAGCGTGGGAATGGTAAAATTTTGTGGAAGTGTTACCATGATCAAAGAACACTTGTGACATATTTTTTCACTTTTTGGAAATAATTGGAAAGGGTTGAAATAAACTACCCCTTTCAGTTTTTTAAGTATACTTTCAAAAAACTTCCTTAACGACGTAGAAAAAAGTAAATTAGGTTAAGCCGATTCGTTTAGAAACTTTTTTCTCTCTGATATTTTTTTGATAAAATTAACTGTTTCGACGTTAAAAAATAAAATGTAAAGTATTGCACGTCGGGAAGAGGCAGTTTTACTACACCCATTATTAGGAAAAACTAGTTGGCTGCTGTCAATTTCCGGATGTTTCCATTGTTGCTTTGACAGATAGCAAATGGTTTGTACTTCCCGGTGTCGGCCTGTATCAAAACTTCTTTTTTTGAATTTTCCGGATTCACATAGCCTTCGATGACGCTTAGCAAATATACTGTGATGAGGAATTCTACGATTAGGATATGCTTCCGCATAAAGGCGACACGCATGTAAGGAGTTTCCATTTGCCCGGCCGTACGTAAAGTGCATGTCTGTCATTTCTGCATTTGTGAATATAACCAAATTTTACCATTCCCACGCTTTTCGTTTCCGAGAAAAACAATAAAAACACTCTTTTTCCGCCATCTTTGCAACGCGATATCTTCCTAATGGTTGACTTGTGACCCAACGTTTATATAACTACCTTTTATTTTCAACAAGGAATCACCCCCTGAAATTTTTCGCCTTTGTTTTGAAACACCCTGTATATAATAATAATAATAAAGGTCTTTATTTGCAAAGTTAAATATAATAGAATACATTATACATTATAAAATAAACAAAATAACAACAATGCAAATCTCATGGCGAAGTTCAGATAAAGACAAAGTCTCTCTCTGTTCTACCACTTAAACCATGATATAAAATAGATACCTACAATAATAGTAATAAAAATTGTCTAGTAACACTATAAACATCAGTAGTTGACAAAAAAAACAAAATAATAATATGAAAGGAAAGAAAGGAAAAAAAAAGAAATGCTCAACAGACAACAATCATATGAATCCAAGGCTAACTTATATCGAATTAGTTCTACAAGCTGGCATATTTTATTAATTTTGAGATTACAATAACAGCAAAGTTAACCTATTTTTAAAAACCCCCTTAGAGTATCGTTCTAATTCAGGAGGGACACAATTATACATACTATATATGTTATAAGTAAAAGATCTCTCAAATAATGCAGTTTTATGCATTGGTGCTGATATTAAGCTTTTTCTTCGTACATTAATGTTGTGTACATCGGTCCGATATGTAATTTGATTATATAAATATGGAGGTTTCTGATCACTGACAATTTTATGATATAAACACAGAGAATACAGGCGAAAACGATTCTTCATATTAAGCCAATTAGCTTCTTTAAGTTTGTGCGATATATGATGAAATTTTCTTATTCCATACGAAAACCTTAAACACGAATTTTGTAGTTTTTGCACTCTATGTAAATCATAAGAGGTTAGGCAATTTGAAAATACTTGAGAACAGTAATTAACTTGAGATAAGACCAGTGACTGACATAAAAGCAGCTTTACTTTAGTTGTTAAATAAAATCTATGTGGATATAACATTTTAAGGTTTCCGTAAGCACGCTGTAAACATTTATTTAAATGTCCTGTATCTCTAAATGTATTATCCATTATTAATACTAAGTTTTTAGCTGATTCAACAATGGGCACATCAGTATTATTAATATGAATTTTTATAAGTGATTTTATTCGAATACAAGAAGGTTTACTACCAAATAAGAGAACATTCGATTTAGAAGGATTCAAAAAAAGATTGTGTTTTAGTGAAATATCATATATAGTTTGTAGATCATAATTAACTTTTTCCATTGCTGATACAGTGTCACTTTCAGAAAATGAAAAAATAAGCTTACATGTATGTTGTTTGTAATTTATTTTTAAATTGTCTGTAATTATAAGTATGTAACTACTATTCTAAATTTAAAATTCAAAAGGAGAATAAAAGGGAGTAGTAGATACCGAGATAAAAAATTAAATGTAAACAAATAAATTATGTACTAAGTTAGACAAAAATGTATATTATGTATTTTCTATTTCTTTCCGTAACTGGTAAAACATACAGGGTAGCTTTCGACACGCACTGTAGAAGAAAGAAACACGAATCAAAATCCACGAGTCTACAGTTCTTTAACAGTATCTGATACAGCGAAAAAAAACTTATTTGTGTTCTCGATCTCGACGAAACCATTGCGTAAGGCATCCGTTCGCACCAGGTAAATAAAGGAAGAGCAAAAGATATAAGGTTGGGTTATGGTTGAGAAAAGGCATTGTCCTGGAGCCAGCTAATAAATTAAGAGATCATAAGCCGTGTCGTACCAGCGGACGTGCGTGGAAGCAAAAACGGAAACGTAGTCGTTCAGCATGACGACGAGAATGATCCATATTTTAACTGTTTTTTAACGCTTCTCGATGCATCTACCACAAAACTGCACCAAAGAAGAACGTCGTTGGGATATACTTTTTTACTAATTCAAAGAAGTTCCTTTAGTTTAATATGGTCCAATGAACAATCCTCCCCAAGCAACACAAGATATTTTATAGCTGTGGTTAAGAATGTTCCTGTAACTGAATTTTGGAGAGTTAAAGGTGCAAGGTTTAGTCGCATAAACATCTTACTGGTATCAACACAGCAGCCCTCGCAGCAGCCAATAGCGTGAAATAGGCACATTTTTATAAAACAGTTGCTGTATAAAAATTATATAATTGTGTTTTAAGAGTTCTATATAAAAACAAGCTATGTTTTAGCAATGAGGTTACAATATTGATACAACAAACTATACGATTATACAGCTAAATAGCTTTCTGAAACTAAAGTGCTGCATAAACAGCGTAAGAACTTTTTTAAATAACTTCTATAAAATACTTTTATTTTTGCTGTAAGAATCCTCTCAAATATTTCTCTTGCGACCACTAAAAAATTACAACGCTTTATAATCAGTCGTGACCTCTTGAATCCTCCTCTCTATTAAAAAAAGTCTCAAATGGAACATTGCTGTCATGTAACCGCTACATATCTTTTATATAAATTTCTGGTTTTATAATTTTGAATTATAAGACTAGTGTGCTACTTGGGTCTGAAGTTACCATCGTAAGTGATCGAGACTACGGTCATTTTTGTTTCGAAACACTTTTGTGTGTAAAGATGGGATGGTGTTGCAAGGTGATTGAAAATTGAAAGTACGCACATATATTTAACGACTTAATGTCAATTGATTTATGAAACGGACGAATAAGATGCTGACCTTTTCAGCAAATAAGTATATAAAAATGTATGCCCACGTCTAGGAATATTATTTTTCTATGCATATAATATCGGTAAATTACGGACATAACAAGCCAGAAACTTGTCTCCTTTTCATTATTTGCGGAATAGCTATTTTAAACCTTAGAGTACATGACACTGGGTCTTTCTGCAGCGAAAATACGCTGCCGAGAATCGGCGGCGCGGACAATGGGTGCTCGGCTGCTAATTCTTGATCTGAATAAGGTATTTTAACGAGGGACAGCATAAATCGTTCTACTGTCGACGAGATACGTCCGCGCTATCGCCGTTCACCACACTGAGCTGATAAACTTGATCCAAATAGAGACCAGAAACACTGTAGATGATAATTCGTTTTTATATTTTATATAATTTTGTCATAAACGGTTTTAATAATAATAAAAACATTTCTGCCACATTTATATAATTTTTTCAAAATTGTTATTTATCAAATATGATTATTTCTTCATACAAGGTACAAATAAGTAGGTACACATACTATTTTATTTATAATCGGTTTTAGCAACATGTAAAATAATAAATTTAAATTATAGGACTTAGAATTGAGCACCAGTGACCTCTAAAGGTAGATACTACATCTCGCGTTATGTCCGTCTGTCGATTATGATGGAGAGCGAACAGCCTAGGTTATTCGTCAGTGACATACGGCATACTGTCCAAACCGGTATATGTCTGGTGACACTGCTGACGACTAACCGAGGCCCTTTGCTGTTTCAGGTGTAATTCAATGCTGGTCGGGACATTATCCCGCAGAGTAGTTATCCCCTAAAATTCCTACCAATTTGGAGTGCTGTTATGCAGAATTTGACTAAAAATTTGCATGTATTTCTGTTTGTATGGACATCCAATACTCATAGGACTGTCCTTCTGTGAAAGATTATATGTACTGTATTTTTTTATCTAAAATGTCTCATTTCTAGAACTGTCTACCTCTGCTTGGAGGCATTTCCCACTGATAAAAAATCTAGCCATGTAATATTCCGTTTTATGCCTAGAAGGTCGCGCCAATGCTGATAGGATTCAGAATGCGAAATAATTAAAATTGAATTTATTTTCTCTGAGTCACATCGTTAGAGCATTTGATTATTTTATTATTATGTTGTTTTTGCTATTCGATATCTATTGTTATTAATTTTACTGTACTTTACGTGAAATTAAAGTTATTTTCTTTAAGAAGGATACTTGTTCACGTTTACAATAGTATTAACGACTTGAAAGTAACATTAATAGCTATTATCGAAGGTCAATGGGATTTAATTCGCATTGGTGTACGAAACTTGTTATTTTTATAATTTATTGTATAAATTGCCTGTTATTTAGCGTCCGTTAAGGCGTAATTTGAAATAAAATACCAGCATTTTTTTAACAAAGTATTATTGCGGCAATTAAGCTCTGTGTATGATTGATGTGTGGCTTGAAATCACCTAGCCTTTTTTGAGCGGTGTCTAATATGTGAATTATTCTCTGAATAGATGCATATACAGTGTGACGACCTTCGTAGGCCTCTCACATTAAATATACAGTGCGTGTCTAAAATCACGCACAAATTCATTATTAGGTAAATAAAAAACTTTATTGAAAATTCCTGAAACAGGTGGATTTTTGATTTTAATTGAAGAAAATCTAAATATCTTGCGCCATCTAAATCTCCTTCAAAGAAATACGGTCGCAAACTTCGATTATCGACAATTCCGGCCCAAACATTGATCTTCCGGGGACGCTGAGTGTGTGCTTCCATCCTCCAGTGTGGATTATGATCTAACCAGTACCGACAATTCCGTTTATTAACGGTGCCACAAAGATAAAAAAAACGCCTCGTCCGAGAAAATTATGCGTTTGACAAAATCCGGATCTCCCTGACATTCTTCCATCATCATTTCGCAAAATTCTGTCCGTCTGTCGAAATCGTCGTCGGACAATTCTTGCACTAAGTGAACTTTGTAGGAATGGTATTTGCTTTTGTGAAGAAATCTACCCAATGTGCTTTTGCTCACATCTAAATCACCTGCTAAGACTCTCATAGTGGAATGCGGGTTTCCATGAAAGCTCGAAAGGGCTTGCAACTGCACATCTTCATTTAGTATACTTGGTCGATCAGATCTGGGCCGATCTTTAACGTGATCATGGTTTCGAAACGTTGCTTCAGTTCGGCTTACAGTGGATCGATTCTTTTGGTGGAGGATTCGAACGTGTTTCATTAAACAAAACACAAACTTCCTCATGAGTTTGAATTCTATCACCATGATGATCGGGATCATCATGAGAATTTCATTCCGTTCCGTTTCACTTAGATTCATGTTTTTTAATTTTTAATAATTGTGAAACATGTTACTATACTTTGTGATTAATGTTATACTGCAAAAATTTGAAATGCGGGTATAGTGCAAAATAAAAAAAAGCATATGAGACAAATTTTCACACCGTATAATAAACTAATATAAGATTCAAAGAACAAAATCTCAGAACGAATTTATCCAATTCAAGTGCACAATAACAAATTTCTCTTATTGCAACGTATTCATACACTTATTGTTACATTCTTAATGACATTATCCTAGGAATGAATAAAGGAACATTTCGTAACGACCACAATTAAATCTTTTATATGCATTTATTATGCAAGGCGGCACATTAGCTGTTGCATACGTGGCGCTTTTATTCCCTGGGAAATCGTTGTTCGCCGCTGTATTTTATGACTCATTAAAATTTACAATAAAATATCGACGAGTCGAACTAACAATTGAAAATCAAAGGTAACTGGGTAGCAAAAATCCAAGGATCTCGATCGGCACGGTTACAGGAACCAAGACCAGAGCTGCAAATGATTTATTTTGACAGAAAAAAAAACATCTGTGCCGAATTCATTTTTTCGACCAATAAAAAAGTTTTGCTAAGATTACCATAATTATACCTAAAATATTTCCAAAAAGATTCCATATAGGTCAAAAAAAAAGAATAAAATAAATGTTTTTCTTTGTGATTCTTATTATTATCGTTTGTACTTGTTTGTAGTAGAATAGATTCCTTTTTCAAGATTGTTTTTAACAGCAACATAACATCAAAAGTAATCTTCCTGGAGCCTATTCAACGCAGATATTTTGCTGACAATAACCAATATCTAAAACATATTTGCCACGGTGTATTTACTGTTGTGCTTGAGTCATCCTGTACATCTCTACAAATGAAAAACGAAGAAAATAACGTTCGTGCTGTGATTTAAATGACTGAACACACGCTTTGTGTATCTACAGATCACAACCTTGACGTGAACAAATATTTTCTATTTAGATTAGGTTTTAAAAATTGATTAATAATATTTGCTGCTATCCATCAATATAAATACACACTTTCACCATAATATATTTATTATACCTTGTTTATCTTTTATTTTCATAGCATAAAATAAATAATTTGTAGTTGTGAACTTAGAAAACTGAAAAACAAATTTAAACACCTTAAAATGTGCGTACATTGAGAAAAATATTTTACTATCATATCTACATTATAATATTATCTAGCTAAAATATAAAATTTACCTAATTATAAATCAAAATTTCTATGACTATTATGTACTACTATGTAAAATGGGTATTCGATGCAATAAAATATAATAGAACTCAAGTCACAGGCACCACAGGCTTGTTCATTGAAAATGTTACGAAGAAGTCATCGAATTCCAGAACACACACGAACCCTGTTGTCGATGATCCATATTAAGAATATGTAAATATACGTACCGTATCAAAACAAACATTGACATTCAACTTCTGAATGACAAAGACGACATTAGGAATGTTTATGACAAAGTGATAACATTATATTTTCAGTCAGCCTCATAGACTTACTGGTTTACCGATGAGGAGGAGGATGAGAATGAGAAGGATAGAGATGAGGATGGGAATGAGGAGGAGGATAGGCATGACAATGATGAGAGATATGAGGATGATGAAGATGAGGATAAGAATAACCAGGAAGAGGATATGTGAATAAGAAGGTGGAGGATGAGAATGAGGAGGATGATGGAGATGAGAAGGAGCATGGGAATGAGGAGGAAGAGGATGGGGATGAGGAAGAGAATAAGGATGAGAATGATGAGGGATCATGAAGATGATGAACATGAGAATGAGGATGAAAATAAACAGGACAAGGATGATGCGAATAAGGAGGATGAGGTTGGGGATGGGGAGGAGGATGAGAATGAGGAGGATATTGTGCCATAATATAGAGAAAATAATTCTAAAGACTATAAATACGCGTCCGAAACCGCATTTATATAATACTTAGTTATTATTGGAAATCAGATTAAATATATTAAAGATATGGCCTACATTGATATAAGTATCTATTAACCATTTCATGGTGCATAAATTGCTTCATGAATTCTATTAAAAATTTCGTTGTCCTAGAATAATATTGACTAAAAATAAAATAAATCACAGATTGACCTTTAACTGCTGATAGTGCATGAAATGGGACAATATCGAAAAATAATTAAAATAGTTATGCACAGAATCTAACGAAACTTCCGAATTTTTAATACTTCGTAGAAATATTTATGATTTAAACCGCTCCTAAGGATTTATCTATTATTTAACAACAACAGAATTTAAGTAACTTGTAAATGGATGGAAAATTAAATAAATTCCATAATTGCGATTATTAGAACCCACGTAGTTTCGACGTTTGCCAGAATTGTGACGCACCTTGTCTACAATTTACACAAACTAAGATTTAACAACAAAATTACTACAAGACTACTTTTTAGAAGAAACCGAGTACCAAAAACTATAGAAGAAAGATGCCTATAAATTATTCTGCATGTAAGCATATACCGAGGTATAAACTAATTATTAAAAAATGCTTTAAAGAAAATTGGTCAATGTGCTACATAGAAGTCGATAGAAATCTATGATTCAGAAGTAACTTTGCGGAGATAATTTAACCGTAAAATGATTTTACTTTGAGATATGCAAATCTCTATCCTCTTTTGCAATACAACATCGAGTACAACATAATCATGCACAAGGGCATTAACTTCAATAACATCTGTAATTAAATACAAAGAGGCATTCTCTCATATACATGAAACAGTTCCGATTAGCATTCTTAAGATCAGATATACAGAAGTCTTATGAGAACAACTCTTTCCCTTATTTCATTATTTATTATTTTATATTACTATCATGTTATTAATACAAATAGATGCCTATGTGTTGTATCTTAAATTATTTGAAACGAAAGACAATTAACCAACCCTCGCCTGTTTTTTCGGTCTTTTCTACAGGGTGTCCTAGTATCCCATGTGCATGGAGGCAGTTTAAAAAAAACTAAATAATTTCAATAAAATGATTCCTTACTGTGCCAATTATACACCATTTCCTTAGCTGTTTTGTATTTAAGTTAGCTAGCAATTTGACAGGAAAAAATTGGATCGTTTTAATTACTTAAAAACCGTCAATAACAGAAAAATTAAATGTGATTGGTATAGAGAAATGTAATGAAAAATATACAGTGTCCCATTTAAAATAAAAAAGTAAATGGCGATATTCAGTATAATCATAAATGCTACAAGAATGGTATTATTTTAGTTAAAAACCTCAAAGCCTAAATTTTGAAAATTGTAATTGAGGTGGTACTTTATGAAATATTTTAATGAACCGTCACTGTAAGACAGCCTGTATATATGACACACCTTCACGTAGGTGTAAACTATCCCAAATTTAAAACTTTCACTTTTACCACCAGGTATTCTGGTACTTATGACACTTTACACATGATTTAACCTTTCTGTACAAAAATTAAACAGAAACTCTACATATTTCAAGAGTTTTAACAAATTTTTCTGCAAACATTTCGCTGTATCAGTGTAGAAAAGGGGCTTGACTGTATAATTTCAAAATTACTGCAATTAACTGTAATTTATGAATGTAGAAAGTTGTCGCATGTGATCTGCAGCAGTTGCTTTGCTGTATACTTGCTTTATCATAATGTAAAAATTTCCAGTTTTTAATATATGTATCTAGATCAATGGTGCAAATTTAACTAAGTCATTAGAACATTTTTTTTAAATGCCTATTCCATTGATAATTTTTAGAACACTACACGCATTTATTAGTAAAATGAATACATTTTTTTTAAGAAAATTTGTTCGCTTAGGAAGATTTTTTAAACAAAACTTCGATTTCTTCGAAAATAGTACATTCCTGTCAAAAATTGTTTACTATCTCCAAACAATGATATATTTACGACGCCTGGAAACGTACTTTCTGATTATTCTGCAAAAAAACTGTAAACATAAACAAGTACTGCCAATGAGGCATACATATCACAGTACCTTATCTCAAATTTGTTTGTTGTTAAACATATTGCTACTGCATGATTGATAAAACATTTTGTTTTCCAGTTTATCACATTTGCAGACATTTAGAGATTATTTGTTTGGGAACTAAATATTTGACCTTGGTCGCGATTTGACCATAGTTTAACAACTGTAAATACATTAAGTGGTTAATTAGTTTTTCATTCTGTAAATTTTATAGTAAGTAAGTACCTAAGCTAATTTATGACTAAGCTTTGATAAACAAAACGGTATTTGAAATCCCAAATTGTCTATGAAATACACCGCAAAGATTCGTACAAAATAAAAAATGCAGATCTTGATTGCACTGTATGCTAAATGAATGTATGACAATCGAGGTGATAATATTTATATTTATGCAAACTTGTGAAAGCATAACCCAAAAGTTAGTGAAAGAATATCGGCCGCTTTTTATCATACCTATAAAAAAGAACCATGACTTATTTTATTATTGAAAAGAATGTTGTACCACTAAAAATTTAGCAGTAGTGTACCGTACCGTTAGATCCACATTGTAATTCTAATCACGACTTTTATGCATGTGTTGTTACACTGTTTCTTTTATAGGTTACACATTTTGAAATATAATGTACGCAACAAGAAACAAACTAAATATTTATATACTAATAACACTGCTATAACATGGCCTTCATAAAGGGCTCTTTTTAAAATATCGAACGGTAAAATATGTTTCATATATTCTATTTAGCTATTAACTAACACACCTCTAGCAATTTTCTGTGTATTGTCTATTGACACCAGCATTTTTTAATATTTATTAGTCACGAATTCGACTAACAATAATGCGGATGTTTTGGAAACCAAATATAACCATAGCAAGAAAGTGTTTTATTATTTAAACGGGCAACTTTTCGAAGCTGATCGCCTTGACTTTCCCAGTTTAGAAGCGCGGAGTTGACGTGGGATCCAGCAAGATGCTCTTCGACACCACATGATGAGAAATAAACATTACAACATTTTGTTGTCGATTAGAAACTTTAGAGAAAACAAAAGACCCATGACAGATTGTAAACTGCGTTTTTTAGAAAGGAAATAGTTTGTTATTTTGTTGCATGTAGTACGCTACCGAAACATATAAAATATGTTTTATCTGACCCATAAATGTAACAGGTGCACAGTCAAAGATTAGAAACAACTATTATACAAGGTGTTTCAGATATTACTGGCATCCTTGGAGGGGATGATTGTACAGTCAAAATAAATGAGATTTTTATTTTAAATATAAGAAGAGTGCCACAGGGTTTTTACGCCACTGGTGATAATGGGAATAGTCAAACAGAACTGAATAATTAGACTAAAGATATCTAATTATAACCTAGAACTATTTCTGTTTTATCACGAAAGGTATTCAAGTACATCAAAAATATAATAAAATTTTCGAAATCTCTGTCACCCTGTATCTCGGAAACGATGAACTTTCATATATAGGTCTCTTTCAGCAAATCTCATTTATTTTGACTGTACAATTACCCCTTCCAAAGATGCCAGTAACACCTGAGATACCCTGTCCGGGTATACCTTCTCATTGAAAAAAATATATTGTCACAGAATTTGCCCCGCTCGCACCCAATTCGACGACTGTGGTATCGCGAAACGCTAGATTGCCCCGATCGCCCCTACGCGATTCTGGTAAACAAACAAATAATGCCGTGTATCGAGGCGCAACTGGAAAAATTGAGAATCGACGAGAATCGTTCGAGACATGGATCTAGAGATGCTAGAAAATACCTGGAATATTCGTTTGGTCTATAAAAGAAGAATAAACGGCCGAGTTAGTCAGTCTTGAATTACAGTCTTGTATTACAGTCTTGAATTGCAGTATTTAGTTGAAAATTTCCTGGAGTTTAAAAGCGAAATAGTGTTTAGTGGAGCTGTAATTAGTATTCAGTAGTGTACAGAGTAGTTAATAAAGATAAGTGATTAATTAACGGATTGTTTTTCTGGTAATAGAAAAAGTTGGATTGGGAAATCCGTGACAATATGCTAAACTATACAGTACAAAAACTAACAAGCTCTGATGATGTACAATTATATAATTTCAAATTAAGTAGGTAATAGAGCATTTTTAAAAGCCTCTTAATGCCTACTGGGTCTACAATCTTGTTAAAAGAAGCAATAGAAGCTCAAAAGTGTACAGTTTTCCACGAATGCGAGCAAGAATCTAGGCAAGAATGCAGTTAAACCTTCTAAAACGTACAGGGTGTATAGTGAAAAATATAAATATTTTTAGTCACAGGAGTGTACAGGTGTATTTTTTTGTAAAAACTAAGAAGTAAACATTTCCATACATATAAATATTGACTGTCAAAATTGTTTCTTTTCCTTCATTTAAAAAAAAAACTGCACACACCATCAACAGTTTTTAACCCTCTGTATATAAAATGATTCGATTAAACCTAGTGGTTTTTCTTAATGTGGTAAAAAAGTATATGTACTTAGGTGTTCCTTTGAATTTTTGTACATTATAATGACAGGCCGTAAAACTTCTGCGTTTACCCGAGCAAGAATGACTGCTTTACATGATGCAGGACATTCTAATCATTATATAACAAATATGTTGGGCATTCCTAGATCATCTGTTGTACGAATAGTACACATATATGAAGAATTTGATGCAGTGGAAAACAGACCACGTAGTGGACGTCCTCGAGTATCTGATGAAATGGAAGATCGGTATTTGGTGCAATATGCCCGTAGACACCGCACATCTTCAGCTTCAGCTCTCAAGACTTTCAAAGTAGGTTTCGCCGTGTTATATCGACACCTACTATTCGAAGACAACTCCACAACGCAAATTTATGTGCTAGAAGACCATTACAGGTCCCCACTCTACTTCCAAGGCATCGTGCTCCCCGTCTTCAGTGGGCGCTAGAGCATAGGGGTTGGCTTTTACGCCAGTGGCGGTGGGTTTTATTTACAAACGAAACTAAAATTGGGCTGGTTCCTAATGATAATCGACAAGGAGTCTGGAGAGAACCAGGTCATCAACAGCGACTTCATTTTCCCCATGAAGTTGCTCCGTATGAAGAGGGTACCGTAATGTTTTGGGGTGTAATAATGTTCAACCGCCGCACCCCATTAATTCGTATACCACAGAATATGACCAGTCAAAATTACATCGAACAAGTTATTACGCCCATCATCTACCCCCTACGTAATGAATTATGTGAAAATTTTGTGTTTATGGACGACAACGCTTAACCACATCGCGCAAGAAGGGTTCAAGAGACACTCGAAGCAGGATATATCAATAGATTAGATTGGCCAGTCAACTCTCCTGACATGAATCCTTTTGAAAACATGTGGGATTTCGTTGCTAGAGCCATTCATAATCATATTCCTCCACCTCAGACTGCAGATGAGTTAGTCGTGGCGGCAGAAGAGGAATGGAACAATATTCCGCAAGAGATCGTTAACCGCTTGATTATCTCAATGCACAGACGTGTCAACATGCTACTGGAACGTGGTGTAGGTCATACCGAGTATTAGCCAAGTAGAGAACTTGCTTTGTTACTTTTTGATTTAATAAATTTTATCAAAAATGTTGTGCTAATTTTTAGTTTTCTAAATACTAAGTTTATCAAACATATTATTCTTAAACATATTTCTATTCAGATATTAAAATCCATTTTTCTCGAAAACTGTTGTCGACATGGAATTTCAACAAGAGAACCTTTTTATGTAAATATCTTTAGTTTTTATTTTTGCTATAAAATATATACACAAACAATTTTGGGTATTTTTGAAACACTATCCCCCTTTACCCGCCCCTAGACACATTGCATTGATTTCTTTTTTATTTTCGAAAAGAAAAAAAGTTATGGGATTATGCCAAAAACCGTCATCAAGAATGAACCTTTCCCACCCAATATGTGGAAAACAAAATGTTTTGGAATACATGTTTACATAAACTATTGAGTTCATTTTGAGGTCTAGAGAACGCAGTTAAATTTATGCGTATAGGTTAAGCACCACCCTGTATAAAAATACTGCAACTTCTATTAGTTCATCACTCTTGTAATCTGTTTAATTTACCTTTTTTCTCAAAATAACGGTTAAGCCATAACCTTGCAGCAACGTACTTCCAACGAAAGTATATACGACTTTAATTAGGACTCTATAAAGCAGGTTAAATACGAGTAGTACTTTAATATCGCGTTAAATATACTTAGTTGAAAAGTAATAGGATGAAATAAGTGTGTATCTTGACTTAGTATATTATGGTACAAACTACAGTTATAATTAACAGATATCTTGGCTATTATAGTGTAAAAGGTAAAAGCAAAAAACTTATTGATTCGAAAAGAACATCTGCGCTTTAATTTAACAGGACAATAATAAAAAAAGAAAAACGCTGAAATTTTTCTATTATAGGTTAACAGCATATTTGAATATATTGAAAAGTAAATTTAAGCTTTGTAAAATATTCAATAATTTCATTATGGCAGGCATGTCTCCTTTGTGAGCTGGATTAATTTTTATTTTACTTTTTGAATGATTTTATTTGATTCAAATGTTGGAAGATTGATTTGAATTAGTTGAAATACCTTTTATTTACGAATAATCACAGTATATCTAGTATTAAGAAACTTATTTCCTTTCCCGTCCTCGACTGACCATTCACCCTTATCCGAGTTCACACAGTTAGAAACTTCTAAAGTCCATAAAAGTTAGACAAGTTTTTGTTACTGGACATACGGGATTTTATTTATCTCGAAGCTGAACTGAAATGAAGTGCACTGACTTCTAACGTCGAAAAAAGTCAGGATGTATTTTCCTCTCGATATCCTAATTGAGATAGTGAAAGTGTTGTAAGAATTCCACCAGCTTCCTGTCATGAGATGTTATAAAATGTAGTAGTGGAGTAACAAACTTGAGAAAAGTCGCTCCGTTCTCAAAAAAATTTTTTTTGGAGTATAACCAAATCAGACCAGCATAGTCTTATTCTATAGGGTATTAGCTATGCGGAATGGCCAATTACGACATTTTTTTATTGTGCAGATTTTTTTTATTAACAAAAATAGACCTAAATGATGCATTTGCCTTTACCGTATTTTTTACATATATCACTCAATATATCGTTAACCAATTGATGTAGCGACTTGATTTTTTTTTTATTTTAAAGCAGAAAAGTAAGCGATTATTCCCATGTAATGCACGTTTCCAAAAATACATTAGTTTTTTCGTAAAAATGATGATAATATAAGAAATCACCTGGCATGCAGCCTAATTTTCACTAAGCGAGAAACTTTTTTATTTTAAAAAATTTTAGTGTACATGCAGCGAACGAAATCAAGGTAAGATATTAAAAGTTTTTAAACCAAAAATATGCTGTAGGAACCCCAGCCGGCCGGCATGGCAGGTATACAAAATAAAAGCAGTTGATGCGGGGTACGATTTTACTACATGATAGAACGAGAACAGGACATATTATGAGAAACAAAACTGAAAATGATATTTTAAAGATTTTAAATAATATAGAAGAAAATTGGTGCAATCCTTTTAATTTAAATACCGTTACACTAATTTAATAAACATATGTTCTGGAAAAATTGCCAATAAGGAAGTAGAGGATAGCTTAACTAACTACATGAAATTGTCCGAAAAATGTAAGCATTATTTTAAATAATAAGGACAACTTTTGGAAGCCAATAAAAAGAAGTAAAATTTTAACTTTTAAAAAGAGTAAAGTTAAACTAAATATAACTTAAAAAAAAACACATATAGGGTCAGAAATGATGTTGCGCAGAGTAGTATGTGCGGCGCGTTTTCAAGAAATGGATCTGGTAAATATTTTGTCCGATGAACTTACGTTAGTACCGGCATCTCTTTTTCACGAAGATTCTTCAATGCGCAAAAGTTGTAAATCCGACATCGTAAAAAAATTGAAGACTTATACTAACGTAGTTTCTGAATGCCCAAATGTAGATATAATTATAATTGATGGAATGGTTTGTGTCCAAGAACTAAATGAAACATTATTTTCAACATTTGATGAGTTGGGTAACACCTTTCTAAAAATATTCTAAGCTTGGCAAGGAAAACTAGTGCCCAAAGAATAACTATTGTTTTTGATAGTTACGCCCCTGGTTCATTAAAATATGGTGAAAGATGTCGACGGGGTGATTTTGATACAGTGGTATTTAATGTAACTGGTATAAGAAAAGTACCAAAATTTAGAGAATTTTTGAAGGCTTCTGAAAATAAACGCTCCTTATTAATATTTCTAACAAACTATATACTTCATAATGCTGAAAAACATCTACATGAACAAGAAGTATTAATTATAGCCGGAGGATTTGACGATCCACAGAACGTTATTCTTATCAACAAAAAAGGACTCATGTCCCTTATGTTCAATCAATATGAGGCAGACACTAGAATTATTTTACACTGTATTTATGAATGTTCGTATGGTAAAACAATTCTTGTTAAATCTGTAGATACTGATGTACTTTCTTACTTTTACATTTTTACTCTATCATCCTCGAACTAGGTCGATGTGAACTTTATATACAATTAGGACATGACAGTAAAACACGATATTTGCCTATACATCAAATTTAGCTGCCCATTGCCTGACTGGTTGTGATACAACTAGTGCTTTTTTTGAAAATAGGACAGCGTTTGATGTTTTAGTGAAAAATATTGATAATTTAAAAGAATTATCAAATCTCCCATTACTTTCTAGGAAAGATGCAACGGAAATTTCGGCACGATATATACTCCATTTATATAAAAATAAAAAATTAGATATCCAAACACTAAATGACATGCGATTTCACTTAACAACTAAAAGCAATAAGTCAGCGCCAGAGCTTCTTCTCTGATAATGCTTTTCAGCAACACTTACAAAGTATACGTATATTTTAGATATATTTACTAGTTAAAAATTTGGTTCTCAAGTCATTTGCCCATAACAAATATTGAGAGCCCTTCCAAATGTGGATGGAAATTTGAAGATGGACATTATTAATTAAAACTATAGTGAAACATAACGCTTATTTTCAATTATTTCAATGCATGTAGTCTCTACCTAATTTATTTATATGTACTGTATGTTGATTGAAACACTTCAGTTAATTAAAAAATTTTTTAGCGAAATAGAAACGCTGGATTATAGCGCGTCCTTACGCGTAATTCGAATTGGTAGAAAACTACGCCAAGCGCTTGGATATAAAAATTCTTATTTTCAAAACCAGAGCCCCTATGAAAGTTTTTTTTGTATTAAAAACTTTTTGAATGTATTATCTTCGTTTCATTCGCTGCATGTATACAAAAATTTCCATAAATAAAAAAGTTTGTCGATTGGTGAAAGTTTAGCTACATGAAATACTAATTCGTACATTAAATTTTTTTTTATATAAAAGTTTAATATTTTTTAAAGCAAATATACTTTTTTTAATGTCGCTTAAGTGTCCACTTTCAAACAAAAAAAAAATTATTTCGATCTGACAAGTGGTTATCCAGATATCGAATGGTATTTATACAAAAACAATGTACAGGGATTTCTTGAATTATACGTATTTTTCTTTAATAAAAAAAGTCAGCCCTAATGAAAAATGTCGTAAATCGCCATTTCTGATGCAAAATAATATACTTAACAAAACTATGTTGGTCTCATTTGGTTATACTACCTAAAAAAAAAAAATTCACAATTTGCATCAAAAATTACTCCACTATAGTAGATCTTAGCAAATTCGCTTCAGACTGTAATACCCGAAATGATACCTATACGAATAAAATGCATGCTTATTATGTATAGACTACCGAACCAAAACTTATGCATGTATCTTCTTTGATAACTGAGTCAATAAAATAATCTCAACACGGCACAAAATACAGGGTGAGTCAAACTCCAGGAATAGATTTCTTACGAAATTTCAAGTAAAAAATGTAAATACAACATACTTTTATATCAGTCGTGTAGGTTGCTACTTAGACATTCTACAGTAAAATGGCCTGCAGCAAAAATACTGTATGTGCAGACAAGAACGTTCTATAAAACGTTTTTCTTGTTGGGATTATAATTTTGACTTATAAGACTTGGGAACCTTCAGATTACAGAAAGAAAATGTTACTACAAACAACTCTAGTTATGAGAATAAGAAAGAAAAAATTGAATTTTTAAAAGTCGAGTGCCAGGTTCACATAACCTATAGCAACAATAATAATAAAATTCACGCAACAGTTATTTGTAATACCTAAGTATTAAAAAATTGTAATCAATAGACAAAATTGACGTGTGTGTGGTTTTGTTGCATAACAAAATTGCTAGAGGTATTCTGAATGCAGTGTAATTTAAAGAAAATAATTTTTACAATTTTACATTCGACCATAAGAAAAATAATTAGTAGTTCACCTTGCCTAGATCCAATAACTAGTTCTACCTATCGTGAATAAGATTATAATTACACATTATTAAAGTTAATACCCGAGTAATTGTTCATTAGAATTTGTATACAGTATGGTTCCCCGTAATCTTCAAATTTGAATTCGTTTTGTCAACTGTCAAAACAACCTGTTGCTCAGAATCCAGCAAAACTACTGAACACATCAAGTTCAAGCTTCACCAACAATAAGCGTTTATACTGTTGGCAGGTTACTTAATTGTTGCTAGTCGTGTTATTATTAAAATTTAGATTATTAGTGAATGCTTAAGAAAAGTGAGTGAAGAAGAAAGTGCTTTTAACAGCCAACTAGACAAATTAAATTTACAATTCTTTCTCCAAGGATTTTGTTCTACATCTACACATAAATGAAGATTTCATGGAAATACGATAGTGAATTGAATTGAAGTGTAGGGTACATAATTATTAAAATGTATAATATTGTGAATTAAAGCAGTAAGTAAGTAGATACAATTATTATTATAAAATAATTTTGTCCCATGACATCTATACAACAGATATCTACAATTGCATTGGGTGAAATATCAAATTAATCATAGATAGCAGTTATACGACCATTATAAATAAATTTAACTATTAATATGTCATTTAAAATACTGAATATTACTGGAAAAATAAAATACCACCTATAATTGTTAAATCATTTCATTACTGTCCAAGTAATAAGGCCGTCTAGTTTATTTACAGAATTTTCTCGACACAGATACAGAAGTTTCCTGGAAAAATATTTAAATAGTTATCTCATGGCGGTAATTAAAAATCGATTCAAATTCCAAGTATTTATCACCACCATTATCATCGAAGATAAGATGTAAACTTCATTTTGAATAGCAGGTAGGTATTGTAGAACCATACCCTTGTTTGGGAATATTTATAGAATGCGACACAATCTAAGGTTTCAGGAAGTTTCTAGGTGGTATGTAGTAAAATACTTAACTAAATATACAATTAAATAATTAAAATTAAGGTTTGTATTAGTACCTATTTCGAGTAGGTAGGCATTTGGTTTTCGAAGAACATTAGACTTTAAAAGTGCTTAGGTACAAAGTGAGGCATACCTACTTCCTACTTCTTGTATGATAGTAACTACTATATGAAACGATTTCATTGATTTTCTCAAAAAGTAGAACTTAGTAGACCATTTATAGAGCGCCGTATACGCGTAAAACAGGTCATGAACCTCAACAAATGTGAGTGTGTATAACAGACCTAATATGAAATAGATGGCATCATTTATGTAACAGAAGAAAGGCGCCGCACTGCTGTATTATTGAAATTGTGTTTATCACAAATACCTACAAATAGATTTAGATATTTAATAACTGAATTATCTAGGGCTTAGCAGATAGCAAGAATGTTATAACATACTACCTGAGAATTTTCAAAGATACTGAAGTAAAACGAATAAAGAATGCAAAAAATTGGTCTAATCTACAATTTTTTGAAAAGTTATTATTTATTTGAAGAACGTTTATAAATACTTAGTATCAATTAATAAATAAAAACAAATCAAGAATTCCATTTTTAATAATACTTTTGCTGTAGAAGTTTTATTTTTAGAGATTTCTGTACCTAAACACACCACAAATTTGATAATTTTAAGACGAAAATAACGGTGACCTTAGAGAGACAAAATTCATAATACACAAGAGCAAATTAATTCAAAATAGTGTTTTTTTTTTAGAAAAAAAGGCGTCACCTTTATCGCGTCTCCTTAACCACCTTCATCGCGTCGCCTTTGGAAATTGCACGGCTAATTTGATTGGGACGCTTCCACCCCTCGCAATAATGTATAACGAATTTCGAATTAAATTGAGAAAGCCACTCACCTGGATTTCCAATAAAATCCTCCTTGTCCAGCAAGGCGGTCGGCGTCTGAAATCCGTACGCTGGTAACCAGGGATTATTTCCTGAATTTAAATCCACAGGTTGTCCGGGCCAATCGCTGAACGCGATATCTTCCATCTTCAAGAAGTCATTCACAGCAATCCGCAGGGTCATCCAACGGTAACACACGCGAGAAACTGTCACATTTCACATTTCGGTTTGACGAAAAAAACGCACTTGCGAGGAAACTTTAAGGCACTTACAGTAGCTACAGAGAAAATTTTTGCGCGTCAACATCAAGCGCACCTTCACCGACTACTAGATTGTTTCATCACGAGTTGCCTTTCGTCTCCTGGCATGGCTTATCTGATATCTGTAATTATTATTATTGTTCTTCTCGCGTAAATAAACTGGGGAATTGGATATCACTAATAATTAATTATACCTTGCAACGAGCCAACTTGATTTTCAAATATGCTTCACTAACAACCTTAAAACACTCGTTTTTAAACGCTGTCCCGTCACTATATCAATCGGTACCCTGTACATAAGTGATTTTTCGTTAACTGTTATCACTTCCACCCCTTTTCCACACACGCGCTGCTTTATTTGTATCAAAACTAACGCGTCCACTTTCCTATGGCAACAGCTCAGGAGTTCGACAACAATAAAAAACAATGAACAAGTTGCTATGTAGCGGACGTGGAGTCGCGGCCATGTGATCAGCGCCGGCCAATGGGAGGCGCGGACAGGTTGTTCGGCGGCTTCTTGATCTGCACTGCATTTCACATGTTTTCCAAGTATTCGAAGGCAAGTTTACAAAGCACAGGTAAGACTACAGCGTACGCGGTCAAGCACATTGAAGAACACGCGTTTTGGCATTTTGGAGACGGTGAGAGGCCAAATGACCCATATCTTTCCGGCATGTAGGACTGTGTGGAGATTTTTCGTAGTACGTTTGGAACATGTAGGCAGCTGGTTTTGGTTGTGGATTGTCTCGTGTCTGTGATTACCGTTGTCTGAAGTGACCCCAATTAATCAATACAAAGAAACGCACTTATGGGAAATTTACGTGCCTTATACGCACACTTTCTTCAATAACTGTTAGTTCTGAGTCTACCATTTCTTAAAAAAAATACTCCTGATAAAAACAAGTAAACAGTGCGTTATGTTTAACTGTTAACTCGCTTACACGATAATTCACTGCTCCACATTAATTTAATTTAATATAGTATACAGGATGTTAAAAAACAATGTCATAATTCAGAAACAAAAAAAAATTGAATCAAATCATTAATTTTTCATGAATCTTTTGTTTTTAACATAGTTGTCAGGCAAAATTGTATTTTGTTCAAATTTTATTTAGGTTAGACATTATTTGTAAAACTGCTTGCACGTTTTGTGACGTCACCACTAGTGGGTCCATTGGCATACTTAGCGTACTAAAAACAACAATTGTTTTTCTATCCTGAAGAGATCGCTATGTATATCATCTTTTTCACTTCATAATGCATTAAAAAAGCTTTCAAACTTTTTTATATTCTTTTAGCTATGTATTGACTATGACATGCATTTTCGTATCTAATCGATAAGCAGCCCTACCCACAAATAAATGTAGGTGCAGCTACAGTGCCTTCATAAATGATTACAAGGACTGTGATTCTCGAAGAACAACTCGTATGCAAATAGATGTCTCTCTCAATTGCCGTAGTGAGGAAAAGGATATTCGCATATGAATTGCTCTGCGATTGATTTGAGAATCTCGGCCGTGATCACGTGGCTTGTAATCATTTATGAAGGCACTGTAGATATACCTGCCTGGCTACCTGTACATATAATGGTTTGAATTTGTTTCGTCAAGATTTAAAATTGTACAATACGAAATATTTCGAGAGAACTGCAATAATTAGTGCAATTCTACCAATTATCTTGACGTTTCTGTAATCTAGGACAACTGGGTAATTCTCGGAGATAACAAGAGACTCGTTTAGAAATCCTTTCATTCTTCTCACATGTGCAACCATGGCTCAGGTATTATTGTCTTATGGTGCAGGTTCAGACAACAACAATTTCGTGTAATTTACAATAATTGTGTACCGTTTGAGGCTAAGTAGCTTGAGAAACTTGTATTTTTTAAACGAATTCAATTCAGTGGTCTCGTCTACTAAATCATTCAATTAAAGAATGGACTGGAAGCCAGTATCACTTTTGATAATAATAAATAAGTGGGAGTGCGTCATTTTTTATATATCACATAATCCATGTTGAATAATAGGTAGATTTTGTAGAAGTTTGCACCGGATTATGTACTTAAATGACTTTAATAATAAATTCCTACGGAATAAAAATGTCGCGACGAAACAATTGTAAATATGTTGAGGTATGTGTGTCTTTGAGAATTTAGTTAGGTTTAAGTCATCTAATCTAATATATTCATCTGAACTGGAATTTTATCTCCAATACAATCTCTCCAAATACACATGTTTTACAACGGAAAAGGATAAAAATAGGAATAAAAAATCAGACAACAATAAAATTTTACTTTCTAAGCAGTACAATGCAAAATAGATACTACCCCAAGTGCTTCAGTATCTAAATTGTAGGTTTCGTAAATGATTCACTGTTCCTCGGCTATTAAGGCCCTCAGCAATGTAATAGCTGAGAAAGCCTTATGTACAACCTGAAAATAAACAATATTTATTATTTGATACATGGTGATTTTCCGGGTTGTTATGCCGTGACCTCGGTAACTGGTAGCTGCCAGAAACAGAGTTAAAATGCACATCCCTAGCATTAGCTGGGATACTTTTACCTGCCCTGGTTGTTCTCGGGCTAGGCTCTGTGGGAACAGACCCGCTATCGGTGTCTCTGGGCCTGTCCATATATTGATTTCGGTTCCTACTGTTGGTATTACGACTGATACGGTCGGAACCGCTTCTCGGATACTGGTGGTCCTCCGAGGCGTTCCGTAGCCGCCGCTGTAACTGGTCGCATCCCATGCTTCCAAACGTTTCGCCGCTCTTCACTGTCGGCATCTTCAGTGGTGACTCTATAAAAGCTTCGCCGCGACTGAGTCAGCCTCAGTGCATTTTAACTCTGTTTCTGGCAGCTACCAGTTACCGAGGTCACGGCATAACAACCCGGAAAATCACCATGTATCAAATTACAGCACTGGCCGTGAAAGCCTAAAAACCACTAATATTTATTATATTAATATAGGGGGTGTTCCAAAATAACGTACTTAATTTGTTTTTTTTTCAAAATATGGGTGGAATTTCTCAAAAAATGATTTCGGAAATGTCTACAAAAGTATCTTGTTCAAATTTGGATACATCTATTCTGAGATATCTTAAATAACACGATTTAAAAGGTTTTAAAATAAAGATTACAGCAGCAAACCAGGACAGTTTAAGCACATTTTTTAAAGAAGATTTTGGGTCTCTAATTTTTCTATTTTTGTCGCAAAAATGGCGCAGTTGAAAGGAATTTACTAAATTAATACAGAAAGTACATAGATGTTAAAAAATATACCCATCACATACAGACGGTGCATTCGCGGGATTTAATATACTTGCCGAAATGATAAGAGGATTGTCGACTTCTATCATCCCTCCGACAGTAATAGCAACCCCTTTTTCGGCGTTCAACATCAGAAAAACGAGGGCTCTTTTGATGGGGGCTTTAAACAAGTACCATTCGGATAGAGTAACAGCTTCTACTACAGAAATACTCTGAGAAATGATAAAAAATATATTAGACAACTCAAATATCACTTGTGGGAATCCACTTAGTTAAATGTTATTTTGTCATATCTGTACTGCTGAATGAATAACACCCTGTATATAATATTATATACGCATTAGCTAGAGGGGCGACTGGAGACGAAGCAATAATAAACACGTGAACGCGGGGCGATATTCAACGGGTAGTTGGGTTTGAAGACTTCGGCAGGTTGTCTGGAAGACAGTGAATGGTGATAAGTGGTGCATCAGTTCTAATTTTACAGGTCAGTAACTTGTTTTCGTATATTGCATTTAAAACTAAATGACATTGTGTTCCTTTTATTATTTTCCTGTCTGTTTAATATTTTATTACCGTTTCATTACATTTTATTATAATTTTAAGATAAAATGATACTTTATTGGTTTATTGTTTAAATTATATGTACAACTTTTGTTTGAGTCGAAGTTATGCTGTTGTAAATGGTATTGTAAGTTATTATTATTCATCTACGACTACTACTTTATTACTTGAATTAGCGGTGATTCTATTAATATTTTCTCTCGTGACTGGACAAACATCCGATAAAACATATGATGCATGAGATATGATTTGAGATTTTTTTCAACCCCTCAACTACTAGCTGGGTAGCCTCCCGTATGGGACCTCAGTACCTTCTGACGCAAGTCGGCTAACTAACCAAAACACTCTTCAGTTTTGTATGTAGAATTATGATTATATTACCGTGTATTCAAGTACTGAAGTACAGATACATTTTTATTATTGTTATCATTATTATTACCATTGCAATAGCGGCAGCGATTCTTTGAATTGTGATCGGGGTTTTCTCTGACGTGCCCTTTTCCCCTGTGAATTCAAGGCTGAGTACGGCACTGATAGGTGGTTAGGTAGGCTATTACACCATTGACAGAAAACTAATAAACGAAGTGTATTTAGTAATTTGTTTTGTTTTATTTAAAACTACTCAAATCTCCCTAATTTCGTAAATATGTAGCACATTCGAGGTAAGTTAATAAATAATATAAATAAACACAACGTAGGTAAATCTTCTCGATTATTGGCCAAATATGTTCTTTCAACAATGTTGAACGAACCCGGGTATGTTACACTACACACTGATCTCTGTTTCAAAGAAATTTACAAAGATAGTTTTTATTACCTATTATTTTTTCAATTGGCCTAATGTCTAACATAGCCTCTGTAAGTATCTGATTATTGAGAATAATTGCTTTTATTATTTTTTTAGTACATAAAGACTCGGAACTCACCGTTTCTTTCAAGTCAGCAGCCTGAACAGCAAACACCACGAATTGTGTGAATATAGTTAGCGTAAAGGAATATATTTCAGTAGTTTGTAGTAAAGCAATTTTATTCTAAAAAAATATATGTTAGAAAATTATGGATGCCACTGACTTAAATATACATAGTGTGGCTTTGAGAGCTGCGTGAGCTGTTTTTAACGGAAAAGTCTTATACAAATAGAGAAACAACAGCACCAGCACAAAAACTGATCTAAAAGCAGTTTAATTAGAGGCCATAGCATGCATGTCTAAAAAAATATAATTCGGCATAAAATGAAAACAACTATAATTTAATTTTGCAGTAACTTTGACTACATAGCATTATTTTTTACCCTGGTGTACTATTTAAGAACACCCAGGATTTGAGTGATTACGCGAAATGCCCCTCTCCTCACCTTTTCTTTATTATTGTTCAAGATACGAAAAAAATGAAAATTGTAACATTTTTAATGCATATATTACAAAGACAATTAAATATCGTATGTAAGTATAACTTTTGTTTTTTAAATAGAACATCTTGTATATTTTTACGCTATTAGAAAATCTTATTTTAAAGTCTTTCGAATAGCATTTCTTTTTAAATAACAACACAGTTAGGCGAACACATCTTGGATATGCGTGAAATAATATTTTAAAATTCTTACAACTTACATTAGTACATCTTAATGTCTTTTCGTATCTCGAACAAAACGGAGAAAAAACCGGGCAATTTTCGTGTGATCACACTGTATACATACAGCAATTAGAATGTATCCATTGACGACCATTGCCAGATAACTCATTATCAGTTGAGGAATCAATACATTCGACGAGAATTTGTCAAGATTTTTACCATACCTAAAAAAATATGGGCAGAAGTGTCACCAAACTAAGCAATATATAGAGTGATTCGGCAACTACGGCACTCACGCCGATCGTTACGTACTTTAACAGTTTAGAGTGATGCTTGACACAAATCTTAAGTCTCTCCATTACTTCCCTCTGAAAATATTCCGAATTGAATTTCTCTAAATCGGAGGCATGCGGCATTATTCCTATGGTTATGTTCTTCAGTTGTTCCTGCAACAGTAACAATTGGGCGCAGAGATGTTGCGCTGCGCAGTCGTACGTGAAATCGAAGAATCCGTTGCCGAGGATCGTGAGAACTTGATTCCAAACCAAAAATACGTACAGGACCTCGTGGAAGGGACTAGAGTTCGTGTCAAATGGCGTCCATAATGGATTGGGGAGACGTTTCACGCCCTTCGGCGTCTCCACTAGGGGATACATGTTCAAACAATATACGCAGATGAAGGAAATGATAATCTGACTAGCCAGCATCAAGTTGATAATGAAAAATCTTGTCGCGATCCGATTTTTTACTTTGGGTCCGGCTACTCCTGTATCCCAGAACTCTTGGTTTATTGTGTCTAGCAAGTATTTTACACGTTCCGGGTAGAAATACATGTAGAATAATTTATAGACCGCCTAGAATAAAATATGTACTTTATTATGCACTCTTTGGACCAGTGTTCGCGTATTTTTTAATAAAATACAGAGAGCATGACCTGACATGCGATCTGACACGTGTAAATGAATATTTGAATCGAAGTTGATCTGACAATGTGCAGATCTTGTGTCAGATCACCTTTCCTCATTTAGAGGCGATCATTTCCCACCACAAAATCTATCATCTACCATTGTATCTAGCAAGTATTTTACACGTTCCGAGTAGAAATACATGTAGAACAATTTATAGACCGCCTAGAATAAAATATTTACTTTATTACGCTCTCTTTGGACCAGTGTTTGCGTTTTTTTTTTTTCAATAAAATATAGAGAGCACGACCTGACATGCGATCTGACACTTGTAAATGAATATTTACATCGACGTTGATCTGACAATGTGTCAGATCATGTGTCAGATCACCTTTCCTCAAAATTCAGGAGCGATCATTTCCTACCATAAAAATTCCTGGAAATGTTGCGACACAAGCCGCCAGTTTGTCGGGTTCACTCTTCGTTGTATATGCAAATATCATTATGCTAAAAGCTACCATGAGTTTTAGCGAGATGACAACGAACCAAATTATTTTTTTTCGACCCTCATGTCCTCGGAGCCTAACTAGTAGATTTATTTTCCAGAAGAACTCATCTGAAACATATTGTATACAAGGTGATGTCAAGTATAACGCCAAATAAGACCATAACCAACTATATGTAAAGTTGTTAGATGTTACTGACGGGTCATATCAACAGTCTTTTACAAAATCTAAAAACAACCTGTGGTCTAAAGTTCCATAAAATTTAAGTTATCCTTTTCAACTGTCAAAATCAAAATTACTTTTTTTGGCACCTTCTTTCAGGGGAGAGGAAGTTCAAATAATTTTTTTTTTATATAAACGACACCTTATTTTTCCAAAGAGAATTATCTCCTTATTTTTTTTCGCACTTTTTATTTACACCCTGTATTATTTATTATACTTAGGTACACTAACCAAGTATGCTTAAAAATAGATATACCTTTAAGCAGATATTCTTTTTCTCGAGGAAAAATTATTTCGGCTCTTTCTTCGCACATTTTCAGGTGAAATTTAGTATTGCATGCAGGTTGGCCTTTTTTATAGAAAATTTTAAAATGCAGATTATAGAGCACATTCCCATATAATCTACGACATTGTCAATCTGAAACGCCTCCCTATGCAGCTCAGCACAGGCGCTACATTATTTTATTGCTAATTTTATTATTTCTATTTTTAACTGTTGTTACATTTTGTGTAACAATAGATATCTACTATTAAAAATCAAATATTTGGACATGGTTACTAAAGGATGCAGAAAATGTAACCAAAACACTTTTGTCTTGAACAATTCTTTCTACGGGATGTTTTTAAGTATTAAACATTGTTCCATGCGTTTTGGACGCCCTGTATATGCTTTATGATCCCTTTATCCATAAATAGGTTTTGTCATACCTATAACTGATATTAAAAATTGTTTTACAAAACAGACTTAAATTTTTGGGTCAACAGAATGCGCTAACACTAACAGATTCCTAGTACTATGTAGAAATACTAATATGCTATATTTTCCGTAATTTTCGGTTTGACTAAAAACCCCATGTACGCAGAAAATTCATGTTCTCCTGAAATTTGTATAACTGCTGCCTAAAGTGCCTATTGTGATTGGGCGTAATTTGCAAATTTGCTTTTATACGTAAGTAGGTACCTATTTTGAAAAACACAAAAATAACTATAAGTAAGCGTATTGCTCTCTTTAATAACGTGCAGATAATATTATACATAAAAAATAATTGTGCAAATATGTTCCATAAAATAATAGAGATAATAGCTACATATTACGTCAATAAAAAGCATAAATTCAATATATTATGAAATTGGTGAATATGTGAATCCAGAATTCAGGATCATAACTCAAAAATCCCTTAAGCTCTGTTTACATTTATTAGAGCTCTTAACACTGTAATGGCTGAGAATACCTTCTGCATTATGTGAAATATGGAAAAAACATCAGACATAATACACTCAACGTCAAAAGTCTTGGACTCCCCTCTATTTTTGTTAAAGAAATCTTTTTGTCAGAAAAACCAAATACATTTCTAAAAGTATATTGTTTTCTGATTTTTTTTTGTGAAAAGAATACGTTCAATAAACTGAGTACTTAGAAAATTAAAAACCAGCAAATGTGTGACATTTTTGACAAAATTTATTAAATCAAAAAAAAGTAATAAAGCAAGTTCTCTACTTGACTAATAATCAGTATGACCATATTGACACGTGTGGGTATTGAGATAATCAAGCGGTTAACGATCTCTTACGGAATATTGTTCCATTCCTCTTCTACCGCCACGACTAACTCATCTGCAGTCTGAGGTGGAGGAATATGATTATGAATGGCTCTAGCAATGAAATCCCACATGTTTTCAATAGGATTCAGGTCAGGAGAGTTGGCTGGCCAATCTAATCTATTGATATGTCCTGCGTCGAGTGTCTCTTGAACACTTCTTGCGCGATGTGGTCGAGCGTTGTCGTCCATAAACACATTCATTACGTAGGGGGTACATAATGCGCGTAATAACTTGTTCGATGTTCCCCCCCACTAATGACTTTGTTTACGGGTCCCGGGGTCATACTTAAATATCCAGGTTTCATTTCCAGTGACTACCCGACTCATCCAGTCTCTACCGTCGCTCCGTATTCGGGACAACAAATCCTCGCAGATCGATTTTTGCATGGCTTGATGTTCACGGGTGAGAACTTTCGGCACCATCTTTGCGCAAATCTTTTGCATATTCAACATCTTGCGAACGGTTTCTTTGTTGACGTTTAACTCGTCAGACAACGCACGAATGCTTAGGCGCCGGTCAGACGTGAACAGTGCACGCAAACGGTCAACATTCGCGTCAGTACAAGAGGTGACGGGAGCTCCTTCACGTGAATCGTCTTCTATCGATTCACGCCCGTCCTTGAACCGTTTTGCCCATTCAAACACGCGTGTTTTCGACATGCGCTCGTCGCCATACATCACCTGCAATTTTCGGAGGATTTCCAAGGGTATTTCGCCAGATTTAACTAAAAATTGAATCACAACACGTTGCTTATTGTAATTTGAGTCACTCATTTTCACGACACTATTAAAAATTACTTCCAAAAAATATACATAAAACACAAACCAAATGTGCTATCAACTTCAACCTTGGGCTGAAACTAAAAGGAAGGTCTCCCTCTCTAGAAAAACGTTGACGAACGATGCACTGTTGCCAGTTTCCGAGTTATAACTAAATTCCCGGAACTTAATTAGCACACCTCGTATGTCAGCAAACACTAAGTACCTTTTAAATAAATTCCCCGGATTTAGGAAACTGCAGCACCATGTTATCTTTTCAATCTGTATAGATTTAAGTGCTTACATGTAAATATATAGTGTTTTATTTGTCGCATTATAATAATAATAATAATATCTCTACCCGAAGTCAAAGACTTGTGCGGGAGAGGGGGCAGCATATTATTATTAAGCAGGCCGCATTTTCGCCCAGAAGCGACTAACGTTGGTAGGCCCTAAACACCATTCAGTGCAGGAATGAGGGAAACCTGGAAAACCTCATTAATTAGGGGGGTAGTCAAATGTCAACCGGTATCAATCTCTCACATTGACCCAAGCCAACAATCTTCCACCCTACCATACTCGCAGAGAGGATGCCAATCTCTCCAGGAATATATCTTATATACGGTTTACCGGCTGCGGGAGTCGAACCCACAGCGATCTAATCACCTCGATTCAAGTACTGACGCCTTAAGCCGCGCGACCACTGACCAATCCAATGTTTTAAAAAATTTATAAACTGCAAGAAAATACGGCATGTCCCTTTCAGTTATAACAAGTTGTTGGCAGCAGAGTAATTATTATTGTCCAGAGAAACTTTTTAGGGATGGCAAAACTGTTTGGAAGCGAAAAATCGTATCGATAAAAACTTCAATGTTAGTATCATTACTTTATAAAGGATAATATATTTCATTTTTTGCAATTTCCCTTTACTGTGACAATAAATTTAATAAAGTCCGATTTATATTTGATTTACCCTCGTATATTTCCAAAGCAATTTTACTGTAATCCTATAAAAAAAGAAACCTAAAAGCGTTGAGTGAAAACTGTAAAATGCAAAATAATATTATTCGTTTGTTAAAAATTGTATTTTCAATTAAAACATATTTTTTAAAAAGTATACGTGACTTGTTGTCTCTTTTGTCAAAAAAAGTTTATTTTGAAAAACGATTTATAGTTGGTAAAAATCACACAAGATACAATCGGTACATTCTTTTTGCTGCAAAATATTTAAAATTTTATCATGCGTCAAACACCATATTATCAGAAGCGTTATTAAATCACATATACTATTAGAATGTATGTAAATCAATAGTTATGTTAGTATTATAAATGTTATAGATTAGCTATTACTGATTAATGATTAAATAATGAAGTAGAAATTATTTCTACGTGTTCAAAGGATAATTTTGACTATAAATTGATTGATTTATATGGAATAATTTGCTAAACAGAAATGTTAAATATATCATTCGTGTAAGATTATATTTTGTAGTTACTTTAAAATAATACAGAAAAATCAGTTGATATTCCCTTTGTTTATACATTTTTATTAAAGCGTATTATTCTTCTTCTTGATGTAACACTAATACACAAATAGCAAGATATATTAGCTTGTCCTGTTCTCATAAAAATAATAATTATTAAAAACTATGTTAATTATCATTATTATTAATGTAATTTAGTAAAAAAATACTTACTTATTTTTTATTTACTACAATAATGGCGTATGCAACTGTAGATCCGAGCACCCTGTAGATGTTTAAAGCTGGTATAAATGATTATAAAGAAGCTAGTGAATAGGTGCAGTCAACAAACTAGAATTCTGAAGGAAATTATTCTGATATGCCTCCATCTATACCTATCAGAGCCCTTAGCAGTGTAACTGCTGAAAATACCTTCTGTAGCATCTAAAAGTATAAAAAAATGTCCAATGATTAAAATTCTATGTAAATATAGTAATGTTAATTAAATTTTGATATTACCATTGACTGTTTAAGTTAAAAAGTCAATGATATTGTCACGGAATTTGATCCACTCACTCCCAAACCGACGACTGTGGCACCGCGAATTGCCTAAGATTGCCCCGATCGCCCCTACGCGATTCTGGTAAACAAACAACATGCCGCTGATCGAGATCGGCCTGGAAAAATCGGGAATCGACGAGAAGCATTCGAGTCGTACGAGAAAATGGATCTAGAGATACTGGAATATATCTGGAATATTCGTTGGGTCTATAAAAGAAGAATAAACGGCCGAGTTAGTTAGTCTTGTATAAGTCTTGTATTACAGTCTGAATTAAAGTGTTTAGTTCGAAATATCAAAGTGATTTAGATAGCGATTAATTAAATAAGTGTTTAGTTGACCTGTAATTAGTAGTGTTCAGTAGTTAATAAAGAAGTAATTAATTAACGGATTGTTTTTCTGGAAGTAAGAAAAAGACGGATTGGGAAATCCGTGACAATATTACTAAAAATTTGGATCATTAGTATCTACTTATATACTTTATATTAATTTTATTACTTACTCCATCAGGACAACTTCAATATAAAACATAAGGCAAAGAAATCAAATAGAAATAGAAATTCGCGTCCCCCACAAATATTCTTTATACAATCAAAAACTATTGAATTTGCAGCAAAGTACTCACATCTACCAACAAAGGGTTGTTTATCTTAGTAGTTCCTCCTGCCTTGACGACAATGCCTTCTTGTCCATTCATCATCATGAACGTACAAGCTCTTTTCATACGGGCGTTGAACAGATACCATTTAGAATCGTAAACAGCGTTTAACACAGATATGCTCTGAAAAAAAAAACTACTGACATAAAATATCATTTTCTCAGTAATAAAATTGTCACCTGTGCGTTCATTTGACTAGAGGGTATGGCAAATTGAGCCAACTGTATGAAAGTGGTGACTGAAAGATTGAATAGGGTTATGGTTTTGGGAACATCGCTCCTGTCCTGAAAAAAAATAAAGTTAAGGGTTACATTACTGTAGTAACTCGTGTAGAAATTATAGAAAGTGATATCATAATTAAAAATGCATATTTTTGGGGCAATTTAAGTAAATTTTCGTCTTCTGTATTTGCAGTTTAAATTTTATATTATGTCGTTTACTTTATTTGTTACTTTTACCATTTCTAAATGCACTTTGAACACTTGTCTCAGACAGTTTTGTAAACAACTGCACCTTTCCAACATCATTGACCGATATCTGCACGTTTAATTTACGAATTTCCTGATATGAAGTCACTTTCTATAATTTAATGTAATTATTTTATTAGTGAAAAGGAAATAATGCTTTATGAATTTTAGAAACAGAAAATTTCGATTTTTTTTATATAGAAAATCAAATGTAAGGCACGTACTGTACTTAACATGAATGCGTTGACCACTAATGCAGCGTAAGTCAGAACAAGTTGTGGAACCAAAACAAACCAACAATAACTTTCTATATTCTTGCCATATCTGAAAGGAGACATTATTTTTTTATAGAATCTCGCAAAATTTTAATATAAATTTCGTCTGTTTTGCAAGAATCTTGCGTCATTATTGCAAAACTCTTGTATACACTAGATCTTTCTTTCGAATTCCTCTTTACTTACTTCAGCAGTTTGGAATGATGTTCCGAGCATATCTTCATCCTTTCCATCACCGTGTCTTGGAAATATTTCGAATTGAATTTCTCGACGTCAGATGCGTCGCTCATGATGTCTTCCGTTATGTTCCTCAACAGTTCTTTGAGTATTATGAATTGGACCACGAGATGCTGCACGCAATACGAGTAGAAATAGTCGTACGCCGCGTTGCCCAAGTAAGTCAGTATTCCATTTACGAACAAAATCATAAACACGATTTCGTATAAGGGGCTAGGATTTAAATCCACTGGACTCCAGACTACGTTGGGTAAAATCCTGTCGTTTTCCGAAGGCATATCTGCCACAGGGAACATAAGGAAAAGCGTTAGACAAAGAACGGAATTCGCAATATAACTCCACAAGATGCGATTGGCGTATTTGAAAATAGCCTTGGCTTCTTTCTCTAGCTGTGGTCCGTAGATGCGATAATCCCAAAATTCTGTGGTAATGGTGTCGTATAAGTAGTTCACGCGGCTTTTGTCCACGTAGAGATAAACCATCTTTAACACTCCCTACAAGAGACGAGATTTTCCATTGAATTTCCTAAAAAAAATCGTATATTTACCTACTGTCATCGCTACAGGAAGGGAAGCTGTCAATTCAGCAACTCTTCTCGGTCTGTCCAGGCATAGCAGTACGAACGCAATCCTGTCAAAGAGGAGGAGGATTTTTATAATGGTAGCTGCGATCCAAAAGTACTTTTTCTTGCCATCAAACCCGTGTACTTTCAGAATTCTCCTCAGCATTATCATGGGGTCATCTGCAAATGTCCTCGTGACGATTATATTTTTCGAAGATTTTAAAATATGACAGAATAATTTTTAGATGAATTAAAATCTGTTTAGTTACCCCGACATTATTGTAAAAAATACTACGCACCTCTCAAAAGAAATTCTCCCGGTCTGGGAAATTTTATTGTCATGTTGTTCTTCCAACGCGGCAAATAAGTGTCTCAATAAACACACATTCAGGTATGCACACCTGCTATAATGCTAATAGGAGTTTAGGTATTCTGTATTACGTCAGCTGTTGCATATGGTTTTTAAAAAATGCATAAACTGCGGTAACATACGGAATGTCCCTTGCATTTTGGTTTACAAGTTGTTGATAACGCTGTTCCTGACGTTTCGACTCTGATATCGCGTTCTTCAGCGTATTTCGAGGGTGTTCTCAGTTTTACGGCAAATTTTCTGAAAAGGAGCATGTCGCGTTTCTAGAAATGAATAAAGTGTGGACTTAATTTATTTTTAGTTTTTAACGTAGTGATTATGAAAAATGAATTATAAACAGTTTTCGTTGAGACTTATTTTTTAATGATATACACCTTGTTCTGTATTTAAAAAATCCATATGTACCTACTTTATTTAATAAAAATCTTACACGATACAAACTGTATATTCTTGTTACTGCAAAATGTTTAAAATTTCAGTACCTAAGCGCAATATCTGCAGCTATACCTACCTTATTATTGCCACTATTACTGATGTACAATTACGTAGATATATGCTTCTACTCTAATATTTGTAAATTTAGTCATGTCGCTGTAAAAGTCACATATTTTCCGTTTATGATCCATTCGACGGTTAAATAAAATACATAGTAATCATAGTTGTTTAGGTTTTTAATTTAAACAAGTATTATTTTCGTTAGAAGTGACAAAATTGCTTTAAAAATATTACTAGGTATAACTATAACTTATGTTAATATTCAATACTCAATATTCTTCTGTTAACTATTGATAACATCGTCAGTATTTTATGCTGAAATAATTTTCAAAACAAAATTAAGTAAATGACGTGCCTAGGTACTTCCCACAGATTATAATGTAATATTGTACCTACTAATTATTATTTATTTTACATAGTCTATTTTCCGTAAAGTGCCAAATAAAGCACATTTAAATAAACGATGAACGTTATATGCTTTATTATAAATCGTAGGAGTTAATAAGTTAATATATATTTTATTTAATTTCATAAATTTCAAAGCAGTTTAATTTCAATATTTCGTGATGGTGAAAGAACAACATAACTTTAGTAATAAATTGAAAATCCCTAAACAGGAAGAAGTGGCTACTCGATCGCCATCGGAAACTGTTTTACTTATTTTTCCGGAATATTATACATTTCAATTACTGTTAGGCTGGCATTATCCGTCAAAGTAGACATATTCATAAAAAATCGTATCGTTGCTATTAGATATGTTTCGTAAATAGATAATGTTAGTAGAATTTTAAGTTTTTTAAAACAATGACAGGTCTGCCTTAATGTTCCGGTGACGAGCAAGTAGACACAGACACGAGATGATACACGTCAAGGTCGAGCTGTCAGCTGTCAGTCAAGTGTCAATGTCAAACCAAATCCAAATATTTCTTGATTTGTCACTTGTGTAATTAAAACGAATTATATTAGTGTTTAAGAATCCAAATAATTTTTCAGTTCAAAAGTCGTATTATTAATAAATAAAATTTACAAGTAAAGAATGGATATTCTTGAAAAACGTAAGAAAAGTATATTTTAATGTGAAACATTTAAGTAATAATTATTTTTGTAGCCTTTTGTATATTGGAAAATTACGGCTGGTACATATTAGGAGTCGGTGTAATCTTGGCGTATTTTTACCAAAAAACTTGGAAATTTCACATCGACGCTTATAGAAAAAGAAAGGATGAGGAGGAATACGCTGCAAAGTATCACAAAAGTAAGTAGGCGGAATATCAACTTCCTGTAGGCGTTACTGAGAATTTCATTTACCACATATTTTACTTTATAGATCCCGATTTATTTGTTACGAGGCAGGTTGCCCAACAAGAGTACGCGATGAAGTTGCAGGAAAAGTACAGGCGAGACGCAGAAGAGCATGAAAGGAAAATGAAAGAAGTATGTATTTCTTTTAGTATTCCACATAATTATTTATTATTTCGAATTGTTGTTGTAGAAGGAACGTAAGAAACAGGAGGAACTATTACAAAAATACGAGGGACAAGGTGGGCAGAAAAGCGGTTATAGAGAAGACGGGGTTAATTCCTCTAAACCTGGTAAGACAAACGAAATACAGGGTGTCCCAGTAAATACTCCTGGTATTTTAAGTGGTTAAAACTAATGATTAAATCACCTTGTCGATGTTTACAAAACCACATCTCTTTCCATTCGAGAGAACACAACGGGAGTTTTTATCGAGGCACGCTTATAACAAGGAAAAGTTTAAGAATGTTAAATCATTTAATATTTTTCTTTCAGAGTATAATCCTTTGATGGGGGCCGGCAGTTCCTCTAATTACAGACCACCCAGAAGAAGCGCGTGCAGTCGAGGAGGCTGCGGTTAAAAATCTCCTAAGTAATATTTAAAAAAAAACAAAGTGAATGCAATTGTACGTTAATTTTATTGAAACTTTTTATAATAATTGGAAAAGGATATTTACTAATATAACACATCAGAAATTATTTTTTCTTAAAGTAAGCCCTGTCTCTTAAGATCCTCATAAGTTTTCCTGTTGACGACGTTCCCTTGTGAGTCCTCGTACTCCTCCTCCGTCTCGGGCTGCCAACGTTCGCTCTGTTTCTGAACTTTCAGTTTCTCCCACACTAAAAACATTTAAAGTCGTAAGTTAAATGACTGCACAGAGGATGGCAACTTCAATGGTTAGATTTGAATCTCGGAGACTACAAGGCCCACTAAAATGCTTTAACACTGGCAAAGTTGCATGAATTAGCATTCGATCAAATGCCGTTCAATTAATTTTTAAAAATGTCTTCAAACAAAGTCAAGGAAAATAAATATTAATTCCAACATTTTTTTTATATTTTTATAATTATCACAGTAAAAGTGCCATTATTTGTCCATAAAACACCAATCTTGACAAATAAAGAACGTATGATAATGTGTATCAGGGAATTTGTAAATTAAACACGAATATATCAGTAAATGATGCCGTGGAAAGGTGCAATTTTTTAACAAAATTGCTTGCTGCAGGTATTTATCATGCCGTAAAAAGTAGTAAAAGTGAAACAAAGCAAAAAAAATGGAATTGTACTTACATGCCAATGCGTCCTCGATTTGCGTTACGTTGGCGAAATGAGCCGTATTGGGAATCCCCAAACACCTCATACCGTGGGCATGCCTCCACTCGGCAAAGTGCCGTTGGAAGGCTTTAGGTCCTTTGTAGACATAGTTACCACAAATCTCGCAATTATAACTTATATTCAAGCCGTGAAGCTTGTAAAGCCAGTACGGAATAGGCTAAAAAAATAAAAAGGCATTAAAAACTCACTTAACTTAAAACTAATTGTACCTTTCCATCCCACCCCAAAGGTAAGTTCTTGGGATTGTAAGGTACGTCGTCGTCGGCCTCATCGGGACTATCGTCTTCGCTTTCTTCGTTTTCGCTGTCATCTCTTTCTCCGTCGGTTCTAGCCTGCTTCCTCTGAACGTTCTCCTTGGTGGCGGCTCGTTGAGGGGACACGATATCTGCAAGCCTATCATGAAGATAAGTACACGACTCCAACTCTTGAGTGATAGGGTTAAAATTGTTTTTCTTGGAGAAAAAGCCACAGACATACTGGTCAGTAAAACAACGGAATTTCAATAAAAGAGCGTTGGGTGTAATATCAAATTTAAAAAGCCACTGAATACACATTAAAATATACCTTCTCGGTTATCTTCAGCCCGCAGTAATCAGCTTAAAGCGTGTTGAGTGGCGCACACCATTGTTTTCCAGTTCATATTCAGTCTCCAAACACGTTGTTTTGTATACATGTTAAAACATAAATAAAAGAGCAAATGACAACTGCACATTCATTAAAAGTAAGTCTTGGAGGCAAACATCAAAGCACTTTGAGGTTGCAGTGTGAAACATTTCCTTGGTTTGCCATTGACCGACTACTTGGAGAAGGATTTTCCTTTATGGTGTGCACAATATTTTCAGCTACATATTTGCGTCACGGTTGTAATTAATTATTTTAGTTCCAAGCCACACATATCACACAAATGAAAGATTCTCTATAGAAATGAAACTTGGCAATAAAACAGTACTTATATAAGAGCTATTCACAAGGAAAATGACGTAATGCTTCATCAGCAACAATCTCTAATTAAAATTAGACGTACGTTGATGAATGAGAAGGAATAACATAAATTAAGAATGAACGTCACCTATCATTTGGCCATTTTTAGTGACTGGTTTTTAAGCAAACGGCAAAAGCCATGAAATAACGCTTACCTGTAAACCTGCGCTTCCAACGTCGCCAGTTCCCGTTGTCGCAACTGTTCTTTCTCCTTGCTGGCTTTTCCTTTGTTGCTTTTAGTCATCAAGGAAGGGTCCAACGAGCCCTTTCCTTTCGTAGAAAATAATCTCTGAGCTCGTTCTTCCAGAGTCCTGAAAAATTAACGTACAAGTAAACCAAATGCTTCAAAGTAAAAAATAATTCGTACCCTCCACATTTTAGCCCGAGGGCCATGAGCGCAGACTTCAGACGATCCAGACCCAGAGACGCTAGTTCTTCCCAGCTGGAAAAGGCCGAGAGATCCAAATGGGCCCCTACGTTGGTCAACGCAGACCCAGTTTCTTTCTGTAGGAAAAAAAATCGTGTATCGTCTTAGTTTTTGCTTAGAAAGTATATTTACCGGCCATCCGGGAACCGATCCGCTCTCCCAATTTGCTAGGACTTGGTTTACTTCATCCTGTAGATCCGCGTCCATGTCCATTAAAGGCTTGATCCTTTGCACGAACCACGTCAGGTACTCTATGAGACATAGCAGATACTTTCGATATTCTCCCGTTTTTCTCTCTTTGGGGATATCGTACAGCTGGTCAAACATGCCTAGATATGTTATATAATCAACTTTCTGTAAGAAATGTTCAATCATTAATATCTGTACTATTATTATGTTTATATTAATACCTCTATTCCTTTCAGATTGATGTATTTCTCGTAACATTCGTGCAAATCCAAATATTTGCCGTAACCTTCTTCATCAGAAAATTCAACGAAGTCTGCAAACATATACAGTATATTAACTTATTGTTACGTACTATATGGTGTTATATACTTACTTGCCATATCCTCGTTGGGATTTTCTCTAGCCTTAGCAAATTCATCAAACTCAACCGACATGGGAACGCTTATCTAAAAAAATTATTACAATTCATTCAAAACTCATTATTTATTGATTTTTCCTGTTACTTACTTCATTAGGATGTTTTCTATAAAAATCTTTGATCTGCTTCAGTCTGCTATAAAACTCTTGGAACTCATTTGGTCCAGTTAAAGCGGCAACTTCTGCCTTTCGCTGGCCATCTTTGTCTTCGTACAGTTCTATGAGACGGTCGGTTGAAGTCATATACCGATCCAGAAGGTATTTTAAACGATGATCAGAATTAATTGTTTCCCGATACTAAAACAATATTATCATTATACAAGTAAATTTTAGAAACATGAAATAACTTACAGTATTTTTTTTGTGAAGCATTTCTTTCACCATTGCGTCCACCAAACGTTCTTTTTCTTCATGGTAACGTCGTTGTTGTTCTAAAATAGTCTCCATACTTGAATTAACAACACAATATTCCGTTAATTTATTTTCTAAATTAATCAGTTAATACTATATTAAATATTATTTATTTACGAACAACAAATAACCTCTACAGCTTATTTTGACAGAGTCACAGAATCACAAAATATAAAGAAGCACAGAATATCATTTAAATGCACTATCACAGAACCATAGAAAAACAGAAATTCGCAATTATAGTATTGTCTGTGGTGTGATCCAACAAATTGAGTATTATTTTAAATATCGTGGCTTAATACGTTGTATTTTCTTAATTGTAATTAATTAGTTTAAAATATAATTAAATTGTTTAAAGAATAACGAGATAATTTTGATATTACTAACTCACAAATTTAACGTAACGAAAAACAAGTCGCAAATCAATTTTCTCTATGGGTCTAAAATATGATATGTCCATCTAATTATGTGTATAGTCTATGGTTATGATGATGTTTTCACATAACGATGTTTTTGACATTTGTATTTTATTTTGGGGTTATATAATTAAAAAATACATCAAAATATATACAGAAATTGCCTAGTTTTATAATTTTTTCTATTTCAGCATTTAAAATGAGTGTAGTACATTGGGGAGAAATTCCAAAAGAACCAACCAGCAGTTTTATTACTCCCAATGTTACTGCAGACATAGAAAGATCTATGGATAAATTTTGCTTGGCAGAATACAAGGATGATAGCGACGTGTTAAAAACTGAAGAACTTTTGTAAGGAAGCTTATTATCTTCAGAGAAATATTTAAAATTGTTCGATCATAATTGTATTTTATAGATTGCCTCCAATGGACCCATTGGTGCTATATGCCATTTCTTTACACAAATACGCCAACGATATGACAGAAATGATACGAGTAGCTGAATTGGCAACAGAAACTAATTTAATCCCACCGAAAGACGCTGCACCACCGATACCAGTAATGCCTGAAATAGACGTCAAACACAAGAGAAATAATCTGAATTACATGCCTAAGGATTGTACGTAAGTTATTTTCCTCATTGTACAGCACACGATATTTAAAACCGATTAAATAACAAGAAGTTTTGTGTTTAAGTCCCTTTACTTGTGGCTGGGAGGTAGATATACCGGAATTAAATGAAGTTGTTGGGAAAAAATTGCTTAGTAAATGTGCGGCTACCTTATTTGCTCACGTGGGATTTGAAAGTATGTCGTAACTAGTAATTAGTGTTTAACAATTGTCACTTATTATTTTAGCTACACATCAAAGCGTCCTAGATGTATTAACGGACGTAATGGAGAGCTTTTATCAAAAATTTTGCCACAAACTTGTCGAAGCGATAGATGACGAGGAAAAAGGAAAGAGCACAGGTTTTCCCGTGAGTTATAGATTATTGGAGACTGATCTGGCGATTTGATACTCTTTAACGTTGTTTGCAGCATGTAGTTGAAAAGGTTTTAGTTGAAACTGGCATGGGAGGGGTGAAAGGTCTTAACGATTATTATTACAACAGAGTCGTTAAGTACGCCAGTGTTTTACGGAAAAGATGCGAAGAATTAAACAACCACTACGCTCTATTACTCATACCCAGAAGTAATTCACCTACCGACAAATTTAGCAAGTAAGTGTTCGGATTATTTAAATAACTTTCAATCATGTTTGCATTTATAATAGGATCGTTAAAGTCAAAGTCGAGGAAGATAAAGACGTTATGGAGATTCACAACTCGGAAGTTCATTTTGCTTCCCTTGAAGGCGAAACTTCCCTGCTAGAAACGGGATATCAATTATTAAATAGCCTCGAAGCGGAAGAAAAGTGAGCAAAACATATTTTTTTTGTAGTGTAGCTGTAAAACTTAATTTGTTTCAGCTTGGAAAGTTTAATATACACCGCGGAAGAAGACATGGCTACCACCAAACTTGGTGTAGTGTCCATTCCTCCGGAGACGGAGATGTGTTCGTTGTCGCCGTTCGCAAAAAAGAAACGATTTAAATAACTTTTTACTGCAGACATGTCATAATTATATTGTTTGTATTTTATAACTGTTTTATTTATCATACAAATAATTTTGAACGGTGAATACAAAGCTAGTTGTTTCCTGTTTAAAATACCGGATAATCAAAATTGAAGCGATATCTGAAAATAGCTCAAAACAGTTGCCGCAGTAGTGTGCTACTTTTTCCAGAAATAATTGAACGTGTTGACGGAATTTTCATTCTATGTGAACATATGTCTACGATTAACATTTTGGGATATTTCAACACTGATTTTTTGACTTTTGACCGTAAAATCCAAGAATGTTAAGCAGAATTAGATTATTATTCAACCTGAGTAGGCCAGTGGACGTTCCAGTGGCGTATCTATGAAGAGTTTCATGAAAATTAATTCAATTATTTCTGGAAAAAGTAGCATACTATTGCAAAAACTGTTTCGAACTATCTTCAGGTATTTCAGAGATACTCATCGGAAATTGGACACTACATGCTGTGAATTTTAAGTACGAAAATCAGGAGAAAAAATCTCCATTTTGATCCTTAAATTGGAACTTTTTTCGTTTTCTAGACCAGGCTTTCGATGATTTGTGTCCAGATTACAATAAAATTCTGTTAACAGCAAGTTTGAAATTTTGCCGTTTCTTACCACCAAAATAAGTATAACGGGAAAGAAATTCTAATATATTTAGCTTTTAGATTGTTTATTAAGTAAAATAGTACCAACTCTAATAATTTTGAACTTTAACAGTGACGCATAAACTTACATTACTTATTTGCTTACATATAACATAAAAGAAATAAACGATAAAATTAACACATTTAAAAAAAATGTTCATATTGTCAAAACTTAAAACGAATTTCATACTGCATTTCACTGTCCTACTTTCTGTTTTGGGACAAACGCCTGTCTTTTTCCAATATTTATTCTCTCCATGAGCGCTGTCACCGAAGCAGGCGTAGCTTCTTCGATCGTACCCGTCGGAACATCAGGAAGTCTCTAATAAAAAGAAAAACACAATTTCATTAAACTAATCACATTTTTTAATGAGTATGCATACCCTTCTAGCGCCCGGCTGATTTCCGCTTGCTTGCTGTGGCTCATCCGTAGATGGTGTCGGTATGTTGTTTGAGAGTTGATGCAATCTGTGCCGTTCTTCCAATCTAAAATTTTTTCTTACCGCGGCTGAAGCTATGTCCTTACGGCGGACCACCACGTTAGATTCACAATATTTTACAGGATCATACGACGGAGTGTCCATCTACATTAAAACAAATTTTATTAAAGCGATTCCAAATGTATTATCAAAGCTTCTTACATAATCCCATGATTCCTCTGCGTCTACCTCGACATTGTGTACGGGATATTTATTGATTTGTGTTCCTGCCTCGTAGTAAACTATTTGCTCAATTTTACGCCTATCTGGACAGTTCTCATGATGATACTAAACGATTAAGGTTATGTTGGTAATTATCTATTATTTTTATCGAATTCTTACCTGTAGTTCTGGTTCCGGAACCTTGTGAGTTAAGTTAAAGTCACAATCTACTAATTTAGAATCTGGATAAGACTTTTTGCACTTGGAAAGGTGCGTGTTCATTCGCTTTCTCATAATATAATGAGAAGCGTTATATGGACATTGAATTTTTTCTTCTTGGCTAAAAATTCACATAATTGAGAACAGTTCATTATGTCTAATCTGGTTGCACCATATTAGGCAATATTTTGTAATTGAATTGATTCACTTTTTAAATATTCACTTACTCCAACAGTAGATCCATTCTTACGATAATTTACTTTAAATATCCAACGATACGTGTCTCCCAAATGGATAACTTGAAAATTATCTACAATCTAGAAAAAATAGAAACGAAAAGGGTAATAATCTGTTGACCCAGAAAATAGATATCTAATTAAAGTATGGTATTGTAAACAGTTTTTATAAGAATCAATTTGAATACATCGTGAAAAAAATTGAACAAAAAATTATTTTTTACTTACCACAAATTAAAAGGCACAAGTATATTTTTTTCCACTAAACATAAACGTACGCAAATTTTTATCTTATCACTTCGTTCCATATATTTTGCAATTTGCATATCATATGGCATTTACAGCTTTCACTTTGGCACGCTTGGCACGTCTTGGCATTTCCATTGAAACAAAAACAACCCACGGGGCACGGAGAATAACAAATGAACTACTCAGATTCTGAAATGCTGCAGTGTTTCTAACTCCAAATTCTCGTAGAAAATAGCTTTGTTCGTTTTACACTAGAATCAGTTTCAATTTACAACCGTCAGACATTACTTTGCATATTTCAAGTAATGATCTCCCTATATAGCGAAATTCTTGTTCTTAGGGCATATTTAACCCAGAAATATCACTGATTAACCATAATAACCATTTGCCAGTAATATAAAACGCGTGCTTCTGACTGAAATTGTATCCAAATGTTCTATGAACAGAGCTGATAAAAACCTTCTTCTCCTTGTTTATGGCATAGAATATACATTATGCGGAAGTACAGTACTACATTTTCTATGGTTTATGGTCTTCTTCTTATTTAAAAATTTCCGCCAAAATAAATAACCTCAAAACTAAAAATTTCAGGTTACAAATAAAAATTTGTAATTGTAGAATTTCTATTTGTAAGAAATGAATGCTTATAAATTTAATTTGATCACTTACATGACTCCGCCTTCGGAATGTTGCTCTTTGAATGAATTACAACAAATTTGTGGAGAACGCTTGCAACTTTATAAAATAATGGATGAGGCTCGTATTTTGGATTATAAACCTAATTCTACTGCATGGGACAAATACGTGGAACTGGAAATAATTCAACGCAAACTGACCACACACACTATTTTATTAAAAACTGAAGATTGTTGCGTTGGTCAAACCAAAGCAAGAATGCACAATCATATTGCACACTGGCTATTAAGTTTATGTAATGTAATATATATTGAAAATTGTTTTGATGTTTACTTATATTTTGTTTAAGGTTATTGTCGTACTAGAGATTTAAGAATCTTTTTCGTGAAATGTGAACTCTACTGGTTCCTAATGTTATATAAACGATTGAAAAACGAAGATTTGAAACAATTTCTTGCGGAGAGTGAACTTGAGTGTACACTTGTTAGTCAGGAAGAGAAAATGCTGTTAAAAGATCGATTACTAATGTGCAGAGATATAAAGGAAGCTAACTTTAACAATACAGTCTTCTATAAAATCAATTTTAACGAGGTCATTAATTTAGTAGCTGTAAGAAAAGTATTTCTTTATAAAGGTTTGGCTTATTTTCCTCAAAGCGATTTGATATTTTACATTCAGAACAAGTTGTGGAGGCACCTTAACGGCCAGCTTCTTTGGATTAACAAAGTACTTCCGACAAGTATTAAAGACGACCGTATCATGAACTTTTTAAAGGATATATCACTCGTTTTACCAAATTATAAAAAACTTTTCAATAAAGATAGGGTAGTAAATTTGGAAAACATCGACGACTTAGCAGACATACACTTTCCCTTGTGCATGAAAACAATTCATTCCGTATTGCGGAGCGAACATCACTTAAAGTACGACTGCAAAATGCAGTACGGAATATTTCTAAAGTGGATCGGTCTGTCGTATGAGGACGCTATGAAATTTTGGGAGGAGGAGTTCACCAATAAAATGACGACTGACTGGTTCAACCGTAAATATTCATATCTATTTAAGCATCAGTATGGTAAAGTTGGAGGACGGATACAGTACAAACCATACACATGCATAGACATTCAAAATTCATGTCCGGGGCCTAGTCAACATCACGGTTGTCCGTTTAAGCACTGGGACTTGGACAAATTGCTGCAGAGGTGCCAACAGGACGGGTTTAGTACATGCAATATAACCGATTTAAAAGATTTAGTTGTTGGTAATAAATATAGAAAAGCTTGTTTGATGTACTTTAATCTGACACATAAGGTCAAAGTGCAAGACGTCTTTAAAGGTCCTAACGAGTACTTTGCAGCAAGTTATGAGTTTGAAGAGTCGTTAAATAATTGTTTAGTCGATGTTTTTGACGAGTGCTGCCATTAAGATACTGCAAGGACTATAGACAACAATGTGATATTAACGATAAGGACTACATGATGTTTTACAAAACTTGAATCAGTGTTTCAGTTATTTATAAGGTTTTTTGTTACAATCTTGGATTGATTTTATTAAACATTAAATGTTGAATTCAGTCACTAGTTTTTTTTAATTAAGTATATAGTCTTATTATTTTCAGTTGCCGTTTCTTAAATATTTTGATAAAAATATAATGAATTATTCATTTGTTCGTATGACTCAGGTTACAATTTTTCCTTTAGGTAGAGAACTTGTTATTTTTGATTATAAAATACTTATAGTTACATCTCCTTTCTTCCCTGACAAAACACCAACCCAAAGACAACATAGACAACCCAAACCCTATCCTTACCTAGCTCGCATCTCCCGAACCGTAACAGGCTCGGGAAGAAGAGCATCCTATGGCTACAAGCCACTCACAAAAACCCACTCCCAACAAAGACCACCCCTGGGGGTTTAGGACGGCCGGCGAAGAAAGAACCTAGAAGACACGAAGAGCGCCAGAAGAGGCCCCCCTGCCGGTGGGGGTCAGCCAGGGCAGGAGGAGGTTCCTCGAGCCGCCAGCATCGGCCGCAACAGTGGTCGAGGCTGACTGGAAAGGGAACCCACCTCTGAGGCCGCCCAGGTCTACAGAGATGGTTAAGGATAAAGAGCGATAATACCGCTCGATCCTAATCCATACAAGGCCACCGTTCGCCAATAAAATAACGGCGTAAATCTCCTTTCTTAGAGCTAGGCTACCCATTTCATCTCAAAAATTAACAAGACAAATTCCCGCAAGAGTATAATAATTGATTTGTGGGTAAAAGATTCAATAAAAGATGATCGTAACTTAAAATACAAAATAACGATTTATTTAGGAATATTACTGTGGTTTCTACAAATTTATCTACTAAATCAATATGTACAAATTACACAACCAAAATGGACGTTTTGTAGCAAAGCTACAAAAATATAATGGAAATTATGAAACGAGGGAGAATTTAATGACATGAAAAGTTAATTAGTCTTGACTGAATATGTACGATATTCTGGGTAAGTTATATAACCGTCGTTATTCTTATCCATAAGTTTGAGCATGTTATCGACTAATTCCATCAGTTTATCGTCTGGTACAACTTCCAAGTCTTCAGATTTTGCATCACCTTCAAAAAATCAACCAAGAAAACATATACATATAACAGAAAAAGCCTTTTATTTATTTTAAACGACTCTCAAACAGAAAACTAAACACGCTTCATTCCCTTTTCAACAAAAAATGTGCAACATCAACGTTTGATTCACAATTCCATTACAACATTCACCATATATACGAAATAGACACACATGAACTTATTTAAATTTGAAATCCAGTAATTAAAACAAAAAACAAATCCACATAAACACACATCCCACAATTGCATTTATACAACTTCAAAATTAGCAAAAATCTCTACTTCTTTTCAGAAGAAATTGTTCAAGCAGAGGCTTTGCCATATTAAACGTTACCAGTGCCAAAACTTATTCGCCCACATTAATTCTGAGACATTATACAAATAAAAAAGCAATTAACAATTTCTTTTTCTGACGGTATTAGAGTTGACAGCAAACACCTACTATATCAGATGTTTCTGCATAATAATCACACTCTAATCATACATGTCGTAATGGTTTTCTTAGAGCATTTGTCACAACACAGAACAAAGATTTAAATAGTTGTGTTTAAAATGACCGAGTCGCTAATGTAAATGAATTTAATTTTATATTGCCATACATCGAATACCATTTATACTTTGTTTGGGCACTGCTAACGTTACTTTAACAACCAAAAACGTACTCTAAGCTTGTGGCTTGGCCTGTCCCGCAGCTTTCTGTTGCGCCCTAATAAATTCGGGATAATCGATGTAACCGTCTTTATTGAAATCGTCAACGTTCAGGATGGGGTCGATGAGGTTGACCAGTTCATCGTCTCTGAACACTTTTTCCTCCACCGTTCCCTGTTTCTCTTTGCTTCCTTGCTCTGGATAGAAACAGAACACAAAACATGGACAAGCTTAATAACGCAATATTACCGAGTTTCGATAAAGCAACCCATAGCAAAAAATACTTCAACCGTAAGAAAAGCACCAGCAGGTATAAATAGTAATAGTTGTACTGCGATAAAATATATGCAGTAAGCGTAGTTTATGCAACAATAAAAATTATCATTTTAACATAAAGTTTTAGCAATAATTTTTGCAGTAATACGAGTAATTGAGAGACAGTATTTACAACTTTATAATATGTGAACTTGAAATTTTTTACCTTGTAAAGCTGTTTTAACACAAATTTTACGATTCCCTATTCTTATGGTAAATTTTTATGCTTCATGCAACTATAAAAAAACTCGTAAAACTGTCTTATCATATTTCTCAGCATTTCTATTAATTTCAGAGAATGAATTTTATTTCTAACATCTACATATGAAACTTTCACTTACCATGCCAATGTATCAGGGATTTTATTAACTCGCATCCATCTAATTTGTTGTTGTTATCGGAATCGTGCATTTTAAAGTAATGAAACTGTAATTCTTGTTCGCTCATTTTACTCGTATCGATCGGCACGTCCATATGCTCAGCGATATGCCTAAAAAAACATGTCATATAAATATAGTAATTTAAATAAATGAAACGGGATCGTACTGAGCTTCCTGGGCAACATTTGCAGCGTTTAATACTTGTTGGGGACGTCCGTGATGGTGATGTCCTTGTTGTTGCTGAACGGGTATCTGCTGTTGAACGGGAACCTGCTGCTGTACAGGTACCTGTTGCTGGACGGGAACTTGTTGCTGTACCGGAACCTGTTGCTGTACAGGCACTTGCTGTTGAACAGGAACTTGCTGTTGAACAGGGACTTGTTGTTGTACGGGTACCTGTTGGTATTGTACATGTTGCTGTCCATACTGTTGTTGCGGAGCTTGTTGGTATTGTTGCTGTTGCTTGAAATAATGCATATGGCATTAAAAATCTTTGCAAACGCTATAAAGTAGTTTATATTCTTCGACTTTCTAATTGGAATTAATTTAGGATAAGCCTGTTTTTTAACATATTTTTTTCAACATATGTTAATTTACCTGGTAATGCTGTGGAGGCACACCCGGAGGTGGCCTTTGGCCTTTAACTAGAACTAAACATAGGTGAAAAAATAACGTAAATTTAATTATCACTTTCATTGTTCGTTTTTAATAAAATCTAATGAAACTACGAGGTTTGCATACTTTGAATAACCTGTTCCACGTACGTGTTTTCAATTTTCATTTTGACAGTGACTGTCAAAATGATATGTCACTTATGGATACGTTCAGAATTCCAATGTAAGTGGAAAGTATTCTTTCTGTAAATCTGTGGTGGAAAGAAAGTTTGAAAATTCGTTTTCTGGTAAGATTATTTAATTTAATAGTAATATCTAAAACTAATAGTAATACTGATGATTTGTAAAATACGTTCGTAATAAATCAGAACAATTTGGAGCAAATGATTGTTAGTTTTTACTCTACTCTGAATTGATTACAAGAAGAAGAAGAAACGATGAACAAACCTAACCTACAATATTCGCATGTTTTTTAACCTCTTAATTAACAAAATATTTGTTAAGCAATGGGAAAGGTAACATTTAAAGTTTTACTTAAAAAATCGTAGTATATGCCTCTTAATTTTTAGCCAGTGCAAAGATATTTTTCTCAACCAGCAGAAGCAGAATCAGATAATGCGAAAGAAAAGCCATCTTCCCGGAAGAAATCTGAGAAGGTAATATCTTACAGAATAAGTAATGTTAAGAAACAACCATGGGGAAGACGACAAGCTGATAGACATTCGAACAAAGTAAAAAAGATTGTGAAACAGAAGCCAAACCCTAAACCTAAATTTAAGGGTAAAGTCAAACCATCAAGAGAACTTCTAAAGAAGTACAATAAAGGTAAAGGTGTTAACTTAAACGGCGTTAAAACTACTGTGCATCAAAAGAAAATAGAAAAGAAAGAAAAAGACATTAAATTTGCAATAGAAAAGGCTGCCCAAACTGAAGTTTTGTTAACAGAAGATATCGGGTAAGTTTTTTGCTCAGTAATATACGTTATATAAATAATATTTATTTTCTCTCAGGTTTCTTGAAGCCGATTCTGGCGAAACAACTACACAGTTTACTCAAAAACAAATTGTGAATAGTGTGGACATCGCATCCGCAGCTAAACATTTTGACTTAAACTTAGACTTTGGACCATATCGTTCAAAATACACGAGAAATGGCAGACATTTACTGCTGGGTGGGAAGAGGGGACACGTTGCTGCATTTGACTGGGTTACAAAAAAATTACATTGCGAAATAAACGTTATGGAGTCTGTCCATGATATCAGTTGGTTGCACATTGAAACCATGTTCGCCGTAGCTCAAAAGGATTGGGTCTACATGTACGACAACCAAGGAATAGAACTACACTGTGTTAAAAAACTGAATAAAGTGTCTAGGATGGAATTTTTACCATATCATTTCCTCCTGGGAACTTGTGTAAGTCTTGATATAATGTTAAATATTGAAAAATTTGTTTTATAAATTTTTGCAGAGTGAAGAAGGTTATTTAAGTTGGTTAGACATCTCCATAGGTCAGTTAATCGGTCAATATAATACAAATTTGGGACGACTTTCGATATTAACGCAAAATCCTTGGAATGCAAACCTTGTGATAGGCCATGCTAAAGGTGTCGTCTCTTTCTGGTCACCAACGTCAAGGGAGCCTCTAGCTAAAATGCTCTGCCACAAAGCGCCTCTTACAGCAGTTCACATCGACCCTACCGGAATGTAAGAAATTACGAACTTAAAAACGTAATATAATTGTCCTTTTTAGGTATATGGCCACGTCCGCGAGTAATCGAGAATTAAAAATATGGGACGTCAGAAAACTTGAAGGTCCCGTGCAAGAATATAAACTTATAACGGCTTCGAATAATTTGAATTTTTCACAAAAAAGAATGCTGGCAGTCGGTATGGGGAATGTAGTAGAAGTTTACAGGTTGGTGAAAAACTTGTACATTTTGACAAAATTATAAAAAATAATCGTTACAGGGACTGTTGTACGACGGCGGCGAAAAAAGCGTATTTGAGGCATCGTTTCGTCACGCCGATAAGTAATTTCAATTTCTGTCCGTACGAAGATGTACTCGGCGTGTCTACTGCCCGCGGATTCACTAGTTTGTTAATTCCCGGGGCGGGAGAACCCAACTTTGACTCGTTAGAAGCCAATCCGTTCCAAGCGAAGTCACAGAGGAGGGAAGCCGAGGTGAAATCTCTTCTCGAAAAGGTAAAAATGTTATTTATTGTACCGCAAAATTCTTACCGTTATTTTTATTCTAGATACAACCGGAACTGATAACCTTAGATCCTACGATTATCGCCGAAGTCGATTTACCAACCTTAAGGGATAAAGTGGAAGCCAAAAAGAAATTGCTGGTGAGTTACTTTTTTAATATTTTATGTATCGTATCGTTAACAATTATTTTGCAGCACCTCAAACCACCGAAAGTAAATTACGAGCCAAGGAAGAAAGCCAAAGGCAAAGGGGGTTCCGTCAAGATGGCTAAAAACAAGAAAATCTTGCAAGAACAGGCTAAAAAAGAGTTTGTAAGGCAGAAGAAGGAAGTGTTACCTCAAGAAGAAGAAGAAAAGAAAGTCAAAAGGCCTACTCACATCCTCGACAGATTTTTACCTAAGAAAACGTGAAATATTTTAAGGAGTTGGGTAATAAACACCTTTTAAAATTAATAATCCTTTATTATTTGTTGTATGTCATCCTTACAATATTTAAAAATATGAATACTATAAAGTTACCTACAAAAAAATTGGTCATTAGGTAGAAGAGAATATAAAATATGTACAATTCGTAATTACTTTGGTTTAGATTATTTACAAGCAAAAATCTAAAACTGCACGAGTTTTTTATCCCATATATCACAATGCTTTATCATGGACGGCGGCATTCATAAGAATTTCTTTATATTATTGCTTATATATGTATAAAAAGCCAAATAAATACCTATAAATTAGACAGTTACAAGTTAACGTTGAGTATAAACAGACAATGAGTCTAATACGTAAAAGTTAAGTACAAAACGATTAATATCTACAGCTTTAACTTCGTTTTTTTGCCTCAAAAAGTCGAGTTAATGTAAGCGCAACTTACAAGGTCTAGAAATTAAGTTCGCGAATTTGTCACCTTACACTTGGTAGCATTACAAATTTGTTGATAATATGATCTTTGGAGAAAATACAGTGTTTTTGATGTCCAGATGGTCATTGATGAAGAGAGACAGTAATACTGATAAAGAGAGACAGTGTCATTGATAAAGAGAGACTGTCGTTGATGAAGAGAGACTGTCATTGATAAAGAGAGACAGTATCTTTGAATGTAGACAGATTAGGACGGATTATAAACAACTGTCAAAAATATTGAAAAAAAAGTCTAATCGTGTATAAACAGCACACCTAGGAAAAAAATTAATCCGTTTGTATAGCGCTGCTAACTTAAGCATACAGTGACAAGTTCTTGAAAAATATCGGCTAGACATGATACCTTGTAAAAGATATTAATTAAATTTATTAAAAGTTAAAAATGAGTATCTTTTTTCTAAACGTCAAGATCAATATTCTTCGTATTAGCAGCCATATTTTTGAAAAAAAAAACACCATTTTTACGTTAAAAGAGCTTACAGAAAAATTGCATGAGAACCGAACTAAACGAGCTTTGAAAACAATTTTAAAACTAACACCTCTATTTTACATTAAAACAACTGTGTCGCAATGTGGGAAAATATTACGTACTTAGACGAGGATTCCTAAAACTAAATGAGTCTCTCTTCGGGAGGTGGTTTGAGAACGTGATCGAGTTCCACCCGCGGGTTGCAGAACTCCTGAGCGCTGGGACTGTAGGTGCCCCTCGTCGCTCGTTTACTTCTCGCGACGTTAACGAGAACTGCCATAGTGACTGCGAACGCTATTAGAAAAACTAGAACGATCGGTATTATAATGTAGAGTATGTTCACTCCGCCATCTTCGAGGGTAGCTGAAACCTGAAAATAAATAAGTGTTTAATGAACGCGATTATTTGAACGCGCATGCTTCTTACCTTCATATCGGTACAATTCTTTCCGGTGAAGTTTTCGTCGCAGATACAAGTGTAATCGGGTTTGTCTATGCACTGGGAGATGCAGGTACCGTGTACGCAAAGGTTGTCGATCTCACAAGGGTCATCCAAGTCGCACTGATGGCCGCATTTTCCTTTGATGTTGTCGCATGTGCATCTGTAGGAACCGGGTAGATTGTCGCATGTGCCGTCTCTACCGCAGGCCATTCGGATCGTACTGCACTCGTCGATGTCCATTTCGCAGAGCAGTCCGGTGTATCCTAATAAAGAAGTTTTAAAACGCCCAAATTTGAATTTCTAAATTGTAAAAAATACTCTCGTTTACCCTTGTCTATAGTATAAATGACATGGATTTTAAACGAGTGTCGCCATCTATTATTTTCACTCTTAAACTATTTAAAACATTTTTTTACCTGTGCCGTTGCAGTCGCAATCGTATCGCGACAGTCCGTCGATACACAACCCTCCGTTCTGACAGGGACTTCCACCAGTAGGCAATACGCACTCATCGATGTTAATTTCGCAGAATTTCCCCTCGAATCCAGACATGCACTGACAATACGGCACCTCTCCCATCGTATTGCAATGTCCCTGTTCGCAGTGCCTCCTCTGACAGTACGCTGTGTCGCACAGCGATCCCTCCATCCCTTCCGTGCAGAAACACGTGAAATTATTACCCGTCTGTTCGTTGGGCCCCGTCTTGCAAGTGGCCCCCTCCCTGCACGGCCTATTCTCGCAGGTAATCAACAAGGGCGCTTCGCACTGCTTCCCGACGAAATTCTCGGGACAGTCGCATTTAAAATTGCCGATGAGGTCGTTGCAGGTGCCTCCGTGTTTGCAGGGGTTGCTCAGACACTCGTTGATCTCTTCCTCGCAGTGCTCGCCTTCGTATCCCAGCAGGCATTCGCACTCGTACTTGGCGACCATGTCGATGCAGGTCGCGTTGTTTTTGCACTGGTTGTTTTCGCACTCGTTGATGTCCATGGAGCAGTCGTCCGCGGCGTAGCCCGGTTTACAGTTGCACTTGTACGTTTCTATGTGGTTTATGCAGGTCCCTTGGTTGAAGCAGTCGCTGTCGTAACATAGGATGCAGCCGTGGTTTACTTCAGACGAAGAGTCCAGATCGAACAGCACGGAGGAGTAGTTTTCATTGGAATAGATATCTTTGGTTACGAAATAAGGTAGGAGTACGCTGTTGAATCTTATTTCTCCCAGACAGCCCTAAAAATACGGAATATAATGACTAAACGTGTGCAAGTAGAGCGCGTATGACAAAAATATGGTAAACAACTATTTGTGCACAGTCATAGGAAAATGGAAATTGAAAAGAAATCATCTAATTGTGACCAAACAGAATTGATAAAAACATATTATTTAATTGTGTACAATTACAACAGAACAGACAAATATTTGAAAAATAAATAAAACTGATAAAATTATAAAAAAAAATCATCTAATTATGCATAATTAAAACAGAATTAATAAAAAAGTGGTTTAATTGTGCGCAATTAGGGCAAAATTGATAAAAAAATTTGTCTAATTGTGCACAATTACAGCGGAACTAAAAATTAAAAAAAAAAAAATAACAATGTACAATTACAACAGAACATACAAATATTTGAAAAATAAAAAATAAATAAAACTGATAAAATTATAAAAAAAAAATCATATAATTATGCATAATTAAAACAGAATTAATAAAAAAGTGGTTTAATTGTGCGCAATTAGGGCAAAATTGATAAAAAAAATTGTCTAATTGTGCACAATTACAGCGGAACTAAAAATTAAAAAAAAAAATAACAAAAATCATAAAAAAATTTTTTAATTATGTACAATTAGAGCAAAATAAAAAATATCTTGTAGACAATTAGCTGAATCGAAAAACATATTGAAAAAAAATCTAATTCTGCAAAACTAAAGCATCTCAAATGAAAAATACAACTGATAGCAAAAACTGCACAACAATGACTGTTTGCCGCGTAATTCAGTCTCAGAAAAACGTTTTAATCTCATATTTTGGAAATAAACAATATTTACCTTAAAATTGTCGGTCTTCTTGTCCCTATCCACCTTGTACAGCGAAACGTCTTCAGAAAAGTACTCTCCGCCATTCTCCAACGAGTTGCTAATGAACGACTCGACCGTCGTGGTGTCGCTGACAGGAACGTACCCAGTCATGTTATAATCAGTATTTTCGATAACGGTTACATAATCAAAAGTCTTGTTGTCACTACCACCGATATAGAGTTCCCCGAATTTAAGAAGTTCCGTGAAAGTGGCCCAGTCGAAGGCGGTAATTTCAAAATCGGGCGATTCGTCGTAGACGTTTTCCCTGAAACCTCCCCTAACCGTATCGTCTTTGAAAATAAATAACAAGGAGATCCACTGGCCTTCGAATCTGTCCTTTCGGAATCGGCTTGTAACGTTTCGGCCGCCAAAGCTGAACTCCACTACCACTTCGTTGTGGTAAATAAATATCACAAAGTAGTTTTCTTTGTATTTTGCGAACAACAGCGTGCCCCACGAACGCGTCCGGTAGTTAATTTCTAAGGACTTAACAATGAAATCTTCCGGATCCGAACTAGTAAATTGGTACCTCAACGGTTCTTGTAAGCCGTTGAAAGTGCTATTCGCTATACACTCGTATCCGTCTTCGAGATTTTTACATATTGAGTTGTTCGGGCACTTTTCCAACTCGCAAAATTGCTGTTCGCTGCAGTTCTTGCCTTTGAAGCCTCTTGGACAGTTGCATTTAAAATCATTCCAGGTGTTCTCGCACTCTCCGCGGGTGCAGGGTTTCGCCCGACATGAATCGTCCGAAACGACACCTTCCAAAACAGTACTCCTGTCGAAAGACACGTTACCGAACGACGGGGGTATGTCCAAGTCGGGCGCTTGCAAGGGGAAAAATTCCACGATCATTGTAGCGGAACCGTTGCTAATTTGAACGTCTTGGATGATTCCTTTGAAGGGAACACTGCCGAGGATGGTCGTGGTTGACGCTGGAGCTGTGGGCAATGCCGATTCCATTTTAGCCACGGCTATATTCTCGTTAGTCTGCCGTACTATTCGCGTCTGTGGGTGGCCTCCTAAGATCAACTTTTGGGCGTCTAAAGTTCCCGTAGCTGAAATCGTCTTCCTGAAGTATTCTGTCCCATTCAGTTTTACTTGGACTAGCGTGACGTTTCGAATAACCTTAAAGAAAATAAAGAAATCTCTCAAGTTGATGCTGTAAAACAGTTTGAATCGCATTAGGATTCTTGTAAATAATCAATGTTTACACTTCGAGGATCGGTACATTTGAACTACTCCCTACAAAAGTATATATTGTAACATTTTTTCTTATTCTATTACCTCTATAAGATGATTGTATCCATTGTCCAGCTTCACCCCTCCGACCGTATAACTTTCCGAAGGTCCGTCGAACTGGATCTGTACGTTCAATTCCCCGCTCTCTAACTGAGCGCAAATGCAGGTGTCACGGGACGATGTCGTCTGAGGACTGGAAAACAAACCGGTACCTAAATAAAATATCTGACCCCTCGGTTGTCTGGTCCTTATGAACATGCTCAAATCCACGATGGACCTCACGGCACGACGGGCGTAATCCGCCACTTCCACCGTTACTAATGAGTTGGTAATCTTTTCGTTTCCGAACGTGGCCGCCGTGTAGTTATACTGGCAAGTGTGGCCTAGATAGGGGCGTTCGCAGGTACAACTAAAGTCACGCCATCTGTCGGTGCAGTGACCACCAGAATGGCACGGGTTGGGGTCACACTGGGGTTCCCGCAAGCAACCGATATCGACGTTTTGGAATGTAAGCCAAGGCGCGCTCCTTGTCTGTGGTTGGGGTAGAACGACCCATTCCCCGTTTATCATAACATCCTCGGTACATCCGACCAATGACGGTTGGCCGTGAGTGAGTTTTCTGAGATTACTAGGAGTACCTACAAGTACAAGATAAAATAATAATAAATATAGTATGTTATTAAGTAAGTAAAACGTTACTAACCTCCAATGTACGTCACAGGAAAACTAGTGGACGTGACGTTATTATTCTCGTTGTAATTAATAGGATAAATAGTTTGTTCATCGTTAGCGGAAAGAACCAAATGTGTAGAGTTGATAGCGACAAAAACTTTTTGCCAGTTGCTGTCGTTCAAGTTGGAGCCGATAAATACACCTTCCCACCTGTTCAGTAGGCTGGAATGTAAATTTAACCGTCCCTTCGACAACTCTAAAATGTAATACGTCAATCCTTTGCCCAGAGCCAACAATCCGTCTCCAAGGGTAGTCTTGAATCTAAACTGTATGTCGTAGCCTTCCTCTCTGCTGGTGTTGATCACTACTAGAGAATTACCCGAAAGCGACATGGTGGTTATTGTTTCGCAGGTAAGTCCGTGAAAACCGTTAGGGCAGGAACAGTTGAATTTATGTTCGACTTCGTTTAAGAGGAACGGTCTGCAAAGTCCCTCGTTCTTGCAAGGGTTTTGAATACACCTGATGACAAAAACACCAAGAATAGATACTTTTCAACCAACTATAGGAAAACAGAGTGGCAGAGAGCATAACTGCAATGGAAAATAATTTCAATTTGCCTTTCTATGGCTTTACTACATGCTATAACTTAATGTTCCAGTATTAATGATCTCTGACATATCTTAATTTAGGTGAACACCTGCTGTGATATGCCGACAGCATGATAAACGCATAAAATAAAACAAACGGACAACATAAATTTGACAAAACGTAAATAAACAGAAAAATAAGATTAACATAATAATCATGATTGTATACATACCCAGTGAGTTCAACAGAACAGTTCTTTCCTCCGTATCCAGGACTACAACTACAAAAATATGTGGCGACTTGATCAATACAGCTCCCGTGGACACAAGGCCTGTACTTGTCGCATTCATCGATTTCTATCTCGCAATATTCTCCCTCGTAGCCCTCCTCGCACTCACAAATATAGTGCCCCACTTTATCGGAACAGGTGCCGTGATGGCAAGGGTTGCTCTCGCATTCATTGATGTTTATTTCGCAGTTTTGACCGGTAACGCCAGGCACACAGAGACACTCGTAACCATACGCATCGGAAAAATTGAAAGGCCGGTAGAAGGAATCCGGTAGGGAGATGTTCAGCTGCGACATTATACTCGGATTGTACAGCGTCATGTTGGATCTCTCCAGACACGTACCATTGAACTGGCAGGGGTTGCTCTCGCACTCGTTGATGTCTATTTCGCAGTTCTTCCCTGAAAGCAAACAAATTCATATCATAAGTGACAATTCCGTTGTATTATTTATACCACAATACCTTTGTAGCCTCTGTAACAGTTACAGTCGTAATCGTTAATCAGATCCTCACAATACGCTCCGTTCAAACAAGGATTCCCCTTACAATCGTCAATATTGCTCTCGCAGTGTAATCCCTCGTAACCCGTGTTACTGCAATCGCAGCTGTAACTGTTCAAACCGTCCCTGCAGATGCCACCGTTCCGACAAGGTGAGGACTCGCAGTCGTCGATGTTAATATCGCACAATTTCCCCGTCAGACCCGGCTGACACTTGCAGGTGAACTCGTTTATCCCGTCGATGCAGGTAGAGCCCATCGTGCAAGGCATAGGGTCGCACTCGTTGATGTTAATCGAACAATCTTTTCCTTCGTAACCAGGGGGGCAAATACACTCGTAGTTATTTATGAGATTAACGCAGGAGGCGTTGTTACGGCACGGCATAGATAGGCATTCGTCGAAATCTAGGTTACAGCGTTCTCCGGTAAAGCCTGGCTTGCAGTAACATTGAAAGCTGCCTTTACTGTTAATGCAGATGCCGTTGTTGCAGATGTTTTCTCCGAGTATGTCGCATTCGTCTATGTCGTCTTGACACGACGACCCTAGAGGAGAAATGGTTAAGATTACAATTGCGTGGAACTTTACGGATTGTACAGAAGCAAAAACCGAAGTGTGCCATGATAACGTGACGTACTTATTCTTACCTTTAAACCCGGTGCCGGTACAGTTGCAGCTGTACTGATAAGTGTCGGGATCAGAAATGCACGTTCCATTATGACACGGTTCCTTTGCACACGGATCCATGTCTACACTGCAGTTCGGGCCAGTATACCCAGGAGGACATCTACATTCGTAACCATCAACTAAATCGACACAGATCTGCTGGTGCGGGCAGATTATACCCTCACATTCGTCAATGTTGATCTCACAGGTTTCACCCGTGAATCCTTTTAAACACTGGCAGGCAAAGTCGTGTTTGTTGGGCGAAGTTTTGCAGGTGCCGTTATTTCGGCACGGCCCTAATTCGCAAACGTCGTAGGGTTTCTCACATATTACGCCCATCCACTGATCGGTACAGTTACAAAAGAAGCCGTTAATTCTATCGACGCAGGTTGCACCGTTCAAGCAAGGATTGGAGGCACATTCGTCGATGTTCGTTTGACATTTGATACCTAGCGTAGAATATATGCAAATTAAAAAAGTATAATATGTAACGCAACAAGAGCGATAATCGTTCCAGTGAATTGTTTACAACCGTTACATGCAATTTTTAAGGCTAACCATTCAATTGTTGCTTTCAAATAACTGAGAATCAATTAATTACGAAGGGTTCTCTACATTTATTTAAAACAGCAAAAGCGCAATGCATAGTTCTCTAGTAATTATGCAAAAACTCACAGAGATTAATAAGTTTTAAAAAACATGAAGCAATATTTCTGAATGTTTATAATGCCTCTCTCTAAGTTTAATACATAAAACAATGAAAAAATACATATATTAGTGAAGCCACAGAGCACAACACAAACCAAACTCTACTACCTTCAAACCCCGGTGCGCACAGACAAGAAAAATCCCAGCTGTGTTTGATACACGTGCCGGAATTTAGGCACGGATCGAGAGAACATAATCCTAGTTCTATGTTGCAGTTCAAACCAGTCCAACCTGGTTCGCAAGTGCAGTAGTAACCACCCAGCTGTGAATTAAGTGGCTCATAAGTGTACGGCAGTGGTGAAAATATATACAGGATGTTTTCATCATAGTAAATAATTTTTGTTAAAGAAATTGTCGCCAGCGCATTTCATATGTTTTGCGAGTTCCGTATGAATCATACTAGCCAAGAGTAAGTAAATATGCAGTTAATTTGTGGAGAAGATTGTCGATATTAGCCTTAGGGGCTTATATGTATGCACAGCGTTTTCCTACTAGGTTTGATCCTCATAATCTTTAATTCGTGTCGTACAGAGCTTGGCACACGAGACAACTATCACTAAGTGTAAGTTGTAGATAAGCCAATCATATTTTACAAAATAAAAAAAAAACATGATGCACGCCATAAAGGAAAATCCAATAAAAAAATTTAATAATTAAAATGTTATAAATAAGTTGCCATATTAATTAGAAAGTTTGTAATTTCATTATAAACTCGAAAAATGTATTGTCTTTGCTGTATGATTGTTTATTGGACTACCAATTTAACTACTACCACACCGGTACTTCATTTACTTACGTAATCTCGGCAATCCGTAGCACGGTAGCAAGGATTACTGGCACACCGCGAGTATATCTCACACTGAGATCCAGTCCAGTCGCCGACGCATACGCATTTTGACATGACAAAACGTCTGCGACAGAAGCCGCTGTTTCTACAATAATTTGTCTTACAACGACTGACCCTATTGCATGCAGGGCCTGGTGGTGTTAATAAGCGGCATGCAAAAAGTACAAAAGCAATATAGAGACGGCTGAATAGAGTTGGACGGTGACTTTATAAAAAAGCTGTTTTTAAATCTTAACTTAGATCAGAAACAAAAATGGGTTTATTAAAATTTCAAATAGCGTTTTACAACTTTCCAAATAAATATAACTAATTTGGGAGATATTGCTCTTAACAGTCGTTTGTACTCAGTTTGCATTGTCGTTTTACAAATTGCTACACGTCGTCAAGTCAATTAAACTGTCAAAAGAGAAATGAGGGAAATCACCATGACTTTAGTGACCAATAGAATATGTCAAGCTCCTATCTTCTATGATGTATTGACACCAGTTGCAGCTTGATTGATTTAAGTATCAATTCGTCGTAAAATGACAGTAATTCTCTACGAAATTCCAAAATCCTGATTAATAAATCCAAGACGCTTTGTATAGCTCCTGTATAGAATTATTGTGTTGTGCTATATTTACTGTGTACATATTCACATCACATTAGCAAACCGAGTTCACTAACTTAACACTTTTATGGGTGTTTCCCCCAAATTTATGAAATAAAATAGTCATTTCAGATTTTTAGTATTAGCTTTTTAACTCTAAATTTTCTTATTTTGAAGATTTATTATGAATCATAATTGTAGAAAGTCACAAACGTTCTGCTAGATGTTCTTTGATTATTTCTATGTACCCCTTTTATAACTTATACGCATAATATTTCTAATAACTGTAAAAAAAAGGGTTATTTACCTGTAAATCCAGGCGGACATGTGCAGTTATAATTTCCTCTGTAGAGCGAGCAAGTGCCTCCGTTCAGACAAGGATTACTGCCGCAAATGAAATCCATATTACAGTTAGGGTATTCCCCCGGGTATTCGGGCTTACAGACGCAAATGGGCAAACTTTCGTCATTAATGCAATCGGCGAAAGGCGGACAGCTGTTAGGATCGCACTGTCGCTGTTGGCTTTGTTCTACCTCACAATAATCTCCCAAGTAGCCGAATCGACATTGACACTCAAAACCTCCAGATCGGCTGACGCACAAGCCGTTGTTGAAGCAAGGTTGCGACGCACATTCGTCCACATTCTGTGAATATGATTCAATGTGTTTACCACTGTTGCTTACTGGTAATGGAAAATAATTCCAACAATTTGGAGACGAGCAAAAAACAAACAGTTAACGTTAATTTTGCAGTTTTTTGAGTAAAGTATTAGTTTTTACTGGAATATATGACTCAATCAATACCTTGTATTCTATAATTACTAATTAAGATTATAAATACTTACAAATTGACAATATCTCCCTCCAAATCCCGGCAAACACTGGCACAAAAATGAGCCATACGTATCGAAACAAGTACCCTGGTTTGAACAAGGACTGCTGAGACATTCGTTTATGTTAATGTCGCAAGTTCTTCCTTTATAACCCGTATGACTGCAATCGCAGGTGAAGTTGTTGAATTCGTCAATGCAGAACCCCCCATTCAGACACGGACCCGAACTGCACTCGTCCGTGTTGATCTCGCAGTTCAACCCGCTATATCCCGGTTTGCAGTGACAGATGATTGTATCGGTGTCCATATCAACGTCGCAAGTACCGCCGTTCAAGCAGACGTTATTCTTACACAACGGATGAATCCTTAGTTCGTGTTCGCAACGTCTTCCTGTGAATCCTGGAGCGCAATGGCAGGAGAAATCGCCTATGTCGTCTAGTATACACGTGGCGGAATTTTTACATAAGGGCGGCTTCCGTTCGCAGGGATTTCCCAGGTCGATTTCGCAATTTTTGCCAGTGTAACGAGGCAGGCAAGCGCAGGTGTACGTGTTCTGCCCACTTAGGCAAGTGCCGTGCCGCATGCAAGGCTCGTGGAGGCAGTAATCTTGACTTACGATTTTTTCTCTTGGAACACCTAAAAGCGAAAAAATTATTTAATTATCTTAACTTCGTATTACGACAAACTTACAGCTGTCGTAGGGTATAGGACATTCTTCAAAAACCACATTGTGATTGGGTGAAATAATGCTGGGATCGAAAACAACGGAGGGGCCTTCTAAGATGCAACCGTTGAATTGTTTTCCGATTAAAAGTACGGCAGCTCCTTCGTTGTACAGGCCGGGGCTAACAAGCAATTCATTCCGATATGTAGAGTTGGCTATAACCTGAAAAGCAAACGTTAATTATTCACCAAATTACGTTTGTTTCATTCTAAGTAATTACTTGTGTTTCTCCATCAACGTCGATCGTTAAGTTGCCTAGCCTGTATTGTAAGAAAACCGTATGCCACTTATTGTTTAAGAAGTTGCCTGGGATGATGTGATTGTAAGTTTTCCCACCGGTCTTAGCAGAAAATATAATTCCTTCCGAGTCCACAACCAGTTTAATGAGGTCCTCGTTTTGCTTTTGAGAAAATAAGCTACCACCTAAAACAATAAATGTAGTATAGACAAATTCATTTATTTAAGGTATAGTAAAATAATATGTCATAAATTTTAGTATTGTGAAAAAAAAAGATGTTCTTCTCTTCTTTCATTTTACTTACCGTAACATGTCCGGAAACTTAGACCCGTTTGTTTCTTTAAAGAGATTATTGTATGCAGTCTTAAATAAGATGAGCCGTTGAAATAGGCCTCGGATTGGTTCGAGGGGCCGATGTTTACTCCGCTGCTGTATGTATAAACATCATATACGTAAAACAGTACTGAAAAAAAAGGGCAGTTGTAATATTACACTTATATACTTCAATTTTTTTATGCTTCGTAATGTTAATTTTAAATATCATACATCCACATTTAAAAGTGGAGGTAATATTTCTTCTTTTAATGTGTCTAAATCATAAAATTATTTGGTATCAATGAATTCAGAGAGTTACCTGAATTAAAAAATGCAATAATACACAAATTGTTGCATTTGATCGGAATCGGAACTGAAAAAAATTAACTTATATGTCAAGTGAAGTTTATTTAGTATATTCGATGCACAAAACATCCCCCTCTTTGTTTTGTAATTCAATGTTTCAAATTGCATATGTTTATGTTATGTGGTACCATATCCAGAGTCATATAATGAATAATATAAAATTTTTAAACCAACTGGACACATACTATTAATTTAATAGAAAAGAAAAAAAACAACTGGATATAATAAAAATTTTAATAAATTTTTGATAGGACCATTCAATAATGAACAACCATTTAGCAGCAAACTTCCAAGGTTTTTCCAATATAAATTTTTTTTTTGCAGTTTTGGCTGAAATTTAGTTTAGTTGTGTCAGTCCGATATTACCAAATATTTTTAACAGTCCAAGAATAAAAAATAAAAACAATTTTTGGTAAAACTAGGTAATGCCACCTATCTCAAGAACATTAAGATAATAATTTTTTGCATTAAATAAAATTGTTTATACTCTGATAGTGTATTCTAACATTACAGGGTTATTTATCTTCAATTCATGGCCAAATGGAAATATACTCGTCTTTCTCTAATCTCTTTAAAATAACTTGCACATAGTTAATTTATTATTGCATGTTGTACTTGCAATCTTGACCCTTGACCTCAACAGTAAACATCAGTTGATTACTTATCTTTAAGTATTCAATGTTGAATTCCATATACCTTTACCTGATATAATAATAATTGATTCTATAATAATAAAAATTAGATTTTAGATATATTTTTCTGTATAAGGTACTATTTGCAACTAGTTACTACATGAAAATGGAATTTAATAAAAGGCGATAAATATTACAATTTTTTTATTAAAAGACAATTATTTTAAAAATAACAACCAATAAAATAGGAAAATACACATTAATAATTATATTAACAATATAAAAAACCTTCACCTTTACCAGCTTTTATCGTTTTTAATTATAACAAAAAAAATATAAAAGGTAATATAATTACCACGAGGATCTTACACGTAAATTGACTTTTCCTTAAACATTACCAATATACTAAATATTTCAAATAATAAAATATCAACGACAAAGATTTCTTATAATTTGGACCTTAAATCTTCAATTTTCTTAGCCGCCGTCCGTTGTAATTCAGTAAGTTTTACAGCCAGTCCAACATTCCCTTGGATTTTTACCTTGCCCTGGAAAAACGCCTTCTGAGGTGGAATTTTACCCGTGAGAAGTTCAATAACATCGGTGTCCTTAACGATAAACGTAACTTCGGCTTTATCTTTACCGTTAAACTCAATTTTTCCTTTACCGGTCTTACAGTTAATGATCCAGGTGCCCGTGTCGCCGTTGGCTTTGACTACTTTCAATCCATAAATGCCTCTGTGATTTTCTATCAATCCATCTTCGTCGTCTTCCATGGCCTGCTGGAGAATTTTCAGGTAAGGTGTTACGATAAAATCACTATCGCTAACTGCGGCTGCGGTTCTATGGATCCCGACATTTCTATTAGCGTATTCCGGGAAGCCTAACTGATACAGTGCAACAACAACGGCACCACCTAATCCAATATTGTGTTGCAAGGCTAATTTAACATTAGGTACTTGTCTTGGTCCTGCTTCGCCCCGCAACTGCCAGCAAAGTTCTGCGCATTGAGCTAATCCCGTTGCTCCCAGCGGGTGTCCTTTAGAAATAAGACCACCACTTGGGTTTACTACGAATTTGCCCCCGTAGGTATTATCACCTCTATCAATGAATTCTCCTGCTCTTCCTGGAGGGCAAAGGCCTAGAGCCTCGTATGTAATCAGCTCGTTAGCCGAAAAGCAATCGTGAAGCTCGACAACTTGGACGTCGGAGGGGTTTTTGTTAGTTTTACGGAAAACTCTCTCCGCTGCAGCTTTTGACATATCGTATCCAACAATTTTCATATGACTGTTGTCGAGGAATGTAGACGGTAAATCTGTTACCATTTCCATAGCCAAAATTTCTATGGCTTGGTTTTCCAACCCGTGTCTTCTCACAAAGCTTTCCGATGCTATAATGGCGGCGGCAGCTCCGTCGCTAGTGGGGCAACACTGCAGTTTAGTGAGAGGTCCAAATATTTTTGGAGACTTTAATATTTGATCCAAAGTGTACTCATCTTGGAACTGAGATTTTGGATTATTAACGGAATGTTTGTGGTTTTTATAAGCAACTTTGGCAAAGTGCTCGGGTTTTGTCCCATATCGTTTCATATGCTCAATGGCTGCATTGCCAAACATTTGGGCAGTCATCGGAGAACCTTCGATATCTGCTAGATTTGCCATCGCTTCTACGTGTTTCTCCATGGGGTTTGACCTGTCCATAAATTTTGAGGAGAGACTGCCTCGTTCCATTTTTTCGAATCCAACGGCTAGAGCGCAGTTATATTTACCGGATTCTACCAATTCCTTCGCCAACATTAAGGCACTGGACCCGGTGGAACAATTATTGTTAACGTTAAAGATGGGGATGCCCGTCATGCCTACTTCGTATATCACCCTTTGTCCGCTGGTGGAGTCTCCATAGACATATCCGGCTGTGGCAAGTTCCACTTCAGACATGTGAATTTTAGCGTCAGTTAAAGCCGCTGTGATGGCTTCTTTGCCCCATTCCGGATAGTCATCGGTTCTTTTACCAGGCTTCTCAAATTTGGTCATACCGACCCCTACTACAAATACTCTTCCCATTTTGATGATCGTTCTCTAAAAATGCGAATAAATTAAGTTTTAGATTTATTTCGAAGGCAGAGCTTACATTTACCTAAGTAGGTTACTCAATTTCTCTTGATAAATACTGTGAAATAAACGCTTGCAATAATGTGTTTAGTACTAGACTTTGGACACTAGTCAAACATGATTTTATAGTACAAAGTTAACACCACAATAAACCATCAATAAACTTTCATTTCTACGTGATGGGTAGATAGCCACAGACCATCATTAATTCGTTTATGACGTTTTAGAGCATTTACGCCGTTGCCAGTTGTACAAGGAATCTGTACTTTTCAATACTAAATTTTAAATCCTAGTATTGACAAAGTGCTACTATTTTTGTGCAAAATCCTCATTGAAATGTCAAAATTTCAATATACATTTGTTCATAGAGCAAAAAATAGTATAACACTGAAAATAATTAAAATATATGTATATAAACTCAAATATTACTCCAACTATTATTATTTTATTGAAATATACTCTTGGAACGAAACAAGACATTTTTGTCAAACCACTTTGGAGAAAAGCGAAACAATAAGGCACTATACTTGGTTAATTTAAAGTCTAACTACATTAATCTTATAAGAGGCAAAACGTGTAGGCATTATATTTTTAAAACGGTATGAAATTTGAGTACTTTTGTTATTGCAAACCAGCATGAAGCCTTTATTTTAAAGAATCATAACCTTAACAAACATTATTGGTACTTATTTTGATTGCGTAGTGGCACTCAACATTTTTAATATATAAGGACCCTTTATATATTTAATTCGTGAACATATGTTAAAATTTGTAATTATAATTCTATGAAAAATATTAGGTATATCGACATCAATAACAAAATTTAAAAAAATTAACGCGGTGATTAAACAAGTATTACGTATTTATAATACATGTGGCAACTGTGTAGCAAACCTTTAACGTCAAAATAAAGTATGGTTATGTTACGTGTTATGTTGTGATTTGTGATTAATTATTTATTACTGAAATCTTCGAAGGATAAATAAATATTGTAATTGTATTTAATAATAATTGCCTGCAGAAAACATTGAAATATATTGATTTACAGCAATACCATAACTATGTCCTAGTTTCCTTTACGAGTAAAACATAGAAAGGTATCAGCCTTTGTTGATTTGAGAAAAATGATGATAGTAAATTGTTAAATTAATTAAGACACTACCTTATTCTTCAAAAATTAATATGATGGGAATAATTTCAATCAAAATCGTACCCAAAGAAATGAATGACTATCAAAAACATTTTCAGCATATTCTACTCTTTGCAAAAAAAAAAGTGTATTAATATATGTATTCTGCGAAATGTCTAGAAGAAATTAGAAAAACAGGAATATCATGTTAAGCAACATATTTGTTCATTATTTTGACATTAAATTAACTTTCGCCATCCACCATTACGCAAGATGAGTTAGTTATTAATATTAGAGATCGATTTCACTGAATTTTAGTTGAAACCAAATTTCGCCATATATTCGATGAAATCTACGGTAAGAACAACAACGATTAAAGGATTCCCGTTCCAGATGCAAATAAAAAATATAATTAATAAATCTATTACCATGTGAATGCTACATATCAGTATATATATTTTTAAAACAGTTTGTTATTAATAACATTTCAAATATTAATGTAATTAAAACTTTTATAATTTAGACATTAAATCATTTATTTTGTTTGCTGCCGTCTGCTGTAATTCAGTCAGTTTCAAAGCCAATCCAATATTTCCATAAATATTCACTTTACCTTGAAAAAACGCTCTCTGTGGTGAAATTTTGCCAGTGAGAAGTTCAATAACATCATTGTCTTTAACGAAAATCGTAACGTCAGGTGTATCTTTGCCATTAAATTCAATTTTCCCTTTACCGGTCTTACAGTTAATGATCCAGGTGCCTGTATCGCCGTTAGGTTTGAAGACTTTCAGCCTATAAATGCCTCTGTGATTTTCTATCAATCCGTCTTCATCGTTTTCCATGGCCTGCTGGAGAATTTGAAGGAAGGGTGTTACAATAAAACCACTATCGCTAACTGCGGCTGCCGTTCTACGGATCCCGATGTTTCTGCTAGCGTATTCCGGAAAGCCTAGCTGATAGAGCGCAACAACAACAGCGCCGCCTGATCCAATATTGTGTTGTAAGGCTAATTTAACATCAGCGACTTGTCTTGGTCCCGCTTCGCCCCGCAACTGCCAGCAAAGTTCTGCGCATTGAGCTAATCCCGTTGCTCCCAGCGGGTGTCCTTTAGAAATAAGACCACCACTTGGGTTTACTACGAATTTGCCCCCGTAGGTATTATCACCTCTATCGATGAATTCTCCTGCTCTTCCTGGAGGGCAAAGGCCTAGAGCCTCGTATGTAATCAGTTCGTTAGTCGAAAAGCAATCGTGAAGCTCAACAACTTGGACATCGGAAGGATTTTTGTTTGTCTTATGGAACAATCTCTCCGCTGCACGTTTCGACATATCGTAACCTACTAGTTTCATAAGACTGTTGTCGAGGAATGTAGACGGTGAATCTGTTGCCATTTCCATAGCCAAAATTTCTACTGCTTGGTTTTCTAGTCCGTGTGTTTTCACGAACCTTTCTGATGCTATAATGGCAGCAGCAGCTCCGTCACTTGTGGGGCAACACTGCAGTTTAGTGAGAGGTCCAAATATTTTTGGAGACTTTAATATTTGATCCAAAGTGTACTCATCTTGAAACTGAGACTTCGGATTATTAACGGAATGTTTGTGGTTTTTATAAGCTATTTTGGCAAAGTGCTCGGGTTTCGTCCCGTATAGCTTCATATGCTCCATAGCTGCATTGCCAAACATTTGCGCAGCTATGGGAGACCCATCAATACCTGCTAGATCTGCCATAGTTTGTGTGTGTCTCTCCAATGGACTTGACCTGTCCATAAACTTCATGGAGATACTGCCTCGTTCCATTTTTTCGAATCCAACAGCAAGAGCACAGTTATATTTACCGGATTCTACCAATTCCTTGGCCAACATCAAGGCACTGGACCCGGTGGAACAATTATTGTTAACGTTAAAGATGGGGATGCCCGTCATGCCTACTTTGTATATCACCCTTTGTCCGCTGGTGGAATCTCCATAAACATATCCGGCTATAGCAAGTTCCACTTCAGACATGTCAATTTTAGCATCAGTTAAAGCCGCTGTGATGGCTTCTTTGCCCCATTCCGGATAGTCATTGGTTTTTTTACCAGGCTTCTCAAATTTGGTCATACCCACCCCTACTACAAACACTTTTCCCATTTTGATGATCGTTCTCTAAAAATGCGAATAAATTAAGTTTTAGATGTATTTCGAAAGCAGAGAACTTACATTTACACAAGACACTCAATTCTTTCTAATAGGTACCTAAGTACTGTGGAATAATCTGTTGCAGTAATTTTTTATGGTAGGATAATCCGTAAAGTTTATAAATTATAAGACACATATCTAACAATACCTGAGAGATAAACGTTGTAACTGTAATAAGTAATATTAAAATATTAAATGCAGAAAAATATTGTATCAATTCCTTGAAATAGCTGCCACCACTAGCAAAATATATCTTGGTTAAAGTCCACCCGTTATTTAAATAATTATGTTGTTTTGAAAAATATGTAATAAATTGTAATAAAAAGATCAATTCTAAAAAATAAAATGAGAATAGGTAGAGTAAATTTTTATTTCAACAGAGAATAAAAATGTTTTACCAATTCTAAGAAACAAGCCAACAAACACCCCACCTAGCTTTATAGAATTTAAAAATTTTCAAATCCATTAGGGTCTCTTGGTACGATAATACTGAAATCTTTTACATACAAGGTGTTTTAGAAATGAGTGCCGTTAACCAACCTGTGGTCTAAAGTGTCATGTTACAGAAAATATATAAAGAATTATTACGTAAAACTTAGAATGACTCTACATCATCCTAATTGCTTACAATGCAGTAACCGGCTCAAGTCCAGTGTGTTATATGGTGCGGTCCCGGAGGTGTTTTGTTTTAAGTTGATCCACTTCAAAATGTTTTACTCAAATTAATAATTAGATATGGTTACTGTATACTGTTCAAAGTATCTGGGATAGAATGAATTCAACCTGTAAAGGATGTGGACAAGAAAAACCGCAACGTGTTTTAAATAGGGGCAATGCATTTTATCCCTCTGAAGGACCGCAACAGTCAGAAACATCCTGTATATCCACCACTTTGTTAGCAATAACTTTTCCAAAATAATTTCATTAAAATTTTGATCATTTTAAAAGCACATATTGAGTTAATTATTATGTGCTTTTGGTTTTCAGAGCCGTATATACTTCATTATTTAAAACAATGGCTTAATATTGGAAATTTCTTACTCAAGGTCAAGGCGTAACGAACGGTAAAACGTTTAACATTAGTCATAAACCAGGGTTGGGATTTCTTTTACAATCGTTACAGATCTATTACAATTCATAGACTGTCATTACGCTATTACGACAAACCAGAAATTATGCTGGATCTATTACAAACTAAAGAAAACAGGTAAATTCTATTACACTTTTTCGGTTTTTTAATTTTAGTAATAAAGAGTACGTGATTGACAAATAATCCTTTTCTATGAGCCCTCTGCAAATAACTGATAACAAAAAATAACTGATTATTCGGTTATTGCAATAACCGAAATCACTCGGTTATCATCAGTTATATGAGTAACGAATTATGTATTAGATTTTTTTTCCACTGTTCACTAGGGTTGCCACCTTTTCATATGCTCAAGTAGGATATTCTTATCTTTTATATTCTTCTTTTTACGTTCAATCGATATTTGCAATTTAATGCAATATATAGTGCAAACATTTACTGTAGTATATAGTTATATCTTATTCTCAGTAGCAGTTTTTTAAATATTTTAATGAAAATATAATGAATTATTCATTTGTTTATATGACGTAAGTCGTCTGACTTCTTGCCGCCACTATAACAAACAACGAAAAACTGTCGTAGCCATAGATCAAAATAAAATTTTGTGTTGACGGAACAGTCGTAAAATAATTTTTGAAAAATTGAAAACAATTTTTTTTATGTAAATGCAACATATCGATGATTTGTATTGTTTATTTTAAATAGGTATACAAATTTACCCATACGAAAAGTATATATTTATGTATTTAAAATAAAACATTTACATATGAACTACAAAAATAGTTATAAGTAACCATCACTCGAGTTATCAATCGGTTTTAATATCACTTAAATACTCAGTATTCGGTTATGGAAATAACTCGGTTTTTCCCAACACTAGACCATAGACAAAATATAAACCATAGAAAACCACTAAAATTAAATTTATTTGCATAAATCTGCAGTAAAAAAAATCTATTACCAATCTATTACATTTTGCATGCAGATGTCATTACAAATCTATTGTAGTTCTGTCCCAACCCTGTCATAAACACGTCATAAACTGTTCTAAGCAAAGAGCCTAAGAGAGAGTTCTTATTACCAAATATAAACTTTGTTATTACCAGACATATAAATAAGTACTAAAATTATTTAGGTATTATATTTTATTGAAAAAACGTGCATATTTTAAATTTTTACCAAGTACTTTTAGATAATAAAACTAATTAAACTCAGTAAATAATTAAAACTGCACAATTTTAAAAAATATTTATTTCAGATTGCATATTCCACACGAAGTATTCGGTTACAACGGGAATTCCTTACTTCAACTGATTAAAATTAATGTGATCCACACTGTTTATTTAAGAAAAACCTGTATTATGTAAAAAAAACGTCTCTAACACGCATTTTTAAACAAATATGCATATGCACAAGTAATACCTTAATCCTTCCTGATTGCAAGTATTACAGTTATCGCATTTGATAATTTTATAGCGTCGACACGAAATTGCCGTAATAAAAAAATTGATTTGTTCAAAAGTAAACGAAAATTTATGAATAGGAGTGGTTTTGAAATAAAAAAAAAAATATATACAGTATACACCCTGTATACCCAAAATTAGCCTGCCAAAAAATTAACTGTGGATTCTACCATCAAAAATAAGAAAAAAAGTTATATAAACATAGGTCCGTAAACGCTTCTTAGCGGATCTATTGCTCCTTAAAGAGGGACCTCAAAATTAGATTTTCTCCAAATATTTTCAAAACGGATCCAGATAAAGTAATCAAATTTAAAATTGAGAATCGCCAAGTTTAAAATTGAGAATCGCAATTAGATTGCGAATCTATTGTTCTAAAAACAATACCATAATTAGCCATAGGCGTGCCAAACTGGGGGGGTTATTGGATAAATATTGATCTAACTTTTTCATGTCCCAAGGTACTTGCCGTCTGATCAAAAAATTAAAAATGTTGAAGAATTTTACAAAAAAATACTCTTCTTTTACTTCAATAAATTATTCCGTGTATGAGTAATATTAAGTTAAAAATTTTGTGACATACCACAAAAATATTAGATAATGAAATGCAAGCGGTCAAATTCTCTCTAGTAGGCTTAATAATAAATTTGTTTTCCTTTTGACAACTTAGGCTTTGAAAAGTTATGTCAGTTTATTTGACACTACATATGTTTTAAAAAATTTAAAGTATTAATAGGCTGATATGCATTTTAAAAGTATTTTAATATGTTAAAACGCTTGAATAACACCTTTAATATGTGCTAAATAAGTCGACAGTATTTTCTCAGAGCCTACAAGGAATATTTTGCCTCTTTATAGTTTCCATCTTAAACTTTGGTGGTATGTACAAAATTTTTAAATGAAGATTACTCGAAAACAGAGCAGTTTATCGGATTGAAATAGGAGTACCTTTTTCATGTAAAATAGACCAAAATTTTGAATTTTTTGATATGACGACGAAAATCTTGAGATACAAGAAAGTTAGAGCAATATTTACCCACTGACCCCCCAATTTGACACGCCTATGACCAATTATGAGGAATTATTTTCAAAACATTAGATTCGCAATATAATTGTGCTTCTCAATTTCAAATTTCATTACTTTATCTTGATGCCTTTTGGAAATACTTGAGAAAAATCAAATTTTGAGGTCCCCATTTAAGGGGCCACACCTCCGTTAGGGGGCGTCCACGGACTTATGCTTATATAACTTTTTTCTCTTATTTTTGATCGTAAAATCCACAGTTAATTTTTGGCAGGCTAATTTTGGGACGCCCTGTATAGCTATCCGGTGCGGCGATAGTTATTAACATCTTTGTGGTACTTCCGGTTTTCCCACAAATGACATCACCTCTCTTATTTTAAATTGAACACTTGACAGATCGCTGTGACAGATCGTTTAAAACGAACGGTAACCTCTCATTAGGCGTCTGATGCGCCTTGGGGTTATTTTTAAATGAACAAACAGATTTTTACATCCAATTGCATAAAATTCATATTCTAATTTCTTTCTGGTGAGATGAACTTTCGTTCTGCATATTTCCAATCACCCCAAGAACCTGCACTATAAATTATATAACGATTTCTAATTGACGGCAGTTGTTCCTACCCTACCGTGCAAGTATAAGTGACGGCAAAAAAGAAATTTCCGTTTTGAATTGCGCGACGTCCTGACTTGGCTTTCGCACTCGACCGGGCAAGTGAGCGACACTTTGTCTTTAACAGCAAATAGAACGTTGACTTTTGACTCGCAACGGTTCAAGTGGTCCGCCTAGCCCGGAAGTAGACCGAGCAGGAGTTACACGATTTCAATGAAAGACGGCCCAACCGCTACACAAAGGAAAGTAACGACTCTGGCTTTTCGTCCAAGTTTTATTCAAAATTCTCGCATAATTTAATTTTTTTACGCACCACGTACTGCTGAACAAAATAAGAATCATTATTTTGAAACAAGTAAAAGTGTAAAATAAAATTAGGTATTTTTTCCAAAAGAAAAAGGCTTGGATCAACTACAAATATTTTTTATGGTTGAGATTATTAAAACTTCTAAATCTAAAATAGTAATTTACGTTATTAAGTTCGGAAGATGATTTATTAATTACAGTACGAGTTGTTTTACCCTTTAATCTAGAACTTACCTAAAAAAAAATCTTCTTGTCTTCAGTTCAAAAATGATTTAAAAATACACGGGAAACTGGTCTACTGTAAAACCTGTAAGGTGTATAATCGGTGACCGGACACAACATTTAAAGAAATTCCCAAAGAAAGAAATAAATTACATTTTATAACACCTATTTTAATCCAGCAAATTCAACTGCTTTTGACATACCTGATGTTACAACAAAATTTTGGGCCCGTCTTACCCAGTTTCTACAATCTAACACGAATGTTTCTGCTTCTTGTCCGTTATGAACTTGTAAGTTATTGGCAGCAGCTATGATACGTTTGCGTAAATCATCAATAGTGTCCAGTTTGGTGCAATATACATAATTTTTTAAATATTTCCACAAAAATAAGCCCAAAAGATTTAAAGTCAGGAGATCGTGACGGCTATGGTACCGGTCCTCCTCGTCCAAACCTCTGGTTTAATGCTTGGACATACTGTACATGGTACAGATATAATTGAGCCAAAGTGTATACGTCACACTGCTACAATACGCCGTGGACGGCCTGGATCTCCATCTCTTTCCACGATTCGGTTGCGTTTCCTGCAACACGCCTGCGTTTACACTCTGCACACCGTTGTAAAAGTAGCTGTATTTGGCACATGTTTACCAGGAAATCGTTGTACAAAAGCATTTTCATTTCACCACAAATTAAAACGATACCCATCAACAGCGAGTTGCTATACATCTGCCATTTTGATTTGAAAAACTAATATAAATACTTGCATCACAAAAAAGTTAATACGATAAGCAATTGGATATTTGAAATCGCCTGGCTAGGCTACGGTATAGTCCAGCAACGTAAATGTTGAAATTACTAGAACTTTATTTTTTTTTCTCGGAATCACCCTGTATACATTCCTATAAAGTGTTAATCTAATTCCAACTTGTATTATTAAACATTGTTGCTAGGCAACACACATTACGGTATCAAATACTGTAATGTTCAATTTCCCGACCACAAGAATGACTGAGAAATTGTCAATTAACGGACAGTATGCAGTAATATATGCGTTATGAGTCATTATATCTCATAAGATATCTTAGCAATCAAGGTATCATTTTATAGGTCTGTTCAAGGCTTTCTTAGTATTGGGAATAACGTATTAAATTATATAACACTATAACCGTCAAATAATATTATTCAGTAACAAACGCTTAAGAAGGTGTGGTTTGTCATAGGCAAGAAATCTTAAATACTAAATCAAACAATTTTGTAACAATACCTACATACATATAAAATCCAACAATAAAGCAACCCTCCAACAAAATGACTGTTGGATTGTTTTTAACGCACTGTATAAGAAATTATTATGTTATGGTCACGAAAAAAGCTTTAATTTGATCTAGCAGTTGTCTTAAAAATGATCAAATCACATAGTATCGGGACATATTTATGGCTTCCGAGTCTTCTATTTATAGTTAAATGATACACCATTATCTGGAAACTATCAGTTTTATTTAAAAATTAATAAAATTAATTATTAATTAAAATTAAGGCATGAAACAGAACCAATTTTTGTTAACAAAATTCTCTTCAAAACAGTGCAAAGATTTTATTACTTCATTGTTTAGATTGCTTTAATATTTACTGTGTTTAAGACTATTGTTTATGGAGTTATCTAAAAAAAAATGGAAAATGTAGTAAATGAAGAAATAAAACATAAATTTTACATTGCTCATAGTTGGGAATGATACCTTGATGGCTGTTGTAAAGAATAAGCAGATAGGCCTGGGGAGTCAGTGACAAATAAACTTGTATGCATTACATACATATATAGGAATAGTAAAAATGACTGTATTGTCATGTTCAAGTGGGTGGAATTACAAATATGTTAGCTGCTTTTACTCAACTTATTTTCAGCATATGTTACACTTATTCATAGTTCTTAATTACCTACTTCAAGTGTCTGTCCCTATTAGAGGGTTTTCTTTAAAATATCAATCATTTCTAGTACCCACTTAAGCTCTTAATATGCCAACTTAAGATTTACAAACACCCACTTTAAAAGTTTTAACTTGACATAATTCTCTTCTGGTCCTATATATTTAACATTATAGTCTGATTCTGTAGATTGTGGAAAAGGAGTAGTGAAATATTTTATGATGTTAGAGAAATTCTGCAAACTGCATCTTACTTGCCTTTTAAACTCGATTTTAAAGCGAAATGTTAACTAATCTAACGAACAAACATTAAAATATTCTGATTCGGCCATCCATTGCAAGAATAATTTGCAATGTTTAAAGAAAGCTGAACTAAACGCTTGAATAATACCTATATGTAGTATCACTTATTTACTAGGTCAATGTTACCCAACTAGAAAAATATTATTCGATCTAAGGTAGGTGTTACATTTCAGTATAAATCTAAAATATCTGCAATGAAATATCAAGTGGCTTAATACATTTTTTAAAACATTATTCATCAATGTCATATGATGACTTGGATGGACACAGTTGAAGCGTGAAATTGGTACTTTTTTAACTTTGAGAGAATTAATGTTATTGCTTGACAAAACATAAACAAATATTTTGTTGTGAAGGTTCAATTTTCTTTAATAAAATATATTATCCCGTAGTCACATACCGTTTCAATTAACTAATATCAGGCAATAGTGTTGAAACAAGCAATCAAGTTTGTTATTGTAGGCAAATCAAACATATTTACTGTACATTAGGTAGTAGCATAGCTTATAAAACAAGGTATTGGATATGTAATATGTAGGTATATAAAATGGATTTAGTATGAAATAAAATAGAGAGGTTTTAAATAATCCATCACGTAACTACTACTAGTGATACTTGATACTTTCTCAAACTTTTAGTCGAATAGGGTCCAGTACTTATACCGAAGCTGTAAAATATTCAGAAACTACAATAATAAATGGAAAGAGGTATGTTTTACATTCATATTATAAAGTGAAACTGTACACTATTTATGATAATCCTGTTGTAAAGAAGTCTACTGAGGGAGATCTGCTATAATGTAGTGGTAATAAAAAGTAATAATAGACATATTTTTACAAAACTTACGTGTGTATAAGAGGGAAAACATAAACTTCCAGAAACTTAGCAACTCCATTGTTTGGTTCGTATTTTATAATGTAGCTGTTGGAGTTGCACAATTCCAAGAGAGCTTCGACATGTCGACGATTACATACAATACACAAACACAAGATTCATTTTCCGCAAAATAAAAACAGGCAAAATAAAAAATAAAACTGCCACTTGCTGCCACTAACACACCACAGAAGCAGCCACCTGCAAACTGTCAAACTCTTGTATGTTTTGTGTTGTCAAAACGACACACTGTTGACACTACACAAAACTTGACAATGCTGCCAATGTAACGGTAGTAGCGGGGTGCCCTAGCGGCTATCTGGTGAACTATATCAGTTTAAATTTTGTTGTGCATTACTAATCACAAAATTATGCAAAACTTATGTTAATTTCATGTATAATCAATTGTGTTTCCATTTTTTTTAAACTGGATACATAAATAAATACAAAAACAACTTGGAAAGTCAAATAAAGTTTATTGTGTATTTTTAGGAAAACCATAATGACTAGACTATAATTTAAACATGAACTTACATCCGGTATAACAATTGTACAAAAATATGGAACACCTTATAAAACTATTTAACAAGTCAACATATTTAAAATACTTAATAACGTAAAATATATGTATTATTATTTTTATAGGAACTATACAGGCACTTACAGGTGAATGCTCTTTAAATTTTTCAATAGAATTGGCACATTCAAATAATTAAAAAAATAATAGAATATGAAACATACACAAATCTAACAAATATTGGCTTTTCGATATGTACCAATTTACAATTAAAAATAAATCATAAAATATACGTCAATATATTTAAATTTTATACTTTCCTTGTCAAGTATGGCATTGGGCAGTAACTTTGGTTATGGAATGTGGTACGTCTTTGTCGTTACAATCAATGGTATTTTGCGACGTTGAAGGACTATCTTGGGCCGGAGTAGATTGCCCTTCTCTATAACCATTTTCGGCATCTAAATACAGTAAAATGTGTTTTTAAAAGACAAATATTACATAAGATTTACTTTAGATGCAATTTTTAGAGTATTGTTCATTATATTCATAAAACGGTGGCTGGATGGGGTAAAGGGAAAGTGGGAAGGTACTTACGTAGGAAATCACACTAAATCGTATTTCTGGGAAGGTTGATTATTTCTCGCCGAGTTAGCAGCTAAAATTTTTTACAAGAGGGATAATAGTATATTATCTTTCCTTTCAAACTTACCCATTTCCCCACAAATTTGCGTACAGTACGCCTTCCTCATAATGTGACAATTCTGTATATTTATTTTCATAAACATTTGCCCGAAAATAAAATAACCGATTCCACCTCCTATTACCGCAGAAACTAAAAACCATCCATTGAATACCATAACTCCCAACATTAAAAAATATCCCAAGTTCTGTATAAACAGCCACAAAGAAACTTCCGTTCCAAAAAGAACAGCTCTGAAAATACCACAAATGATATCAATTTATAAAGACGATTAACTTATGGTATTACCTGTTCCACAAGGTGATATTTAACGGATTCCTGGGATTTGTCACAGTCTGTGCAAGTAGCGCTGCACTTTCAGTAGAGCACAGTAGCTTTATTTGTCTCGCCCTTAAAATTAATTCTTTCTGCTTCTGCTTGGTTTGCAGATATCTGAGATATTCGAACATAAACGCCATGAATCCAACTAGGAAGCATATTCCTATCAAGCCTTCTTCAGATTTTACGGTGAATCCTGTAAACCAAAAATCTTTAACATCGGTGCCCCACCAGAATGATTTTGTATGCATTATTTTGTGCGTAGGTAATAAATAAACACTGCAGAGTCTATACAGAACGTTGGTTGCACGGGTTGCACTGTATTTGTATTTTATTTTTTATTTTGGCTTATCAACTCAGTACAGTCATTTTGTTTGAGGTTATGTGCTCTTATCAGCTGATTTGGATATTTACGTTCTCGATATTTGTGTTTACGATGGTGTGTAATAACCTTCTACTCAAATATTTATTTACATTATCGAATCTGTATTAATTAATAGGCAATCTTTGTTTATAATATATGAAACTGAGACAAACATAACTTTGTATATCTATTTTGAGCTGTGTTCTGGTTCATACAATCAACACTTATGGCTTTATACGACAACAAGTTTTGGCTTTTATCTCACATAAGGAATTCGTTTATTTCAACTGATGATACAGGTACGATTTCATAAAGCATATTACAATAGTTTAATTTTACATGTTTTGTACCCACTAGGTATGTGTGAGTTGATTATGGTAAACGAAAACAAGGAGGTAAAACAGCACCTCGCCAACATAGAGTCATATCCAGAGCCTGAAGATAGCGAGGACGATGAAGACGATTTTGAATCGTACGATCTGCAAATGGACATGGATTTCGGTATACGAGAAAGGTCTAATACTGCCGCTCAGTTAGAAAAGCTGGATTTAGCCAGAAAAAAGGCTGCGAAGATGAAGCACATCAAATGGGAAACCAGCAAGGAAGCGCCGGATATAAACGATTTATTTGTAAGAAAAGACGTGTCTACGTTGGTCAAACAGCCAAAACAAAAGTCGATGTTATCTGTTTTGATAGAGAATTTTTCCCATTTGCCGATGAATCCTTACATTGGTTATTCTAAGTTCGACGGTTGCGGGCAGGTTAATATACCCACGAGAAAATACAAGATTTATTTGACAATGTTACCCCCGCAACAGAGAAATTATCCCATTAATATTTGTTGTGTAGCAACGGCTAAAATTCAAGATCTCATCGGACTCATACTTTTAAAATTCAGGTAAGAAAATGTAGTATTTCTATTCGATATCGTTTTATTTGTCTTGATTTCAGCACTAATCAAGGAGATTCTAATATCACACTAAAACCGGTAACAAACTACGGATTGTACATATGCGAAGAAGACGGGGAGGTTGACGGAGACTTTCCCTGTTTAGACCCTAAAGAAAGCGTGGCAAAATTCGGATTTACCTGCTTAGGCCTCGTGGAACACAAGGAAACATTGAAGTCGGTTACTTTTCCAGACGAGGGCCAAAATATGTCCTCGACAGATAAACTCGGCAGGATGAGAACTACTTCCGAGAAATCAAAAGCCGATGAAAATCGACAAAGGAACGACTTACTAGCCATGGACGAGCATAATAAACGCATGGAGGCGCCACTTTACCAGTCGTACAGGGTTTTTATGGTGAATAAGGTAAGGCCGCGAGTAGAAGTCAATCTCGGTATCAGCGGGGAGAGGATAGAAATCGATCCCGTTCAGCAGAAGACCTCTAAACTGATACCGTTTAAACAGAAAGCCGTGAGCCATCACATGGACACTATAGCGTGGTGCGAAATAACGGATATTAAAAGCAGTCGCAGCACTTTCAAGATAGTGTACAATTCCAATGTCGGAGTGAATTTTAACGGAGATACGGGATTTCCTGGCAACTGTAAGTGTTGTACTAATATCGATTTCGTTTGATGAAATTTACTGTTTATCTTTCAGCCTCAAGTTTTCCGGCACCGTTGCATAATTCAACAAGCTTTAAACACTACGATTTCGAATGCGACAGTGGCACAGCGCAAGATATTGTCCAGAAAATTAAGTTAGTACTGGATTTGAGGTCTAGCACAAGCAGAAAGGAGTATATCGCGGCTAAGGAGAAGAGGAATTACAAACGGAGGAACTTTGCCACGTCAAAATAATTTATTTGAATAATGGATGTAGATATAGGTGTATTTATTGTTTTTTTAACAAATTTTTATTAATAAATTTAATACGAATTTAGTTGTTTCATTTATAAGGAAAAATTATATCACGTGGCTTAATGTTTTGTAGCGATGTCAGTCATTTACCAGAAATGGTCATAAAAGCTATATATGACCACACACATTAAAAAATAACCATCAAACGTTTAAAAGGAATTTACTCTCTTCATTTACAAAAAAATTAAATTAGGTAGCTTAATTTTTGTAATAACGGCGGTCACAAAAATTACCAAAGCGGTCATAAATGACAAGTCAATAAAAAATGAGCATCAAATATTTAATAAGGATTTAGTCACTCCATTTGTAAGAAAAAAATCAGTCAACTTAATATTTTGTAGCAAAGGCCAAAAATTATCTAAATGCAGATAAACGAACGGTCACGTTAAAAAATTACCATCAAATGTGTTTTAATACTAAATCCATAATTTTTAAAATTAAAAAAAAAAATTAACAACCACCTTTAAATATGTCAAAGTTCTTATCGTTACTTAAAATTGTAAAGGACAGAAACTTGTTATTCTTTTTGGAGAGTTGGAGAGGATGTGGTTTAAAACTCAAGACTAGCAAAAATCTCTCAAATAAATTTATTGTTAATTAATCTACACATAACAAAAAAAAACGCTCTATTTGAGAGGAATGAAACGAGAACTGTGCGTGGCACCAATACCAGGCCTACCGTGCTTAACGGGTTTGTAAGTAAGGGAGAATTCACCGAGGTAATGTCCGATCATTTCAGGTTTAATTTCAACCTGCGTGAAAGCTTTTCCGTTGTATACACCAACAATCGAGCCGACCATCTCAGGGACGATGATCATGTTACGTAGGTGAGTCTTAACGATTTCTGGCTTTTCTAGAGGTGGAGCTTCTTTTTTGGCTTTGCGGAGCTTCTTGACCAGTGCCATCGGCTTGCGTTTAAGACCACGTGTAAAACGCCTTCTGGCTCTGCAGTGCATCAATTCCATGAGCTGCTCACTACAAGAATTTAGTTATTAGAACACTTGCACAAATAAGACGAAACGTTATGGAATATTGCCATTATGTTAGTTTAGTTGCTTACTTTGGCATATCTAAAAGTTGGTCCAAATCAACACCTCTGAATGTGAACTTTTTGAAAGTCCTCTTCTTTTTAACTTGTTCTTCAGCCTAAAAAAAATAGAAAAAATTTATTTCGAATACTCGTCTTCATATATTATTGTAAATAAATAGTGTAAAGGTAATTAATTAAAAATATATTACTAACCTTATCCGCCATGGTTCTATATTTTACTTTTGAATAGTTTTAAGTTTTATTCTTCAACGATGAGTCCTATTTAATAGGATTTTGTATCAAAAATCACAAACAGTCGGCATTAACCACAAAATTTGTGACAGAAAGAAAGTAAAAACAAGTTACCAACTTTTAAAATATAAAAAACCCTAACCAAACATGTAACCACAGAATACTTAACAGATATCCTATCGGCGCGTTCCTTTGATATAATTATCGTCGGCTAAATCGCAGTAGCCGTGCTTTTTCAAAGGCGACGCGATTTAGCAGATGGTAGTATTTTTTTTTTTTCGTTTTGACATAACAATCGACTCACTCAAAGGTGCTCAAAGGCTATAAACTCTATTATTTTATTTGATGTGAATTTATGATCTGTGACGTGAATTTTGTGTCGTAGTGTTTGAAAATATGGTTGTGTGGACAAACAAGGGGCAAGAGGGTAAGTGTGGTTTCAAATTTCTAATACTTCAAAATCTTTTTTTATTTCTGACACATTTTTAGAATTTATTTAAAATGTAAATAATTAATTGTTTGGAATAATGGTATATTGAAATAGTTTCATAAATTGTGCTGCAACGGGTAGAAATAATGCAATAAATTCAAATAAATAGATTCTATATTTAATAAAACAAATAGAAAGTACTCCTATTCGAGGCTACTACGAACTAATAATAATCACAACAGAAAGCTAATATGTATTAACAATATTTTAAAGACAATAAGAAGCATAATCGTAATTGACTAGAATAGAGACTGTACAGTAAATTATGCTTCTAATCGCACAGAATTCCACCGTAAGCATGATAAATTTAAACAAAATCGTAAAACGTTGGCACTACTTTTCCAATATATGAGGCACCCATTGCAGTACGTGATTTCCAACAATCTCCAATTGCACTACCAAAGCAATGAAGATTGGTTTAACGGGGGCACAACCCTTGCAGACGTTGAAATTAGAAGTAAAGACTTCTCTATAAATTTCTTCGCCCATTTTGTTTTAGTTAGGGTTTTGCGTCAATACATACGTTTTTAACTTGTGTATAAGACACTGGTGCAATAATATTTCTCAAATATTTTTTTGTGTAGTCCACTCATCCTTTTAATTTTTGGCCGTGGAGATTTTCAGATTTTGTAGCAGAAAATTATAAACGACGATAATTCTGTGTGGAACCGATTCTACCTATAATATTATTAATACTGCTTTATGATTAAGTGCTTTCAATCTACGAGTGCATTTTGCTATATAAACATTAAGTACTATAAAATGGTGAATGTAAATTCACTTGGTGTTTCTTCAAACATTAAAAAAGTCCATCAAATAAAAATTGTCATGACTAGTGATTTCTACAAAGCCGTAGAAGGGAAGGGAATTTTTTTTTAAATTGAAACTGAATTCGGACTTTAATATCTGAATTCAAAGTTTAAAGTCAGAATTCACAGCTTATAGTCTGAATTCAAAGTTGAATTCAGATATTAGTCTGGATTTAAAAAAATTGTAGACATGGCTCTTCTAAGGTTTCATAGATTTTCACAGCAAGTAAAAATGAGATCGTGGGCGTGAAATTATCCGGAATAATAGGCGCAGCCTTAAAACATGTGCATGTAAAACGTCACAATATTTTATCTCAAAATACTCTTAAAATATAAAGTACATATTAAGGAACTCGACAAAATAAATTAGAAAAGAATAAGAATCTTCGGACGTGTCTGTAATTAATACAGCAAATGTAAAATGTCTCCTTCCATTATTAAATAGTTTAAAAATTGCACAGAAACAATTTAAGTGGTTTTAAAAAAAAATCATAAATGCAAATTTAATTCGCAGTGGAAAAATTGGACGATATGCATCTGTCACTTCTTAAAAATCGAAAATAAGTGTATATGAATATAAAACACTGTCTATCGTAAAAATATGAAAATTCAACAATATTTAAAAATAACAACCACGAATTATCACTACGAGACTTTAGACGATCTTTTCCTGGGTGTGCTGCAGGCTGGAGCAGTAGTGAAGCATCAAAACGGACAATCCGTGAACCTTCGCGTCGGCCTGGCCCATCAGAAATGCTAATTTGGCTTTCTCTACCTCGGATTCCTCCACCCCCATCTGTTTCGACAACTCCATGTGATCCAAAGTGACGGAGTCCAGAGTTTTCTTTAGTTCTCCCATCTAAAACGATTTTGAAAAAACCGTAAATTTCTTTATTAGCTAACTAGATAAAAAAATCCCTAGAACTAAAGACAAAATTAGCAAATTGGCAGCTCTCTGTGGTTGTGCTCGAGCATAAATTGTAGATAATATATTTTCAGATCTTCCTAATGTTCATTATTCCGTTTTATTTCAAATTATAAAGAAAAATTACACATTTACTAATTATTAAAGATATTCGGTTTGGCTTACCATCAAGTTTATCTTTTCCACCCGTTCCTCGTGGGGCATGCTAGCGTATAACTGTCTACCGGTCTCTTTCGCGGCATCCATTAACGCTTCGTCTGGAGCGCACTGCATGACCTGTTCCAACAGTTTGTTCACATTATCAGAAGCCTCGCCGGGATTTTTCTGCACCTCATCCAAAACCCCGGGACACATGCTGAAAGGATTTATCGAAACTATGGACAGCTTCCGAGTCGGGGTTCTTTGAGGAGAAGGCGGTAGGCTTCTGGAAGTGCTTCCTGTAAACAGGCTCCCTAAAAAAAATCTTAACAGAAAGTACCGTGGGTAGGTAACGTTTACGTTACCTGGGATAGCTAAATTATTAACGGAATTCACTCTCTTGAGATTATTTCCGCAGTTTTTGTCGTCGGTCACTTCCTCGCCCACCTCCGTCATGGTAATTTCGGGTTGGAGCAATACGTCCGATACGGAAACTTCGCTTTTCAAGGTTCGGTTATTCGGGTTGCATCCCGTACTCATCTGACACTTCACTATGCATTTTTTGTGGCAGCACAAGCCGCATTGTCTGCATTGTACAGCGTCTTTCAACCAAATCTGTAGTGCAGCAAGAATAATTTATTTCAAACGTTTATCAAAGGCCAAATCACTAACAGAAAATTTTTACCAATAATGCACATTATGTCTGAATTTTACGTAATGCTCAATTTGAAATTACTGTTGTGATGTTATTAAAATTTTAAAAATGATTTGACAAATATTGGAAAATTTTGAATTTTTACATGTGCTTCTAAGATATTTTGCCATTATAACTATTTATATAAAAATTCTTGAAATAACATATATAATACAAGTTAATTATTTAGTAATTTAAAAAATCGGTATATTACCATATACTGTAAACTGTAAGTTTTACCATAATACGATGTAATGTCACTTAATTCAATGTAATGCCACTTAATTCAATATAATTCAAGTTAATACAAAGTAATGCAGTGTAATTCTGCATAATGCTATGTATTACATTGTAATAAAGACCAATATATATCAGTATTACGTCTAGTAGACAACCCTTAAACAATTATTTACCTGATAGTTAAAATGCACATCCCTAGCATTAGCCGGGATTCTTTTACCTGCCCTGGTTGTTCTCGGGCTAGGCTCTGTGGGAACAGACTCGCTATTGGTGTCTCTGGGCCCGTCCATATATTGATTTCGGTTCCTATTGTTGGTATTACGACTGATACGGTCGGAACCGTTCCTCGGATAATGGTGGTCCTCCGAGGCGTTCCGTAGCCGCCGCTACCGTAGCAGTCGTAATACCAACAATAGGAACCGAAATCAATATTTGGACGGGCCCAGAGACACCGTCTGTCCCCACAGAACCTAGCCCGAGAACAACCAGGGCAGGTAAAAGAATCCCGGCTACTGCTAGGGATGTGCATTTTAACTCTGTTTCTGGTAGCTACCAGTTACCGAGGTCACGTCACAACAACCCCGAAAATCACTATGTATCAAATTACAGCACTGGCCGTGAAAGCCTAAAAACCACGATTATTTACCTTTTTAGAACAAAAATCGCAGTGCGTGGTCCTATGAAATTGAGTTCTGATAAAATCGTGTTGCGCAGAGCCTTCCGTGTCCACCTTCTTCACGTCCGCCTCCGAGTTAACGGGGGACATCTTCCGTTTCAGCTCTATATCCTCCTCGTGCGTCCATATGAACGAAAGTAGAATGTCGCCGTAACAAAAAACGTGCTCGAAACCAGAATGTGATAAGAGAGGATGCGTCTGGTTGTTGGGAATGATATTATTCGGGGGTAAGAACGAATAGCAACGCATGTAATGCCCCAGGAAGCTGTTACAACACTCACTTAAAATGTGACTTATCGGGATATTTGTGTAACCTAGCAGTAAGTCTTTTTCGTCTGTCAACGTAGCCCATACATTTACGTTCAAGTGTTTTAAGCCGTCCTTCAGCGTGAATTGAAAGTCGTCATTGAACTGCAGCACCGTTGAAAACGGCAGCTCTTTGCTTCTAAATACCTCAACGGAGGTGAAAATTTCGGTGTTGGTGTTATCCAGATCCGTCCTAACAATCTCCGGCAACTCGCAAATCGAATTCTTCTTCGTTAACACGTTGCCTTGCACAGCGTGTTGTTTGGCGCAGCTTCCGTGTTGGGGCGTTCCGGGGTTACTGGATGTGGGAGTGTTTTTCGCGCTGGCAGTTTCCGATACCGAAGTCTTTCTCTTCCTCAAACTAAAATTGCCGATAGTTTGCGCGAATTTGGACATGTTCTCGTTAGTAGGTATAATTTTCGGTACACGTTTTCTCGTATCCTTAACGTTGTCGACTAGAACAAAACTGTCCTGTTCCGTTTGCGTCAATTCTGGTTCTTCCGGAACCTCATATGTCGTGCTGACAACTTTGGTTTCCTCCTCGGAATGTTTTTGTCGTAAAACGTAATTTTCTACTAATCGTTCGATTTTTAAAGTTATATTTGCCGCCGAAATGGACTTGATAAACTTTGCCACTTGTGGTACGGTCTGGACTGAACGATTTTCGACAGCAACGACAATGTCGTTGGGTCTCAGACCTGCACGGAATGCGGTGCTGTGCGGAGAGACGCTATCCACCAACACCATGCCTTGTTCTTGTTTAAATATCACTCCTAGCTGCGCTTGTCTTAGTTTTGTCATCGTTATTTCCACAATCATGTACATATTGTCTTCTTTTTGGTATATCGAGATCCAGGGAATAGTATCTGTAATAAAAATGAAACACAGTACAATAAACTAATCGCTGTAATGTTACTAGCAATTATACCTAAAGCTATTGTACAATAAACGCTTTGAACACTTGACGGGAGGGATAATCGAGATATTTCGACACACGTTACTTCCAATTGTCCCTGGGGGACGATTTCGTTATCCTCCGTGTCTAATTGGCTTGGATCCGTTTTCACAAAGAAAGGTTTGTACCTGAAAAAATTATTATTACAAAATATTGCGTAATAATGGATTAATTAAAAAATAAAATATTTTCAGACCTTATCTTGTAATTTGGTAAAGTGTGTTTTCTCTTAATAGCTTTCTTTATTTGATTGACGATGAGATTTGTTATGTTGGACTGGAGTTGCCTTCCTTGAAAATGAGATTCTACCGCTAGATCCAATATGGGATCGGTAAAGAAACTGAATGACCAATGAGTGTATGGGTGCCTGGAAAACTGTAGTCTCGCTTGTCCACTTATTCGTTTTACTGAAAAGTTAAATTGAAACATGTACAGAGTGTGCTAAATTTCTTATTTTTTACTTTATTTGACATGTATGCAGGATATTCCCATTTTTACGATCTTAACTTTACGTTTTCAAGAACATTTTTCTCTATTACATTATGATACGTTCAATTTAACAAATATATATTTTATTTTTTTATTATCTACTAAACAAATAAATACAGATAATAATTATAATAAAAGATTAATATTTTGATGTGAATAACTTTTATTAGTGTGTTGTCGTTTGTGTGTAAAATCTCAAAACATGTACACCAATGAGTAATTGCAAAATAAACATTTTAATAAGATAATCATGATTGGAAAACATCAAATTATCTGAAAAAGAAATAATTAACGAATTTTAACAAGATCTTTTTTCAGAAAAAGCCTATTACAATTAAATTGAACACACATATCAAAAAATGAAATGTTATAAAGAAAAATATTGTAGAATGGACTATTATTTTTTCATGCTCTATACTTTACCAAAGTTAAGAATGAAGAAAATGGACTCTCTGTATATAAGAAGTGACTTGTACGAAGTAGATAGATTTTACCTACCCTTTATTGAAAGATAGGCGGTTTTACCAAATTTCATTCTAGCGTCTACACTCAAGAGAAAGTTTCCTGTGTAATCGAGATTCAAACACAGACTAATCGTATCTATGTATCCCTCTTTTTTGTCTAATTTTACATTGTCTATACTTATATCTTTAATATTGGGGAATTCCGTCCCTAAATGCATGTCCTTAATCTACAAATTAAACAGATAATAGAAGACACAAATATATATTTAATATGGTAAGTCTCTTACATTAATAGAATCAAAGAATTTTCCAATGGTAGTCTTAGTTAACAGTTCGTCAAATTCTAAGCTCAATTTTTTGTAGAGCCAACGTTTTATAGGTTCCGAGTGCCTCAATTCGTGAAATAAAAACTGTAAAACTAAACTAATAGGTAAACTGCACCCTTTGCCCCCGTCACTAAAGTCTTCGCTTTCCAGCTGCTTCTTGAGAGCCTACGAAAATGTATTTTAATATTTGTCGGGGATAAATATCTCTTTGTACCTCTGGCAAGCTGTAATCCACAGAATTTCTTCTGAAAGATGGTTTAGCAACTGGACTCTTTTTTAAATAAATATACAATATATAATACTGCACAGTTAAAGTTAAAATTATTCCAAATAATACTGAAATACAGCCCAAAAAGAATATAGCAAAAATATCCATTTTTGAATTGAATTTATCACATATGTTAGACCGAAGGAATGTGAAAGTTTTTTAAAATTAAATCGTTTACGCTTTTACATTTTATAAAAAGTGACTTTATTTATTTACTTGTTAACTGACAGCACAACACTTGCACAACTTGCACCCATTTATTGACAGTGACAGATGAACAGATGCAAGATTGCAAGCAGTAAGTTTCAGGGTTTCAGGATTTCAGGCACAAAACATGCTTCAGTGGAGCTTTTCGGTTGGTTAAATCAATCAATTACAGAATTTGAGGTTATGGTTATGTTATGTTTTGTGTTTGTTGTTGGTTTATTTGTGTTAATAAATATGTAAATAAAAGGAAACAGGACAGAAGGAATTAATAAAAGCATTAATCTTATATTAATTCCTAAAATGTCATGCAGCTATGCCGATGGCCTATCTCCTTATGATAATAAAGGAGTTTTAGGTGTACCTGAGGTAATATGTCCCAGTGTTATGCAAAATTAAAAGCTAGCAACCTTGTATCATTGTAGAAATTCGAACAAGAAGAAAAACTTGACGAAAAATGTAACATGTTGGCAGAATGGATACAAAATTCCAAACATGTAGTTGTGCACACGGGAGCTGGTATAAGTACGGCAGCGGGTATACCTGACTTCCGGTAAAATTAACAGATTTTCTGATTATTACTTTTTATAATGTTGTTTATCCTTAGGGGACCAAATGGCGTATGGACTTTGGAAAAACAAGGTAAAAAACCGAATATAAACATTTCTTTTAACGACGCCATTCCAACAAAGACACATATGGCTTTAAAGCATTTAATAGCCAAAGGGTACGTCCATTATGTTATTAGTCAAAATATAGACGGTTTGCATTTACGGACTGGTCTGTCCAGGTCTCACATAGCGGAATTGCATGGGAATATGTTCACGGAACAGTGTAACACTTGCCACAGGTAAGGATTAATCAAGTTTGAGTGCTGTTACAGGACTTAAAGTGGATAATTTTTAGCCAGTTTGTCAGGTCCTCAGCTACAACCATGGTAGGAAAGAAATGCCTCAACGAGGATTGTAAAAGATCCTTTACAAGGGGTAGGGTTTGTAGAGGTAAACTGCACGACACAATTCTAGACTGGGAGGATAATTTACCAGAACACGATCTTGAAATGTCCGATTATCACTCTAGGTAATGTTTAAAAACTGTTTAAACTATCTTGATATAATGTGTGGGATTTTAGCGTGGCCGATCTTAATATTTGCTTAGGCACCACTCTTCAGATAGTACCAAGCGGAAATTTACCATTGCGAAACAAAAAATTTGGAGGAAAACTTGTTATAGTTAACTTGCAACCCACAAAACATGTAGGTTGAAAATCAAACAATATTTTCCTATTAGGTTACAAGTTGCCGCATTTTTAGGACAAAAAGGCGGATTTGATAATAAATTTCTTTGCCGACGAAGTCATCGTAAAAGTTATGAAGAAGTTAGGCTTGGAAATTCCAGATTATTTGTCGGATACGGACCCTACGAAGAACCAGGCAGTGGGTAGGGCATTAGAATGGAATATAAATAAGTTTGATATTAGACATATAAAAACGCAGTACGACAAACGATTTAAAGAATTTAAGAAAAGGAAATCGGAAGAGAAGGTGTGGAAGAAAAACTCGAAAATGATCAAAACTGAATGTTTTGTTAAGACTGAGGTTAAAAAAGAAGAAATTAAATCAAGTATTATTGATTTAACTTTAGATATGTCCGAGGAAGACGATACATTTACTGAATGATATTAAATTTTGTAATTTTAAATTGATTGTATTTTACACTATTTTTTTTTAACTCCTAACATTTTAAATAAATATTTTTAAATAAAAGATTATCTCTTGTTTCTGTTTTACTTTTTAATAGAGTTATAAGAAGCATTTTTATGAAAATCTGATAATTATTTAAATATTCCCGCGTTTTAGTTTTGGAAACTGAACTGATCAGAGTAACATCGAACAGGATTGTAACTATAGAACACGGCTATAGAAACACCTCGATTGCGTTTTGTGTTCTCTTCTTGTGCTTTGAGTTCGTGTTCAGTTCAGTTGTTTTGTGTTCTGTCAGTACGAACGAAGACGATTTGTGGCTGTGTGAGTCTGTGTTGTGCTGTGTAAATTGCGTGTAAAATGGCAGTAGAACACAACATAACCCAAAGTTAATTTGTTTAAATTCAAGAATAACAGTCGTATTTCTATATATTATATTTTAAAGTACGATAGTTCGCCTGAAAATATAGAAAATGAGTCGTCGCAGGCCTCATGAGGAAGAAGATGGCTACGGTAAGTTTGCAGAAACACGAAATCCATAGCCACCTAGATTTCTAATTAGTTTTTAACCTTTGCCGTTTTAATTTTAGATAGAGCTTATCGTAAAAGGCGTAGGGTATCGGAAAATCAAGAAATTGAGGATAGGCTGGAATCGCTTATTCTGAGAGTTGGAGAAAAAAGCACTTCATCTCTTGAAAGTAACCTAGAGGGTTTAGCTAGTGTCTTAGAAGCAGATCTGTCTACCTTTAGAGCAAAGATATTAAGAATTTTGACCGATTGTGCTATTCGAATGCCTGAGAAATGTACAATTTACACAACATTAGTAGGTTTACTCAATGCAAAGAATTTCAATTTTGGAGGTGAATTTGTAGAGTACATGGTAAAGACGTTTAAAGAATCTTTGAAGAACTGCAAATGGGACGCGGCCAGATACGCGTTAAGATTTCTTGCCGATTTAGTGAACTGCCACGTTATTTCGGTAACTTCTCTACTACAGTTGTTAGATAACATGATAGACACGGCTAACGAGGACAACGTCCCTCAAGTTCGCAGGGATTGGTATGTTTTTGCGATCCTCACTACTTTACCGTGGGTCGGCAGGGAGCTGTACGAGAAGAAAGAGAAGGCTTTGGAGCATCTCCTCGTTCAGATTGAAATATTCTTGAATAAGAGAACAAAAAAGCATCACAACGCTTTGCGAGTGTGGGCGGTAGACACCCCTCACCCTCAAGAGGAATACTTGGACTGCTTGTGGTCGCAAGTGAGGAAATTACGTCAGGACAATTGGGCGGAAAAACATATTCCGAGGCCTTACCTGGCTTTTGATTCGATTTTGTGTGAGGCTCTGCAGCATAACTTGCCTTCGATTTTGCCGCCTCCGCACCATGATAGTTATCAGTATCCCATGCCCTGGGTGGTTTTCAGGTAAGTTGAATTAGTATTGCATGGAATTGTTGTGGGAATTATACCTTTGTTGATTATCAGTTACGATGCAATGTGCCATATTTTTTTGTCCGTCTATTGAACTATCGGCATATCATAGTAAACTAACTGAACTCTTTTCAGTGAGGAGAGGTTTTGACACTGAAACTTTAACATAATATGTTGTAAAGTCACAGGAAAGTAAATTGTTTTCATAAAATTATTTTCCATTGCAGTCATGCTCTCTGCCATTCCGTTAATTTCATATGCATAACTTAAAAATCATTTGTACAATCAAATTATGGTGCTGAATGAAATGAAAGAGATCAAATCTCAATTTTTGACTAATAAGATTCACATGATAATATTGTAAAAATGCCAATAAAATTTCTTTAAATTTTACTGACGTAGTTTTAATAAAAACACTGTCATATAATCAACATTATATTGCATTAGATTTTTCTATTGGAAATCAAAGAATGCCTAATATTAATTAAATAATGTTAAAATGTCTGGTGGCAATAGTAAGGCTTATACTTGTACCGAATCGATTAAGCTTCTGGGTCTTTATTATGGCGACGTACCTCAATAATATGTAACCCAAATATTGTTTGTGTAGTTATATTAGTTTCAGAGATATTAAAATATATCTTTTTCTTTTTGCAAACTTTTAACATCTTGTAACTTCCTTAAGGAACCCCCAAATGTATAAAGTGTGTCAATTTAAAACGAAAACCATGTAACAATGGCCAATTTCCGAGACTAATGATAAGTAATACCCTCATAAGTTGCTTTGCTTTGCTCTACTAATGAACTTAAATTATTCTAACAAGCCTTTCCTTTTTTAAAGGCTCTTTGACTATACGGACTGCCCAGAAGGTCCGATTCTCCCGGGCGCGCACTCCATCGAGCGCTTCTTGATAGAAGAGCACTTGCACTCCATAATAGAAATGTACCACTTGGAACGGAAGGACTGCGCAGCTCACCTGCTGAACTTCCCTTACAAGTTGAAAATTCCCTTGGAATATTGCATCGTGGAGGTGATATTCTCCGAACTGCTACACATGCCTACGCCCAGATACCTGGAAATAGCGTACGGCGCTATGCTTATCGAACTGTGCAAGCTGCAACCGTCGACCATGCCCCAAGTCTTGGCGCAGGCCACCGAGATGCTCTTCATGAGGATCGATTCGATGAACGTCTCGTGTTTCGACAGATTTGTGAACTGGTTCTCGTACCATTTGAGCAACTTCCAGTTCCGGTGGTCCTGGGAGGACTGGGATTCCTGTTTGTCTTTGGACGACGACCACCCGAAACCGAAGTTCATACGGGAAACGATGCTGAAGTCTATGAGGTATGTACGGAGTTTCTATTTAACGTTTAACTTTGTTTTCGTTTTGTTTAGGATTTGTTTTCTAAATTTAGTTCTGTTTTTTTCCAGACTGTCTTATCATCAGCGGATTAGGGAAATATTACCGGAAGGTTTTGCGCGGTTCATTCCTGAAAAACCGGAACCAGATTATAAATACGCTCAGGAAGGAGCCGGTAAGTTTATGTATTTTTTATGTGTAGTTTAGTTGATATTCCAATTATGCCAGTAGTTCAAATAGCTCGCATTTCTTCTACATGCTTCATCATTGTGTTTCTTTAACTTTGTTTTATTTTTAAATTCAAGAAAATCCTGATTGTATATGTACAATTTTTATTAGCAGGATGCTTTTAGAAAAGCGCATTTAAAGTTTTTTTGCTAGTCGAATAGTTCACTTTTAAAAATTTTTTTGGTTCATAACTCGAAAATGTAATCTGCGGTAAAAATTATCATGCAAAATGTTTCTAAAATGGCATGCGCTAGGTGAGAAATGATTATAACTTTTGATGATTTATCTAAAAATTTGATACCCTTTTTTTGAAGCAACCGTTTGCGAGGAAATTGACATTTAAATTTTTTGCGTATAGTGGTGGATCTCATTTTTTTTACGATGAAAGCTAAGTGTACTTGGAAAACAATTGAAAGACAGCCGTCATAGTATTGGCGTTTGACATATCGCTGTCTTCCTGAAATTATATGTCTCTGGAAATGCCAAGGAAGCTAAACTGACGACGTGGCAACCAGTAGAGAAATTATTCTATCAAGGTTAAAATAAATTAGTTCAATGTCTATTTTCTCATAAAAAGATTGCTTTTCTGCTTCTACCTTGTATGAATGAAACGCAAAATTTGAAATTACTGCCAAAGCAATAGTACGTATGGCAGATATCGTTCAATTGTTTTCAAAGTACACTTTAACTACATTGTAAAAGAAAGGAGATTCACCAGCATGTTCAAAAAAGTTCAAAAGTCGATTTCCTCGCAAACTGTTGGTTTTTTCGACTTCAAACAATATTAAGAAATTTTTAGATAAAGCATCAGTCTTTAAGAAAATTCCATCAAAATTTCAATAACTTTGAAGACAAAAAAGTTAATCATTTTTTCACATAGCACGTGCCCTTTCTCTCCTTTAGAGCGCTGCAATTTTATAAATATTTTACCTGAAACTGAATCTCTATTGTGGGGTTGTTAGATTAGAAATAACAAGTCCACGGTTTGTAACACGTTAAATATATTAATAAAGATGTAACAACTGGGAAATAATGTTCCACCAATACAGAAATCTGGACGGATGTTACGCGGAAGACGAGCGACCAGTAACTGCTGTGGTTCTCACCGGACCTCTCGAGGAAGGTCTCGGGGGCTGGTTAATCTCTGACCATCTCTTTATTTGATTATAATTGGACTCAGGGCAGAGAGTACTTTAATAGTTTTATTGGCATTGATTTGTTTATTGTTTTAATGCAAATGTCATTAAATTATAATTGTAGGGGTCACAGATGTAGGTCGGTGACCGGTGTCGGTGACCGCTACACTATAAACAAGTGTACGAAATTTGAAAAAAATCGTTCCAGTACTATAAAAAATATAGCCAAATAACAAATTAAATTAACAAATTAACTTTGTTAATATTGACTGCTCTAGAAAATGTTACATGAATTTGACATTATTTTTCGAATAGTAATCACCCCCTAAAGTTTCTAGACACACTGTATAATCGAAATAAGGTGGTAAAGATAACCATGGGTCTATTGCCATTTGTTTTTCAAATATATTCCTTAAAATTGCAAAATGCAATTACGTTGCATTTAAATTTGGTACATCTAAATATTTGAGATTGTCAAAATACTCAGTGTTGATAGTTTGTGGACTATCTTGTAGAGGTCACTAGCCAATATTGTTCCCTGCACCAATTTAGATTTCATTTTTTGAGGTTATGTTTTCTGCGTTGTTTTTGGTAACATAAAATTTGGTATTGCATAAAAACAACGCTCTTATTAAACTTGCTGAAAATGCGTTGTTTCGAACAAACGCAATTAATATGTAAATTCAGTTTCTATCCATGAACATCTCTTTTTTATTAATTACGTTCTATCAAATAGCAAATTTTTTGGAAAGTCATATTTTGACTATAACTGCGTTTAATCAATAAAACAATATTTTCAGTATTTTTAACTGGAATATGTTTTGTGCAAATTATATGTGACATACAATGCTGAAAACCTAACCTAAAAAAAGTGAAATGTCACTGAGGCAGACCATTGCTAGCGACCTCTACAAGAAAATAGAAAACTAACAATGCCGACGTATTTTGCACCCCCTAAACCTGTGCATTTCAGTGCAAAATGAAGTGTATTTTATAAAAAAACCAAAATTTGATATAAAATTTAAAACAATTACCTAATTGTTTTTGAAATATCTCATATGCATAATGTTCCTTTATTGATATTTTGGAAAACGTTTTTTCCATAAAGAAGATATTTTAAATGTTAATTCAGTTCTTTACATTTATTATTGTCAGAAAATATAAATACTAAGTATATTTTTGCCACAGTTTACTTTGGATTTAAAGGAAATATCGATCGCAAAGATTGAATTGTTTCATAAAGTAACAACATCTCTTATATTTTTAGAAAAATATATTATTTCTAACAAAAATATGTACAATATATTTACAAACGTGTTTACGTGTTTTGACTTTTACGAGGCTTGTTTCCTATTTAGCCTCCTGTTTTTGGGTACGTACGTCTTTCTTCGTTTGTACTTCGCTCTGTTTGTTTTGTTGTTATTCCCACTCAAATAATCAATGCTTTTAGCGTGGTTGATCACTTGCAGAGCTAGTCGATCGAAAGTTTTCTTTGTGTCGAGTTTACTGGTTCTAGTTGTAGTGGTCATCGGTTCCGTAGGTACAGTGTCGCTCGTAGTAGTACTTGGCGTTGTGTTAGTGCTCTCAGATTCTGTGGTAGTCTCACTCTTCTTCACTTTGAAGCTGATCGATGTTGCGTAGCTTTGGCTGGTCAGCGGTTTAAAATTTGTCGTTGTCTCGTAACTTTCCGTTTGTGTTTCATATTCATTAGTAGAAGCTTCGAAAAAATTTGAATATATAATTTTTGCTCCTTTTGGTAGAGTGGGATCAGGTTCTGATACTTTCAAGTCTCTACTACCAAATAAGTCGCTCGCTAGGTCCGATTCGGTTATTTCTTTGATTGTCGACGCTTTGGTGGGTTTTGTTTGAGCCTTTGTAGCTCCGAATATGTCGTAATCGTCGAAATCTGTCTTGCCGGGCTTTGTGAAACTTGGTTTTTCGTTTCCATTTTCTGTTAAAAAGTCGTTAGTTGTTGTGGATGGTTTCAATTTACTAACCGTTGTTTTTTTATTAGTAGATAAAGTCGTTGTGGATTCAGTGAGCTGCATACTGGTGTCTGATGTTGTAGATATCGTATCTGGTTTATAGGTAGTGCTAATTGTAGGATTTTCAGTTCTAGAAGTGTCGGTACTGTAAATATTTAATACTAAGCCGTTATCAGGTAGTGTAGTTTTAGTTATATTTTGCGTAGATGTGTCTATTTCTTCGTGTGTAGCAGCACTGTCGGTCTCATTTTCAGTAACTGTACTTGTTTGAGTCGCTTCTGTCGTAGCTAACACCGAATCAGGTGTATTTATTGTTGATGTAAAGGATGTTTCTGCACTCTTTTCTGTTTTTGTAGTTGTTTCGTTGTCATTGTTAAATTCATTCGACATTTGAGTTGTAGTAATTATTGTATACGGAGTTATCGTACTTATAACATCCATTTTAGTTGAAAGTGATGTTGGTTGAGTCTCCTTCGGTTTTAATGTTACTGCCATAGGTTCGGTGGGCGAAATGTCTTCTAACAAAGTGTAATCTAGATCTATCATTGGCCTCTGAGGTTGTGGTGTCCTCGTGAAATATATAGGCAGTGTTGTCAATTGTCGAGTTGTCGTTTTCGTAGGTAATGCTTCTGTGGTAAATGTAGTTGTTTCTGGTATAGACTGTTTAGTTGTTAACTTTGTCGTAGTGAATTTTGGCTTATATGTGGTGATCTTCTTCGTGCCAGTCACAGCGGAGGTTGAAGCGATGAAGCCGGTCAAGTTGCTGAGCTTGGTTTTTGTCGTTCTTAACTTGACGGTGGTTGTTTTAATCGTTGTGCTACTAGGAACTTCAGTTGTTGTTCTCGTTCTTGTAGAACTAGGAATTTCACTCGTCGTTCTTGGTGTAGTAATGTTTGTTGTAACTTTATTTGTTGTAGTTTTAGGTATGAAGTTTTCAGTTCTTAAAACAGATGTCGTAGGACTTTCTGTTGTAATTTTAATAACTTCAGGTACTTTGAATTTAATCGTAGTCATCTTTGAAGGTCTGGTTTTGGTTGAGCTTAGACTCTGTGTTATTGTACTTGTTGTTCTTGTTGTAGGCTTTAAAGTTCTAGGTCTCGTTGTAGATTCTAGAGTTGTAGTTCTAGATGTAGCTTCTAGAGTAGTAGTTCTAGTTGTAGGTTTTAGAGTGGTAGTTCTAGATGTAGTTTCTAGGGAAGTAGTTCTAGTTGTAGGCTTTAGAGTAGTAGTTCTAGTTGTGGATTTTAGAGTAGTAGTTCCAGTTGTAGTTGTTAGCGGTACAGATTTAGTTCTTGCGACAGTCGTCTGGTATTGTTTTGTGGTTTGAGTGGAAGACGAAGCCGGTTCCTCTAAAATATTCGATACATCTTCTGTTACCGTTGTAGGTTTATAATAGTTTTTGGTGGTTCTAGAAGGTAATGTAGTTTCCGTGTCTGGGAAAAGAAAATCTGATCCGGATTCTTCCGATTTGTATTCCGGTGTTTTAGTAAATGTCCCTAAAGTGATTTTCTTCATTTCAGTTACATCGTCCTGTATTACATCTTCTCCTATAGGGGTAAAGTAGTGAATGGTAGTGATTGGTTGAGTAACTTTAGGAATATTGTCACCTGTAGGTTTCATCGTGTCGAAGATGGAGAAAATTTCTTCAGTATTTAAATCGGTGGGTTTGGTAGGAGTTGCTGGAGGTTTAGTAACTATATTCTGCTGAGGGAATTTTACTGTCGTTACTGTTGTTCCCGCCAAAGGTTTTGTCGATAATTCTGCGACTGAATTTTGTGTTGCTGGAAGTAAATCGTAACTTGGTTTTGTAGACTTAGTTGGTTCCGTGTATCCGTTCAAAGAGAATTTATGAGGACCCGTTTCAGCTTTCTGAGTACTGCTAGTTTTAGCGGCTAGAGACTTGATCAACTCCTTATAAAGTTCTATTTCCCTGGGATCGTTGGTGCTGTACCTATTCTGGTGGTAAGTGGGATGTACGGGGAACGAAGTGTAGAAACCGGGATAGCTGTGTAATATGTGTCTCTCTCCGTCTGCCGCTATACCGATGATTACTTCCGGTTTGATGTGATGATGGGGTAAACGTCTATTATCGACAAAGGTGAGATCCGGTTGATGATGTTCCTCTTTACCGTTCCTCACTACGAATATGTGGCCAGGAATGCCGTAATCGAAATGCCCGTTTCGCATGACAAACTCGTTGATGGTAGGTGTGATGGGCGAGATGATATATTCGAGTTCATAGTAGTGACCGTGGTTACGATTTCGGTGTCGGAGACGCTTTACCGTCCAGAGGGCTACCAGATGTTCGTTTTCATCGGGCTGCCAGACCTAAAAGTAATCAGTTTCAATGGTATGTAATACTGGTATAAGATACCGGTTATAATCAAGAAAAATATCTAAAATACCGGATAAAATACCTATATATATAAATTTCCGGTACGAAATACCTTTATAAAATACTGGTAGGTATCCAGTACCGGTATAAAATACCTATATACATTAACTGTATAAAATACCGGTATTTTATTATTTATATAATTTTTTAATATTTATTTTATAAAATACTGATATATTAGCTGGTTGTACCTGGCAGTGACTTCTGCCACACCTAGGTCTCGGATTGTGGCAGTCGTCGCAGTCGTTCTGATACTGATCCTGGACAAATAAAAAGTTTCCTCCGTGACCAACGTAAAGTTGGCCCCTGGCCAAGATGACTATGTCTCCAAAGGGCGTTACGACATCCTGCCTTCCTATTAAGGGTGCGTCCAATAATCGTTCTCTTAGATTATAGTCGTGGTATCTTTCTCTTAAGAGGGCTTGGTTGACGGCTTCCCGTAGACCTACCTAAAATTTGGTCGGATTAGAAAGGAACAGTGCCCTCGAAGGATTATTTCAAAAATTTGAACCGGGATTGAATATTACTTGTTTTAAGTAATGCTCGGGTCTTGAAAGAAAATTTCAAAAAAACTATAATCGACTGTAATTAAAATCACGTATTTTACTGACATGAATCGATCAGTAGTTTCTTTTTACAGTAATTAGTGTAAAGTTGTAATGCAGAGGAAAACAAAACAATGCGTGAAAAGTTGTTAGCGGCTTCTTTGCTTTAGGTAAAAAAATTATACTCATATTTGTGTTAGGTTGCCTCAAAAACTCTTCCATTTAAATTTAATTTAATTATCTATAAAGTGTGAATTTTCTTCAAAAAATTAAATAAAATAATTTTCACTTAAGCTTCGTTACTTTTTAAAAAGCAAAATACCAAAAATAACTGACAATCGATTTATTTTTAATGTATTGTAAAATACTGACCAAATAGAATTGGCTTCTACAGGGTGTCCAGGAAAATGTGGATTTAAAGCGGCGTCCTTCAGGGACAGATATCTCCATAGGGAGGGCGTATAGGAAACAAAATTATAGGGACTTGTCATCTTATTTTTTCATGTTCTATCTGCACCGGAGATATTTCCCACAATTTCCCGAACACCCTGTATACTTTAAAAGTTTTTTATTTTAACCGGCAAGGGCCTATTGTGAGTATTCGGTTCGGGTACCTCCCAGTCGGTGGTGACGCTTGCCGAAGGTCCAGGGATGTGCCGAAAGTTTCTCAAGGGACCTTCCTGCAATAGCGGACGTCCTTTGTTCGTTATACCGGCGGATTCCCAGGCTGATACGCACTGAAAAGTAAAAGTTTATGTATTAACATTAATCTCTATTCAGAAACATTTCTGCATTGTTCACAATGGAGGTTAAAACGCGTTACTTATTTGCATGGAACACAGGAGAATGCATTAATTGTTAATTTGATATTAACCGCAATGTTTATAAATAATGTTTATTCAACTTGCGGCGATTTGAAGTGAAATAGTTGTAAAAATGTACAAATATCATTTTAGCCGACGTTTAACAGAACTTTTCGTTTGGAAATTTGAAGTGCATATAATTATCAATTGTATTATACAGTGTGGAAGAAAAGTATGGAATAAATTCATTATTTCTAAAACAACGAAGTTTCATGAAATTTCCTCGGACACGTCGATTTTGCTTTTTAAAAAGACTCTTTTTTCTATACCAACGCATTTCCGACGTTCATTTGTTTTCGCGTGATGACGTCATCGGATATTTTTTTTAAGTAGAACCCCTATATTCTTTCAACGGATTCTTGTAGAGCTTAACTTGCTGAATTCAAAAATGTATTATTTCAACACTTTATTCCTTCAACTTACCGAGAAAAAAATAATCTAACGATTTGTTACAATCAAATAAACGCTCCAGTTGACAGATGTCAGTTCTGATTAGATTTTGTTTAGCTGCCAGAAACAGTTTCTGAGGTGACTTGACTTAATTTGCTGTTTTTGCTATCAAAAGATGTAATCTTCTAACATGCAATCTAATAAAACAAAATAATAAATTAGGGGGTCAAATACGATTGAGGCAACCAGAATTTAATTATTAATTAATTAATTAGTTGCTTATTGCTAAATTGTTTTATAACAACAAACAAATCCTTATTTTGTGATACTGCCGATGAATTCACTATATCCATTTTACTCTCAATCAGCCCATCACAGACACAGATGGGAATATTCACATTTTTTGCAAGCCGATTTTATTGGATCGGTTATTATTTTTTTTCTATTTAAAAAAACACGCAAAAACAAATGAACGTCGGAAATACGTTGGTATAGAAAAAAGAGTCTTTTTAAAAAGCAAAATCGTCGGATTCGAGGAAATTTCATGAAACTTCGTTGTTTTAGAAATAATGAATTTATTCCATACTTTTCTTCCACACTGTATATTTGTTATAAAAAGGTTTGTTTTTCTTCTACACTTCAATAATTGTAGAAAAGCACGGTTAAATTAAAAAATTAATTATCACAAATATTGTAACACTTGGTACATAAGTATGTTTGTTTCAATCGACTCAAAATCAAGTATTCTATCACCTCCTAAAATTATTGTAACGACTTGCAAGACACTCTGTATAGTTCGATAATTGTATTGCCCCTGTATTGTCACAGGTATTAGAAGAATAGGTCGGCTAAAATCATAACGAATTAAAAAAAATAAACGAGATATTTCCAAATACTTCATTCGTCTTTTGTGTCCTAAAATTTGATTTGAACCACTGCACTGGAATCAACATATTTAGCTATCGCGTTTCTGTAATTTATTTGATTTTATTCAAAAATGCAAACAAAATAATTTTTGTTTTGTATTTAAATATTTATTGAAAATGATTTATTTTATTTCAATGTTACCCCTGCCATTTTTAGTTTCTTAAAATTCGTTTTTATTTTCACACTCTTACGAACTATAGACTATAAATCAAAAAATATAAAAACATCTCTTACAAGTATCGAAATGATAATCCAAACGGCGCCCATTGCACAGGCACAAGCACATGTCACGAGGAATACAACGGATTTTTTTGTTCGGGTAGCGTCCTATCTCTGAAGACGACTCGGAGTGACTTCAGAAGGGTTGCCCCACTAGCTCCGGTGATGCTTTCGACATAGTCGCGAATTTCTTGCTCCGTCTTCGCATGTGGATGATGGACTTCACGCTTGGATACCCCCCTTTGTCTATGCAACTCTTTAAATGGGAAAAGTGGACTTTTTATATAATTGTATACTTGCGAAGCCCAAAAAAAAATCACCTGTAAAAACTGTATTTGCATTTTAGATAATTGCAACGAATAGCTTTTACCGAGAGCTAGTTAGATGAGTGCGTTGAGGAAGAAAAAACGGCGGTTAAAATTGCGGATTTCCTTCACTCAGTCGACTGTTTCTTTAGCCGAATTAGAATTAAACGGAAATGATAAAAAAACAGTAACATTTTCATACTAAACCGTTCACCGATCCGTGGGAATATTAAAATAATAATAAACGGACTTAATTTTCATAATTTTCTCGCATGCGTTCGTAATTAAGCCTTCATTCAACATTAAAGTGTACTGTAAATGTAATTAATTCCGTATTGAGATATTATTGACGAAATCGAGGTTATTATAATTCCTGGCAATAGTTTAGCAACCTCATACCACATGCTTTATTTTCTTTTTTAAATTAATAATTAACTCTCCATTTTACCATCGAATTGCGCCAATTGATTCTCGTAATTCTCGTAGCTTCGCAATAATTTTTCAACGCCGGCAAAGTCTCTGGGAAACATTATAGTGAAAATATCACACCTCTACGTTAAAACCAATAAGGTGCCTTTATTTTGACTCGTTACCAGGGCAACCAGAAAAATGTCTGGAAATTTTTTCGAAGGGAGGCGATAATTAAGTGGCAATTTCCAGAAAATGTTTTCGTTTTATTTTATTCTTAAATAAATCGCACAGTGACGCAAAGCACTTTTGGCAGAACAGTTTCATAATCGGTTGCCGATTTTCTCACGGCGACGGGCAGCCTTGCTGGAAGGTCTCGAAAATTAAGCCAGACGCACACCAACTGGGATATCTCGCGTGCATCTTCACGCTTGCCGATTTCGAAAGCGAACGGAAAAAAGGAAAGCCAAATCGTAAAACGAGCGAGCAAACAATGGCGGGCATTACGCCTTTATGCGATATTCTGGTTGACGTAGTTTATGATCGTGCCGAAGGAAAGCGGCATACGTACGCGCGTGCTATTCAGTTTTCTCTGCAAATTAGGGGTCTGGTCCTCTGTAGCATTAAATTAGCATGGAGTGTCGAGGAAAAGCGTTAGATAATCGTAAACATATTACGCTGTATTTTCTGCTTGCATAAGTTTGTACACAAAAACAACACAACAGATTATGCGATTTTATTTAAAAATTTGGTACGCTGACAGCATTATGAAACAAATAGTCTCATAGTATTCCACAAACACCCCGTATAACAGTCCATTAGGGTAATATAAAATTCGAAAGTAATTCAAAATAAAAAATTTATGAAAAGTGATGTTATATGACCTTTAGTCTAATTTTGACCAGAGTTACGGCAACAAGTAAAACACTAATTGATATCATTGTATCTTCTAATTCTGATTTGCCAGTTAGTGTTGACGTAATAAATATGCAAGGTATTTCCGATCATCGTCTTATTAGTTGTAATTTAAATTTAAAAACATCACGTCAACCTCAACAATGTAAAACATTTAGAGATTTTTCTAACTTTGATTATTTTGCATTTGTCCAGGACTTACATTTAATTGATTTTAATTATATTTATTATTTGAATAATGTTGATGAAATGGTTGTCTACTTTAATGACAAAATTAAGTTTTTATTTGATATTCATGCTCCTTGTAAAACTGTTAGAATTTCTAAACCTCCTGCTCCTGGCTCACGCCTAACCTTAAACTAATGATGCGTTTAAGGGACAAGGCTTATTTTAAATATAAAAAATTTAAAACTGATCGCAACTGGCAGGAGTATAAGGAATTGAGAAATTTTGTTAATACTGCTATCAAATCTGAAAAAAGAGGGTACCTGCAACATAAATTTTTAACTGATCAGAAAAGCTTTTGGAGGACTTTAAAGTTTCTTAATGTACAAAATAGTGCTTCTAAAGGTTCACATTTGATTGCTACTGCTCATGATTTTAACGAATTTTTATTAACAAGTTACCATCAGTAAATGTAGACAATGATTTCATTACTAATTCATATAGTGGTAAAACCTTGCCAGGCGTTGAGGAATTATTTAAATTTAAAGCAGTTCGTTCAGATAAAGTAATGGAGGTTTTTCACACTATAAAATCTAATGCTACAGGTGCAGATGGTATTAACTGTAAAATGTTGGGTTTGATTATACCTCATGTGCTTGACCACATCACATTTATTATCAACGAATGTTTGACTAAAGCAACATTTCCAACATGTTGGAAAGAGGCAATAGTTGTCCCTATTCCTAAAAACGCTAACCCGACTGATATTTCTCACTTCCGTCCTATTAGTTTACTATCCACCTTTTCAAAAATTTTAGAAAAATTGTTCATGAACAGCTTACTATCTTTTCAGAAAAATCACTATTATGTCTCCAACTCAGTCTGGATTTCGATCAAATTATAGTACTTGTACTGCCTTGTTACATGTAAGCGATGAATTGTATAGAGCTTGTGATAACGGCATTTCTTATTTTACTTGATTACAGCAAAGCTTTCGATACAATTCATCTATGTACTAAACTCAAATATCTTGGGCTGGATACTGATGCTGTTAGTTTCTTTAGGAGTTACTTGTCCGATAGGTGTCAAAAAGTTGTCATTAATGGAAAATCTTCATCTTTGATAAATACCGCCATGGGAGTGCCGCAAGGTAGCATATTAGGTCCATTGCTTTTTTCGCTCTATACTTCAGATTTATCTAATGCAGTTAAGCATGTCCGCACCCACCAACACGCTGATGATTGTCAGCTTTATTTTCACTTCCCACTGAATGAATTGAACCCTTCTGTTCAAAAATGAATGATGATTTAAAAATATTGTTTTAGTATCTAGGGCTCATGGGTTGATATTAAATGGTGCAAAACTGAATTACTCGTAGTGGGTAGGCATAAAAACTTGGTTAAGTCAAATCCTAGATTTGAAATTGTTGTTGATGGAGAAATTGTGCAACCTACTGATAGCTGTAAAAATTTAGGGGTTTATTTTGATGATGAGCTCAGATTCACTAAACATGTACATTTGCTTATCCAAAAATCTTACATTAAGCTGCGTTCACTTTATTTACATAAAGATTATTTAAGTTCAGAGGTTAAATTAAAGCTATGTGATTCTTTAATCTTATGTAATATTGCTTATTGTGATACCGTATATTGGCCTGCCATTTTAAATAAAGACAAAGAGAGTTTACAAAGAGTGCAAAATGCATGTGTTAGATTTTCCTATAATTTACGTAAATATGATCATGTTAGCTCTAAATTCAAACAATCCAAGTGGCTTAATTTAAACCAACGTTTTCAACTGCATATGGCATGTTTAGTACATAAAGTTATTAATACTAAAACACCCAGTTATTTATTCGATAAATTTATTAAGGGCAGTGATATCCATAGCTGTGCAACGCGTCATAAAGATCTTTATGTAGTACCTAGGCATGTTTCCTCTCTATATCGTAGATCCTTCACTTATAATGCTGTAGTTATTTATAATAATATACCTCATGCTTCTAAATTGTCAACTAATAGTTTAACTTTCAGAAGACAGGTCAAGGCTAGTATATGTGCAAATAATTGAAATTTTTATTTTTTTGCTTTGTTCAATTTTCTAATATATTTTTATTGTTAGCATCAATTTGATTTCTTAGGTGATTTAACTTTCAGACGGTTAGGTGGAAGAGCAACATTGTTGAATCTCGCCGTCTTTCATAAATATGTATTTGTTATTATGTTCTGTTAATAAAGACACTTTATTATTATTATTATTATTATTATTATTATCTACGTCCCTCAAAATTTATGTTTGTGCACTCAGAGACACCTTGTATATTTATTTGTAGTTAGGTTTTCGTAAAATTTATTCCTACTTATTAAAACACAAGTTAGGGAGAAATAGTAATCAGTCGACTTTTATATAAAGTTACCCAATCTAAATTTTATATTTTTTACAACTTATTGTGTCCATTGTCTTCAAATTGAAATAGTCTTAATAAGGAATTATTGATTTTATATGAAGCTATGTCTACCTACCAAATTTTAGCAAAATCGCATATTATGTCGTTTTAAATTTATAACACAAAGAACATTTAAAAATTGATATTTATAATATCCTTAGCCTTTAAATTGCGGATTTTTTTACGTCAGGTTTGACGAAAATTATTCTTGGTCGAATTACAGTTTTAAAACTTTAAAAAATAGAAATAAAATGTTTATTACGTAGCTATAGAAATAATTCATGAAATTCATATACCATTTTACTAGATCATAATTTTCTACGCATATTTTTCTAGAATCTTATACTTACAAATGCAATTTCCTAAAACGTTTGTTTTTCTATACGTCTTAAATGACTCTCAAGAAGACAATGGGGGGCCATCAACAAAGAGTAACCTTTCTTTATCTTATTATGTAATTGTGCAATCCAACATTTGACAATAATACTAATTTTTTAATTTATATATTATGCTCGCTGCAAGGCCCAATTTTGCAATAGTCACATTACGCTGGTATTGTTTTTTTTCGTAGATCCACGCGATAAACCGCGATTATCGCGAAAATGTAATATTCCTTTTATTTTAGACACCGCCGACAAACAGATCGTTTAAAAGTAATTGTGAATGAGAGAGAGAGCTTGATATTGAAATCTGTCATTATAATAACATTGAACTACATTTAATCAGTTAATTCACGCAATGCGATGATGGAAATTGTAGCAACGTTTCCCGTTGCCAGTGAATTCTTATGCAATTATCCTGGTGAAGATCTAGATCTGCCGTTGGCAATTGCGGTGGAATAAACATAGAATAATATAACTTAAAAAAAATAGTTATATTTATCCGCGTAAAAGTTTGTTTCCTAAATGTCCAGTGCTTTTTATTCGTGTTCGTAGCATCAAGAAATTTGTTATGCGATCTTATCAGATTGCCGATTTTTTAATCCAAGAGAAGCGTTTGATATTGAATTAGAAAAAATTTAATACGCTGTAACGAGGTACGTACGTAATACAGACTGTTTTTAAAAGTACTGAACAGGGTGGTCCACATTTTTTTTTCGACGCGGTTGAATGGGAGAAACATCTAAAATATTTTGCGGAAGTTGAACATGTAATGAGAAAATAGTGAAAATATTTTTCTAATTAAATGTGCTTTGTCTCAAAATAGACAAATATGCGGATTAATCTTCTGCTTTTATAATTATAAGGTTTTCATTTACATTTTAACATCTATGTAGTGGGCAAGAGAAGTTTTTAGGATTTAGTTTGGATAGATTTCTTTATTAATATTGCAATAACATCATTTTAATTATGTTCGTTGGTTTAACAGTTAGTATAGTAGGAGCCTAAAAGCTTTGTATGAAAAAAAATCTTATAATAATCCCTTTACCTAGGTCTTCAAAGTATAAATGAAAACTACCTAGATCTTTGCTTGCTTGTAATTTTATTAGTGAACTATAATTAAGTTCAAAGAAAAACTACGGCTTGTTATGTTTAATTAAATTAAGGCAGCTGGTTATTTTGATTTAGATGTATTTTCAGTAAAATATTATTTAAACTATGTATATTTAGATGTTAAGAGCTTTTTTCTTTCCAAGCTTACATCCATTCTTTAATATCCTGAAAAATCCCATCCCGCGTTCGTTTTGGAACACCTTGCATACTTTCCTGCAATGTAATACAGGATCTATTACCACGAGGGTCTGTTAGACGCATAACGAAAACCAGTTCACTTCCGGTGTGATCAATTTTCATTGGATTACTGCTACAGATTTTGAGAAGATTTAATGTCTAACAAGCCCTTATCGTATACCCTGTATTAAAAAAGAGGAATGTTACGATTTTATTAATATTCTCCGTGGCATTCCAGCAACTCTGCCCGGAACGGCGGCCGCTCACCAGCTGGTCGTTTCCATAAGGCAGAAATGCACCCCCGAAGAGGTCCTGGCCGTCCTCAAAGACCTGCCGAACCCCAGGTCGGAGGAAGAAGGTGACGGCCGATTCAACCCGCTGAAGATCGACGTGTTCGTGCAAACCCTCTTGAATCTAGGCTCTAAAAGCTTCTCCCACAGCTTCGCCGCCATCTCCAAGTTCCACTACGTGTTTAAGATATTGGCCGAGTCCGAGGAGGCTCAGATCTGCATCATGAGGAACATGTTCGAGCTGTGGCACAACCAACAGCAGATGATGATCGTGCTGGTGGACAAGATGCTCAAGACTCAGATAGTCGAGTGTTCCGCCGTCGCCAATTGGATATTTTCCAAGGAGATGACGGGGGAGTTCACCAAGATGTACCTGTGGGAGATCCTGCATTTGACCATTAAGAAGATGAACAGGCACGTGATCAAACTCGGGGCCGAGCTGTCGGAGGCGAGGGAGAAACTGGCTAGGGCGGAGTCTAGCGACGAGGAGTCGGAGGACGAGAACGACGCTGAGAAGCCGACGGAAGAGATGGTGGAGAGGATGGAGGAGAAACTAGAAGCCGCCCAGGCGGATCAGAAAAATCTGTTTTTGATTATTTTCCAAAGGTTTATTATGATTCTTTCGGAGCATTTGGTCAGGTGTGATACCGATGGCAGAGATTATAATACGCATTGGTATAAGTGGACCATCGGAAGACTTCAACAAGTATTTCTAGCTGTAAGTAATTTCTTTAGTGTTATGTATGTCACACACTCTTGACTTTTTTTTTAATAATATACATCTAGCACTGAAAGTAAAACATTCAGTGACGACAATGAAAAAAGCATTGAAACTCGAATGCACGTTTACTATCAGGTACACGTACTATTTTCTCTGAAATCGTAATCGATATTACTATACAGGGCGTGCGGGAAAATGTGGGAAATCTCTCGGGTGCAGATAGAACACAAAAAAAATAAAATGATGCCTACATTTTTAACACCCTGTATGATAGAGACTTTAAAATAATAAATCTGGGTAGTTTCAACCTTATACTAAAAAAAGGTACTCTTGTTTATTGTCAATAAAATGAATCGTTTACAAGAAAAAGTTCGACATATGTTCGCATGTTGAACCCTTTTATAAAGTTTTTCAATAATTTCGTTAAGGTGCCTCGTGGGACACCACTGGGTTTTTTTAAATTTTGTATTGTTTCGGATTTCATCTTAAAATGAAACTTTCCTGTTGTTTCAATGACTCGTATCACACTTTGTTATGGAAAAAAAAATAGAAATCATGGCCCTTTTTATTAAAAATAAAGCACGAATTTGTTTTTTTTTTCTCGTAAATGGTTCATTTTATCGACAATAAACAACCGAAAAACCGATTTCCAGCAGCATCCTTCAGGGACACATATCTCTGTAGAAAAGGCTTTGGAAACAAATTTTATAGGAACTTGTCATCTTATTTTTTCATGTTCTATCTGCAGCAGAGAGATTTCCCACATTTTCCCGGACACCCTGTAGATTAAACATTTTTTTTATTATTGCATTTTTTCATTGCAGCCCAATTGCTTATGAAATGGGTCCTATGACAGTCACTGTTTTTGTTATTGTTGCGATAACAGATTCAGTGTTTCTTCCACTTTAACACTTGCAAATGCTAAAAAAAATAATAAAAAACGATTTAAAATGGACAGTGATGAGTATGTTCAGATATCCAGTACATCATAAGAGTTAGAAGCTGGTATAAAAAATAACTGATTTCCAATATACTGCCTAATAAATCCTGCAAATATGCAAACACTTTTGTGTATTTAGCATGAATTTGGAATAAATAAATGTAGGAATTAGATTACAGATGTCTTATCTGTCATCATACTATTTTTATTTGAATAAATAATTTGATAGGCCTAATATTTTAAAGGGGAAAAGCTGTAACATTTGATAAACCGATTAATTGCTCCAGTTTTGAGATATTCCTACCTCAATTTCTGCTAATATTATCCCGGCACTAACCGAAGTAGGCTTTTTCTTGTGAAGCCGATGCTAATGACAGAAAAATAACAATGTGTGTTGTCTCCGCTTGCCAAAAAATCAATAATTTTAAGTAGATTTTTACGGGGCCTTTACAATATTCTCTATATTTAGCTCTTTAGCATATTGGCTTCACAAGGCGACAAAAAAGGTATGTGTACCTCATAGTAAACATTTCTTCTTGACTTCAATTTACGTTGTTGTCAGGAAATGTGTTGCTTACTAGATACTCAATACACTTAACATTTTTTTTCAGCACCACGAACAAGTTCAGAAATACAGTTCGACTTTAGAGACGCTTCTGTTCACGCAGGACTTGGACCACCACATATTAGAAGTATTCCAACAATTCGTTTCTTTGAGGGCTTAAACTATTTATTTTTTTCTGAATTGTATAAATTCTTTTTATTTAATTATCTTTAGTTTTTACGAGGAGGGAGAATTTATTGTTGCAATTTTATTATTTTGAATTAATATAGTAAACTTTTTAAAACTGTGTTTTATTTATAACTCGCACTTTTATTTGGACGGTAAATTTTTGGTGTCGTATTTGACTTTGTACAAGTTTACAACGTTCTGGACGTCGTTGGCCCAGGTGAGTTGGAATTCCAGGTGGTAGCCGAGTAGCTTCTCTTTTACGAAATCGGTAATGTCGTGGTTGTATTTCGTGAAGTTTTTCTGGAGTTCGGCGAGAAAGTCTCTCGAACGGGATTCGTAAGTTACGGTCGTTGTTACGGTTGAACTGGTGGTGCCGGTGGTGGTGTCGCTGTCCGTTTGGGGCCTGCTTTGGACGTTTTTCATGTAGGTTATAATTTCCTTGCTGACACCTTTAAAAATCAAAATTAGACTGAGAGAAATAGCACTTTAGATATGCGATTTTTTTTAATTAAGTGTGTCCGCCAGAGGGGTAACGGAAAACATGAAAATAATGTTTAATTAAGCAACTTGTGGTCTAAAATGTCAAAAATTAAACGTTTTTATACATTTTAGATATTAATATTGTATAAAACTAACTATCCTGCGGACTAAAACCCTTACTCACTTTATTTGTGGCATTACTTGTCGCCTTGAAGGTTAACCTTTGCATTTTTGTTTTCTCTGTGTTCCAATATATGTTTTAAGTATTATTTATAAGGTATAAGACTCGAAAATGGGAGACAGCAGTTTTGTAAAGGCATCCAGCGATAATTTGGCAAAGGTGAATGAATTTATGTAGTCAAGTGACTGTTTTAACGCTGAAACACGAGGAATAAAGTTATAAGTTTGTTATATTCTTTTACTCTGCACTATGATGAAAAATATATTTTTACGAAGTAAATTACTTAAAGGTTTGAGGGATATATAAGTTAGGTTATAAAACCAAATAATATAGATACATTTATAAGTATACATAATATTTTTAATAGTAGTGGTATATTTACTTCCTTAAGATTATTTATTTTTGTTTAAATTTTGCATTCAATCTTATTGGCAGTTAAATAAACTTTCCCAGGTGTTCTAATAGATGCACATTGACACTAAACAATACCGATTTAAACTATTTAGATTTGTTAGTAAATTTAGCTCTTACATTAATTTTTATTTTATATGTATATTTATGGAAGAGTGCCTTTAAATACAATGGACTGAACTGACCCAGTGTGTTGTAAACAGTTGAATAAGTGGGACAATGTAGACCAGGCTAAGTTTCACGTGGTGCTTTAAACCACAAATTGCTTAATTGAAAATATATACAGGGTGTTTGAGAAAATGTGGGCAATCTCTCGGGTGCAGATATAACATGAAAAAATAAGATGACAAGTGTCTATACAAATTTTTCCTACATGCCCTTCCTACGGAGATATGTCCTTGAAGGACGCTGCTGGAAATCGGTTTTTCTTGAATAATTTTTAAAGTAATAAAAAATTTTATGTAATGTATATTTATTGTTATTCAAGAAAAACCGATTTCCAGCAGTGTACTTCAAGGACATATCTCCGTAGGAAGGGCATGTAAGAAAGATTTCCCACATTTTCCCAGACACCCTGTATACATTTTTGTAATCTATTTACCCCTTTTCGAAACAACAGACTTACATCAGAAATTGTATTGATAAATAATAATACTTTGAATTAAGTAAAATTATTGATAAGACCATATCCGCAAGTCAGATCTTATGTAACATATTTAAAAAATAATAATAAATAGCAAAATTACTTTTTTATGTGCTAAGTTTCATCGGAATTCCCCTAAATATTCAGCTGCGCTTTCCTAGGAAGCGTGATGGAGACGGGACAGATTCCGCGGATGGTGCACAGATGCAAAATATAAGGAATGCTATTCTAGCAGGACTTCTTATATTTTGCATCTGCAACATCTCCGGAATCCGTCTCGCTCCGTAACGCAACTTTAGGGAAATGGTGACATGTTCACTGGATTCTCTATATTAGGAACTTTTACTTCTTTTACATTGGAAACTTTCCCTAAGTTCTTCCTGAGCCTGGCTCATTCATCCTGCCGCTCAGGTCTCAAAAGGGCTCGGCTGGTTCACAGATGGGTCTAAGACTGACCAGGGCTCAGGAGCGGGGATCTATGGAGTACGACCAAGAGTGAATTTATTCCACTCCTTGGGGAAACACACCACAGTCTTTCAGGCTGAAGTATTTGCTATCTCTGCCTGTGTTCAAGAGAATATCAGGAGGATATATGTAAATCAGCATATTCAAGTATGCACACGCAGCCAGGTAGCTTTATTTAGCGCTTCTCTCTTTCAGGATCACTTCTCGTGTTGTCCTGAAATGTGTCAGAGCCCTTCTCTTCTCTTGGGAGGGGACTTGAGATGTTAAGCTGACCTGGTGCCGGGTCACAGTGGTGTGACAGGTAATGATAGGGCTGACATGTTGGTCAGACAAAACTCGAGCAGTCAATTTGTGGGACCTGAACCAGGGGTTACCACAATGCCATCTCGCAAGGTCCAAGCAATCAACTGAAGATTGGTCGGTCGGATTCGGTTTGCATCAGGCCAGGCTACTTATAGGAGGCCCATGGACTGACGCAAACCGAAACTTCATTATGCTTAACAGAAGTAACATCAGGATTGTCACGGGTCTCCTAACAGGCCACGGACATCTAAACAAACACCTACATAGGATTGGCTTAATAAATGTTGCGAAGTGCAGACTTTGTGACTGCAGAGATCAAGAGGATTCTCATCATATCCTCTGTAACTGTGTCTGTTTAATGGTAAAAATACACACAAATCTTGGGGCGGTTTTTCTGTCTCCTCAAGACATTAGAGACATTCCAGCAGAGCTCGACCTGTTTTGAACTCTATAATCAGCGGCATGTACAATGAGTCTTCAGAACTGAGTGCTGCGGGCAATCCGTGCACTATTCACAACAAGTTCTAATGTGCAGTGCCAATGGTGGCCAATAGAAATTCAAGTGTAAATGGAATAAAAAATGTGCACAAGGAACGGAAAAAGTCTGTTATTATTCAGTATGAATCGGATACTCACTTAAAGGTATGTCCTCCTGTTTTCGATACTCTGATGATGTATCGGATTGCCTTTCATCTACTTCTATGATATCTCTCATCAAATCTAATTTAGTAAAGAGTTGACTGTTAAGCGTGGTTTGCATCTGGATGATACTTTCATCTAAAGTGAGACTGTTTAGCTCATTCCTGATTATCTCGTATGTACTTTTAATTTTTTCAGATTCATCGTATAGGGTGTCCTAAAATTAATAAATAAGACTTAATGGATTTTAAATTAGTATCGCCCTTTATGACCCTTGTTCATATATAGTACAGTTATTAGTCAATTAATCAAGCTTAGGAGAGAAAATAATAGGTGATACTATTCAAATCCAGGATAAATATAACATATATTTTAAAATAGTATATTGCCATCTATTACGCTCCTAACTTTGACTGTATTATGTCTTTGACTATATATATACTCGAGGATTATGTATAAATAAGCCTAATACCTACTTTATACGGTGGTAAGATAGCTTTCACTTTGCTGTCATTATCTTTAGAAAGGTTTTGAAACTCTTGTTCTAGTTGTTTCAGCAAGAGCACGTTGTTAGGATGTCCGTATAGAGGTTTCAATTTGGAGTGCATTTTTTTGTACGAACCCTCCAATTCCTCTTTGTCATTGTGTAATTTTCTCATTATCTCGTTTTGAACTTTGGCGTAGTAACCAAGATTTACGTTGTAAAACGTATTTTCGAAAGACGACTTACATTCCCTCTCAAAATTGGAAAAGTGCTCGAGTAAGTTTGCGAAATCGGAAGTGATTTCGATCCAGCAGATCTCGGCTTGTATCAGGAAGTTCTTATATTTTCTCAACACCTCCGTCATAAATTTGCTGTAGGTGGGTTGGATTTTCGGAAAATCCAATAAAATTTTGTGGTGGGAATAGAATTCCTAAAATAAACAATGCCTTAAATACCCTCAAAATTGGTCTGCGATAATTTATCAGCAAATACTACTATCAAAAATTAAATTAATTTTAATCCATTCGGGGAAATGTGGGAAATCTCTCGGGTGCAGATAGAACATGAAAAAATAAGACAAAGTTGCTACTATTTTTTTCCTACAGGTCCTTCCTAACATTTAACTTGGTTTTATTTTAAACTGCCTATACAACTTTGAAAGGTTAGCCCATATGCGCACAAAATTCTCGATTTTTTTTTTAATGTGATTTGGATTTTTTGACTAAAGTTATATGCATATATACGTAATACAACCTTATTTTTTTCTGGCATTTTGTAGAACAATAATTGCAGTAAATGAGCCGCTGGCGAGTTTTGTCATGCTTCCCCCTACGCTAAATTTGTCTCTGCTAACTCATGTATTGTAGTAAACATTATATGAAAAATGTGACAAAGAGATGGCTCAAGGATCGGTTTTTAATACTGTCTGAAATTAAATAATTTTGTAACCTCGAAATTGCCGTCACAAAGTATAAACTAGATATACTTTGTGATTGCCGTAGCGTGGAAACACGTCACGTAGACAAACAAACTTTATTGTCACTCTTGATTGCACAAGAAATATTCTTCTAACCAATTTCACAACTGTCAACGCTTTACTTTGACGTTTCTGTCACTCGCGTTTGGATGTTCAATATAAACTGACTCCAGCCAGCCCAGTGGCGATACCCACCCGCTTATATATCATTTTAGGATTCTCGAAGTTTCTGTGACATCGAGAACGTGTCGAGAATTAATAGGATATAGCCTGGACTATTCCAGAAAACGTCAAAATAGAGGCATCACAAGAATTATAAATTATAACGTAAACAGGAACATAACAAACTAAAAGGTAGGTGAGCTCCCGTAACAATATATAAAATATAAAATAATATAAAAATAAAAAATATAAAATATGCTTTCAAGACTTTTCCGTCGTTAAATAATTTAACTCAAAGCCTGTTTAATTCACACGAAAATCGCAGCCATGACGATTAACCTTGAACTGTTTTCTTTTTGACATACGTCTGTCAATATTTGTAGAGATGTACTGATTCTCACATACAAATCCAATTTTTTTTAAATTCAAAATTACTCGTCACGATGGGTTCGAACCAAAGAGGCCTGGATCCCCGCGTACAAAACGCTTGGGTGTACGCCATAGAAAAGGAGAACAAACTTCGTCTGAAATGGTTCACGAAGAATATGGACCGCTTAAATCGCATAGCCAGCAAAGAACCCACCAGAGCAGTTCCCCAGGAGGTGAAGGACCAGTTCAAGAAAGAACTCATAGATAGTTATCAGAATGTACAGAGATTTCCCAGGATCAAAACAGAGGATGCTCCTTTAATTGAACCCAAACCTATAAAAGGTAAGGAATCGGTGTTGTCTTTGTACTGAAAGGAGAAGTGATCAACTCAAAATATTTGATGAGTTAGCTCCAGAACGATCTGAAGGAGCTCAATGAAAAGAAGATTTTAGTAAATCTATAAGTATTTTTAAGTATTTCACATATTATTTTTCAAGGTATTATGAAGCCTGTCGACCGCGCGGTGACCAGGCTCATCTATACCGGCGATAATAAGGATGGCCGCGTAAATTACCTTCGGGAAAGAGTAAAATTACTTCCGGACGACAGGTACTACTTCCCTGAGGTATCCAGCTTTGAATACGGCTGGCAGACTTGGAACCACGCTAAAAATATGAAGAAGACTGGTTTCGGTAGGCAGCAAATCGTGAAGGACTCGTTTTATAGGAGGAGGGGAGTTGGAAGGGACCCAGATTGGTATAAGGAACCTGCAGGGTACAGTCCTACGGTATGCAATGGTTGATGTGCTGGAGGACACCATTTTGATTCGTATTACAGATTTGGATAAAATAAAAGGGTTATTAAAAGTGTATGATGTTTTTTTACGGTTAATGCGTACCAGAAATAGTCTGTACAATTAAGCTCTGAAATAGGTCTATAGAAAAGACGCATTTTGTGTTTTTACCTTTGCCTCCTCTTGTATTTTACGGAAAGATTGATACAAAGCATTATTCAATTTGGATACAAAACATTCATCGTTATTTTCTGGTGCTGCGCCAAAAATGTATTTAGTAAAATCTTCAAAATGGACGTTCGTTAGACTTGTGGAGGGCCATTCAGTCTTTACTGAAAAGACATTCTGTTAATTTGTTAACGAAACTAAACAATTTGTAAACCTAAAGAAAACAAAGAGACAGGTTCCGGGTGTATCAAAAATGGGCCGTCGCTTTTTATTTTCTCGGCGATTTCTTCGAATTTCTTTAAGAAGATGGGTAAGAATTCCACATCGCCTAGTTTTTTACCGGATGCGCCGATCAAGTTCTTGAACATCTTCTTCAGTTTCATGGTTGATGTTTTCACCGATATAACCGTAGTACGGATTTCGTTTTGAAGCTGGACGATAGTTTTTACGTTTGTTTCGTTGTGTTCTAGTTCCTCGATTATCTCTTGAGTACTAAAATAATAATGCTATAGAAGATCAGTGCTTGCAGTTAAGTTATTTTGATCCCGAAAGCATGACAAGCTGTAATTGGTAATATGCAATTGGGTGACTATTTAGAATTGTTCTAGGATCTTTTAAATTCGAATTAAAACAAGCCTATAGCGTTATATCAAAACTGACCTTGATAAAGCTTCCAGGCTTCTATTTTCCAATTTGATCTTGTAATTGCTGTGCATGGATTTATTGTCTTTCCTCATTAACTCCAGGCTTTTCACAGCGCTGGCGTCTACTTTGTTTAAATTTTTAAGCGCAATTTTCGCTTCTTCGACATCATAGTTGCCGTCCTCTGAAAACAATCTGCGAGAAACGTTATGCAGAATGTCTCCGGGTGCAGGACCGCACTCTTGCAATTTTTTGTTGTTGATTTTTTGCTAAAAAGTTTTTTATGAAACCGTTATATGTCTGATGCAGCTGCTGTTGCAAAAATTACAAGAGTGCGGTACTGCATAGACAATTAAGTTACAGATGTTACCTTATAGCTTGCTTAAATTTCATAGTGGCCAATTTGATGCGCATTGCTAGTTCATCGCACGCAGTGTTAGAGCTTTCTAATATGCAGTTGATTGCATTCATCGCGTCTTCAATGGCTGTTTGCAAACTATCCTTGAATCTTCGGATGTGGCTGGATCTATTTGCATTCAGTATTTGTTTGATGATTGCGTCTTTCTTGTTAGCGAACATGTTGAGTACATCGTTATACTTATCCTCGTTTAGACACTGGGTTTTTACTAAATTCTTTAGTTCCAAATCTACGGCCTAACAGAAAATGCATTCGAATAAATTCAAACAATTCAAATAGATAAGACTTCGTTTACCATTTGATGCGTCTGAAACCTTTTGGTGTGTAGAGTTAGTTCTTCCAGTCTTTTCTCATATATAGAATAGTGTATCCTTTCGTATCTCCTCCTGAATAGTTTTAGCTTGACGTCCAGTCTTTCTTTTATTTTGGCGCATTGGATTTTGATCCAGTCCTCAGTATCTGCCATGATCTCAACTCTTCCGCAGGTCAAATAGTGGTTTATAGCTTCCCATAGCCTAAATTGTTAGGTATTATTTTACACAGCATTTGAGAGCGTTTATAGCCTTTAAGGACTTACCCGAACATCCAATTGGCGACAGCGTCAACTTCATACCTACAGAACATCATCTGATGGGGTATCATTTCTTCGGTAGGGTCCACATTCACTTGACTTTCTTGACTGGCCCTTTTTCTCTGTTTCTTTGGATCCCTTTCTTCGTCGGGCGGGTGTAACACTAAGAACCTTTTTATTTCTGCCATAAGCACGTCTATTTCAAAATCCACGAGTTCTCTGTATTTCTCGCTGACCTTTTGTTCCTCGTTATTATGAATATGGTACCTATATGGGATGACATTTTGATTTATCAGTATTCCCCTTTCTTGGCTACTTACAGTTCCTCAACTTTGTCCAAGTTCTTCTTAACGTCACCCAAACACTTCTCCAGCTTTTGTTCGGTGGGGCACTGTCGCAGCTTGTCCAGTAAAATGTTTAGTTTGCCTTCGAAGCTCTAGAAAATTGAATTGTACTATTTTGATAGTCAATTAATACGTTTTGTACTTCTTCTATGATTATATTTTTTTCAATGGTATTGTTCACGTCTTCCAAAACTAGTTCCTGGCACTCCTCAGTTCTAATGAAGTGGTTGTCCCACAGATACGTCGATTTCTTCACGAATGCGTATGTTTCGTTCAAAGAGTCTTCGATGTAGGTGATCAATTTGCCCCAAATTTCCTATGAAAAGAACCTTATTGCAAATATTTTGTTGAGTGAAATGTTTAAACCTTAATTGAATGAAATTCATTTTCATCCTTTAGATCGAGTTCTTCTGCTGTGGGGGTGTAAATCTCACACTCGTAGGGTTCTATTTCCTCGCGACTTAGCATGTCGATGTCTAGCATGGACGTCTTTATGTCCTCAAGTTCTTTGAAGAATCTGTGAAATATAACCACTATGGCTGCCTTGTAGATGGTTACTATATACTTGGCGCTTCTGTCTGAAATCGTTCGAACGTTATTGTAAGTCATTTTATTTTGATATAGTTGCCTAGGCAGGCCATGGTCATCTGTACGTCTTGCAGCCAGAGGTGTATGTTCTTAATGTCCACATTTACGTAGATCTGGCTTAGCTTGAATTCCAAAACCATCTTCATCGCGTCATATTCGGAGAGCCTCCTGTTCATGCGCGCGAAGGTGGTGTCTATATAACCAGCTTGTAAATCTTTGTCGGATCGCCTACAATATACTTATGCGAAACTGTGTTGTGATTATCAAAATGTGGATTTACCCCGACTCTTGAGTCGCAGCGTCCCTCAGGTGTTTCTGAAATTGTTCTTTTATTTCGTATAATTTTTGCATCCAAGTCTTCATGTCGTTCTCTATTTGTAGCTTCAACTCTGCTTTCAATTCTACGTAGTTGTTGTAATTGCTAAGTGTTAGTTGGTTGATTTTCTGAAATATGAAGCGTTAAGGCTTACGGTGAGCGCTCGATCCAAAGGGATATAGTTTTCGCTCAGTAACTCCTCAACGAAAAATGATAAAAATATGCGGTTTTTTTAATAGACTACAAATACTATTTTACGTCGGCGCTGTGTTTTGAAATTTTGAAAATATGCAAAATTCATTTTAAAAAAATTTATTTTACACAAGTCTATTAAAAAAACCGCATATTTTTATCATTATCCGTTAAGGAGTTACTGGGCGAAAACTATGGGTTTGTTCCAACCATAGACCTTATAAGGTCTATGGTTCCAACACAGCAAGAATCGATTCCTAACCGTCCAGAATTAGTAAGTTTAGTTGTTAATCTACTCTCGGCGAATGCGACGTAAGACGGTGTTGGTCAAACATTTCTCACGGTACTGAACAGTTCACGACGGTTTTTGGAACAGATGTTATATATCGTTTGATAGAGCGCTCACCGTAAGCCTTAAAGATTTGTTTATGCGGTACATTTTCTCACCAATATTTCCTTTTCGAAAAACTCCTCCAATTCAAACGGTAGCTTATAGGAAATGTTGAGTAATTTTTCGTATGTTTCTCTTAACATCGCCTTTAATTCGTCTCCGCGTTTTTTTTCTATTGCAACCAAGGCATCGTACAGTTCATCCACATTAGCTTTTCTATTTTCATTGTAGTTTATGATCTTTTTGCTGATGTTTTGAAAATAATTCTTTTCCACTGTATCAAACTCCTAAAAATACTTGAAAATTGTATTCAATTTAAAATTAAACTTTTTACTAACATGTTCTCTCATTTGTTGTATGAGATATATGTAATAATCGGTGTCATCCCTTATTTGTTTCAATTTACATTTCGTTTTATTCGATCTATTCAATAGTTCCTCTTCTATTCCAACGTTTATTTCCTTCTTTCTGAAACTTATTTCTTCTAATACCGCACTGTGAGCCTTTTTCCTCTTTTCGTTCAATTTCTCGATTATTTGGGAAGGGTGTGACTGCGACACTGATAGTTAAATCTATGAGTGAATACATGTCCTTCTTATATTCAAATTCTTACCAAAATTAGAAGGCAGCGACCTTATATCGAAGTGATCTTCCATTTTGGGCAAGGCTTGAATATGACTTTGCAGATCTGTCAAATATGTCAATATCAATAGCCTTAGAATCTAGAGATCTTAAAATGAACAGTAAATGAATCGTTAAAATGTATAATCTCATGCACAATCTATTGCAAGCATAATGGCATTCCCACAAAGTAGTTTTTGAACTACTGCAATTCTGAGATTTGCTCACAAAATTAAATATTATCGTTTTTTGCAAATATCTCTCGAACTGCTAAGTTCCCAATTTTCTTCTAATATTTCTGAATCACCCAAGTTTTTTACAAATTTTCGTAAATGTATATTTTAGTTTTTTGAAGTACTTGAGGTCAGTTTTACAAAAAGTAGATAAATTTTTTTAATGTTTTTATTTAATAGATAAAATACAGAGTTTTGTAATAAATAGGCAAGATAATAATCATACTTTTTAATAAATAAATAAATATAAAACAATAACAAAAATAAATACAACAGGAAAAGAATTGAACAGAAACAGAAAAGAATTATTTACTAGTTAATTCAATTTCTTTCTTCACATTAACGATTTTTGCTATGTTTAATATTAATAATAATAAAAGGTCTTTAATTGCTCATAATCATATTTGTTTTCATTATATTTCAGAAGAAAGAAAAATTGTAGCTTTACCTCCATTACTTATGAATTTTTTCCTTATTCATTTTTAAATGAACAGTACATTTTATTTCTTCAGTTCTTTTTTCTATTTGGCATCAACTTGTCTCCAAAGTCGGTATTTTTTTCTTCGGCAACGTTTTCGTCCTCCTGCGAATAGTCTTCATATTCCACTCGATCTTTGGCATTTTCCGGATAGTTTTCGTTGCTTTCTTCATTAGAATCGTCCTCAAACTCCCCACTTTCCTTAGAATCGTTCGACTGTGGCTCCGAAGAAATTTGCATGAGGTTGCTGTTAACTTTACCTGCAGCTTGAAGATGAGCCAAGCGATCCGCAGCTTCTTTATTGGGCAACGAAGAGAAATAGCTGGAGCTCAACAACTCCTCTTTAATTTTATCCGGTTCTGTTTTCTCAACTGCACTGGGTTTGGCGTCTGGCTCTACGTCGTTCTCTTCAACGTCAGACCGAGTGTTGAAATAGCTCTGGATTAGTTGAGCCTGTGCCAAGGGGTCAAGGGAGTTTCTCGATTCGATAGCAGGTACATTAGAGTCTAAACTATAAGCTGCTGTTACTAGCGAAGAAAGTTGTTCCTTACTCAAGCCCTTCTGGCTCTTTTGATGCGCCTGTTCGTCGTAGTTGAAGGAGTGGAATTTTGGTTCGAAGCTTACCTTGTCTGAAGCCGCTTTGACGTTATCCGCTGGTCTGAGGTGTTGTTCGAAATTTTGTTGGTCGGCTTGGAATAGTTGTTGAGAGAGCAGAGCTTGGTAGTTTGGTACTTGTTGTACCTTTTGAGCTTGGTAGAAGTTTTGTTCAGGTTCTTGGATTTGTATTTGGGGCTGTTGCGGCTGTTGGGGGTATGCAGCTCCTATCAGTTTATATAATTCAGGGTTTAGCTGGCTACCTATGTATATGTCGCCTTGGGGGTTTTTCTGTGACGGTAGGTTTAGGGTTTGGGAAAGACTGAGGGGATCTGTTGTGTAGTAGACTTGTTGAGGATGAATTTCTACTTGTTTCTGAAAGAATTGTTCTTGTTGAAGCTGTTTTCGATGTTGCTGTTGCTGCATCGACTGTTGTTGTTGCTGCAACGACTGCTGTTGTTGCTGTTGCTGCAACGACTGTTGTTGCTGTTGTTGTTGTTGCAACGACTGCTGTTGTTGTTGTTTCAATGACTGCTGTTGTTGTTGTTGTTGTTGTTGCTGCAATGACTGTTGTTGTTGCAGTGACTGTTGTTGTTGCAGTGACTGTTGCTGTTGCTGCAAGGACTGTTGTAGTTGTTGCTGATGCTGTAACTGCTGTTGGTAAAGATGCTGTGGAAGCAGCTGTTGCTGAATCAACTGCTGCTGCCCTCTATACAGCTTACTCTTAGTAAGAACTTCTGGCTGTTCAGTCACTTGGTACTGATGCTTTTGTTCCAAGCTCTGATATGGCGTGTTGTGTTGATATTTAACTTCTTCAACTACTATAGGCTTATCCCTTAAGCTTAAATTCGGTGCAGGAATTGTATGTATGGGTCCTTTCTCCCCCACTTGCTTAATGGGGTTCGTATGGGTGGTAGGGATACTGTTGGTCTGGATATGATAGTCCAGTTCTTGAGAACTTATACTGGGTGCTGTTAAGAACGGTTTCTCTTGAGGAACGTAGGGTTTTTCTAGAGGAAGCTTAATATTATTAGCCTGGGTGTTCTTCCAGAAAGTTCTAACGGGGAGTGCTACGGGGCGAGGGGGAGCCTGGGGCATCCCCATGGGTATCTTGTGAGAAGGTGACATGTGCACAGGAATGGGCCTGGACCTTACGGGACCTCTTGGTGGAGGGTGCTGCGTCTGTTGGTGCCATTTCTTTTGGAATTGTTTTGAGGGTGGTATCCTTGAAGGGTGAGGGGGTCCACGAATTTTGTGTCTTGGGTATTCTGCTCTAAGTAGGGTGCATGACGACAGCAGGATGAGGAGGATGATCTGAAATACATTTATCACGTTTATAAACAAAGAAACAAGGTTATAATTAGCAATAAATTAAGAGATGGGGAGTTATTGAACAAAATAATAAGATATGCGTTTAATTTTCATGTCCAGTGCAAAATTATCTCTTTCTACGTATCTACCAGTAATGAGGTTATTTGAAATAATTGTTTATTCGCCTGCATGGTACATTTCATTACTTAAATGTGTTTTTTCTTTAACCATTAAATGATAATAAAAATATAAGATAGTACTGACATTAATATACATATAAATTAAGTGATTTACCTAGATTTGAGGGATATTCTACAATATTTCTATATACTTGTTTAATAATCACTTCATTTCAATTGGAGTTAAACGATTTTTAGAACATATTGCAGTTTGTAATTAAAAGTAACCATAAAAAGTATCTCTTTGCAAACTGTTATTTATCTATGCCTAAAAATATCAATATGGTCAGCCAAACCGTTATTATTTATTTATAAATCGTGCCACAAAAGAAAGTTCAATTTGTATTAGTGTGCCAAATTATTAGAATCGTTGTTGGTTACTAAAACAGAACGGGAATACTGTTTTTGGAATTGAAATTAATTGAAAGTTACATTTTTCTTAAACGTTAATCTTTTATCAAGTTATTTGAAGTACCTAATTCAAACAAATTTTCTTACTTTTTCTATCAAATTCTGCAGAAAGTAATATGTAGAATTGTAGCTTTAAAAAATATGTTAATATCTCGGCAGGAATCACTTTTTATAACAAATTCTGCAATATTTAACTATTTTTTTAAAACATATATTTGTTTTAAGAAAAAGTTGGCTTAAGTTTCTTTGGGATTTTTGCAAAAAGGCGGCGCAATTGTAATCAGTATAAAATCAGAAAAATGTCTATAACTTTTGTATCTACTTTTTCTTTTCGAATAATGGAGCGAAAATATACAAGGTACCTATCTAATTTTTAGTTAGTTAGTTATCAATATTATTGTGTGAAACTAACTACCCTGTGGACACATTTATAATTAGCTTTTGTTTGCCGATATATAGACCGGGAGTCTTAGCGTCATCTTTTTTACTTAAAAATCTTGAACCTAAATAAATTTTAAACGAAAATAAGAATTTACTGGTGGACAAAAATGTTACAGATCTTCGAAAGCGTCTTCTAACTAATTTCTTTCAATTTATCACGTAAAAAACTTCTATATGTAAATTTTCCTTGAATTAAATTTGTTTTTGCAACAGTTATTAAAGGAAAACGAATATCTCGATTACCTTTAATTTTTAGAATATCATATACTTAGCCCAATTGCATTATTTTTTTTATTGCTCAGTCTCATTATTAATGATTCACCTGGTATAATATCCCCTTTTTTAATATTGTATACTTTCTCTTATGTTCTGAATGAATCGTTTACTGCTAGAAGATACATATTTGGGTCATAATAACAGTTCAAAATATTGATTTGATATCGATTATAAATGTTGGTAAATATAATGAGTAAAAAATACTAATAAATAGATTAAAAAAACAGGTATATGTACTGTTTTGCCTACCATGGGAACCTATTTTTACTAAATTTTACTTCTATTAAAAATATTTAGGAACCAGGTACCATGTAATAATTTTTTTAATGGCGTTCAAAAGTTTATTATAATATCAAAAGATACATTTTTGGCTTTTCATTTCTCTGTAATAAAAAAAATAGATGTCTTCGCGGAAAATTTCTCACCTACCTTCATTATAAAGAGTGAATTAAAAATCCAAACAACTTTTCGATGGCATGTAGGTTGCGATGGGCAGTAACACTCGATGAAGATGCACAGCGTACGACACTATCCCACTTAACAGTTCAAACCACTCTGACAAGTCATAGTAGAAAACTAAACAAATAGGTCAGTGTTTCAACTTTTATACCTCTTCTTCGAGTCTTCCACATTCAAATCTTCGTTTACCGCCGAGTAACAGCCTCATCCGACAAAAACAATGTTGTTTTTTGAGATGGGGACAATGGTCCCAAAATTATAACTGTTACATATTATATATTTTACGATAAACATGATAATTTATTAGAGCCATTAATTAATTATAAATTTTGTATTTTTTGCATTGGATAATATTCACATTATGTGCTGGTTCGGAAAGTATTATTTTCAATATATCTAGTTGGCATTTTTATTATAAATATTTACGTAAGATATGGCACTGGCACTTTTGCTATTTGAAAACTGATGATGCCGGCAGTGAAGAACGGCGAAACCTTTTGAAACGTCATAATACCAACAAGAGGAGCAAAAATCAATATTTAGACGGGTCCAGAGATAGCTATAGCGGGTCTACCTCACAGCCTAGCCCGAGAACAACAAGGAAATGTAAAGGAATCCCAGCTAATGCTAGGGATGTACACTTTATTTCTGTTCTGGCAGTGACCAGTTATCGAGGTCATGTCATAATCCGGAAAATTACCGTATTTCAAATAATTACCACCACGTTTACCTGATTTAACCTCCTTGATTTTTCTCTTCCGCGAATAATTTGCAGAAACCTGCAGTTTAACTAATTGTTAATTATTTTATTCACTATTGATTTCTAATTTTCAGTTTCTACTTAAGATATGTGAAAAATAATCACTTGCACAGTTTGACACGATACAAGTAAGTTGGGAATTTGAAAAGAGAAATTCTTAGACATGCAATATGTTCGTTTGTCAACGATTTGTATTTTATTTACTGCAGTCATTATATTTTAATTGGAACTCTCTAGAAAAAGTTGGAATTTTTAAGTTTTTTTACCACCACAAATTTTTCCTTGTTACACGTTTAAACATATTTTACCTCGTTAGGTTTTTGGACAACTTAGCCCCGGTTGTACCGAAAGTGCCCATCCTTAGCTTTACAGGTTTTGAGGACACTGTTATTGTTGTTGTTCCGTACTTTAATATCACAGTTTCCTTTCTAAAGTATACAACATTTTTTTACATGTTTTATTACATTTTTGACGGATACGGTAACGGAACACTAGGTCGTTTAATATCTTCCTCATAACATACATTTGTTACTAAAAACTTTCATTATTTTCAACGAGTTAGTATCTTATTTCAGTAATCAGCTACTATGAAAACAATAACTTACAATAAATTGTATAAAAAATACAATAACTTAAATAACAAATCTAGTAATTCTTTACGTAAAATAAAATTCAATGCTTAACTAAACAAAATACACAAATATTCTACAGGGTGTTAAAAAAAGAGTGTAAAATATTTCAGGAGGTAATAGTATGAACCAAAATAAGCAGAAAAGTCTTAATAAACATGGGTCCGCAAAGTAACGGTTGCGGAGATATGGACCACTATTCGTTTTTCAAACATTTTATTTTATTAGAAATAAACCGACAAAGAAAGCTTTTAACAAACAAAAAACAAAGTTACAGAAGATGTTCAAAGTGCCCTACGTTCATTTCCAAGCACACACGACATCTTCGTCTCAACGATATTCGAACTCTTTCGAAAGCACCCTCCTTGGTTTGGATTTCTTGACACATTACAGAAGTACCATACACTAATGTCTTCAAATATCCCCAAACAAAGAAATCTAGAGGGTTCAGATCAGGCGATCTTGGAGGCCATAAAACAGGTCCGGCCCTTCCTACCCATCTATGTGGAAAAGTTTGGTGTAAATGCTCTCTAACGGCCATGGAAAAATGAGCTGGAGCACCATCATGCTGGAACCACATTTGTTGCATCTGATTCAAAGGAATGTCTTCCAAAAACTCATACAATGTGTTCTGCAGAAAGTTGAGGTAAGCACCGCCTGTTAATCGGTTTGGTAAAACAACAGGACCTAGAAACCTGTCACCTACAATACCCATCCAAATGTTTAATGAAAAACGTGCCTGATGTCCAGATTCTATTAGAGCATGAGGATTTTCGTCGGCCCAAATATGCGTATTGTGAAAATTAAACACTCCATTTCTTGTGAACCCGGCCTCATCAGTAAAAAGAATGTTTGCAAGAAAACGAGGGTCTTCAGCATCATGACGTAGAAACCAGCGGCAAAAAAACCAAACGTGCTTGATGATCATTTATTGGATTTAATTCCTGTACTCGTTGCACACGGTATGGATAAAGCAGTTGCTCGTGAAGGATTCTCCAAACAAGAGGACCACTAATTCCTACCTCGGCTGATATTCTCCGCACACTCGTACCTGGATTCTGCTCTACCAGTGCTAGAATTTCTTCTTCTGCTCTAGGAGTGGATACCGACCTTGGTCTTCCGGATAAATGGCACTGTTTGCTCAAGGAGCCGGTATCACGCAATCTGGCGATTTGGATAAGCGTCAACATAAAAACGTCGTTCTTCGGTGTCCTTCCCATTAGCACAACCATACATGAAATGCATGTATGTTAATTCTGCGTTAGAGTAACCAGCCATAGCGAAAGAAAACTGAGAACAACTGTCAAATACGTACTGTTTATTTCACTAAACATCAACCAACTATTACAAGAAAATACACAACGTTTTTGCAAAATAAAAGAGGGGCTAAAAAACATAAAACATTCCATATCTCCGCAACCGTTACTTTGCGGACCCATGTTTATTGAGGCTTTTCTGCTTATTTTGGTTCATACTTAAATAATTTACACTATTTTTTTAGCACCCTGTATAAACCATCCTCGATTGGTGGGTGTAGATATTAATTTTTCTTTGAAATATCACAGCTACACCTCGAATTTCTCCTCATAATTAAATATGAACAACGTGACAATTAAATCGCTTTTCCATCATTACTTGTTTACTGCTATCGATGTAACAAAACGTATTGGATATCATCTCCGATATTGGCAAAGAGAAAGGTGATGTATAGCATTTCTTCGACTTTTCCTTCATGGAATTTATACGCTTGACCTTGGGCAGGTTCATTCGGACAAGGTCATTCTTCTGAGTTCAGTTCATCGACTGACTTACATACCGTCCAACAAAGTAAAGATTTGGGATAAAATCTGCTCGAAAATATGACGGATGGTCCGTAATGAGGAGATTATACTGATTAAAGGGATTATTATCTGGCGCCAGTGCAGTGGAATAGTTCCGGAATGCAGACGAGCTGAATTATTCAATGTTTTTCATCGATAACCTAGATTCATACTCTACATTAAAAATGATGATTCAAATATCAGATATTCGATGCAGGTGGCTCTGATACTCGTATTTTGTCGTTATTACTTAATCTTATGGTCCTGCCAAAAATGTATAATTTTTTTCTATACAATTTCGTTTTAGTATATTTATTTTTTGAAATTAGTAAATTCTTTGAATTTCGTAAATTCTATTTTTAATTACTTTACTTGTACAGGGCACGATCTAAAAATATTTTTGTTCATGCGGCGATCTTCAAAAATTTATAACAAATCACACTTCATCATATGTTTCCCCACATCTAAACTTAATAGTTTTTGAAATAATTGATATTAAATTAAAAAAAACAATGCATTTTTGCACTTGCATGTTGTAGCTATAATTATCTTCAGAATTAAGAGAACATTTTTTGTAGCAAGTTACTAAAAAGGTTGCCTGAGAATATCATGAAATATATAACATTTTAATTGAGGTTTTCATAAAATGGTGACAAATTTGCAAAAAATAAACTACAAAATTATTTTTTTTAAATGCAACATCCTGTATATTTTTCAATATTTCTTTAGATCATTCGAAAACTAACAACGTTCTGCGCCTATTCTCCATACTTTTTGAACAATCGAACATTTTTTCTGTTGTAGTACTAATTTTATTATTTGTATTTTGAAATAAGTTTGATAAATTTTGAAAAATATTTGCTACATCCAGAAATATTTTAGGGAGCCTACAAAAGTTTTGCGATTAATTTGTTCCAAGTTATTTTTTATTTTTCCTTAATGTTTTTTCGATGAGAAATGGGGAATTTAAAAGGCAAATAATACTACCATTTGGACAGTACCACATAATTAGATTTAGATTTTCACCCAGTATGCACCAGGAAAGTTGTTCGCGCATGGTTAGATTTCTTCGATAAGAGATTTTCTCCATGGTGCATCTTTGTTCCATCAATCAAGTACGACTTTCTTCAACCCATACTTTATATGGACTGGACAAAAATATTGTAATGCATGGTACTTACAATCGATCAAGTAGAGGCAAGTGATTTTATCTTGACTTTTTACTCGTTTAAGAAATAAATGAATAATGAAAAAGGTGCAGATGTTTTTCTGATGATGTTTAAATACTGAGAATATTTTGAAAGTTGTAGTATTTTCAACCTTTACATCGCTGGCCTACTGTAGAGTCTAACCGGGCGATCCCGAATATTGAAATCCTATTACTTATAGTAGATATTAACGTTTTTGTGATGCGAGTGTTTACATTAGTTTTTCATGTGCCAAATGCAGCTACTTTTACAGCAGTGTGCAGTGAGTGCAAGGGTAACGCAACGCAGGCGTGACACGTGAAAATTGCAACCGAATCGTGAAAGATATCCAGAGAGTCCACGGCGTATTGCAGTAGTGTGTCGTATCATACACGAGGCTCAATTATATCTGTACCATGTACAGCTTGTCCAAGCATTAATATCAAGGGATTGGACGAAAAATAAATAGCCATCTTCTACAATCCAGATCGATATTGATGTTATAAAAAGTCGTTTTGGTTTTGTAGGAATTCTAAATAAGTTCAGAATATAGTCCAACGCGCATATAGTCCTGTGTTAATTCAGAATTAATGCCAATCAAAACAAATTTGCAATAGATGACCATGATTAAAATAATATGTCGCTTTATTTTGAAATCTTTATTTACCATGAAAATCTTCCAGAATTTCGGTTTGGGTTCGATACGAGTAAAAGTTTATTAAACCTAGCCGTCGATTGAAACAAACAATTCCTTTCCTGCTCCACATTTTGAAGCTAAATCCTAATGCTTTCTATCGAGAATCTAATCTACTTTTCAGCGTAATGGTCATATCTATCTTGCGTACTTTCCTATGCTGATTTGACATAAAACTGCTTTGTTCCATGACAATTGTAATTTTATATTATTGAATAAATTCGATATATTGACCTAAAATACCTGAAATTAACTTTCTTAAACACGCCGATAAGTGAATTGTAACAAATTTATTACCGTTCACTATTTGATCGACATTACTGTGAAAGAAAACATCATTGCACTACTTTACATTTTGATATCTTACATTTGTTTTCATATCTTTGCCGTTTGGTATTTTATCCAAACAATTTTATTTCTAGAAATTAAACCTAATCTAAAATCCACTGCAGAATATGTTTCTCCATGATTACGCTGAGAAAAATATTACTTTGTGTCAAGGACACATTTAACTTGGTTGTAAGGATATGCTATGCCAGCAATGCACAAGCATTTACCTAATTTATTTACAAATGTCGTGGGATTCATGATAAGATTCGATTACTGTCACAGTTTTTCGTAATATGTAGATATTTTAATAAATGAGACTAAATTTGATGAAAAATTGTTACGAAAGCTATTAAGAAGTTGATAAGATATACGTGTACCTGCTACAATATTAAAAACGATCTTAAAGCCTTCTTTTTTCACTTTTTGTGTACAGTCATACAAAAATATTTCCATTTATTGTAAACTTTAATTTCAATTTAAATTAAATTTTTTTTATTCATAATCACCGGCCATAGCATCACCCTGTATACTTGTTTATTTTTAAATACTTCAGTCCATTCATTTTGTGCAGTTCTTGGAGAGTAAATACTCGTTTTTTGCTGATTATTTTAATTTAGTTTTGAAAAAATCATGTAGGTATTCGAATATTTTTTTTAAAATCGTCGTCTTTTGTGACCTATCGAGTTCCTTGACCATTACTGTGTAAAAACCAATATAGGTAGGTACTCTCTACTGAACCAGAAACCTACATTTGTTGTATATTTACGTGCATTTCTTTTGGCAAATTAGATGACCAAGAGTTTCTAATACACGAACGTTTGAATAGATTTTTGAGTAATTGACACAAAATTCAAAGTAAAAAGCAAAATAATTAAAATTATTTCACTACACGATAAGAAAAAGTCTCGTTATTTCCATTTATTTGCAACAAACAAGTTAATTTCTGGATATTAATGTTAATGGTGGAATATACTATTATAGAGCCAAAAATATGATTTGATGAAAAAATTAAGAAACTTAAATTTTTAAGGACTATCATCTATGAAGTGTAGCAAAATTATCAGAATTTCTATACATTTTTCTTTCTTATAGCGTGCATTTTCTGTACACTATGTTAATTTGATAATTAATGCATTTTATTTTTTATTATTAACATTTGAACAAAATAATAAATAACTGTATCTTTTATATTTGCCTTTTTTCACGAAGAAATAAATCTTAATGTATGGCCTGTATCTTAACTATTACTTCTTAAAGAAAAAAAAAGAGGTAAATGCGAAAGCGACACTTTTTTCTGAATTTTTAAAACATTTACAAACAATCATGGTAACCTTATTTCATCTATTTAAAATTGCAAGTTGTAACCTTTTCTAATATACAGAGTGTTTTAAATAAAAGGTTACATAAAATATAAAAAGAAGGAACTGCCAGATTATGTTGAAACCCTCTGTATATATTGTCATATTTACACGGAGTAGTAGATTTAAAATATTGGAAAATAAGCATTGTTCCATTTAGAAAAACATATGTCTAGGTCGTTTTTTCTTAATGCGATATTTAGTTGTTTGTATGAAAACATCTCTAACAAAATTTAGGAAAATATTTACAATTTTTGCAACATTTTTTGTTCTTAGAGGAGTGATAATGTACACTCAATTGTGGTTTTGAAAGATTTCTAACAAAATTTGAACATTTTCTACAGTTTTTTTGTTGCCCTTGCTAATATCTAAAAAAACACATTTTCTACTTATAGACAGTTAATTTAAAGTAAATATACAAATGTAATATGACAAATTTGTGAATAAATGATTTTTTAGTAGTTTTCTTTACTAACGGAATATAGAGAACATTTTTTTTGCAATAAATGAGAAAACAGAATTTATTTTAGTGTATTCAAAATATGTAGAGATTAACCAATGATTTTTCATAAAAAACACATTTTTAATATTACTTTATTTTTGATAAATTTTTTGACAAAAAATTTACATAAAATATTTACAGTGAGAAAAATGCAAATATAAAAAATTGTAATTGTACGTCAGTTTTCATTTTATACGTTATTCAAATATTTACAACAGAATAATTTTATACAAAATGTAAATAATGTAATGTAAGTAGTAACGTTCTTAAATATTATTAAAAAGTAATTGTGGGAATATGTTAAAATTGGAAAATAGAAAATAAATGGAAGCACTGGAATAAATAGTTTAAAAGAAAAGTATTTTTACTATATAAATTACGAAATATTGATAGTTTGAGTGTAATGTATGAAATTTACGTATATTTCTCGATTTTTATTAGAAACGGGCACAAGACAGCTGCAATAAATACGAAAGTAGTAATTTGTATTCTTGTGACGGAAAAATTTTCTTTCTCGGTCTTATTTTCTAATGTGGTTGGCACAGTGAGGCACGTACTCGGGCTCTTCACAGGTAAGGGTGGAATCGTCCAAGACCTTGCCTTCCCCGCAGGTGATGAGACGAGGGTATCCGTTAACGCAGGTGATGAGCCTGTGACAGTCTCCGGGTACGGCGAAGCGAGGATAAGGCCAGAATTTGGCGGCGGGGCTTCCCGATGGGACCTTCGTGGGACATTTGAAGCCCACGACGGCTGAAAAAAAAAATATTATTATTTTTAAAATATAATTTTCAGAGATTCTTGAATTTTATCATTTTTCATGTACAGAATATTCTGATTTGAGTACACAAAAATTTACCAGTTCGGTCGTAATAAGATGAAATTCAAAACAAAAGTATTACACAAACGAATAATAGGTAGGTAATAGTTTTTCTTTAGTTTAATTGGGTTTTTGTCACACTTATGCCCTCAACTGATCCGTTTGGCGAAAGGACTTATTTAATTAATCTTTATATTTTTAGAAGTGTGGCAAAAACCAAATTAAACTAAAGAAAAACTAGAATTGTGCCATAAGTTTACATTTGATCTTAAGTGAAAATTTGGGGCCTTTATTTATGACGATTTGTGGAAAACTTAATACTTACAGCATAAATTTTGCTTAATTTTTTTCTTAATTAAGCCAGAGCATGAACAAAAAAACTTTTTAATTACAAATAATTAATGATTTCAGGTAATCTTATATAATCTGAAAATACTGCACTTAAATAATATTAAAGAATTTTATTTTAACAAGAAAATAGAATTACCTATGTAAAATACTAGTCTAGACACAATACAGATTTAATAATTTGACAATTAACAGTTGTTCTTAATTGTTTCTACATAAATCAACCTTTCACTTCTTTATTAAAGTGTTTCGTAAGAAGCGGACCAATGCTTTGCTTTAGTTACGCCGTTTTTTTGAAAATACAGCGTATAAACATCATTTTTCAAATATAGAACTATGCTAATACTAGGAAGGCACAAATTTCCTCTTTAAATATAATAAGGACCATGTCAATTTTTGCTGTGCGTACAGAGTGTTAAAAAAAGAGTGTAACATATTTCAGGAGGTAATAGTATGAACCAAAATAAGCAGAAAAGTCTTAATAAACATGGGTCCGCAAAGTAACGGTTGCGGAGATATGAACCAATATTCGTTTTTCAAACATTTTATTTTACTAGGAATAAACCGACAAAGGAAGCTTTTAACAAACAAAAAACAAAGTTACAGAATATGTTCAACGTGCCCTCCGTCCATTTCCAAGCAGGCACGACATCTTCGTCTCAACGATATTCGAACTCATTCGAAAACACCCTCCTTGGTTTGGATTTCTTGACACTTTTTATTAATCCGTAGCTGCAGCTCTTCCAGGCTATTTACAGGAGTACCATACACTAATGTCTTCAAATATCCCCAAACAAAGAAATCTAGAGGGTTCAGATCAGGCGATCTTGGAGGCATTCCTTTGAATCAGAGGCAACAAATGTGGTTCCAGCATGATGGTGCTCCAGCTCATTTTTTTATGGCCGTTAGAGAGCATTTACACCAAACTTTTCCACATAGATGGATAAGAAGGGCCGGATCTGTTTTATGACCTCCAAGATCGCCTGATCTGAACCCTCTAGATTTCTTTGTTTGGGGATATTTGAAGACATTAGTGTATGGTACTCCTGTAAATAGTCTGGAAGAGCTGCAGCTACGGATTAATCAAAAGTGTCAAGAAATCCAAACCAAGGAGGGTGTTTTCGAAAGAGTTCGAATATCGTTGAGACGAAGATGTCGTGCCTGCTTGGAAATGGACAGAGGGCACTTTGAACATCTTCTGTAACTTTGTTTTTTGTTTGTTAAAAGCTTCCTTTGTCGGTTTATTCCTAATAAAATAAAATTATTGAAAAACGAATAGTGGTCCATATCTCCGCAACCGTTACTTTGCGGACCCATGTTTATTAAGACTTTTCTGCTTATTTTGGTTCATACTATTACCTAAATACTCTTTTAACACCCTGTATACATAATATAAAATAAAATCTCTAGATTACACTTTAATGTGTCACAAAATGTGTTTATCTTACAAATTATACGGTTATTTAAAAAAGCGTATCTATTGATCCAATGTTTTCCATGAAACAATTAAAATTTAATTTTTTTAAAGTTCTTTTCCACTTCTTCCGTCTTACATTGTACCAACAAAGTTTTTACCTATGCTTATATAACCTATTCCTCTTTGGAACAGGATTTCTCTTTAAATCAGAAAACAATATTGCGCACGATCTTTGTTTAGCTACATTTTAAGGCTATGTTACATTTGCAGAGAAAGTTAAATTTAAATAAAACGAATTTTATTTTAAACTATTCGGATATCGGTGTGTAGTCACATAAGAAGTAAGTAGTGAAAGTGTTCATTCTTTTCTTTTAAAATGTCATTTAACTAATATTTATACAGATATGTCATTGTTTGTATTTCTCAAATTATATTTGATTTGCCAGCGGATGTAACAATGTGTATTAAATAGTTTGTCACACTATTTCCAATAAAGAAACAGGAAATACATTTTTTTATTCTAGAATTTGTCTATAGCAAATGTTACACCTTTACGTGTCCAAGTGTATACTTTACCTTCTGGATTGCACTTTTCAAGCAACAAATCAGGCCAGTTGCAACCATGGATGCGTTCATCGTATACTAGTCCAGGTTCGCAATGTTGAGGGATGGGTTCACCGTAGGCACATTTTATGTAATGGGTGGAACATTCGGTTCCATCTGGGTAGAGTCCGAATTGGTACTCGCATCCTGGACTACTGATGGGCGTCACTGAAAAACGACGATTTTTACCATAATTGTGTATACAGGGTGTTTCAAAACAAAGGCGAAACATTTCAGGGGGTGATTTCTTGTTGAAAATAAAAGGTAGCTTGTTATATAAACGTTGGGTCACAAGTCAACCATTAGGGAGATATCGTGTTGCAAAGATGGCGGAAAAAAAAGTGTTTTTATTGTTTTTCTCGGAAACAAAAAGCGTGGGAATGGTAAAATTTTGTGGAAGTGTTACCATCATCAAACGACACTTGTGACATATTTTTTCACTTTTTGAAAATAATTGAAGAGGGTTGAAATAAACTACCCCTTTCAGTTTTTTTAACTATACTTAAAATAAATTAGGTTAAACCGATTCATTTAGAAAGTTTTTTCTCTCTTATATTTTTTTGATAAAAGAAACTGTTTCGGCGTTAAAAAATAAAATGTAAAGTATTGCACGTCGGGAAGAGGCAGTTTTAATACACCCATTATTAGGAAAAACTAGTTGGCTGCTGTCAATTTCCGGATGTTTCCATTGTTGCTTTGACAGATAGCAAATGGTTTGTACTATTTTAACATTTTGAGAGTAGTTTACAGGATAATTTGCCTTTCGTTGTGTGATGTGTTTGATTGCGGAGTACGTTGGGATTCAATACTAAGTTAATACAACAAAAATGGTTATTCTCACAAATGCAGAAATGACGAACATGCACTTTATGTACGGCCGGGCAAATGGAAATTCCTTACATGCTTGTCGCCTTTATACAGAAGCGTATCCTAATCGTAGAATTCCTCATCACAGTATATTTGCTAAGCTTCATCGAAGGCTATGTGAATCCAGAAAATTAAAAAAAAGAGGTTTTGATGCAGGCCGACACCGGGAAGTACAAACCATTTGCTATCTGTCAAAGCAACAATGGAAACATCCGGAAATTGACAGCAGCCAACTAGTTTTTTCTAATAATGGGTGTAGTAAAACTGCCTCTTCCCGACGTGCAATACTTTACATTTTATTTTTAACGTCGAAACAGTTAATTTTATCAAAAAAAATATAAGAGAGAAAAAATTTCTAAATGAATCGGCTTAACCTAATTTATTTTTTTCTACGTCGTTAAGGAAGTTTTTTGAAAGTATAGTTAAAAAACACTGAAAGGGGTAGTTTATTTCAACCCTTTCCAATTATTTTCAAAAAGTGAAAAAATATGTCACAAGTGTCTTTCGATGATGGTAATACTTCCACAAAATTTTACCATTCCCACGCTTTTCATTTCCGAGAAAAACAATAAAAACACTCTTTTTTCCGCCATCTTTGCAACGCGATATCTCCCAAATGGTTGACTTGTGACCCAACGTTTATATAACAAACTACCTTTTATTTTCGACAAGGAATCATCCCCTGAAATTTTTCGCTTTTGTTTTGAAACGCCTTGTATATATTAGCGACACCCTGTATAGTAAGGCAATGTAAAACTCAGAAGTTTGTTTGTTGGATAATTTTGTGTCAAAATTCACCACATAATTTTGCATTAAATAACAAGGAGATACAGTTTCTAGGTTTTGAGATACAACAGGGTACTGCGTTTAAAAAATAGATAGATCGGTGAGATTTTAAGAGATTTATTTTTGGAAAAATGGACGTACTAGTCGTACTTACAGTCAGCCTTCCTGTGTCCGCAGTCTACAGCCCAATTATAGTTGCAGTGGTTGTGCACCGCACCTTTTCCGTCGAACAGGAGCCCGTTTTCGCAGGTCTCCACGGTTAAGGTGCCGTTCGTGCAGAGGAAGAAGAGGTTGCAGGACTCCGGGTGGGCGTATGCCTGCACTCCGTGCTGTTCCGGGCACGCCGGAGCGTTTTGAACCAAGACACCTCCGTGCGCTGAAATTGTAATCTTATTAGACAGAAGTTGGAGATGTGTACGGGAGAGGGACCGGTATATTATTATTCAGTAGACCGCATATACTTTTTACTGATGCATAAAAGAAATAACTTTTCGACGATGACGGATATTAGCGATTTGCCCCCGCTTTACCGAATGCTATTGGTTTCTTTATGTAATTTCACACTATTGCTGTTGCAATGTGTACTAATAACTTTATTGAAGGTTACAGTGTGAAATGGAGTATAATTACACCAGTATTGGTTAACATTTCTCGTGTTTTATACTATACTTTATATCAGAAATGCGATACAAATAGGTAGATATTTTTGTGAAGTTTCCTATATATGACAGACAAAACATATTTTAGATATTCCTTTTCTTTTGAAATCGTCATAGACCATAAGATCCATTAATTACTATATATAAATAAAATAAATTTAACGAATGATTTTATATCAAGTGAGAAAGCAATTCCGCTCTTTCTATCTGCCAAAAATCAAATTTCACGGGATACGGAAGATAACGGCTTTTTGCTCTTATGTATGTTAAAAATTTTGCAAAATGATACTTCAAAAATAACAAAGCATGACACACATTCCTTAAAGCTATAAGGTTATATATTGCAGGCAACAACTAAGAAAAACAAGCTTCAAAATTAGGATAATAAATAAATATTATTATTTTGGGGTAAAGAAATATTCTAGGGCTTTATTTGATCTACAAATAAGTCAATTTTTGACTGATTTCTGTTAATGGAATTTAGATACAAATAAGTAAGTTAATTTTATTCAAGATCTCTCTTCAGCATTTTGAAAGAGGTTGCATCATAAAATCATTGTCGACATCGAAGATGATTTAATGTTGGAAATAATTTAGTTCATTTTAACACATTTCTCGATTTTATCCTCCTCAAGTATAATTCTGGGCTTTTAAAGCAAATATTTATTGTGAATCAAGAATTTATTTTTTGATGCCTGTTTAGTGGATTGACTAGTTTTTCTGACAATATTCTTTGATTTGTGAAAGTATTTTACTAGATTAGAGATTATACCTACTATTGTTTTATTTGTGTAATAAATGATTTGATGATTTTTATTAAGGCTTCTGCTCATTTTTCTTTTTTTCAAGTTGAACAATTTGTACATAATATAATTATCACATATAGTATTATAACATCAAATAAAACAAGAAAAAAACAGAGAAAATGTATTTAGTTAAATCTACTTGTCTTGTCAGTCCAAATTGTTACGTAAACTTAAAAAACGGCGAACAATAAACTTGTGTAAATAAACTAAGCTAGGTGCTTTATAAAAAAGTACATTTCTCTATCGAAGTGCTAGAAATATTTCTGTTCCGCATTTCAAAGTAATAAAAGTGAAATTTTATCTTTACAAGCAATCAAGTCTCTAAAAGCATAAGAGACCGAAGTATGCGAAGTATTGTAAAATTGCCAAGGAACCACAAATTGAAATATTCATTTAAAATTGTATTGACACTGGACATTGAGAAAATCTAGTTTAGTATGTGAATTCACATTGTGATATATAAGTATGTTGAATATAAATACCAGATTTACAAGGGAGTAAAACTAAAGTTTATTTAAGGAAAATTGGACTGAATTTTGTACAATTGAAAAGTCTATTTTTGTATGAGAATTAATACCATCTACATATACATATACATTGTGACATACAAGTATGTTGATTTTGTACACCAGATTACAAAAATGTAATTGAAATATAGAAAATCTGCTTTTATATGTGAAATTACAACGTCTATATTCATCGTCATATCACAAGTAAGAATAAGGCTATTGGTTGGAAAGAAACTACACATTTGAAATGTATCTGAGGAAAATTGTATTGAACCTGGATTATGAAATTGCGAAAAGAACTACAAATTTATTTAAACCAAATTTTGAAAATTTAAAAATGAAAACATTATTTTAGACGAGATTATACAAACTACAAACTTGGAACTTATTTAAGATAAATTACATTGAAACCTGGAAACTTTAAAAACATGTTTTTGTATGTGAATTCACATTATGCACGTATATTTTGACAGCATAAGTATTGAATATAACTACAAATTTCTCAAAGAACTACTTTAAAATTTATTTTAAGAACATTGTATTTAAACCCGAAATCAAACAAATCTGTTTTTGTATGCGAATTCACATTATCTACATACCTATATTGACAGTGACAGTGACAGTTAAATATGTTGCATATGTCTACGAGATCGTTAAAGTATTAGATTTACTTGATTTAAGGCAAATTGTAGTGTTACCTGAAAATTAAAAAATATATATTTGTATATTGTATGTTTGTCGGTCAGTGGTCGCGCGGTTTAAGGGGTCAGTACTTGAATCGAGGTGACTAGATCGGAGTTGGTTCGCGCCCAGCTGCCGGTAGACCGTATATAAGCTATATTCGTGGAGAGGATTGACACCCTCTCTGCGGGTATGGTAGGGTGAAATAATGTTAGCTTGGGTCAATGTGAGAGATTGATACCGGTTTATATTTGACTACCCCCCTAATTCATGAGGTTTTCCAGGTTTCCCTCATTCCTATAGTGGTTAGGGCCTACCAACGTAAGTCGTTCCTGGGCGCAAATGCGGCCTGCTTAATAATAATATGCCGCCCTCTCTCCCGCACAAGTCTCCGACTTCTGGGCCAATCTTTGTGATTAGAATGAGGGATAGAGATATTATTATTATATGTAAATATTAATTCACATTATCTACGTACATTATGACATACACATGTTAGATATGACTGAAAAATTGTCAATGAACTACAAATTAGAAGTTGATTTCAGAAAGCGTGTACTGAGGAATATTATAACTTACTCTTTCAAATATTCCAAGTGGTCCCAGAAATGTACAAAAAATAATAATAATTGAAAAAGAGCGTTTTTGTTACTGCAACAGCACATTTTTTATTAGAATGCAGCTTATAAGCTGCTAAAGTTTTCCATTGTGTTGAAAGCTACAAGCGCAAAAAATCTGTTCCTGCATGCAAGTTCTCATATCCACTTACATTGTGACATTTTCAGCATTATTTAGTATTTCGTTAAGTAACGTTCGACATTTTTATTCACAAAACTAGTTTGCACAACTTTCATTCAATACAAACCGCATTTTAGACAATTACCGGAACAATCAGTGCAAGAAAACGAATGTATGTTACTTGAACGCACGCGGACGGATAAATAGCTTAAAATGTAGCGCTTAGTTACAGCTCGCGTCCCAAATAATAATTTTCCTTCGAGCCAATTTTGTCATAAATATTTCTGCTTGCGTAACGGAACGATATATTACGCAAGACGCGTCCAAAACCTCTGTTACAAGCATTCGTCTATAGTTTACCTCTGGCTTTCCAAAAAATGATTTTGCGTCGCTAAAACTACATAAGAGTTTTTGGCGCGTTTTTATTTTCCTTGTAATTTTCGTCTTTCGCTGTTTGCCGAGCTGTTGGGGCGAGTAAAGGGTTGGTAGCTCACTGGAAAACGGTAACAATATGGTAGGTACTTACCGAAGGCAACAAAGGAAAGGACAACAATCACAAGCGGTCTCATATTGACTGCGTATCCTTGGTAACTAAGTTAAAACTGGAGATATGAGCACTTGGCACTTTCTATACTCGCCGCCGAACGACCAACGAATGTCTTATTCCATATTCCTGGCCCGGAGTCTTTGACTGCTGCCGCGAGTTTGTGTACACAGTGGACTGGAAAAACTGTTCCTTAGCCCCAAATTAATCGAAACTGCGCTCCATATTAATACGAGATATTAATTAAACGTTACGAAACGTTTCTTTTACACAATGTGAAATGTTTGTGTATACAGGGCGTCCAGAAATCAGCCTATAATATTTTACTAGTCACTATATGAGAAAAATCATAGAAACAGGTTATATGAGTATGTATAGGTGGAAAAATACCTCCTAAAGTGAAAAGTTATTTTTCCCTTACACATTTGCTATACTATTCAATATAACACAAAGAAATTTATTTGTGACTGTTTTCTCAATTTTTTGTTTAATTGAGTATAATCAGTTTTAACAGAAAACCACTTGGATATAATGGATCAGTAAAGGAGCTGATTTTATAAATTTTGTTGTGCCCAAATCATCAATATAGGATAATAAAGTTAATAATGTCACTTTAACACTAGCATACATTATACTGTAAAAAATAAACACACATTTTAACACAGTTCTGTGTTAATCAAGGTCCACATGGCATTAAGTACATATTGTAACACATATCTTTAGGTTGTTTTCTGATTTCTTTTGTGAAAAGAATATGTTCCATAAACTGAGTACTTAGAAAATTAAACACCAGCAGATGTGTGCCATTTTTAACAAAATTTATTAAATCAAAAAGAAGGTACAAAGCAAGTTCTCTACTTGACTAATAGTCGGTATGGCCTCCACCCCGTTCCAATAGCATATTGACACGTCTGTCCATTGAGATAATCAAGCGGTTAACGATCTCTTGCGGAATATTGTTCCATTCCTCTTCTGCCGCCACGACTAACTCATCTGCAGTTTGAGGTGGAGGAATATGATTATGAATGACTCTAGCAACGAAATCCCACATGTTTTCAATAGGATTCATGTCAGGAGAGTTGGCTGGCCAATCTGATGTATTGATATGTCCTACTTCGAGTGTCTCTTGAACTCTTCTTGAGCGATGTGGTCGAGCGTTGTCCATACACACAAAATTTTCATTTAATTCATTATGTGGGGGGTAGATAATGGGCGTAATAACTTGTTCGATGTAAATTTGACATATTCTGTGGTATGCGAATTAATGGGGTGCGGCGGTTGAACATTATTCCACCCCAAAACATTACGGTACCCCTTCATACGGGGAAAATGAAGTCGCTGTTGACGACCTGGTTCTCTCCAGACTCTTTATCGATTGTCATCAGTAACCAGCCCAATTCTGGTTTCGTCTGTAAATAAGATCCACCGCCACTGGCGTAAAAGCTAACCCGTATGCTCTCGCGTTCACTGGAGATAGCACGATGCTTTGAAAGTAGAGTGGGGACCCGTAATGGTCTTCTAACACGTAAGTTTGCGTTGTGCAATCGTCTCCGAATAGTAGATGTCGATATAACACGGCGAAACGTACCTTGAAAGTGGGCCCTGAGAGCTGAAGCTGAAGATGCGCGGTGTCTACGGGCATATTGCACCAAATACGATCACCCCTTTCATTAGATACTCGAAGGCGTCCACTACGTGGTCTGTTTTCCATTGTATCAAATTCTTCATATCTGTGTACTATTCGTACAACAGATGATCTAGGAATGCCCAATATGTTCGATATCTGATGATTAGAATGGCCTGTATCATGTAAAGCAAGTCATTCTTGCTTCGGGTAAACGCAGAAATTTCACGTTCCTGCTATTATAATGTACAAAAATTCAAAGGAACACTTTGATGAATACACTGCCAAACTGACCAGATTTGTAAAAACATTAGTAATAAAGTAAAGATTCATGGTCTGCAGTTTTCTATTGTCTTTTTGTTCCCTAAGTACTTTTTTCCACATTAATAAAAACCACTAGGTTTAATGAAATCATTTTATATATAGGGGTCCAAGACTTTTGACGTTTCTCTCTGTATATAGTGGTGTGGTATTTCACAATTCAAATTTTTATGAATGTATTAAAGAAATAATATTCTGTTTAAATAAACAATAAACAAGTTTTCCAACAAAATATTTAACAGTATTAGTTTTAGTTTTTACATGTTCTAAGAGAAAACTTAAAAAATAATAATATTTCAGTAAATGATAGGTACACAATAAAAACAAAAACTAAATAAATACCAATTTATTTCAGCACTACTTAATAGCAATTTACAAAATTAACTCGTAGTGATCTGAATATGTCATTCCCTTTCTCCAAAATCACAAGAAAAGCAAAATTGCAAATTTAAAGAATAATTTGATGATGTAAAGGCCTATGTCAACTGGATCTGACAGTTGGTTTGGAGTAATATGACAATGTTTTTGGCAGTGCATGTACCCTTTTTACCTATTAAAACAAAGCTGTTTTACATAAAATTTTTAAAAAATTATGAATTTCTGTATTTAAATGAGTTCTATATGCAGTAGAAATTTGAAGCCTTTTAGAAACAACCTCTACATATTTTCCTAACATCTAGCGTTATCCCGATTCCTTAAATGTTTGAAAATTATTAAACTACTTGTGCTACTAGTTTTATTCGACTGCTTATTTTACCATTTTTGTAATATGTTTCATTTAGATTATCCCGTCAGTTTACTTGTCCACGCTATATCAATCCACATTAGCTCACGTACCCTTCACTCTCGATAGTCTATTTAGGTGTGATCTATTAGCTCAGACATATTTCGTTCGACATATCATTTATTTTTTAATTACTATTTGTTTGACGAGCGATTGCGGTAGTTTATACTAGGTCGTTATCACGGTATATATATGCTTAAATCTCAAATTATATATTATAACGATCGATTATTACTACTTTCAGTTATTAATTTAAATGTGCCTATATTTAGGCGCTTCTGGTAAATGTAATTAATATTATCTAATAACTAACATTTGCTTTTATTGTTGGAAATTAATTATGGTAGTTTTAGAAAATTTAAAATCGTTATTTAAGTAGGTAGCATCAACATATTCAAACTTTTATTTGTTAAATATTAATATTAATAATAATTGTATAAGATACACGATTTGTAGGCATTTAAAGTTTGTTTTTAAAATTATACAGCTGTTTGTAATGCATTGTAATTATACAACGGATTTAAAATACCTGAATTTTAATTCTTGTGGTATCTCAGTGGAATATAAATAATACGTATGTTTGTATTCTGGTCATAATATGCTATTTGATTTAATTTACATATTTAATACTGAAGCTTTACTTTTTGGCTGAAAACAAGTAAATCTCGATGGAATTAATGATGAATTATAGAACCTGTACGCAAATGTCACGGTTAAACTGTTATATCTGGTTTTAAAGTTGACGTTTATTCTTGTTGCTATTAAAAATTATACAAAACAGTATTTCAATCGATTGGAAACTAATTTTCTATAAAAATGCCCTTGTTTTGTATATATTTCAATCCTATTTAACAAAAATCTATGGATCAGGTGCGAATTATTATATTACTTATTCCAAAAAGTAATAAACATACTCAATAATTAAGTTACTTAATAATGCCATGTCCAGATCTGCTTTGGAATTTCTGAGAAATGTTTGAACATTTATTCCAAAATATTGTAATACTTCCTAATTCTTCAAACCTATCCTTCAAATTATCATGATTCGGATAGAAAATGGTAATTTTATGTGTAGGAGACATATAAATGTTATTGATTTGATTCAGTATATATACAGAGTGTTTTCTGAAATAAGTACATTTTCACGTTCTCTATTGGCCCATGCTTAAATAAGAAACACCCTGTACGTTCTAATTAAATTGTGTCTAGTTTAAAGAACTAAAAAAATGTTTTATGGTTTCAAGAGTTTTCTCTTGACCATCTGTTGTGTTTTTAATATCATCGAACTTTCTCTTTATATTTTTATATCAGAAATGTAAGTGTCCATAATTTTACTAATTTTATTGTCTTTCTAAGCACGTATTTCTACAAAAAAATAAAAAATAAAGTACGTTCTTTTGCAGAAATCAATTTTAGATGCACACTGGAAAATATTAAATTACTTCTTGAGTAAAAATAAGCGATATAATGAAACATATTTAAAAGAGTGCAACCTGTCTCCATTTATTTTGTTAATGGTCAAGTTTAGTATGGTAATTTCCTGTTTTATTTATTTCTTGGTAATATCTCCCTTATTAAACACTTATTTGTTGGCATAGCAAGGACATGACCAATTCATTAACATAAAAAAGTACGTAGATTTTCCTACAAAAATGTATCGTAGAATCAATTCCAATGTTTAATAATGTATACGTAGTTGCACTAAATGATATAACAATTTTAACTATTTTATTGTCCACTATAGGTAAATATTTCACAGTAATTATTTGTCAATTATTTTGTTCAACATTGTGTAACCACATATTCTGCTAAACGAGAACGGTGAAAGTTGTAAGGTAAACCTTTTTAGTTGACTAGCGCGTACAGCGCACATAACTGGATATTTAGGCGTTTTAGAATTATCTTCTGTTGGTGCAATTTATTAGAAACCAATTTGGTGTCTGTATTAACAACTTTGGTCTAGGAAGTGTAACACAAAATAGGCAGGATTGCGTTTTTTTAAAAGAGTGGAATAAATCGTAAGCGAAAATAATTAAATACTACTCACTCAGTGGTATTTAATTATTTATATAAGGAACAAAGGAACGAAGGACTTATAGCACAAACTTTGGAGGACGATTTATCCGACAGAAGTGAATCTGAGTATACGTGATGCAACATGTAACTACATCTTGTGGCCACATGCTGAACCTGGTGGTCCACCTGCACACACAACTTTGATGCAATTTGTAGTATGCACACAAGTGTTTTGTACTATAGCCCGCATTTGAAATTTTAGAGTATTACATTTATTACCAAATAATTTATAATAAGCTTAAAAACCTAACTTAAGGAAGAATAACCTATTCTATAATTAATAATATTTTATTCTTATTTCAACAAAATATCATTCTTTATGTAATTTTAAGGAAGAAATGTGTTGAATTAAGTATAAAAATGCTTAAATGTCAAGAATATGTAAATATTTATGTCAATATACTTTATTCCTGTATTAATACATATACCTATACTTCAATGAAGTTTAAAATTTTAAGTATATTGTCACGGAATTTGCCCCACTCACTCCCAAACCGACGACTGTGGCATCGCGAATTGCCTAAAGATTGCCCCGATCGCTCCTACGCTATTCTGGTAAACAAACAACATGCCGTGAATCGAGGCGTTAATAGAAAATTGTGGAAACGACGAGAAGCGTTCCAGTCGTTCGAGAAAATGGGTCTAGAGATACTGGAATATACCTGGAATATTCGTTGGGTCTATAAAAGAAGAATAGACGGCCGAGTTAGTTAGTCTTGTATAAGTCTTGTATTACAGTGTTGATGTGAAGTGTTTAGTTAGAGAAATCAAAGCGATTTAGATAGCGATTAATTAAATAAGTGTTTAGTTGACCTGTAATTAGTAGTCGGTAGTGTACTGAGCAATTAATAAAGAAGTGATTAATTAACAAATTGTGTTTTTTCTGGAAGTAAGAAAAAGACGGATTGGGAAATCCGTGACAATATTCTTATGAAACTTCGGAAGTACAAACGAAAATTTTCATAGCTTTCGACAGAGCATATAGAAATTAGTTCAAATCGTCTCATGTAAAATCTGATGACATTTTTTGCACATTTGAACCAGGAATAAAAATTTTAGTTTTTTCTAAGGGTCCTTACAAAATTAAATAAAGTAAATTTTACGGAATATCGGTAATAGTAGTTATTTTTGGTATATTATTTAATAAGCTTACGCGTATATGATACAATTATTTGTTTATGTTGGACAGTTGGTTGCATACTTTTAGGAATTATATATGCTTACTGTATCATGCCTATTTTTCTGCAGTATCTATGTATATACCATAATCAGGTACTAGGCAGTTTCAAAATGAATTTTGAATAATAGATATATACAATTTAGAATCGGGTTTTTAAATATCTACAAGGACTTCTATAAAACAATTTATTAAATACCTACCATGATAAATCTATTTTGCTGTAACGACCTTTTTAATCTATCTTAAAGCAGTCTTTAATACAAAAGGGCCTACCGTTATGAAAGTGTTTAAACCCTTTTTAAAATCATCTCTTAAAAGTACTTTAAAAAATCCAGCACTGCTCTTAAAAACGTTGTCAGTTCCTTTTTTAAAACTTTCTTTAAACTTAGCTTAAAACCAATGGGACTTATTCATTTCACTTTTATATTTTTAGAAAACATATTTCTTATAACAACACTCTGTATAATAAAAACGACAGTGTACTGTTGGTCGAGCATAATTTTGCATTTAATGTATTTTGGATATATATTTGGAATTGATGTTTAAGTTAAGCGTTAACTAAATTATTAGTGCTCTTCATATTTATTACCATCTTCCCTGAAGTTGGCTCGTTAAATTAACCGAAACTAGGAGGAAATATAAAATTTATAGAGGATTAGGACTCTAATTGTAACTTTCTTAAAACTATCTGAAGTCCAAATGACTTGTTACTTGGATATGTTACATTTTTATCAAATTGATATTGAAATACTGGGCTAGTGTTTCTTAAATTTTATTAAAACATAACACCAAATTACCTTATATACAAAACATCCCTTAATGGCACAGAAATACAATTTTATATAGGTATAGATAGGAAACAGTATTAACATGATCTATATATGTGTGTTACGTTTTATCCTATATAGATAGGTATCGTCTAATCCTACGATTGAATGAATAAACTTTGCTTAAGTAGATAGGTATAAAATGGAACCTTTCATATGGACCATTGCTAAACTGGAATCGTTTTTAAAAATAAATAATGAGTATATGATAATAACAACCCTAATGTCCAAGTAATTATAATCTGAGTACACTTAAGTACAAATAAAGTAGTAATTTTGGAAGTACCAATACGAATACGTAGATATCAGATGAACTGTGAAAATGACAGCAGACTTTAAGACGAGTATTTAGTTCTTCTTCTTCTTTTCGTAGTAGTCCTCACTGCAACATAAAAATGAATATTATTCACAAGTAAAACTATTTTAATACGACTAGATTTGAATAGTCACCAATAAAAAATAATGTAAGGTGCAAATTTTAAAGTTGTGAGTACCTGCTTGTACGTTCGAGTGTTCAAGAATTTTAAAATACCTACAAAGAAAATCAATATGAGCTGTTCACATTGATTTGCATATGATCAATACTGATTTTATAAAACTATGCTCCCACGGGACGGGATATTGAGATTACACAGTTTTGTATTCTGGCCAAATCGTACAATATCGATAAGATCGAATTGGCGACTTTAACGCCCAGTGACGACACGAACCCTATCGGTCGTGTGGTCATCCTGGAGACAGAATAAGCTAACAAAACAATGAAGATTATTTATCAAAACAGGTATCTAATAGGAGTAGGTAGTTTCAGTATCTACATGCTACATGGTAAATCGAGACATCCTGCATATTCATTGACATATTAACGTTTGGTTTCGTCGACTTACCATCCTGGTACGTTAGCAGGATCGTCGCAGGTGAAGGTCTCCTCGTTGTAAACCTTGCCGGCAGAGCAGGAGCCTTTTTGGGGCATCACCCCGTTCCGGCAAATGTAGAACTTTTGACAGTCGTCTGGATGGGCGAAGGTAGGGTGGGGCAGTTTGCCTCCGTTGGGTCCTTCGGTGTCGCCGTCGGGGCATAGGAAACCGTCGTCCAAAGCGTCCTTTTTGGTTTTGAGGCAGTCCTTGCGCTTACTGTCGCCCGGCCAGGCGCAGGTACTGTCTATGTCATCGTAAATTAGACCTACGAAAATAAGGATGAGAAAAATTGCATCGGTTTTTGGATTGGTGATAGAATTATTTTAAATTCGTGAAAATCAGGGCCCAGCTAGGGGCATAAAGACTTTTTTTATGACGGATAAATCATATATATTTACAGTAGAAATTAAAAACTGATGGCTGAGCCTCAACTAGGCAACTCTTTACGCATATCCTGTACAATATCGCCTCGTGTTTTTTACTATGACGATTGACGAGTGATAAGGACGATTTTTTTTAGAAATTTCGATAGAGAGATAAATAGCTAGATATTTTAAAACATTTTAAGAGCTAGGAATCAATGGTATTTTGTGAAACTAACTACTATTCAGGCTAATGCCCCAATCAGCTATATTTACCCATATACTCTACCTACTATACAAAGTTGATTGACAACTTATCTAACAAAATGGGGAATAGATGCGTCTTGAAAAATGGAGTCAATATCGTAAAAAATATAGGGGAAGGTTGCCAAATTTGGACCAGTTTCGGTTTTTGTTAAATATCTCCGTATGGATGCAAAATATTCGGGTTCGGAGGTCAGAAACATAAAGTATAGTTCTTCTCTAAACTATTTAACGCAAAGTAGCAGTGACAATGGTATTTTACAATTCAATATCTGTTTTTGAAAAACTTTTTGCAACTGGTTCAATTTAGGAAACTGGTTGCCTAAATTGAACCGGAGGTATCCTAAATTGGACCGTAAAACAAGAGTACAAAAACAAGTGCAAAAACGTGTTTTATTCATTAGTAGGTATAACCCAAACATTGTTGACGTACGTGTTCATATATGTTCAAAAGTGAATTTGAGTTTTGAAAACCATTTAATGATTTAATTGTGCTATAGATATGGCTTTTTTACAATTTACAATTTTACAACTGTAGTGGAAAATTACTACTTATGAATATCCATTTTTTTCATAGTAAAACCGTGCTTTTGTATATACAGGGTGTCCAGAAACTCTCCTGACAAACGAAGACCGGAGATTCCTCAGATAATTTTAAGACAATTTAACCCAATTCACCTAGTCCAAAAATGCTTCCTAAGGGAACTAGAGCTCTTTGAACATGGCGCCTTGTAAATAGTTTTGTTTAAATACCTCCAGAACGCTTCTACTTAGAAAAACAAAAACTGGTATGCTTGTTTAGCCTTCAGAGATGAATCGATTCCATCAATTGCGTATGTTTTACTTTTGTTGGCAGTCCAGAGCCAACTAGTGCAAAAAATATAAATTGAACTTTAATGACAAAAAACGTAAAATTTTCAAATCCATTTTTCTAGAAAACGGTGTATCCTAATGACTTAAAGTAAGAGTACCTTTTACTACTAGTATAACTGAAAATTTAATAATCTAGTGTCACAAATGCTTAAAAGTTAAATACAAAGAAGTTATGCGTTAAAATAACCGTTGACCTACCCAAAACGGACGCCTATGACCGGTACTAGAAATTCGCAATTGATGGAATCGATTCATCTCTGAAGGCTAAACAAGCGTACCAGTTTTTGTTTTTCAAAGTAGAAGCGTTCTGGAGGTATTTAAACAAAACTATTTACAATGCGCCATCTTCAAAGAGCTCTAGTTCCCGTAGGAAGCAATTTCGGAATAGGTGAATTGGGTTAAATTGTCTTAAAATTATCTGAGGAATCTCCGGTCTTCGTTTGTCAGGAGAGTTTCTGGACACTCTGTATATAAAGTGCAATTTTACAACGTTATGTATTTTTAGAAAAAAATCATGTAATTTTACATGAAACATGTAAATGTACGGTATTCACATGGAGATTGATTGTAATACAGTATGGATTTGATATTTTTTACATTAATATATGATAATCATATTTATCAGTGTATGACATTAAAACTTTTTTATCAATTAATTTCCAAAATTGTATGCAGTTCTAAAAGTGTGGAGTTGAATATTACCAGATCTTTGTGTAAGAATGTGTATGTTCTAACAGTGTAGGTATGTGCTACAAATAAGTACTGTTAGCGCGTTTTGATATCAAAACGTCAAGGTCGAATACAAATTAGTTTTGTTAAGTGGTGATTTACATTTAATTAATTAAAAATTATAGATGTAATTATTAGAAGTACTTGCAACTTATTTAAATAATTAATTAATTTATACGTTATTGCCACGAATAACGCGAAACAAGAGTTTATTTAGAGAATTTACATTTAGATGTATATCAGCTTAAAATTTTTCATAAACTTTTCTATTCATATACAGGGCGTCCGGAATATGAGTTCCTTTATTTTGCTGTATATTAAATTGCACGAAACAAATTTGAATTAACTGTTCAAAATGCTATTGATTGTTTTATTTCTTATTTAAATAACGGATTAGATCTAAAGTTTTTGACTCTGTGTCTCTTCTGAGATTTTGTTGAAGAAATCATATTATATGGTTTCACTACCGATAATGTTTCACTTTTGTCATAATATTTAGTTAAAAGATCTCAATATGTTACCTATAATTGTATAATATCTATCTACACACGAAATAAAATATGGAGTCCCTCAGGGTCCGGTCTTGGGCCCCTTATTATTCCTAATCCATATTAATGATTTTCCTTACATTTTTGATAACACTATATTAGCTATATATTAAATATTATTATATTTTATTCATTAACCTCCCTATGTCCTCGAATTTTTCCTGTGCGTAGCTTCTGTTGTTCCATTTATAATATACAATTAATTATTATGCATAACAAAATACAAAAAAAAAAAAATAAATAAAACTAACCAGGTGGGCAGGCTAATTCGTTCGGTTCTCCATCCACACAGTTGTAAAATTTATCACAAGCGTTAAGATCTGGGTGGCGATAGTACCCATTGGCCCTTGGACAGCCCTTGCTGGGTTTTGGTTCCTCTGAAAAAAAATGTCCCATGCATGTTATTTACTTCTACATAACTAATAGATAGTGTATTTTCTAAAAATATTGTTTATTATTCATAAAGCATCCACTTAATTAAACTTCTATGTGAATGGTAGTGCATAACAGTCTTTGAATGTATTTTGCAACATATAACATCTGGGATCTCTTATTTATGATGTTTTGAATTCTCAAATTTTATCAGCAGCTATTCAGATATTATTAATAAAACTGTTCTTTTACATTTGAAATAAAATTTAACAAACTGTTTTTGGTGGTCTTATTATATAAGTTGAAGAAAGGAATATTATTTAAACTATTGACGTTGTTGCTACATCATTAAATTTTTGAATATCTGTACATAATTTTTATTATTTAGGTCATGGAAAAGCTCAAGACTGAATGTCTGAAACGTTTTTTTTTTTGAAGGGGTAAAGTCTGCTGCTTGCAAACCAGAATCATAATCGTTAAGGTGTGGCAATGTCATTGTAAATAAGTTAAGGACAAGTTTGGACATATATGAAATATAGAAAACGTAAATACATGCGTTTATATTAATATGTATTCGAAATAGGTTCATTAATTATTGACAGATGTCCAGTGACACAACTACAAACTCTGATAAAATAAATACGATTTGAAATCTCCTTTTTCACTTAAATTTAATTTTATATTTTTATCAACAGAGAAATATAAATAAAACGACACACAAGGCAATTACTTGCTGTAGTTTCCTTAAAATTATAGACTGCGGATGCAACTGAGAGGTAGCTCTCGAGCTGTCAGTTTGGCAGTTATGAAATGGCCTGAGCTTGACTTTGCTTCTTTGTACAAAATGCGAACTTGTTAGATAACCTAACCTTGTAGAAAGTAGAGCGCATTTCAACCATTGTGCGTGAAGTAAACAGCAACGAACGTAGTGAAAAAAAAAAACGGTGAAAGTAGATTATTTAACATTCATAACTTGTAAGTATAGTATTTGAGAAAGAGAAACAGTATAATGATTGAAAAACGCAGTACAGGTAAATTTGAATAATTTAAAGCTGTTTTAGAAAATTGTATATCTAATAGAAACGCATTTAAGAAAAAAAATCTAGTTAATATTTAATTAAAAAATGCACTTACACACGTATATGTAAGAAATAAATTAAAAGCGGGTACCTCTAATATTATTCTGTTTTGAAAGAAAACTTTTAGAGATTTTTTGTTCAAAATATAACTTTAAATACAGTGCGATCATAAGAGGTTCAAAAAAGACATTGGCGTAGAATTTAGATTTCTGTTCTTCAAATTGTATTTTGAATAAAACATGTATACCTACATATTGCGTGTTAAATGTAAAGTTTTAGTTATTTCAGATGTATTTAATCGTTTTATTTATCTTTTTTTTGATACTGAAACAAAAACATTCATTTAGTCATTCGGATAAGTGTGATATTTTTTTAAACTTGCAACTCACGAAAGTCTAACTTTTAGTCTTTAAGTTATCAAAGCTTTATAGTCTAAAATTATTAAAAAATTAGCCTCCTGTATGTGTCAATTCCTTATTTCAATAATTTATTCATTCCACAAAGAATATTTTTTATATATAAATACACATATATGATGTAACAATCATACATTTATTTTCTAGCGATTTTTGCAATACGAATTTAAGCAAAAGGCTTGCTTAATGAATAATGAATTAATGTCCATTAATTTGTCCAAAATCAATTTCTCTTGAGCATAAACGCCTATTTAAACTTGATTTATAGATATTTTGGTTGCATGCCGTCTATTGGCAAATCAACTTGAGTAACGCAATGGTATTTACGACTATTCCATATTTAATGAAATGCTAGACGGGTAAAAATTAATGAAACCCAACGAGCAATAATTATATACTGCTCGACCACATTTTCTGTTTTTCGGTCTATGCAGAGCTGTCCATTTTGATCCTGCGTGACGCAATTATTTTTTAGGTTAATTACATCATCAAAACTATGCAACGACTTACGTAATATCGTTCGGTCTCCACAGTCCACGTTAGCGGGAATATCGCATCTTTCGTGATTGGGGTCTTTGTCGTCGAAGACCAGACCGTCTGGGCAGAGCTTCTCCTCGTATTCTCCCTGAGAACAGATGTAGTAGAGGTCGCATTCTTCTAGATCCGGGAAAAAGCCCGTCCGTTGAGGACATTTGAATTGGGCGCTGATTCCTGCCGAATTGAAATTGTTATAATTAGAGACTGATGACTAGAGATTAATGCTGAGGTCGAGAACTCGGGTTATTCTGAACCGATTCAGAACTGTATTGAGTTTTTTTAAATGTAACTTTCTCGAAAATAGTTAATGTTATGGGTTTTCACAAGGTACGACATTTTTCACTGAAAAAATCCAAATTCACAGGCACACAAAAAAAAGTTCTGTGCCCCAGCTCCGACCTATAGTTCCCCATATATTTTTGGCTCTCGAAACCGATCCCGGAGTCGGTATAGCCCAGACGTTCCATATTTGCGCGCTACGGTAAAAATGACCAAAATATGGCCATTACCTGGAAATAAGCGCAAAGCTTTATCTCCGTGCCATTGAAGGGTCCAAACATGAATCAGTTGTTGGATAGGACCTCGCACATTCCAATTGTCACTTGAGGGCCACGAATTAGCAGAAAATTGGTCTTAAAAATTTCAAATTGTCATAAAATCATATGATTTCACCGTATTCAGGATCGACTTGATTTAAGAGGATTGTCTTCATGTAGCATTGCACAGTGAATAAAGACAAAAAATAAAGTAAAATAAAAAAAATAAAAAAGTAAAAAAAAAGAAAGGAGCTACAATACTTCCTACGTCAACATCGTTAGCTTTGGGTCACACCAAAGTAATTGTGACCTGTTCACAAATTTTTATGGAACTGCAACCCTGCTAATGACGTTGACGTAGGAAGTATTGTGGCTCCTTTCTTTCTTTTTTAAATTTTTTTTAATTTTTTCATTTTTTTTAATATTTTTTTTATTTTTCTTTATTTTTATTATTTTTTATGTCTATTCACTGTGCAATGCATGAAGACAATCCTCTTAAATCAATTCGATCCTGAATACGGTGAAATCATATGATTTTTTCTGGCAATTTGAAATTTTTTAGGACCAATTGAGATGTGCGAGGTCCTATCCAACAACTGATTCATGTTTGGACCCTTCAATGGCACGAGACAAAGCTTTGCGCTTATTTCCAGGTAATGGCCAAATTTTGGCCATTTTTTTGACCGTAGGGCGCAAATATGGAACGTCTGGGCTATACCGACCCCGGGATTGGTTTCAGGAGACAAAAATACATGGGGAACCATAGGTCGGAGTTCGGGCACAGAACTTTTTTTATTTTTGTGTGCCTGTGTTATTAATTCAATTTTGCTGTAGTATTAGGTAAAAAAAGTTATAGCATTTGTTTACATATCCCCCTATAAGATAATTAAAAACTGATAAATATTTAAAATTGGCACCCCCCAAAAACACATAGACACCAAATTTGAAGTCTACGTCAACAACTCTAAAAGTTATTAGAAGTTTTAGTAAAACATGTTTTACTTCAACACCCTGTACCTCCATATCTTGCCCTTATACGGTGCTTGTACTGTACCCTCTTCTAAATCCGAATTCTTGTGAAGGTAAAATAATATATTTTTTTACATATAAAAGAATTTATTTAATTTATAGTTTTATTAACAATTCCAGATACAGTTGCCGGTTTTTTTTTCAAAACTCAAATTAATTTGAGCATATTTACTTTATGGGTGAATGAATTGTTAATAGGCTTGAAATTGGTGTACCATTGAGTAAATGTGGACGTCAAAAAATTGCGGAAACAAAAGTTAGAAAGCAGTTATTTTCTCAATACCCCATTAAATATGTTAATACGTTTTTAATTGATTTTTTCATATTTAGCATTAGAATTTGTTTCTTCATATGTTGAATATCTTGTTTATTTCCTTTAGTTTTTTATTGTGTTACTGTAATATGCTCCTACCTATATTTTTGAAGTAGAATAATAAAAGAACACAAAAGTGTTTATTAAAAAAAATGTCTGAGCGATAAATTGTTGCTATAAAGCATTTTTGCATGGTTAGAAGTATCTACATAAGAGTATTGTTTTCCAATTTGGTATTAATTTTTTGTTATAAATTTAGCTTGATTAATATTTTTTTATAGAATTACTTCGTTATGGTGGTAATAAACAATACTTTATTTTTTATGTATTTTTTATTAGACATTAATAATATTGTGTAAGGTAAACTACTCTGGGAACTAATGTCTCAGCCAGTATTCAATTACTCCCACAATATTTTACCCATTTTTAATTTTATTAATAATTATTGTCCAAAATTTAATACTAAGTGGTTTTCTTACGTTTCTTGCAAAACATAATGCATGTGTGCGAATGTAAAGCTACTATTTTTGTTGGTAATATAGTGAGCTATATATGAGCTTTTTATTGGCATTGTATATCCATATTATAGGCAGATTGAGAAACCCGTAATAATAGTAATACAATGAAATTGGAAAAATAAATAAAATCTTACATAAAAATTACATAGTAAAGTTAGTAAAACCCAGGATAATAATACAAAGGAAATGTACAGTTACATATGAGTTTTACAGAGTCATACTGTACATTTCATACTGTTTACCTATACAGGGTGATTCAGTTTTTAATGAACAACTTCTAGGGTAAATAGAACTTTGAAAAATAATGCCAGTTCATTGTATAATAGATATAATTTTGGGGCTTTGTCAAGAAGATACTAAAGTAATGAAAATATTTAAGCCATACTTGGTACACAGTGTAGTTAGTTACTGTGTCATAAAATGTGAAAATATCAAGCACTTTGAACAACCAGTGGCGGAGAGATGGGAAGTTGGCATCTTTAATTTAGGAAAAAAGTTGTATCGCCCTGTATAATGTTAAAGTTTATGACATTTTTAAATGTGTATTTTAATTTCTAACAAAAACCCTATCTTACATTTTTTTCATAGCTGCTACGGTTACATAGTAAATTTGACTTTTTTCAGTTATGTGCTGTTCCTTTGTTTAACACCCTGTATCTTCCTTATGAAGCCCCAAAGTTATAACTAAACTGTCATTATATCTCAAAGTTTGTTCATTTAAAACTGAATCACCCTGTATAGGCACCGTGTAATATTACAAATAATTCTTATCAGTGGCGGGAAATTGACTTGAATAGATATATTTTTACTTTATACTAAAACAAACATTTATTTACCTCAGTAAACTTAGAACTTTTAAACTAACATTTGTTACTATTCATTTTATTAGACCTATTTGATTTAAAATACGTTTAAATTAAATTTCTCATTGAAATAAAGCAAACCATTTATTTCCTATTGAAATAGGCACACATAAATAGTCTTACATTAAAGCAATTTATGTAACGCGTTTTTTTGTTATTTTGAATACTTTCATATTACCATGCCTGAATGTGTGTACAGGCACTAAAAATACGCAATTTATTACGGCAAGATACAGTTAGCAGTTAGTTACTTAAGCATTATTAATAGTATATGCCAAGTAGCAGGAAATGCTGGATAATATAAAATTTTATGTAATCGACAGCATTGTGTGAAGTTATAGCTGAAGTTAATTATGTAAGCAAAGGCCGTAAGGACGCATCTGAGACTCACCTGTTACGAAAACTAGAACTATAACACACTTGAGCATTTCGTTGATCAATATAAACACTAGATTCGAGCAGTGGGGTCACACTTCGACACAGAATGAGCGAAAAGCTTCGAGAAAATGGAGCAACTGGAAGAAAGCGATTCGTGGCCGGCACTCACCCCGAATGCATCGTAGTGGGCAAGGCGAGATGCTGGATGTATACGTAGTGAGATTGATCGGTTAGCTGTGTCTTGCAATCGTACCGGTTCATTATACCATTACACTCCGCCTTCCAAGACTTACTCTCATTTTTGTAACTGTTAGATAACTTTTGTGTTTTCTTTCAGTGGGAGACTCGTTACGAAACATCTAGTGGGACAGCTAGTAGTATCTGCATTCGTTAAATCGCACGAGAAAGATTCATTAGAAATCATAAATAATTATAATTCATCTCTCAATATACAGTGTGTCTCAGAAATCTAAACTAGCAATTTTTGGAAAAATCGTCACATACACTTTGCTTTTGAGATAACTCTACAATAATTAATATTATTTCACATATATGACTGAATATCAATGTATTAGTAATTTAACAATATGTATTTACAGTAGTTGTTGAAAGTGTCCTCCACCCACACGTATGCAAGCATCTGCTCTTCTTCGCATAGACTGACGTACATTTTCAAACATTCCTGGGGTGTCTCTTATGGTTTGGCATACTATTATACGATTTCGTAACTCTTCTTTGTCTTGAATCGGCACTGCATACACTAAGCTTTCCAGATGATCCCAGAAAAAGTAGTAAACTATTAAGGTCGGGAGATCTGGGCGGCCATGACTGCGTTCCTCCGCGGCCTATCCACCGATCGCGATAGTTGTGATTTAAAAATTCACGCACCCGTAAGCTAAAATGTGGAGGCGCACCATCGTGCATAAGCCACATCTGGTTTCCTAATAAAAGAGGAAGGTCTTCAAGCATTGGCGGTAGATGTTCTTCAAGAAAGTGTAAATACGATTGTCCATCTTCTTGGGAGAAAAAATGGGCCTATCAAATAATCGTCAATAATACCAGCCCAAACATTTAATGAAAACTGTTCTTGATGATTTGATTCAACAATTGCAAAAGGGTTTTCATCCGCCCACAAATGGTTATTATGGAAATTTCGTATTGAGTTTCGAGAGAAACTAGCTTCATCGGTAAAAAGAATGTATTATTTTTGTAGCCATATGGAGAGTCGATTGACAGATCAAATTGAAAAGAGGATAAAACTTTTACTTTTCATGTCATGGAAACAAGTTTTTGCATGTTAAAATGTACACAAATACAGGTTTAAGCTATAGTCAATATAATAACCAACAAATCATAATAATAATAATAATAATAATAATAATAATAATAATAATAATAATAATAATAATAATAATAATAATAATAATAATAATAATAATAATAATAATAATAATAATAATAATAATAAACATATTTATTGCCCAACAGATTTCTCCAATAATAGGACAATATTATTACACATATAGTTTAGCAGATATAATAATAATGTGAATAACACAGGACATAACAGAAAAAAAAGAGAAAATAATCCGTACAATACTACATACTAGATGCATAGAATGGAATTGATAGGTACATACAAAATTATTGAATATTACTAGAAATAGGTAAACACAACATGCATGCAATATTCAATGCTATTAGCTACTGTACCGAAGCCACCAGTCTATCCACTATTACATTTAGAGTATCAATATTAATATCACATGACTCAGAAATTCTATTAAAGTTAAGCAACATGTTATAAATGGATTCATTAGAAATACAGTAGTTTTTATCATCATTACCAAAACTACAGAGACACAAATGTATTGTTTACTACAAATTGTATTAAAGTATGGTTTGTGAGACCGCCAAGTCTATCATGGAGTAAACCAGTAGCCACCAGATGTACACTCGCTCATTCTTGGCCTTCCGTCGGATATGACAAAGATCAAGTAGCCGGCCAGGGTTATACGTGTTCCATCACATGTGTTCAGGTTTATTTCTGTTGAGTGTGACAGACACGAGCAGCTGGGGAGATCCATCGAAAGATCTTTTGCCTGGCCCTATAGCATACCGATGAGAGCCAACAAGCTTAAATTCGGTATATGTCGGATGTGTCACAGACGAATGAATGACTTTGCCTGTTTGCTGTAGGTCTTTCAGGATATAGCAGCAAAAAATTTTAACTACCAACGTGTAATGTTTTAAATAATTCAATGGTAATTATTAATGTATTTAGCAAACATTTTTATATAACCTTGTAGTGGAGGTTACAAAAATGCTTGTAAATTGTTGTAGTCTTTGTGTCAACAAACTCACCCTCAAAAATGTTAGTAAATGATACAACAACATATGTAGTATTTGGTAACATATGTGTTGCAGATTATTACTACAAAATCGTAAGCATAATAAGTATGTGAAAGCAGTGGCGTAGCCACGGGGGGGTTTTGGGGGTCAGAACCCCCCATGGGTTGGGTTGGTTGGGTCATATAGGTAATGTCTCACTACAAACCTGCAATCACTCTATTCGCGAAGATTTAGCAACGCGGTCAGTGAACTAGATCTTCTACGGCAACCTTACATTAGGATTCATCTGCATTAAATCATTTAAAAATTAAAGGATATGGATAAATATTTAGAAAAACACGAACAAATAGGGACAATGGAGACCTCGGAAAAGGACCATCTCGCCACCAAAAAAAACAAAGCGCCTCTGCAGCTATCGACCAACGTGGCAGACTGAGTATATTTGGCTAATAAAGGGTTCAAATAATTTTTCTGCAAGATGTCTAGTATGCAAAAGGATTTTTCAATTAGTAACGGTGGCCTTAGTGATGTCTAATAGCACTCTAATACAAAAGAGCACAGAAGACGCGAAAATGTCGAAATCTTCTCAAGTTTTAACAAAATTTTTTGCAAACAGAAAATATTCAAGAAATTATCGATGGTACTGCAGCAGAGCTTGGGCAAATCTACCACTGCGTTAAGCATAGTCAATCTTAGAATTCGCTAGATTGTGGGCTCAAACTTTTACTAAAAATTATAAAAGATTCTGAACTACTAAAAAAAAAATTGTCACAGAATTTGCCCCGCTCGCACCCAATTCGACGACTGTGGTATTGCGAAACGCTAGATTGCTCCGATCGCCCCTACGCAATTAGACTTATTTTAAGCAATTTGATCTTGAAAATTTCAAAATTTTCGCCTGCGGCGCTAACCTCCCTCCCCTCTTCAACTGATATAATAAAAAATTAATGTGTCCCGTATCTTAAAATTGAAAAGAATTCAAAACAGACTGCAACTAAGTTCTAATTTTATTTTTGTTATTTTTGTAACAAATATTGTTCGTACCTGTTTATTATTTACATGTTTATGATGAGATTTTTTTTTATTTACTTTTTATTGTTTCAATTTATTCAAAATTATTTATTTTTTTTATTAAAAAAATCTAGTCTGAAATACTTTGTTCACTGAACCCCCCCCTCATGTCAAATTTCTGTCTACGCCACTGTGTGAAAGAATACTACAAATTGTCAAACTATACCTAATCACAACAAATTATAGTACACAGGCCTACAATTGTATAAGCGTTTACTATTCTTTTTTTTCATTATGTATTTGTCTAAAATAGATTTAGGTACCTATGCCATAATTACTGAGGTAATTTTATTGTGACAAAAGCAGTACATGATAAAACTTATATACAGATTCGGAAATTGCGGATCTTTACAGAGAAAGTAGAAATTGCCGCTTCATTCCAGGGAAGGTACGAACTTTAAGAGGGGCGGCGACGTGCATTGGTCTAGCATTCCCCACTACTACGGTAATCGGTTCCGTATCGCCAACGCCAATTCGCCATTGCAAATCTAACTGTCCGGTCAACTGATGCCAGTGTTGTCAGATCTCATGCATTTCGAGGAAATCTCATGCTCTCATATTTTGATTACAAAATCTCATGCTTTTTAATAGACAAAAAGAAATAATAAAATTATTAAAATTACTCTTTGAAATCTACCAAAACAAAGGCCTAACGAGAAATAAAGGCAAAATCGAGGGCAAAATTGAATAGATAGAGGTAGGTATCTACAATATTTGGGTACTTGAAATGTCCTTTATTGTAGAGTGCTCTCTTAATAATTAGCAATGAATACATAAACGGGTATGACAGTCTACGGATATGCGGTGTGTGTGCTGTATTCACGCTGTATTGCAGTGATTCTTAACTCTATTCCGTAAGGGTACCTACATTTTCTGGAAACAACAGATTTTACGGCCCGTGAGTCACCCTGCGTCACGTCAACTGTGCCTCAACGTTCGCCCGGCCTAACAATAAAATAAATTAGAATGGTTACGTGGCTAATAACGTTTAACTAAGTACCTGTAACTACCTACTTACAATGTAATATTATGATAAAATAGCAGAAAATAATGCTTTTAATGAAATAAAAATGGCATTACAAAAGTAATTAAAAATTAAGCTGTGTAAAGAGGTGTTTCTTTGATAAATTAAGCCATCTCATGATTTATTGTCCAGACCTCATGCTTTTTTGAAATTATTCTCATGCACTGAATTTTTTCCACCTGGCAACACTGCCTTATGCGAACAGTGGAAGCACGCTGTGGTGGAAGTATGCGTGTAGCATGACAAATACACGCAAACGGCAAAATACAAATCACCATCAAGATCCTCACTTTCCAAATCTGTATGTTTAAATATTCAGTCGCACCAATACTACGTTATATTTAGATCTCTCAAAATTTTCATCACACCAGCAGTGACAGACTTGCTTGAACGTATGTCTCTAATATTCACCAAATTTTGCAATATACCTACCTACTTAACAATAATTATAAAAACGATTCATTCTCACGGCGTTTCTTTAGATATTAGTATGAATAAGTAAAAATGTCAAATGTATAAAAAACTTTGTCTTCGACTTTCTCATATGTTGAAATTCCTCCACAGACAATGAAGCATTGAATATGTCATCAATATAGTAATTACATTCTCGGTATTAAATATTTATTGTTAAAGAATGGAAGAGTATTCTTAAGAAAAGTTCATCTTAAAATTGCCATACGGAAGATGGATATTACGCATAAACAAATTATGTTCGACATAAAAAATAAATTATTAAGTGATCCATAAACAATTGTTTTCGTGGTAGTATAAAATTTGTACCTAGAAGTATTTAAATATCTTTAAATAGGCATGAATATGAATTTGGTTTCTTGGTATTTACAATTTGAAGGTTAATTTTTACTTTCCTTATTTTACGCTTAGTCAAGTTATTTATCACTCAACAAAAAATTGAAATAAAATAATTATATCTCGAGATTTTAAACGGTGTGCCGATACAGTTTTTCTCTGCAGTGATACTTAATCGGTGTTTGGTCATTTCCTTATTTTTTTCCCGGTTGCCACAGATATTCTTAGTAAATTAACCAGCAGATGGCGCATTTAATTATTCCTCTATTTACTTTTCAACGCACTGAATATTATCCTTCATTCCATTTATTATAAATTTGGCAGGCACAAAACTTCATCAACAAAGTTCGTCGCTTTATCTCCCATTGAAATCTCTCGAATTATAATAGTATGCCATGAAATCGTACAGTCTTCTAGATTTTGGTCGATAGAAACAGTGTTTGTTTAAAAATTTTTATTATTAAACAACATCTTTGCTCACACATAGGTTCACACATAAAAAATAATGTAAAAAAATCAGTTCAATTTACAAATTAAAATAACTACGTTTACGTATGACAAGTATAAACTAGACAGGAAGTTTTTTTTTAGAGAGCACTCTTAGAAACAACAGAGCAAGTACATACAGAGGTTCCTTAAGCCTACTACGTTTCTGTGTAGCATTACAAAGGTAAAAAAATAAATACAACTAAAGGGTGGTTTTTAGGTAAGAATTGTTGCCTATAGCTGAGGATACGTCTTAGTTTTATAAAAGAAAATACAATTATTAAAAAAAATCTACCTATTCACAAATTAATTCTTATTCTTGCTTGGTGGACCTGCTGCAGGTTCGTCCTTGTACCAGTCTTCGCTGAAATGGGAAGGAAAAATTAGTACGATCCAAGAAAAGATGAAGATTATGATGACATATTGGAAGGAAGGTATTGAACAACTTTTTTTGTACACCTTGTACGTATACTTACCATCCAGCTACGTTTTCTGGAGCGTCACATCTTTGACTTTCTTCGTTGTACACTTCACCTACTTGACAACCCAAGTCTCTGGGCTCCACGCCATTGAGACACACGTAGAACCTTTGGCAGTCTGTTGGATGGGCGTATTTGGGATGGACGACTAGGTTTCCGTTGGGATCCTTTTGGCCTTCAGTTGGGCACTTGAAACCGTCCTTTAGTGTGTCTGAAAATAAAATAAACACAGAATTGAAGTGTACGTCGACAAATTGGTTATGTTTATAGAAGAAAACTAATTGGATCGAATAGAGAATTGGGTGGAAGTCTATATCTTAAAAAGAAGATGAAGAAAAAGGAGGAGGAGGAAGAGGAAAAGAAGGAGGAGGAGGAAAATAAAGATGAGGAGGAAGTATTCTTATTTATTATTAAATACTAGAAGATTTAACAGCAAATCTGTGGAAAGTGATAATAATTTGTCTACTCTGGTCTTCAAAACTAATACTTACTTGTCTGAGCGTTGCATCCTTGTCTTCCTGCTGAGTCTGGCCATACGCAGGTGCCAGAGTACTCGTCGAAGTGCAGACCAGCTGTGCAAGTGATTTCGGTGTAATCTCCTTGGATGCAGTTGTAGAATTTGTTGCAGGTGGCTGGATCTTCATGGGCGAAAAAGCCGTTTAATCTGGGGCAGACGCCTTTGGGTTGTGGAGGTTCTAAAATGAAAAATTGCTGTACACTTTGTTGGAAAATAGAAGAACGTATCCATGAACAGTGTCATTTGCAAGGTATTTCGTGCGATTAAGGTCATTGGAAAGGAAGGTATATGATAGATTGTTATCTACGAAGTAGAAAATATAGAGTGGATCATCATAACTCTTCTATTCGAATTCTTGACATTTGGTCAACCATGCAGATGGTTTTAACAGATCGGTCTTACTTTTTTAATGCTTCTCGTATAATAATGAAATAAATAAAAATAAGAATAAGATTAGAAGAAAAAATAAAGTACAGGCTTTTGATGACAATTTTAAGCTACCATAGTAACATTGCATTTTCTTGGTTAACGTCAATGTATTTTAAACAAAAGAAGGGATGACTTAGACTGTCCAGTGAATAAATTAGGAAATCTCGAGGAGAAAAGCCTTGACAAAAGCGTAGATGTACCATGAACATACTGTAATGTTTTATTTCATTTCAGAAAATGTTCAGCTGCAAATCAAATGCAACTATATAGAAAACAAAGACAATAATAGATCCTTTGTCACTGAGTCACGACGAAACTAGGTCGCTTACGGTGACTGGCACTACTGTAATTGTTATCTGTTAAATCACTCGGTAAATAATTTGAACTGTCATATTAATAGTAGAAGTCAGAATCACTAACATTCTGCAGGCTGAACGTACCCGCGTTTTTATATAATAAATGCGCGATAATAATGATATCTTTATCCACATTCCAATCGCAAGGATTAGTCGGAGGCTTGTGCGGGAGAAGGGGTGGCATATTATAATGTTTTGGTATTCGTAAAGGACTTACACGACGCTATATTATGGTATATGTGAGAGACAATGTCAATGTACAAAATGTTCCATTTGAAACAAAAAAGTAACGGCAGGAATAAAACGTTTGGTATAATATTTTTAAATCGACAGATGTACCCTAATTTAGCGTAAATTCTTTGCGAATAACAAAAATCAGCTTGCTATCTATTTCCAGGAAATAAATGTTTACACCTCCGCATACCCTTGCATACGTCAATTTTTTTCTTAAAAAATATCACAAAATCTATTTAAGGGAAATAATTGAATGTAATTTTAAATTATTGTATGATTGAAGTAACTAAAAATTTACTAAAATTAAATGTCTTGATTGAAGAACGAGTTTCTTAATTCGATATTCTATATGCTTAAATATAGGTACCAAATAAACATTATTATCGATTAAAACAATATTTCTTTTTATGTAACAGATGAGTAATTGATGAATTTAGAATATTATATAACCGAAAATGTATTTATAAGATAATTGGATGTAATAATACATAATAATATGTTTGCTAATTGTCTTCAGTAAGTAACATTAAAATTTGAACAAATCAAGTTGAAGTGGGGGGTACTTAAAGATTTGTTTCATTCTCTCAGCTTTTATAATCCGAGAAAGAACTTTTGGTGATACTTACGGAGTTCAGTACGATCTCCACAGTCCACATTGAAAGGTTGGTCACATTTGTTCCTTTTGCGGATAAGCGGGTCAAAGACAAGACCGTCTGGACATAGCTTTTCGGTTGCTATCCCATCCACGCATTCGAAGTACTTATCACACTGTCTGCTATCTTCGTATTGTCCGTCTTTCGGAGGACACTTGAACTGTGCACCTAGAAAAAAATATATATTGCATTCCTTCAATCGTCCAACGGACATATCTAGATGTAATTGCTGTTGCTGATATAAAGTAACTTTGTTGTTAAAAAAGAATGTAGAGCTCGGTAGCCGAAAATTGCTTTTGAATAGGTTATTAACTTTTTTAGTCGCCGAAATAACTCTATAACTTTCTAATTCCAAGTGATGACGAATGAAAATTTGTAATCGTATTATTGCAGGCTTTGTGTTAAAGAGTGATTTATAAAACGTACGTTTTCTGAAAGTATAAAAAAATACTTTCTCTAGTACGTGTCTCATTATTTCCATATAATAGGTTTTGCACCAATTCATATTTTTTCGACAACAGAAAGTGCCGATTGTGATAACACAAGGCTTGGATATGTTTGTGTGTGTTGCTTTCCTATTGCAAATGCCAATTAATATCCGCGTATCATTGAGTGTATTAATGAATTCAGTTTTGTTGACACGTAGATACGAATAAAGGTAACGTGGAAAATCTGAACCTTCGATACTTACCAACCTTCAATGCTTTCTATTACATTGCACAAATTAATTATATCTGAGTTTAAAAACTAGATGCTTCGAATACTTCTGTTCGTGAAAGTTAAGAGACGGATCATTGGCAAGCTAAATGCTTTACATTTTCCATCATTTCGTAATTCAGGTCATATTTTTGTTAATTACAATCGTAAATATCATAAGCGATTCGAATCGCAAATGCCAAATAATCTATTGGAAGGATAATTTAGGGAAGATAATACCGGTTTTGGTTGCTGCAACACTGTAACACCTTTCACTTTTAATATTAAGTAGTATTATATAAAATTCGCTTAATATGCATTACTATTTGTCTTAGCAGTCATGAATGTATGTGTGAACTTTGGTATTTGACTCGCCGTGTGTCTATTTTTACCGCAAATTTGCATTTTAAGCATAGGAGTGATGAATTTGTGAAACAAAGCCTTGATGAAATGTATGCACGAAATTTTCCGCAAACAATACACCCAGACACACAGTAACATATGGAAATGAAACTAGTTCCTCAACTTAATACAATAATTAAACTAATTTATTATATAAATTTATTAATACTAGAAAAGTAATTTACACAAACTATTGTTTTAAATGAAAAAACATCTGAAAAAATAATCTTTCGTTTAATAATTCATCAGCATATGCACGCATGTTATACGTATGTGGCAATAAATCAATAATTACTTTGACTTTCTCTGCGCCTACTGCGACTGAAAAAATACGTTTTATGCAACTATACCGCATTATTTTTTTGAAAATTATATAACCGGAAATGGCATACATTTTCAGGAACAAATGCTAATTATTAATTTATCGCCACGCTAAAGCACTGTGGGAGGTAAACAAAAAGAAAACTTTCTTGTACTTACTTGCCGTCGAAGCCAATGCCAAAACTGCCAACATAAAAAACTTCATTTTATTTTTTTTTGTATTTTTTTTTAATATATATTAGTACAACTAAACTAGCGAGGTGAGACAATGTCCACCTCCTGAATGTGACTGAAAGGAGGCTTGATTTGTCCTTATTTAAGAACTTGGAAGGTGTAGCTTAACCAATGATTGAATATCAATCGCCATGGGCGTGCGGGCGGGTGGGGAGGAGGGTAACTGTTAATTGTGGACCGTTTATGAATGCTTAAATTATTTTGTTGCTAAGATCTTGAATGTGGTGGTCATTATTAGTTGTATTGTCAAGCTTTGTTAGTTTGTATCGTTCAGTGCATTTTCTTTCGTCGCTTTTTGCGTTCATGTAAACCAACAATAATCGACAAATTACAAAAGGTGTACGTAATTACATTTACAGAAATTCGAAAACCTAAATTAATATGCTCATATTTTTTGTTGGTATATTACTTTCGTTCTTATTCTATTGTAAACTTACCTTTCCAAGATGTTTCTGTTAAAATTTGTTTGTATTTGGGACGGTTTTACCTAATTAACTATTTAATTAGTTGATGTGGATAAGTTTCGCACAAAAGTCTTTAATCTTATATCTAAAGTAATACTTTATGAAGTTCAGACGTTTGTAGTAAAACGTTTTTTTATAAAAGTACTTAATATATGGAGATAATGAGAAATTATACATTCTGATATTTGTTTGTTTTTAAAATTCGAAGATTTTGAGTAGATGATATTCCAGATCTTAAGTGATCAATACTGTCTCTATTATGCAGAAATAAAGCCCATATATTGTGACATATGAACTACTACTGCATATCATTAACAACAAAAATTTATTAATGTAGGTAATATTTTTTTATTAATATTTAATTAGGTAACCATTTCAATTTGGAAACACATCTTAAAAAAAGATAATTTATATTTTGACATAATGTCAGATATTTTATAATATTTACATATCCTTTGCCTCAACTTTTATAAATTGTGGGCACATTATAACTTTCCATTAATTTGTTTATATTTATTTCCTAGAACAATGGGGTTGGTGACATCTATTACGTATATTAATATAAAGTCACATTCTTGGAAAACATTTTTTGAAACATGATATACAATGAAATTCAATTACAATAATACAGGATGTCCCAGTGTGAGCGTACAAAAATTTACTAGGGGGTAGACCAGACCAAAATAAGAATAAAATTATTATTAAAAAAATTCTCTGATGCACGTCTAGCGAGTTACAGGGTGTTATCAAAAAAAAATTGTAATTTTCTGCAATAACTTAAAAACCGTTTCGTAGATTTAGGTAATATTTGGGTGACGTCTACATCAATTAAAGGACATTAAAATTACACGGTGTTTGTTTTAATCTGACAGCAGTGGTAGGTCTAGGCCTACTATTCCTTATGATTTTGTCTTCATAACTCTTGCGTATCCTACTCTTACGTGAATTGACTAAGTTCTTCTTAGGTGCCCTTGTCACACAGCTCTAAAATCAACCATTTTCAAGTAAATTGAGTCTTAAGTACCGACTGCATTAATTTATGCAGAAAAATACATGCAAATATTTTATTTGTTGTCATCTAGTAAGTAAAATTAACTAAAGATAAAATTAAACAGGTTTTGTAGAAATAAATAAAAATGGTATGCTATAAACTTCAATTTTGATCTTGTTTCTGTTGGACATTTTTGTCAATAAATAGCCTTCTTATTTCAAAGTGTATATATTATTAAAAGTTACCGAATAAGTTGTGATATAGTAATTTTGTCAATATCATGTCATAATTTTGTACATTTTTTCTTTTTTTTTACTCTTACTATTTAACACAGTACGCCGCTGCAATGCAGATGTTATCTGTAAGTGGTCTTCCGTCAAGATAAAGAACATCAAAGTTAATAACAGTATTATGCTTTTCATAAATATTCATGTTTTATTAGATAACACATTTTGACAAATAATGTTAATTTCTCTGTATACAGGAACATTCTCAAACATGTAAATAATGTGGAATACGATCGAAATTATTCTAATGTTTAGGAGGTGAATGTCTTCTGTTTGCTCTGTAATTTCATATAAAGAGTGTGTTGAAATTTATATTTAGTCTGTCATTTATCAAAATATATTTGCCCTTTGAAGCCTATCGTCCCAGATTTTTTGTAACTCAAACATTTGGGCAGTAGCTTCATAAATAGTTATTTAAATTTTGACATAAATTATTAATCTTCATTATATCTAAGAATTATTATGGTAAAGTGAGCGTTATGTACATATAATACTTTGAATTAGTGATCTTCATTGTCATAAATAAGTTGGAGAGAAGTGTAGTTAAAATTTTTGAGATCATGTATTGTTTTAGTTATTTCATGCTTTACTAACAGACATCATTATTTAAACTTCGATTTACTTTTGGCAGACACGGGACTTGGTACTCCTAATAGTGTTGGAAAATATTATAAAGTTTCAATATACAGATTCGGAAATTGCGGATCTTTACAGAGAAAGTAGAAATTGCCGCTTCATTCCAGGGAAGGTACGAACTTTAAGAGGGGCGGCGACGTGCATTGGTCTAGCATTCCCCACTACTACGGTAATCGGCTCCGTATCGCCAACGCCAATTCGCCATTTCAAATCTAACTGTCCGGTCAACTGATGCCAGTGTTGTCAGATCTCATGCATTCCGAAGAAATCTCATGCTCTCATATTCTGATTACAAAATCTCATGCTTTTTAATAGACACAAAAAGAAATAATAAAATTATTAAAATTACTCTTTGAAATCTACCAAAACAAAGACCTAACGAGAAATAAAGGCAACATCGAGGGCAAAATTGAATAGATAGAGGTAGGTATCTACAATATTTGGGTACTTGAAATGTCCTTTATTGTAGACTGCTCTCTTAATAATTAGCAATGAATAAATAAACGGGTATGACAGTCTACGGATATGCGGTGTGTGTACTGTATTCACGCTGTATTGCAGTGATTCTTAACTTTATTCCGTTTTCTGGAAACAACAGATTTTACGACCGGTGAGTCACCCTGCGTCACGTCAACTGCGCCTCAACGTTCGCCCGGCCTAACAATAAAATAAATTAGAAAGGTTACGTGGTTAATAACTTTTAAGTAAGTATCTGTAACTACCTACTTACAATGTAATATGATAAAATAGCAGAACATAATGCTTTTTAATGAAATAAAAATGGCATTATAAAAATAATTAAAAATTAAGCTGTGCCAAGAGGTGTTTTTTGATAAATTAAGCCATCTCATGCTTTTTTCTCCAAACCTCATGCTTCTCTGAAATTATTCTTATGCACTGAATTTTTCCCACCTGGCAACACTGCTTGATGCAAACACGCTGTGGTCGAAGTATGCGTGTAGCATGACACAAATACACGCAAGTGGCAAAATACAATTTACCATTAAGATCCTCACTTTCCAAATCTGTATGTATTGTCCACGACATTATTCGTCTGTTTCTTCAAGTATAATGATATATACAATGCACTATAGCAGTGTATAATCATTATTCACTTGTAGTTAATGATTATTAACACTTATGTCAACAAATTTAAATTCTTCATTGTGACAATATCGAGAATGAACTAACAAAACAAAAATTCTCCGTTGTGAGCAATTGAACCTGAATCTCCTGTGTGAAAGCCATACTCTTTACCCACTACACCAATTACGACAATATTAACATTTTTCCGAATGATGGTCCTTAAAAATGTACGTACGTCAATGGCAATTTGTTAGTCAGATTGACCGGCCCCCTCTCAATAGACTGGTGTGTATGAGGAAACATTCAACCTTTCTTGATACAACATTAGCATTCTTTGGTGTGCATCAAATTCTTCTTGAAATTCTTACGATACCCAAGAGAAGAGGCTTCTTAGGGTAATAAGGGACTGTATTAAAATTTAACGTGTCAGAACTTGAAACTTTATCGAGATTATGATTTGTACATGTTAATATTTGAAAACTTTGATACGGTTTTGCAACCGTTGCAGAATGGGATTGCATTGGGACACTACTACGAAATTCTCAGAGAACCGATTAAATATATTTGCGCCGGAAAGCTTTAGCAGTGCTACCTAATAGAAAATAACACGGTTTTTCTATGCACAATGCATTTATTGCAATTGGGTATCTGTTACTGAAGAATTTGTTCTAGAAAGTGTCTATTTATTGCCGTCGAGCCTTAAAAAACTAGTCGAGCTGCGTAATTTGGATCAAATTGGATGGCGAGTACAACAGTTTTTTTATTTAAAGGACAGATTGTTCATGGTAAACATTAATCTAGAAAAATTCTGTTACGTTTTGTTGTTTAGTAATTGTAGAATGGGAAGACGCGCAACGTGATTAATATTTTTAAATCGTGAATGCCATAAAATGCATATCTTGGGGATGGCAGTCAGCAATTTGTGAAAGGATGCATCGACTTTAACATGAAATTCAATCGGCCACGGATACTTGTTAAGGTTGTTGTTTTATGGAAGAACTGTAATTTTAGTAAAACAATTATACAGTGTGGAAGAAAAGTATGGAATAAATTCATTATTTCTAAAACAACGAAGTTTTATGAAATTTCCTCGGACCCGTCGATTTTGCTTTTTAAAAAGACTCTTTTTTCTATACCAACGCATTTCCGACGTTCATTTGTTTTCGCGTGATGACGTCATCGGATATTTTTTTAAATAGAACTTCTATATTTTTTCATCGGATTTTTGTAGAGCTCAACTTGCTGAATTCAAAAATGTATAATTTCAGCACTTTATTCCTTCAACTTCTATTCTAACATGCAATCTAATAAAATAAAATAATAAATTAGGGGATCAAATACGATTGAGGCAACCAGAATTTAATTATTAATTAATTAATTAATTAGTTACTTATTGTTAAATTGTTTTAAAAATGAAGAGTCCTTATTTTGTGACACTGCCGATGAATTCTCTATATCCATTTTACTCTCAACCAGCCCATCACAGACACAAATGGGAATATTACAATTTTTTCAAGCCGATTTTATTGGATCGGATATTATTTTTTTCTTGGAAAGTTGAAGGAACAAAGTGTTGAAATTATACATTTTTGAATTCAGCAAGTTAAGCTCTACAAGAATCCGATGAAAAAATATAGGGGTTCTATTTAAAAAAGTATCCGATGACGTCATCACGCGAAAACAAATGAACGTCGGAAATGCGTTGGTATAGAAAAAAGAGTATTTTTAAAAAGCAAAATCGACGGGTCCGAGCAAATTTCATGAAACTTCGTTGTTTTAGAAATAATGAATTTATTCCATACTTCTCTTCCACACTGTATATAAAAAAATCCACCCAGGAACAGAACTGGATATGAATACATGTAGGAAAAGTATTCAATCCATCGTGAATACTGACACTGTTAAAAATGTTTTCATGATTACTTGAATCCTGACTACAACATTGAAAGAGTAGGTACTTGTTGTTGTTAAATAAAGTTTGTTGTTTATTTGAACTGGATTATAATTTGTTAATTCAAAAAAATTGTAAAATACGTTATATAATTATCACTGTAACACATTAGTTCTGTAACTAATACACAGGGTGTTTTGGAGCCAATGAAGGAAAATGGAACAGTGAACCGTTTAACCGATTTTAGAAGAGTTGTATTATAAAAGCAAATTTCAGCTCCCCTAAAAAGTTACAGCCCTTTAAAATTAAGTGGTGAAAGCTTCCATGTTTTTTTAAAACTTATAACAGTATCAAAATAACCTGTATATTATACAATAAAATTAACACTACACTAATGTTAACTCTACACAATTAAAGATGCAAATTACATTTAAAAGTTGCATATAACATTTATTACATCAACATAGTGAATTGTGTTAAATCTAACACACTGCTAGATACAGAGAGTTGTGTAAAAACATACACCTTCTTGTGTAGACCTTGATTAACACAAGACTGTGTTTGTGACAATCTGTAAATATGTTTTGCAGGGTCTGTATTTATGGATAGTCTGTACGATTTGACCGACTTATCTAAACTACTGGTTCAAATCCGCCGACACGTTGAAAAAATCGATTGACCCAATGAGGAATATGGGAACAAGTATTACGCAATAATTATGAAAACGGTTTCTAACGTAACATTTGAATATTTAATCGGATCTCATCGACGTGGAAGAAAGTAGTCTCCTCTGTGCGACCTCCAAAGGTCAATTATAATACCTGCAGGGGCAAGCCGGCACAATATACATATACATTCAGCTGTTTTTAGCCTGTTAAACATGGATTTTTCAAGGCTAACTGATCGCTGTTAAGACTACTGAAATCGTTGTTCTAATCTAGCCGGGAAAGTGAATAAAAATATAGCGTTTTACATGCCCCACGAGACAACTTAGTTATTCAATGGTTCTGTTGTCCGGTCATTAGTTGATTTTGTAATTAACTCGAGCTGCTTTTAATTAGATTTTTTGGAGGAGAGAAACAAAGCTTGTTACTTTGTGGCAAAAGATTTAATCTGTTCTGGTAGTGTTTGTATAATAAACGTTCTGCATTTTTTGACATTTCACAATAGAATTTTCTCAGTACCTGTTTATACAGGGTGATTCGGAAGTTAACTAAAAACAATTTTGAAGGTACAGGGGACTTACAAATACTATTTTTGTAAAAAGAGAATCAAAAGGGCAGTTTAAAAATGATTTAAACCTACACTTCCGTATGGCACTGGAAACTAGTAAACTGTAAAACCTGATAAGGCAAAGCATGCAATCGGCGACCGGATAAAAAATTGAAAGAAATACATTACATTTTATAATACTTGTTTTGATGCAGCAAATTCAACGGCATGCTTTTGCCGCTATTGTCATTAATTATTAATAAAATTAATTTGTGGTTTCAACTAGTGAAATAGTTTGACATAGGTACTTGATGTTACAACAACATTTTGAGCCCGTCTTATACAGAATCGGAAATTGCGATTCTTTACAGAGAAAGTAGAAATTGCCGCTTCATCCCAGGGAAGGTACGAAGTATAAGCGGCGCGGTAGTATAATAGAAAACTAAATTTTATTTGTATATCTGCCCTATTCTTCTCAAAGTCCTTTTATTGCATCTAAAATGCTGACGTGTATTAATTTATTTGGAAAGAGTAACGAATAAAACACGGCGTGAATAAGATCTTTAAGTTTTGAATGTCCATTTAGCGTCTACAATCTCCGATAACCGCCGATGGTAGGCGAGAGCTAACGAGAGCCGCACAACACAAACGGTATCCTCACAGATTACATACCTCAATCCGGTCACCTGATGCCAGTGTTGCCAGGTCTCATGCTATTGCATGAGATCTCATGCATTTCGAGGAAATCTCATGCTCTCATATTTTGATTACAAAATCTCATGCTTTTTAATAGACAAAAAGAAATAATAAAATTATTAAAATTACTCTTTGAAATCTACCAAACAAAGACTTAAAGGGAAATAAAGGCAAAATCGAGGGCAAAATTGAATAGATAGAGGTAGGTATCTACAATACTTGGGTACTTGAAATGTCCTTTATTGTAGACTGCTCTCTTAATAATTAGCAATGAATACATAAACGGGTATGACAGTCGACGGGTATGCGGTGTGTGTGCTGTATTCACGCTGTATTGCAGTGATTATTAACTCTATTCCGTAAGGGTACCTACATTTTCTGGAAACAACAGATTTTACGACCCGTGAGTCAGCCTGCGTCACGTCAACTGCGCCTCAACGTTCGCCCGGCCTAACAATAAAATAAATTAGAAAGGTACGTGGTTAATAACTTTTAATTACCTGTAAGTACCTACTTACAATGTAATATTATCATAAAATAACATAACATAATGCTTTTTAATGAAATAAAAATGGCATTACAAAAGTAATTAAAAATTAAGCTGTGTCAAGAGGTGTTTTTTGATAAATTAAGCCATCTCGTGCTTTTTTCTCCAAACCTCATGCTTCTTTGACATTATTCTCATGCACTGAATTTTTCCCTACTGGCAACACTGCCTTATGCGAACAGTGGAAGCACGCTGTGATGGAAGTATGCGTGTAGCATGACACAAATACACGCAAGCGGCAAAACACAATTCACCATCAAGATCCTCACTTTCCAAATGTGTATATATAAAATTTTTACTTGACGTAGTTCCAAACCTTCTAGCCATAAATAAATTATCATCAACAGACATCAACTAAATTCAGTTACCTACTGCAATAAGTTATCTAGTCAATTCATTACAAATAATAAAAGCATATTATTTACAAAAGTTTTAATATTTTGTATCTAGCTTGTCTTATCATTTTTTGGAATACCTGACTACATTTTTTTTTATTTCCTGTGCGTAAATACTAAAGTTATTATTCTGTATGTATGTGTTGGTTTTTTATTTTGTATATAAGCGTAGTTGTCACCAAATTTTACATAACAAGCGGAACTTTTAATAAAAATCCGTAGATAATATTCCAAAATTACTATTTTATGGTGTTTTGCATAGAGGGCCGAAAAAATTAAAGGTGACTGTAAATTGCGTAAACAGAGTTAACATTGTTACATAATGCTTTCCATTACACAAACATAAAATACATGCCGCATATATGTTTATGTTTATATTAGTTACGTCAAAATTAAAATTAATAAATCCTTATAGGCCATTCTCTAGTAAAGTTGACTCAATTCTGTTGCCATATTTTTTTGTTAAGATTTGTAAAGAAATATCATCCCAAATTTCATATCAACTTTATTGACTATTAGTTTATTAAAACAATTATTTTAATGTAAGTAATTTTTAACAACAATCAAGAAATTTATCAGACTCGTAAGTATTATGTTGTTACCTACAGACGCAAGAAATCACAGTAATTAATGAATTTGGCATTTGGTGATGGTAGCACGTTTGCTAAGTACATACAAAGTGAAAAAAAATCACGAAAATCTCATAATCCAATAAAATGTTATAGGTCTGTCCTAAATCAATTGAACACATTGTATGTGAACACAAACGTGTTTCAGCTAGACACGCGTATTTCGAATCTGTATCAGCGTGCTTGCATTATAAAGGAATTTATCAGATTAATCTCGCCCAACTTACACAATTAGCAACTAGTTTTCAATGAGGAAATATATACTACAAAGCGAACTTTCCATATATGGGTGTGACCTCATAAGTATATACTCTGTACAAAGGAGAGTATGTAGTGTCCAAAATCAATATTTTAAGAGCGTACTTGTACCGTTACGATTTCAAGGTCGTGGGGTTTATATACAGGGTGTATATGTACTGCACAAAATTTAATATTGAAATAAAAAGTTAGCTGTTTCAAAATTGTTGTTAAAGTTTCGTCAAATTCTCGTCAAGAGGAGTCACATGTGCTGTTTAATCATTTATCCAACGATTATTAACCATATACACATTTGGAAAGTGAGGATCTTGATGGTGAATTGTGTTTTGCCGCTTGCGTGTATTTGTGTCATGCTACACGCATACTTCCACCACAGCGTGCTTCCACTGTTCGCATAAGGCAGTGTTGCCAGGTGGGAAAAATTCAGTGCATGAGAATAATTTCAAAATAGCATGAGGTTTGGAGAAAAAAGCATGAGATGGCTTAATTTATCAAAAAACACCTCTTGACACAGCTTAATTTTTAATTACTTTTGTAATGCCATTTTTATTTCATTAAAAAGCATTATGTTATGCTATTTTATCATGATATTACATTGTAAGTAGGTACTTACAGGTACTTACTTAAAAGTTATTAACCACGTAACCTTTCTAATTTATTTTATTGTTAGGCCGGGCGAACGTTGAGGCGCAGTTGACGTGACGCAGGCTGACTCACGGGTCGTAAAATCTGTTGTTTCCAGAAAATGTAGGTACCCTTACGGAATAGAGTTAAGAATCACTGCAATACAGCGTGAATACAGCACACACGCCGCATATCCGTAGACTGTCATACCCGTTTATGTATTCATTGCTAATTATTAAGAGAGCAGTCTACAATAAAGGACATTTCAAGTACCCAAATATTGTAGATACCTACCTCTATCTATTCAATTTTGCCCTCGATTTTGCCTTTATTTCTCGTTAGGTCTGTGTTTTGGTAGATTTGAAAGAGTAATTTTAATAATTTTATTATGTGCCTTTTAGAGCATGAGATTTTCTCGGAATACATGAGATCTCATGCAAAAGCATGATACCTGACAACACTGATATCAGGTGACCGGATTGAGGTCTGTAATCTGTGAGGATACCGTTTTTATTGTGCTCTCGTTAGCTCTCGCCTACCATCGGCCGTTATCGGAGATTGTAGACGCGCTAAATGGACATTCAAAATTTAAAGATCTTATTCACGCCGTGTTTTATTCGTTACTCTTTCCAAATAAATTAATACACGTCAGCATTTTAGATGCAATAAAAGGACTTTGAGAAGAATAGGGCAGATATACAAATAAAATTTAGTTTTCTATTATACTACCGCGCCGCTTATACTTCGTACCTTCCCTGGGATGAAGCGGCAATTTCTACTTTCTCTGTAAAGATCCGCAATTTCCGATTCTGTATGCTGAAAAAATAATGTAATAAAAATCCAACAGGAAACAATATAATAATTATTGAAGTTTGTAACGATTTTTATTTATTGCTTATTTTAATAAGATCATCTTTGGTAAGGAAATAATTGTATTTCAAGTATTTTTGAAAACCTTGTAAGATTCAACGAATATGTAGATACCGTAATTTTGCCTTGACGGCGCAGACACGGGACAAATAATTAAAATCCATTCATTTCCTGACCTCTCTATAGTAAGATTCTGTTTAAAAATCCACACTCACATTATCTATCTAGTGGGTGTGTTTGACACGCCGCGTTTGATTTTTTTTGCCGAATAGTTTCGTTTACGTTTCTAGGACATTGGCAGATATTTTTTTTCGCATTTTCTAACAAGAATTCGCTACAACTAAATACCTTGGACAAAGCATAGGAGTCATAGTTATTGGCTAACTGATTCCAATTTCTAGAAACCCACCCAAAATGATCACCCGCGTAAAATTCCGTGATATTTTAGAAATTACCCTATCCTAGGGCAGGAGATTTTTTTATTTTCATATGTGAAATTAATTTTCTTTTTGTGAAATTAAATAAAACAGTACCTAAAAAAGGTGAAGTAGTCGTTTTCCAATAGAAAATGAACTGATTGAAAATTGCCTCTATTTACTCTCGTTTACTTTGCGGCATACAAAGCTTTGGTCTTGAAACTTCGTTTTTGAAAAGTGTTAAAATGTTTTGTCCATAATTATCGTATTATTATAATAGTTAGAAGCATTACGTTTTTGTAATCCTGATATCGATTTAAAAACGTACAAAATACTTTGCACTTATGAGCTTGCATTGTCTCCTTCGACCGATTTCTTAAAGTAAGGTAATTACGGCTTGCCTAACACCTTAGCTGACATTTCATAGAAATTTTGAAGTGTCTTTAATATGTGTGTACACAGTATTTTAATCTATACTTTCACATTTAATCTCACCCGCACTAGTGAAAGTTGCCTAAAAACAATGTTTGTTTTACAGGACTCATTGTGTAATGCGTTCATTGATATCTTGTTCAACTAATGTATTATATCAATAATTTGAAATTCATTCTTTCTCTTATCCGTAGATTTTCCTGTATTTGTAATCAAAGTGGGACCTACAAAATCCACTTTTAACACGGTAACAGACAGGCATAAAAGCGATGTCAACGAATGTTTATACTGGGTGATGTATAAGTTTGTAGCTTGTTTGATTTACATATCAAAGAGCGCCGTTGGACAGAGTAGGTACAGCTCACAATTATTGCTTTCTTGTTTTAAAGAGAATCGATTTGATGTGAATTTATAATCAATTACAAACACGGAATTCCAGGAAACAACCACTCTGCGGGCTAATGCCCCGACCAGCATTGAATTACACCTGGAAAACCTATAGCAACAGCTAGAGTCATTCGTCAGACGCCCACCAGACATATACCGGTTTCGAGCTTATTAGCTCTCATCAGTATGCCATAGGTGAGGTATCTGACGAATAATCCTAGCTGCTTTCGTCTGTCTAACCCGACAGAAGGGACCATGAGTGCGCGGTGTAGAACTAACTACATCTATCGGCCGTTCGCTACTTCATGCCGGACTGAACATGTCACAGGCACGAAGCGTTCTACATGCAGTAGACACCATTGAAAGCTGTCGACCTTTATCGCGATCGGCGAGAAACGATATTTTGCAAACACGGATTTCCAGGAAACAACTACTCTGCGGGCTAATGCCCCGACCAGCATTGAATTACACCTGGAAAACCTATAGCAACAGCTAGAGTCATTCGTCAGACGCCCACCAGACATATACCGGTTTCGAGCTTATTAGCTCTCATCAGTATGCCATAGGTGACGTATCTGACGAATAATCCTAGCTGCTTTCGTCTGTCTAACCCGACAGAAGGGACCATGAGTACGCTATAGGTTTTCCAGGTGTAATTCAATGCTGGTCGGGGCATTAGCCCGCAGAGTAGTTGTTTCCTGGAATTCCGTGTTTATGTAGTTAGTTCTACATCGCGTATAATCAATTAATTTTGAAATGAGGAAAAACACTTTTTCTCCCAAAAAGTCACGAATAGATTTCTGGCCAGTGGTTTCACAATTTTGGTAGCAGGAGAAACACAAAAATATTTATTACTACAATGGACAAGACGCGTGACATTGTTGTGTTGATGGTTGCATAGTTAAGATGCAGGACAATATCTGACATTGTGTCATAACACCAGAATTGAGGGTTGCTGAAGTGAATTTCTTATAGAATAACGAAATGAAAAATATTAAGCCATTGTGTGTTTATAGTATAAATTTCTGATTACCACAATTTATTAACAGAAGAATATGCATTGGTATATTTGGGTAGGTGTTTTATAAACCATGTTCTGCATGTTTTTTTATCAAATAATAAATAATTATCTATATTTTGTAAATAAATTTCTTTAAATGTGCGGTAACAATACAGGTTGATTTTTAGAAGTTAGTAAATATTACAGGAGTGAATGTTCCAAATTTTTCATAAGAGTTGTTTTACCTGTTAGTTATTAGAAATTCGTCAAGGAATGCTTAGTTTTAGGTATTGTAGATAACCGGTATCATATTATATTTAACGTTTCTATAGACATGTCTATATAATATAAGGAATTCGTAGGAATTTAAAGGTAACTTTGACTCTAAATCTGTGTTTAAAAAATGTTTAATCTTTTGTCAAATTGTTTTACTTTTTTTCGGGAGAAATTTGACCGTTCATATTTTTAATTATTTATTAAAAAAAGTAACAAATAAAAAATGAATTACGATAAATCTATACATAAATTTATATTAGGTCTTCTTCTGCTCTTGGCCTCTGGTGCTTCCTTTTGCTTACTTTGGTAGCTCTTGGCCTAGGTGTAGGAGGGGTTTCTAAATCAGCAAGTTGTTGCTCAGTAAGGCGGCCTTTGTACCAGTCAGCACTGCAATTAATAAAAAATGTATATGGCAGTACATAAAACCAAAAATCCGATAAGAGTCGCTATAACCTTTCCATACCATCGAGCAGGTAGATATAAATCACTTTGCTATAAATAAGGATATAAAAAAGAAACAAAAAACATGTTTGTTCCAAACAGGTTAACATACTAACCAAAGATGATCTTCTTATTGCAAAACAACAGGTTATAGGTGTGCTTAGTAAACAAAATTAATATTTTCGTCTGTAAAACAACATGTATTTTCGAAGAACGTCATTAACAGAGATTTCTGAACCCATACAAAAGGTAGAACATATGAATGAGCTGGAGATATCAACAGGCAATTAAGCGACGAACCCGAAAATGTTCTTCAATACAGAATGTAACCAGTGCCTTTGAAATCAAAATAAATCAACAATAAAATTGTTTCTTAAATCATTAGTAAAGTCTTTACGACTCATAATGATAGCAAAACAGGTTAACACATTAAGCAAGGATAATCTTATTATCCTTGTTTGCATAACAACAGGTTGTAGGTCTGCTTAATAAACAAAATTGATATTTCCGACTGTAAAAGAACGTATGATTTAGTAAGTTGTCATACACAGATATTTCTGAATCTACACAAAACGTAGAAGATATAGAAATGAGTGGGAGATATCAACAGGCGATGAAGCGACGAACCCGAAATCGCCTTCAATACAGATTACAATCAGTACCTTTCAAGTCAAAATAAATTGACAGTTTATTTCTTAAATCGTTAGTAAGATCTTTACGACTCATTATAATAGAAAAACAAGTTAATACATTAGGCAGGGATAATCTTATTATCTTTGTTTGCAAACAACAGGTTGTATGTGCGCTTTGTAAAGAAAATTAATATTTTCAACTGAAAAGGAGCGTGAAATTTTGGTAATATCATTAACAGAGATTTCTGAACCTATGCAAAACGTAGAACGTATAGGAATAAGCAGGAGACATCAATAAGCGATTAGGCCACGAACTCAAAATCTTGAAGATATTTTTTTCTTAAGAATATTCATGTGCCCTTAAAATTAAGTATAGGGAGCGCTTTCCTATGTCTTTTATTTACCCTTATCCACGCCTGTCAAATCCCCTGTCATCGGTTATAGAAAATATAATGATTCTTATAATATGTTATGACTATGACTTTATCTTTGCGTCCTGTAGCGAATTTTTTACGGACGACCGTGACTGGAAGTCCTGTAATTTGAATCAATCAAATCTCAGAGACATGGAAGGTAACTTAATTAACAAAATTTTTAATGTTCTTGGCGAGGACAAGGCGGTGAATGATATATCCTTACCATTCGGCTACGTTTCTAGCCCAGTCGCACTTTTTGCTCTGGTCGTCGAAGACCTGGCCGAGTTTGCAACCGTTCCTTCTGGGTGTGTCGCCGTTGATGCACACGTAGAAGAACTGGCAGTCCTCAGGGTCGGCGTAACGGGGGTGGGTGGCGGCCACGCTCTCGTCGACCTTAGGGCACTGGAACTGGAACACCTCTGGAAAAAAAACGAACCTCACGTGTATTTTGATGTGTGGAGAAAGAATGTCAGGGTTTGGTTTCCGCGTAAAGAGCTCCAAGGTGCCATGCAGGCAACGAGGTCAAAATTAGTAATCAATTATTAGGTTTAATAGTAATTAAGTAATTATAAGGCTTTACTCCCCAATAAAATAGTTTAGAAAACAAATATTAACAAAGTAGGTAATACATATGTACAAGGTGTACCAGTAGTAAGTATTCAAAACTTGTGAGCTTGTAAAACAAGTTGAAAAATTACGAAAACCTTAGTACAACTTTTGTCAGTGGTGGCTCCTAAGGGAGATACGCTCATTTAAAGGGGTAACCTCAGAAACAGTTTTTAATGCGTAACATCAATACGATTCAACATTAAGTCTCGAAATTTTGGTGAGATATTAACCTTGACGTGCTTAATAAGTCTCATAAAATATATTTCAAAATTTTCTACAGGGGCGTGAGAAAATACAAGACTCAAGGACAAATTTAATCATATCTTTTTAGTAGATCATTTTTTCTAATTTCTGACTCGAAAATATTGAAATTTGAAGTATTTAACATAAAAAAGGTACTCTTGTTAAATTTCAATAGGATGTACCGTTTTTCACTAAAATCGATTTTAATTATTCATAACGTGCCCCACATTCAACATCCATAGCCAAATAAATTTATTGCAGTGTGCCATGAAGAAAACAACTAATCTGACAGTTAACAAAAATGTCAAGTATTTTTAACACTCTTAAAAGTAACAATTAAAAACAATGGTACAAATAAAAATACCGTAGGTAATATAAATAACAGAAAAACAACGCCTTTCGGTGCAAAGAAATATTTTATAATTGGGTACATTTCTATTGGGGAACTTTATACCATATCGGTGTGCGGCTGTTCTTGCACTCGCATGACACTCCACCTAACGCCAAAAGCATATCTACATACTCAGAATATGTAATATGTATACACTGCAATTAATTTGTTTGGCAATGTATTGTATGTTAAATGTGGGTCACGTTAGGAGTGATTGAAATCGATTTTACTGAAAAACGGTACATCCTATTGAAATTTAACAAGAGTACATTTTTTATGTTAAATACTTAATATTTTAATATTTTGGAGTCAGAAACTAGAAAAAATTAACTACAAAAAAGATATGATTAAATTTATACCAGAGCCTTGCATTTTCACACGCCCCTGTAGAACATTTTGAAATGTTGTTTATAAGATTTATTAAGCACGTCAAGGTTAATATCTCACCAAAATTTCGTGACATAATGTTGAACTGTTTAGATGTTACGCATTAAAAACTGTTTCTGAGGTTACCCCTTTAAGTGAGCGTATCTCCCTTAGGAGCCGCCACTGACAAAAGTTGTACTAAGGTTTTCGTAATTTTTCGACTTGTTTTACAAGCTCACAAGTTCTGAATACTTACTACTGTTACACCTTTATACATATACATTAATGACTGAACAATTCTTTTAAATATGAAAACAAGGAGCGTAGTTATTGTTAGTTAGGCGATTGTTTTTTATACAATTTTTTTAGCCATTAATAAGGGTAATTTATGACGATCTTAGACTAAAAATATATAGAGAAGAAGTGGACTACAGATTTGGAAATTGTTATACAAAGTATTTCAGATACGGATATTTTAAAGAAAATATTTTTAACTTTAGTAGGTGGTCATCAACTTCCTAATTTCAAATGAATGGATATCAAATATTCAAAATTGATACATTAAGTCCATTGTAGATTTCAAACAGAAAGAAAAGTGCTATCGACTCAGAATCCTTTATTCATTAGTGACAACCGGTTTCTGGGTCAAATTTTGCATCTCATCTTCAGGTCATATAAGACGCTACAATATAATGTAAATCAAGAACCGACCGTTTACGAGAAGAAGAATAATAAACGAATTCATGTTTTATTTTTAATAAAAAAGGCCATGATTTTTATTTTTTTTTCTCGACAATAAAGTGCAATACGAAACAACAGAAAAGTTTCGTTTTAAAATGATAATCCGCAAAAATACAAAATTTAAAAAAACGCCGTGGTGTACCAGGAGGCACCTTAACGAAATTATTGAAAAACTTAATAAAAGGGTTTAAGATGCGAACATATGTCGAACTTTTTCTGGTAAACGGTTCATTTTATCGACAATAAACAAGAGTACCTTTTTTAGTCTAAGGTTAATAAGCTACCCAGATTTATTATTTTAAAGTCTTTATCATTTAGAGTATAGCCATTAAGTTGCAAAGCTTAGCCCGCCCCTTGTAAACTAAAAAAGCTAAATATGTTTCAAGGACAGTATTTCAAGAGGTCCTCACTAGTGCCCATGACATTAAATTATTATTAAATTATATTAAGTACTTTAAAAGTTATTCAAGAAAAACTGATTTCCACATTTCACCGGACACTCTGTATATCTATAACTTGTTTCGTGCTAAATTTAGGCATCTAATTTTTGGTATGAAATCTGAAGGTTTTGTATTTAATAAGTTTTAAAATACTGCAGCAAGTGTTCCAGTTTTCTTGTTACGTTTTATCAATTTCTGTAGGCGAAAACTTTCTTATTTCAAACATATCCTATATTTTTTTGCTTCAAATTGTACGATATTAAATTCTTTTTTCTCCGATATAAACTTTAAGGGGGTTCAATTTATTATTCTTTCATAATGTTGCGACTTTTTTCGATTTTCAAGAATTACCCACGAGGATAAATAATGAACATGCACAATATAAGTTAATCAAACTGTCGCAATTTTAATGTTAAATAACAACTGGTGGTAGAATTTTCTAATGATATTTCAGAATGGAAGTGATCCTACAATTTTATTTGGTTCTAGTGAATGAATAACATTAACTATTACTGTTAAATTCATTTGAATAATTGTTGCCAAACGAGCTTCCTACCGTTAAAGATCATTAGGTACTTTAAATATGATTTACCCCACTTATTTGTCTGTGACGGAACTCTTATGATAGGTACCAAAGTAGTACCTAGAAAAAATTTATAGCTCGAGAGTATTGCATATACCTCAGTAACCACGTTATGCAATTAGGCACATTATATTATCATTCTCTGTAGTCTTTTGTGGTTCTAGTAGGATTCAATTAGTTAATAGAGGTGTGGAAACATCTATAAATAAATAATGTTTAGTTTTGTCAAGAGGAATTTGGGTTCGAAATATCACGCTAATCTTTTTTTAAAATTGTACAGTATTATTCTTACCAGAAACTTTAGCAACATATTTTTGTATTTAAATTCGGCTTAAAACTAGTATTGGATGCAATTAAAAATTTTGAATTGATAGATTTTTATGAAAAATGCATCTATATGAAAAATCTAAGAAGTCGTGTATGACATAGCACTATACAGGGTGTTACAAAACAAAGGCGAAACATTTCAGGGGGTGATTCCTTGTTGAAAATAAAATGTAGTTTGTTATGTAAACGTTGGGTCACAACTCAACCATTTGGGAGATATCGCGTTGCAAAGATGGCGGAAAAAAGAGAGTTTTTATTGTTTTTCTCGGAAACGAAAAGCGTGGGAATGGTAAAATTTTGTGGAAGTGTTACCATCATCGAAAGACACTTGTGACATATTTTTTCACTTTTTGAAAATAATTGGAAAGGGTTGAAATAAACTACCCCTTTCAGTTTTTTTAACTATACTTTCATAAAACATCCTTAACGACGTAGACAATAATAATTTAGGTGAAGCCGATTAATTTAGAAACTTTTTTCTCTCTTATATTTTTTGATAAAATTAACTGTTTCGACGTTAAAAAATAAAATGTAAAGTATTGCACGTCGGGAAGAGGCAGTTTTACTACACGCATTATTAGGAAATCTAGTTGGCTGCTGTCAATTTCCAGATGTTTCCATTGTTGCTTTCACAGACAGCAAATTGTTTGTTCTTCCCGGTGTCGGCCTGTATCAAAACTTCTTTTTTTGAATTTTCCGGATTCACATAGCCTTCGATGAAGCTTAGCAAATATACTGTGATGAGGAATTCTACGATTAGGATACGCTTCTGCATAAAGGCGACAAGCATGTAAGGAATTTCTATTTGCCCGGCCGTACATAAAGTGCATGTCTGTCATTTCTGCATTTGTGAAAATAACCATTTTTGTTGTATTAACTTAGTATTGAATCCCAACGTACTCCGCAATCAAACACATCACACAACGAAAGGCAAATTATCCCGTAAATCACTCAAAATGTTAAAATAGTACAAACCATTTGCTATCTGTCAAAGCAACAATGGAAACATCCGGAAATTGACAGCAGCCAACTAGTTTTTCCTAATAATGGGTGTAGTAAAACTGTATCTTCCCGACGTGCAATACTTTACATTTTATTTTTTAACGTCGAAACAGTTAATTTTATCTAAAAAATATGAGAGATAAAAGTTTCTAAATGAATCGGCTTAACCTAATTTATTTTTTTCTACTTCGTTAATGAAGTTTTTTGAAAGTATAGTTAAAAAAAACTGAAAGGTGTAGTTTATTTCAACCCTTTCCAATTATTTTCAAAAAGTGAAAAAATATGTCACAAGTGTCTTTCGATGATGGTAACACTTCCACAAAATTTTACCATTCCCACGCTTTTCGTTTCCGAGAAAAACAATAAAAACACTATTTTTTCCGCCATCTTTGCAACGCAATATCTCCCTAATGGTTGACTTGTGACCCAACGTTTATATAACAAACTACCTTTTATTTTCAACAAGGAATCAACCCCTGAAATTTTTCGTCTTTGTTTTGAAACACCCTGTATATATTCTTCGTCAAATAATATATTTTTTTTAAAAATCCGTATTTTTGACAGAACTATATGCCATATAAATACACGGAATTCCAAGAACTTGTAGTTCTTAATCACAAGTCTCCATAAACTTTTACAAAGCAAGTATGCAAATTTGTGTAGGAGGCCTTGAAAGATTCCTCTAAAATAAACTTAATTGTTTTTCAGTTTTCACTTTGTCATGGACGTCAATCCTGTGAACATATTTAATAAAAAAATTACTTCCGAATCATGAATTTGTAGTTCTTCATAGACTGAAAATTATTTTTACATGCAGGTGTAAATATATTTTCTCTGAGCTATTATAATTGTTTTAAATTTATATTTGTGCATGTACAATTATTGCAACAAAAATTTGTCTCTTTAATTTGCTTTATGATTAATAATTATTTCAGATGTTTTTTATTTGCTCTAAAATTGCACCAGAAGCCAGAAATTGCATTCGAAAACAATTTCAATTATTCCACTTCAAAAGTAATAATTAATTGTTAACAGTTTTTACCAAAATATTGTATTTAATTCTTATTTATCTGTAGAACTTTTTTAGGTTAATTTGAATTTGCAAATTTTATTTTGGAACCCATCAAAATTGCTTTAAAATTTAGTTCAAATTAATTAACTATACAGGGTGTGCCTAATTGCGAAGGTAATGATTTAGATCTTGGAAACTGTAAGAGATACGGAAGCCATTAAAAAATTTTCGAATATAATTATATCTGAAAAAAAATTCTACTCTAAATGTACGACTGATTCACGGACCTAGGTAGATATATCCTATAACTACTGAATATAACATACAGGGCGATTGGAGGGAATCCTCAATATTCTAAAAGGGTGTTCAGGGGGCAGAAGCGAACAAAAAAAGCCTAATAAACATATGGTCGAATATCAACCGTTACTGAGATAGCAATGAAAATATTTTTATCCGAATTAATTATTGTAATGCATCAGTAGAGTGTTTGTTCTGTAGGTATAATAAATTATAACATTGATTAAAGACCTAATATACGAAAATTAATGAATTAAATTCTCAAACATGCCAGTTTTCGCAAACATAGCAAAAAAAAAATTTCATTGCTACTTCAGTAACCGTAATATTCCATCATAAGTTTATTAGCCTTTTTTATTTACTTTTGTCCCGTACACACTCCTTTCGAATAATCACTATTTATAAGAGAACAATTTTTTGGGGTATTTTTAGCGGTTAAATAGTGAGATTAGTGAAACTTATCAATTTGATATTGTCACAGAATTTGCCCCGGTCGCACCCAATTCGACGACTGTGGTATTGCAAAACGCTAGATTGCCCCGATCGCCTCTACGCGATTCTGGTAAACAAACAAAATAATTCCGTGTATCGAGGCGCGACCGCAATATTGAGAATCGACGAGAATCTTTCGAGAAATGGATCTAGAGCTGCTAGGAAATACCTGGAATATTCGTTTGGACTATAAAAGAAGGATAAACGACCGAGTCAGTCAGTCTTGAATTAGAGAGTTGTTATTTGGATATTTGGGAGATATCAATTAGAATTCAGAGCGATTTAGAATAGTATTTAGTTGAGTTGTAATTAGTATTCGGTAGTGTACAGAGTGTTAATAAACATCAGTAAAAATTAACTGTTTGTTTTTATGGTAAAAGAAAAAGTCAGGTTAGGAAACTCGTGACAATATTTTACCTTCTGAAGTACAGCCAGTTCGTTTGGCTTCGTCCGGCCAGGAGCAGATTCCAGCATTTTCGTTGTAGACGAGACCGTCAGGGCATGTTATCATGTTGAATTTTCCATCCACACAGAAGTAGAATCTATCACAGACGTTTTTCTCATCGTGAGCGAAGTAACCGTGTTTCCTGGGGCAGTTGGCACTGGGCTGTGGTTCCTCTGGAAGAAGTTCGTAGAAAATATGATTATTTTTCATAGATAAAACAAATTTATTTGTAAAAATTTGTATTAGGAATGCACATTACGTCTGAATCTGACCTAAGACTTGCCATATTGAAATTATTGTATCTGATTTTTCCAAAATTCAGACAATCTTCATTTAAGATATTTCTGTGACATATACTGACAAATTTTTTCCTTCGTTACAGCCAGTTTTGATTACCAAAGAGTTTGGCAAAATAGGCACCAGCCAAGTAATTTACTCTAGCTTACCTGCTGTAGCAGAATTACTTCATAAACTACTGCAAAATATACCCATTTCAATTATAGAATTGAATTTACTATTCTAGGAATATACTTTTACTATACTAAAAAGTCATTGCTAGTACAAAATAAGATATTTTACTAGTACATCAATTTTTTTTAGTAGATAGAAGTTACGCTTTCCTGTTAGTGTGAATTCTTTTTTGGAGTTTTGATTTTTTTTAATAAAATTTCGTTCTTAATATAGGATGTGCTGTTATTTGTGGAAATGCTCTTAAAAATGTAGTAAACACAGAATTATTAATAAAATGTTGCTCTTAATGGGGGAAACTTATATCCAAATGGTTGGCTTGAACAGACCTATAAAATTATTCATGTTTTTCTGTGCATTATCTGATTATCGCAATTTTTTTCTAGTAAAATTTAAAACTATTTTAAGTAAATTCTGTCACTTTAAAAATGTTGATAAATTCTGTTCATGCAGATGGTTCCTAACATTGCTCCAATAAGGAGAAGCATCATCGTGCATGAACCACATTTCCCTTATATTTAGGGGTACATTTTCTAGTTCAGCGGATAAATTTGTAAAAAAAATCAGATAGATTTCTCCGGTTGAAGTGGTTGGTAATCTTGCTGGGTATTGATTGGCCCCGAGCCATTTTAAACGGAATAATACATCTGAATTTCTTACAAACAATGTTATTTACCTAACATAACCTAACCTAATCTAACCTAACATAACATTGCTGCAATAAGGAGAAGCATCATCGTGCATGAACCACATTTCCCTTCATCTATTTAGGGGTACATTTTCTAGTTCAGCGTGTAAATTTCTAAATAAATCAGATACATTTCTCCGGTTAAAGTGGTTGGTAATCTTGCTGGGTATTGATTGGCCCCGAGCCATTTTAAACGGAATAATACATCTGAATTTCTGAATGTTATTTGTTAAACTAGTTTAATATTAACTTATTTTCATCTGGGGCAGCCATTTCGTTAAAAAAATCCTAAATTGATCCTAATACTATATATCCAAAGTAATTCCGATGAATGCAATGTAATGTATCATAGCTGTACAAAAAACTATAATATTTTTGTATACTTACGTAGTTTTGGTCTAGCTGAACAGTCGATGTTGAAGGGCAGATCGCATTTTTCGTATTCGGTGCTGAAATCGTTGAACACCATACCGTCAGGACATAGTTTTTCAGTTATTTGACCGTTGTCACACTGGTAGTACTTGTCACATTGTTCAGCATCAGCAAAAAAGCCATCGGGTTCAGGACATTGGTCTGAAAGTTGTGGGTCCTGACCACCTCGGTTGGATGATTTCTTTGCAGCACTGGCTACGGCTGAAAACAGAGAATAAAGTGTGTAAAAATGGCTAGCTTAGAAGAATAAGCTCATCCAATATGATAATGATGACTTTTACTTGTCTAAAATATTATCATCATTCATCAAAAGCTTTGAAACACTCTGTGTGACCATAATATTATGTTACTTTAACTAAGACCTTTTAATTGGAAGGTCTTTCGATAATATACAGACATAAAATTGTATTGATTTCATACTTCACCTAATGAAAGTTCAATTAATTCCGTTTTTGCTAGGAACAAAACGTTGTGAAATATTTTAGTAGCATTAATTATACCGAATGACATTATGAATTCAGGATTCAAATGATATAACACTGTTCCTAGTAATTATACACTAATAAATTACTGTTGTTTAAAAGGTCGTTGTCTCTTCACATTTTATTTTGTTTGTATTTCTGAGTATATGCAATCTATTACCAAGTAACCTTTACTTGTTCCATTCTATTTACAAACTGGGTGGTAGTATGAACCCACATATGTTTATTATTGAAATATATACAGAGTCAGCTAGTACTCAACCTTTAAAGATACTGGGAATGCATTTTGAATATTTTTTGATAGAACTTTTGCAGAATTGAGGCTATCGGTAGATAAAAGATATATACACCTATTTTAAGCGACACTGAAGATGTTGATAGATGATTCTATATAAATTGTCAGATACATTGTAAAAACCAGGTATATTGAGCTGCATTGTATACGGTTGATACTTTTTGAAATACATATGACACATTATTGGAAATAAAGTTTACATTTTCTGGATTAAAGTTGCCTGAAATCAGTTGAAACTTTCTGAAACAGGGATACTACAAAATGTAATTAATATACTTTCGAAAGTGTGGTGCTCAATTGGTATTACATGAATGACAAGACAAATTAAATCACTCAACAAAAATTGTAAAATATTATTTTAGTTCCAGTTACGTATACATTTGTGTGGTAGATACTTTGCAAAGAATGCCGTTATAAAATATGTTATATAGGTTCTTCGACGTGTTATAAATATTAATTAAACAGTTAACAAACCATTATTAAACAATACATCATGCGAATCCTAGCAATATGTCCTAGGTAACTGTATGAAACTTCTTAATACGCTTGAAAGCGATACCGTACAAAGGAATCTTCCAGAGTAAAGGTTAGCAAGTACTCGAAGCAACGATTTTTGTTCTCACCATAAAATAATAGGTATAATAAAGTTATGCGTATGGCGAATGCAGGATATAATGGAAAAGTGAAATTGATTGAAGTTATTAAATTTCAGTTTGATATTTTGGCCCAAGATCAAGTCGATCTATTTTGGGGAACATAGTAAAATAAATATTCAGGATTCGTATTGCGATATTGATCTAGAAGGAGTATGGTAGGTGCTTTTAGCCTAAATCCGATCCTGATATTCAAATTGTGTTTTATAGCAGTATTTACGGAATCTGAAAATGTGTGAAGAGAAAGTTCTGTGTGCACAATATGACATGAATACATAGGTAGTTAGCAAGTATATCATTTTCAAAAGTATGTATAAAATAAGTTATATGCATGGTCAAGGATGTCCTGTTTTCATCTAGCGTAGTGTCTAGTGGGTGTAATATTTGGCACATGTTTACAGTTAGTTGTACCATAGAGAATTACACAGTTACATCCAAAATAGCTAACATTTTGCATTGATATTTAAGGAAAGTATTAATTGTAATTTTAAAAGATAAAGAAGGTATGGAACCTATAGAAATTGCTTTCAAGATCCATTAATCAATTCTAAACTTTCCTATATCTTTTAGATTAACCACATTGTTGAAGAAATAAGCTTCTTCTGCCGATACTTCATGAAAAATATTTTTCTTGGATCCTTGAGCTTGTAAATAACAAAATTACTATTCTTAGTAACGACGGTTTTCTTGCAAGCGATTTTAAGGTGCAACCGTAGCACATATCCCAAGCAAGGACACATATTAACGGCTACAGATCATAACATTCTCTTTCTACTGTTAAAGCAAACTATTTTGTACCTATGTCTTTGATAAACAGGATCCAGTTTCGAAAAAAAAAAAATGAATTAAACATATAAAACAAGGCAGGGAATTTTGTAGAACCCGTAGTGACTATATTCAAGTATTTAAACTTGATTTAAACGAATCTTTTGTTAAAAAGTTGAATTACGCGCACCATATTGTTCAAACTTACAAGAACTATTTTCAAATTTTCTTATTTTAAAACAAATTTGTAAAATATGCGCTACAAAGTTAGTTATTATGTACAAAATGAATTTGAACTTCTTGAAAGTCATATCTGCAATAACACTAACAACATTTTGGGTTTACGTTGAAAATTAAAAAAATAACCGCAGCCTCATTACTTGGAATATCTATTTTAGGAAAAGTTGCGTACATTCACTTTTACATATTGTTCTCTCTGACAGGCGTTTAATTGAATCCCAACAGGCAAAAATCGTAATTATTTTCTTCAGTCAGTTGCATAATTGACCACTCGAATTCAAAATCCAGACGAAACTCCGAATATCTTTTCCTTTGTGAAACACTGGGCGTTACGTATACGTCTATGCATTACTTTCACTCGGACCGCGTAGTTTTTGTTATGTATTTTCAACTCACCAGCTCCGGCCAACAGGAGAAAAGTTAACTCGAGGAACCTCGTCATGGCTGCCACTCCTGCACTTAACTAGAAGCGTTTAGAGGTACATAAAGCTTATAACAGCATTCTCCCTATAGCCTGACCTTGGGGTACCCAAACACGCCGGCTGCATTGTCCACCGAGGGCCAATTTCAGGCGAAATCTTTCCGGTACAGCGAGATTGGAGGATGGTGCGGTGGCTGATCTATATTACGTGTTATACATTATTTAGGCGCTTTTTTTTTTGTTAAATATTCATTCAAGATTCGCCGATTTCACTTTCGTGGAGAACGGGAAAGTTCGCAGAAGAGGGAGTGAGATGCGAGGTCTCATTAATGTATATCGTAACTGATTCTTTGAATGATGCATATTTCAAAGCATTGCAGAGACGCGATGCTTGCACAAGAGAACGCCTGTTTGTGAAAAAGTATACTTGGGATAGATTTAAATGAATGAGCACAAATGGCAGCAGATAATCTTGGGTATAAATGGAAATTTAAAAAAATCTGGCAGTTTGGAAAGGTTGTAATATACTTTTTTAATCTAAATCCAAAGTTTCTTGAAGACTATTAGGTCAAAAATTGTTTATACAATGAAAAATCAAACAAAAAGGAAATAGGTCCAATTCTCTTTATTTGTTTGCATTATTATAGCCATGATCTGCCCACGACTATATTATAATATACAGGGTGTTTCAAAACAAAGGCGAAACATTTCAAGGGGTGATTTCTTGTTGGAAATAAAAAGTAGTTTGTTATATTAACGTTGGGTCACAAGTCAACCATTATAGGGAGATAGAGCGTTGCAAAGATGGCGGAAAAAAGAGTGTTTTTATTGTTTTTCTCGGAAACGAAAAGGGTGGGAATGGTAAAATATTGCGGAAGTGTTAGCATCATCAAAAGACACTTGTAACATATTTTTTCACTTTTTGAAAATAATTGGAAAGGGTTGAAATAAACTACCCCTTTCAGTTTTTTAACTTTCAAAAACTTCCTTAACTTCCTAATAAAATTAACTGTTTTGACGTTAAAAATAAAATTTAAAGTTTTGCACGTCGGGAAGAGGCAGTTTACTACACCCATTATTATGAAAAACTAGTTGGCTGCTGTCAATTTCAGGATGTTTCCATTGTTGCTTTGACAGATAGCAAATAGTTTGTACTATGTCAACATTTTGAGAGTGGTTTACGGAATAATTTGCCTTTCGTTGTGTGATGTGTTTGATTGCGGAATACGTTGGGATTCAATACTAAGTTAATACAACAAAAATGGTTATTTTCACAAATGCAGAAATGACAGACATGCACTTTATGTACGGCCGGGCAAATGGAAATTCCTTACATGCTTGTCGCCTTTATGCAGAAGCGTATCATAATCGTAGAATTCCTCATCACAGTATATTTGCTAGGCTTCATCGAATGCTATGTGAATCCGGAAAATTCAAAAAAAGAAGTTTTGATACAGGCCGACACCGAGAAGTACAAACCATTTGCTATCTGTCAAAGCAACAATGGAAATTGACAGCAGCCAAGTTTTTCCTAATGAAGGGTGTAGTAAAACTGCCTCTTCCCGACGTGCAATACTTTACATTTTATTTTTTAACGTCGAAACAATTAATTTTATCAAAAAAATATAAGAGAGAAAAAAGTTTCTAAATGAATGGGCTTAACCTAATTTATTTTTTTCTACGTCGTTAAGGAAGTTTTTTGAAAGTATAGTTAAAAAAACTGAAAGGGGTAGTTTATTTCAACCCTTTCCAATTATTTTCAAAAAGTGAAAAAATATGTCACAAGTGTCTTTTGATGATGGTAACACTTCCACAAAATTTTACCATTCCCACGCTTTTCGTTTTCGAGAAAAACAATAAAAATACTCTTTTTTCCGCCATCTTTGCAACGCGATATCTCCTAATGGTTGACTTGTGACCCAACGTTTATATAACAAACTACCTTTTATTTTCAACAAGGAATCACCCCTTGAAATTTTTCGCCTTTGTTTTGAAACACTCTGTATACATTTATTTCTCTGTTTAATCAAGTATAATGAACGTATTGCACTATAACAGTGATTAATAATTATTCACTTGTGAATGATGATTATTCACACTTCTGTAGAGGTAGGTCCAATTCTTTTTATTTGTTTGCATCATAATAGTTTTTTGTCAACGACTATATTATAATATACAGGGTGATTCATTAATAATGGGACAGAGCTTAAGGGCATGTTGCTGACCTCAAAATAGGGCGATTAAGCCAAATATGCCTTATCCGAATGTTACCCCTTTTCGATCTACATGGTGTCAAATTTGAAAAAATAAATCTCATTTTCTTTATTATTTTCACTCGCATCGACCGTATTTTATGAAATTTGGTATATGGGGTTTCTTGGAACTAGAAATTCGAATATGTCCATTTTGGTGTATCTGTTAGATGGCGTCACCAACGATGGTTTGAACCCCTTTAAATCGCTACGACTTTTTGTGCTACACTGTATATCATTTTGGACTGGAGAAAATTGTCTTCCCCATCTTTTCTAGTTAAAATAGTTGTTGATGTCGGTAGAAGCAATGGTTTCTGAGAAAAACGCATCTGAATCTCATGATGTATGCAATTTATCTAGAGTCAAATTGTTCTGCGTAAGTAATGGGTCATATACTGTAACAGCATAATACTGTGATCAAAATAAGCGAAATTTCGTGAAATATGGTTCAAACGATCGAAGATAAGAAAGAAAATGTGATTTGTTTCTTCAATTTTGACACCCTGTATCTTTGTTATTATTGATTTTGATGGATTTCTTTAGAATAAGCTAAAGTAAATCAACTTATTTTGGTCGCAGTGTTATGCTGTATGGCCCATTACTTACGCAACAATTTGACTTTACCTTTAGATAAATTGCATGCATCATGAGATTTAGATGCGTTTTTCTCAGGAACCATTTCTTCCAGCGACATCAACACGGTGCACCTTTTTTAACTAGAAAATATAGGTAAAAAATTTTCCAGTCAAAATGAGTACAGAACAATTTGACTCTTAGATAAATTGCATGCATCATGAGATTCAGATGCGTTTTCTCAGAAACCATTGCTTCTACCGACATCAACAACTATTTTAACTAGAAAAGATAGGAAGAAAATTTTTCTAGTCTAAAATGAGATACAGTGTAGCACAAAAAAGTCGTAGCGATTTAAAGGGGTTCAAACCATCGTTGGTGGCGCCCTCTAGCAGATACACCAAAATCGTCGACATATTATTTCATAAAATACGGTCGATGCGATCGAAAATTAATAAAGCAAATGTGATTTATTTTTTCAACTTTGACACCCTGTAGATCAGAAAGGAGCAACATTCGGATAAGACATATTTGGCTTAATCGCTCTATTTTGAGGTCATCAACATGCCATTAACCTCTGTCCCATTATTAATGAATCACCCTGTATATATTATTTATCTGTTTATTCAAGTATAATGATTCTAAATTCTTCAGTGTGACAGTATCGGGAATGGACTAATAAAACATAAATTCTCTGGTATTAGTAATTGAACAGAAACCTCCTCTTTAAACGCCATACACTCCACTATACCAGTCACAGCAATATATTAACATTTTTTCTAATGGTGATAGAAATTTTCTAATTAAAATTTTATTTATTTGTTTATTTTAATTTTTTTTTTGTTAAATTTATCAAGTGAGCCATATGTCAACTTCAAACCTGAAAGTATAAGATATTTTGAATTGTATGTTATGTCATATTCATATTATGAATGTCAAAATATTCTAAATCTAAAACTATGAAGTCATCAACATTATGGTCGCAATTTTCTGTTAAAATCAACATTTGTTGTAAACTGTAAATAAGAACATAGGTATGTAAGTGTTGGAAAACAATAACATTTAATTTATTTTTCTTTGTACATATTCCTTTATTTTTAAAAGATTTGTCGAATTTGTTTTATTTCTCTATGCTGAACTTTTCTTTTCAACCGAAATTTTCACCAGGAGCGTCCACGATTCCTTAGTCCGGATCTGTACAAAGTATTAATTTATTTATTAACACTTTGCATTGTCTTTTATATCTTAACTCTTAATAAAAGTTTATTTTAATACTTAAAGAAATTTGAAAAGTCCATTTTGACAGAATCACTTTTACTGCGATCCAAAATTTTGAAATCCAAAAACTTCTAGATCGGGGGTCCTACCACCTACATTGCAGTAGGTCAACTAGGATTCAAAAATAAAGATTCCTTCTTGATAGCATTTCAAGGTGCCATCTGTCAGGCGAAAGAGCAACTGTTATCGATTCGGGCGGAGAAATTAGTAACTAACGCTGTAATTTACGAGAACGAACGTAAAGCCAAGCCGACCACCATTTTAGCGCGTCAGTTGTAGATTTTTCATTTATTCCGATACTATTTTGACTGGTGTATTTGTAAGAATAAAGTAAATAACCCACGATGGAGGAAGACCGTGCGAACATATTGAGGGAGATGAAAGTTTGTCGGTTCTGTTTGTCGAGTGAGGAAAGGGAGCTCACAAATATCTATGATAAACACGGAATGGACATGAAACAATCTGTACCGCTTCCACTACAAATCATGGCCTGTATCGCAATAGAGGTTTGTAAATTAACTAAACTCGATCTGTATGTCAGAAAAGTTTGCTTTAATTTATCTAACCTGCGGGATGTAGGACTAGGATAATTATTAAATTTATGTCGCTGCTTTCCCTAGATTTTGTGATTGTAGTTTTTGATTTTTAACTTTGATGGAGATTTCTTTTTCCACAAAGGCCTATTTAGTTTACTTTTAAGAAATTTCAAAGTAATTTAGTTTGTAAATAATGACAAATGTCACTTTGAAGTGCACTAAATCTTTTTAGATTAGTTTTTTATGGTACAGAGTCGTTGCAGAATTATTTATAAGGGGTTATTTTAAACAAAATATATTTTTTATTATAAAATATAGAATTTATATTTACATATTTGACATTTTCAGCCACAGGGATATAAATAACTATACAAACACACTAGGGTTAATAATTTTTAATTGGTGTAGGTAGTACTATTATCAGTGCTTTAATATTTTAAATTTTTGTGTTGATTGACAAATAGTGGAACCTCAATGTTTCAATTAAATTGTTACCTAATTAACTTTCGAGAATTATTAAACATTATTTTGTAATTTAATAGCCAGGGTTGGATTGAACATTTGTCAATAATAGACAAGTTTAATCAGCATGGAAGTTTTCCTAGATACGGCCCTGTGTGTGCTACGCTTTCTACTCTGAATGATAGATGGCAGCACAGTTGAAAAGATGAAATTGATTCTTTTCAGTGATTTGAATTTGGTTTCATATACTGAGTGTTTTCTAAGCGATACCTAATGACGAATTTATGAAGTTTACCAAATTTGTGGAAAAATAAATCTTTTTCAGTGAGAAAGAACCTAATTATTTTGATGATATTATTTTAATGTGTTGAGGTAATGTCATATTTTGTAGGTCTTTAAAAATGACGGAATGCCTCAACTTATATGTAACTATTGTCGAAAACTCACTTTACAAGCTTACAATTTTAAAACCAACTGCAAAAAGGCAGACGATGCCCTGAAATTGTTTCTTGCAACTGGACAATTTTCTAAACCATACATTCAAAAAGTTGAAGAGGTACGTATAATACTATAACTAGTCATTTGATTATTAAATGGATATAGTTTATTTAATGGGTTTACATAGAATATTCTTGCAGATAAAGCCAAAAAAACAAACAGAAAGGAGAGCCAAAATCATAAGTTCTTCGGCGCCCGCTGAACATTCCAAATCCAAACGAATGAAGATGGATGATGGTACAGAGATAATTACCTTAAATTTTACAGCTGCAGAAGATCGAAATGATCAAGTCATGGTCCATCCTGGGGAAAACGAAGATGAATCGATTTTGGGTTATGACGAAAATATGGATAGATGTGACGATGGTAAAAATTAGTCAACATTTTTTAACGAGAATACAGTTTTTTAAATATTCTAGAGATACCAGGCGACGAAGAGGACTATTCCAACTTAGACGAAGACGACAGCTCCGTAAATCCCATATCGAAAGTCAGTCAAGTGAAAACCGATTGTTTTCCTTGCCCGCATTGCGACAGAACCTTTCCCTTGAAGCAGTTGCTCGACCTACACCTCCCAAATCACGATCGGGAGAGAAGCTTTGAATGCATCGAGTGCTCGAGGAAGTTCTTCACCAAGTACGACCTGCAAAAACATTTACAAACTCACGTCGGGGACAAACCGTATGACTGTATAATTTGCAACAAGTCGTTCTCTAGGGAGTCTTTGCTGAGACGGCACGAGAAGATACACGTCGACGTTCCGAAATATGTGTGTGGGCAGTGTGACAAGACCTTTTTAACTAAGCAGTATCTGGACGCTCACCAGGAGAAGCACAAGAAGAAGAGGCCTTTCACTTGTCAGGTGTGCAACAAGAGCTTCGTTTTTAAACAGGTGGGTAACGTAAAATATCAAACTTGTGTAATCTATTAAGTATTTTTATATACTGGGTGTCTGGAAAATTGGGACAGAAAACTCAGAGAGTGGTAGTACTTAAAAATGTTAATATTAACTTTTTTTTAAAATATTTTTTGTGCACAAAGATTTTAGATACTCTATAAAAAAAATCAGACAGAACCAAGAGAGTTATAGATATTTTTGATATACAACTTTATTTTTTCATTCACCAAACGAACGAAATGAATTTTTTTCTTAGAAAAACACATTTTCAGGGTCTGGAACGGCATGAGATTGTCCACAGCGAGAACAAGCCCCACAAATGCAACTATTGTGAGGCTAGTTTCACCTCCGCGATAAAGCTGACACGTCACATAACGTCCCACGCCGGTTTACGACCATATCCCTGCAAATTGTGCGGAAGGACGTTCCTCTTAAGCCACCACTTAACCCGACACATGAGAAGTCACTATGCCGTGCAGTCCTCCTCGCCAGAAACGGCGATCGGACAGCACAAATGCGACATCTGCAGCATGTCCTTCAGACGGAAGGACTCGCTGATCAACCACAGCGCCATACACTCCATGGTCAACTTGAGGTGAGTCTCAGGTCAACAGTACGTTGTAAGGAATAATGAGTGTGAATTTCAGGTGCGTTATTTGCAACACCACGTTCGAAACGGCGAATATGGTCAAGGAACACATAACGACGCACCTCACGGGTCTTCCGTATCCCTGCGAGAAGTGCGACTACAGTTTTGAGACCTCTGAACAGTTGGAGGAACACGAACTGAAACACGCCGAGATGGAATACGAGGAGCAGATCGAGAAAGAGGTCATGTCCGAGGCTAGACAGCATTTGGACGAAAATACGGACGAATACGAGGAAGGAGAGATTACGGAATATACTATAACGGACATAAATAACCCAGAGGTGATACCTGCGTCAAAACATCGTGAAAATAGCGAACGGGAGCCTGGTGCGGACATGAGCAGGTTCGAGCACTTCCTCAAGGATGAAATAGACTCGGATTTGGAAGATAACGAAGACGGTGCCGTCGAAACCCAGAAAGCCGCCGCTCAACAGCAGGAAACAGAGGAAGAGCAGGAACTGGAACCGATAAAGCCCATCGTGAGGCAGGAAGGGACGAAAGTTTATAAACGGAAGGTGCCCGTACAGAGGAAGGTGCCGCAGATTGTCAGAGAACCGCTCAAGGTCGCCCCTCCGGAACAGATCAATCAGTCAGAGCAGCGGATCGATACTGTGAACCTCAGTTCCGACATCGGTTCGTTGCCCAATAAGAAGTTTGTTAACATGAAGGTGGGCGACAAGATGGTCCGGGTCCAGAAGTTTATCGTCACTAAGGAGGAGATGAAGGCCATGGCAAAGCAAGGTAGCATCTAAAACTTGTTAATTATTTTCCGTGTAATTTTTTTTTAGCGGCAAGCATTCAGTCGATACATTTGAATACATGTGAAAAAAATATACAGGTTGCTCGGAATATGAGTGCCTTTATTTTGCTGTATGATAAATTGTACAAAAGAAAACATATTTGACAATTTTTTTTTCTTTGACCAATGGTGACAGAATTATGACAGCAAACAGGTTTGAATATGCGACGTTGCACACATACCATGTCATGTGTTTGTACATAATTATAAATAAATAAACCTAAACGTACTTACTGTGAATGGTTTTCTTAGAGCTCTTTTTACAACATGGAGTATAATGTGAAATAGTTACAAGTGTTCAAAATGACTTGTTGCTCATGAAAAGCATACAAAAGTCTCGTAGACAGAGTTTTACCCAGATCTATCATAAATTATTCCATTTTAGTTTATGTACATTCACAAATATCAAGCAAACACTAGAGAACAACGAAACGCACTAGCCACAATACTACTATGACTAATAATACTTTAAGGTTAACAGCAGCAATTGACAGATTGCAATATTACCAAACGTTACATTAATTCTGATACAAAACACAAATTGCATTACAGGAATTTTTACTTAACCTTAGTTTGCAATTTTGTAAGAGTTTAGCGTTTTATTTTTATTTTTGAAATGTATATGTCGAAAAACTGTTCTTTTCACATTTTTTTTGTTTTTTCTTAGATTTGATTAGATATAGAAGTCCTTTCAATATTAGCACTCGTATTCTGGGCACCCTGTATATGTCTTTAATTATTTTTGTTTTTAAAGGAAGCACTATTTAAAAATACGGGCCCTTTGGGTTTTTTTTGTTTAAGAAATTTATTTTTATGTCTTAGCTGAAGGATCTCAATTTTTTAATTATTATTCTCATTTATTTATTTATTTTTGAACTCGCAAAGTGCATGTAAAGCAATTTGACAACCATTTATTGCAGGTATTCTGGAAATGAAGGGCGGGCAGGTGGTTTTGAAAAACCCGGGACAGCCCATTTTAAACGCAACGTTGAAACCCATCCAGAAAGTGGACATAGAGTCCCTTATAGACAAAAAATCAAACGCCAAACAACAAATTAAAAAGTACCAAGGCAGACCGGGACTCGAGAGGTTATCGGAGCAAACTTCCATATTTTCCAAGTCCAAGGAAAAAAACACGTAAGGTGTTTAGTAGGTAAACGTTATCATATTCTTTAAAATGTTTTTTGTACATACGTGGAAATAATAAAATAAATAGGCTGTAGTTTAGAAAATAGTTTATTTATTTTGTGAAATATATATATTAAAAATAGAAATATATACATACATAATAAAATCTCTTGAACTGTTGGTCTTATTATTAAATTGTTAATAAACATGCATATTTTAAAATCGGTGTATACATCAATGGCGTAATAAATAGGAACCTTTACAAAATTAAACTTAAACCTAATTTGTGCTTATCCTGTGAGATTCTGGGGACTCCTTAAGAAAGGTCGTTGTCTTTGGCACCGTCCAACCTCCTCAGCTGGAAAGGAAAATGGAATTAGTTGGCATATTAACAGATTTAAGTGTTTTTTACAGCGATTTACCACAGCGTTTCTCGTGATGTCTTTCTCAGTTTTGGATTTTCAGTATCTTTAATGTTATCCATTGTTTTGTTTATAATTTTTATTGATTTTTTATATCGAACTATTTTTTTTAAAATCGCAACTCCTAATTTTTATGCAAAAGGGCCATTCAAACTTCCTGAATTTTTATGATTTTATTTTTTGTAGACGCAGTTTGTCATCAACTATAAGTATTTCAAACAAATCGCTTAAGTAAATAAGAATTTGCAGCAAAACATCAAATTCAAAAATAATTTTTTTTTGGCTCATGTTTACGGATACCCTGTATATACTTTTTAATAGACAACAATAATTCTGCAGCGGATTCTGATTACTGGAATTACGTATCAAGTATTTTGACAGTTAAGTGACCTTTATTTCAAATATAAATAAATGCCACTGCACTGTCAAATCACTCGATCTGAGGCGATTTCCAATAATCAGAATCCGTCTGCTGATTTCCAACAAAACTTAAAATTCAAAAATTATTTTGAGGTTATGTAAAGTCATAGGAACTCATTTGAGTAGAATCGTCCTTTAATTTTTGGCTTCTAATTTACAGACACCGTATATACTCTTTTTAATGGATAAATAACACATTTTCTTATTTGAAGCAAAACATCAAATTCAAAAATTATTTTGAGGTTATGTAAAGTCATAGGAACTCATTTGAGTAGAATCGTCCTTTAATTTTTGGCTTCTAATTTACAGACACCGTATATACTCTTTTTAATGGATAAATAACAAGTTTTTATGAATAGAATCATCAATTATTTTTTGGCTCATAATTTACGGACATCCTGTATCTAAAAAATAATTTTGGGTTTATATAACATTCGTTTTCGAGAAACTGTCGTAGAGTATGAGTAGAATTATCTTTTATTTATTTTAATATCTTAGGGACACCCTGTATGTATATACTCATTTCAGTGAACAAGTAATAAATTTTCTAATTTGCGCAAAAATATCTATTTAAAAAAATTAAATTGAGGTTATGTTATGTAACGCCATTAACTTTAGAAACGCTCTTTATTTTTTGGTTTATAATTTACGGACACCCTGTATATACTCTTTTTAAGTAACGAATTTCCAGACAAATTTCATAACAATTGCACGACTGTTTAAATTAAAGGTGGTATACGAATTTAAAAATTGCTAGAAATATTCAACATGTAACGGGAAAACAGCATGAATGTATGAATTATTAATGTATAACAGAACTATATAGACAAATTCCTTAAATGACTACAATTGAGGACTTTGCAGAAAGAACGACGCAGCTCCATTTTATGACAGATATAGGGTTATGTGCCAGATAGATAGTAACAGACATTTAACATTCTTTGGTGCAAGAGCGACGCAGATCCGATGATTTTATATACTTTAATAGCAAATAATAAGATGCGCGATGCGCCACATCATTCGATGCAACAGAGATGTAGCTCCAAGAAGCTGCGTCACTCTTGCTCCCAACGCGCAACGAAACGAATTTTGTTTTGGTATTTTATCAGATCACAGTATTCAGCAATCAGTAGGGAACTAGGGAAACTCAACTTTCCCGTGTCTTCCAAAAATCCGCCATCTTGTTGGCGACTGACAGTTATTACTATAATTTCTGTATCAGGTTTTTTGAAATTATTACATGGTTATCCACTCGTTATCGTTATTGTACTTATATTTCAGCTCTGTATGTCGTCTAAACAACTTTGGTTATGTTTACACCAAATTATTAGCTATTTTTTCGTATGTTCTGTGGGATCCGCCATATTCTTGGCGACTTTTTCTAGAGTGGGGGTATTTAAAAACTGCCAGACGTATTTCATTCATAAATGGTCTAAGATTCCGTACTGATTGCTTAGTATACTGTGTATTCCTTCTAGGTTACTAGGGTTACTACTGTTACCAGTGTTGTTTTAGGTCCATTTTATTTTGTACACCATATGTTGGCTAAAATGTACAACTTTTGGCGCCAAAGTACAACTTTAAAAAAATTAATTTCCTAAGTAATTTAGCTAGTATACTGCTCAGATGTTGTTGTTTATGCTATTTAGCCACAATACAATTAGTGCAATTCATAATATAATTCTTTTTATATATGTTAACATAACATGGAGTAGTTAATTTTAATAAAAAGCCACAGATTTCAATCAGCATTTAATGTAACAAATACATAGGTACATTATATGAAAGTAAAAACATCAAATATACAAATTTCAAAATCCGCTGCATATTCATTCAGTAATATTATCTATAGCTATTTGATTGTAATTCAAAATATCTTTAAGTGGTGCCCACCCTAAAGAAACCATCTTCTATGTATATTACCTTTTAGAGGACATGGAACGTTCAACCAAGTGTGTCATAGAAAATATAGAAAAACCACAGAACACTCGTACTACTACTTTCTACTTCTTCTTCTTTCAAATAATTCTAGCAGGATATAGTTTGCATAATGCATGCATATTAATCCATTGTTCCATTGTCAGTACCGTCACTGGCGTCACTATCAATTGTACAATTTTTACTCAATTTTGCGAAAGTCCGAAAGTCGGTACAACGTACAACCTAACAATAGATAGTACAGCATTTTGTAGTTTTGTACAATTGTACAACATTGAACCATCCTGCTACTATTACTAGGTTAGTCGTTTGTTTGTTTGGCATCACGTATTCGACTATCGTCTTCCTATAGTTATTTATGCAACAAGTGCAAAGTGTTTATTGCACGCGACGTGAAATTGTCCAACGAGGCCGTCAAGCGTCAGGCCGAGTAGGACAACACGTCGAGTGCAATAAGCACTTTTTGTACGAGTTGCATACAATATTTTTTCTACGTTCATGCAAAAACAAAAAAATGTTATTTAGATGACACTAAGTCTAGAAAAATGTGACGTCGATTTGAAGGTTTATGTTTGTCATGATGACAAAACGCTGCAGTAGAATGACAAATGAGTGCAATAAAGAACCACTTTTTCCACTAAATATAGTTCAAAAAAGTATTGTTTTTTTTTTATGAACGTAGAAAAATAATATTTGCAGTGATTTTGATTGTGTTTTAATATATTCAATATGGAAGTTTTGAGTAGTGAATCCGAACCTTATAGTGGTGGTTCTAGTGATGAATATGTAGCAGATACATCCGATAATACGTCAAGTGGTAAAAGTGATGATTTGGAGGTCAAAATAAAAACTAGAAAGTCGACTGATAAATCACAATGGGCTAGAAATAAACGGAAGAAACTTTTAGCAGCTGGAAAAAGATATTTTGATGCAAGAAGGATGTAGCTCCAGTAAAAAAAAATTACCAACTTCATATTTATTAATTAGTATAAGTTTTATGGTATTTATTACACTTTACTAATGTCCTTTTGTAACTCGAAAACAAAAAACTGATATCTGATATAAAATTATTGTCTACAACGTTTTTTTCGTTTTACTTAAACAATTTTGGAGCTGCGTCATTATTGCAGCAAGATCCTCAATTACAAAAATAAAGATATAAGAATGTTCAAATAGGGTCGATATTATCGTAATATCAGGTTTTTTAAAACATAGTAGCCTTTGCCGTCTAGGACTGGGCCTTGTTGATTGTCGCGTTGCATTTGTTTTTCATGGCGTTGTTTGGTTTTCGGGCGGCGTTTCTAGTCGTGTTATAAAGTGATAAGTGGGTATATTGTAATTACTAATGACATTCAAAAGACGGCAATCGCTATATCGCATCTTTTTACGAATTTGGAAGTGACGGGCAGTGTTAGCGTTACCGCGATGTCCAAGGAAATGCCGGACGAACGGAAATTGTGGCGATTGTAGGAGGTTCGCGATAAATGGGTTATTTTCACGGTCCACGTCGTGGTGGATGAAAATGTCGTTTAATAATATACAATCAAGGGGTAACTGCGGTATTTTTCTTAAATCGTAGCGAGATCGCCTTTGAATTCAATGCAAATTGTGTGTGACGTCACTTGAGAACAACTGAGTAATAATTGAATCTCGTGTACTATCGCGATTTAAATCGTGGTTTGTGGGGCAAGTCATTGATCAGTGATCACTGCTGTAGGTATGGAAGAATGGACCACAGAACAGAAAATAATAACAATTATCTTTTGTGATTGGACCATGGATGGAACAACGTGACGGAGGTAGGTCGTAGGTCACTTTAAAATTATCATTGGTGTAAAATACCTCACATTTCTTCCTATGACATAAAATATAGGTATCTAAATATTTTATTTAATATTAATAATATCCACGACTAGACACTTATTACGGAAAGATTTATCAGTACCACTTAAATTGTAAAAAAATATATGAACTTACATCGTCCACGGTAAATATTCCGGGTTGCTTGCAAGTTAGAATTGATTATTGTTCAAATTATAGAGAAAATTAGGTACCTATTTTACCTCTTTTTCATCATTAGCTACGGTCATGTATCTGTCAGGCATCTTCAACGGGCCTAGACCGGGTGCTTGGAAGGCGTTTTGGTAGAGGATAGCAGCGCCGATGCCTCCCAAAATCGGTCCAACCCAGTAAATCTGAAAAATAAAATATATTTTCATATTGATGATTCCTAAGTTTGTGTCAATATATCTTATTGAACCAAGGCTTCAAAACTACTCGTTTACAATATACAGAGTGACAGAAAAAAAATATATAGATGTAGGGCTTTTTTTTGTTTATAACTTTGATAAAGGATAAAGCATGAAAAAATAAAAGTGTCCCTTAACACAGGTTGGGAAATCTCGGAGCCGGAGATACTGGTGACCAAAAAAAGTCGATTGAGCCAAATATGCCTTATCCGAATGTTGCTGGTTTCAAAAATACAGGGCGTTCAATGGTAGAATTTTATTTTGAAATATCTCAATAACTTTGAAACCTCTCGGGGTATTAAAATGAAAATTGGCACAATTATGTTTTTTGGCACGGCAAATAAGAATTTTTAATTTTGACGTCACTAGTAGAGGGCGCCACATTTCTTTTAAATGGCAGAACTTTTTTGCAGCTTTGTGTATCTCTCTGACTATTGAAAAAATCGATTCTCCTACCTGTTGTATCTGAAAAAGTTATACCCTTTTGTAGTCGTTAGGAGTAATAGTCTTCGAAATAAATCTTATTTGAAATGCTCAGTGCAGTGATTGAAAACTGTTATCGTTTCAGGTAAAGTGCCTTTTCTGCTGAAAATACAGCAAAATGTTACTTGAAGAAGTTGTTCAGAACGGCAAATTATGGGGACGTGCAAAATTTCAAGAAGATCGGCGATGTTTGATTTTTAAATCATTTTTCAAAAAAGCAAGATTTTATCAAAGCAGACCGATCTTTTTGAAATTTTGCACGTCTCCATAATTTACCATTCTGAACAACTTTTTCAAGTAACATTTTGCTGTATTTTCAGTAGAAAAGGCACTTTACCTGAAACGATAACAGTTTTCCATCGCTGCACTGAATATTACAAATACGATTATTTCGAAAACTGTTACTCCTAACGACTTTAACAAGGTATACTGTCAGATACAACAGATAGGAGAATTGATTGTTTCAAAAGACATATGGATACACTAAACAGCAAAAAAGTTCTGCCATTTAAATGAAACATGCTGTGCCATAAGTGGCGCCCTCTACTAGTGACGTCAAAATTAGTTAAAAACAGGTTTCAAAGTTATTGAGATATTTCAAAATAAAATTCTAGCATTGAACGCCCTGTATTTTTTAAACCAGCAACATTTGTCTAAGGCATATTTGGCTCAATCGACTTTTTTTGGTGCCAGTATCTCCAGTTCCGAGATTTCTCAACCTTTCACAGACACCCTGTATAATTTCACAAAATAACAATGATTAGAAAAATTCTGATGGAAAAGGAGATCACCCTCGAGATCACCTCACGAATTTTTCCAATAAGGATACCTCTTTCCAAAAAATAAACGCAAATTTTATTTCTATTACCTACACAGTAAAAATACTTTCCATCGTTTTGCATTTTCGCATAAACAGGTTAGTTTTTTATAAAAAAATATATACAAGGTTTTTCCTAATTGCCAACAGGAAATTCAGGAGAATATTCTATGATTAAAATTAAGGTAATTTTGTTAAATAAGCATGGCACCGTTTCCGAGAAATAGGGTTTCGCAAGCTGATACAAAAATCAATTTAAAAACCATAACTTCTAAATCCTTTCAGATATTTTTGACACAATTTGGCATAATTTTTTAGTATGTTGGTAGGTAAAATCTGCAGCTCACGTAAAGTACCAGTGGCGGAGTTATGGGTACTATTATGGTTTTTTTTACAAAAAAAGTATCACTATGTATAATCATCGAAATAAAATTGATTTTCATATGCCCTACTGCAAATTATCCATAAATAATTCAAGGTGTTTATAAGTTATTTGGAATTTTAAATTGATTTTTTTATCAGCATTAGAAAGTCTGTATCTTTGGAAACGACGCAATTAGGAAACACCCTAAATAATGGAAAATGATCACAGTAGGTCATTAAAACGGCGTAGAATAACGTCGTGTTATTAGATTTCGGATAAAAAATGAATGTCTCGTTCCAAACGAAGAGATACGAAAATAACAACTATTCGCTTCGGTCCATCGTAATGACCAACGGTTAGTTCTGGGTCAATCTAGAACTCGGAACAGTCTGTATTTATACACTTACCCAGTGGTGTTCCCAGTGATTGGCGATAACGGCGGATCCAAAGCTACGTGCAGGGTTCATACTGGACCCGGTATATCTGAGGGCCGCCAAATGTCCTAGAGCCACTGCCAATCCGATCGCCAGGGGTCCTGCAGGTTTAGCGTCAGGTCTGTTCTGGTCGCAGACCCCGAACACGGTCAGTACCAGGACGAAACCTGGAAATTTGGATTGATGTAAATTAAAATTTGTATCGAAAAAATATATTGTCACGGGCTTCCTACCCCGACTTTATCTACTGCCAGAAAAACAATCCGTTAATTAATCACTTATCATTATTAACTACTCTGTACACTACTGATTACTAATTACAACTCATCTAAATACTATTTCACTTTGAAACTCCAAGTAATTTCCAACTAAACACTCCAATTCAAGACTGTAATTCAAGACTGACTGACTCGGCCGTTTATTCTTCTTTTATAGACCAAACGAATATTCCAGGTATTTCCTAGCATCTCTAGATCTATTTTCTCGAACGACTCGAACGCTTCTCGTCGATTCCCAATATTTCCAATAGCGCCTCGATACCCGGCTATTTGTTTGTTTACCAGAATCGCGTAGGGGCGATCGAGGCAATCTAGCGTTTCGCGATACCACAGTCGTCGAATTGGGCGCGAGCGGGGCAAATTCTGTGACAATATGTAAAAGTTTAGGGGGTTGAAAACTTAACATAACCCCGTTTACGATACTAGCATTAATTGAAAACAGTTATTCATATCAAAACATTAATATTTTGTTACGATCAAGTAACAGTTTGAACTGAAGATATTAATTGAATTAGTAGATAATAAAGAAAATATTTTTTTTGTTTTAAGGTTATCACGAAAATGAGAATAATTTTTTTTTGTTAATTGAACAAATTCATTTCACTTTAGGTCGCCGTATTTCTCGCCGTGGGGTTTTAAACTTACAAAATTACGTATTTTAACAGATTTCTGTATCTAAAAATTTGTTTTTAGGCCGCTTTCTTCCAGATATATTCGTTTTACTTCGGTACCTTTGAATATTCGCAGGTGGCATGAGATAAAATTGCTGTTATTTGCTAAGCCCTAGATTATTCAGTTGTTAAATATTTACATTTTTTTATATTTGTTTAGGGCCATGTCAATTAAGATCTTCACTGTCCGAAAGATTTCCTATTATTTTTGCCACGTTCTGTGTAGGAATACGTTTTTACAAGTCGGATATTAAAAAGTCAAATATTTTTGTTGACTATTACATCTTTCGGTAAACACTCACCATCCTAGTAAAATCGGTAGCATCAAAGCACCACACGGTCATAATTTAACCTATAATAATTTATGGAACTAATAAAGGATAAAACTGAATATTTTCTACGTCACCAAATGACGCGAAATGCAGAGAAACAATTTTAGAACGTTTCTGTAAAGAATGTTTGATACCACAGTTGGAATTAATCATAAGTAATACACAGTAAGTTGCAATTGTATGTAAATTGCCTTGTAATATACAAGATGCCACACTGTTTTGCGTATGAACGTGTCAAATACAAAAATCCGAATTCAAGAGCTTTACAGGAGAGATGCCCAGTGATACTTTTGTGTCCATGTAAAGTCAATTTGTCAACGTGACAGAAACAGTGACACTGAAAAGGTTGCAGTTTCGATTTTTTATCATTGTGCGATCCTCGTATCCCACTATTATTAAAATTTGGATTCTTCATGAACCATCTTTCACCCTGAGAGCACTAGCAATGTTATAGCATTTATTTTATGCATACTGTTTGCAATACTCTGCAGTTTCAATGCGACTGTTACTTATTTTGCAATATTAACGAAAAAACGAAGCCAAATCAATCAATCTAGGTAATTACTACTTAATTTTATCAAATTTAATTGCAAAATCTGTATTTTGAGATCTAAAATTTTATACAAAAACTATGTGACCCGGCAAACGTTGTTTTGCCATATGAATTATTTCTAGTAAATATTTTGGTAGTCGGCTTCGCTCTCATCCCTACTCCGTGCTGTTTACTGGGTGAGAAGCACAAACCTAGAAAAAATATAGACTGTCCCAGTGTCATATTGCCGGCGACCGCTAATAGATGGCTGCTTTAAAAGGTCCAGAATTACTAAAACTTGGTTTTTATGCCAATTTACGTTGGTTGTATTGTAGCGTAAATCTCATTTGTTTACTGTGATTGGTCACATTCATGTCACATTCAATAATGACATTTAAAATGACGGCAAGTTAATTTCATATTGCAATGCAGCCATCATATTTGCACAACCGCCAACATAAAGCACCTGTCACGTGACCTATATCATGAACCGACGCTGTCTATATTTTTTCTAGGTTTGTGGTGAGAAGTGACACCGGTAGACGCCTGGCGGGGATAACTGATCTGGTGATAATCGATCAGTTATAAGGTTAAAAATGATGGCTATTAAAAAGGCGTCTGAAACTGTGACACGAGAATTTTATATATTAGATGTCATTTCGTATTGAGATGAGTTAAGTTTATTCTAAAGGTTCCCCATGTAGCCGTTATAATTTTGAAAACCTTACTGTTTCAATAACTTGTAATAAATTATCCCACGGTATGCATACAAATATCCTTCGTCCTACCAAAAGCTAAAAATCGCGCAAGACGAGATTTTCCTGCACACTTGGCAACACTGGAAATCATAACTTTCTACGACTGATCCCCACTAGAGCTCCCATTGCTAAATCAGTTATTTTTAGACGTGTAACAATGTATAATTAACATCAAGACAATTCCATATTTAATACGTACACGTCACAGCGTTATTTTTAACGACAATATAATTGATGACTTACCTAAGAAAAATTCGATGCCAAATCCCTGCGCTGGTTCAAAATCTGGGTTGATCGCGGTAATTCCCAGACCGGTATCGTGCAATGAGGACGGAGTTAACGCCTAAAAATTGAAATTATTGATTTAAATTAATAAAAAAATGGTTTATGAGCGAACAGTCTGTTTATCCGATCGAGAAGTTTTATATGAATCGCCCTGTATAGTGTTAGCAATTAGATAAATAAACTTATGCTATCTTAGGATTCACGACACATACTACGTTATTAAAAATATATGTACAGAGCGTTTCATTTAAAAACACCCTGTATGTGGAACTTGTTAAACTTTACTAAATTTATACGTAAAATGAAATGAAAATAGTAATTAATCAAATTTCGTGTGCATGCAATATTGTCACTCGTGAATTTTGTTCCGGTTTTAATCCATTATTTTGTGTCATCCGTGCATGAAGAAATATGCGGATAAATTTTTTCCTTCATCAGGGAGTCGTAATTTTTTTATTAATACCATAAATTCACGTTTCGCAATAAAAAGGGGTAATTATAATCCTCTAAACCGCACATTTTTCAATTCAGTAGTAATTAATTAAAACAGTAAGTGCTGTTTAAAATATTAGTGTAATTTGCAACGTCTGTGTCATTTTATTAAATTATTTGGATATGAATGAAGATTGTTTAGCTCGTATAAAAAATATTTCAAACATTTATTAGGTAAAACTGTCAAAAACCCGTATATAAAAGAAATAAGAAACTAAAAAACTTTTGTTTTTATAATACAGGGTTTTGAAAAAGCTATAAACATTAACCCGTATCTATTGATCACCCTGTATAACAATAGTCATTGGTACAAATGTACATCAAGAAGTCAATACAAAAGGCATGGATATAACAAAATAAATACAAGATCAAATCGATTTAAAAAAAAATTGAATATGGGTATAATCAAGAATTCTTTTTCAGAATAGATTCTAAAGAGTGTCCACCTATCCGGGGACGCTCTGTATATAGGTATATATTTTCGAAAAAATACATAATTTGTACCTACTATTTATTTATTATCAAAATATCACGCTGCGATATCAACATTCGAAGATAAAAGTTTAACAGTTTTATATACAAGGTGTTCTGTGAAACAAGAACAAAACCAATGTGTTTTCAACAATGTAGTATAATTAAAATTACCTTCAGTCCGGCAGATCCCGACAACGCTCCCAGACATTGGACAATCACGTACAAAACACCTTTGATGATGGGTATTTTTCCGGTGACGAGCATTCCTGCTGTAACTGCAGGATTTATGTGTCCTCCGCTGACATGACCTAACGCCTAAAAATAATACTTTGTTGTTTTAATTATTTTGTTACTTTTTAAATTTTGTTTTGTAATTTTTTGTTTGCTTGCGTTATGTTGTTTTTTTTTCTATAAGTCAAACTGCTCCAAAAAAAGACAGAGTGCAACACCTCAAGATTTCATGCGCTTTCCACTTAACTATCGCCTCGTCTCAAAAAAATTTCCGAAAATTTTCTGGTTGCCGCGGTAACGAGTCAAAATAAAGGCATCTTATTGGTTTTAAAGTAGAGGTGTGAAATTTTCTTTAAAACACCCGTATCTCAGATACCCTGTGTAGGAATTTTCAAATCTATATCTCAGTTGATTCTCTTGATACCTTTAGTTTAAGATCGTCGTGTATAAGGATATTTCTACAGCGGTTTCAAAAAGTAACGAACAAATTCATTATTTTTGAAATTGAGAAGTTTTCAAAAAAATCCCCTGGCACGTCGATTTTGTTTTTAAAAAAGGCACTTTTTGATATACAACCCACATTTGTGACGTCGTCGTTGTTCGAGATATGACATTATCGGCAATTTTTTTAAATGGCAACCCCAATTTTGACCATGCCATTTGAAAGAACGTGTCATTCTACATACACATCATGAAAACAATTATGGTGTTACATAATAAAAATTTCAAGAAAATAATGTTTGAAGATTTTAAAATTTAATTTTCACAATACTCAAAATGATAATGATTATGTAAAAAATCGAGTAAATTAAATGTCCAAATTGTGCACTGTTGGCTGCCTGACAGTAGCCAACACGATTAATAAATTCTTTTTACAATCATTATCAATAACTTCAGGAGGTATACGATGTATCTCGTGACGAATTCTTTTTAATCTTCTAAATTAACCGGTCTAGTAACGTATACTTTGCTTTTTAAATATCCCCACAAGGGGTGTCAAATCAGGCGATCTGGCTGGCCACTCAATCGGCCCCCTTCTCGGTTGATACATTTCGGTAAAAATTAAATTTTAAAATCTTCAAACATTATTTTCTTGAAATTCTTTTTATGTAACACCATAATTTTTCATGATGTATGTATGTAGAATGACACGCTCTTTCAAATGGCATGGTCAAAATTGGGGGTTACAATTTAAAAAAAAGTTCGATGACGTCATATCTCGAACAACGATGACGTCACAAATATGGGTCTTTGTCAAAAAGTGTCTTTTTTAAAAACAAAATCGACGTACTAGAGGATTTTTTCGAAAACTTCTCAATTTCAATAATAATGAATTTATTCGTTACTTTTCGAAAGCACTGTATATATCTAGTATAATGGCTTTCGAGATCATCTAATTTTATTCTGTTTATAATTAGACATAACTTCATAATATTTCTTGCAAAACAGGTTAATAATTGTTATGAATGAATGAATGTTGCTGCTTGAGACGAAAACAATAAAAGTCAACCTAATAATAAATCGTGAGACACTTCTATTAATAATTTCGTCATTTTTATTTATGAAAATTGTGATCATAAGTAAACACACCTAGGATGGGTGTGTTGTCACGTGACAACCCTTCCCTATATAAAAGCCGTTTCAGGAAAAAGGTGACAGCTCAATTAGTAACACATTGTCTATATTGCTTTATTTTCTGTTTTTATAATAATATACCTACAGGATGTGGTATGAGTAGAATTTGTGATAACAGTATAGAGAATCAACTTAAAAATTTCTGTATATACTCGCGACAAGAATTCAAACGACTTACGTCATACGAATAAATGAATAATTCGTTATATTTTCATCAAAATATTTAAGGAACTGCAACTGATAGTAATACAATTATATACTACACTAAAAGTTTTCATTATACAGGGTGTCCCAAAATAGAAGGCCATACCATTAACCACATATTCTTTGGACAAAAATAATGCGACTCTCCTTATGCCATTTTTAATTTGGACGTCCCTGTTTCAATATACAGGGTGTTAAAGTTACATTTTAAAAAACTTTTAACTTTTTGTTAATAATCCCATTGTTTTGTAAGATACACACTTGAAATTTTGCACGTACTTTTATCTTATTGCGGCATACTTATCATGTAATTTTGGTGAAAAAAATTGAAGGGCGAATGGAGGTAACTGAGGGATGCAGTACCCTTTATCCCCTCCAATTATTTATAAGTACGCCTATGCAGCTTTTTCTTGAAATATCAAACGTACAATTTTCTTCTGATCATTTTATCTCTTTTGTAATTTTTTGTTTAAATGCCTCGTTTTGGAGAAAAATGGCAATTTGTAGTACCCATAAATCTATCATTCACTACCATTTTCAAGTGAAACTGAAATTTTGTGGATACACCTGTTATTACAACACTTTGGCAACTTAGCAAATCGTAATACTTACTGAATGAATATTTGCTAATTAAAATAAAAAGATAATATCTTTCAAAATATAAGGTTTTCGCTACTTAAAAGGGCACGTACATTTGTCAATGAGAAGGGTGGGCAAGTAGAACATTTGTTAAATTAGTAGTAATTAATAAATTATTTTATTTAATGTTATTTAGGTAAAAAGTCATTATGTTGATCGTTCATTATTACTAGACTATTATTTTTTGGTTGATAAGAGAAGTGTATTATAGATTTTGATGCCATATTAGTTTTTCAATTCATAAGTATTCCTCATTTTATAAAATTTAAAATTATCCATTCTGTTTTAATTAGCAATTCATTCAGTAAATATTACGGTTTGCTAAGTTGCCAAGGTATTGTAATAATAGGTATATCCACAAAATTTCAGTTTCACTTGAAAATGATAGTGAATGATAGATTTATGGGCACTACAAATTGCCGTTTTTCTTCAAAACAGAGCATTTAAGCAAAATATTACAAAAGAGATAAAATGATCACAAGAAAATTTTACGTTTGATATTTCAAGAAAAATCTGCATAGGCGTACTTAGAAATAATTGGAGGAGATAAAGGGTACTGCATCCCTCAGTTTCCTCAATTCACCCTTCGATTTTTTTCACCAAAATTACATAAGTATGCGGGAATAAGATAAAAGTACGTGCAAAATTTCAAGTGTGTATCTTGCAAAACAATGGGATTATTAACAAAAATAGTTTTTTAAAATGTAACTTTAACACCCTGTATATTGAAACAGGGACGCCCAAAAAAATGGCATAAGGAAACTCGCATTATTTTTGTCCAAAGAATATGTGGTTAATGGTATGGCCTTCTATTTTGGGACACCCTGTATATTGCAGTAAATTGCAGAAAATGATTGTTTTTAACGCGACCAAATATCGTAAATTACGTTGACAATAAAAACAAATGTGTGACGTGAGCCGTCTGAATTCTTGACGCGAGTATATATGCTTTTTAGACAAGGAATTTAAAAAATTATGCATATTTCATCTAAATAAGTTTATGAAATTTCTTACTGCATTTGATATGCGAGTATACTTATGCAGGTATTTGTGACATTTATATTACAACATTTTTTAACCTCCGAATTTAGCCTTACAACGCAATATAACACCAACTTTTGCAATAAATATAATAAGTATGCATGCATGGTACCGTTCCGTTTTCAGTGAGCAACTATGACGGTTTTGGAAGTAAATTTAGATATTTAAATTTTTTTCTAACTTTAAATACTGTGCAGCTTTTAATAATATTCCAACATAGTAGATTTCCCACTACCCATTTAAATGGCAAACTTCTTACCTGTACTATGATGAAAATTGTCAATCCAAAAGTTAAAGCTATGAGAACGTGATCCGTCTGTCCCATTGCAGAGGCACACCCGAAGAAATTTAAAAGGAAATTTCCTAAATATTCCGCCAATAGGGCTTTCCATATGGCACCCTTCTTGTCTTTAAGGTCGCTGATGCCGAGCTTTTCACGGAAGGTACCCATCTTTTATATCTGTAATGAAAATGTACCTATTCAGGATGATTCACAACTTATCTAAAAAAAAATTGGGGACACATGCGTCATGAAATATGCAGTCAATATCATAAAAATATTTTTTTGTAAAATCGTTAGTTTCCGGGAAAAGAATTATTGTAGTATTTTCAACCTTTACATCGCTGGGTTATTGTGGCCTTCACGCGATATCTGTTTCCCCAGCGATTCCGATTCGATGTTAGTATTACCGGTTTTGCGATAGTGTTAGATTATGCATGCGAAAATTGTGGATTAAGACGTCAAAAAGAAGATATACACATGTGTTATCAATCATTACATTTGAAATGTGTAAAATACATAGCATAGAAATTATAGCGAAAGTAAGATTTAAAATTTTAACTCTAGACATGTAAATTACTAGCGCATAACGAAGGCTCAAGGTAATCTTGCATTTAGTGGTATTTGCCATTAACTAAGATAATTAGTTTCTAAGAAATGATGCATTTTTATTATAAGCAATTGGTGACAAACATCTACTTATTTATAAAACAATGAGCGAGCTATCTATAATTAGGGATCAAGAAAGGAATTATTCTCAATAATTTTGAATCTGCATTGTATATGGGTGTTTCCTAATTGCGTGTAGACAATCCAAGGGCTACGATTAAAATTAAGGTAGTTTTGTTAAATAAGCATAGGGTTTCAAAGCCGTTATTGCCAAGTTATGGGGCTTCCAAAGCTGATAAAAAAAGTCAATTTAAAATCCATAACTTCTAAACCCCTTGAGATATTTTTGACAAATTTGGCATAATTTTTTAGTATGTTGGTAGGTATAAAATTTGCAGCTTACGTAAAGTACCAGTGGTGTTATGGATAGTATCATGACTTTGAGCTTTGGAAAGCTACGATCTGCAGACCCTAAGGTTATTTAACAAAACTACCTTAATTTTAACCACAGAATACGGTTCTAGATTTTCTGCACGCAATTATGTAACATCCTGTACAATAGATTTCATTCATAATATAAAATCTAGTGATAAAAAAGTTACATACTATCAAACTAGGAGCAGATATTTTATAATGAATTATAGTCCATTTAATAGTTATTGAGTTGAATGACCTAAACTAAATAATCAACAATAATTGGTCATATCGTACGGAAATTTTTCATTAATTACAAAATCTGTTAATTGTATTTTAAGTATCGTAATAATATTTCATGTTCAGTTTTCTACAAATACATTTCAGAAATAAAAATGCAGCTACAATAAAATACAAAACCTACGAAACTACACATCGAGGTATGATTAAGACTAAGCAAAAGTTATTTTAACGTAATTTGTTTTATATCAGTATTAATGAGGTAAACAATAAAAGTTTTCCTAAAAATCTAACCCAATTTACCTTAGTCCAAAATTTGATAGTAGTTGAAGAAAGTGTGAAGGAAGACAATGGGTTTATGTTTATGTTCACACTGAAAGAAATCCACCAAGTGAGGGGCTTTGCTAAGATATTTTAGCTACAGTAGGTAAAATTTTTGCACCCACAGCAACAAATTAATGCTGTCACAAGTACCTTTTTTGCTGAAACGTCTTTGCTACCACAACAAAAAAAGTCTTGTGGCTATAGGATAGCTCAGTTGGACCTTTATTTTAGTCGGCGGTCTATCTGTTCCAAGTGAGTTGCTTTGCTCGGGTAAGTCAGTTTACTTTTTTAGAGTTCATCCAGTTGGGGTTAGTCAGTCCTTATTTTAGTTAGTAGTTAGGGTATGTGAGCCCTCACTTAATAATTACCAGAATAAACCGGAATTCGATTCACTGCGCATGCCTGATTGCACGCGCCGCATGTTGCGCATGCAGTTGTGTTTCGCCCTCCTTCCTAACTTTAGAGTTATGTAAGGGTTATGGACGTTTTGTGCTCGTACACAACAATTTGTTAACTATGAAACTTCCTGTGATTTTTGTGCAATGGGTTAGTATTTTTGTTGTTTTATTATAAACATAGAAGTATATTTTAGACAGGGCGGTACTAAAATAAATTTGAAAATGGTTAGCTAGGAATAAATTGCCAATAATTGTTGCTAGTCTGTAACATTTCAACTTTGTATTTGCAAATTTTCCTGTGATTTTTAGTGCAATTTTCTCGTCGACAATTCAAGTCTTTCGTTTATTTTTCTGTTAATTTGGTTATCATCTTGCAGATTGTATTTGAAAATGCTCCATTGAAGACATATATTATTATATACTTAAATAGCGAATCTGCTACTTCTTTTATAATTATACACCTACTATCCGTCTGTATTATTCTGTTGAGTTTTATAGTTTTAGTAGAAACTTTTATGAAAATAAACAGAAATTGTGCTTTATATTTTAAGGTATTTTATTTTCTCATCCAGCACATTACAATATTATAATAACATCTCAAAATAAAAGGCAAACGCAATAAATTTACTTCACGATACCTACACCTGGTTAACTTGCCCACATTTTGATTAATTTATATACAACTGTAAAGCTGCTGATTTACATTGCGCATTTTTGTATTTGATGCTACCAATTCTACTCTATTTTTAATGACGTTTTGACTTTAAAGACAATATTTACTTTTTTAAGCTATGGATCCGATGTGGCTTAATTTTTGGTCAAAATAAGTTGGACATGTCCATTGATATTATTCTCATTAGTTTGACAATTCATTTACAAAAATATATTTTCAACACTAGTGGCAGGACATGAAGTTTTTATAAGGACTTTGTTGCTTAAAATCACTCATAGAACAACTGTAATTTTTCATCATTAGCTATACATTATTTTAATAGCATGTTATACAGGGTAACTAAGTTTTGACAACAGCATTCCATCTACAAAGTGCTCTAAAACATACTGTTAGTGAGCTAAGCCTAAATTTTCCTATGTATAGGTAAATTTATGTCATAAGACAGTAGTGGTCAGTTAACTTATACTAATACTAATAATATCTAATGATGTATAATGACAAACATTTTGCGTAGGAAAAAGGGTTTATGGTAAAAAAAAGAATGACGTATTGCAGTATTTACATTTGTCGATATTGTATATTGTGTACGTAGGTACTTTATTTGGAAGTTCAAAAAATTGATTAACATGCAATTGGTAATTTAATGCATTGTATTTCGCTCAAGGCGCATTTCATTATTTTTTTTAATGCACTTTTATCTTGCTGAATTCTATTTTGGTTCTCAAAGCTATCGTGATAAAAACCGAATCACCCTGTATATGCCTTGCTATTGTAACAAAATACCCACCTGTGACAGAAAAAAGTTTCCTGTGATAAGTAAGTACTTTGTAGAAAATGAGTTCTTTCTTTTACCTGGACAAAGGACTCGCACTTAAGGCTGGGTGTCACTGGGACATTTTAGTGGAGTCAACTTGTGAATACCAATACAATTATCCTACAATGTCCGGGTGTGATCAATAAGTTACCGTAACTTATTCATCACACCCCGACATTTCAGGTCAATTTACTGGTATCCACAAGTTGACTCCACTAAAATGTGCCAATGACACCCAGCCTTTACAGTTGTCTGAGCTGGTTTACTTAGGGCAACAAAGCTGTTCACTTGATGTTAATGAGTTGACTCACTTGGGGTTAATCAGTTGACTCACTTGGGGTTAATGAGTTGACTCGCTTGGGGTAGCAAAACTGTCTACATACTGCAAGTGAGTTCTTTCCAGCAGTTTTTCTTGTGGTAAGAAGGCAACTCACTTGGCGCCTATTTAATGCAGATATTTTGCTACGGTTAATGGATTTTTACTAACCGTAGCAAAGTAATTCTCTCAGTGCATGCAATAAAACCATAAAATTCAAATACTAAGAAACGGTTGTTCAAAACTACATAGATCAAGTATATACAGGGTGTCCTGCAAGTCGTTACAATAATCTTAGGAGGTGATAGAATACTTGATTTTGAGTCGATTGACCATACCTATGTATATACAAAGTGTTACATAATTTTCTCGTTGAAAAATTGTTTACAGTTACTATTTTCGATGATAATTACTTCCAGAAACAATTTTACACCCTAAATATCCATAACTTTATTAAAACTTGAAATATTTTTCATATTTATAATTATTTTTGATGGTAAGTAATTTTAATTCATTAGTAAAAACGTCCAGATTTTTGCTGTAAAAAAAAACGGCTCGTACATGCACTAAACATGAAAATAACAAAACAAGTGATATAGTCATTTAAAGTTGAAGGTAAGAACAGTAGATTCTGTATCAGATTTTTATCTGGCAGTCAACACGCTCATTCCATAGCCTGAATATTGGGATTTTTTAAAATGTCAAAACTTCAAGCAAAGTTTTCATCTATAAAAGTGGGCTACTCAGGTCAACTTGTGGCTGAATTTTGTCTATGATATGTATACTTAATTCTCGCGGACCATGAATTTTTAACTCTCAACAGTTAAGACGCTAGAGTCGATTTAAATTCACGAAAAATGACTAAAAAACACTCATTTACACGCTGCTATTATGCAAAGGGATCCTCCGAGCCAATTATCTTCATTTACACTGAAACTATTATCTTTCCCACTCTGAATTCCGTCTTGATCATTCAAATATCTTCACACAGAAAAATTTGACAGCAAAAATTAATAAAGCTTAAAAATAGCAATTTTTAAGAGTCTTTATTTAAATAGGTGAAAACAAGCGCCTGTAAAAATCAAACTCGTGTAAATTTTGTTGTTTGGGACCCTAGAGTTACACCAAAATCTAAAATGGGTCGGCAACAATTTTTATTATTTTCAGACGATTTCAAATGGAATGATCCTACTATAATGAAGTTATTGAGAAAAAACTAAAATAAAATTATAACTTCCAACATCTTATATTTCGGCTGACTAATACCGGGTGTTCCCTCTAAGACTTTCAGTGCGAATATCTCAGAAACCAGCATAGTCAGTGTGACGAAATTTGGTATACAGACACTAGATGGCGCGTAGAATCTGATGATGAAATCAATTCTTATACAGGGTGTTCCATTTTCCAAGAAATCGATTTAATTTTGATTTTTGGTTGTTAGCCATGCTAAAACTTATGTTTAAATTGAAATATACTTAATTATGAACACATTCTGATAAATAAACATTCAAAAATTTCAAAATTTAACATAAAAAATGCCTCCAAAAAGTACCCAAATTTCATTGTTTTGTCATGTAAAACGTGCATAGCCTTGAGCCAGACTTACACAGAAGAAACTAACATCGCTAAACGTCAAAACTATGAATTGTCATTGAATTGTCTAATATTAATGACATAAAGTATTTTATTTTACAGAAATAACGCTAAATAATGTATTTAATGCAATTTACGTATGCACAATGGTGTTATTGAGACTTGTCGATAAAAATTTAGACTTAAGTTGAACCTTTTGGAGCATTGGGGTTGCCTTGTCGGTGCAGTCTACCGCTACAGCTAGGGTTACAGTGTGAATATTATAAAATATCTGTGGATATTTTTAAATTGTCCCATTATAATGTAATAAAACTTCAGTAAATTGTTGATATCTTGATACAGTGTACATAATAATTAGGTACCCGTATTTTTTATCACAAAATAATTTACAAAATTGTGTAAGTACCTAAAGAATATCTCTCTTTTCCAACTGCTGTAATTATTGATTACTTATTTAGCAACAACTAAATTCGAACAAAACGATTCCTAAAACTTTTTTTATTATAATGTGAACGTGTTTGTCGTTGAAAGTCAGATTGGAACCTACCCCAGCACCACAAAAGAAATGTTACGAACTTACGAAAGCATAACCTAGAAATTATTGAGATTACTTCTGCTGGTGTCCGCATATTTCAGCAGTTCAGCCCTTTACTTATGTTCCTGATGAATAAAATATGTTTAAGAAGAACTCTACATCTGTAAAATAGTAAACAATGAACTGCAATGTTTGTATTTCATATGATACAGAACTAAAATAAAGCAACTGGTTTTTGCTAGGAAGAATCACCTGCAGACGTACTACACCCAGTAGGTACCTATTAAATAGTCATTTAAAGCTAGATAATAATTTGTAATTGTTGTTTTTATCTTTCAGTTATGTGTGAGTACCTAGTGCCAGACTGCCACCAGAAAGAATAAGCGAAAAATATTAGACATTTTATTGGAAATAATGGAATGATGGATAAGAATTAATATTATAAGAAGTCTCTAACTCACTTTGAAAAGTATTCTATAAGACATTAAATTCAGTTGTCTGTCGTGGGTTTTAAAATTTCTAAACGAATAAATTTAAGAAAAATAAACTAATTTCATAATTCTATGTACAGTATGAAAACATCTCGTTAGAATATCTTAAAAATGTTGAAAGCTAACTGTTGTTACGATATACACAACATAATGTAATAAGGTTGGTATCGAACAATGAAATGGCAAGATTTGTTTGTAATCGTACATGCATGACCATCCCTCAGATTGAACGTTGCTCTGTAATAGAAATTAGAATACAAAATAACTGTTTAATATCAAACCAGATGTAATAATGTAGATACTTAATGTAATTTTATTTTATTGTTAATAAATAAATTAAAGTCTGTATTTGTTGTTTTTATTCTACACAAATTATTAAACAAATGTTTAAGAAATAATGAATACTTAAAGATGAAGGGTCAAGTTAATCAATTTAGTCACTAATAAAAAAATAAACCACTATGTAGGCAGGTAGGATTATTTTTAATTGAAATTATGCTGGTAGATATAATAAAATATTAAAAATCACTCGGTAACATTTTTGAATATTTTGTCCTTGTAGAATACTGTTCGCAATGAATCATACTTACCTTATTTAAGAACTGAATTTTAATTCTTCAGTGAAATTTATGTTTTAGACATGTTAATTTTGTTATAAAATTATTAAACACAAGTGGTATTTGCTGTAGTGTATAATAATACTAACAATTTAATAAACTTTAATTTCCGTTATACTTGCATTATTTACATTTTTATTTAGTTCACTAGTTAACTTACATTCCATGCACTTTAATTTTATTAAATAATTAAACCAAGTACAGAAAGTTAGGTATGTTCTTATTTATGGCAAAACGTAAAGTCTAATGTTTTCTAGCAAAATTTTCCTCGTCTCTCTCATCTATCTGTCGTACGAATAGAAACTAATCTTGGCATCTGGCTTCTTCAGTATCTTATCAAATCTTTAAACCAATGAATAACGTAACTGTGTATGTCAACCTGTTTTCATAAGAGTACTTTGTTTTCCTGGTTCCTATCTATTGAAGATATGCTGGTGAGACATAACATTTTGTGGATATTTTTACGTTTGTTCTTTCTGTTCTACAAATATTGGAAAATACCTTCTCATCCCTGCTCTTGAAAGTAAGCCAGAAATTTCCCAATAACTTCTCCATCTGAAAGCGATTAAGTAAAAATAATTCTCGTATATGGTAAATGGGCAGTTTCTTATAAATATAACCCTACAGTTCAAAAGGTCAAAAGCAATATGCAAGTTGCAATTACCTACAACATTGACATTCTTGCTTTGTACTTACCTCTTAGAGTTTTCCTTAGGCAAGCTACCATTAATCGTTGGGTTGTACTTAAAGACCTTATGATATCATCTTTTATTGTATTAATGTACTTAATTTGTGTAGGAATAGGTCTCCAAATTCTACTCAGATTTGATAAATGTGGAATCGTTTTTGAAGCAGGTGAATTTTTATTTATGCTACTGGAACTGAAGTATTCACTCAAGGAACCCATTAAATCATTATTTATGATTGTTTCTAGAGTTTAAAGCCTTTCTACCACTTGTTGCCGGCACGTTATTATTATTTTTAATTCTAGGTTAAGCAACCACAAGTTTAGATTCATACATACAGAGCTCGCAGCGCGCTTGCGCGCTTCAAGTCGAACCAAGGAAGAGGCTGTTCATAAATTCAGCAAGGCAAGGTTGCTCAAACTTCCATTTTCTTTTAATAAAACTGTACCATTATTGCAAATACGTACACACATTCAATGTAGGTACCTCGTGGTATTACGTATTTATAATAAAATTTCTACAAAAATACTCAAACTTGCTTTGACAGTTTCTGTCACTTCACGTTTTGACGTCTATCCATGCGGTAGTCTGTGGCGGTAGTTGCGTGTGTGTAAATTGGACTCATGGCTATTCTCATTTGGCATGACAAAACAATGAAATTTGAGGACTTTTCATAGGAGTTTTTTTATGACAAGATACAAATTTTTCGTGACTTTTTTTATCAGAACGTGTTCATAATTAAAGATATTTCAATTTAAATACAAATTTTGCTGAGGTTTGCTACCAAAAAGTCGAAATTAAATCCATTTTCTGCAAAACCGAACACCCTGTATAAAAACTAATGCCATCATCGAATTCTACGCGCCATCTAGTGTCTGTATACCAAATTTCGTAACACTGGCTATGATGGTTTCTGAGATATTCGCACTGAAAGTCTTAGAGGAACACCCGGTATATGTGATAGCATTTATTCCCAACATGTTACATGCTTCCTGTATATTTGCCATATACTGATTATTCGTACCATGTTCCAATAAATAATGATCACGCTTCTGACAATTGATAATTCTCAAAGATCACTTACCTCTCAATTAGTCTCAATTTTAGATGGAATGTAACTCACGTTGATTGATGTAACCAAAAAACATGTGCATTGTAGAATTAACAACAACTTATACTTTGTTGCTATTCAGTGCGCATCAACAAAGTAATAATATATGCATCCAAATCTGGACAAATACACTTGTCCTATTATCCAAACTTGGCGAAAAAATCTTGTACAACATTCCTTTCGCGTCTACTGTGCTCATTCTTTGTGACAATTCGAAAGATCATTAAGTTATTCCTCTTGCACCGTTTTAAATCTCTATTATTCGGAATATTTGTTAATAATAATGGAAGTGGGTCGGTGTTAATTACATCTAGTAATGCAAATGAGTTACTTATAATCTATTACGATAAAAAATACAGTACATGGCAATTAAATTCATTTTAATCTAATGAAGCAAAGTAAACACATCTTATTTATCTGTGATATTGTTAAAATATTTACACGTCGACAATTAATAGATATTTGTTCACACACGAGTAGTCTGGTATCGATTTGGCGCAAAGGTATACAATACAGAAACTACTAGTGAGATAAATTCAGTTATTTGGTAACTGCAAGTATCGTAAAATATGCTGAGAAAGGTAAATTAGTGATATGAGAGGCTTTTCAGAGAACCTACATCAGTTCTTGAGACATCAGCAGTTTTTGATAAGACAAGAATAATATTAACACAAATTGTAGAAACTGTAAAAGTTGTTGTTGTTGCAACTGTGCTCAAAGAGCTGTCAAACTGTTCTGAAATTAATGAATTTATTCCTTAAGTAGTTTCCGTACTGTATACAGGGTGTCTCATAATTAGCTGCCAACCCTAAACAGACCGATTCTATGATCAAAAGTAAGTAAAAAAGTTTATATGAACATGGGTCCGGAAATGCTTCCTAAGGGGACAGGGACCCATTGAAGAGGGAGGAATGGAAATCATTTTTTTGCAATATATCTCAATCGCGTTGTGATAAATGAATGAAATTTGGTATACGCAGCTAAATTTTGATGAACAATTTGATGGACTAATCCATTTATTTCCACAAGGTCCATTGGGGTAGGTACGGGCGGGCCTTGGTATTTTGCGTGTGTAACTTTTTTGCAGCTTAGTGTATCCATCTGACTATCGAAACGATCGATTCTCTAACTGTTTTATTTGAAAAAGGTATACTGTGCTGAAATCGGTAGGAGTAGCCATTTTTGAAATAATCCCATTTGAAATTCTCAGTGCACCGAGTAAAAACTGTCTTGGTTTCAGGAAAAGTGCCTTTTCTGCTGAAATTACAGCAAAATATTATTTGAAAAAGTTGTTCATAATGGTAAATTATGGAGACGTGTAAAATTTCGAGAAGATCGGCGAGGTTTGATGGAACCATTTTTCAACAAAGTAGGTACACAGATTTTGCAATGAAATCAAACAACAGCAACCATTTAAGTCAAATGTCATTCATCACTTTTACAATTGACATTTGTCAATCAAACCGAAAGTCATTCAAAAGTTACCTGCAACTTTTACAACAACAAATGCACTAGTAGTTTTTTCACTTATTAATTTTTTAAACAATTATTGCGGTGTCAAATAGTTTGACATTTCTGTCAACTAACAATGAGTCGATTCTGTGAGTCTACGACAAACGAAATTAGTCAAATTGTTAATACCTGCTAATACAGTTGCGACTCAATCATCAATCTGGCAACAATATTGTACTTTTTGCGGTGCGAAAGGGTATACATTTGAGCCAGATACTTCCATCGAGAAATTGAATGTAATATTGCAAGATTGGGCTTTTAATAAGCCAAAATGTGACGGAAAAGACTACACCATCGCTAAAATGCTACAAAGTAAATATTATAAAGAATTCAATATTGTATTTAACCCTTTCACCGACAGTTTAATTCATCACAAGCTGCACGTAATGTTAAACGTAAAATCCTACAGGCACAACCCGAAAAGAGAAAATCCAGTGCATCAACTCTTAATAAATGTGAAATATTTGTAATGGCCATATAAAGGCATATGACGAAAATTAACCGCGGAAGGACTTCAAAAGAAATTATATCACATCATTTTGACGTTTGGATTAGCTTGACGCGGAGAATAAGCCACTTATGCATTTATTTCGTATATGAAATTGAAAATACTGTCAAAGAAACTGGATGTATCGCATATAGTCCACTATTTTCGAAAACGAGACAAGGCGGTGAAAATAAATTTTGTGGCAGCAAATGGATTACGTCTAATATTTTAGAGGAAGATATTTGCCCGGTGCGCTTATTTAAAAAGTTGATGGACATAATATTTTTTACACCAAATCCCTTTTGGAGGAAGAAACATTCAGAAGGTTGGTATAAAATTGTGCCGTTTGGAATTAATGACATTTCCAAATGTACTAAATGCTCAGCACAACGCATTGGTATAGATGCCAAACGTCTCAAAATTCCAAATCACTCAAATCGAGCGGCAACAGTTACCGAATTAAGTAAAAGCGGAATTGAAGAACAAGCTCTAATAAAAATAACAGGACACAGCAATTCATCATCAATAAAACCATACGGACAAGTTGACAAAGAGTATCATTCGTGCATTATTCAATCGATACGTTTGAAAAAAAGAACAAACTTCAACATCTGCTACCGAAACAATTAGCTGTGGCACCTTTTAATAACTGCGTGTTTAATCATTGTACGCTCAAATAAAAATGTATTTATTTTTAGTGTTTCATAAATAAAGTTTGCATTGATATTGTTACGGAAGTTCACCTACCTTTTTAATTTGTTGATTATGTTCCTGTTTACGTTAGAATTTATAATTGAAGCTCACCTACCTCTTTAGTTTGTAAATTACGGTTCTGTTTATGTCAGAATTTATAATTTTTGCGTTGCCTTTATTTTGACGTTTTCTGGAACATTCTCGGTCACATTCTATTTGATTCTCGAGACCGCCGAAAACTTCTAGAACCCTAAAAACCTATATAAGCGAATCATTTTCGCCGCGGGAGTCAGTTGGTATTGCGCAGCCAAACGCGATTGACAAACGTCAAAGTAAAGCGTTGACAGTTGCGAAATTTGTTCGAAGGATATTTCTTGTATAATCAAGAGTGGCAATAAAGTTTGTTTGTCTACGTTTCTACGATAACCTAATTTAGAGGTTACAATATGTTTCTAAATTTATTATTCATTAAATTGTCCTGCCGAATTACACTCGTTATTTGTACTGTACCGGGTGAATGTGTGTTGTTTAAATTCTAAACTGTTTCCTTTATCAATTTGACTGCCAGGTTTTCTCGTCTAATTGCTAAGCAGCAGTTTCTCTTTAAACAACCCAAATTCACTCGATAAAATACAAACCTCATTTGCAAAAGTAAAAACTATGTCGCTGAGTGTGGTAGTACAAATAACATGGTAATTGAAATGTACTTCTTTATGCCCTCATCAACTGTATTCACTGTTAAATTGCAAGCTTGTGCTTGGCAGTAATCACGCAATTATTCGTTCTTGTCTGTTAGATTGCACGTCAGGGATCCTACTGCTTAAAGGTCGCTTTATATTGCTGAAGATTTACCATATTACTACATCAGAAAGTATTTTTAAACCATATTGATATTATTTCCTTCAAATCAATTAATTTAACTGGAACGGTGTCAGAACACCAATTAAAAATAAATTATACAACATTTTATTTGTTGTAAAACTACAATAAAAGATGTAATTACGTATAATTATGCGTCGGTCCGTGACTTTACTATAATGTACGTTCTGTTGGGAGGATATATTACAGCAGGTACGTGGTGTGTGTAAAAACAAATCTCAAAAAACTATTATGTAGTAAGTAGCTTGCGTGCACGCTGCAATATATTGCTTCAAGTGCGAGTGCATTGCTTTTAAACGTGACGGACAACACCGCATTCATAATTTTGACAAAAAGAAAGTTAAGAAAATAAGAGTAAAAAGTTAGCGAAAGGGTTGAAGGAATTCCAAAATTTATAGCCTAAAAGCGTTGTATTAGGTGAGCATATTGTAACCACTAAATTAGGTTAGCGTGGAAACACGTTACGTAGACAAACAAACTTTATTGTCACTCTTGATGACAAGAAATATCTTTCAAACAAATTTCTCAACTGTCAATGCTTTACTTTGACGTTTGTCAATCGCCTTCGACTGCTCAATATAAACTGACTCCAGCGGCGAAAATGATCCGCTTATATAGGTTTTTAGGGTTCTAGAAGTTTTCGGCGGTCCCGAAAATCAAATAGAACGTGGCCGAGAATGTTCAGAAAACGTTAAAATAAAGGCATAATAAAAATTATAAATTCTAACAAACACAAACGTAATTTACAAACTAACGAGGTAGGTGAGCTTCACTTATAAATTCTTACGTAAACAGGAACATAATTAACAAACTAAAAATGTAGGTGAGCTTCCGTAACAATATATTTTTACTTCATTCCGTATAACTTATTGGAGGAAGATAACGCCTGCATCCCGCTGCTGCTGGTGATATGCGTTTTTGGAATGAAAGTGGTAGTTCTCTCTCCCCGAGAATTTTCTTTGCTGTCGGCTGCTTATGTTGTATGGAATTTGCACACAGCACTTGAACGGCAACCTCCGTGTCTTGAGCATCGATATATTATTGTCTTCTGCATCTGCAAGGTTGCAGCACATCGTTTAAAGCAGTGCCCAGCATACTCAGTAACATTGGGAACTTCGGCAATCTGTTTAGGAATTGAACCTATATGTTATTTATACCCACTGCTTGTATAGTACATTCTGAATTCCTGTACGTGATAAAAAATCGGTTGGATGATCAATGGTGGATGGACGTAGACTTGCATATTTTTCGGAAAATTTCCAAAAAATTTATTCCTGCTATATCTCCCTCTGGTATTGTAAATAATCTAGGAACATTAGTTTTGGTATTGAATAGTAACTTTAATAAATGACTTAGCATATCCAATGTTCTCTGTACGTAAATGAGTTCATTCTTCTCTCCTACAGGTTCCAAATATACCAACAATCAAGACAACTTTTTGGAATAAGTACTTTTCATCATCAGCTTTTTTGATATAACTTTCGACTTCTGGATTTTCTGGGTCTATAACCACTTGATTTTCTTTTGAGGAAAGCAGTGACATTGGTATATTTACTAATATCCATATTTTTATTTAAAAAAAATTGTAGTTCGCAGCATGGAATAATTATCCCATAATGTACAGAGTGCACATTTTAAAGATAACTGGATCAAGTACGCTAGAATAACTTTCTCTGAAATATTACGTACCTTTTATTTCGTCACAACAAATATCAAATTTTCCATAAGTTTTTTGGTACAATTTCTTCGATTTCTGAGGAATCAATGTACATAAAGCAGCTTCCGCCTCATTTTCTACTTCACAAATTTTTAATATCACTAGAATTGGTATCTATATATATAAATTAACATATAATTTAAAATGATGTCAAAGAAAATACAATAATTATGACTTCATTGATACGAACTGCAGGATTTCTTTTTCGAATTATCTTTACAATAAACTAAGAATAGCCGTAATTTAAATTCCAAACTTTACTGACTATTGTACTATTTTCTTGTTATAAATATCGCTAAACATTTTTATTGAATTCGGAGAGTATAAAAATATTCATAGCATGCCTTGGATCGCCATCTTAAACGCCGCGGTAGAGTCAGAGGAAGCAGTTTTCGATGTCATTTAAAGTTAAACAAATTTTTTTAACTATCTTGAAGAATAAAGTTTCTGCGGATTTGTGCACAAATAAAAGTATACCCTGTATGTGTCACATTTTTAAGCATATATTGTCGTGTTACTTTCTTTTTAAATCATTATCTAATCTAACATTTATTCATCTTAGATTGGCCTGACTCACACCCCGGAAACAGATATGGGTCATTTAATCCTTCTCCGGTTTTTGTGTGAATTAGGCAGAGAATGAACAACTACGCGTCAAAGCACTGGCGTGGTGAATTCTTTTGAGGTCGCATTCCACTTGCACGTTTTAGGTTTCTTGAACCCGTAAAATATCTGTACAGTGTTTATCGTTGAGGTGAACTGAAAAAAAAACGGGAAAATCTTGGAAGTTGCGGTTTGTCGTAATAACGACGACTTAAAATGATGCGGAATATGAAAAAGATATATTTACGCTATTTCTGTGGCCCTGAAAATATCCTTTATACTAACAACCTTCATTAGTATCGTTAGTAATTACGTTAGGTATTAGAATTGTTTTTAAATAGTTGGAGGTATTAATCACCTGGTCACGAAAGGGTATGGAAAATACGTTCATAGAGTAATTTCAGTAATCTGTTTTAACCCTACCTTTGCGATTTTCTGTTACATTGTATAGCCTAGAAAAGTAGAACTACCTATTACTGTAAGCTAAACGACCCAGGCATGCTTTGCACATGACGTCCTTTTAGAAGTGATATTTACAATATAAACAACGTCAAAAGTCTTGGACTCCCCCTCATTCTTTTTAAAGAAATCATTTTGTCAGAAAAACCAAATACATTTATAAAAGTATATTGTTTTCTGAATCTTTTTTTGTGTGAAAAGAATATGTTCGATAAACTGAGTACTTAGAAAATTAAAAACCAGGAAACGTGTGACATTTTTGACAAACTTTATTAAATCAAAAAGAAGTAACAAAGCAAGTTCTTTATTTGAGTAATAGTCGGTATGACCTCCACCACGTTCCAATGGCACAGGGGTCGGTAACCTTTTTCGGACGGCGGGCCATTTTCAAAATAAAATTTTTAATGCGGGCCGCACATTCAAATGTAACTTAAATAGTGCTTTTATATCATATACGGGTATAAATATTATTAAAAATAAATAATATTGGTGTTTTGGCGGGCCGCGCGTTGCCGCCCTGCAATAGCACATTGACCTGTGTGGGTATTGAGATAATAAAGCGGTTAACGATCTCTCGCGAAATATTGTTCCATTCTTCTTCTGCCGCCACGACTAACTCATCTGCAGTCTGAGGTGGAGGAATATGATGGAGTCGTCTGCGAATAGTAGGTGTCGAAATAACAGGGCAAAACGTACCTTGAAAGTGGGCCCTGAGAGCTGAAGATGTGCGGTGTCTACGGGCATATTGCACCAAATACCTACCCTCCCATTCATACTATTCGTACAACAGATGATCTAGGAATCCCAACATGTTCGATATCTGATGATTAGAATGTCCTGCACCCTGTAAAGCAGGTTGCTCAGGTAAACGCAGAAATTTCTCTTCCTGCCATTCAAAAATTCAAAGGAACACTTGGCCGAATGCACTGCCAAACTCACCAGATTTGTAAAAGCATTGGTAATAAAGTAAAGGTTCATGGCCTGCAGTTTCTTATTGTCTTTTTTGTTCCCTAAGTACATGCACTTTTTTACCACATTAATGGCCATTTCCACCGTTTGTTTTAAGCTCCGCTTACGCGTTAAGGAACCTTAAAAATACAATTTGCCTTCCACCGTTTACTAAACCCGACATAAAATGTCTTAAACCTTCTTAAATATAAGCCCTTGAAATTCTAGGCTTATCTCTTTTAACGATACTTAAAGGTTCTACATAACCTAATTCAATCATTTGGTTTTATTATTTCCACTAAAAAATAAACAAAAATAATGAACTATGATGAAAATGATATATTTAATAATGATTTAGATATATTAAAAATAATAGAGTATGGTTTTCCTCGAAAAGTGTACGAGAGAAGTTTCAAAACACAGCGCCGACGTAAAATAATATTTGAAGTCTATTAAAAAAAACCGCATATTTTTATCATTATCCGTTAAGGAGTTACTGAGCGAAAACTATGGGTTTGTTCCAACACAGCAAGAATCGATTCCGAACCGTCCAGAATTAGTCAGTCAGTTTAGTTGTTAATGTACTCTCGGCGAATGCGACGTAAGACGCTGTTGGTCAAACATTTCTCACGGTACTGAACAGTTCTCGACGGTTGTTGGAACAGATGTTATATATCGTTTGATAGAGCGCTCACCGTAAGCCTTAAGAAAAACCACTAGGTTTAATCGAATCATTTTATATAAAGGCGGTCCAGGAATTGACGTTGTGTGTACATTTAAATCTATTAGTAAACTAGAGCTTATTTTTCCACAATAATTGTTTATTAGTTAATAGGCATTCTTATACATATTTAAATTGGCCACGAAGAAAACAACGCCTTAATTTGTTTTCATTTAATTTAAAGACCGCCGTCAGAAAGATGCAGCATCCGAAATGGTGCCAATTGCTGAAGTGGAAAATTGTAGTGACAAGCTTCTAATGCGTACTGCGTTGTATTTATATTTTGTGTTTAAAAACAATGGGTAAATAACATCGGTACCGGAATGAAATAATTGGGTTCTCAGAAAAACATTCAGCTTGCTTTTGTACACGTTTGTTAGAAAATGTGAACTATTCAATTAATATTTGTAAGGTTTACGATAAAAAGATACGGCGCAGGATTTGTACACCTGACCAGGTGACCTCGAAAAGGTAATGGAAAAGGATCATGTTACCTCACTATTAAAGATCGAATGACGGAAATGCATTAGTACTGAGTATTTTACTTGGTAATGGTGGCATTGTAGGAAATAATGAAGAGTCATATTTTAGCTCAATTAAATATGTATACAGAGTGTCCCAGAAAAGGTCTGTACAAAGCGCTAGCACAAATTAATAGTACTGAAATATGAGAATCTAGCCCAATTTACCGTATTATAATTTTTTAAAAGTTTTTTTATAAATATTTATCATAATAATAGCATAATTTGCACGAAATTTGGTACTTTGAGGTTTTTTAGGATGAGAAATCGAAATTTGATTATAACTCAGCGCTTTGCTTGCATTTAAAGTTTCATAACTTTTTTATGTCTCGGTATATTCAATTTATAGTTAAAAATTGTTATTCCTTGGCTTCTCTTGTCCAAAAAAAGGTATACCTTGTGTGTGCCACTTCAAGCAGCCAACAATGATAGGTATCTACCTATCGCCATTAGTTACATGTTTTGCTCATGGAAAAATGGAAATAATAATAATAAATCTTTATTCACATAGGCCTACAAAGGATGTGAAGCGTCAAAGGAACATGTGTTCACAGACACATACAACTAATAGTAAAACTTAATATAGGTGATTAAAATTTAAAATGTTACTTAAAATATAAAACAAATAAGACATTACATAATATATGTTAAAATTGTAGTTACATTTGGTATTATAAATAAACAAAAATAATGTTAAAAGAGGTTGTAACAAGTGGAGTTTATTAGCTAGTTATAAAGAACTCATTTAAGGTATAAAAACAATTAGAAGACAAAAACGAGTGCAGTGATTTTTTATATTTCATGTAGCTACTAATCTCTCTAATTTCCACGGGCAGACAATTATATACTCTACTGCAAAAGTGAAAAGCGCTTTTCTCTGAACCAGCTAGATTTATGTTATGCCTATAAATAGCATTGGCAGTGCGTATATTATGTTCGTGAATATCACAATTTCTTGAGAATTTATTAAAATTTCTTTTGATGTATAAAGCTGCCTCATAAATACACAAACAAGGGAACGTTAGTATGTTATTTTGTTTAAACATTGGCCTACATGACTCTAGCGGACCTAATGAAAATATAAGTCTAATTATTCTCTTCTGCAGAAGAAAAACTCTGACGGAATCCACAGCTTGACCCCAGAATATTGCTAAACACTTCAAATGCGAGTAAGCTAATGCATAATAAATACTTAATAAGTATTTGCGATTCATTATGTGACTAATATTTCTTAAAGCAAAATATGCAGTATTAAGTTTAGATATTACATGGTCTATGTGATTTGCCCATTTTAAACTTTCATCTATATGAAGACCTAAAAATTTTGTGCAGGAAATTTTTTCAAGATTTTTATTATTTAGGTTCAATCGAATATCCCTTATTTCACGTCTTTTCTTAAAAATGATGTATTTGGTTTTATCCGCGATTATAATAAATTTGTTAGAGTGACACCACTGCCAAAAAAGTGTTAGGATGTTATTAGCTTTTTCTTCAAGTTCGTTTAGTGTGATAGAGGAGACACTTATAGTTGTGTCATCTGCGTACATAACCAATCGAATATGGGGATCTGCAACATTGATGTCGAGGTCATTCGTAAACAATGTAAATAGTAGGGGTGCGAGAATACTACCTTGGGGTGGGTACACCAGAATTCAAAATCAAAATTTCTCATCTGTGTTCGCCCAATTTTACTGAATAAATAAACTTATTTAAAGGTTCTCTTATTCCTAGCGAGCTGATTTTTTTTAACAACAATCCCTTGTCTATGCAGTCAAATGCTCGGGTAAGATAAAAAAAATTACAACTATAAATTGTTTTTTATCTAAAGCTTCATACATATAGTTGGTTAGATCATAAGTTGCAGACGTTGTGGAACGTTTAGCTGTGAATCCATGTTGATTTTGTGACAGCAAATTATAGTTAATGAGAAAATTAGAAATTCGGTTAGATATAATTTTCTCGAATAATTTAGAAAAAGATGACAATAGTGCAATAGGGTATAGTTGTCAATGATATCCCTATCACCCTTCTTATGTAACGGTATGACTAATGCAAGTTTGAAATTCTCAGGAAATGTTCCTTTTTGTACACATAGATTATAAAAAATATAGGTTAAAGGAGAAAGTAAATAATTTGACAGATATTTTATTACCTTGATAGGAATTTGATCGAAACCAGAGCTAGACTTATTTCTCATAGTGTTAAGAGTATTTTGAATTTCTGCAGGTGTTATGTCATTAAAGAAAATGAAAGAAGGGTGAATATGGCCAATGGTACCTTCAATATCGTCATTGGAGTGATAAGTAGACATTAATAAATTTTCTGAAATTTTTGAGAAATATTGACAGAAGGCGTTACATATGTTTTGTTTACTATAGATATAGTGACCATCTTGCTTTAATTTACTAATATTTATAGTTTTTTTTAAACGTCCTATATTTATATTGACAGTATTCCAAACTTCTTTTGTGATATTTGTAGCATTGTCAATTCTATTATGATAATAAGTCTGTTTCTTAATTTTTAATTTATCGTAGTACATTTTCTTTTCATTTTTATATAACTCTTGTAACATAACATTGTTGCTATTTTTTGCAAGCCAGAACAAATTTTTGAGCATTCTACTTTCCTCCACAACGGAAGCATCCACCCATTTGTTATTATTACCAGTGAAATATTTTACATTATACCTTATTAAGGGACAAGCTTTATCCAAGTTATACACAAACAATTGTCAAAAAAATTCCATGCTTGATTTGGATGACATATTGAGGTTCAGGTTGATACATAACTGTAGAAAATATTTGTACCTTGTGATCTGAGATTCTTAGATCAAGATTTCGGCTTGTTGTGTTTTGAATATTGGTTACGATATAATCTACTGCAGATTTGGAATTATTGAAATCCCTTGTTGGCTTGATAAGCTATGTTATTATCTTTATTATTTGGTATTGTCAATTACGTCGTTATTATTTGTTGACATCGATTATCGTAACTTTCTAAGTTATCCGGCGACTGTTTCTATAAAAAGAGCAGGATTAAAGGATGGATTCCTTCCTATTTGACATAATTTGTAACACGCGAGCTCTTTATAGGGAGCGGTCGGAAGGTGCGCCTTCCTACCCATTTTCTAGGCATCGAAAGGGTCGTACGCTACGTCACGGTGAGGCTGAGGAATAATGAAGAAGAGACATGCAACGGTAACTTTAGCTCTGATTCGAATTGGATTAGCTTTTCAGTTGTTTACCTTGGGTTTGTTGTTTTGCCAACAAAGATATATACCTATATGGAGAGGTGACCGCTTTTTATTGCCATGCGATTGTTGCGAGTATGTTATTTTTGGTTGAAGTTGTAATTATATGGGAATGCCAGATAGTAATTTATAAGCGGAATAGGTTCTATGAAATTATAATGTGTTTGGTCGTGCCATGATGGGTAGAAGGGCTTAAGGCTACATACTAAATTTTTAGTTTCAAATAGCATCCGCATTCATTTATATGACCGTAATAAATCCATCAGGAAACAAGAAAAAAAAAATAACTGGAAAAAGTGACAAAAGAAGGCTCGTTTTAATACTGTTCCAAATTTTAATACCATGATAGCGACAGTGAGGTTTTATATTTCTCTTGGTGAACGAATCTACATGGACGCTGATAATCTGCGTCTTCAGGAATAGCAGGAAGGAGGAACATTAGAACTACTGCGGGAAAACATTTGGAAATATAGGACCATGATTTCAGGAATTTCATACAGATTACATTAGTAAGGACTAAAGTCAATTATTAATTATAATTATTGCATGTAAGCTTAAAAATTAGTTTGGGCAAGATTTGTGAACTGAGAAGACACGAAATGTTTATTTTAGGAATTATCCTTAAAGTGTTCTAATCAACATTAATCGACGCATTATCGTTTTTTATTAGATTCAATGTGCTAACTAGCTCTCTGTACTAAGTGTAAAGTAAACATGAAATAATTAACACCATAGGAATTAACAGCACTAAACAGCAAGTCGTGGGTATTGAATTTTAACGTATTTATTAAATTAGGCGATTGTGTCTCGGTAGCTGTGTGGAATTTTGATCATTTTAAACGACATTACTGTTATGTTATCACTTATAACTGCTCAAGAGTTAATTATTTTACTGGGTAAATTTGGGTTATTAAATGAGAAACTGTTGCCTAGGAATTAGACGAGAAAAACTATCAACTATTAAAAAAACAACACACCGAAATTGCCAAAGGAACAGTTTAGAATTTACGCGGTATCAATACAAACATCGAGTGTAATAATAGTTATTTATGCAACAAGGATAAAAAGTAAGTGTTTATTGCACGCGACGTGAAATTGCCCAACGAGGCCGTCAGACCGAGTAGGACAATATGTCAAGTGCAATAAGCACTTTTTGTACGAGTTGCATACAATATTTTTTCTACGTTTATGCAAAAACCAAAAAATATTATTTATATGACACTAAGTCTAGGAAAATGTGACGTCGATTTGAACGTTTATGTTTGTCATGATGACAAAACGCTATAGTAGAATGACAGATGAATGCAATAAACATTTTATTGCACTAGTGCAATAAATAATCACTTTTTCCACTAAATATAGTTCAATAAAGTTTTGTTTTTTGCATGAACGTAGAAAAAGTTTGTTTGTAGTATCTCGCTTACTTATTTAGTGTCAAAAGGGCAGGATATCAGTTAACTCCTTCAATTGTGAATCCAAGTGAAGGTAGGAGACCTTCTGGTCAGAGATACTGAATCCTCGAACTTTACGTTGGCAATTTTGACCTAATAGGAAGGCAGAACTGCAGACGAATATAACCGCGTCGGGAAAATAGTGAAGAGCTGAATTGAGTAAGCCCGTTCGTGTGCAAATCACATAGTGAAGAGCTGAACTGAGTAGGTCCGTCCCGTCGCCTGTGTTTGGATTATTGTGTTTTGGATTACCACCAAATCTATCTCAGCTGCATCCTTAGGGAAACTTCCTGGAACCGGAATTACCTGGTGAGTACCAAAGTGCTAGTACTTGACTCCCTATCCCTTTCAAACGCATATTGACAGTGGTAGGTTAGAATTAGAATAATTTTAACAATAAGAAGGTTTATTAAAGAAGATAATTAAATTTACTGCTCTATTGCAAGGACGCATAGTCTACCGGAAACTGATAGTGAGCCGTGTTTAGCTGTTGTTTACGACCTACTTAACTTATCTGCATAAAGGAACTTGAGAATAATACAATGTCAAACCCGCAATCAAACGTAAGCACGAACCCAGCTGTTTCACAGCGAAAAGAATTAGACGCGCAAAAATTAAACTTTTTATGTTCCACAATACAACCTTTTGATGGTTCAGAAATTGAATTGACCCAATTCTTAGAATCAGTGGAAACATTTATAATCTCTTTAGATTTGTCACATCCAACTGATATACAATCACGTTTGTTTATAAATATAGGTAATCAAAAGTAAATTGAGAGGACAAGCAAAAACGCTTATTTTAGGTAGACCTGAGATAACTACCTGGCAAGAAATTAGGAATCTTTTAATTCAAAATTATAGTGATCATAAATCACATCAAACATGGCAGAATGACCTTTACGTACTTTTTGTACTAAGATTCTGTGCATGCGCTCAAAAATTGTCCAGAAAATACAATTATTATATACAGATCCGCAAGAAAGAACTTCTCTTCAACTAGTATATACTTCTTTGCTTTTGAACAAATTAAAAAGTAATCTCCAAAAGGGCCAAACCTAAAATTTCAAATAATATCTACTCCCTTTTTTCAATAAAAAGATACTTATCGACGAATCGTAAAAATAATAGATGGCAGGAAAAACCCTGTAGGATAATTTTGCCTCCTAATCTGTCATTCCGACCGCTATACTTGTGAGCTCCGGATAAGTCTTTGTTATTATTAATAATTGATAAAGATGCATTTTTTAATGATAAATCCTTCCTGCGATTAAAATCCGCGAAACGTATTATTCATCATAACGTATTGTGGTGTTTTTACCACAACATAATTACCGAAGTTATTATAGAGGAATTTGTAACGAACAATTGACAATTGTGTCCATTTACATATATGTTTAATAAATGCAAATACTTCTAGTATTATCATTATTCATTGTGTTCCAAGAAGAAAAATTATCGTTAATAGTATGACATTTAATAGTTTTTCTTTTGAAACAACTTACATATTTAAAATCGCAAAGTAAATAAAATATACAGTGGCTCTCGAAATTATAGATAAAAAAAAATTGAAATAGGCCCAGTTAGTACATACACATGACAATATTGTTAAAGCTGATAGAACAATGAAAAATACGTGGGGTTTGTTTAAAAGTATGTGACTTATTTGACCATAAGTATCTAGATGAGATAATTAGTCGAGTGCAATAAGTACAGTAGGTATCCAGAAAGTTTGAGGAAATTGTAAATATAAAAGATTTACCTGCCTGAAACATGGATTTTGTTCCATCATTTTAGGAGACACTATATTTAATAACAAATACAAGGGAACTAGCTGTCACGCTATTAAAATAACTTAAAGTTATGTTTATTTTTATCTCACTGGCAATCAGAAAGGTAGATATATAAAGTAAATAAAATATTATCTATTTATAAGCATGTAGGTATATATAGTATTTATTTTCACAACTGCGGCAAAACACAGTTATACTATTTATATTAATTCGTATTGTTTACTACTTATGAGCTAATTATAGGCGGAGATTTATTTTTAGTCGCTTTCACGTGTGAAAGGAACCGTTTTTCCCAAATCTGAAGTCAAATGAAATGTTTTAAAACAAGTCTGCCTACATTTATTTCTCTAGAAATTGAAACGGGTTTTTAAGGTTGATTTGTAACAGATCTCATTACGTCAAGAAATATAAAACACGACCTCCACGGATATTAACTGTGCAAAAAACGGTTAATTGAACAAAACAAAAACTGCAGTAACACAACACTGTGACAGGGGGGGTTTCAAAGAACGATTCTTCGTAATCTTGCCACATTTTTTTGCATTTTTCTTATAGTTTGCTCAGTTTTATTAATTTCAAAATCATTGGTTGATACGAATGATGTCATTTGTTGATATTTTGAAAACAAGGTAATTTTAACTTTCTTATTATTCTTGTTTATGGAAAGAGATATAACATTTCATGGTCAGATGGCCAGTGATTTTACATGGTGGTCGATTTTGTTTCAAAGCTTTGTGATCGCTGATCGGTAAAAATTATTCTTTGATGATAATTGAATCACTATAAATAGAACATGATTTTCTAGGTGACACTTGTATGCACCATACCATAAAAATATCGATCTTGTTGGGTTTTATTTTCTCAAATTCTTCTGTCATCTTTAAAAGTACACTTAAGTTTATACGGTCTCTTTGTTTGTATTCTTCCGGTACTCCAGATTCTTCGTAAAATATAATGTTATATCTTTTTAATAATTGCAAAAGCATATGTTTAGGATCATTGCCTTACACGCTAAATAATAAATTAATTATGGTAATCAGTTGTGCATCGCCCATCTTATCAGCAAATATTAGTTTACCGTCAACAACCGGATTAAAAATCAATATCAAACAAGATTTTGATAAGCCAAAATATATATATTAAGGGTTATGCGATGCTTCGATCGGCTGTAAAAATTTCACACTTCTTTATAAAAACAAATTTTCGAATACTAAATACGATTTCGAAAGCTTGCTTTGCAAACAAATCAAAATTCAGATCAGATTATTTTAGCAAAATTTCATGAAGTTCGATTCCTCTCAGTGCCTTAATTTCACCAATTTTGCTTACTGTTCCGACAACATATACAGATTCGGAAATTGCGGATCTTTACAGAGAAAGTAGAAATTACCGCTTCATCCCAGGGAAGGTACAAACTTTAAGAGGCGCGGCGACGTGCATTGGTCTAGCATTCCCCACTACTACAGTAATCGGTTCCGTATGGCCAACGCCAATTCGCCATTGCAAATCTAACTGTACGGTCAACTGATGCCAGTGTTGTCAGATCTCATGCATTGCGAGGAAATCTCATGCTCTCATATTTTGATTACAAAATCTCATGCTTTTTAATAGACACAAAAAAAAATAATAAAATTATTAAAATTACTCTTTGAAATCTACCAAAACAAAGACCTAACGAGAAATAAAGGCAAAATCGAGGGCAAAATTGAATAGATAGAGGTAGGTATCTACAATATTTGGGTACTTGAAATGTCCTGACTGGACTGCTCTCTTAATAATTAGCAATGAATACATAAACGGGTATGACAGTCTACGGATATGCGGTGTGTGTGCTGTATTCACGCTGTATTGCAGTGATTCTTAACTCTATTCCGTAAGGGTACCTACATTTTCTGGAAATAACAGATTTTACGACCCGTGAGTCCACCCTGCGTCACGTCAACTGCTCCTCAACGTTCGCCCGGCCTAACCATAAAATAAATTAGAAAGGTTACGTGGTTAATAACTTTTAAGTAAGTACCTGTAACTACCTACTTACAATGTAATATTATGATAAAATAGCAGAACATAATGCTTTTTAATGAAATAAAAATGGCATTACAAAATTAATTAAAAATTAAGCTGTGTCAAGAGGTGTTTTTTGATAAATTAAGCCATCTCATGCTTTTTTCTCCAAACCTCATGCTTCTTTGAAATTATTCTCATGCACTGAATTTTTCCCACCTGGCAACACTACTTGATGCGAACACGCTGTGGACGAAGTATGCGTGTGGCATGACACAAATACACGCAAACGGCAAAATACAATTCACCATCAAGATCCTCACTTTCCAAATCTGTATATAAATGTGTCTTTCCTCATGTATATTTCATAAGGCAATGAAAAATATTTAAAAATAGTTATACATATGTTTTACATATTATTATTAATCGTCAAGCGGAAGTGACATACGGTCAAACGATTACATCATATCAACTAATTTTGAATTCAAAACTGTATTAAGAACAAAATTTCATGAATCACGACACAGCCTTGTAACCTGTGCTCAGGTTTCCAAATATGGGAATATCTATAATTATCCAATTCGTATATTTATATATGATGTTGATTTAAATTATGTATAAAATAATATGCAGCATTAGCACCACCGTGTAAATTGTATGCACAATAATATTTTATATATTTTTGCTAATATCTCGTAAGATATGGCGACTCATATTTATTTTTAAAGTTATATATGTTAATTATACCAGAGGACATCAGTGGAATTGTGAAATCATTTTTCTTTGTGTTTATGCCAGAAACGAAATCTGCAATGCTGCATCACCAATTTCAGGCGATGATTTTCTAATGTGTGATTTTAACAGCGAACACAGATTTCTCATCACTAGTAAAAGTGCCAAAATCAGTAACACTGACAATTCAGGTTAAAATTTTGGAATAAAATTTACTATTTTACAAAACATTATCAAATGTTAGTTCGTTTATCGTTTGATGTTTTTTTACGACCTGTCGTGTTTTATCTATCTTAAATTATGTGAAATTGAGAAATGTTGTCATGCAATTGTACTTGGTAAGACTGTCAATATTTAAATATCAATATTGAACCTGACTAATATCTACCATGCCATTATTTGCTGATTGAAAATTGTTTAAATATATTGAGACACAAAGTATACGGGTTGTCTTGAATGAGCGTGCATAAAGTTAAAGGGATGTAACATACGACTGAAAGTTTTATAATATTTTTTATGTCTCGAAAGTTCTTCGAGTTACAGGGTGTTAAATTACAATAAAAAATAATTTTTGTAATCAGAAATCAGGAGAAGCCTGTTCAGCTTATCTTGAAAATTATCCATATCCCAGTTTGAGAATGTTTTTTTTTTAAATTCGACAGTACTTTTAACCTACACTTAATATCTTTTATCAGTTCTTGAAATATAAGCACAATAATAATATTAACAAAAATTGGAAAAATTGCAAAACCTCAAACAAAAAATCAATTGGCTGACAATTTTAGAATACTTTTGTCTTCCAATCCATCCATTATTTTGTCAGAATAATCAGGAACTGAGCCAGCATAATGAGCTGGTGCTTCGTCCTGTTGGAACCAGATGGTACCACGAAGATCTTCCGAATTCGGATATAAATGTGCCAAAAGTATTTATCATACTGTATACAGGGTGTTAAAAAAAGAGTGTAAAATATTTAAGGAGGTAATAGTATGAACCAAAATAAGCAGAAAAGTCTCAATAAACATGGGCCCGCAAAGTAACGGTTGCGGAGATATGGAATGTTTTATGATTTTAGCCCCTTTATTTATTTTGCAAAAACGTTGTGTATTTTCTTGTAATAGTTGGTTGATGTTTAGTGAAATAAACAGTACGTATTTGACAGTTGTTCTCAGTGCACAAGTTTTCTTTCGCTATGGCTGGTTACTCTAACGCAGAATTAACAGACATGCATTTCATGTACATATGGTTGTGCTAATGGGAACGCCACCGAAGAACGACGTTTTTATGTTGACGCTTATCCAAATCGCTAGATTCCTTCACAACGCATGTTTGGAAGAATTCACCAAAGATTGCATGGTACCGGTTCCTTGAGCAAATAGTGCCATTTATCCGGAAGACCAAGATCGGTATCCACTCCTAGAGCAGAAGAAGAAATTCTAGGACTGGTAGAGCAGAATCCAGGTACGAGTGTGCGGAGAATATCAGCCGAGGTAGGAATTAGTGGTCCTCTTGTTTGGAGAATCCTTCACGAGCAACTGCTTTATCCATACCATGTGCAACGAGTACAGGCCTTAAATCCAATAAATGATCATCAAGCACGTTTGGTTTTTTGCCGCTGGTTTCTACGTCATGATGCTGAAGACCCTCGTTTTCTTGCATACATTATTTTTACTGATGACGCCGGGTTCACAAGAAATGGAGTGTTTAATTTTCACAATACGCATATTTGGGCCGACGAAAATCCTCAAGCTCTAATAGAATCTGGACATCAGGCACGTTTTTCATTAAACATTTGGATGGGTATTGTAGGTGGCAGGTTTCTAGGTCCTGTTGTTTTACCAAACCGATTAACAGGCGCTGCTTACCTCAACTTTCTGCAGAACACACTGTATGAGTTTTTGGAAGACATTCCTTTGAATCAGAGGCAACAAATGTGGTTCCAGCATGATGGTGCTCCAGCTCATTTTTCCATGGCCGTTAGAGAGCATTTACATCAAACTTTTCCACATAGATAGGTAGGAAGGGCCGGACCTGTTTTATGGCCTCCTAGATCGGCTGATCTGAACCCTCTAGATTTCTTTGTTTGAGGATATTTGAAGACATTCGTGTATGGTACTCCTGTAAATAGCCTGGAAGAGCTGCAGCTACGGATTAATCAAAAGTGTCAAGAAATCCAAACCAAGGAGGGTGTTTTCGAAAGAGTTCGAATATCGTTGATACGAAGATGTCGTGCCTGCTTGGAAATGGACGGAGGGCACTTTGTACATCTTCTGTAATTTTGTTTTTTGTTTGTTAAAAGCTTCCTTTGTCGGTTTATTCCTAATAAAATAAAATGTTTGAAAAACGAATAGTGGTCCATATCTCCGCTATACCGTTACTTTGCGGACCCATGTTTATTGAGACTTTTCTGCTTATTTTGGTGCATACTATTACCTCCTGAAATATTTTACACTCTTTTTTTAACAACCTGTATATACGCAATTTGTTTTCATTACCTAGTAGACATTCACACTAGGAAACTGAATTCTAATAATTACTTTATTTGTAATTAGCCGATTGCAGGCTAGAGAAACACTGCTAACATGTAATTAAATAATATCTGTTAATGTAATGGAATTATTACGACGTTCTAAGAATATCGTAATGAACGACAAAAAGTTAAAACGTGAAGGATAATTGTTTCAACATAATTGTATTGGTGTAACATCGTAAAAAAACGTGACACTAATAGAAATGCATAAACTGATCTTGGATATTAGGGATAATCCCAATTTTTTACGATTTAGTATCGTAATTTAGAAATTCTTGGATTGTTTGACGATTACCTTGCGCCAGTGTCATATAGCGGAATATATAGCAGGTCCATATATACCTCAAGCTGATTTTGAAAAGACAAATTTAAGTAAATACTGTTTATTTATGAGGATTTGTGGCGTAAATTAAAATTTAGCGAAAAATTTTTACAATGCGATTTTATCAAAAAAATAAATACATAAAACAATGTAAACAACATCTAATAATAGCGTAAATGATATACAACATTTTTATCTACTTAATGAATTTAAAATCCACTTAATATTTGATGTGTACACAAAAGAGAGCAGCTCAAATAATTTAATCACGTTTATTAAATGATTTACGATGTTAGGCTTTAAAGAGCTTACTACAAAATTTTTACTCAACGGATACTTACTTTGATATTATCAAACTTTGATTCCGGATATCGTAATACACAAGCAACCATTTCGTAATTGTAATTGTTATGTAATTATAGTCACATTGGCAGATATATAGGAAGTAAGTTTGATAATAATTTTTTATATGTATAGAAATAGTTTCCTCGTTTGTTGGTTTTCCTGATTGTAGCCTTAGCAATCGAAGGGAAAAGATAAAGTGCCTATTGACATCCAAATTAAACGGTTAATTAGATACGCTAATTGACACTCGTCAACAGCAACAGGAGTACAAATAATAGCGATAATGCTGGTTTATTTTACGTATGTTTGTTTTAAAACTTATAAATAAACAAAAATGAAAAATGAGCCGTGAACTACAGATAAAAACAACAAACATTTCTTATTACTTTCTTTCTTATTATGTCTACAATTTTTGTAATATCATTACGTGATATAAAGAGAATATGCTTTGTGGTTGATATCATCTCCACTTTTAAAGTAAAATCTAAAAATTAGATGCCTATACTACAAGGGCAGCCTTGAGAAGTGTTTGGTTTTGATTAGCACATCAATTTTTTATCTATTAAGTGAATAAATTAGTATGTTTGTGACAGAACCCTAGTAGCATTCAATGTCCAGAGGATGTCCACATAAGGTCCGAGTCATCCATGGACGTCCAGTATATATGAATGGACGTAATATGGCCATCCGAATAAGATGTAAATTATAATACAACCACTGTGGATGTTAGATGGATATCCTATTGGGATTTAAACATATTATGATAATTGTGGATGTTCTACAAACATCCTCAAAGGACATACATATTTTTATGCTTGTTGGGGATATCCTATGAATGTCTCAAAAAGACGTATTAATATTTATGTGCATTGTGGATGTTCTACGAACATCCTTGAGGGATGTGCATATTTACTGTTCATCAAGAATGTCCTTTGAACTCTCTAGTGCGACGTGTTTATTTTCATGCTTGTAAAACTCATCCAAAGAATATCCTGAAAGGATGTACATTTATAATGTTTATCGTGGACGTCCTATGGACACTTTAAATGTAACACATATTTTTATGTTCACAATAGATATTAAATAAATATCCTAAAGGGACGTGCATTTATACTGTTCATCGTGGGCGTCCAATGGACATTCTTTAAGAACGTACATATTTTTATATTTGCAATGGATATTACATGAATAACCTGAAGAGACGTGCATTTATACTGTTCATCCTGGACGTCCTATGGACACGCAAAATAGGACGTACCTACTTTTATGTTCGCAATGGATATTGCACAAATATTATATAGGACGTGCATTTTTGTACTGTTCGTAGTGGACGTCCTGTAGACATTTTAAGTGGAATATACATATTTTTGTTGGCGATGGACATTATATGAATCTCCTTTAGGAACGTGTATTTATACTGTTCATCGTGGACGTCCTATGGACACTCTAAATGGAACATACATATTTTTATGTTCCCATTACATGAATATCCTAAAGGGACGTGCATTATACTGTTCATAGTGGACGTCTTATGGGCATTCTAACTGGAACATATATATGTTTATGTTCCCTAAGGATATTACATAAATATCCTAAAGGGACGTGCATTTATATTGTTCATAGTGGACGTCTTATGGACATTCTAACTGGAACATACATATTTTTATGGATTATCCTTTAGGGACATAAATTTACCCACTAAACAAGAGACCTTACATAACATTTTAACAAAGTTGCATTCATTTTAAATATGCAATTTTACACTGTAAAGTAAATGCACGTTTGCTAGAATATTTCATATAAATGTTGTAACTAGATAGTTTGTTATAAGTGAACCGCAAAAGTTTCTGTGACGTTACATATTAGTACTTGGTGCAAGTTACATAATTTACAAAAGAAAAGTTGCGATGCAACGAAATATGCTTTTTTTTATTAAAATAACGAAACGATTAAGTCAATTATATGTATATTAATAGCCGACAGGTGGCGCCACTTACATCTCACTGATACTGTGTAACCGAGTTTTGGTAAGATATCTACAAGATTTGGGCCCTGGCAATTCCCTTCAAATGTCCATGGATGTTTCTGTACATCCACAAGATGTACTGAATAGTGAATATATCGGTGTGGATGTTCAATGAAATATGAATGTGGTGTTAGGATAACCTATTCGTGGTTCTCTGCGGAATGCGGATGTGTATTTAATGACTTTTAGGATATTGTACGGTATCCTTGCAGTTCGTTCACTTTATGTCCAAAGTTGTAACATATGTAACACAATTGTACGTCCTTTAAATGTCTATGGATATTTCTGTACATCCACAGGATGTACTGAATGTCTCAGTGTGGATGTTCAGTGAATGTAGAATTATAATTATCCATCTGTGGTTCTCTGCAGATGCGTATTGAATGACTTTTTAGGACGTTGTATGGATATCCTTGCAGTTTATTCAATTTATGTCCCAAATTGTGAATTCTGTATCACCATTGTACATCCTTCAAATATCCATGGACATTTCTGTACATCACAGGATGTACTGAATGTATGAATGTGGATGTTCAGTGAATGTAGAATTATGATCATCCTTCTTTGGTTCTCTACGGATGCATATTGTTTAACTTTTTAGGATGTTCTATGGATATCCTTGCATTTCGTTCAATTTATGTTCGAAGTTGTGACATATGTAATACAATTGTACATCCTTCAAATGTCCATGGATATTTCCGTACATCCATAGGATCTACTGTATATCCTGATATGAATGTTCAGCGGATGTACATGGGACTATATCGTGCTACTAGGAAGAGAACAGTAATATTTTAAATAAAACGATTGCTCAATAAATGCCGTGTTAGTTGGGAAAATTAAGTTATGTGTATACTTATTGGTGGCGGCAAAATTTGGCAACGGAATTGATTATAAATAGGTTTAGAAATTGTTTACTAATTTCAAGTATCAATAAATATAACCCATACCGTGAAGACATTACTACTGCTATACATATACTCCGAAAATAGATAGATGATATTCGCAAGTTTTGTGGATAAAAGGTAGGTAAATTTTTCAACTATAATCAGTTTTGCACATGAAATCTTTACATGCACAATTTTTTTTAAAAATAACAAGAATTTCATAAGTATTCCCTAAAGTTTATAAATGTAAACCCATTCGAAATATCCACAAACTCAAATAAATACAACTTTATTCATAGAATAAGTATTCTAAAATAATTTTATGTTTTATTGGCATATATTCTAAAATAAACTACTTTTAAATGGGCATTTAAGTTTAAAACAAATAATTTTAATGATTTAATATCGTATAATCCATTGGGACCGTGGCAAGTCTATTATTTATATAATTTATGAAAACAAGTTAAAGTTTATACTTCCTAAATAAATTAGGCTACTTTGTTATTCATTCGAGTAGGTTGTTGTGAATGAAAATACCCTAGAAAATAATAAATAAGGCTGTTCGAATCAATGTAAGGTCAAAACTATTGTTATTTACATTAATAGAGATCTACTGAAAAGATATGATTGTTAATGTATATGCTAGTCTTTAATAACCTGTTCAGACAGATGTTTACGTATTATCATAGTTATTAATATAATGTTTTAATTTGTGGCTATTTTTAAAATGCAACAAATTATTTGCACAACACTTTGTTGATTTTTTAGTTACTTCTCCCAATAATAATAAAACAGTAATGCAAGGTTTATTAAAATAATTGTGTATGCTACTGTGGTTATGTATTCAAATTAAGTAAAAAAATACCTGAGTGCGCCAGAGCCATTGTCAGCAGTAAGCAGTAGCAGGAATAAAAGCTATTTATTACAGACTGTCAAATTTTATAGACAAAGCCTGCTACTGACTAAGATTTCTTCTAATAAACGCTATTAAAATCTTGTTTTAATTAATGGATTTTTAAAATTTAACAAGAACAAAAAAATGTTTCAAATTAAATTCTGCGTGGAAATCCAATCAATGGAAAAAAGTTTGGTATAATTCAAGTTAAAGTAATTCAAAGATATTATTTTTTTCCGAAATATTTGGCGCCACTTTAAGGGCCTGTAACTTCGCCTGTGTGCAACATTGTTTGGTTAAATTACAATATTTTAGGACCCCTTACATGCACTGCTCGGTGTCGGTTCGTTTGCTGAACACCCTGTATATTTACGTAAAATTTGAAGTTAATATTGAGTTTATTGTTATTTATATGTATTTAAATCTAAATTGTTTACCTTATAAATATGCATTGAAGTGCAATACCTTTTAAACGCATCAAATGTAACTGAAGTTTTAGATAAATAAATCTACACATAAAACTCACGCGAGTTTAGTCGCTCAAGTGATTTAATAAAAATTGATTAACCTAGCGTGATTACCGTTACGTACCATATACTTTACTTCTTAAGACCTTTAGATTTGCACAACGTAAAACAAACAATTTGTATTATAAATTAACGCTTCGGCTCCACATATTTCCCAAGATAATTTTATATCTCAACAAATTAAACATTACTTCAATTTTTATATTATCCCATTATAAAACAAGTCTAGATACCTTATAAATCCTATTTTGACATAAACCGTTTCAAGACATGCGTACTTTCTTTGACGCGTGTGAGAGGATATCGATCGACTTACCGAGCTTGCGGAAGGCTTCTACACAAATATTATCCTTTCTAACGGACCTCGTGGCACCAGAGCTTTGCACTGCGTGAGAACTAGAGTTACTCTGGTGTCGTACACATGCTTGATCGCCGCGTAGGATCCAGTGAGCCGTGTTAAGGGGGGGTTTTTGTTTTTGAACCATTTAAGTCGTCGAATGGGGATTTAATTTAGAAATTTGTAATAAAAAATGATGGCCCAACATAAATTCTTTGGAATTTTTCGGGATTTATTGGAATAGTAGGGTTTTATTTTAATTCCTGACATGAGCACGTGTTAGGTCTTCGGTGGGAGGCGTTTCTCGAATCCATTCATCGATAAGTCACGGTCGCGTAAAGTTTCCCAACTATTCAACATTGTTGGATACAATCGGACTTTTTTGTGATGAAAGGAGTTGTAGAATAGCGCGGAGCCTTGGCTTTTAGGTCAATACACTTTAAGTGTATGGAACGAAATGGAATTTCGATTTTAAAATTATACCCTGAAGATGATTTATAAATCATGTTGAAGTTAAGGCACCTTGTAATAATAATAATTAATAAAAATAGGGGTTCGACCCCTGCAGCCAGTAGAGCGTATATAAGCTATATTCGTGGAGAGATTGGCACCCTCTCTGCAGGTATGGTAGGGTGGATGAATGTTGACTTGGGTCAATGTGGGAGATTGATACCGGTTGGCATTTAACTACCCCCCTAATTAATGAGGTTTTCCAGGTTTCCCTCATTCCTGCACTGAATGGTGGTTAGGGCCTACCAACGTAAGTCGTTCCTGGGCGCAAATGCGGCCTGCTTAATAATAATATGCCGCCCCCTCTCCCGCACAAGTCTTCGACTTCTGGGCTAATCCTCGTGATTAGAATGAGGGGTAGAGATAGTATTATTATTATAATTATAATTTTTGTATCCTTTAAGACATTTACACAATGTATAGGACAAGTCAAAATATACAGTGTAGGCAAACCATAAAAGTATATACACATGCACATACAGAAATATGGCAAGACAATATATACAAACACATATAAAAAAAGTTAAATTATTAGATAGAATTGATCGGTCAGTGGTCGCGCGGTTTAAGGCGTCAGTACTTGAATCGAGGTGACTGGATCGCTGTGGGTTCGATCCCTGCAGCCGGTAGACCGTATATAAGCTATATTCGTGGAGAGATTGGCACCCTCTCTGCGGGTATGGTAGGGTGGAAGAATGTTGGCTTGGGTCAATGTGGGAGATTGATACCGGTTGGCATTTAACTACCCCCCTAATTAATGAGGTTTTCCAGGTTTCCCTCATTCCTGCACTGAATGGTGGTTAGGGCCTACCAACGTAAGTCGTTCCTGGGCGCAAATGCGGCCTGCTTAATAATAATATGCCGCCCCCTCTCCCGCACAAGTCTTTGACTTCTGGGCTAATCTTCGTGATTAGAATGAGGGATATTATTATAATTAGACAAAGATCCACTTGACTAATAGATCAATTATTGTGTACCTAATATCAATTGATCAGATAACAAAATATTCGTCCACAGCATTTATCCACCAAATACGTTTTCAATCGCTTTTTAAAACTATGAACAGACGCGCACATTTTAATTTGTTTTTAGTTATTAAATGAATCAATTATTTGTAGTCAGTAACGCCACATGTTTGTAGTTTGTTTTTTGCATGGTTTAGTGAAGTAAACAATAGAAATTTTCCTAAATATGTCTCAAACTGTAACGAACTCTATACAAGGCGTGTTGTATTACAGGCACAAATTTCACCGGCAACGTTTAGCTGTATATTCACGACGATAAATAAATATCTACGATATACACTGATAAAAGTTATTAGCGATATTACACGATTTGGTATTTTTTTACTTTAATGTACGATGTGAAAAACGGTTCATTTACAGTCATTGTTATCAGTGTAATACGAAATAATCGTTTTTGAATTATAGACATTCAAATTACAGCAACATTTTGTTTTCATAGCCTACTGAAGTCAAATTTTAAAATCCATGACGCTACGCAAACCAAAGCATATTGATCTACAAATAATGTCATTTTTGGAAAAAAAAAAATGTAGAGTAATTCAACCCTCTCAATGTTATAGCCCGTTTTTTAAAAATACGACATCTGTCGTATAAGATCGCTAAAACTTGCCGCTGAAAAAAATACATTTTTTTTATTAGGTATAATATTGTGTGAAACTAACTACACTGTGGTCTAAAGCTCCTACCAATCATTTTCATTAGCTTGAAAAAATTTTCATGTTTCAAAAATATTCAATTGCAAATTAAGGTACAATTAAGACTAAATAAAAACTGTTTTAATGTAATTTGTTTTCTTGTGTCAATATTAATGAACTAAACAATAGAAGTTAATAAAAGTTTTTCTAAAAATCCTTCAAGTGTAACATGTTCTGTAACGTGTAACAACATTACAATCTATTACCCATTATTACGACTAAAGGGTTTTGTTTATATCATGTCTTTGCTTTTTGCTTGATGTTTGTGATTGTACAACGGTAATCATTTTGAACGCTTATTATAATTATTTCAAATGTTATTCTGTGTCGTGGAAAAATCCATTCACGTCAGGCATATTGAGAGGTAGAGTGATTATTTTGTAAACATCGTTTTATATTACTACTTCAAAGCAGTTTTCTTAAAAAAATAAAACTGACTAAGAAATATCCACTGTAAATTAGCCTAGTCTTCTTTTAGTACAATAGTTGAAGAAATAATATATTTTGTGCCATTACTTATGTCGAATCCGTTAAAACTGAAGACAATATTTTATAATGTAATAAATATACAAATTCCTCAGAAATGATTACCCTATAAAAAGAGGCGCCTAAAAGTGAAAACAAGTTAGTTAAGAATATTAAATTGAAGCAGTAAAGATATATCGAATATAAGTTGATAAATATGATATCATAATATTGCAATGAATCGTAAAAGTCCTCTTAAATATTTCAAATTATTTTATGGGAAATCAATGACGGGCCTTCTTTGAACATACGATATTTCTCCTTGATATAAATGTTAACACAATCTCTGAATATTCCAAGAACTGGAAAGGTACTTTTTAATTATATCTTTCTCTTGTTCTCCGGATTTGCCGATTGTAAAAGTTGACCGAAGTTGACGGGATATAAAGAAGTTTTCTGGAAAATTGTGAAACGATGGAAAACGCGTAATTGTTTCAAATTTATTACTGAGAAATATAAAAACAAATATCATTGTCTTCTTTATTTTAGATATTCGTATGTTTTTGAATTCCTTGAATAAGAATAAGAGATCATCATAACTCAAAAAGCTGACTTGTCGTTAACTGAATTGTAAAATTAGTTATTTTAGTTTATAAGTACTACTAAACCTTTGATACTAACAAAAAATGTGAAACGGATAAATGTGTTACTTTTAGTAGCAATTATGCAAATTTTTCATATTTGCTAAATAAATTATTAAAAATAGTTTGTTTAATACTGATACCGTTTAAAATTGTCCAATGTTTGGACCTTAATAAATTTTATTGAAAAACTTCTGCTAAGAAAAAAAAAACACTGCTTTTACAATTTTTGATTCTTTAAAATTAATACAAGTATCAACAGTTAATGTCGGAAAAAATATGATTTTTTATAAAGAAAAGTAGATATTTAATGGTATTAAAACAATAATATTAGTGGACTGTAGAAAATCATATGATTCTGTCGAAGGGAATAAACTTAGTAAAATAATGAAACAATTTGGGATACCAACTAAACTGATTAGGCCATTAAAATAACATTAGAAAATACCAAAAGCAAAGTGTGATTAACAGTTGAATATTCACAAGATTTTGCACTTGATATAGGATTGAGACAAGGAGACCACAACACTTTGTTTTAATTTAGTACTAGAAATAAGAAATAGTTTGAGAATATGAGAGATATAAATTTCAAATTGAGGACACAGCATGCAGAGATGAAATTCGAAGAAGTAGGTATATGTATTTGAGAGTACTGATAACAACTAAGTATGACGAAGAACTTGAAATGAATAGGAGAATAATTAAAGTAAATAGAAGTTCGGAACCACTTAATGAAATAAACAAAATATATATCCAGAGTATTAAAAAAAAATAGTAGGAAGTTAATAATAAGCACCAATTAAAAAAATCTATTAGAACTGCCTCCACTTGTTCCAGTTTTCACCAGGCAGAAGGTGACTGTAATCCTGTAATTACATTTAATTCCATTTTTTTAATACTTTGAGTTATTTCTATACTCGCGACAAGAATTCAGACGACTTACGTCATACGAACAAATGAATAATTCATTATATTTTCATCAAAATATTTAAGATACTACAACTGATAATAATAAAACTACAGTATGCGCCAAAAGTATGGAATAAATTCGATAAAAACGAAACAATTATTATTTTGGGAAAAATCCTCGAACAGGTCGATTTTTAATTTAAATAATACATATTTTAGAGCAAAATGCGATTTTCAAATGTCATTTGTTTTCGAGTAATGACGTCATCGATTTTTTTTAATGGCAACACCATATTTTTTTCCTTGATTCTGAAAGATCGTTTAATTCTTTATCAGACAGTACTAAAATTTTGCCCTCTTACATAGAAAAGTTTTCGAGTAAATGACGATTGAATGTTAGAAAACGTAAATTTTATCCATAAAAATGTAACAATTCTGAGGTATGTAAAATAAAATACAATTGATTAAATTTTATATTTAAATTAAATGTTCGAATTGTCAAAAGTGTACATTAATAAACCACGTAATTTAGAAGAACTTCAAAATCGCATTCGGGACGAAATACGCAGAGTTACCCCAGAAATCATTAATAATGTGCACGAAGAATATCTTCACAGACTTGCGCATTGTCAAGAAGAAGTTGGTGGATGGCAATTCGAACATTTAATTTAAGTATAAAATTTAATCAATTGTATTTTATTTTACATACCTCAGAATTGTTACTTTTTTTATGGATAAAATTTACGTTTTCTAACATTCAATCGTCATTTACTCGAAAACTTTCCTATGTAAGAGGGCAAAATTTTAGTACTGTCTGATAGAGAATTAAACGATCTTTCAGAATCAAGGAAAAGAATATGGTGTTGCCATTTAAAAAAAAAATCGATGACGTCATTACTCGAAAACAAATGACATTTGAAAATCGCATTTTACGCTAAAATATGTATTTTTAAATTAAAATCGACCTATTCGAGGATTTTTCCCAAAAATAATGTTTCGTTTTTATAGAATTTATTCCATACTTTTGGCGCATACTGTATATGCTACACTAAAAGTTTGCATATATATTGCACAAAATTGGAAAAAATTATTGTTTTCAACGCGACCAAATATCGAAAATTACGTTGACAATAAAAACAAATGTGTAACGTCAGCCGTGACGTAAGACGTCTGAATTTTTGACGCGAGTATATTTATACTGAATTAATCCAGAACATTCCTACTATTTTTAAATACTTTGTAAACACTCCAGCCTGACCATAACTCATTTATAAATAAACTTATTAATTATTCATTCATGTTTATCCAATTGTCAAAATCGCTCTGCGAAAACACACGCATGACACAAATTATCTCCTACTTCGGATGATATCACAGCTAATATGCGGCGTGACAACATTTTATTGTATCAAATGATCTACTTATCCTTATTGTTAAATGCAACAAATTGACAAATTGAGATGTAAACAAGCAAACGTGCAAATATCGGTTTGGAGTTTGGACTGAGTGCAGCCGCGCTTTGAAATACGTTTTGCAGTTTTTAAGACAAGGCCAGTGGCGGTTCGTAACTTTGGCATCGGGGGAGGGGGGACGTTAGGTGGAAACTAATGGAAAAATTCACAAATACAGGGTGGTTCAGAACTAATCTAAAAAAAATTTGAATATGCAGGCGACTTTTACAAATCCAATTTTGTAAAAAAAATCAAAAAGGGCAGTTCAGAAATGATTTAGAAATTCACTGTACGGCACTTGCAACTGGTCCACTGTAAAACCTGACAAGGCAAAGCATGCAATCGGCGACCGGACAAAAAATTTAAAGGAATTCCCAAGGAAAGAAGTAAATAACATTTTATAACATCTTTTTTATATTCAACTGCTCTTGTCGCTATTGTTATTAATTATTAATATAATTAAATTGTGGTTTTAATTAATAAAATAGTTTAGCATACCTGATGTTACAACAACATTTTGGACCCGTCTTACCTTTTCTTGTCCGTTTTGAACTCGTTAGTTATTGGCAGCAGCTAGGATAGTTTGCGTAAATCATCAATAGTCCACTTCGGTGCGATACACTTCATTTTTTCCCATAAAAAGTAGTGCAAAGGATTTATAATCAGGAGACCGTGGCGGCCATGGTACCGATCCTTCTCGTCCATTGGTATTAATGCTTGGACACGCTGTACATGGTACGGATATAATTGGGCTTCGTGCTGCAATACGCCGTGGACACTCTGGACCTCTATCTCTTCCACGATTGTGTTGCAAATTTCCCGCGTCACCACTGTAAAAGCAGCTGCATTTGGCACATAAGCCATTTTTGACACTTGAAAAACTAATGTAAACACTCGCATCACAAAAACGTTAATATTATAAGTAGGTAATCAAATTTCAATATTCGTAATCGCCTGGCTAGTGACGACTACAGTAGCTCAGCTCAGCGATGTAAAGGTTGAAAATACTACAACTTTAATAATGAATCAACTTGTAAAATTGGGTACTTTTATTTTAAGAACTACTGGAATAGGGAAAACGTCTCCTATAATAATATTATTATAATGAGAGTTCAATTTTCCGCTTTTGTCTAAAATAAAAATGACGGATTTTGTTCTTTAAATGTTTGAAAATATTCTCAGGTATTGTTAGATCTGGTTAGATCTCCGTTACATGCTTATTACATAATATGTATATAAACTGCAATTTATATTGTAATATATAATAATAATAATATCTCTACCCCTCATTCTAATCACAGGGATTAGCCCAGAAGTCGGAGACTTGTGCGGGAGAGGGGGCGGCATATTATTATTAAGCAGGCCGCATTTGCGCCCAGGAACGACTTACGTTGGTAGGCCCTAACCACTATTCAGTGCAGGAATGAGGAAAATCTGGAAAACCTCATTAATTAGGGGGGTGGTCAAATATTAACCGGCATCAATCTCTCACATTGACCCAAGCTAACATTATTCCACCCTACCATACCCACAGAGAGGGTGCCAATCCTCTCCACGAATATAGCTTATATACGGTCTACCGGCAGCTGGGCTCGAACCAACTCCGTCTAGTCACCTCGATTCAAGTACTAACGCCTTAAACCGCGCTTAAAGCTAACATACCTATATCCCAAGACGCATAATAAAAAAGATACAGGGTGTCAAAATTAAAATTTTATTTTCGATATTTGTAGATAACTTCTTAAAAAATCCAAATATTTACATAAAATTTGTAAATCGAGGGTTTTTGCGGGCGAGAAATTCAAATTTGTTTCTAATTTTGACGGCACTAGTAGAGGGCGCCACTTGTGGCACACCATGTTTCCTTTAAATGGCAGAACTTTTTTGCAGCTTAGTGTATCCATCTGACTATCGAAACAATCGATTCTCCTACCTGTTTTATTTGAAAAAGGTATACTTTGCTGAAGTCTGTAGGAATAACCATTTTTAAAATAATCCTATTTGAAATGCTCAGTGCACCAAGTAAAAACTGTTTTGGTTTTAGGTAAAGTGTCTTTTCTGCTGAAAATATAGCAAAATGTTACTTGAAAAAGTTGTTCAGAATGGTAAATTATGGAGACGTGCAAAATTTCAAGAAGATCGGCGAGGTTTGATGAAACCATTTTTCAACAAAGTAGGTACAAAGATTTTATCAAGGCAGGCCGATCTTTTTGAAATTTTGCACGTCTCCATAATTTACCGTTCTGAACAACTTTATCAAGTAAAATTTTGCTGTATTTTCAGTACAAAGGCATTTTACCTGAAACGGCAACAGTTTCCAATCGGTGCACTGAATATTTTAAATAGGATTATTTCGAAAACTGTTTTCTAACAACTTCAACCTACCTACCTTTTTCAGGCATAACAGGTAGGAGAATCGACTGTTTCAATAATCAGATGGATACACTGAGCAGCAAAAAAGTTTTGCCATTTAAAAGAAACATGATGTGCCACAAATGGCGCCCTCTAGTAGTGACGTCAAAATTAGAAATAAATTTGAATTTCTCGCTCACAAAAACCCCTGATTTACAAATTTTATGTTAATATTTGGATTTTTTAAGTTATCTATAGATATCGAAAATAAAATTTTAATTTTGACACCCTGTATCTTTTTTATTACCTATGCGTCTTGGGTTATAGGTATGTTAAGTTAAATCGATTTACTTTCACTTAAGGAATCTGTGGTCTCATTTTGCTACTTTATTTAAAATCACCCTGTAAATATTTATAATAAAAAGATATAAATATTAAATTTTTTTTATGAAAAACTGGATTCAACCGCAAAAAAATATTTCAGATTCGTGTTCAGCATCCTCCAAAATAGGGGAATAGACAAATAGACAATCAGTCATCATATACAGGGTGATTTAGTCATAATGTCATGAATTTTAACCACGTATCGAAAAGACCTAATAATAGACAGAAAATGGAAAAAAATGTTTACTCAACCTTTTCAAGCAAAACCCATAACATAAGCCAGGTATTTGTTAAAAACAGGTGATATTAGGTCTTACCTATACAATTCACTTTTCAAAATGTCTTAAAAAATCACTTCTCGTACTTAAATAATACTCTGTATGTAGGAGAATTTTATTTTTTTTTGGGTATTTAGAGAATTATGGCAAAAATGTCGTTGACTACAGGAAAGTTTTATTTCCTTGCGCCTTTTATGAGTTCAGAGTTCATTGCAGGAATATTTATTGCAGAAATTTTTAACAGCATTATTTTCTCTTTTAATAGCATCGCGTGTGATCTTTCCTTGAATTTCTCGACTAGGCATATTAATGCCTCATATTTCCCCCCTCCAATTTAAATCGGAATCATGACGAAGGTCACACCAAACTATTTATAAGCCATTACCGCAGCTTTATACGAAGAATATGGAGGTGTAAAAGTTTAGGTACAATAAAATTTAAATGTCTGTTAGCAGCGCAAACGACCGCATTTGTAATGTCCATAATTTTATGTAAAATTATAGAACAATGCCGGTCATCGACAGATAAAGAGATGATTAGTTGAGAAAATTGTAATTCAGTACAAGAGTGTGATGAATTATTATTCATGGTATAAGTCGTATTTTCGCGTAAAATATTCAGAGTAGCCATTCTCTTCGATTGTTTTATTTGTTAAGATATGTTAATGTCCCTGTTTTTGAGGAGGCGGGTTGTATTCAAACATAATTTGTTAGATAACTTATTTTCGTAGTAAACCACTTGAGTTCATCAGATTTGTTGTTGGTGCAAAACGAATGTAGGAAAATGAGACGGTTATCAGCCATACTTATGGTTCTCAGTTAAATATAAGAATCGGGGTGTCGAATATTCCACCGGCAAAATTGTATAGGTGACGCTTTGACGGAAATATAGAATAACACAATTTAATAAATTTTTTGAAATACTGTTTTCTTAAAATACATATAATTTTAGACATTTAGTAACTGAATAATCTAGAGCATAGTTAATAACAGGAATATTATATCATACCACCTGCAAATTTTCAATGATACTGAAGTAAAACGAATAAATAACGAGAAATAGCGATTCAACAAACAAATGTTTAGGTACAGGAATGTTTGAAAATACGTTTTTTTAAATCTAACTGTAGATGTAAATATTGTTATAACATATACTTAGTACTATATACAGGGTGTTATTAAAGAAAATGTAATTAATTTTGTTTTGTTTTCCTAAATGAGGCATTTCCAGACCTAAGTTCATAGAACATTTTTTGCTTAAAATTGAACGTAGAATAACATACTGAAATATGTACATCTCCTCGTGGAACACACTGGATAAGATCGTTCACTTTTATTTATAATGTGAAAATAATTGTTAAAATGTGTTAAAATATCGATAATTTTATTTTTGGTATTAGTTTTGTTCTACACGTTTAATTTTTAAAATTTTTGTACTGCACCCTTGTAAACTTTTTTTACTGTTGATCTTTCAAGAAAAAGTTACTCTTGATCAAATATTTTGTTTATCCTAGCAAGCTATGATACGCAATTATATATCTAATCAAATATACAGGGTGTTTAAACTTAAAAATGTAAACATTTTTATTTTATTATAATAGCTTTATTTTAATGATTTAATTTGCTATCAGTATTAGTTGTTTCATGTTCGATTGGAGCAGCTATCGTATCTAGGAAATTTATTTCCTGGAAATTTGTCCTTGCCCTTGGTTTTTAACCACAGCTTACATCGTTGCCTTGAAAAATGTGGCTTGATAGTCAGAACAGCAGATATGTAAGTGTGATGTAACATTTCTACAAACCTAATTGAGACTGTAATTTAATAAACAGTACTGAGAGATGAATATATGACATCTTATTTTGAGACGAAAAGTATGGCGTCCCTCTAAATAATTTAAGGCCGGAAGTTGACAATTTTTACTATTTACCTAAATGCGTAAGTCAATCAACATAACTTAATTACAGTAAAATTAGTTTCAGATGGTTTGACTGTCGTGGTTTGTTTGATGTGTCAGGATTGTAAACTGTTAGATATGAGGAAAACGATTGTAAATGAAATTGGTCAAACGTCGTAAATAAATGTGCATTATACAGTAGTAAATTTATTTTTATTGTTTAGCGCAAGCTGAATGGTTAAATGTCACAGTCAAATTGACTATTTTTTATGAATTTATACAACGCAATTTTTCTTCTGTAGGGAGGTTTTTACAAAAAGTCCGGTAATTTTACAAAAATTCGCATCCAACTCTTTACACCGACAAATATACAGGGTGCAAAACTTATTTAAAAAAAAAATTGAATGTACAGAGGAATCTTACAAATAAAATCAAAAATAGCAGTTCAAAAATGATTTAAAGTACACTTCCACATGGCACTTTAATAAAACCTGATATTTGCAGCACACATACGATCTATATGACTACAAGAGGTGAGGGTTACAGGAAACAATATTCCATAGGCGTGCCACTTGAGAAAAGTTTAAAGAATACAAAATTACCAACAGATAGTTACATACATATAGTGATAAATACCATGAGACATTTTTTGCCAAGAAAGTTATAAATAAAAAAATGTCAATTTTTGAAATGGTTATTGGCTTTCCAGACGATCGATTTCAAATAGTATGGTGTTTTCCACAATATCTACATTTTTATTTTTAGTCAGGAAGGTAAAATATTATTTACATCAGTACTAGGACTAAAACAGCTTAATTTCTGCAAGCTGTAGGTGAAACAGCTTTTATGTTACTTTTTTCTTATTATTTTACTCAAAGTTGCAATCCAATAGATGATGTAGATACTGTGAAAAACAATACCCTTTGAATGATTTCCTGGTAAGCTAATAACAATAGAAATGTTTTGTTAAAAAAGTTATGAAGATTCAACATATTTAAGGAGTATTTCCAAATGTCCATAGGCGTACATTGGAATAAATTTTTTCAAAATGGAGGGTCCAAATCCCCATTTCTACGCCCATGTGATTGATGAAGAACAAGTTTTGCATTATTATTTCTTTCCAACAAATTAACCGTATATAAATTTAAATATATGGATATACATATATGAAACTAAAAAGAAAGATATGCTACAGAAACTTTTAAAAAATAATATTCAACGTCCAGTATCTCAAAAACTAAGATTCTTAAAAGAAGATGTTATAGAGCAAAACATTATTATATTTCGATGTACCTACTATCGATTCTGAAATTTTCTGTATTTAAACCTGATACACTCTGTATGTAAATGTTATAGGAATATTACTATAATCAAGGTATAATTTATCAACTTATTTGGGGTGACACTTTGAATAAATAGTAAATACTTTTATAGCTGTCGCCGGTCGTTTGATATCATAAGAGTAATTGCTAATCGCATTTTGGCTGGAATAGCTTGCCTCAATCGAGTATCTTGCTTGATACAACATACCTAGATGTTTGGTATCAGAGAACATACATATGACTTCATTGATAGGAATTGTAGGAGATTTGATTTATATTAGCTTAAAATACCTTTATAATACAGTAAAAAATGTTACAAAAGCTAATAATAAGGAATATATGGGTAGATATTGTGGGTGTAGGGGGTAGTTAGTTTCACACAATATTATTAATACCTAAAAATATATGAAAAAAGTAATCGGATATTTGAAATCACCTAGCTAGAGACTACACAGTAACCCAGTGATGTAAAAGTTGAAACTACTAGAACTTTTTTTCTTGGAAACTATAAGGATTTTACAAAAAAATTTTACTGTTCCCAATTTTTTTTAAATTAGTTCTGAATTGAAACTTATTTTTGTGTACCTATATCTTTTAATGATGCACTTTCACATAAGAAGTCCATGAAAAAAAATGTAATGAAGTCCAATGGAAAATAATTTTGTTTGTTTAATTTGGTATTCCTGCCACTGAACTATAAAAAAATATTAACAAATAACCTCCTTGCGCCTAATGGATCAGTCAAGGGATTGATTTTATAAATTTTGATTTGCCTAAAAAATGTCACTGAGAAAGTTCGATTTTTTTTAGTAATGATATTATCAAACTTTGCGATCAAAATGAATTACATTCACAATATTTTACCCATGCATATTTTAATACTAGCTTCTCGCATTGTTTCACTTTATTGTAAATATGTATTATTATATCTATTTTTAGGTTTCTAATCTTGTAGGATTACGTTTCATATAGGAAGCATTATTGTGGTTTTGAATTTCTTATCTCCCAAACTCCTCGAATTGATACCAGAACCGGATATCTTTCGATTATTACGCAACATCTCAATACGTAGCGACAATCTATTTGCGAATATCTGAGTGTCAGGGATTTAAAATTCCGAAAATATGGCCCATCCGTTCCAGTGTAAACTTCATAAAATCCATACAGACGCCAGTGTAAACAATAAGGCCGTTTATGAATATTTAATCACTTCATAATTTATAGAATCGCACACGCATTCACCGGTCTTATAAATTGCAGCAGTTAAATATCTAAAATTAAGTTTATGTTAATTAGGACGGTTTTGTTGCCGTCTTTTGTTTATAATTACTTCAAAGGCGACTGCGTTACGCGCTAATCAAATTGTAATGGTTTGCGTCGTTGGAAGATCTCGGATTTTGGAAAAAAATCCTCTTTTTCGTAAATTTTATGAGTGGAAACCTTGGGAGATTCAACAGAAATTTGTTGGCACGTGAGAGTTTTCTTTTTTCATTGTTGCAACATCGGATATGTTTGAGCAATAGCTATTGTAATTGTTGTTGTGTGGGCTGGATTCTTGTGTTAAGTAGAAATGGACAATGGAGAGGAAAATGGTGAACTTGAAAGACGAAAAATTTCAGGGGGTTATTCCTTGTTGAAAATAAAAGGTAGTTTGTTATATAAACGTTGGGTCACAAGTCAACCATTAGGGAGATATCGCGTTGCAAAGATGGCGGAAGAAAGAGTGTTTTTATTGTTTTTCTAGGAAATGAAAAGCGTGGGAATGGTATAATTTTGTGGAAGTGTTACCATCATCAAAAGACACTTGTGACATATTTTTTCACTTTTTGAAAATAATTGGAAAGGGTTGAAATAAACTACCCCTTTCAGTTTTTTTAACTATACTTTCAAGAAACTTCCTTAAGGACGTAGAAAAAAATAAACTAGGTTCAGCCGATTCATTTAGAAACTTTTTTCTCTCTTATATTTTTTTGATAAAATTAACTGTTTCGACGTTAAAAAATAAAATGGAAAGTATTGCACGTCGGGAAGATTCATTTTTACTACACCCATTATTAGGAAAAACTAGTTGGCTACTGTCAATTTCCAGATATTTTCATTGTTGCTTCTCGGTGTCGGCCTGTATCGACACTTCTTTTTTGAATTTTCCGGATTCACATAGCCTTAGCAAAAGCTTAAGCTTAGCAAATGGACTAAGACGAGGAATTCTACGATTAGGATACGCTTCTGCATAAAGGCGACAAGCATGTAAGGAATTTCCATTTGCCCGGCCGTGCATGTCTGTCATTTATGCATTAGTGAAAATAACCATTTCTGTTGTATTAACTTAGTATTGAATCCCAACGTACTCCGCAATCAAACACATCACACAACGAAAGGCAAATTATCCCGTAAACCACTCTCAAAATGTTAAAATAGTACAAACCATTTGCTATCTGTCAAAGCAACAATGAAAATATCTGGAAATTGACAGCAGCCAACTAGTTTTTCCTAATAATGGGTGTAGTAAAACTGCCTCTTCCCGACGTGCAATACTTTACATTTTATTTTTTAACGTCGAAACAGTTAATTTTATCAAAAAAATATGAGAGAAAAACCTGAAAGGAGTAGTTTATTTCAACCCTTTCCAATTATTTTCAAAAAGTGAAAAAATATGTCACAAGTGTCTTTTGATGATGGTAACACTTCCATAAAATTTTACCATTCCCACACTTTTTGTTTCCTAGAAAAACAATAAAAACACGCTTTTCCACCATCTTTGCAACGCGATATCTCCCTAATGGTTGACTTGTGACCCAACGTTTATATAACAAACTACCTTTTATTTTCAACAAGGAATTACCCCCTGAAATTTTTCGCCTTTGTTTTGAAACACCCTGTATAAGATAGGGGATGAATTCGGGTAGGGGCAGTCAATCTGTATGTGGATTTTAAAGACAAAAAATTGAACGATTGGAACAGTGGCTCATAGAATGTTTTATTTTATTCATATTAACTAGGTTCACTTTCAATGTGTCAAAATTTTACTTGGTATCATTTTTTAGAAACTGTTTACGAAACTATAATATGTAGGAGAAAACTAAATACTATCAATTGATTTAGATATGGTCTTTATACTGTAGCTAAACAGTGAGCATTATTTTATTGCTAGGAAAAATGAAAAAATTTATGATTCAACATGATAATTTATTGGCGTTCAATAATTATGAAAAATTCAAGTCAGTATTTATTTATTTTTTTTTAATTTTCATCGATTCTTGGTCACCAAACCAGCTGGACCCCTAGCCAGACCACCCTGTCCTCCGGGGACTATTCTGAAAGGGGTAAAACCCAATTCTCCTCTTGGAATCCCGTACTGAACCAGCTTCTCCTCGTACATTTCCAATAGGTCGTCGTGGGCTTTACACACTCTGGCTAGCTCGTACTGCAAATCACTGATCGTTGCGTTTTTCTTCGCCAGAATTTCCTACAATTGAATTAAAATTATTTTTCCATCCAAATTTAACTCTACAATTTTCCAAACATCTCGTAGAGGTATATCCACGCATACGCCAGTATAATTTGATGGTTAACTTGCCATTGTTTTAAACATCCATTTGTCTCGTATACAATTCTCGTGTTCTTTATTTCATTACAAATTTTATCTCTTCGAATACATAGGTACATAATCAGAGCTTGCTAAATATTTAGAAAACATAAAAGCGCCGTAAATCGAAGTTTCAAAATAAAGTTATGTCGATCACATGCTGTAATTTCGTTACAAATTACGGCTGCTCAAAAGTAGCATTTACGCAAATGAATAATATTCTTAAATCGTATAAAATTTCACGCATATCAAGCTCATCATCTTGTGAAAGTTCAATTCTTAGTTCGAATTATACCTACCTCAAGCTTTTGATTGGATTTGGCTGGTGGTTTTTGGGCGGCAGCCGTGAGCTCGCCTATGATGGCGTCACGATGTTCAGCCACGTGGCTCAAAGTTTCTATGCGTTTCTGTAGGAGTATGTTTTTGACTCCAGTCTTTTGCTGCACCTCCAATATGGCCTTGACGAATCTGTCGTGAAGCTCGTCCCTTTCTTCTTGGAGCTATAAGGATAATATTTTAATTAGTTCACCTTTCCATTATCAGCGGTGACAAGTATTTTGAGTAAATTAATAATATATAATTGAACAGGACATTGTTTGATTAATTAATGTATGTATTATATTACAGTCGTGGACAAAACAATAGGGAAGCGAAAATATAGCGAAAAATTGGTATTGCAAGTTAGTTTATTTATTTTTATTTTGTGGAATATTTAAGTATGACAGTTGTGCAACATATATAAAATACAGATTTTGAAAGTGAAGATCTTGATGGTGAATTGTATTTTGCCGCTTGCGTGTATTTGTGTCATGCTACACGCATACTTCGACCACAGCGTGTTTGCATCAAGCAAGCAAAATTCAGTGCATGAGAATAATTTCAAAGAAGCATGAGGTTTGGAGAAAAAAGCATGAGATGGCTTAATTTATCAAAAAACACCTCTTGACACAGCTTAATTTTTAATTACTTTTGTAATGCCATTTTTATTTCATTAAAAAGCATTATGTTCTGCTATTTTATCATATTACATTGTAAGTAGGTACTTACAGGTACTTACTTAAAAGTTATTAACCACGTAACCTTTCTAATTTATTTTATTGTTAGGCCGGGCGAACGTTGAGGCGCAGTTGACGTGACGCAGGGTGACTCACGGGTCGTAAAATCTGTTGTTTCCAGAAAATGTAGGTACCCTTACGGAATAGAGTTAAGAATCACTGCAATACAGCGTGAATACAGCACACACGCCGCATATCCGTAGACTGTCATACCCGTTTATGTATTCATTGCTAATTATTAAGAGAGCAGTCTACAATAAAGGACATTTCAAGTACCCAAATATTGTAGATACCTACCTCTATCTATTCAATTTTGCCCTCGATTTTGCCTTTATTTCTCGTTAGGTCTTTGTTTTGGTAGATTTCAAAGAGTAATTTTAATAATTTTATTATTTCTTTTGTGTCTATTAAAAAGCATGAGATTTTGTAATCAAAATATGAGAGCATGAGATTTCCTCGGAATGCATGAGATCTGACAACATTGACATCAGTTGACCGGACAGTTAGATTTGCAATGGCAAATTGGCGTTGGCGATACGGAACCGATTACCGTAGTAGTGGGGAATGCTAGACTAATGCACGTCGCCGCGCCTCTTAAAGTTCGTCCCTGGGATGAAGCGGTAATTTCTACTTTCTCTGTAAAGATCCGCAATTTCCGAATCTGTATACACTTTTATGCCGGTAGATGCAAGACATCTGATGATTTTAAAAATGTAATAAGAACATTGGTCGTTATTCCAAAATATTAAAGTTGTGGTACTGCCGTGATGACATTATAAATTCAAAGCCACAAAAAAACTACCAGCAGGAATGAAAAAAATATACTCGGCGAAAATTATACTAAATGTCTAATGATAATTTTCATACTTGAAGATCGTTAAAGTTTTGCTCTAGTCTAGTGTAATATTTTAAACAATTTATGCTGTCACGAGTTCTACTTTATTTTCCTCGAAAACAGTATTCTTTTCCGTAGCAAAACGTTCGTTGAATATGGGAAACTGCGAAAAGATTTTGGGTGCAGAAGTTACCTCAACATGAGCTATTAGAGAATCTAATAAAGAAATCACTACCTTCTCAAATCTCAGTAATAATGCGTCGTACTCCCACTGTACATTTCCAAGTTCCTTGTTGGTTTCGACCAATTTCGCTTTTGTGTTCTAAAAGAAAACGCAAAATAATTCTGCTATTCCGAATGAAATGTGCAAACTCACCGCTAGAGATATCTTATCTTTCTCGTAATTTTGTAATTGTCTTTTAAATTCCTGTACGTCGGCCTGCGCCTGTTGTAAGGGGATGGTTAGCCTTTTATTTTCGGCGTTCAGATCTGCCACCTGTTTGGTCATTCTTTCGTTCTGCTTCCGCAGCACTTCCATTTGGTCCTAAAAAAATACGTGAGACCAATAATCACTTTTTTTGCGGTCGAATTAGTAGGGATACCAGATTTTCAACAAATTCATAGCTGCTTTTACAGGCAGTAAAAAATCTAAGCCAGTTACAAAGAATAACTTCATTGTGTCTATTATACAGTGCTTTCGAAAACTAACGAATAAATTCATTATTTTTGAAATTGAGAAGTTTTCGAAAAAATCCCCTGGCACGTCGATTTTGTTTTTTAAAAAGGAACTTTTTGACATACGACCCACATTTGTGACGTCATCGTTGTTCGAGATATGACGTTATCGACATTTTTTTAAATGGAAACCCCCAATTTTAACCATGCCATTTGAAAAAACGTGTCATTCTACATACATACATCATGAAAAATTATGGTGTTACATAACAAAAATTTCAAGAAAATAATGTTTGAAGATTGTAAAATTAAATTTTCATAATACTGAAAATGATAATGATTATGTATGTAAAAAATCGACTAAATTAAATGTTCAAATTGTGCACCGTTGGCTGCCTGACAGTAGCCAAGACGGTTAATAAATTCTTTTGGACATTATCAATAACTTCTATTTGTAGTGGCCAAAAACCGCGAAAACGGCCACTGAAAATAGCCGTAGAGCCTAAAGATAGGCATTTCGAGCTTCGACCCCATTGAGAGTTTTGTTCAGGGGTACAAAACGAACAATTTCCCAAATTTTCAGCGAATTTCACCGGAAGACTGTTTTCCATATAAAATGTGTGGTAAAATGTAAATTATTAAGTATTTTTTACGGTGTAATATACAAAGTAAAAAGGTACATTCCTGGATGGATTTTCTTTGTACTTGAATTGTAAAAGCTCTTATTTAATAGTAGAACTAATTAGAATAAGAAAAAATCTTCTGTAAACCTGGAGAAGCAATGCTTATTTTTGGACGTACAGAATCTTCTAGTTGAAATCCATAAAAATGGATTTTTGAATAAATTCAAAACGCCTAAAATACAAAAACATTCATAGCTATTTCACATATGAATCATTATTTTCTTTCACACTGACCTTTTTTGTACAAGATTCTTATTTAGTTGTTACCTAATAAAAATAATGCAATCAAATTCTAGGTTTCTCTTGTAAACGATCGTGCAATAATATTTAAAGCATTTGTGCACTAAATCGGTTATTATTAGATCTATTTACCACCTGCACAATCTGGAGTAATGAGATTCATTTACGTCTGCTTTTATGATGAGTGAAATCTTTTCATTTCATAATATTTTATATTCCTTTAAATACGTACTTTGTTTGAAAAAGAAGTGTATCAATCGCGGCTGGTGAAAATGGTGAAAGTATATTTTGATTATAAAGTATTTGACCTATTCTGTTTTTAAGGTGATCATTTCTAGAGTCATAGAAGGAATTTGCATTACTAAAAAGGGGTTGTCCCTGACATTTTGAAAATAAATAAATATTGGCAAAATATTTTTATAATCGACCTATATAATAAAACTTTAGTTTTGCAGAATTATATTTTCCTCAAATTTTAAATTGATAATAATATAATAATATCTCTAGCCCTCATTCTAATCACGAGGAATATCCCTGAAGTCGAAGACTTGTGCGGGAGAGGGGGCGACATATTACTATTAAGCAGGCCGCATTTGCGTCCAAGAACGACTTACGTTGGTAGGCCCTAACCACCATTCGGTGCAGGAATGAGGGAAACCTGGAAAACCTCATTAATTAGGGGGGTAGTCAAACGTCAACCGGTATCAATCTCTCACATTGACCCAAGCCAGCATTCTTCCACCCTACCATACGCGCAGAGAGGGAATATAGCTTATATACGGTCTACCGGCTGCGGGGGTCGAACCCACAGCGATCCAGTCACCCGATACATACTAAGATTCCATTTTTCATAATGCTATAATTTGATGAACAATTAAAATTTTATGTAACACAAAAAATGACTATTTGAATCTATCAGTGCATTGTACAAAAAATATTGTGCAAACATATATGCAACTCTTTTCATATTTTTCTTTTATAAAAAAAGACGACCACTTTAATATTCACAATCCGTCATTCGTTTAGGATATCCGAATCTATATTATATTTATTTTTATTATATTTCTGTTGAATCTGGAAACTGTGATTGACATCTATTGGATATAATAATACTAATAGCCTAAAAACTTGGACTAGTATCGGTATATAAAGAATATTATACCTTTAAACTGCTAATCAGAGCCAGATTGTTCAAAGTGATATCGTTGTAGTAATTCTTCATTTCGTTAAAGGCTTTATCGTGATGAGCGATCAGTTCGTTGATTTGATTGTTCTTCCTTTCGTCTACTTCTGCCAGTTCCATACTGAAATACAGCAACAAATAATTTTCTCTTATTAATTATTATTTTAGAGCTTACTCGTGTTTCGTATTGAGCTCCGTTTTTAAATCGTTGAATTTTTTCTCGTACTTCAGTTCGAGTTCTTTTGCTCGACCCTCAAAATCACCTCTAATTTTGTTTATCTCTTCACCGTGTTGCTAAAAAGTGAAAAAGTTTAGCTGTAACGATTATTAATTATGAGGTAAAATTATCAAATAACAGAAATTATTTAATAACGATGTTTTGAGGGCTTACGGAAATTGTCTGAGTTCTATTGTCAATATAGTCTGGTCCATGTGCTGCAAAAAGGCTTTTTGGTGTGATTTTCAATCATTTGTTGTTTTCATATCATTGTACGCCTAATTTAAAGAAGATAGCTTATGAAAAGTAAAGTTATTTGAAACATGGTTTTTAAAACAAAAAGAAAATATTTATTTTAAAATATTAAATACATTTTCCTGTTAGTCGCAGAGGTGAAATTAGCTTTGTTGGAGAGTTTCCATTGGCATGCTTTATAACTAGAAATATTTGCTGGTAATTTATGGAGAAGCTCTTCAGTATGCACAGTGTTTTCCTGCCAGGTTTCAGCCTTAGAAAGAACTGAAGTGAAACAAAATTGAATAAAAATTGGACCAAAAAGCTTTTTTCTAAATAGCATCAACGATTTTATGAACATGTAGTTATAAAGCAGGAAATCTGTGTCAAAAATGAGGCATAAATGACGTCTATAAGCACTCCATTTTCAACGTTAAATTTATAGAATTTGTAAAAGATCTACTAATATTTCATACAAGTTTGACTGTTCTTATCTGGTCCTGGTGAGCCTGCTCCTGCTCCCTCATCCAGGTTTTGAATGCCTTCTTGTCCTTGAGCAGTTCCCTCTCTTGGGCCGTATGGTCATCCTGAGCATTTTTTAAGGATACCAAAGCGTCGGCCTTGCACTCCGTCAAGTTGTTTTGGTGTTCGTACTGCAGGTGCTTGACTTTCTGCTTGTAGAATTTCAATTCTTCGTCGTTCTTCTCGGCAGATTCCTCTATTTGGCGGTCTTTGTTTCTAAAAAATTAACAAATACTGGAAAACGTTATCTTTAGAAGTAACTACATACTATTTAGTTTATGAAATAACTGAATAGTTTCAGCGCTTATAATTAATCCTGAAGAAGGAAGTGTATGTTTCTCGAAACGTCAAAAACCCTAAACCGACGACCTAGCAACCAGTTCTTTAATTGTTCAGCATTTGCAGCAAGCTTAGGTGAATGAATAAAATACCTTAGTTTTGCCCTAGCCTCTTCCAGTTCGTTTCTCGTGATTTCCCAAAAGGTTCGAATTTTGTCTCTTTCCATCTGGAAGAAGTTGCGTTCTTCTCTTTCTCTTTCATTTTCTTCTTTTATTCTGTGGCAGAAGACTTCGAGCTGCTCTCTGGTCATCTGGGTCGTATCGACGCCATCGATGATGGTTCCTGGTTGTGGAAATTATGTTAAACTACGTTTGTTCACTTCAGTTAATTTAAGAAATCTGTTGTGTATACATACCAGCTCCCCCTTTCCCCTTTCCTGCCTTTTTCGGTGGCTAAAATCATGTTCTGAATTAGGAATCAGATTATTATTTTTTTTAATGACCTACCATGGCGAAATATCAGTATATTTAAGTGTTCCAATTGTATAAATTGTCAGAAATGACGAAGAACGTATGAATTTTCTAATGTCAATCAATGAGGTTTGTAACAATGGTAACTATAGTAAATATTTTTAAGATTTAATTACCATGGTGATCAATTTCCCTCCGTTTATGGAACTATAGAAGTGTTTATGCAACTAGTAATACACGTACATGTAATACTGGTTGTAGATATCGTATTCTAAGGTAGTGTGGATTTTCATAATTTAGTAAAACTGAAATGATAAAAACATTACTCTTCTTGATGCTATTTTTAAAAGTTAAGATAAAACTGTACTTTACTTCAATATATCAGATAACAATCTAATTTATTATTTTCAATTATTGTAACTTAACATTTTTACATTTACATTCTTATTTAAAAGTGCATATGATTAAAAATTCTTGTGAAATACTCCATATTAATTGATATTCCATTTACACCGTAGTTTTTACTTAAATGAACGCATTTAAAATTGTTTTAATTAAATAAAACTTTACTAACGCCGGTAAATGTTTTTTAATTAACGATCAAAATAGATGATATCGTTTCTTCTTTCATAAGATTATCAAAGTCTGTTGTAAAATTCATGGTCAATGCCTTTTTAGATTCTTGTACTGACTATATTTTTTTTTGGGTCTCTCAGTATTACTCTAGATAAATTAATGTAACATAAAAGACCTGTATGCCGATAATATCCATAAAACCTTTATTTATATACCTACTTAAAACATGACAAGATCTATTGTGTACCTACATAGAAAATTGCACTTTTATTAGAAATAATTATAAAAGCCATGTTGTTTTTTTGTTCCCATTGTTTGGATCTTCCTATTACATAACATGCATTTAAAATAATCTATGTTGTGGAGCTCGTGCAGAATTAATAACATTAAATGTTGCGAATTGGAAAAAAGCGAATCCAATTGTTTTCTTTTGCCAAGGTCTCGATGGGACATTTCCAATACATAATTATTTAAACTGCCTCATAGGAAATAAATCTTCTGCATTGTAAATGAGAGAATGCCATTATGTATACTTTTCTGTTTGGTATAATTTATTCCCATCTAACGCAACCATGGTGTTAGGTAAGGTTAGGTAGGTGTATCTGCGAGTGTTCTCGAACTAGTAACATCAAGATCGGTTATAGGATGTGAATTATGAATAAGTAGAACTATTATAGTAAGTTATTTTAATATTTGACATATTCAACGTGACAATAGATTACATAGAGGATGAATTATGATCAACTATGATTGTAAAAATCCAAGATTCAAACACTCACGTTTAAAGAACATTTATCATTGCAAATTTTGTATTAAATTATACCGAAAATATTGTGTCCAGAGTACACTACCAACTGCATTTTTTTTATTAGATGTGAATGAAAAATGTACAAGTTGGTATTAATAAAATTGGAAATACTCTATTCTTGTTAAAGAATTTTTTTTGTCGGAAAAATCAAATACATTAATAAAAATATATTGTTTACTGAATCTTTTTTATAGAAAAAGAATGTTCGATAAACTTAGTACTTAGAAAAATAAAAACGTGTGACATTTTTGACAAAGCAAGTTCTCTACTTGACTAATAGCCGGTTTGACCTCCACCACGTTCCAATAGCATATTGACACGTCTGTTCATTGAGATAATCAAACGGAATTAATGGAATATGATTATGAATGGCTTTCGCAACGAAATCCCACATGTTTTCAATAGGATTCATGTCAGGAGAGTTGACTGCCCAATCTAATCTATTGATATGTCCTGCTTCGAGTGCCTCTTGAATCCTTCTTGCGCGATGTGGTCGAGTTAATTTGACTGGTCATATTCTGTGGTATGCGAACTAATGGGGTGCGGCGGTTGACCATTGTTCCACCCCAAAACATTACGGTACCCCCTTCATACGGAGCAACTTCACGGGGAAAATGAAATCGCTGTTGGCGACCTGATTCTTTCCAGACTAGTTGCGATTGTCATCAATAACCAGCCTGGTTTCGTGTGTAAATAAGACCCACTGCCACTGGCGTAAAAGCCAACCCCTATCCTATGCTCTCGCGCCCACTGGAGATGGGCAGCACGATACCTTGGAAGTAGTAGTGTTCTAGCACGTAAATTTGCGTTGTGGAGTCTTCTTCAAATAGTAGGTGTCGATATAACACGGCGAAAAGTACCTTGAAAGTGGGCCCTGAGAACTGAAGCTGAAGATGTACGGTGTCTACGGGCATATTGCACCAAATACCGATTCTCCCTTTCCACTGTATCAAATTCTTCATATCTGTGTACTATTCGCACAACAGATGATCTAGAAATGCCTAACATGTTCGATATCTGATGATTAGAATGTCCTGCATCATGTAAAGCAGTCATTCTTGTTCGGGTAAACGCAGAAATTTCACGTCCTGGCATTACAATGTACTATCGTTTGCAATATTAATGACACTCACTAAAATTTTGCGATTTCTTTTGAACTTCCGGCCTATTCATATTGAAATCTGCTATTAATATTAGTTATTAGTTGTTTCACTTACCAAGAGACATTTAAATTTCTATTTAGAGCTTCCAGAAGTTCAAAAACTGTTTTGTGTCAAAGAGAGTGTCATTATTATTGCAAACGATTGCAAGAATTGAAAGGACTACTTGGCAAACTGACCAAATAAAGTAAAGGTTCATGGTCTGCAATTTTATTGTATTTTTTGTTCTCTTGGTACATGTATTTTTTTACCACATTAAGAAAAACCATTAAGTTTAATCTAATCATTTTATATAAAGGGGGTCCAAGACGTTGTGTGTAGTAAATAAACTGGTAAATTGATTCTATTATCTATAATTTCATTAATTTTTGTAGATCGGTAAGCTTGATTAAAATTATTTGCAAAGTTTTGTTTAATTGGCGATCTTGCTTAGTTATTCAAGTGGTTTTTTTTTGCAGGCAATGAAATAAATATGTTCTTCTATTTTTGGTCTTTATCCCACTAAGAAAAACCACTTGAATTATTTGCAAACTTCAAAGTAGATACATCGAATGGAAACCCTATAGATATGAATTTAAATTGATGCAATTCTTCGAATTTTATAACTACGGGAGTAAACAGTAAATGCAAATTTAATAAAACCCGCTCTAAATATTTATATAAACGGTTCTTATGCGGATAAATCTGTCGAATGAGTTAAGTAAAGAATCGTTACGTTTTGGGTGGACATTGGAAAATTTCATAAAATCATGGAATGTTGGAAACTAATACTTATGCCAATATAAACTAATTGAGAATAAATCGTGCTAATGCTTTGGTTTGGAGATCTTATGGGATGAGAAAATGCCTAGGCAATTTGTCTAGCGATTAATACCTAGTCTCAAATTAAATTACATTTTTTATAAGCTCCTAGACTCGCTAATGCGATGAGTCTCTTAAATCGGTTTGCATTTGGCGTATTTATTAAAAACATATATTTATTTTAAATATTAATAAAAGTTACACATGTGATCAATCAAAACCTCAAGGACTTCGCATCTTAGTACCTTCTTTATTGGCATTCTCCAGAAGAAATTTCTATTGTAGTATGTTTTATTGACGAGTAAACAATATATAAATTTGCATTCTAAAGTGGATGATGGATTTTATTGGATAAATACACAGGAATCGGCCATTACTTTTAGTACTGAAGACAAGATATTTCTTTTTAGTTTAATAGTTATTGGTTTGTTATTGTTACTAGAAAAGACACATATTATGTAAGGGATAAGTAATATTAGTTTAACCGTCTTTGATTTCTATGTCGGTACTGCCAAGTATTTTTTTCAAATTCGTTTCTCCTTCATGTTTGAAATCAAGATAGCAAACAAATTCTGTTTATTTGGCTCAATTCAATTTTAAAATCATTATATAAATTACGTAGCAGGAAGAAAACAACAATTTTAATTCTTTGTATATTTTGCAACTTTTATCTTGAGTCGCAATTAACAAATTTTGTAATTTATTTATAACTTAGTCGAATGTTTCCCTGACGTTTTGAATACCTGCATGAGTAATTCCGTTGTTATATTACAAAACGATTAAAATATTACTAAACCCACAAGTTTTTTTCGATCGATTTTAAGTATATAAATAACATGTTTAAAACTATCTGAATATTCATTTTTTTAAATCCCAAACAATAATTGAGTACATGGCGCCGCTCTGGAAAAATATGTTTTTTTTGTTTTACAAATAGCACGGGAATTTTCCAGCTCTTTGAAGGAGGACATGGATGTTATTAAACAAATTACTCTTAAGCTCATGTAGCATTATAGTAACGAAAATTGGTTACGCAATTTCAATTAGGTGATTGTTACGTAGTGATCACTAAACCTACCAGTATAACAAAGTTATGTTATCATAGTTGTAAGTACGTAATCCTCGCCATTGAAAACCACCATGGTTTGGTAATTTTTGGTGGGGCAATTTGTTGTCTCGAATTTTGTGAAAACTAAACAGAAACACCTTAAAGTTGCCCAAACTTTAAAGTGGATATTAAAGGTACTGGCAACCAAGCCATATAACTTACATTTTAGAAGTAATAGTAGTTTTCAAGTGTTCGTAATTTGTAATAGTTCTGGTTTCTTGATTTTCTTAGAGCCTTTCTCAGCACACAGTGAAAATATTGAAATAATTAATAATTATAAGTGTTTTAGTTGCTATTTTGTACGTGTTTCTTCAGTGCCCTTGAAATACCCAGGAGGATCAGACAACATTTTCGTTATTTGTTAATACTGAAATAGTTCAGTTATTAAATGTTTAAAATCATTTGTCATTGTAGAAAATATTATTTCTGGAACACGGGGTGTTAATATACCATTACTTTCACATATTTTTTTATAAAGTTTCAAGAAAGTTGAATTTATTTATACAGGGTGTTAAAAAAAGAGTGGAAAATATTTCAGGAGGTAATAGTATGAACAGAATAGAACAGAACATAAGCAGAAAAGTCTTAATAAATATTAGTCCGCAAAGTAACGGTTGCGGAGATATGGACCACTATTCGTTTTTCAAAAATTTTAGTTTATTAGGAATAAACCGACAAAGGAAGCTTTTAACAAACAAAAAACAAAGTTACAGAAGATGTTCAAAGTGCCCTCCGTCCATTTCCAAGCAGGCACGACATCTTCGTCTCAACGATATTCCAACTCTTTCGAAAACATCCTCCTTGGTTTGGATTTCTTGACATTTTTTATTAATCCGTAGCTGCAGCTCTCCCAGGCTATTTACAGGAGTACCATACACAAATGTCTTCAAATATCAAACAAAGAAATCTAGAGGGTTCAGATCAGGCGATCTTGGAGGCCCTTCCTACCCATCTATGTGGAAAAGTTTGGTGTAAATGCTCTCTAACGGCCATGGAAAAATGACCTGGAGCACCATCATGCTGGAACCACATTTGTTGCCTCTGATTCAAATGAATGTCTTCCAAAAACTCATACAGTGTGTTCTGCAGAAAGTTGAGGTAAGCAGCGCCTGTTAATCGGTTTGGTAAAACAACAGGACCTAGAAACCTGTCACCTACAATACCCATCCAAATGTTTAATGAAAAACGTGCCTGATGTCCAGATTCTATTACAGCATGAGGATTTTCGTCGACCCAAATATGCGTATTGTGAAAATTAAACACTCCATTTCTTGTGAACCCGGCCTCATCAGTAAAAAGAATGTTTGCAAGAAAACGAGGGTTTTCAGCATCATGACGTAGAAACCAGCGGCAAGAAACCAAACGTGCTTGATGATCATTTATTGGATTTAAGGCCTGTACTCGTTGCACATGGTATGGATAAAGCAGTTGCTCGTAAAGGATTCTCCAAACAAGAGGACCACTAATTCCTACCTCGGTTGATATTCTCCGCACACTTGTACCTTGATTCTGCTCTAGTAGCGGATACCGATCTTGGTCTTCCGGATAAATGGCACTGTTTGCTCAAGGAACCGGTATCACGCAATCTTTGGTGAATTCTTCCAAACATGCGCTGTGAAGGAATCTGGCGATTTGGATAAACGACAACATAATGACGTCGCGCTTTGGTGGCGTTCCCATTAGCACGACCATACATGAAATGCAGGTCTGTTAATTCTACGTTACAGTAACCAGCCATAGCGAAAGAAAACTTGTACGCCTAGAACAACTGTCAAATACGTACTGTTTATTTTACTAAACATCAACCAACTATTATAAGAAAATACACAACGTTTTTGCAAAATAAAAAAAGGGCTAAAAAACATAAAACAACAACCGTTACTTTGCGGACCCATGTTTATTGAGACTTTTCTGCTTATTTTGGTTCATACTATTACGTCCTTAAATATTTTACACTCTTTTTTTAACACACTGTATATACCTACCTAACATTCCAATTCAGGTTTAATTTATCTTTAGCACGTTAGCATCTTGGAAAAGAACCTTTTAACAGAAAATGGCATAAAGTTTTATTATTTTCTTTCAAATAAACTACGATTAACGGGTAATCCACTTAATTGTACACTGTATACTATTATTGTTACTGTCGTGTCAGTCGTGACGCCTCTATCAGAGATATTGTTATACCGCTTGAATTGTCGTGTCCAATGTGGCAGTTAAAAGTAATCCTATTATTGTTTTGTGCAGGATGGAAGCCGTCGTCAAGGCCTCATAAAAATTTATGTCATCTGATCCGTTAAGTTTTCACAATTAGCCTCTTCCACTAGATACTTTTTTCCGGTAATTAAATTGGTTGCTGATTCCTTTTTCTGCATATCTGGTCACAGCTTTATGGAGAGCGTTTATACAGGGTATTTCTAGAGTAAGCGCCTTTTTTGTGTAAGGACCTTTTTCAGTGTTAAATAGTGTTGAAGCAACGCTACGACTGAAATTAATTAAAACACAATTGAAGTAGGTAAGCTGCTTCCCATAAATCTAAAATAGGTAATTCTGTAAAAATTGAAATTATATTCACTTTCAGGAAAAAACGAAAACGATTTTGATTTCTACATGGACATGTTGAATGTTCATTGTACTATTATGTCATTCAAATTGATTGCCTTTTTTTGGATATCTTGTACAAGTCCAGCAAAATAATACGTCAATTACTTCTCCGTCATATATATCATATTTATTCTGTAATATATTTTATAGCTGGAGCTACCTGATGTCATTTAACGAAACTGCTGGTCTGCACACCTTAACCTAGTTTTCATAGGTTATTTTGTTTTCATTAGTTACGCAATAACGAACAAATAAGATAGTGGAGCTAATAAAATTTAAATTAATTATGCTGTGGGGAAAAAATATTAATCTTTTCGGTAAAATGAAAATTAATATTCCTGTTTTTGTTTTCATATGTGATAAACTAAACGAATTGTGGTGTAATGCGGGTCGCACCGTCAGTTTTAATGAACAAATTGTGTTTAAACGTCAAAATTAAGACCGAATGATCGGTCGGGCCTAACCTAAAATTTAGTAAGTTTACAGACGGAGGCATATTTTGATTTATAATAAGGAAAGAAAATGTTTTGACATATAGGTATACTTTTTGCAGTGCAACATTATGCTATAATGTTACAACCAATAAAAATGTACCGAATAAGCTTGTCATTAACAATTAAGGAGATAATGCACTACGCGGTCGCGGTCTAAGCTCATCGCGGACCGTTCTATGCCAAGTTGATTACGGTCTTTTACAAAATCAGTCGCATGTGTTGTTTCTTATCTGTTCCCGACTTCTACTATCCTATTTAGGTGACAAAATATATGCTGCGAAAAATTCATTTTATTAGCTGTTTTATTCGATGAGACTAGCCGAAATTTTCCAAAAAGTTTTCGGTGAGATTGACAGTTTTACAGTGCTGATAATTTTTTGTTGTAGTTATTATTGAATTTATGATCAGTTTTATACAGGAATGTAATTTGACTTTCTTATTAGTAATTTCATATGACCACATTTCGGTTGGTTTTGAAATTTCGACAGATACGTTACTTGAAGAAATTGCTTAGTTTGTTGGGGTGTATGTCATGTTAAAAAATGAAAATCTCCATATAGCGCTATATTTTACAATTTTTATTTTACAATTCATCGGATATAAACCAAATGCGCGAAGGTTCATTAATTACACGGACGCACTGTACTTTAGTAAAGAGATTTTCTAAGCATAATTAATTAATTACACCACTGCGTACTACCGTAATCAATGCTACTGTACGACAAACAAAAAGTAGATGAAAACATGGATTCATTTTTTTTTAATTTAAAGTATAAATTACACTGCATCTTTGTAGAGTCTTCAATACACGGATTCATTTTTTTTAATTTAAAGTATAAATTACTTCAGTCTTCAATGTCAGTAATTTGCCAATTATACTGCAAATTATTTTTTTGAATTAACAATTAATTGATTCATCGAATGATAGCTGACTAGGTGTGGATAATCAGCTAGCTGGAGCGTTTTAAGACTTGACCGTCAAGCTACTCTGCACTACTATTGTTTTCAATTTCAGGATGTTATAACTGATGGTGTAACGGCAAAATATAATTTAAAGCTTCGTTTTTTTATATGGATTTAATTGAGTCCGTGCATAGTATTTAAAGTTAATACAGAATAATTAGTAGATCAATCGACTTACCTGTAAGGAAGTTTGATCATAATTATATGAGCAATTTCGTCGAAGAATTATAAATTTAACTACTTGTAGTTTGCACTTTTCAAACTCACCCGGTACGTACTTTAAAGACAAAAACCCTTATCTCTGTTACCACACATTCCCAACACGCTCTTACTATCATTGTATTTTCCTATCTAGATCGCCTAGGTGGGAATTTTTGGAATTTATATTCTTCGACGAAATTGCTCATATAATTATGATCAAACTTCCTTACAGGTAAGTCGATTGATCTACTAATTATATTTCGCAATTTCGTCTCGAATTATAAATTTAACTACTTGTAGATGTTGAAAGAATTATAGGCGATCTAGTGTGCAGACAGAAACTTTATATCCTGCATCTTACATATTGACCAGTTATCGTTCTTTTGATAATTAAAACATTTTTATACTGCTTTATATATGTATATACACAAATATACATACCTATATATTATATATCAAAAATATATTTATATTTAGCGTCTACCTGCATTTTTAGTTATATATTAATGCATAAAATATATATTGATTCCGTGTGACAGTAAATGCATCCACAATAATGGAATGAGGGGATTTCATTTCTACGATATCTTTTTTATTTATTATTATTTATTTTATTTATTTATTTATTTATTTTATTTTATTTATTTTTTTGTGCATTGCAAACACGTCTATTTCAGGCTGTTTGAACATGTTACATAATATTTCCAAAAACCCGTTTGAACGTTCGGTTTCTATTCTTAAACACCGAAATACTGTTATGTATTTTATTATTTTATATTTATTTGTTTTTTCCGGGTACACTAAAGGAAATATGTTTAGCCTTTAATAGACATTGTTTAATCCCAGCAAAATATCTGCATTAAATAGACTCAACTGGGACCCATTATTTTATTACAGTAGTTTTTGCAACTTTTGACACTAGCAAAAATGTATATTGCAGCTGACAGTCTTTCATCCTAGGTAACTTTAGTCAGTAACTGTATAGCTACTATTATGAATTCTAGTTCATTTATCCTTTGTCTCCAAATTTTCATTTTACTGTAAAGAAGTTACCATCATTGATTATATAAGTTATATATAACTCAATGGCATGGTATATGGAAGATACCTACAGTTTGAACAAACTCGACTACCACTCGCCCTTCAATTTTTTTAATAGCAAACAAAAATTCGTTAACGTTGATGGCTAATGAACACTGTCACATGCCCTATTCACACTCTCTCATGTATCATGTATATATTATTGCTTTTTATATAACTTACTTCGCATAATGTATACATATCACAAAATAAATATTGTTGGTTATATTACCTATATTGGTAATAATATATTTTTTAAGGTCTTGTCCAGTCCGTTCTTCCTGTTGTAATGTTGAGCATAAAATGGCTATGCATTCGCGCATTTGTAAAGATTAGCCACGAGATAGATATTACCTATATTGGTAATAATATATTTATTAAGGTCTTGTCCAGTCCGTTCTTCCTGTTGTAATGTTAAGCATAAAATGGCTATGCATTCGTGCATATGTAAAGATTACCCACGACGCGCTAACCAAATATAGCTTTGTTTCACAGCTTGAAGCCTTTCAGCTACAGGTAAATTATTATTATTATTTATATATATGCATATACATATATATCTATATCCTACTACGCACCTACTTTTTAACCGTTAATAAGTAGTCATTTACCTACTCATTAAGTTATCTAGTTACCTTTAGTAAAAGTAGTGATAGAAAATACGTCTATTCAACCTGAGAGTCTATTGTTTTAGCAAAACTCCGACTGAATGTAATAAAATCGGGCAAATAAATAAATTATTCTTGGTACATGCATTGCAGTACTAACAGAATATTCCAACGATGATAAAGATTATATTAGCAAACTTTTTTATTGTTCGATATCTCTCAGTATATTGATGTAGAATGCATATATCCCTATTTTTCTTATTTCACACCATTCCCATATCTCTTTCCCTACGTTATTATTAAGCTTTATCTGTCTACACACAGTACACAGTCCCCATCAGGTTATTACAAGAAATAGCAATTGTGTTATCGATTTGCAATAACTAACATTTTTGAAAATGATTTTTGAGCATTGAAAACTGTTAATAATTCTTAGGACAATATGTAAAGCCCATGTTGTCTTCACCTCCTGCTCTCCCCCTACAAGGGAGGCATCTAAATAGATTTCTAGAGTTGAATATAGGATTTTTTTTTTCTCTCCATAAAAAGTTATTCGTTATATTTGAGATACCTACGTATATATTTATCGAAATATCCTCTATTATATATTTAAGAGCAAAATATTTTTCTCTTTCGAAGGTCTTTGTATACCTTCCATCCAGAACATTACTGCAGAACGAGCTGCAACTAACGTTCCTCCAAAACCTAACCACTCTCTAATTTTACAGCAGGTGTGATTTCAAATTTTTTATTTTATTTATTCATTTTATTTTTTTATATATTCTTTGAAATGTCCTCTCTTTCTGTCAAGGGAGTGTAAAGTTATTTGTATTATAAATAAAGCTTAGACCTTACAGTCCCGGTTAGGTACAAGCAAAGCTTGACTATTTTTATTAATATTTTTATCGTTATAAAATAAACATTCTGTTTGATATTTTCCATTTATTAAAATATCATTTAAATATTATGTGCAAGTAATTGTACCTAAGACCTTAAAGGTTATAATAAAGGTATGTCCGTAAACACATAAGGTGCCGTACAGAGGCGAAAAGTAGTGTTGGATGGGAGACAAAAATTGTTGCAAAAATTTGAAAAACCTTGTCTTGTCTTGCAGAAGAAAACAAAAGTTTCTATAAAGCCTTGTGCTTGCTTGATTTTTCAACATTATGTCTTTTATATTGTCTTGCGAAAGGTCTCGCAAATTTGCATGATTCTTGTGAGACTTTTGCATAGAAATCAGAAACATGAAACTTTATTACCAATCTAATAACAGTGGTAGTTACTTTCGGTCGGACATGGTGCCGCTCGGAACTTACTTAGCTCAGATATTGGTCGATTGGTAAACGTTATAAAATATAGAAACGGCTAGTTTTACATAATAAATAATAATAATAAGCAATGGACGAGATAGGCGTGCCAAATCGGAGCTCTTTCAGTCAACTGGCACTATAATTAGTTGTATTCAGCAGAGCTACACCTAAGCACCTTGAATTTTAATTTTATATGCTTAATTCTTTTAAATAAAGAATATGCCTACATTAGAAATGCAATGTGTGTTTATTTAGTCACTTATTTATTTATTTATTTCAACTAACGTTCATTTAAATTTCACCCCAGACCTTCTAGCAATATTTCTTGCCAAGTCTAGTCTTGTCTTGCGGGACCAAGACAAAATCAAGACCAAGATGTCACTGCTAGCCAAACAGTTACATTAATGTTTCTGTTTTATAGATGTTATATAACACTATGCGTTCTTGAGATCATTGCTTTAGGATTTATTTTTAATATTGTATTTATTTTATTTTTAAGACCTCTGTATAAGTAAAATTCAATATAGAGTGATAACCCTCTAATCTGGGGTGGGGATTTAACGATTATAAACCTAAAGTCCCACACTCTTTTGATAGCAAATATGAAGAAATAAATTCACCTCCTGTCTCCAAAAGTTGGTTAATAACTTCTATCTAGCAGTTTCACTATTGTTTACCTGCTTCAGATTTACTTGGGTCCTCACTTTATTATTACCATTACATCAGCACTTAATCCAGGTGTGTCCCTACACCTCAGATTTTGCTTTGGAACTCCTCCATGTGGAAGTCGTCCTATGAGGTTGAATCTAATCGATATGTGTATAGAAAATATGAATATGTATTCATCTATAAACAACAGTAACAACAGTCCATTAGACGTTGTATCTAAATGTATGTATAACTCTATACATTTCATTATAAAGATATTGAAGGTTAATTAAAATTATGTGTGTTGTGTGTAATATTAGCTTTTATTATTAGCTATATGAGTAATATCTACTTTTCTTGATTCACCCTATATTATATGTTTATTAATAGTTTTAAAAACTTTTATGAGAATACTCCTATTTTATATTTTTATCGGTACAGTAATTATTAAAAACTGTTGGAGCAAAAAACTTGCGAACTTGACAAAAACTGTCAGTTCTATTTACTTATTGCATTATTGATTCCTTCTATTTAACATTTGGGGATATTATAACTCATATATAATTTTACATTTACTCAGTAGATTAACCCTTTAATTATTTACTTACTTGCATGTCCGGATACATATGTACAGGGAGTTAGAAAGTATATGCAAGTCATGTGACTGCGAATTAAAGTTCACACATATGTGGAACGTACTTTCGTGTTATATGAGAGTTCATGTGAACCTCGAACACCAGAGAGGAATATATATATATCCTTCTATAAACTGCCCCGATGAGTATGTAGAGGGAGTTAGGAAGTATATGCAAGTCATGTGACTGCAAATTAAAGTTCTGTGGAACGTTCTTTCGTGTTATGTGAGAATTCATGTGAACCTCAAACACCAGAAAATAATACATCCTTCCATTGACTGATTTCTGAAAAAAAAGAAAAACGGAAAATCTACATACTTGAAGAACTTGAGCATTTTTCTAAATTTCATCTTCAGATTTTCACTTTTATGCCCATTCATTTTTACAACAGTGTGTCATATAATAACGGTGGCAGAAGCGTTATATTGCAACTTCAACCATGTTTTCCTGCGAGATTTCCTATTTCGCACTATTTCCGACACCAATAAACACTTTTTCACTCTGTCTCTCTTATTTCACGTCGTAGCCGGGCCGGTACGAAAAATACAATGATAGTAAGAGCGTGTTGGGAATGTGTGGTAACAGAGATAAGGGTTTTTTTGTCTTTAAAGTACGTACCGGGTGAGTTTGAAAAGTGCAAACTACAAGTAGTTAAATTTATAATTCGAGACGAAATTGCGAAATATAATAATTCTAAGACTTTCATGTACAAAAATTTCTCATAGTTCATGCACAAATTCTGCCAGTATACAGTGGCAAGAATTCAGACGACTTAAGTCAGCTGACGTTACGCAATTGTTTTTATAGTCAACATAATTTTCGATATTTGGTCGTGTTAAAATTAAATATTTTTTGCAATTTAGCGCAATATTTAATGCAAACATTTAGAGTAATATACAGGGTGATTTATTAATAATGGGACAGAGCTTGAGAGCATGTTGTTGACCTCAAAATAGAGCGATTAAGCCAAATATGCCTTATCCGAATGTTGCTTCTTTTCGATCTACAGGGTGTCAAAGTTGAAAAAATAAATCACATTTTCTTTATTATTTTTCGCATCGCATCGACTGTATTTTATGAAATTTGGTATAAGGTGATTGCTTGGGGATAGAAATTCGAATATGTCGCTCGGTTTAAGGCGTCAGTACTTGAATCGAGGTGGGTTCGACCCCCGCAGCCGGTAGACCGTATATAAGCTATATTCGTGGAAAGATTGGCACCCTCTCTGCGGGTATGGTAGGGTGGAAGAATGTTGACTTGGGTCAATGTGAGAGATTGATATCGGTTGACATTTGACTACCCCCTAATTAATGAGGTTTTACAGGTTTCCCTCATTCCTATGCATATAATATGCCTCCCCCTCTCCCGCACAAGTCTTCAACTTCTGGGCTAATCCTCGTGATTAGAACGAGGGGTAGATATATTATTATTTATTTATTTTGGTGTATCTGCTAGAGGGCTGAGAAAAACGCATCTAAATCTTATGATGCATGCAATTTATCTAAAGGTAAAGTCAAATTGTTGCGTAACTAATGGGTCATACTGTAACAGCATAATACTGCGATGAAAATAAGCGAAATTTCGTGAAATTTGCTTCAAGCGAAAGATAATAAAGAAAATGTCATTTATTTCTTCAATTTTGACACCCTTTATCTTTGTTATTATGGATTTGGTTGATTTTTTTAGGATAAGCTAAAGTAAATCGACTTATTTTGGTCGCAGTATCATGCTGTCACAGTATGGCCCATTACTTACGCAACAATTTGACTTTACTTTCAGATAAATTCCATACATCATGAGATTTAGATGCGTTTTTCTCAGAAACCCTTGCTTCTAGCGACATCAACAAGGTGTCCGTTTTTAATTAGAAAGATAGAGTAGAACATTTTCCAGTCTAAAATGAGATACAGTGTAGCATAAGAAAGTCGTAGCGATTTAAAAGGGTTCAAACCATCGGTAGTGGCACCCTCTAGCAGATACACCAAAATCGTCGACATTTCCAGTACCAAGAAACCTCCCTATATCAAATTTCATAAAATACGGTCGATGCGATCGAAAAATAATAAAGAAAATGTGATTTATTTTTTCAATTTTAACACCCTGTACTTATATCGAAAAGGAGTAACATTCGGATAAGGCATATTTGGCTTAATCGCCCTATTTTGAAATCAGCAACATGCCTTTAAGCTCTGTCCCATTATTAATTAATCACCCTGTATAGTTTTATTAATCTGATTTGCTGTATCTTAAATATTTTGATAGAAATATAATGAATTATTCATTTGTTCGTATGACGTAAGTCGTCTGAATTCTTACGCCGACTATGACACAAATTCTGGAAGTCAAAATATAAGGATCTAGCCTGATTTACTTTAGGCAAAAAAATTTATAATAGTTAAAAAAAACAGATTGTCAAAGTTATTATTTTTTAACATTGTTTTGTAAATACTTATTTTAATAATTGCATGATGTGCATGAAATTTGGACGTTTTTAGGATGATAAATCGAAATCCGATCGTAGTTATGATGTATATACATTGCAGAGAACACCAGCAGCAGCATTTCGTCTACCTTTAAAGCTTGATTTTAGATGCTCCTTGCAATGTACATCGAAACTATAATCAGTTTTCAATTTTTCATTCTAAAAAACCCATAATTTCCAAATTTGATGCAAATCACGCTACATTAAGATAAGTATTTACAAAAAGTCTTCATTTAACCTCAGGAACTTGTGCATATCTTTTAGGGACACCCTGTTCATATTAAGTTGTATCGTGACCTTCAGTAAAACGTAAATACATTCTGTAGACAGGTTGTCGTAATTGGTTTAATTTCACTGAATTTGCCAAATCGAATGTATTTTTAAAGATGAGGCGGGCTCTTCATAGACTTTATTAATCATTTCAATCAACAAAGGCACCACTCCTACACTGTTTATTTTTATGACATAAGCCCAAGCAGAGGCGTCACGTACTTTTCGTTCTTAATGCTTCTTAAAACATCGCCAATTATTGCGGAATTACACAGAGTGACCTCTTTCGCTTATACCGCAGCTAACCAAAATCTCGCAAGTTTATGTTCACCGTTGCGATTTAAGAAGAGACATAAAGAGGCCGGTAAAACGTCTTACTCATCCGAAGTTGCAAAATTTTGTAGTTTATGGCGTTTTTATAAAATTTATATACATTTAAATGTATAAGTTAGCGGTTACTTCGAGATTTTTTTATGATTAATAATTTGTTATGATATGCATAATAAAATGTTCAGTTTAGAATTGAAGGTAGTTCAATAGTTTCTTATTAAAAAATTTAAAAGTGTGAAATACAAAAAGTTAGACATTTTTTTACATCGACAGTATAGTATAACTAGCGCCCCCTAGTCGTAACCTCAACACTGTTTGCATATTCGTAATTGTCACCTCAAAAAACATAAAGCTACAAATTTTCAAACCAATCGGTCCATACGTTCTTAAAATATAGCAAAAAATCGAAAACAATTGTTCAACTTTTACACCCTGTAGAACGAAAAGGAGCAACAATTGAATAAGGCATGTTGGGCAAGGGTTGGGCTCAGTCGCTTTATTTTGGCGTTAACAATCTGCCCTTAAGCTATGCACCATTATTAATGACTCACCCTGTATATTTATATGATCTTCTTAAAACAATAGGCTTGTTTTGCAGCAGTTAAAACGGTTTGGAAACTGTCAGAAATATTCGACCAGTTAAGTTGAGAACGCGTTACCATTGAATTTGATGCAATAAATAGTTGGACGGGCATTTCTGATAGTTTCCAAACAGTTTTCAACTGCTGCTAAAACAAACCTAATACCTACTCTCTGTCAAAGTGTGTAACGAAGTTAGCGAATCAAAACTTTTTTACGTGTACACCTCTACGATTTATCGTAATGAAAACGGTAAATAGCGATAGCGTCACGGTGCCGAAAAAGGAAAAATGTAGCTATATAACATAAAAGTTCAAGCACCTACGTAGAAAAAGCCATGCAGCAGCTCATAAACTTAATTGTCGACACTTGTGAATCATTCAAATGAATGCAATATTCAAAGCCGGCACTCCCGCATGATGAGATGTGCACATCGATAGTAGGTATAATTATTGTCAATATTCACGTTCATGACTGACCTATTTTGATTATTAAATCTGCACCTCCCACAACCTTGTGAAATGCCAATTAGCGCAGGATAAACGGTCGAGGCGTACGGAGCAATGTTGTCGCCATTTTTTTGGTGTCCGAGACAGAAGCAATTCGGCAAAATTCAACGAGGTCGGTGAACTGTTCTACTTTTTATAATAAATCGTTGATATTGAGTGTGAAATCGCCAAATGAGCTACCTTTTGGTTTACTTCTTATGGTAAAACCTACTTAGTGCTCCCTTTTTTATTATCTAACAGTTAATTTCACTATAAAGTGTAACAAGCAAAACAATGTCTTTATACATTTTTTTTAACTACATTGATAAAGCAGTTTGTTAGGCGTTTGTTTATATAAATCCTTATAATTCGTCAGGGCCGTTTCTATTCGTACAGGGCGTGAACCATTGGACGTAACTGATTATGTGTTGTTGCCTTGCAACTATGAATATACAATAACCAAAAACACTTACTCTTGCAACAATCTCAGAACCTTTCAACAAATAAAAGAGAAACAAATAAGTACCCAAGCATCAACATGTACCTACTACTTAGATCAACGGGTAAATATATTCTCTCTCAGACTGCAGCTGGATACCAACGACACAACAATGCATACTGACCAGACCACCTCTGCAGAGATAGTTCATAGTAAGACTAGGTCTTTAACCAGAACCAGACCACGTCACATGCAGTTAGCGGCCCCCGAGTTGTCCCCCGATCACCGCAGCTAACGGACGGACTGCATCATCGCAGCTAACAGCCTTAAGATACCCCATACCTCAAAATGCCGCTCACATGCAGCTAATGGCATGATAAGCATGCCAAGTACTCAGTGATATAACTCACCTAATAATCAACACAACACAGGTTACTAAAGATGAATGTTGACAGTAATTCCATTATAAAATCACCTGTACAGTTCATCTAAATAAAAAATACATAATTAATAAATTACAATTAATAACTCGCGCGGCAATTAGGCACCAGCTATAAATATATCTCTTTGTGAGGGCATCGTAAAGTTTTATGGTTCAAATAAATTAAATCGCTGTTTGAGATTCAAACATTATATAATGATATTAAAAGGTTATATTGCTTGAGACTAATTAAAAGGTGCAAATTTTAATTATTCACAAATTCTCTGTTGTAATTCCAAGTGTGTGTTCGCCCTATTTGATTAAGTGGCACGTTTTATTTACTGTTGTTTAATTTTTTAATATGTGCAAGTCTGACGTTAAGCATTTAAGAACATAGATGATAATATTTTTTAAATTCTATGGGTCTTGAGCATTTCATTTCTCGTACCCGTTATTAATTTAAGTCTAAAATGTGTGTTATGTTCACAATGACGCATCAGAAGCTCTAGTGCTATTAGAATATGATAAAATATGATTTTTTTATGTTATGAACAATAATATCTCTATTTTTTATCGGGAACTTATGATACGTTATTTTTAAACAACCTATATATGTATCCTTAAGTTGACAGATGTTACAAACATAAGACGTCGATTTTAATTGAAACAGACACATTTCTGCATGAACAACTTTTTTAAATGCAACCCGTTTTTTTCTTGATTTATAAAAATGTCATCATATTACACAAAGAAGTTTTTGAGTAAATTAAAATTAAATGTTAGAAAGCGTAAATTGGTAACATTTTTATAGATATTGTTGGTTTGACAATGAAATGATTTCTCAAAATCAAGCAAGAAACGGGATTGTCATTTAAAAAAGTTGATCCCGTTATTACTCAAAGTCAAGTGATGGTTGAAAATCGACCTGGTATATTCTTGGTTTAATCGTTCAACAATCTATTACTCTTAAAATTCGTTACCCTGACTGAAACTTTTGCAATTTACCCATTTACTTTTGAGAACGGATGTGAGGAAATACTGCATATCACGTTAATATACCGAAACCTAAATAAAAAATCCAATTTTCTTAATACCAAATTGATGAATCTGTACATTGCTTGATGCATATACGGTAAATGTTTTATAATTGATTTTTTAACACGAAATATATTAACAAATCTACATGAGTAAACCAGTGTATACTTCAAAAGCAAAGCTGCTGAGTAATTAACTAAGATTTACTATTAAACGATGTGTGGCTAGAAGCCTGATAATAAATGTCTATCTTATATCTTTTACGTGGAATTATTAGCAACTGGCGAAAGACTAAACGATATTGTCCACATGCTAAGGAAGTTATAAGTAAGGCCAATTATGGTATAATTATATAAACAGGATACCAGCATTAATTAATATTGCCGATTGTTTTTATAGCTTAGCTAAAATTTTATTGGATATTAGGCAAAGTTTCACTGCTGCATTACATTATTTAATTTCATGATGATTTGAAAGTAATAACAGTAAATTGCTGTATGGCGAGTGATGAAAATTTGTTGATTTTGAACAACCAACAACAGAGCCAGACTCGAATGATTAAGTTCAAGTTTTTTGATCCTGCTCGTTTCATCGCCTGTTCCCTATAAATGCACAACTAATCTAAAATTACAAAATCAGTGACCACACATAATAAGATTGCGTAATAAATATTAATCTTATTATCGGTATTACAAATTTTATTAAACGTAGAGGCAGCTGGGAAAGGAAAGTAAACCAATTAAATCGATAGATTTATCATCAACTTCTGTAGGTAGTGAATGAGGAGCAATTCTATTAGCTTGGGCCACTTTTGATATAATTAAACTGACCACGAATCGAGATTAAGTCATCAGATGTGGCGTATTTTTCGTATTACCCATTAATTTTTAATTGTACAGAATAATACAGCCCAATTCGCAATTGGCTCTGTTTCGTTCAAGGTTGGTTGCGATAAAAGTCCATTCGCTTATCAAATTATTACACCGCTATTGGTTTATAATGAATCATAAAATACGTTGATGCCCGACTCTCTAAAATATACGAATTTATTAATACTAATTTATAATTTTTAGGTGTGTTTATTAAGTGCGCTTTCTGATAATCTATATGGATCATTATTTGACGATCCCCAAATCTTTATTGCATGTCGAGAAGATTAGCGTCTTAGAAACAAATGCGTTTTGCGTCTATCTATGTACTTTTACTATTTAAGCGCTTCTTAGTTACATAAATAAATCAATCAGTTGTTAATGCAGAGACGAATTGATGAGTGTGTAAATAAACTATTGTAATCCGTATACGTCAATTTTATTGTATTCGCGTGGATATAAATAAAGGCAACCTTTGTGTCTGGCGACTTTGAATTGGAATCAACGGGGAGGTAGATGTTGGTTGAGGCATATAAAGATATATTTTTATCAATAAAACTTACTTAAAAAATGTATAAAAATACACAGAATAAAGCTTGAAATAATTACTGTCATTGTTTGCGGTTCTTAAATTTTCAATCAGTTTTAAAAACTTCAAAAAATAATACAAAAATAAGGTATACTAGAATTCCATAGGATGTACAGTTTTCGAAAATGGAGTTAAAAATTGTTTGTTTAGTAAAGCGGTACAAGTATACTTCAGGTTTCACAATTAGAAAATTGCGTTACTATTGATTGAGTAAAATTTGACAACACGGATTTAAATTGTCTAATAGATTGCAAAGTTTTTCTATTATTTAAAAAAAGAACGTCGTTTATAGTCTGTTTGGAAATGAAAGAGAGTAATAAAACCCCGAGATAAGAACCGGCCATGGGCGTGGTAATATTTCGTTTCAGGTAATTATCGGGTAACACTAATGCTAGGTAATGGGTGTACATTTGTATATTTTACTCGATACATCATAGGGCTGGAGCCAGTGTATTGTGACAGATCAATCCAGTCTTAGAGCTGAATATACGAAGACGTGCTAGTGCACTAGAGTAAAATTGTTTGGGTAAAATGTCGAGCTTATCAGATTACGTACCTGCTAAACGCGTGAAAAGATGTGCGCTGTCTCAGAATTAGAATATTATTATATTAAATGTATTTAATGCATTGAAACACCAAAATCCTTCCAACAGTGTTGACGACATCGTGGAAAAGTGTTCCAAAATGACAGGGATTGGAAAATCGACTATCTACAGACTTTTAAAGGAAACAAAAAATGAATAAGATACTGTAAATCCCCCAAAATCATCTGCAGGGAGGTCAAAAGTCGTTATAGATGATTTCTTCAAAAATGTCGTTCACAGAAAAGTACACTCATTTTATTTTAAAAAGGAAATACCAACGCTAAACAAAATTTTAAGTGAACTTACAGAGGACAACGATTTGCCAAAAATCAGTAGAAGCAAATTATGGGCCGTCTTACGAGAGTTGAATTTGTGCTGGGAAAAGCAGAACACGAAGTCAGTTCTTATCGATAAAGATAAAAGTATTTGTTGGCGAAGATCCTACTTAAGATCAATTAGAAAATTCCGTGACGAAGAGAGGAATATTTATTATCTAGACGAAACTTGGGTCAACGAGGGATATACTCAACAAATGTATGGCAAGATAAAAATGTAAAAAGTTTTCGATAAGCATTTTTGGATGGACTTTCAACAGGGTTCAAGGCTCCTTCAGGTAAAGAGCGAAGATTAATAGTGACACATACAGGTACTGCCAGTGGTTTTGTAGATGGCGGTTTACTTTTATTTGAATCTAAAAATACAGGTGACTATCACGAAGACATGAACGCAGGTGTTTTCGAAGAGTATTTTACACAGATGTTGGATCTTATTTCTCCGGGGTCTGTAATTGTCATGGATAATGCCAGTTACCATTCACGGCAGACCGAGCGGACGCCTACGACTGCTTGGAGGAAAGCCGATATATAGTTTAATGGTTATCCGGAAAAACATTTCTTTTGAAACAAATACGGTGAAAAAGGAACTTTTGACACTTGTCAATCTTAATAAAGATCAGAAAAAATATGTTATCGATGAAATGGCAACAAATGGTCAAATAACGGTACTACGGTTACCACCTTATCACTGTGAACTTAACCCAACCGAATAAGTCTGGGCGCAGGTAAAAGGAGATGTAGCGCGAAATAATACGACGTTTAAATTAAGTGACGTGAAAATTTTGTTAAAAAATTCCTTGGAACGAGTAACTGTAGATAACTGGCAAAGATGTACACATCATGTACAAAAAGAAGAGCAGAAAATGTGGGAACTCGATAATTTAATTGACGTTACTGTGGAATCTATCGTTATCAATCTAGGAGACGAAGATAATTCATCAGAATATTCAGAGGATGAATTTTAATATACCTACTTTTTTATTTTCTTTATTGTACATTTATACAACACTACATTTACTCACCATAATTTGAATTTTCTAAATACATATATTTTTGTGTGAAAAGAAGTCTATTCATTAAATTTAAATAAATATTTTGATAATAATATTGAATAATTTTATTACTACTAATTACTAAAAACCCTCTGGTTAGGTATGATGCTTAAAGTAGCCTCTAGTTTTGAAATGCTGTTTTTATATTGTTTACTTATAAGAGAAATGGACCGAGAAATTGAAGCGGCATAGACAAAGACGGATTGTCGGGGATTAAATTTTAGCTACCTGCTACAATTTAGTACGGTTCGATCACACAAAGTTATTTTAAAAGTAGGTACACCACATCTATACCGATAATACATAATATAAAAATATTGAATATAAGCACCAGTACTACATTTATTTACGATTTGCATACATAATAAGCTTTTATTACTCTCTTTCATTTCTAAACAGACTATAGTTAAATTTGTAAGTACAACGCATTAATATCAACAGTAATAGAGAAAATATAAACAAACAATTTTTAACTCCATTTTTCTGGAAAACTAGACATCATATGGAATTTCAACTAGTATACCTTATTTTTGTATTAGTCTTTGAAGTTTTTAAAACTGATTGAAAATTTAAGAAATTTTGACTTTTACCATATTTTTTTCTAAATTATAGCCTCCAGGCTCTCCGCACGCGCGTCCCTGACTTTGGTAATGAAACAGTTTTGCGTTTTTCTTAACGCACGGTTGATATTTACTCGTGCACAGATTTTGAAAATTTTATCTTTAGGGTTTTTTTAAGTATAATCGGGACACCCTGTTTTATTTAAAGATATGCAATAACATGACTTACTTCCTTACATTACCTTGACTGTCAAAACGGGACATGCTCATATTGTTATCCGTCGTCAATTTTCTCCGCCGTGTTATTAAAATGTAATTTCGTTTCATCGGAAATGTTTCTATTGTCTCGCATCACGGGCACAAGTGTTTTATTAATTATTTTTTTACGTAACATTATTACATATTTCGACCGATTGAATATGGTAGGTATAATGACTTAATAACGTGACAACGTTACGTAAAGTGCAAACAGTTTATCCATCTCCATTGTCTAAAGGATGTAGCCTAACAATCATACTTATTCATTCATTAAGGTGGTATGTAATGGTTCCACTGCCTGTGGGTTATAATTATATACTTTTTTCGTTTTATTCGTCTTAATTAGTGATTCCGTGTTTTTGCTCTCTTCTGTTGGGAATTTCGCGCTTGTTACGATGATTAAGGCACCTGTCATAAAAACTGTCGATCCTTAAATTGATTAGGATTTCCCATTTTTTCACTGCTCCAGCGTTCTTGTTTCCTGCTATCAAGACATGCATCATCTACTTACCTTTCTTAATTGTACTGATTAGTACTGATAATGTCGAAACCGTTATTTGTCGTTCTATATTTATACAGGGGGTGACGTCTTTAATGCTGACAAAATAAAATACAGATTCATGAAAATATTCGGAATACAAAGGTCATAATATATCAAAGAATATTATAGTATTCACGTTCACCATATACGTTTATAAAAGTATATTGTTTTCTGAATTTTTGTGAAAATTTGAGTACTTGGAAAATTAAAAACGTTCTAGTAGCATATTGCCACATCTGTGCATTGAGATAATCAAGCGGTTAAGGATATCTTGCGGAATATTGTTCCATTCCTCTTCTGCCGCCAGGACTAACTCATCTGTAAGTCTTCAATCTAGAGAGGAAGTAATTAATATCTTAAAGAACAAACGTAAACTGAAAGATATAGGAAGATATAAAGATATTGTTATCTCCACTGATCAAACAAAAATGCAACAACAATATTACAAGGAAATAAAATGTGAATTAATTGATAGAAAGCAAAACGGAGAACAAAACATTTATATTAAATACGCTAATGGAATCCCTACTATTGCCAAGGCAAAAACTAGAAGTTAAATTTTCCCACGTAAATATTAGATCTCTTACTAAAAATTTTAATATACTGAAAAGCCACGTACAACAAGAAAATTACGATTTCATTGCTGTGACGGAAACATGGTTAAAAATGATTATCCAAGTAAATATGTAAACATCTTTAATTATAAAGATTGGATCGTCCAACAACTGGCGGCGGGATAGCGATTTATTTTAAAAATGTGTATAAGACAAAGTCGTTCTATTCTGACATAAGTGATGGTGGCCTAGAACAGCTCTGGATCGTTGTATATATTGGTAACCAGAAGATAGGATTGGGAGCAGTCTTCAGACCACCAAGATCTAGTGTTTTGTGTGTTAGTGAATTGGTTGAACCCCTTGAACGGATTTATATGGAAACACATTCTGTTATTCTGGTGGGTGATGTAAATATAAATTTGTTAATGAAAAATTCTCCCGATGCCAGAAGGCTATATTCAGTTATATCAGATTTTGATTTAATTCAGATTGTAGATAAGCCTACTAGAGTGACAGATTGCAGTGAGTCTCTGGTTGATGTAATTTGCATCAGTAAAAATTTAGATTTTGGTAAATGTGATAATATCGATTTATACAGCAATTCAGACCACATGTTGGTATGGTGCTCTGTGTTCTTCAGCATAAATAAAAAAGCCGAAATTTATTATATATAGAGATTTTAAAAATTTTGATATCAATGAATTCGGCAATGATGCTTCTCAAATTGATTGGGGGTACATAAGTTCCTTAGACGATATTGACAGTAAAATTGAATTCTTAAATCAGACTATTATAAACCTTTTTGATATACACGCACCTATTCGTGAAATAAAAACTAAACAATCATATAAGCCATACATTACTTACAATATAAGAAAAATGATAAACTTGAAAAACATTGCCTATCAAAAATATTTAAGAAATAAAACCGTAACATCCAGAAAATATTATGTTGATCTTAGAAATTATGTTAAAAGTGCGATTAACCGCGAAAAAAAGGCTTACATGCAGTTCAGTCTGGAAAAAAATAAAAATAATAGTAAACGATTATGGAAAAATTTGTCTAAGTGGGGTGTTTGTACTAAAAGTGATACCAATTGTAATCTACCTGAGGAGCTTATGAATCCTGAATTGATTAATGACTTTTTCCTGAATGTTGCTGGACATTCAGTTGTTAGTAATAATTTATTAGTACATTATAATTCAAATAAATTAAATGAAAACCTAAGTTTCCAATTTAAAGAAGTATCTAACAATGATATATATGCCGGCTTAAAGCATATAAAGTCTCAAGCTTATGGTATTGATAACATTAATATTGAAATGATTGGTATAATTATTCCGTACTGCTTAGATATTATTAGAAATATTTTCAATCATTCCATTAAGGAAGGAATATTTCCTGATATGTGGAAATGTGCTAACGTTATACCTCTTTCGAAAGTTACTGTCCTGAATCCTACAATGATTTACGCCCTATCAGTATTTTGCCCTGCATATCAAAAATTCTAGAGTACATATTGTCCACACAAATTAAGAAGTATTTAGAAATGAATATTATTTTACCTAAGTTTCAATCGGGTTTTAGACAAAAGCATGGTACAGCAACAGCACTATTAAAAGTAATTGATGACATAGCTATCAATATGGACAAATCGCAATGCACAATTTTAGTATTATTAGATCAAAGTAAAGCTTTCGACCTGGTAAACTTTGAATTATTAATTAGTAAGTTGAGATATATCGGCTTCAGGGATACTGCCTTATCCTGGTTCAGAAGTTACCTCGTAGGACGTCGGCAAAGGGTTAAATTAAATAATTGTCAATTTTCTGAATTACGACCAACATTAAATGGGGTACCACAGGGTAGTATTCTCGGGCCAACATTATTTTCTATATACACTTTTGATTTAACTTCTTCAATCAATTACTGTCAATTACATCTTTATGCAGATGACGTCCAATTATATAAGTCAGTCACGGTGAATCAGGCTGGGGTTGTATTGTCTCAAATAAATAAAGACCTTTTAAGTTTTAATAATTGGTGCAGTGATAATGGTCTTAGGGTTAATCCTAATAAAACAGTAGCATTATGTATAGGTAATAAACAGCAAAGACAATTTATATGTGATAACTATAACATCATCGTTAATAATACATGCATTAGTTGGGTAAAATCTGCAAAAAATCTCGGTCTCATTGTGGATGATTGTTTGGATTTCAGTGATCATGTTAAATCAATGTATCACTTGCGTGATCAACTTGACGAATACACTAAATTAAAATTAATTAAAGCTCTAATTTATCCTCATGTTGATTACTGCAGCCAAATTTACTTTCACTTTCTTCCAAATTACAATCAATCCAAAATTCAAAGAATTCAGAATGCCTGCATGCGATTTGTCTGTTGTTTGACACGAAGGAACACATAACACCACATTTAATTAGATTGAATGAGCCACGATTGAAATTTAGAGTGGAATATTTATACGTACTGTTACTATATAAAGTATGTAAGTATGAAACTCCCTCATATTTGCATAATTTGTTAATTAAGCGATCTGATGTACACAATGTTTTTGTCAGAAATGATCTTTTTACGATTCCTCAACATGTAACATCAAAATTTGAGGGATCATATTCGTATATGGCTCCTAACTTATTAAATAAATATCTTCATATATTACATTTACCACTCAATGTGTTTGAAAGGGAATTGAAGGGCCTGTTGTTTGCGTCTAATTAATAAAACCGTTTATTTTACTAATTTATTGTTCTACATTCTGTATGTATTATGCATTAGTTTTACATATATTTTTTTATATATATACCTTTTTATGTGTTTTTTATTTTTTTATTTTTTTTCTCATATTTTTAGATGTACACTTTCTATATTTTATGTATCATAGGTGGAGTGGAAGAGTGGCGCAAGCCAAATCTCCTACCTTTTGTGTAATTATTTTCTCTTATGTAATCTTTACACAATAAATCATTTCTATTCTATTCTATTCTATTCTATCTGCAGTCTGAGGTAGAGGAATATGATTATGAATGGCTCTAGCAACGAAATCCCACATGTTTTCAATAGGATTCATGTCAGGAGAGTTGGCTGGCCAATCTAATCTATTGATATGTCCTGCTTCGAGTGTCTCTTGAACCCTTATTGCGCGATGTGGTCGAGCGTTTTCGTCCATCCACACAAAATTTTCATCTAATTCATTATGTAGGGGGTAGACTATCATGGGTGTAATAACTTGTTTGATGTAAATTTGACTGGTCATATTCTGTGGTATGCGAATTAATGGGGTGCGGCATGTGAACATTACTTCACCCCAAAACATTACAGTACCCCCTTCATACGGAGCAACTTCACAGGGAAAATGAAGTCGCTGTTGACGACCTGGTTCTCTCCAGACTCTTTATCGATTGTCATTAGTAACCAGCCCAATTCTGGTTTTGTTTGTAAATAAGACCCACCGCCACTGGCGTAAAAGCCAACACGTATGCCCTCGCGCCCACTGGAGACGGGCAGCACGATGCCTTGGAATTAGAGTGGGGACCCGTAATGGTCTTCTCCACGTTGTGGAGTCGTCTTCGAATAGTATGTGTCGGTATAGCACGGCGAAACGTACCTTGAAAGTGGGCTCTACGGGCATATTGCTCCAAATACCGATCCTCCCCGATCCTTGTCATTAGATACTCGAGGACGTTCACTACGTAGTCTGTTTTCCACTGTATCTAATTCTTCATATCTGTGTACCATTCGTACAACAGATTATCTAGGAATGTCCAACATGTTCGATATCTGATTATTATAATGTCCTGTATCATGTAAAGCAGTCATTCTTGCTTGGGTAAACGCAGAAATTTCACGTCCTGGCATTGTAATGTACAAAAATTCAAAGGAACACTTGGCTGAATCCACTGCCAAACTGACCAGCTTTGTAAGAACATTAGTGATAAAGTAAAGGTTTATGGTCTGCAATTTTTTATTGTCTTTTTTTGTTCCCCAAATACCTGTACTATTTTACCACATTAAGAAAAATTGCTAGGTTTAAACGAATTATTTTATATACCAAGACTTTTGACATTGTGTGTATAATTCTCTTGAATGAAGAAAAATATACTGCGAATTTTAAATGTGAATTGGTTCTTCTCTGTAAACGGTAATGTGTGATTTAAGATTTTTCTTACAGAAAAGACTACTATTAGTATAGCAGGTGATATCGAAATGTATGGAAAACTAAATAAATCAGAAAATACTTTTAACGAATTATAGTTGAAAATGTTTCAATGAAAAGAGGAATGTCTGATTTTATCCTAAATTGTTTCTGAGAATGGGATACATGAAAATTAAGCCGATGAATCATATGTACCTGGTTTAGGTAATCAGCTACAAAAAAAACATAAATTATAAACAAACAAAAACTGTTTTTATGTGTCAGATTATAATGAATAATAATTATGAAATTGTATCTCTCACTAAGACTAGGACAAATTCTAGAAGGTAAAACCCAACTTTAAAAATCACATTAAATAATACACCAGAACTAATTGTTCAAATAACATTACTAACTAATTTTTAAAAATATGTCCAGTTGTTCAAACATAAAAGGGACATTTCATTCTATTAGAAGTTAAAATATGCGTATTATTTGCAATTTAAAATGGTATTCATTTGTTTCTCTCTAAAAATGTTACACTGTTTATTTTAAAACCATACTGTTATTTTTAGAAACGCCTCGAATTTTCTGTCCAATTCCAGTACCATTACGCGATTCATCCGGTTGCAACTCGAAAGTTGCGTCATAGTTAGTCGACCTCGCAGTAGGGGCGATCGAGGCAAATCTCATGCTATAAGTTTCGTTTTCTCCTATATATTTTTTTAGCCAATCCTTCCAACCAAAATTATTAACTAAATATTATTACAATCAATATCACTTTATACTTTTAGATGTTCAGTTTCAATAATTACTTGAGTTGTGGTGGCAAGTAGGGTTAAAGGAACTGCATGCCAATCTCGCAATTTTTATCCATCTGAACGCACGTGTATGCTAGGAAACATTATTCCCTACATTTTTGCGTTAATTTGCCTTGTTATCAAGCAAGTGTAAATTTAACAATTCCGCATTACATCAGCTAAATCTCTTGAGCAAATATCAAATTGATAAATTTATATTTCGTGTGCGGTTTAGGGCGACTTAGTCAAGAATATTTTTAGAATTATATCTCTTTATCTTTTAATAAATCTTAATATTTTTAACATATTTATAACACGATACGCGAACGTCACTGTACCAATTTAGAAGATTCTTTGGATGGAGTATAAAACCGTTGATGTATTAGATATTGCACTATGTTATAATAAGTGATAAGTAGCAACTAAATTATAATAATATCCGCGTTTATAGGCATGATTAGAGATCCAGCTACAAGTCGTTGTGATCATCATTATTATTGTAATCATTCCGTGACGCATCTACTGGATTCTATGCCCTACTACTTTTAGAGAATATTTTACATACTAAGCATTAAAATGCTGCGTACTTTGACTTGCAGACATTGTAAATAGGAACTTAAATAATCATGTAAACAGTAAACAAGTTTGCATTGCGTTTAATTTCTCTGAATCCAGAAATAAAACTTTCAAGACGATAAGGTTGAACGTGTGACAGTGGATTATGGATTAAAGGTACAAATGTTAAAATAGTAATAGAAACAATCATTTGGCATTTTAGTCTTTACTTAAGAATGCCATTCTTGTACATGGCATTGACATTATCGTTTAAAAATTCTTCACATAATGTTTCTTTATATGTTAATTTTTTGTAGCTAAGACCTGAAGCAGCTATCCTAGAAATAGGTCAGATCTAATCTATTGAGGCGATTTAGTGCATGTTAAAAAGTGAATTAGAATTTTGAAAATCATTTAATAATTATTATTATCATTATACCGGGTATGTTTTTTTCGTTAGGATATTTGGATAGATTATTTTTATTTTAGATATTATGGAATTCAATCTTGCCCGTGGAATTGTTCCTTGGCATACTTGGTATCAAAGTGTAGAAAAACTGATGTACCTATATTAGCTAAAATACCGTTACAATGCAGTAAAAAAAACTACAAAACCTGATGATAACGATTATATAGATATATATTGTGGATGGATCGGACAATATTATTAACACCTCATAAAAAAATATATACAGCGTATCCCAACGAAAATTTGACCCCCCCTATAATTGGAAAACCGAATAATATTTCAAAATTCGCCGAGACCCGTCGATTTTTGTTCTTGGGGGGAGCTTTTTTGACAGTCAAGCCAACTCGACATGTTCATCCCCCTGCCTAAAAACCCCAATTTAAAAATTTCAAATGCAACTACCCCACTTGTGGCACATCATTTTAAAGCCCTTTTCATTGCGAATACAGTGACGTACCGTTTTTAGAAATCGGTTGAGATTTGACAGAATTATTGGTTACAAACGAAAAGATGACAAACCAACTTACGCGTAGTAATTTCTACACAAATACCCACCACTAATAAGTTTTTCATCTACTACACATGACCGCATTACCTAATTGTTATTGATGTGTCTATCAGTTTACAAAAAAGTCAGAAATGAAATAAAAAAAGCTGAAGCAAATAATAAGTCAGATTTATTTGATGAATTGCTCAAAATGACCCCCGTTAACTTCCAAACAATAATACAGTCTGTTTTCAAATTCTGTTCGAACATTATTAAAGACATCCGCAGTTATTAATCGGCATTCTTCTACAATTCTGACGTAGCACTTGCAATGTTTCCGGCTGAGTGGCGTACACTCTTGATTTTAAATGACCCCACAGAAAAAAGTCCGGAGATCTTGGTGGCCATTCGACGGGACCTTTTCTGCCAATCCAATGCCCCGGGAAATGGTCATCCAAAAATTGTCGCACAGCAGCAGCATAGTGCGGGGGCGCACCATCTTGATGGAAGGTTATTTTATTTTCTAGTAAATTGTCGTCACTTTCTAAAATCTCCTTAGATTATCCTAGGATCAATTGTACTTTCCAATAATTCTAGATAGGTGTTTCCATGGAGATTACCTTGGATGAAAAATGGTCCAACAAGATGGTCGCCCAAAATGCCTGCCCAAACATTCAATTTTTGAGGTGTCTTAGTATGAAATTCCCTGATTAAATGCGGATTAGTATCACTCCAATAACGACAATTTTGTCTAATCACTTCTCTATTCAACATAAATGTGCATTCGTCGGAGAAACATGTATTGTAGAGAAGATTTGGATTCAGTAGAAGTTGTTCACTAAAGTATTAGCAAAATTGGTTACGGCGATTAAAGTCATCTTCATGTAACTCTTGAACCAGCGTCATCTTAAATGGATGAAACTTGTGTTTTTTCAAAATTCGATTAACACTGGAACGGGATACGCCAGAACACATCAATAACAATTAGGTAATGCGGTCATGTGTAGTAGATGAAAAACTTATTAGTGGTGGGCATTTGTGTAGAAATTACTACGCGTAAGTTGGTTTGTCATCTTTTCGTTTGTAACCAATAATTCTGTCAAATCTCAACCGATTTCTAAAAACGGTACGTCACTGTATTCGCAATGAAAAGGGCTTTAAAATGATGTGCCACAAGTGGGGTAGTTGCATTTGAAATTTTTAAGTTGGGGTTGCTAGGCATTAGGGGGATGAACATATCGAGTTGGCTTGACTGTCAAAAAAGCTCCCCCCAAGAACAAAAATCGACGGGTCTCGGCGAATTTTGAAATATTATTCGGTTTTCCAATTATAGGGGGGGTCAAAGTTTCGTTGGAATACCCTGTATTAAGAAAGTCTAATAATTTGTAAATGATTTTAGTGACACCTGATATACAGGGTGTTCCTAAATAAGTGTCGCAACGGAAAACTGTAAATTCCTCTTGAAAAAAGAAACATAGTTTGACACCGTGTATCTTGAAAATGAAAACCCGGAGAGAAAAATGGAAGAGGAAAAAATGTTTATTTTTTCAAGAGGAATTTACAGTTTTCCGTTGTGACACTTATTTAGGAACACCCTGTATAAGCACATATTTCTTCACGTTTCATTCTTTCTGTAGTAGTAATTACTGTATTTACATACCCTCGTTTTTAAACTGGCATTTTATTTATGACGGTGTGATAACATCCTTATCATGAAAAGTACACCCGTCCAAATATACTTAAGAATAAATAATAGCAATTATCAAACATCTGCGATAAAGATCTCTTTGCTGTTTGATTATTTCATTACGAGATTCCGCGTCGGTCCAAAAAGTTGTGAGAAAAAAGTTATGAATAAATTGTGAATAGTTGAAAGACATTGTCAAATTGCGATGGGTAAGTTTATTATTGATTTTTTTTTAACTAGTTTGCTTATGAAATATTTAAATTTTAAGTGTTATTTTTCAAAATTGTTGTCTATATAACCACGTACTTATTATGCTTTCTCTTCTCTACTTAGTTTTCTAGCATATATACAGGATGTACAAAATGTGAGTGCCAATACTATACTACTATTATCTGACCAAAAGCAGGAAAACAACACTAATGAAAAAATATTTTTAATATGAATGGTTTTCCTCCAAATACATACATCTACAATGAAATGTAATAACTGTGTTACGAAATTGAAAACTGAAGGCTAAGCAAAAGACTTTTTAATGTATAATGTGTTTTTTGTATTAGTATTAATAAAGTAGACAACAGAGGATTTTCTAAAAATTGTATGCGACAGAATTGCCATCCATTACCTGTTGTTACTCCCAAACTAGAGATCAGAATGTGACACTTTTAAAAAATCAAAAATAGAATAAGAAAATCTGACTTTTTTTGATGTACTCCAAAAATGTAATACCTATTAATAGCAGGCTACTGATTGCATAGATACAAATGGCATAATTCAGTTGTGATATCCTGTATTCTATTACTTATAGACTACACATGATGATTTTCTTATCAGAAATATGTGTTGAATAGGTGATATATAGTGCAACTAAATGATATAAAATCATTAAACTGTAGAAATTTATAGTACTCATTAAAATTTTGATGCGTTCTTCAATAGCCAATAAGAATATTTAAGCGTCATCAATTTATTGATATATGTATGATATACTCGTATGACTGAACTGAGCTTGTATATAGAAAAACCACAAAACCGATATTACTAGGCATTACATCTGATAATATTTATTGCAAAACATTTTTTTAAAAATGTTTTACATACAAATTTTCATCTCGACTATGTTGTGAAGATACTTAGAAAATTTATGATCACATCCATCTGAACACTGTATAAATTAAACACCGAACATTATCTTCAGTAACGGTAGCATTACTTTTTAAAATAACTACACCATTTAAAAGTGTTGATCGCAGATAAAATGAGCTCGAGATTGACGCTATCTTTTTAGCGCTGTGTAATTGAATAATGTAATTAATGTTCGTTAATTAAATCTTTGGAGAGCGTCTTCACTCTCTAGTCTTCCATTTGATGATTTGCTCAAAATTAATTATTGTAGGTGTGAAGTATATAAAACTAAAATTTGTTTAGTTGTGATAATTATTAATGAATAGGGGACAATTAGTTGTATACTCATACAGATTTGACGTTTTCTGTTAATTTCAGTTTCCAAAATGTTTTTCTTAAAAAGGAAAATAACTAACAACACAAAATTAGAGGTAAAATAGTTAGAATTTAGGCTATAAGAATTTAGGGATTAAAATACCGATAATTTAATATCAAAAAGATGTAGGTACCTATACCTATTTACTATAAGTTTATAAAATCAAATACAGTAATTTGAAATCCAATATAATTGCTATTTTATGATAGCAGCATATTTCCAAAGTTGTACTGTTATGTTAAAATCTAAATGATAGTTATAAAACATGAATAATTTCTGATAAAAATAATATATTTTTATTTGAATCTGCCAATTTCTTTCGACTTCCCTCACAGTCATATAATTTACTGTAGATACAATCTAAAATAAAATACTAGTTATACGAGAATATATAGAGGTTTTTCTAAAAATCTTAGATTTATTTCTTAGTATCAACATACTTAATGATGATAGTCTGAATTCCACGCAGTAATTTTACAGTAAATTTCACAGCGTGAGTTTTTTTTTAAAACAAGTAACCTCAATGTCAACTGGAGGTCGCTTAATGTCAGTGCTTCCGTACATGTCAACAATTCAGGGAAGATACCATCGTCGTATCCGGAAAATCATGGCAGGCCATGACACAGGGACCTTTTATGTACTCGTGTTCTAAACTTTACAAGCAAATGAAGATGATGTACTTAATTCGTACACGTATTCATTGTTTAAAAAATTTGTAAACAGATTTTTTTCAATTCGTGACTTATTCTAACCTCGACATGATGTATCTTATATTCATGGTCTAGTATAAGAAACTTTTGTGTAGTAATGTATTTTTTTTATTCAAATCGTATTTGTTACGAACCCGAAAAATATATGCCTCAATTCTATCACTGATACTAAGAAATAAGGAATTCAGCTCAACATACGAAATTTATATTTATTTTCATTACAGTTTTATCGTAAAAAGTTTTTAATAATTACGTTATTTTGCAAAATTGGACACAAAATATTATTTATTCTTATTATAATTTCTTCATTGGCATTGCCAATTTGTTTTTTAACCTAACCCCCTAAAATATTTTGCACTTATTTACAAACATCTCTTATACTAATGACTCCATATCCTGCCATATACATACATACAGATTCGGAAATTGCGGATCTTTACAGAGAAAGTAGAAATTGCCGCTTCATTCCAAGGAAGGTACGAACTTTAAGAGGGGCGGCGACGTGCATTGGTCTAGCATTCCCCACTACTACGGTAATCGGTTCCGTATCGCCAACGCCAATTCGCCATTGCAAATCTAACTGTCCAGTCAACTGATGCCAGTGTTGTCAGATTTCATGCATTCCGAGGAAATCTCATGCTCTCATATTTTGATTACAAAATCTCATGCTTTTTAATAGACACAAAAAGAAATAATAAAATTATTAAAATAACTCTTTGAAATCTATCAAAACAAAGACCTAACGAGAAATAAAGGCAAAATCGAGGGCAAAATTGAATAGATAGAGGTAGGTATCTACAATATTTGGGTACTTGAAATGTCCTTTATTGTAGACTGCTCTCTTAATAATTAGCAATGAATACATAAACGGGTATGACAGTCTACAGATATGCGGTGTGTGTGCTGTATTGCAGTCATTCTTAACTCTATTCCGTAAGGGTACCTACATTTTCTGGAAACAACAGATTTTACGACCCGTGAGTCACCCTGCGTCACGTCAACTGCGCCTCAACGTTCGCCCGGCCTAACAATAAAATAAATTATAAAGGTTACGTGGTTAATAACTTTTAAGTAAGTACCTGTAAGTACCTACTTACAATGTAATATGATAAAAAAGCAGAACATAATGTTTTTTAATGAAATAAAAATGGCATTACAAAAGTAATTAAAAATTAAACTGTGTCAAGAGGTGTTTTTTGATAAATTAAGCCATCTCATGCTTTTTTCTCCAAACCTCATGCTTCTTTGAAATTATTCTCATACACTGTATTTTTCCCACCTGGCAACACTGCTTGATGCAAACACGCTGTGGTCGAAGTATGCGTGTAGCATAACACAAATACACGCAAGCGGTAAAATACAATTCACCATCAAGATCCTCACTTTCCAAATCTGTACAGAAATCCAACGGATGTAAATCCTGACTTCTGGGTGGTCATGCGTATGAAATCGCTGCATACACTTTACGGTAAAAGTGTGGTGGAGTACCGTCACACTAAAATACACCAAGAGAAAAATCAATCTTAAATTGAGTATGAATTAATATCTATCCAATAATACAACATTAACAAGAATGCTTATTATTCTTAAAACTGATGTAATCCGGTTCCCGTTCTCTTTTACGTAAAGCTGTGAACTGAATGATGAATTTCGATTGAAATTTATTTAAATTTATTACCGCCGCATTTTCAATATCTTGACACTATTCACAAATGTCAGCAAATTTCCTGTGAAGTTCTCCATATTCCCATATTCATTATATAATTTAGAGATTTATTGTTATATCGTTCGAAAACTCAATTTAATTTGCATACCTCGTTAAAAGTGTCAATTAAGATTTTTGGTACAGTTCGATTCACTGGGATATAATAAAAATAGCCAGTCTTCTCGACCTTCAAAATAAGAAATTTATTATTTGATGGGTGCACGTGGTTTTAAAACCAATTAGACTTGTTATAAAATATGATTAATTCGAATGATAATTATTATGGATTTAGTTAACTAAATTGTATAGTCCATTATAGTGATCTTGGCTTATTTCTGATAAAATAGGTGTGTTTTTGTGTATATCTGCCTTAAAATTGTAATATTCTTGTTACATTAGACATTACTTATCTGAAATTTGCAATTTTCAGTATTATTCAAGTTAGAATATTAAATAAATTATTATTTGAGTGTAAGGAAGGGTAGGGGTTGATTTGATCTAGAGAAAAGTCCACTTTCTATAATGAAATTAAAGTAGGGTTAATTTTAAATATTAATTGTTATTGGAGTTTAACTTACAACTCCTATCTTCTTTGTTATTAGTTAACCTGGAGGAAAGAGCATTTCACCATAACTACAGTATTTTTTATATGAACAATAAAAAATCCTTAAAGACGGCAAATATCTCAATTTTCCGTCTTCTTCTTATCAGAACATTATTTTCTATCAAAGACGATGCATTCGTACAACTGGGCCAAATTATTTCGTCCTTAACCGGTATATTAAAAACCTATTAGCAATCTTTCGAATTAAATTAATATAGCGCATCACGAATCACCGGAGAAATTAGCCTGACCGCCCGCAACCTTCTATTGGTCATCGGTCTGCATCCTCCGACGGTCTTAGATCCACTTATATACCTGGTGCACTTGAATCCGCGCCAGATTTGAAATCGACGTCGCAGGAACTTGCGGCTCACCTGCTTCGCGGACCTCATCCCATTCAATCGTTCTGACCGACATTCATATCTAGACATCCACGATATAGATTTATTGTTGTTTGACACGACTGCACTCGCGTTCGCGTCCGAAATCAGTATACCTTTGGCTTCTGTTGATCGAAACAAGTAAGGGTTTGTCAAAGTGCGAATCGAGTTTGTGGTGAAAAGGACTTGACGCGCTTATTTTTTTTAAATTAGTGTCGTTCTTGGTACTTCGAAAAATGGTGAAGGATTTTTCAAGTGAGTTTTTCCAGTCTTTCTAATAAAACACGGTAACATTGTATTTTTGAAAATTTGTTGCGTGCTGTTGTCACTTAACTTTCGAAATCTGGGAATACACATACTATGAAAATTAATAGTATTACTGTATTTTTTAAAAACCTTATTCCTATGAACTTTGTGCACCAAAATGAGATTTGCTAAAGTCATATTTTGTAAAAAAAATATATAAAATAAATAAATTTTGTATTTACTTATCATTCCTAAACTGCCGCAAACCATTCATAAAATCGACGAATCGAAGAAAATAAATCATCCAAATGCAAACAGTATATAAGCAAGGTTGCTTTGTACCTGAACTTGAATTTCTTAATTTAAAATATTCTGCGAAAATAAGATTGTTTATATGTTATATAACATTGTGCTGTCAGTAAATTTGCTTACTATTGAATAAGTTATTGGTGGAAGACCATTGTCAGGGATATTTACAAGGTAAAATATCAGTTATTTGAAATGAAATGGAAAAAATAGTAAATATCAACTATTTTAAATTGAAAATTAAAATCTTATTTACATTTGATTTTTTAGCAATTTTTTAAATAATTATTATTAAATTATATCAAAAATCAAAGTATTTTATGTAAAGTTTACTATTTTCTTATTAGAAATTGGCTAATGTAGTAATTTTTATCTATTTATTTAATCTAAAACAAGTAGATGTAAATTTGATGGATTCCTGAAATTTCGTACTCATTCCAAATATTGATCAATTTAGATATTTTTTACGAAATATTATACTTTCTGAAACATTGGCATTTAGCAAGATATTGCCAATTTCATTTCTATTTCCTTTACTACTTTAGCTAACTTTAATAAAGCGGGCGATTTAAATATTTTGTAAAAATACACAATTGTAAAGTTTTCTCAATTAATTATTTAAATAAACAATTTTGGATTCTCTACTAAGACCGCAAACATACAAATTTAAATCTAGTTGTTTCCATATTTGTTATCGTCAAATAAATTGATAGAATGTATGTAATTGTCTAATATCAATGTTAAGAATGTCATAAAAGCAAAACAAAAAATATTTTTTACTTGAAGACACTTGAAATTAATCAATTTTCTACAAAATGCAAACAATATTTTGCGTCGAATGTAAGCTTATATATTTTTTTATATTTTACTAAATTTAGTGACCCATTTATTTATTTTTACTTTCTTATTATAGGTATGTTAGGTTATATGGATTTATTTTCACCTAAGGAATCTGTGCTCTCATTTTTGCTACTTCATTTAAACACCCTGTATAAAAAATAGATAAACAGAGGACAACGTAAATATCTAATTTTTGCTGTAACATAGTAGTGGGTATCATAATTACTGATAAAAACGATCAAGATATGGGTGTTAACTTATGTTAATCCATATTAATCCGTCAACAATGTCAATATAGAGATTATTTTTTTTATCTTCAAATTTACCTCTTACTTATTGCCTATTATTTTTAATTCGACAAGCACATTTGACACCGATGAAAATAGAAGATAAATAATTTTGTCTCCTGTATAATGTACCAGCGAGTATCATAAATAAAAGAAGTTTTGTCGTGATGCCACTAATCCATAGGTATTGTTAAAAATAAAGTTGACATAGGAATCAGGATATACTTGTTTTTCTTTATTGTTTGGTTTAGATTCGGAGAAGATCGGTATCTAAATCTACGCTCTTTAACAAAACAGAGCTATTACAACATTTCCTTTAATGCTTAATTTATGTATAAACAAATATTTTTTAAGAAAAAAATATTCGTAAGAACGTTTCCGATTTTGATAAAAATATGGTATAAAACATAAAGATAAACAAATGCCAAATTTGTATTAGTCGGTTTTTCTTGAATAACTTTAAAGTACTTAATAATAATAATAAGCTTTACTTAACTTAATGTCTAAATGTTTAACACTTTAAAATAATAAATCTGGACAGCTTCAACCTTAGACTAAAAAAGGTACTCTTGTTTATTGTCGATAAAATAAACCTTCATCTTATTTTTTCATGTTCTATCTGCATCCGATAGATTTTCCACATTTTCCTGGACATCCTGTATACAGGGTGTTAAAAGAAGATTGTAAACTATTTCAGGAGGTAATAGTATGAACCAAAATAAGCAGAAAAGTCTTAATAAACATGGGTCCGCAAAGTAACGGTTGCGGAGATATGGACCACTATTCGTTTTTCAAACATTTTATATTATTAGGAATAAACCGACAAAGGAAGCTTTTACAGAAGATGTTCAAAGTGCCCCCCGTCCATTTCCAAGCAGGCACCACATCTTCGTCTCAACGATATTCGAACTCTTTGGAAAACACCCTCCTTGGTTTGGATTTCTTGACACTTTTGATTAATCCGTAGCTGCAGCCCTTCCAGGCTATTTACAGGAGTACCATACACTAATATCCCCAAACAAAGAAATCTAGAGGGTTCAGATCAGGCGATCTTGGGGGTCATAATACAGGTCCGGCCTGTATATTGTCTATATTCTCTCAAATCTCACAATATTGTTTACGATAATATGAATATATTAGTTTTTTAAACGTTATGTATAAATTAGCTCCTGTTCTCTTCACAGTTCCTTTTGCTAAAATTATTTGAATTAAAACACGTGTATGGAAATGTTATCTTTGGAGCTCGTAATTGCGTTGTTAGATGGTGAGATATCGTCTTATTTCTTTATTTGCATATTTATGATTTTATACGAAAACAAAATCGTTTATGTTCCATCGACTTTTTCGTAGGTGCTGTTTACAGTGTATTCTCGAATGCAGATTTATACTAACCTGTATCTCAATGGAATCATCCACGAGCAGTATCTCTAAATATAAACATTAACTTCACAGCGCCTATCGGCTGGCTGCTGGCACCTACAGCTTTCTTCCATGTTCCCATGCTCTCTTAAACTAGAAAAGAATCCTCTATTTGTTTTATTTTAGTGCTGTTTCATTAATGGTAAAAGCAGCGCACACGATGCTTTCATTATTATGTTGGCGAGATAAGAAACTAGCAAGTTTTGTTTTACAAGAAACTAGATACTTAGAAAGCAATGAAAGTCTATAAACGCAATTGATGGAATTGATGCTCCTACAAATTATATCGTACAGGGTGATTTAATTTTAACGATTTTGTGAGTGTTTGTAAAGATCTATATTTCTGTAAAACAGAATCCAAAGAACCAGATCATGTTTCTTTTAATTTTAAATCATTATGTAAGGTTATTTTGTTGCGTATACAGTGTGATTATCGTTTCTTTAAATTTTGAATAGATCACGTAAAAGAAATATTGGTTATAGCTCAAGAAATAGAAAATATTACAAGAATATAGCAATATTGAGTACTTTATCAAATTACCTATGTAGGTAATATTTAAAATACTCGAAAATACCACAATAAAAATTGTTTTTTCTATAATTTTCATGCAGTTTATTTAAATTTGTCATTGGTTGAACTCGTACGTACTACATCCATATGTCCATGTACATGCACATGTCCTAGACACACATTTACGCACAGACACATGTTGGTCTTATTATTTCTAAAAAGCGGGTAATAGGTGCGTGTTTAACGTTTGATGGACTGTCAAAATTAAATGAGAAACCATGCTGCAACTTTTCTGTAATTAAAAATAATTAAATAATCGTTTATTAATTACCGTAAATCGTGTATTAAACTACAAATACCTTTAGTGGAATCTTTTGTGGAATTTTAAGAAAGCCGCGTTTTAATAAGCTCGATGATTATTATTTTCTCGTTTTCTATACGTTTTCTTTTGCCAATTAAATCATATTTTTGTAGAAATCCGCAATGCTTAGCTGAAATTCTTTAATGACTAGAAATTATGCGATAATTAATGCTCATTTTTTATATATATTTGAATACTGCTGTATTTAATTTTTGGCTTATTTTATGAATGATAGAGCAAATCTAAATTGAACCGCTAGATTTACCGGTACAATTTGTGTTACTTCTTTTGATAACACACTGTATATAGATGTAGCAACAGTAGAATATATTTTTTAGTCTGCATTTTTTTATTATGGTTGATATAAACCGAGTAAGTTATTTTAACTGTACCTATTGTTTTTAAATTTATAGCTTGAATATTACTTGCTCTAAAAACTATTGAAATATGTTATAAACATATTTGATTTGTGTAATTCACATAACTCTTATTACATGGAATTTAGTGTTACGTAAGCACCATGTTTGTAATATTACAATGTAATTATTGCCATGATACTGCCAATTATTGCTTGTTTGTGTACTATTTTTTTTAAATACGTATTGGGGTATCTTTTCTAGTCTGTTCAGTTTTCCTGGTATGCCATTTCTTTATGATGAGAAATTTTACACACTTTTTCTTCTTGTAACAGATTGAATTGCCTGAGCAAATAGAATATGCAAATTAATTTTATGTATATTTCTGATTACAACTAATACTAATTTGTTTTTGTCTTATTTCGCAATACATGTGTACCTACAATTATTAAATGTTAGCGAAGATCACGTTTGTCACGCACATAAGATATCTCATTAATACCTTTAAATGGTCAAAATTTATTGCCGTGATATTTAGTAGTGTCGTTTGTAATTTTTTTTTGATTGATAACATGAACTTAATCACTTTTCTCTGAAAGGCCAACAAAATACAAGTGCAAGCAAATAGTTTAAAAGTATTTATCGGTACAAACTTGCGTATTTTATACACATAATTTTGTAGCATGCGTACTTAAAAATCTGGAGCTTAAAACTTTGTTCTTCTCTTGCTGTGAAAAAGAAGCAATAATGTTGGTATCTAAAACTATTAGTTGCTATCTAAGTTCCATGCTAGTATGCGTGTGTCTAATTGACATGCAAATATACTTACTTTAAATACCAGTATTATGGTAATAGTGATTAACGTAGATATATTATTATCACGACGCGTGAATTTGAGGTCACGTGAAACGTCAAGACGAAGCTACTTATGTATTTCTCATTTTGATGGGCGGAGATACACCGTTATCAGTAACATATCCACGTGAAATTGCCGTCGCTTCAAGTCTGGCTATTTTTGTGATGGGGATCGTGAAATTATCTAGAATCAGTAAATTATGAATAAATTTGCACTATAAAAAGTAATGTCTACACTGGTAATGATATAAGTAGGAATATTTACTTATAAATTTTGCATAACAAATTTCTGATAGAAGGAAGTTTAATAAACAATATTATTTTTTAATATTATTACTACAGGATGTAACAAAACGGTATGTCATATTATTAACTGCATATTGTGGGAGACAAAATATAACGATTATAATCCTACTTATACAGTATGCGCCAAAAGTATGGAATAAATTCAATAAAAACGAAACAATTATTTTTTGGGAAAAATCCTCGAACAGGTCGATTTTTAATTTAAAAAATACATATTTCAGCGTAAAATGCGGTTTTCAAATGTCATTTGTTTTCGAGTAATGACGTCATCGATTTTTTTTTAAATGGCAACACCATATTTTTTTCCTTGATTCTGAAAGATCGTTTAATTCTCTATCAGACAGTACTAAAATTTTGCCCTCTTACATAGGAAAGTTTAAGAGTAAATGACGATTGAATGTTAGAAAACGTAAATTTTATCCATAAAAAAGTAACAATTCTGAGGTATGTAAAATAAAATACAATTGATTAAATTTTATACTTAAATTAAATGTTCGAATTGTCAAAAGTGTACATTAATAAACCACGTAATTTTGAAGAACTTCAAAATCGCATTCGGGACGAAATACGCAGAGTTACCCCAGAAATCATTCATAATGTGCAAGAAGAATTTCTTCACACACTTGCGCATTGTCAAGAAGTTGGTGGATGGCAATTCGAACATTTAATTTAAGTATAAAATTTAATCAATTGTATTTTATTATACATACCTCAGAATTGTTACTTTTTATGGATAAAATTTACGTGCAAAATTTTAGTACTGTCTGATAGAGAATTAAACGATCTTTCAGAATCAAGGAAAAAAATATGGTGTTGCCATTTAAAAAAAAATCGATGACGTCATTACTCGAAAACAAATGACATTTGAAAATCGCATTTTACGCTAAAATATGTATTTTTTAAATTAAAAATCGACCTATTCGAGGATTTTTCCCAAAAAATAATTGTTTCGTTTTTATTGAATTTATTCCATACTTTTGGTGCATACTGTATATACAAAACATGCCTCCCTTAAAACTTACAGGGCGTTAAATTGGTCTTTAATATTATTTTTCGCAATAAATTTGTCAATTTTTCACGTATTAATTTGAAATTTAAAGCGATATGTCCCGTGGTTAACCGTTTTTCGAAGGAATTATTATAAACAAAGCCTAAACAACAAACGTAAAAATCGATATTTCTATTAAAATTTAAAACTGATGTCAACAATTTTAAAGTTTTTGCGATAAACAGTTTTAAAAGTTCAACTTTAATGCCCTGTATCTTTTAAGGGGGACAATTTTGTATAACGGGACTTGGGATTCTTTAGACAGAGTTATTATTTTCGTTTTATACAATTTAACATACCTTTGTTTCAAATTTACTCCATATTATCATTGTTTATTTACCCACTCCTTTTACAAATATTTTAAAATTCTCACCTGCTTAAAATATGTGTTCTAATGACTTGTATTAACATTTTGATATTTTCTGCTGTACCTAATATTGCCAACAGCAAAAAGGAAAGTAATCACTGCATTAGAATTGTTCTTATTTATTACTGATGTTAATATTTTGTTAGTATCTTAAATGTGTTTTAAGCTATATATAAATACTGTTGTTTTAGTGGTATGTTTGTTATTGTAGTATTGCAATATTTTTGTTTTTCTTTCCTGCCTTATAATTGGAGTATTCTAAATAAAGTAGGGTTAAATTGTAAATATATAGTCTATGAGATGACATGCTTAATTGTTACATCCTGTATACGTGAGTATTGCTTATTTAGAACCATTCAATCAGAAATTTGTTACGAAAAAATTATAATTAGGTTACTTAATATATTTTTCTAATTTGGTTTAAACAGTACTGATAAGAAATTTAAAAAAATTAGCTGTACTTAACTTATGCATGTATGTTTGATAAACAAATTACAAAACTCGACACAAATACATAAGTAGGTACTATCTAAACAAGATGACCTACTTTACTTATTACTTTCCTCCTTTACTACGAAAATAGTAGTATTTTTTCTCGTCATATTGGTCAATATTACATATTTTCACCCATTTGTCAGTGACTTCAACAAAACTTCGATAAACTGTGATACCACCGTTACTCACTGATATATATTTTTTTTAGGTACGGCGGCCGGCAGCATTTTGGGAATATCCGACATAACAGACAACAAGTTGATATGGAAGATGCTCATAGCAGAATGTCTGGGAACACTTATCTTAGTTCTGGTAGGCTCTGGGTCTATTATAGCCCTTGATCAACCCGCTGATTACGTCCCCTACGTACAAATCGCGTTGACTTTTGGTTTGACCGTGGCTACACTAGCTCAGGTAGGTGCATAAGTTGTTGAAATTATTTTGAAGTAGATATTCCGTAAACAATAGAATTCTGATAGGAAAAACTAAAAAATAATAACTTTTAACATATGCATAATTAAATTTTCATGACTATTCTATCTTATCTATTTCTATATAGATTCTATCTTAGTCTATATCTTATAATTTATGAAATATTGGTGGTTTTTTAAATAATTTTTGAGAAATAGAGATATTTAACTATTGTTTGACAAATTTATTTCCACAAAACGATTAAAATAAAAAAAAAATGAAATTTACCTACACAGGGTTGCCAAAGAAAGCTGTCATCTTTTATACAGATTTGGAAAGTGAGGATCTTGATGGTGAATTGTATTTTGCCGCTTGCGTGTATTTGTGTCATGCTACACGCATACTTCCACTACAGCGTTTTCGCATCAGGCAGTGTTGCCAGGTGGGAAAAATTCAGTGCATGAGAATAATTTGAAAGAAGCAAGTAATTTTCAATTACTTTTGTAATGCCATTTTTATTTCATTAAAAATCATTATGTTGTGCTATTTTATCATAATATTACATTGTAAGTAGGTAGTTACAGGTACTTACTTAAAAGTTATTAACCACGTAACCTTTCTAATTTATTTTATTGTTAGGCCGGGCGAACGTTGAGGCGCAGTGGACGTGACGCAGGGTGACTCACGGGTCGTAAAATCTGTTGTTTCCAGAAAATGTAGGTACCCTTACGGAATAGAGTTAAGAATCACTGCAATACAGCACACATACCTCATATCCGTAGACTGTCATACCCATTTATTGCTGATTATTAAGAGAGCAGTCTACAATAAAGGATATTTCAAGTACCCAAATATTGTAGATACCTACCTCTATCTATTCAATTTTGCCCTCGATTTTGCCTTTATTTCTCGTTAGGTCTTTGTTTTGGTAGATTTCAAAGAGTAATTTTAATAATTTTATTATTTCTTTTTGTGTCTATTAAAAAGCATGAGATTTTGTAATCAAAATATGAAAGCATGAGATTTCCTCGGAATGGATGAGATCTGACAACACTGGCATCAGTTGATCTGACAGTTAGATTTGCAATGGCGATACGGAACCGATTACCGTAGTAGTGGGGAATGCTAGACCAATGCACGTCGCCTCCCCTCTTAAAGTTCGTACCTTCCCTGGAATGAAGCGGCAATTTCTACTTTCTCTGTAAAGATCCGCAATTTCCGAATCTGTATATCATATTAAAGCTCTTTTCATAACCTATTTGATGAGAATATTTTTGTATTCATTGCGTTAAAGAGAAATTGCGCGCGGAAAAATCAATTTTCTAAGGTAACCATTTTGTTATTATAATTAGTTTCTTCTTTTAATTAAATGGTTGTCTTAGAAGGACTTGAACAGATGTACAAAATGATGCATTGGTCGCTACGATACCTTAAAGAACAACGGAGATTTTTAAATGGACTAATAATTTATAAATTATTAATTATTGTTTACTTTACGACTACAAGTGGAAAAATTTGAACAATATCAACTAATTTGACATTGCTAACATCCATTAATAAACATGTTGACGATGGACAATGCAATGAATTTAATGTAATTCAAACGATATTGACACGATTTGAAATAATGCTAAGAATTAAGCATATTTACTTTGTAATTTATATGGGCTTTATAACCATATTTAATTAATCAGTTTGAAATATCTGCAAATTTTAGCAAATTCTTATATTGCAACCTTGTGTTTCGACATTATTTAAATTCTTTCAAATTAATGTCATGGATTGTCTTTCTGATACCTATTCATTAAAAATCAATATAAAAAAAAGAAATGCTCTTCATTAAGCGGTTAAATGTTAATATTAGTTTATAAATTATGTGCAGATAGACGATAATAATTAACTGATATTAAATTAAATGCTTGCCAGTGCTCTACTAATTAAAGATAAATGTCACCCGAGTGATATATGTGACTCAAAATTGTCTATTAAAAGTCGAAAAGATAGGGTTATAAATACCGTCGCATCCACCAAAAACTCAAAAGTTGCATAGAATTATGTTGTTATAAATAACATTATCAGTTAATGCTAAGATAAAGTATATGTTTCAAAAGCTGTAAAGCTGATAAGCTAGCCGTTTGCGGAAAATATATACTGAACTTAATTTTATTATAATTATTAGTAGATAATCGATAAATTCTTATAGTTGTGTGTGTATGTGAAAAATTGTTATACAGGGTGATTCAGTCATAATGTCATTAATTTTAACCACGTATTCGGGAGGCCTAATAAAGATAGAACATTGAAAAAGATCTAAAATGTCATTCGTCAAGTTTTTTGACGTAAATTCACTAATCCAAAAAATGTCAGGAACATACCTATTTTTTATCACCTCTGCATTATGTTTTTAAAAAGGGAAGCTGAGCTTTTACGTATATTTCCAAATAATGAAAACCGCATTTCATTATGAATATGAATTTTACTATTTTCATGATTTTTTTAATTTCTCACTTAAGTGCATCAGAATCCGATCCCTTATTTCCGTTTCCATCGAGGCTTTCGCCTCGTAATTACTACTACACGTCTTTATGGAGAGGACCGCACTCTTTCACTATTTATTATTGTTTCTGGTAGGAAAATTTGTGAAATTTGGATTGCCGGATTGTTTGTCACTGAATATGTCTCGGACAGTTTTTTTGTATTGTTATCAGTACTAGGAAAATATTTAAATTTGGCAACGTTGCGTCAAGCCAACACCGAGTTGAAATTGCAGCTGCATTTAAACATTTTTTTAATCGCATATTCGTATTATACTCATGTTTCCTATCTTCTCTTAAAATGAATAACTAACTCGCCCTGTATATGTCAGCCGTATCTTAAACATTTCTCTCTTACATCGATCAAGGCAGAACGGTATTTTTTACATGTAACATAATTTTGTAATTTACTATCATTTCCTTCATTTACCTTAAGGCTGTAATAGCAAGTATTTACGAAAGTTCTTTTTTAATTTATTTCCTTCTGGGTCATTCCATTTGAAATCGTCTGAAAATAATAAAAATTATTGCCGATCCATTTTAGATTTTGGTGTAACTGTGAAAAACTCTACTCTAGGGTCCCAAACAACAAAATTTACATGAGTTTGATTTTTACAAGCGCTTGTTTCCGCCTATTTAAATAATGGCTCTTAAAAATTGCTATTTTTAAGCTTTATTCATTTTTGCTGTGAATTCTGTTTGAAGATATTTGAATGATCAAGACGGAATTCAGAGTGGGAAAGATAATAGTTTCAGTGTAAATGAAGATAATTGGCTCGAATGATCCCTTTGAATAATTGCAGCGTGCTGGAAATGAATTTCGTGATTTTCAATCACCTTTAGCGTCTTAACTGTTGAGTGTTAAAATTCGTGCTCCGCGGGAATTAAATATACATATCATAGACAAAATTCAGCCACAAGTTGGCCTGAGTAGCCCACTCTTTATAGAAGAAAACTTTGCTTGAAGTTTTGAAATTTTTAAAAATCCCAATATTCAGGCTATGAAACGAGCGTGTTGACTGCGAGATAAAAATCTGATACTCACAGAATCTACTGTTCTTACCTTCAACTTTAAATGACTGTATCACTTGTTTTGTTATTTTCATGTTTAGTGCATGTACGAGCCGTTTTTTTACAGCAAAAATCTGGACGTTTTTACTAATGAATTAAAATTACTTACCATCAAAAATAATTATAAATATGAAAAATATTTCAAGTTTTAATAAAGTTATATGGATATTTAGGGTGTAAAATTGTTTCTGGAAGTAATTATCATCGAAAATAGTAACTGTAAACAATTTTTCAACGAGAAAATTATGTACATGCACTAAACATGAAAATAACAAAACAAGTGATGTAGTCATTTAAAGTTGAAGGTAAGAACAGTAGATTCTGTATCAGATTTTTATCTCCCAGTCAACACGCTCATTTCATAGCTTGAATATTGGGATTTTTAAAAATTTCAAAACTTCAAGCAAAGCTTTCTTCTATAAAGAATGGGCTACTCAGGCCAACTTGTGGCTGAATTTTGTCTATGATATGTATACTTAATTCCCGCGTAGCATGAATTTTTAACTCTCAACAGTTAAGACGCTAGAGTCGATTGAAATTCACGAAAAATGACAAAAAAACACTCATTTTCAACACGCTGCTATTATTCAAAGGGATCGTCCCAGCCAATTATCTTCATTTACACTGAAACTATTATCTTTCCCACTCTGAATTCCGTCTTGATCATTCAAATATCTTCAAACAGAAAAAATTTGACAGCAAAAATTAGTAAAGCTTAAAAATAGCAATTTTTAAGTGTCTTTATTTAAACAGGCGGAAACAAGCGCTTGTAAAAATCAAACTCGTGTAAATTTTGTTGTTTGGGACCCTAGAGAAGAGATTTTCAAAGTTACACCAAAATCTAAAATGGGTCGGCTTTGTCAATTACACGATTTCAAATGGAATGACCCTTCTGTATTTAGTCTTAGTGACATCTAAGTACGGTCCTGACTTCCAGGGACTTGCACTAACCCCAACTCGTACTAAATATTTCACTTAAAACCGATTTTACATCACTTTATAATAATTTAATTGAGCGTACAAGATAAATACATGTATTTAAATGTCACTCCCAGCAATAGCCGTAATAATAGTTATTATTATCGACAATTAATTAACATTTACAATATGATTAATTGCTACATTACTGATCCCACAAAAGTAACAATATCTACGCATTAATTCGATTTTATAATAGACTGCATCGGTAGATTTCATTGATTAATGTTATGTTATATTTAAGAATGAAACCGTTCGAGTCGATCTAGATCGTGAAACGTGTTATTGCCGTTACGAAATGTTCGAACCGGCATTTTTAGCGAGCGGCGCGTGTGTCGCGCCTCTTACAGAAAAAACCTCTTTAAATCCGATAAAACGAGCTTAGCTATAGCGATATGTTACTCTAGATGTTATAAAAATACTTTTATTTTACAACTAGTTAATTGGCGTAAAACCAAACAGAAGAAAAACGTTGTAATTACTGTATAACTCTAGCAGTCTAATTAATTATATTTGGAGTTGATTTAAATAGTGTGTGGTTGAAGTGGATTTATGGACTACGTTTCATTTTGAGTTTCAGGTACACTGATAAACATGGTAAATGGTAAATTTACACGTTGTTCATACTATATATTACTACACATTTGGAAAGTGAGGATCTTGATGGTGAATTGTGTTTTACCGCTTGCGTGTATTTGTGTCATGCTACACGCATATTTCCACCACAGCGTGCTTCCACTGTTCGCATAAGGCAGTGTTGCCAGGTGGGAAAAATTCAGTGCATGAGAATAATTTCAAAATAGCATGAGGTTTGGAGAAAAAAGCATGAGATGGCTTAATTTATCAAAAAACACCTCTTGACACAGCTTAATTTGTAATTACTTTTGTAATGCCATTTTTATTTCATTAAAAAGCATTATGTTATGCTATTTTATCATAATATTACATTGTAAGTAGGTACTTACAGGTACTTACTTAAAAGTTATTAACCACGTAACCTTTCTAATTTATTTTATTGTTAGGCCGGGCGAACGTTGAGACGCAGTTGACGTGACGCAGGGTGACTCACGGGTCGTAAAATCTATTGTTTCCAGAAAATGTAGGTACCCTTACGGAATAGAGTTAAGAATCACTGCAATACAGCGTGAATACAGCACACACCGCATATCCGTCGACTGTCATACCCGTTTATGTATTCATTGCTAATTATTAAGAGAGCAGTCTACAATAAAGGACATTTCAAGTACCCAAATATTGTAGATACCTACCTCTATCAATTCAATTTTGCCCTTGATTTGGCCTTTATTTCTCGTTAGGTCTTTGTTTTGGTAGATTTCAAAGAGTAATTTCTCATTAGGTCTTTGTTTTGGTAGATTTGAAAGAGTAATTTTAATAATTTTATTATTTATTTTTGTGTCTATTAAAAAGCATGAGCTTTTGTAATCAAAATATGAGAGCATGAGATTTCCTCGGAATGCATGAGACCTGGCAACACTGGCATCAGGTGACCGGATTGAGGTCTGTAATCTGTGAGGATACCGTTTTTGTTGTGCGGCTCTCGTTGGCTCTCGCCTACCATCGGCCGTTATCGGAGATTGTAGACGCGCTAAATGGGCATTCAAAATTTAAAGATCTTATTCACGCCGTGTTTTATTCGTTACTCTTTCCAAATAAATTAATACACGTCAGCATTTTAAATGCAATAAAACGACTTTGAGAAGAATAGGGCAGATATACAAATAAAATTTAGTTTTCTATTATACTACCGCGCCGCTTATATTTCGTACCTTCCCTGGGATGAAGCGGCAATTTCTACTTTCTCTGTAAAGATCCGCAATTTCCGATTCTGTATATAAAAAAACAAATACATATTATTGGGAGCGCATTTGCCAAAACAGAGGACAGCAGTGTGTAATAAAAATGGTTTAAGAAATGAAGACATTTGCTAACAAGAACACAACCTTTAGAAAATATTAAAGTTATTAAAATACCGGAGGTATAAAAGCTAAATATTTATTTCAATAAGTGTAAAGTAAAGTTCAAATATCTTCATTTCTTAAACCATTTTTATTAGATATCTATCACTTGGTACATATGTATGTTTTTTAAAATTTTGTTCGGTCGTGTATTATTATGGTTTTAAGTTAGCAGTGTCAACAAGGGCCAGTAATAGTCGCTTATGTGTGTAATGTCAATGTAAATATCTTACTGGGAATGGTTAAGTTTGAGCTGTTTTGGTTTATGGGAAGCGTTAAAACTTTTTAAATGTTACACCTGCTCAGAAATCATATCATTTCTTACTCCACTGTATAAATTTTTTTATTGTCGCTTATATCCAGCGTACTCTAACATTGTTGTAATTACAAGAGAAATAATGGCCGTGTCGGCATTTAATTTTATTGGAATGAATAGATAACATATTGTTATGTAATTTAATCCTATAATACAAGTATATGCGTGGATTGTTGCCATACCTCTTTTTTATAAGCCAATAATGCGATATTAGAACAACTGACAATTATTGTCGATAATGTTCCCGATATAATATAAAAAGTTACTATAATGATACCCACTTAGGCATTAAATCGCAAGCCGTTGAATTTATTAATATTCTTCTGTATTTATCTTATTAATTACTAAATTAAATTAATAAAATATTTTTCAACTGTCAACCGTCGCATTCACCATTTTTTGTGATTTTGTCACTTGATGAATTACAGATTCAAACTGCGTGAGTTATGACCATTACCACAAATTAGTCTCAAATTATATTTAATGTAACAACTACATTACCGCTCGTTAAATAATATACTAATTTTCGTGTAAGGAAGGAAAAATTTTAACGCCTTATTTGATCTACAAATTCTATTAATTTCTACTGATGAAATTAAGGTACATTTTAGTTTTTTGTAAATCAGAATTGTTTTAGAGAAATGTTTATATTATTGAAGTATTTCATTAATACAGGTGTAGAATTGCTCCTTAGCATACCTAGATTGGTTGATATTTAACATACATAATATATAAACTTCAATAGGCATTGTAGGTAAATTGATTTATACCGATTAGCTAAAATACCTTTACAATACAATGAAAAAATCTACAAAAACTAATAATAAAGTGTATATGGATAGATGTGGATGTAATTCAATGCTGGACGGGGCTTTAGTTTGCAGAGTAGTTAATTTCACACAATATTATTAATACCTGATATAAAATGTATAATACATGCGTTAGTTCAATATCTGATATTGCCTAGTTGCAAATGAATCACACGTAGACATTTCATGTATGGAGCCTTTACCGAAACGTATGAACCACTTAGAAATTTGGCCAGCGTAAATTCGTAGATATAATTATAACTGTCCCACTTCGAGGATGGCCCCCGGGTAAAAGGCAACCGGTTCTCCGTGCACCGTGATTTACTCATTTGTATGTGTGACCTTTACAGGCGCGGCGTTTTCAACAAACTGGATTTTTGCTGAAAAACGACTATTTAATTGCCGTTTGGAACCGCCACACACACACACACATACACTACTAATTTTTAAGATATATAATTGCTTAATTACAAACGTATATACGGAGTATTATTATCAAATATTAATTACTTTACAAAGAGGCTTCATTTATGATATAGGACAAGTGAAGAGTGTAAAAATTTGTTTATTATACACGGTGATTCATAAATGAATCGAAACAGGGCTGGTTTTATATAAAAATTTCGGCTTGGATCAGGGTGAGAGATTAATACCGGTTGACGTTTGACTACACTCCTAATTAATAAGGTTTTCCAGGTTTACCTCATTCCCGCAGTTAATGGTGGTTTAGGCCTACCAACGTAAGTAGTTCCTGGTCGCAAATCCGGCCTACTTTATAATAATATACAGTGCTTTCGAAAAGTAACGAATAAATTCATTATTTTTGAAATTGAGAATCCCCTGGCACGTCGATTTTGTTTTTAAAAAAGGCACTTTTTGACATACGACCCACATTGACGTCATCAACAATTTTTTAAAATAGCAACCCCAATTTTGACGATGTCATTTGAAAGAGCGTGTCATTCTACATATATACATCATGATAAATTATTATGGTGTTACATAACAAAAATTTCAAGAAAATAATGTTTGAAGATTTTAAAATTTAATTTTCACAATACTGAAAATGATGATTATGTAAAAAAACGACTAAATTAAATGTTCAAATTGTGCACCGTTGGTTGCCTGACAGTAGTCAAGACGATTAATAAATTCTTTTTGGACATGTATCTCGTGACGAGTTCTTGCTTTTAAATCTTCTAAATTAACCGGTCTAGTAACGTTGCTTTTTAAGTATCCCCACAAGAAATAATCTAGGGGTGTCAAATCAGGCGATCTGGCTGGCCACTCAATCGGCCCCCTTCTCCCTATTCAACGATTCGGGAACAGCTCATCTAAATAAGCACGGACAGGTGTTGTATAATGGGAAGGTGCACAGTATTGTGAAAATTAAATTTTAACATCTTCAAACATTATTTTCTTGAAATTTTTGTTATGTAACACAATAATTTTTCATGATGTATGTATGTAGAATGACACGCTCTTTCAAATGGCATGGTCAAAATTGGGGGTTGCTATTAAAAAAAATTGTCGATGACGTCATATCTCGAACAACGATGACGTCACAGAAATGAGTCGTATGTCAAAAAGTGCTTTTTTAAAAACAAAATCGACGTGCTAGGGGATTTTTTCGAAAACTTATCAATTTCAAAAATATTGAATTTATTCGGTACTTTTGGAAAGCACTGTATACTAAACTGTTAAATAAATGACATTAAGATCATCAGAAATATTAAACGATCTGTTAGAACAATTTAGGGACATTTTTAATAAATTATACAATTCGTTATTACGAACGAGAATTATAACTCGTTGTCGTATGAATTGTAAGCAACTGCAAGCGTATTGAATAGCAAACGGTGGTTATAATTAGGAAGGGAATAAGGTTTATCCGCTCTCGTTTAAATTTTAAACTCAATTTGGAAAAATTTCTTAAGTTGGTGTAAATTTGATCAAATAATTTAAATTCTGTATTCCTTTAAGATTTTTGTAAATATTTTTACAGTGCTTAAAGTCTTGCTGTATAGGATAAATCAATCAATATTTATCCAAGTGGAATGAAAATGTAGAAATCTGCAATCTAATATTCCTCTATGAAATTTGTTGAAAAATTTTCAAATTATAGCCTTGCATCAACACAAATCAACAATTACAATTACGCAATCTGTAATATCCCCCCAGCTAATGAATCGTACACACCCATAAATAAACGGGTGTAAAGTTATTAACGTCTCTTAAGAGACAATGGCTTATCTTAAGTAAATTATTCAGTCGTCGAGTTAATTGTCATGGAGTTGTAATTTGTTCAGGGATTAGTCCGTGCTTGTCGTAAAATTATAATGATTATTTCAAAATATTATTATCGCAGTATTGGGAAAGGTTAGGATGCGAGAAATTAAATTATGAACGTTTCCACTGTTGGAACAAGTCATCAGTCTGCCGACGAACTAAGACATAAGGTTAAGGCTGCGCGTAATTTCACCTGGTTTATCTGTGCCACTTTGAAAATTCAACGAAAATGTTTCAGAGATGGAAACAAGCTCTTCAACGTTTTATAGTTCTTCGTAATAAAAAATTTAATAAATTTAAAAAAATGTAAATTACACTGACTTGAAGTTTTAACAGTTTTCAATAATTTTTACTGGTCAAGGTTTCACATAAACTATTTTCAGTACCATTATATCATCATAAAGTGACATTCTAGTTTGTATAACTGATATATATGAATTTTAATGCTTTCCTAGAAGTCGGCCAAGCAATTTCAAAAAAACCGCAAATGGGCCATAAAAGCATGATCTAATGTATTTTGTTCTATATGATTACAAATTGCAAATATGCATGCGATGTTCCATCAACAATAAATCTCGCGTTATTTGAGAAAAAAATATCTGTAACTGATTCCTGTTGATTTTCGTGACTGAAATTATGCAACACCTTGTCATCAAGATATTTTGAAACAATGCATTGAAAAAATCATCGTCATAAATGTTTGTCGAACATACGAGTACATACCCACATACTTTTGATTTAAATGTCCTACTCTCATGCCAGACAATCGAAATGCATACAACAGGGAGTGGCCAAGGTATTATTTAATAATATCGTAAAGCCTAATAAAGCTAAGATAAGATTTGTATTTAGATATATTAATAGGTTGCACGTTCTGCAGAGGATCTGCAATATAGTCTTTACTGTGTGCAACGATCCAACGAACTTACCTGTGAAGTTCGATTGTAATTTTATTCCATAAGAATATTTGTGTTCAACAATAAAGTGAACAAAATAATAACAATAAATTGAAAGAAATCCTAATTACAGATAATGAAACACTGTAAAAAAATATGTTACAATCATGCAATCAGTTTTGTTCGTAAAGGTGTACGTATTTTTCCTTTATAGGAAAAAAAAAATTGTCTTTTAGACTAGATTTTCGGGATTCTAAGTCCTTCCACTTATTCATTTACACCCTATGTTATTGACGTATCCGGTCAAAAAGAGAAGACATTGTTTTATTTTTAAATCAAATTTGGAATTCATGGTTTTAGGTGAAAATCTACTTTGTTGACAAATGAATTGCTCTATCGTAAATTGTTTTGTCCGTAAAGGTGAAGATACGTATTTCGCATGTTGAGGTTTATGGAGCTGTAAAATTTTTATTTTCTTTCTTTTTCTTTACAAGTACGCGTTTTATTGCTTTGTTTATTTTCAGTGTTTCATTAATTTTATAACTTTTTGCCACTGGCATAACTGAATATAATCAGCCATCTTAGTAACGTAAATAAGTTGTGTATATTACTTGAAAAAGTATTTCATATGCTGTATTGTATGCAATTTTAAAGAAATAAAAACTCCTTTGACTACATTTTTATTTGTTTTTTTTTAACCGCTTCAAATATGTACATTTTTCATAAGTACAATTCTGCTTATGGAATTGTACACTGTAAAAATACTGGGGGGCACCAGTAGAGCGAATCGAACCTATGAAGGTCGTGGACAAGAAAAACCGCAACATGTCTTAAATATAGAGAAAGACGTCTTACTGTCGATATTACACGCAAAATGGGTGTGCAATTACTACACTCATATATACAACGTTAAATTCTGATTGCTCACGTTTTTTATCCATCGCCTAGAAGCATTAAAAATTATGTCCAAGAGTATTAATCGCAAAAAATGTAATGCAAACATACGTTAAAAATTTTACCCAAATCTTTTGAAAAAGTTATTACAACACTGGGAATCGTGTCAAAATAAAAAGTTGTACGTGTTACGGTGTGATGTTTTTTCTTAATTAAAAATTCCAACTTATCTGTAAATGTGTCACCTAATTATATACCTGCATAAATTCTACGTACAGATGTTTTTAAATACAAAGACGATGATAATTTATTATTCATAAAACAATACAGCAGTTCAAGGCCTGTGTTCCAGTAAGGTGTATTCGACTCCAGTAAAATACTTGCATTGTTATTTTTTAAAAAACATCTCGCATCGGTATTCGTGTTAAACCAAACAAGGAGTGTGATTTCATATGCAGGTGATTGTAGTGTTGTAATTTAAATTTACACCGTTTGATCCAAAATACTGCAAGATGCACGTCGAGATGAGAAACTTGTCCTGAGATTTTACAGGTGCGACGTCTTTTACGGTATATTATTATAGCATAAACCAGCAATTCCACTCCTTTATCGCTTGATCTTTTTCAGTCGGCTTCGGAGTCCTTGAATTGAGAAGCGGCGATCAGCATCGTAATGAGAGTGGTTTTTTATTTTTTTTCAAGTCTTATGTTATATTTTTGTTCTTTTACATAGATTCGAAATTAATGGCACTTTTCAATAGATCCAAATACGATCGAATAATTTTACCTAAATATTTTACTCTGCGTTTTGATACATTTTTTTGCCAAAGTGACTACATTTCTCAGATAATAATTTTACGAATTTCAATATCCTGAGAACTGATGGTATAAAATTAAAAAACTAGATGATGTTGACGTAATAATTGAAGATTCTTTCAATGAAAGAAATTTAGGAATTTAGGAATTCCATAGCTACATTAATTTCATTTACATTATATTTAATCTGTTGATGCTGTTAATATAAAAACTGAAAATGCGTTATGGGAAACTTGTAAACAATTAGATTGCACTTTTATTGGTTCACATTAATTTAAAAAGTTCTCAATCTTTTTAGTTTATTGTCTTAAACTTTTCTAATGACCATAAAAAATACATTTAACACTAATAATACTTATAACTTGCGTGAAATGCATTTAAATCTGTGTATCTTTAAACAATCACGTTCTAGCAATATAAATAATATTTATGACATAACTGCAGCGAAATTAAGTTTTGCAATCCATATAATCGATACACCTATGTAATAAAAGTTGAATACTGTACTTAATTATGACAAAAGTTACTCATTCTCAAATTGTTAATATAATTCATTGTTGCTATTCTATAAGTACATACACTAATCCTTCTTTATGGTGTCCACTTCGGTGCAATATACTTCATTTTTTAAATATTTCCACAAAACGAAGTTTAAATGATTTAAAATCAGGAGATCGTGGCGGCCATGGACCGGTCCTCCTTGTCCAATTTCCTGGTATTAATGCTTGGACACGCTGTATATGGTACGGATACAATTGAGCCTCTTGTATAATACGCCAATTTGCTGCAATATGCCGTGGACACCAACATTTTGCTAACGTTTCGAAAGTCTTTTGTACTTCAAGCAATAGATAGTAATAATTATTAACAATTTTAACGAGATTTAACAACAGATAGGATTTTAACTTTTTTTATCAATTTGGCGAGTAAAGTTTACAAAAACAAAAATTACGTTCGCGGACTTCAATGCAGTTGTTTCTTTCTGCCGCTGCGGCTTCACCCGTGTCGGTCAACTCTTCGATATTATTGACATGGATTTCATAAACGATGCATTTCAGATGTCCCGATCCGGCGGTTCGATTCGTCGTTCTCCGGATGTTCTCTTGAGGTCTTGCATTTTCAAAATGCGAGGGTGTCTCATCATTGTTAATTATTACTACCTATTTTTGAATTACAAGAGATTTTCGAAACGTTAGAAAAGTGTTTGTTTTTGTTCATAGAAAGTCATTTTTATTGAAAACGATTTACTTTAGAGCAATGAACCAAGAGAACTATTTTTGTGTAAAATTCGCGCTTCAGAACTTGCTGTCAAATGTCAATTTTTTCAGTGGCGTAAAAGTTATGGGAGAAAAAACCCTTCCGATACCTTAAAATATCCACCACTGGCACGTCCAGTACAAAGGCTCAGTCCTGTTGTTCAAACGGTTCCTAAGACGTTGGAAAAAAAACTAAAAAAAATTAAAGTTTTGACACCGTGTATCTCGAAAACGAAAGCCCGGAGGCAAAAATGGAAAAGAAAAAAATGTTTCGTTTTTCAAGTGGAATTTACAGTTTTCTGTTGCGACACCCTGTATAAGCCATTTTTGATTTGAAAAACTAATGTAAATACTTGCATCAAAAAAAGTTATTATGATGAATAATCGGATATTTGAATTCGCCTGGCTAGAGATTACAGTAGCTCAGTGATGTAAGGGTTGAAGCTACCAGAAACATTTTTTACGATATTGGCTCAATTTTTCATGACGCATCTATTTCCAAATTTTTTTAGATCTGAATCACCCTGTATATCTAACCGAAAACGTTTGCCTCGTATTTATTTATAAGTAGAATATTTCTTCAAACTGTAACGTACGACAACATTTCAATTTGTTGTCTTTTACGATTCTTACGTTTGTTAAGTCAATTCTGTTTTGCTTGATACAGTTTACCGCACAGCAAAATAAAGGCACTCATATTCCCGACACCCTGTATACACATAGCGAGTAGCCATAGAAGAAAAAAAATATGTATCTCTTAAGAGACACGAATCCCGGTCTCTATGCAGACAGTTACAGTAACCTTTAAATGATTTCATTCAATTCTCCAGAATAGAGACGGCTTTGGAAATTACCCAGTTGAAGTAAATCACCGCGTAAAAGCTAAGCAAGCCCTTGACCACTAAACGAAAATTCAATTTCGCCACCGGACGTCATATAATTTATTTCGCATTGGTATTCATAATATTCACGATCACCTTAGCATATTAACAGCGAATTTGGTAAATATTTTTATGAACAGAGGAAAAAATGGCGGATGGGCCGGCTTCACGTCGCCTGCTCACAGAATCTTCGAGGATTTCGCAAGCGCTTCTTAAGAAATAAAATTATTAGTGCAATTATTAAAGTTGCGCAAAATCAAATAGTCTTGTTTTGGCGAATTAGACAAGTGAACTTCGCCGAATTTAGGTTATGTCTGATGTAGGTATGCAAAAGACGAGGTACTATCTATCCTTTACACTTCTTTAATGGTCGTAAACACGGCAATACCATAAAAAAGTGGATGGTATTAATTTTTTATTTCTTAGATGACCATGACTTACTCGCTAAATTGGAACTAACTCTCATAGTATGACCGTCTTTGTAGAAATCACAGTTTTAAACATGATGTTACTGAGTCACTGATAAATAATATGAAGGTAAGGTGTGAAACATTGAGAAAATATGCAAATATCTAAAATTCACTGCGGGAAATATCTTTGTCATAGTTGATACGAATATTGATTGTTCCCAGTAAAATATCTGCTTGAGAAAGATTCATTGCTCATAAAATAAAACAATTTTGCTAGAGAAACCTACTGGTAGTCGAAAAGTTTATTTAATTTTTCATTTCCTGCTACAATTCCATCAGCTTATTACAGTAACTTTTCTAATTTTTCACCCTTAGCAAAAATTTATTAAGACTGTTAGACTTTCATGTTAGTATTAAGTATACAGTGTGGAAGAAAAGTATGGAATAAATTCATTATTTCTAAAACAACGAAGTTTCATGAAATATCCTCGGACCCTTCGATTTTGCTTTTTAAAAAGACTCTTTTTTCTATACCCACGCATGTCTGACGTTCATTTGTTTTCGCGTGATGACGTCATCGGATATTTTTTTAAATAGAACCCCTATATTTTTTCATCGGATTCTTGTAGAGCTTAACTTGCTGAATTCAAAAATATATAATTTCAACACTTTATTTCTTCAACTTTCCGAAAAAAAAAACCGATCCAATAAAATCGGCTTGAAAAAAATGTGAATATTCCCATTTGTGTCTGTGATGGGCTGGTTGAGAGTAAAATGAATATAGTGAATTCATCGGCAGTATCACAAAATAAGGACTCTTCATTTTTAAAACAATTTTAGAAATAATGAATGTATTCCATACTTTTCTTCCACACTGTATAGTAACAGTTCTTTTTATTTTAAATAAATGACGTTATAGTCACTGTTTTGTCTTTACTATGTGTTTTTAGATTGGTGCAATTGTCAACCGTGTCTTTCATTTTGCATTTAAAAAGCTGCAAGTAAAATGCGAGACATTTTCAATTTGGACAGAATCAACAATTCCTAGCGTTTTATTTTTTGAACATAAAACAAAAATCTTAAGTTAACGTTTATAACTGATAAACACTAGAGATTCTGACACTGCACACTCCCATGCATTATGTATTTATTTTCCTTCTAATCTTTTTTCTAACATTTTTTGTTTCACATAACGTATACGTATGAAAAGATCTTGCTGCTTATTATTAGTGCTAGTTGAGACAAGAAATTTTACAAAAGAAAAAGTCATAAATTTCATTGCCTCCTAATTTTGCATGATTTTTGCGACTCTTGCATGTTAAGTGGTAATTACTCTCGGTCAGCTACGGTGCTGCTCGTAGCTCATACGTACTATCTATACAGGGTGTCCGGTGAAATATGGGGAATCTCTCGGGTGAAGATAGAACATGAAAAAATTAGATAAGTTATAATTTTTTTTCCTACAGGCCCTCCTTATGGAGTTGAATAACTTTTAAAGTACTCAATGTAATTTAATAAAAATTTAATCTGATGGACACTAGTAAGGATCTCTTAAAATAATGTCCTTGAAACATATTTAGCTTTTTTAGTTTACCAGGGTGGGCTAAGCTTTACAACGTAATGCCTACATTTTTAACACCATGTATGATAAAAACGCCGTGTTTGGTACTTGAATGCAAATGTTTTTTACTGGTACATTTCCCTCAGTGTACGCTGCATTCCTGAAATATAATTTTAATATTTATCATTCAAATTAGAAATGTAGATTCTTCGAAAACAACACTTGTCTCGATAATCGCCAGTTTGTACTCCACCGTTGCAGCCAACCGTTACACGTGAAAGCATTTCATGATTTCCTGACCTTCATTTCATCGCACTCCATTTAAAAACGTATATAAATTAAAAAAGAGCACATACTATCTTCATTAGTCATATCTGGCACACCAAAACACACCAGCATTTTGGTATTTGCCTTATATTGCGAACGAGATACGGCGGCAGGCATATCTCGACAATAACAAAAGTGTAAATATGGTTTGTATGGATGTGTCTTACACGGTTTCGCAAGAAAATATATCGGAGTTGCTCAACAGAACCGCCAATATATGACTCCGTACTATACGAGCTCTGATAAATTTCCAATTACAGATACCGCGCAATGTTTGATTGTGAGATAGAGAACTGGTTCGCAGGTGCTTGCTCTTTTAAAAGTACGTTCGCGGGGAAGGATTTGTAATATTAAAAAATAACGCCGTTTCACTGAACGCTATTTTTGGAGCGACTATTCAGTTGTGGCTTAATAACATGCTTTTGTGCGTAATTCAATCGAAATCTTTTGATGTTATTTCTGGGTTTATTTGAAATCCAACTTCCAGGTACTCAAAACTATCAACCAGGATTCTTTGAAGTCACACGATTATGTGGTTAATACATCGATACTAGTGTAAAAAAAACAAATTTGTACAATTGAATTGTATAATATACGGGATGTCTTACTTTTAAAAAGCAGGAGTTTAGGACTCTAAAAGATTTCATGTTGAGATTAAGAGTTTCTATAAATGTGTCCTAAAATACTCAATTTCAGAGATACAGGACGTTGAATTTTAGTGCTGCTTATTAATTTTTTTAACTAAATAACCGATGACAAAAAATTGTTTTACTATTTGATAGCAAATAATGCGATACCGAATTACATCATAATCATTACATATTAATTCTAGTATTGGAAGTACTCTGTAGGAATGCCTATAAATCTTTTTGGAAAAAAGTATAGCCGAATTGAAATTTTGCAAATAATAATAATGGCTTGCCAAGATGGTGTAATTAACACTCTCGTCTATCGTAGTCGTGTCTTGGGTATCGAGGTTCCTGATACCAGCTGCAGGGCCTGCCGCCAGGCGCCGGAGACGCTTATGCATCTCCTGTCGGCCTGTCCGGTATATGCGGCCACAGCTTATATCCAAAGACACGATTCAGCCTTACGGGTGTTGTATTATCATTTACGACACTCGTATGAGATAGACGAGACGCCAGTGCTGCCTTATGCTCCGGGGGATATAGAATCCGTTGTGGGAAATGAGAAGTGCCGAATGTACTATAAATAATTATTAAACGTTGTAATGATTCAGGCGATATAGCATACATTTTTGTCTTGAATGGGCCTCATAGAAAAAAGAACAAAGATAAATCTGGTGAAAATGCTGGCCACTCCTTAGCTCTTCTCCTTCCATTCCATTCTGGAACCGTTTCGTTTAAAAATTTGAAAAAAATCTATGAAAATAAATTAATTTAGCGGAAAACCATGACTATCGTGTTGTAAAAGCGTCATCTAGTACTAAATTTAGATTTTAATTTGCGGTGTCTTTAACCAGCGAACAACGAAAAATTAATTGGGTAAATTTCAATCAAACGTTAATATTATAATTACTACCTAGGCATTGAGCAATTAGTTTAAGTTAAATATTGTTGTATTGCGCGTATATTAATTAAAATTAAGAGTGCTTAAGAGGTCAAGTGAACTCAAAATATCTATTGCGAGGCGAGAAATTTAATAACTGTGAACTGAAAATTTTGTAACACGATCTGCCGCTTCTCGAATTTGAACGATCTCGTCCTTCAGATTTAAATGAATTATTGTGTTATTGTCACCGATAGAGAAAGAACTCGTAAACATCAGATACGTGTTGCCTGGCTGCGAGTTAATTTCGTATAATGGATATTGTCAGGTATATGTTACAATTACGTAAGACGCGCAATTTGTCCCGAAGCCATTATTTTCTCTATCTGGTAGAAGCAATAAAAAGATTAGGATCTGTACTTAAACGGCTATAATGCTTGGTATTACGGTCATGGGATATCCCGCTGTGATGTACCAGAGTTATCGGTGCACCTGAATATTTCTTTAAACATATGTTTTTATCCGTATATCTATAATATACAGGGTGAGTCAATAATAATGGTACATAGCTTAAAGGCAGATTGCTAAAGTCAAAATAAAACATTTGATTGAGCACCACATGCCTTATTCAACTGTTGCTTCTTTTCATTCTACATGGTGTTAAAATTGAAAAAAAAAAATTAAATTTTTTGCTATATTTTAAGAACGTATGAACCCATTTTTTTGAAAATTTATAGTTATATATTTTTTGAGGTGGGAATTACGGTGTATTGTTGATGTAAAAATATGTCTAACTTTTTGTATTTTACACTTTTGAATTTTTTAATAAGAAACTATTGAACTACCTTCCCTGCCCTTAAGCCATGTACCATTATTAATGACTCACCCTGTATAGAGTATTGCCAAGGTGCGTATTAAATATATTCAAAAATATATTCATTGTATCAACCTATACATACGTGTTCAACTAATCACTGGTTAATAATCACCGATCAGATACATATATCCATACACGCAAAAAATGTGTGTACGACAATGTCTCGATTGCACTGCAATTTAAAATACTAATATCTAATAATCGAATCAAGAAACTTATACGTGACCTATATTTTGCGTAAAGCCAAGGCTAATAAAATCGAAATTAATTGCTTATCAAGATATATTAACACAAATTGAATGCTGAATTGAAACCTGACCGTTTTTTGTACCGAGCTGAGCCTGTACCGTATTGATGTTGACATGTGATTTATCAAAAAGTGAATTGCATTATCAAAGCAGATATTAATTAAAAATAATTCTTTAAATTTAATGTAATATGATTAACTGAAAAAATATACGATTGTTGACTTCTTCTACACAAATTGTACAGTACAAAAGTAATACAAAAATTAAGTTTTTTTACTTACTTTAGTAGAATAGTATATAACATAATTCTTCAAATAATACCTATATTTTTTCTGCTTAGCTTCCACATGAATTAAAAATTATATACCTAGTGTAATAATATAGAATTAAAGTATTTTTGTCGTGAAAAAAAATATAACACTGATTTTAAATAATTGCGTACACCATTTTGTACCTAACTTGTTAAATAGTAGATAAAGATAAGACGTACAATTTACGGATACTACTCGATAGATATTTTTTCAAAAGCGTAATATTTTAAATTAGTATACCATTGTAAGTATTTTGAGCAAAAACAAAATTTGTTTCATATTATATGCAAAAATTCTACAATAATATTTCATATAGTGCAATTGTAAACAGCACGGAAAATTGTTATTTGCTTTTTATGACCCCACCGTACCCACGCCGTTGGTCTGTCCAGCAACGGCCAACCTCAACTGTGACTGTATATTATGCACATATAGGTATTTGTTTCAATACCTTTATTTGTTGGAAATATATTTATTTTTTTGTAGAAACACCTATCGTATTCATATTACATCAACACTATTGTTATTATACATATGCATATAAGAATACGCCATGGCATGTCCAAATAATTAATATCATGCGAAAAAAACTGTGACATCAAGCGTAATTAAACAATTAATTTGTTTTTATTTTATATGTTTGGCGGTATCGAATTTTAGCAATCGAAAATATCACGTAATCCACACATTGGGTGAAGATGATTCACGAATATTGCCTACTAAATATGGCAGTTGTGAAAATTTTACATTTGTAAAACGGACAAGTCGTATTAATATACGTCGAAGTGAAGCCAATCGCAAAAATTCTGGATGAGATCATACGTTATATTGAGGTCTAAAAGTCATACTTAACCATTGATTAATGTATCCTCTGTATTCCGTTCTTTTTCTATCCATTTTTTACTGCAATTAGTTTAGGAATATAATAACTATGAAATAAATTCAGTTTTAAGTTCTCATTATGCTGTGGCCTAGGTAACTAATTGCTGCCAGTAACAGAATTAATGTGCACATCTCTAGCTTCGACTTTTGCTATCAGAATCTTTAGGCTGGCATTTTTATTATTGGTACTCCTCCTCCTCAGACAATGCCGGTCATCTGAATTGGCTCGTAGTATTCGATGCTTTCAGCAGATATATTTTATGCGTGCCTTTTCTATATATCCATATATTTCAATAATCCAGTGAATATTAAGTAACTGGAGCACTATAATTTACTTGTTAATTATTATGTAAGTTATAAACAATAATAAATTTTCTATTAGCGCTGAAACAAGACGTTGTATACACATAATTTTAATATCTCCGCGTTTTTTTAACAAAGCAACAAATCCGATTGGAAATAAATAATGGTGTCGAGTTTAATTAGAATTCTAATAAATCATGTACTTATTCAGGCGTCAATCGGGCGAAATATACGCGTACTTACTTAGTTTTGCATAAGTAGTCGTCCTACTTTGACTTTTCTTACTCATGGGGTGACAAATAGCCGCTATCCATCAACGGAACTGTTCTATTCTAAGCGGCAATTAATCCTGCCTGGTGTCATTCGAATTCCTTTTGGCATTATCAGGCTGTCCAACGTTCTTGTCGATTCAGGCATGCAAAATTAACATGCCAAGCGAATGTGGTTGATTAAATTAAATAGAAAGAATTTTCAGGAATCAATCAGTTTCGCTAAATAGAGTGTTTTGGAGCAATATTTTATATAATAATAATAGTAATAATAAACTAGTTTATTACTGTATTAGAAAGGTTTTTTTAAGCTAATATAAATGAAATCTCCTTAAATTCCTATCAATGAAGTCATACAGATTCGGAAATTGCGGATCTTTACAGAGAAATAGAAATTGCCGCTTAATTCCAGGGAAGGTACGAACTTTAAGAGGGGCGGCGACGTGCATTGGTCTAGCATTCCCCACTACTACGGTAATCGGTTCCGTATCGCCAACGCCAATTCGCCATTGCAAATCTAACTGTCCGGTCAACTGATGCCAGTGTTGTCAGATCTCATGCATTCCGAGGAAATCTCATGCTCTCATATTTTGATTACAAAATCTCATGCTTTTAAATAGACACAAAAAGAAATAATAAAATTATTAAAATTACTCTTTGAAATCTAGCAAAACAAAGATCTAACGAGAAATAAAGGCAAAATCGAGGGCAAAATTGAATAGATAGAGGTAGGTATCTACAATATTTGGGTACTTGAAATGTCCTTTATTGTAGACTGCTCTCTTAATAATTAGCAATGAATACATAAACGGGTATGACAGTCTACGGATATGCGGTGTGTGTGCTGTATTGCAGTGATTCTTAACTCTATTCTGTAAGGGTACCTACATTTTCTGGAAACAACAGATTTTACGACCCGTGAGTCACCCTGTGTCACGTCAACTGCGCCTCAACGTTCGCCCGGCCTAACAATAAAATAAATTAGAAAGGTTACGTGGTTAATAACTTTTAAGTAAGTATCTGTAACTACCTACTTACAATGTAATATTATGATAAAATAGCAGAACATAATGCTTTTTAATGAAATAAAAATGGCATTACAAAAGTAATTAAAAATTAAGCTGTGCCAAGCGGTGTTTTTTGATAAATTAAGCCATCTCATGCTTTTTTCTCCAAACCTCATGCTTCTTTGAAATTATTCTCATGCACTGAATTTTTCCCACCTGGCAACACTGCTTGATGCCAACACGCTGTGGTCGAAGTATGCGTGTAACATGACACAAATACACGCAAGCGGCAAAATACAATTCACCATCAAGATCCTCACTATCCAAATCTGTATATGCTCTCTGATACCAAACATCTAGGTATGATAATGAACAGTTCCACAGACAATGCTCTATTTAATAATTATCTAAAATAAAAATTATCTATCTAGCTAAATTTACTAACCTAGTTTAATGGAAACATTCTATAAATATCTAAGATCTCGAAAATTTAACTACAATAGATGAGATCTGACCTATTTCTGCATTTTTAGGATTGCTTCTTCAGGTGGGAAAAATAGGTCAGATCTCATCTATTGTGGTTGAATTTTCGAGTTGCCACAGTTTCAAAAGTGAACTTAGATATTTATAGAATGTTTTCATTAAACCAGGTTAGTAAATTTAGCTTTTTATTTTATATAATTATTGTCGAATAGAGCTCGACGAACTGTCAAGCGGTATTACTGGCATATTTGGAACATAAAATTGATAAAATTAAACATTCGACGTTATGATCAGTATATTACATGTTAGAAAGTACACTGAATGCCAAATCATATGTAAATATCAGAAAATTTCCCAAATTCATACCATATTTGAAAAGCAAATTAGTTGAATATCGTTTAAAATGTCCAGAATTGTAACGAAAGAGGAAATTGAGAGATTTTTACAAGAAACACCTGCTAGAAGAGGTAATTCAAATTAATTTAAATTGATCGATTTTGGACAACCTTTCAAGTCATTTTAATAATTGGCGTTTGTGAAGTTTTGAGAAGAGATTCAAATGTATATTGTCCAATTAATATAATCGTAAGTTTCGAAAAATTATATTTTATGTTCTACAACGAAGAAGATTTTATATAAAGTAGAACATATTTCTCAGTTAGGTGACAAAAAAGACTCTTGTCAGGTGAAAATTTAAAGAAAACGTCGACTTTTGATGACAGTTAAAGTGAAATAACAAATTCGCCGCAAAGTATTATTTCTCCTTCCACTTCACCTATTACTAAGTTAACGAGCCGCCACTGAACCCCATTAACAATCGACGGCAGATAAAAATTCATATACTTCGACAAGCGAATATGATAACGCGTGAGAAATGTAAGCGACTAATTAAGATATCGGTGCCTCGGCGTCTACCAGCTCGGATTACAGCCGGACTACCCACATCGGCGTTTGTCGTCGACGTGGCTAGGGGCTATCGTCCAGAGCGGCATTCTAGACACAGCCACCTACTCGACTGGCGAATCTGTGCCGTGTTATGTAATCTCTAGACCTTGCAACTGTTCTAATAGCTCGGGATCAATGGAATTTAATGGAAACAAAACGATAAAAAGGCATCACGAAACGACGACGAATGAAAAATTGAAAGAAGAGTTTTGATTGGTATGAGTGAAGGAAGTGGTTGCTAGATTAAACCGATAATAGTTCATGCGGTTAATTTAATAATGATTTTTAAGAGACATTTATAAAAACCTAAGAAAACGGCAGCTGCTATGACCGGAGACTTCGCCAAAATATAGAAAATTATATCAAAATACTGCAGATAAAGTAAAGCGAAGAGAGATGCATCTATAAGATACGAATCACACTGAAAATATTTACTTGCCAAATAAGGAGTAAAATGTTTTAGTTTTACAATTTTATTTTAAATCACGGCTTTGACGTGTTTACTAAATTTTTGGTGTGATTTTTTGTACGTTTACAATATCTTTTATTTTTATAGCAAAATGTTTGAATTTTTAAAAAAACTTTCTTAAAATATAATGTAACGTATAATTTATATAATACCTACTTACTTAAATTAGCAATATACAGGGCGAGTCAGTCATAATGTCATTAATTTTAACCACGTATTCGGGAGGCCTAATAAAGGCAGAAAATCGAAAACAAAATTTTTTACTCGACCTTTAAAAAAATAAACAAATCACCCTATAAAAATCAGTAACACGACGCTCCTGGTACGCTACGAACTTTCTGATGGCGCACCCGACGAAATTCTAATGCCACAGACTTGCCGTATTAACCATGGATGCCACATTTACATACATAATATCGTCTAACACATCAGCGTGTTATTCAAATTTACCTCCATTTAGCACTCTGCATTTCCCGCATTTCTTCCTTCTCAAATTTGTAGATCATGCCATACATTTGGAGGGGATGGAAGAGAATACAAGCAGTAAGAAGTAGTTTGTTTATTTCAGTCTAACCTCACGTATTTGGCGTAAATTCACAACGCATAATTTTACAAATTCCGATTATGTGGAAATTCGGTCTTGGACAGTTTTCTGTCGACAACACGATGGTTTTTTATTAAGTACTTAGTATTGAAACACGAATCACTTTTCAGCTTCTCAATAATTTACCCATTGGGTATAGGTTTTTTATGTAATGTACGTAAATGGTTTATTACTCAGTTTATTATTAGACACGTTGGAGTTTTGTTGCAGTCATAACAGCTACATTTGCTCAGAGAAAAATCGACACGCGAGTGTACGGGTATCATTTGATTGGGCCGTATTTTCTACGGAAAACCTGGGTAGACCGCGTTACTTGCAATTTTTAATAGAATTATCTGATTATTATTATTTGATTTTATTGGGTATTAACATTTTAAATTATTATTGGCTGAAGTTGAACTGAGCAAGAAAAAATGATATTTTAAAATAGTCAGTACAACCGTTTATTTGTGATGTCTAAAACCTAGGTGGGTAGGTACTATATAGAAAAATATTACAACTTGACAACATTGCATCAGGTCGATATCGAGTTGAACTGTGAGCTGTAACCGATCAAGGCTGTGACCGGTCAGTGACAGTATGAAAAGGGGGTTGAAATAATAATTTGAAAATATTTTTTTCGGCGTAAATATGCATTTAGATTTTTTTTAATCACGTATTCGCATTATTTCCCTATCTCCTCTTAAAATTAATGACATTATGACTGACTCACCCTGTAGACTTCGTTATCATTTGTAAATTTGTTGGTGATTTTTTTGTATTTTGCATTATCTTTTTTATTTTGCGTTGTAAATTTCTGTATTTTTAAATTACTTTTCTAAAAATATAATGCAACGTCCTAACGTAACCTACTTAAATTAGTAGGTATATTTCGTTCTCAAATAAAAATAAATAATATTGCACTGACTTGTTTCGGGATTATTTCAAGTTTTACATAAATTAGATAATATTTATAAATAGATATTTAAAAATATATATAAAATATAATATAATATACAAAGTAAAACCTATTTTTTTTAACTGACACAGTATAAATCAGCAGTCGCCTTGCCAATAAACCACAAACGAATTAAGCATATGTTTTAATAGAGAGTATAATTATTGGATAAAGATTTGTTATTCAATCTATCAAAATAGTTACCTAACTCTATAACAACTAAAACTCTTTGCTCAACTAAATAGATAAGTATATTAATTCATTACAAATTAAATGGACAATACTTCACATTCACTTAATATTTTGTTGAGCCACTTGAGCACTCATTTAAGATTACAACTTAGGTAAACGATGCTCTCAAAGAATGTTCTGTGTTTTCAGTTCATAAAGCACATTTACATTAAATTATTACTCTATTTAGATAGGAAGGTTCTATAGTCGACTTAAAGAACTTCGCATTAATAATAACTCACACAGTGACAATAATTCTGCGAATTTATGCATTCTCCCAATACCATTTGACAATTCTGATATTAAATTATCACAGTTATCACGTTTAAGTAAATGTTAACATATTGTTTACAGCGGCAAACAAACAAAATGTAAATAGAGACATTTATAAGATATTTATTATTCCCATTAAACGGCAAATTAAAAGCCTACTTCAATTTCATAAAATGTTACGCAACGTGCCATACTCGACCCACAACTAACGTGAACAAGCCGAGATAAATTGGTACTTGCCATTTTTTCGGCTCAACGAGTAACTTACGATTTGAGCTTGTAAATGTCGTTTGTTTGTGTTATTGCGCAAGCGGATTTCTGAAAATTTCGGTTATACACACACTTTAATGCATATCTCGTTAACTTTATTTTTCAATAATTATACTAGATAAAATACTGAATATTATAAATATGATACTTCTACAGCAGAAAAGTAGAGTTCGTAAATAATCAGAACTGGACTTCAGTAAAGAAGCTAGTTCTTCACCTGATGCAGACCTACATCTCTCGAAAGCCTAGAAAAATCACAACAATGCAAATGCATCTGGTACCGTTCACTTTGTACCTTTAAAAGGAATTAATGACCGACATTAGTCGTCATATAAAATCGACATGCGTAGTCCGAGCACGTACCTTCGCAAACAAAACTATTATGAAACTGTGAAACATATACCTTTTACAGTATGCCTACTTCCGATCATTACGTTTTATTTGCCTACAGTTGAAGAATTGGAATGATTGCGTTTATCTTTTATAATTGAATGTGAAAAGGGTACAATTAAGTAAGGTCTTCATGACTATGACAATGTTCTCTATAGCTAACGTTATAGTTGTCTTTCATCTATTAAAAATCGTAGATAAAGTAGTATTTTCCTCGCAAGACTAGATAAAATGATATTTTAGCACTAAGGATAAAAAATCTTTATTTATTAATATTACAATTAACAAAAAACATTGTTTTACACAGGACGATACAATTAAAAATAACGACGATAAAAGTAAAAGAAAATTTAGTATAGACGAGCTAAGGGAAAGTAACTAATATTCTTTATTCCCATCAAGTGCGAGTTTACGACGTTGCCGTTTGGTAAAATAATGATTTTGACGTCATATAAACTATTTAATTTTCAGCGTTATAAACAGCCAAACAAAATAATGTGCACATGTTTTGCCCGTTGATACTTTATCACAAATTCATAATAATATTTTTTTTAATACATAGTTGTAATTGTAATTTTTCAAACTTCATCCACTTGGACACCTGCAGACGACCGAAATCTACAACTGTAACGTGTTTTATCGTAATCTCATCAGTATGTGGCACACGACTAATTGTTGCTTAATGACTGTCACATCCGTTTCTCGATTGATCGACAAACTATCACTTATCGTCCTCGACAGATGGTTAAAAATCCATTTAAAAAGTGCGACCTTCAACTTTATTAATTCGGTCGCGCACAACAGGTATATTATGATAATATTCGTTTAGTTAACGGCTTCATTTGCAATTAGACGTATAATTGCGCGGTTACGTACTTTTATAACACATTAAATGCAGGTGCTTGATGCGAAATGAGCCATTGCAGGCTCCTTTAGCGCGTTGTCGCTAAATGCGTCGATAATTGTTATTCTAATGGATTTGCGCATGTTGCTGATTTGTTTCTAAAGCCTTTGCTGCTCCACAAAATTTAAGGAAGTTCACTAATATCGAGATTTCTTTTAAAGATTGCCGTTTTTTGTTTTCCAAATGGTTCCATATAATAAATACAATGTTGATTTTCTCACTTTCTCATCTGAGTGGTCTTTTAGTCATCATTTTTCTGTTTTCGACTATAGTTCTTATCTTTGGTGTTTTTAAGAGTTTTCAGTCGTTGTTTCGAGTCAACTCTTATTCAAGACTTAAAAATTTTGTTTTGTAATAATGCCTAGACGTAAACTGAGTGCAGCTGAAACCAATAGGGACATTGGAATGACGAGGCGAGACGCTCTCAGATAGAAGTTGCTAACTTCACGTTCACGACGACTTTTGAGAAGGGTTCCACTGGCACAAAATCATATGCGACTTTGGTTGCAATGGGCTAACAAACACGTGAATTTGAATGATCAATGGAGGTGTCTATTGTTCACAGATGAGTCGAGATATGGACGGTTTTCGGATAGTCGGCGTTTTCGAGTATGGATCTTTCATTTGGTGCGCAGAAATCGTAGTTCAGGAAGTTCATCCATTCAGAGGTGGTACAGTTGCTGTTGAAACATGAATGCATACATCTACGTTGAACAAGTCATCAACAATGTCATCCCTTTGTTTCATGCTGCAATTGGGTCTCGACGATAATGCGTGACCTCATTATGCGAGAATTATTGACGATGCACTGAAATTTCATGGTATTCCGCATTTGCCACTGCCACCTCTCTCGCCAGACTTCAATACAATTGATCACACCTATGGCGAGAAATTGATTAATGCTACTTCAACAACCTGATAGACAGTATGCAAGGGCGTTGCCAGGCAGTCATTGCCAAGTGCGAGAAAGACTGTATTAAACTTTTTTTGTATTTGTTTTAAGAATTTGAATTTTGTATTAAAATCCCCAAAAATAAAACTTTGTCAAAAACTGAAAATGCTTCGAAATGGGAACAAAAAAAGTCACTCGTATAAAAGAGTAAACATTTAAAATTGTACATAAAAAATATTTTTGAACAAAAGTTGTCAACGTTTAAAAGAAACTCAAGATTTGTGAACTTCCTTAACTTTTGAGGAACAGTTTATTTGAGGGCGTCGTTTTTAAACACAATTTTCAATAAATTCATAACTGTTTTCTGACACGGATTTTAGATTATATATTATCGTGTTGTGCATGCTTAAAATTTTGCAACCTTGTTTTTATGATGAACCCATCATTCTTTATCTAGGAAACTCATCTTTGCAAAAAATATATTTCGACATGTGGAATATGTTGCCGAATTGCTGTATCGTGTACCTACATCGAAACATTTTGCAATCTAATACGTGGGAATCTGGACACAACTAGTGTTTATTATGAGCAATGAAATTTGTTTTATAGCGGTAATAAAATCATTTGATTGCAAGCTCTGATGCGGCGTCGATTGATTTTCTTTAATGTGCAATAAGGAAAGTCCAAAGGATCACACTTTTTGCTATTTAATAATTAGATTGTACAATTTTCGATGAAAAACGTGTTGGCAATCAGTAGAATTTTTATTCTATCGTCCATTTATTATGTAACACCTTTTCACCTCTGGAATATACAGCGTTTTGCATGTGTCAAATTTACAATTTTAAACAAACACTCATTGTGTCGACTAGTGTAGACTTTATTTAAATCTTGTCTTGTCTAGTAATTCCAGCTGTCGAGTCTTATCCTGGCCTCACCAGACCAAGGCAGGACCAAAAAAAAAGGAAGACAAGATCGTGATCACTAATTTCGACATTGCATACTGTCGATAAAACATGGAAAAAATTCGAGGTTTAAAAGAATTGCAGTTGCCGATATATATGTGGCTGAAATGAATGTAGAAATCCTTATAAAATAAACTATTCTACGATAAAATCAAGTTCATAAATTTGCTAAATGTGGGTAAACGGTCAGAATTACTAAACTAGTTTTCGACCATTTGATTTAATTGATATTTATTAGAGTTTCGATGGTTTTCGTTTCTGTAAAGCGATACATATGTTCATTTTTAGGAAAAATACTTGCTCAGAGATTATTAAAAAATAATTGTTTATGTCAAACATTTTAAAGAAAAGCTATTATTTTTTTTTAAATCTATGCTTATTACTTTCTTGGTGAATAAATTTATTAGGAGGACCTTAACGTATGATCTTTTCATAAACAATCGACTTTATATACGGTTTTTTCTATCTTTCCAGGCTATCGGTCACATTAGTGGATGCCACATAAACCCAGCCGTCACGCTAAGCCTTTTCGTCACTGGAGACATCAAACTGTTGAGGGCCATCTTCTTCATCGTCGTGCAATGCATCGGGGCGGCTGGAGGATCAGCTTTATTAAAAGTAAGTCACATGTTTTCCACATTTTTTTCGTAACATTTCGTAATTGTTATTTTATAATACTTTATCCTTCTAAAATGTTAATGTATATCTATAATTTATTAATTATAATTCTAAAACGTCATTTGAGAATGATAGATTAGATTTCCAGTACGCTTAAGTGACCAAGATTATGGAATGATTGCCGGTAATAACGGTTTTCCATCATAAAAGGAAAATATGCATAAGTACCTGTTAATCTTCTGCTTTCTATCAGTGCTTTATCAAAGCCTTACATTAATTTCATGAAAGTGCGACACTGCCTTTCACTAAGTTGTTTAAAGTAGGGATATTTCACTAAATACTATTATTTAGGTTGTCTGTCATCTGTGTTAATGTTTAGGTGATGTATAAAGCCATCACTTTATATTTTAACAGTCTACGAATTCTTTCTAACTGATCAATATGGTGTTTGTAACTCTAACCACAAAGTAATAGAAATAATATCTTTGATTTTGGAGATTGACCGAGCAATATGACGGTTCCAGTAGTTGATGTGATGATAATGCATGTGGTTACTCACACTGACCACCCGACATTTTTTAATTATTCATTCAATAGTTCTATTTTGATCCCAGAAACTGCGTCCCGTTGTCAAAGAAACTCGCGCTGACATAGGAATGCGGCCTATATCAAAGTAGCAGATTTTCGCCTGCATCTAGTGAATGTAGCTTGGTATGTTTACGGGCTGTTCGCCTTTTCGTTGCACCGTCACTTTCTACAGCGCGAATAGCCGTAGACATGACAAGCGCGAATAAAATCATCAGGTCGACAACTGCAAATCGTATTCTGAAATGCCGTCGATGTATGATCTGTAATGCTCGGTGAAGGGGTAATAAGGTTCGCGCGTTTCGCAATAACCCGCTTGCTTAATATTTTTAATTCGCGATGGATATAAAAGTGGAATTGTTGCCTCATTTCTATTATTTGTTTATTGGGAAATGAAGCGATGGAAGACGAAATACGCAAGTAGGCATTTAAGACGTCTTGACGTCTGTAGATTACTGTCTAATACATATTTATATACAGGGTGATTAAGAAGTTATCTAAAAAAATTGAATGTACAGGGGACGCTTACAAATACAATTTTGTAAAAAAAATCAAAAGGCAGTTCGAAAATACACCCGAAACTGGTCCTCTAAAATCTGATAAGGCGGCAAAGCAAAAATATTTCGAAAAAAACAATTATTTTATGACTATGTTGCCTGTATTTCTTCTTACGCTACAATACAGTTAAGTAACATACAAACTGTAAATATTGACTATTACCAGTAAATAAAAATGCAAAAATTAGCAGAAAATTGCTCGACGTCTTCCAATCCAATCTAAATCTAATAAAGTAACGTTATTTTATGCCGTGTTTTACTACGTAATGTTGATTGTAATACAAGTTATTCGATTAGATAAATACTGAATAAATTTAAATAATCAGTAATAAGTAAATAAGTTAATCGCAGTTAAATGGTGGCTCTTCACGACGGTATAACGGTATAGAAAACTGACATTTAACAACGAAAAAATTAATATTTTTTTAGAGTTGCGAGTGAGAGGTAGCCAATTAAAATAAAACGAAGGTTTTTTTATAAATGAACGTAATAGTACAATAATTATAATATTTATTATCTTCTAGATGAATGAGCACTAAAATAAATTACTCGGATAAAAATAGCTGTGGCTGTTTTTATTATTAATGTTTACCTACACAAAGTACACATGTCATTATATTGCGATAAAGTTAGATGTCTTACGTCCTAGGGTAATGCAAATATTTGCATACTTAATTGAAAGAATGATTCGAAATCGTAGGTTCTGAAAGTATAATTAGATTTGTTTCTTCTACATTGTTTAGATTGTTGGTTCTTATGCTATGCTATTTGCAACAACGTTACATAAAAACATACACTTATAAAAATGCCTGTTAAATATACAGAGTGTTTCAAAACAAAGGCGAAAATTTTCAGGGGGTGATTCCTTGTTGAAAATAAAAGGTAGTTTGTTATATAAACGTTGGGTCGCAAGTCAACCATTAGGGAGATATCGCGTTGCAAAGATGGCGGAAAAAAAAGTGTTTTTATTGTTTTTCTCGGAAATGAAAAGCGTGGGAATGGTAAAATTTTGTGGAAGTGTTACTATCATCGAAAGACACTTGTGACATATTTTTCACTTTTTGAAAATAATTGGAAAGGTTGAAATAAACTACTCCTTTCAGTTTTTAACTATACTTTTCAAAAACTTCCTTAACGACGTAGAAAAAATAAATTAGGTTAAGCCGATTCATTTAGAAACTTTTTCTCTCTTATATTTTTGATAAAATTAACTGTTTGGACGTTAAAAATAAAATGTAAAGTATTGCACGTCTGTAGAGGCAGTTTTACTACACCCATTATTAGGAAAAACTAGTTGGCTGCTGTCAATTTCCGGATGTTTCCATTGTTGCTTTGACATATAGCAAATGGTTTGTACTATTTTAACATTTTGAGAGTGGTTTACGGGATAATTTGCCTTTCGTTGTGTGATGTGTTTGATTGCGGAGTACGTTGGGATTCAATACTAAGTTAATACAACAAAAATGGTTATTTTCACAAATGCAGAAATGACAGACATGCACTTTATGTACGGCCGGGCAAATGGAAATTCCTTACATGCTTGTATGCAGAAGCGTATCCTAATCGTAGAATTCCTCATCACAGTATATTTGCTAAGCTTCATCGAAGGCTATGTGAATCCGGAAAATTCAAAAAAGTTTTGATACAGGCCGACACCGGGAAGTACAAACCGTTTGCTATCTGTCAAAGCAACAATGGAAACATCCGGAAATTGACAGCAGCCAACTAGTTTTTTCTAATTATGAGTAGGTAAAACTGCCTCTTCCCGACGTGCAATACTTTACATTTTATTTTTTAACGTCGAAACAGTTAATTTTATCAAAAAAATATAAGACAGAAAAAAGATTCTAAATGAATCGGCTTAACCTAATTTATTTTTTCTACGTCGTTAAGGAAGTTTTTGAAAGTATAGTTAAAAAACTGAAAGGGGTAGTTTATTTCAACCCTTTCCAATTATTTTCAAAAAGTGAAAAATTATGTCACAAGTGTCTTTCGATGATGGTAACACTTCCACAAAATTTTACCATTCCTACGCTTTTTATTTCCGAGAAAAACAATAAAAACTCTCTTTTTTCCACCATCTTTGCAACGCGATATCTCCCAAATGGTTGAGTTGTGACCCAACGTTTATATAACAAACTACCTTTTATTTTCAACAAGGAATCACCCCCTCAAATTTTTCGCCTTTGTTTTGAAACACCCTGTATAAAAAATTACCAGTGAATTAAGAAATACAAATTGACAGTAATTTTTATTAGGGTGCAGTAAGTTTCGGCACACCATACTGCGATTCGTTTATAATGTTTTTTGCTTCATTCATTACTTTAACTTTTTGGTTTTTAAATTTTACTTGAATATGTGTTTAAATTTATTAATTCTGAAAGAGGATTATTACATTATAACTATAAAAAGAATCAATTTTATTTAGTTCATATATTTATTGACATATTGTCTAACGGTGAATTATTAATGGGTATTATCTAGGTATCATTTTTCTTCAGTAGGCTTGTTCCTGAACGAATTAGAAACGGTTTGCCGCTGTTACAAACATTCGACTAGTTAAATTGAGAACGAGTTATCAGCGAATGTAATTCAAGTAGTCGGACGGATATTTTTTACCGTTTCCAACTGCTGCAGAAACAAATATTTACATTCCTAGTAGATCGCGAAACCGTTAAACGATTCACCTACCGACTCACAAGGAGTGCTTTGCATTTTACACGGTCAAGTCCGAGGTGTTGTCCACTCGTGCGAGCAGAATTACTGAACAACACAATGTCAATGCGACATATAGCTGTGTATGGACTCGGAGATGGTGCCGGTACGCGGCCAAACCGTGCACCGGGTGATGCAAGGGGTCAGCCGTGCGTAACCGACACTCTCGTAGTAGTTCCGACTGAGTAACCGCCGAGTCCAATGTTTTTCCGGGATTTAAACGAGGAGGACGCGAGAGATATCGATAAGCGATTAGGCGACAAACCCGATAAATGCCCCGGCAGTCCTTAGATACAGGATGTTTCATTGATAGTTGACCCACTCATTTTAGATATTTAGGCCGCCCTACGAAATAAAGTTTGTAACTAATCCCCGTTAATAAGTTAATGGAAGGACAGTGGCGTGCAGAAGTTGAGGGTTACAAGAAGCAATAATATATTTTTTTTTATATTGTGTGTTGTTGAATTAGTCTTTTTTCTCCGTTTTTAAAAATGTGACATGATATTTCTAACCATTTTTGAGTTGAACATTGAAAATCGTATAGTAGTATGAAAATGTCAAGTATTCTGTTATTATATGACATTTATTTAATAAAATCAATTGAAATTGAAATAAACGTTTTGTAGTTAATAATTTATCAATTTGTAATGTTCAATAACTCGATAACGATTAAGATAAGAACGTCATATGTCATATTTTTTAAATAAAAAAACGTAATAATAATTAAAAACTTTAAGAATACACAGGACGTTCCATTAAAAAATATATTATTGCTTCTTGTATCCCTCAACTTTTGCACGCCACTGTGCTGTTATTAACTCATTAAAGAAGTTCAGTTGCAGCCCTACAAGTTTTATTCGAAACTATATTTTGTATCTTTAATAATAACGACAATAAAGGGTGACCTAAATATAATTAATAACGATGTATATGTGATATATACATTTGTTAAACTTGAACATTCTATATCTCTAAAATCAATGGTTTAGAGCCTTGGTTGGCTTTTTAGTATAAAATAATATGTACAATAAATGAACGTTTTTAATTTGTGACCTAGAATCAGAAAACGCCCTGTATAATGAAAATATTGGAAAAAAATAAACTTGGAGCGAAATAAAAACTGCAAAATAAATTATTTGTACAATGTTAGACATGCATCGAAAAATTTCTTAGATGCAATGAAATACTATGCAGATTTTTAGGAATATACGTACAGTGTTGTTTACTAAAATCCATACCATCTATAATATCTTTGTCATAGTTGTTATTTGTAGCGTTAAAAGTCGAAATGAGTATAAATTTTCCTAAAATTACATTAAAAAAAGAATAGACATTTAACATATTTTGCACTATATACCAGTTACCAAAGTCCAGTTATTATTATTATTTTTAAATTATTGTACTATTTTACATATATTTCAATTATTTCATATTTTTTATATTTAAAGTAAAGAAAAAATAGTAGAAGTGACGAAAATAAAAGTATTCTGTTGATATTGTTACAATATTGCAATTAATTGATATATTGTTCCCCTATTTTTAATTTTTTTGTCGGAAGACTTAATTAACTTTCTTAACTTTTATTTTTCATAGTTCATATAATACCCAAATAATAAAAAACGGTTTAAATTGTTTCTTTATTTTACTCGATTACTTTATGCATTGCTATAGCAATCGGCAATTTTTTTCTAGGTGGCAACACCAGACGACAAAGTAGGCACCTTAGGCCTGACCAATATCAGCCCGCAAATCACCCAGCTCCAGGGACTCCTGATGGAAGGTGTACTGACTTTCCTTCTTTTGTTCGTCATCCACGGCGTGTGTGATCCTCGCAGAAAGGATATCAAAGGATCCGCCCCTCTCGCCATCGGACTGGCCATCACCGCTGCCCATTTATGTGGGGTGAGTTGAATTACTTACTTTTAACTGACCCTATTGGTAAATTACTTTATAAGGACCTTCGCCGCACTTTCAACATATTATTCATTGCATATAGGAAAAAGTCAGAAAGTCCTGCATTATTTTATATTAATTAATTAGTAATTTCAAGTTAGTAACATATTTAAAATAGTATTTTTTTTTTAAATTTGTGTGTACCAGCAAACCATCCTAGATTTTTAAGGTCTAAATACGACGATTTATGCTAATTTATCTTAATGTAAAAATAGGTCGTGTCAAAGTTCTTCAAAAAATATTAATAATACTTAACAAAATATACCTACATATTGTTTGTGTATTCTCTGATTGTCAATTTTTTTCTTCTTGTTAAAGCTAAAGGAATCTAAGGGAATCCAATACACCCTGTATAAATTTAGAAACTGCGCCTAAGAAAGCTGTAGCTATTTAGTAGGTTAAATGTTCACTGAACGAAGGTTGATAAAAGAAGAAGAAGAAACATTTAGGTTAGAAAATAGTCAAGTGTTTTGAGGTTAAATTCGTTTAAAATATTAAAAATATGTGTTCAACGTACACTCAAATAAGGAAAGTATCCCAGTACAAGAACTGTAATTTAAAAGGGCATAGAGGCTTGTCAAACCCTACTGTAACAATAATTATACTGCACTTTTTCTACGAGTTTAAATACATTATTTCTTCCAGATTCAATACACTGGATCTAGTGTAAACCCAGCACGAAGTTTTGGGCCTGCCGTGATCATGAACATTTGGGAAAATCACTGGGTGAGTAGTATTTACATCTTATATATTTAGTTTAATGGCAATTTATTCTCCGATTATTATAAAAGGTAATAAAAGTCACCACGTTAACTAAGATGTACGAATGTGGCCAACAGAACAGACAAATTACATACAATTTTTTTAGTCAACGTTTAAGTATATGTTTACTCTAATTTTTTCACCATTTCTAAAATTAGAGAATATATAATACCGTTTTTGTGACTTTTCAAAGATATTATTAGACAGTAGTTAAAAATTAAGCAAGAATTAGCTTCATAACAATTTTTTCCACATCCGTATTTTATTAGTGATACAGTATACAAATGAATAAACTTTGAAGCATCGAATTGATCCTACAAAAAGGATGTCACAATTATTATGAAAGATGTTAAATCGAGATACTGAAATACTGAGATTAAATCATGACCATAATGATTCATATTTTCTATCTGTATATAAGATCTGATACAGTAGAAAAGAATGTTGTGGATCCGTGTGGCTAGGGGATTTTCCGAAAGATGCTGGAAAAGGTCATTTACTCCAGCATTCTAAAAGTGTTACGTAAAATGAGAAAGACGGTTAAAAGAAAACCAGGATGCTAAAGGTCAAGGAGCATAAATGAAAAAATTAGAATAATGTTCATAGATTAAAAAAAATGTCCCTAATTAGTATTAGCTGATTACAATGTATATTGTCAACTATTTTGCAAAACAGAATGTTCACAACGAAAAAGGCTCATTTATGTGTAGTTGTTAACAGTTGAACTTTTTTAATTTTCATTTTCAAATACATTTGAAGAAAAAAATTATAATTTTGCTCAAGTAAATGTACATATACAGAGTGCTCGACTACTTTGAGTTAAATTCATGAAATTTTATATGTGGAGGTTTCTTGGGACGAGACATGTTTTTTTTATGTAAAATGAGGGAGGTGAGGATTGCAGAGGACAACATTTTAAAGGCATGAAGGGCACTTGTGAAGAGTTCAACGAACACAAAAGTGAACTATTAAAGTGCTAGGTTCAGTCATCACCAACTTACTATTGGTAATTTTATGTTATTTTAATCCTTCACAAGTGATACACCTATAGAATCTTGCCCCGTGCAAGCCTCACCTCCTTTACTTATCTAAGTACTGTAAATTAGTCACTTTCTACCTCGCTTTCTACTATTTTGAAACGTGGGTATAAATAATACACCGGTCTGAAAACAGCAATCCAAATGTACGAAAATACCCGAACGGCCATAGACGTACGTTGCCCTTGCATGAAAGATCAAAAGTTCGGACTGAGAGCTCATCTCATCAATAGACTATTTTAGTGTGACGTCACACATTTAGGCTACCTTCAAATTGTCATAATTGAAATTGTACAGACAGAATCTGACCCTTATGTACTAATTGATTTATTTTTTCAAGATCACAGAAACATTTAAGAACAAACCAGCATCTGTTTCGTAAAATCCATGCACTAATACACTTAAAACTTACAATAAAAATATATAACAATATTTTGTTAATAATAATTATTACAAGTCAATATTGTCTAAAAATTTAAAAATAAAATTAAGTATATAAATCTGAGTTTGTCATAAAAAAAGTTTCCTTTAGTGAAATACTTTGGTAGGGTTGCAGGTTACCTTGATATAAAATTTCATGGACTCGCAAAGGAGGCAAAAACAGTAGATTAGAAAAAATTCTAACGTTTACACAACTTTTGGAGAAAAAATTTCCTTTGGTAGGATTACCAACCGGGACACAGGCTGTCCTCCTATAAAACTTCATGGACTGACAGAGGGTCCCTGGGGTGAAAAGGGGGCAAAAACTGTAAATTTAAATGAAAAAAAATTCTAACTTACACGCCTTTAGGGAAACAATTTTTCCTTGGTAGAATTATCAATGGGAATACAGGCTGCCCTCATATAAAATTTCATGAGCTGGCTCGGAAGGCATGTAAAAGTTAAAATTTTTTTTCATTTAAATTTACAGGTTTTGCCCCCGTTTCACCCCAGGGACGCACTGCTAGTCAATGAAACTTTATATGAGGACAGCCTGTATCCCTATTGATAATCCTACAGAAGGAAAATTGTTTCTCGGAAGGCGTGTAAAAGTTAGAATTTTTTTTCATTTAAATTTTTGGGTTTTGCCCCCGTTTCACCCCAGGGACGCACTGCTAGTCAATGAAATTTTATATGAGGACAGCCTGTATCCCTATTAATAATGCTACAGAAGGAAAATTGTTTCTCGGAAGGCGTGTAAAAGTTAGAATTTTTTTTCATTGAAATTTACAGGTTTTGCCCCCGTTTCACCCCAGGGACGCACTGCTAGTCAATAAAATTTTATATGAGGACAGCCTGTATCCCTATTAATAATGCTACAGAAGGAAAATTGTTTCTCGGAAGGCGTGTAAAAGTTAGAATTTTTTTTCATTGAAATTTACAGGTTCTGCCCACGTTGCACCCCTGGGACGCACTGCTAGTCAATGAAATTTTATATGAGGACAGCCTGTATCCCTATTAATAATGCTACAGAAGGAAAATTGTTTCTCGGAAGGCGTGTAAAAGTTAGAATTTTTTTTCATTGAAATTTACAGGTTTTGCCCCCGTTTCACCCCAGGGACGCACTGCTAGTCAATAAAATTTTATATGAGGACAGCCTGTATCCCTATTAATAATGCTACAGAAGGAAAATTGTTTCTCGGAAGGCGTGTAAAAGTTAGAATTTTTTTTCATTTAAATTTACGGGTTTGGCCCCCGTTTCACCCCAGGGACGCACTGCTAGTCAATGAAATTTTATATGAGGACAGCCTGTATCCCTATTGATAATGCTACAGAAGGAAAATTGTTTCTCGGAAGGCGTGTAAAAGTTACAATTTTTGTCATTTAAATTTACAGTTTTGACCCGTTTCACCCCAGGGGCGCACTGCTAGTCCATGAAATTTTATATGTGGACAGCCTGTATCCCTATTGATAATCCTACAGAAGGAAAATTGTTTCTCGGAAGGCGTGTAAAAGTTAGAATTTTTTTTCATTGAAATTTACAGGTTCTGCCCACGTTTCACCCCAGGGACGCACTGCTAGTCAATGAAATTTTATATGAGGACAGCCTGTATCCCTATTGATAATCCTACAGAAGGAAAATTGTTTCTCTTAAGACGTGTAAAAGTTAGAATTTTTTTTCATTTAAATTTTTGGGTTTTGCCCCCGTTTCACCCCAGGGACGCACTGCTAGTCAATGAAACTTTATATGAGGACAGCCTGTATCCCTATTGATAATGCTACAGAAGGAAAATTGTTTCTCGGAAGGCGTGTAAAAGTTAGAATTTTTTTTCTTTTAAATTGACAGTTTTTGCCCCCGTTTCACCCCAAGGACGCACTGCTAGTCCATGAAATTTTATATATGGACAGCCTGTATCCCCGTTGATAATCCTACAGAAGAAAAATCGTTTCCTGGAAGGCGTGTAAAAGTTACAATTTTTTTTCATTTAAATTTACAGTTTTTGCCCCCGTTTTACCCCAGAGACCCTCTGCTAGTCCATGAAATTTTATATATGGACAGCCTGTATCGCCATTGATAATCATACAGAAGAAAAATCGTTTCTCGGGAGGTGTGAAAAAGTTTGAATTTTTTCATTTAAATTTACAGTTTTTGCCCCGTATCACCCCAGGACCCTTTGCGAGTCCTTGAAATTTTATATCAAGGTAACCCCACCAAAATATTTCCCAAAAGGAAATTTTTTTGTGACAAACTAAAAGAGATATATCTACGTTCATGCAAAAAACAAAACTTATTGAATTATATTTAGTGGAAAATGTGGTTCTTTATTGCACTAGTGCTGCTGTTTTCACACCTGTAAATAATACTAAGTTTACTAGAAAACTACATTTTACATAAAAAACACAAGAGACAAACAAAATTCTAAATTTAATAGCCTATTTAAAAATCTTGCAGAAAATGGTACACAGTGTTAATAGACACCTTTCCGCTCTCTTAATTTTATTCATTTCTACATTATCTATTGGCTTCTTAAAGGTGACTAGTATCTGAAAAATTCATTATGTTTCCCTTTTCCATAAATAAGTTATGTCATAAAAACTACTTTCGTAGTTGCGCCTTTTAAGATTTATAACTGGAAAACGGTGCTTCTACAGTTTTTAAGCATATTTTTGTATGTACGATCACTCAAAGTTTGTAATATACTTTACGTGACACCTTGTATTATAGTTAGCCCACAAGTCTAACTTAAGATCTGTAATAGATAGATATATATAGCTAGATATAGCTGCATATATCAGTCAGTAAAAACTTACTCTCTCCATATCAACACGGATTCCTAGATAAACGATCATCAATTACTAATTTGGCTTTAATTACTCAAGATTTATGTGAGGCACTTGATTCTAGAGGTCAGATTGATGTGGTATACACAGATTTCTCCAGGGCCTTTGATACGATTAGCCACAATATATTGTTAACGAAACTAAAAGAATTTGGATTCTCCACTCCTTTGGTACAACTTTTCAGAACTTATTTAGTAGACCGTTCTTACTATGTTGCATACAATGGGTTTAGGTCTTGGCCTTTCTTAGCTGTATCGGGTGTTCCGCATGGGATCAAATCTTGGGCCCCTTTTGTTTTTGTTATTTATTGATGGACTCATGAATTCTGTTGACTGCCATAAACTTCTTTATGCAGACGACCTTAAAATTTATTGTAATGTAAATAGTATTGCGGATTGTTTGTACTTGCAGTCTCAGATAGATGCAATTGTAAATGCAGGTTATTTTAACTTAAATTAAATATTAATAAGTGTAAGGTAATTAGTTTATCCAGAAAGAAAAGTCCGATTATATTTAATTATGCGCTGAATAATGTTATCTTGGAAAGATGTAATGGAACTAAAGACTTAGGAATATTCTTTGACTGTGAGTTGAATTTTTCGGACACATCAATAACATTACAAAATCGGCTAGTAAAGTACTTGGTTTCATTATTAGAAACTGTAAGGCAGCGTTAAAAACATTGTATTTTTCATTGGTGCGTACTAAGTTGGAGTATGGATCATTGATTTGGTATCCTATTTATGAGAATCAATCTTCTAGTTTGGAATCAATTCAGCGCAAATTTTTAAAATATATTTCTTTTAAAATTACTGGTGTATATCCTGGACAGGGTTATGATCATGAGTTACTATTATCGACCTTTGATATTCCTTCACTAAAGACTAGGCGTATTATGTGTAGTATTATATTCTTATTTAAACTATTTAATAACAACATTGATTGCTCTTTACTTTTGGAACGTTTTAATATGAGAATATCTAGTTTTGGTTCTAGGCAGACTGACACGTTTTATTTGCCAATACCAGCAACCAATATTCTTAAAAAATCACCAGTATATACTATGTCACTTAATTTTAATATGATATCTGGTCATTGTGACATTAACCATAGTGGTATTAATTCATTAAAATCAATTGTATCTAACACCTTTCAATTATAATTTATTTTTTACATTCTCTCTTTATCTTAATTTATTTTTGCTTATAATAACCATGTATTTCGGTGTTTTATATTAATTTCTTATTCAAGTACCTATTTGCTTATATGTAATATTTTAAATATGTTGTTTTGTTGTTACTATCTACTAACTTTTTTTTTTTTGTTTTCACTTAGCACACCATTTTTTATAACTTTTTGTCCTGTAAGTGGAAGTTTTCTGTTGGGCAAATAAAATTTATTATTATTATTATTATTATTATTAATAGATGGTGATACTCTTAAAATCTGACTCATCCTTGTCCATAATTTAAATAAAAATGACATGGACTTTAAAACAGTCTTATTTTATCCAATTAGCAGCATTTTGTAAAAAAGTTGTTATTATTCCATAGATTTCAAACATTTTTCTTTGTCTGAACTGCAGTTTGACCAAAACTCATCGAAGAGCGTAAATTGTATGGTCGTAATATCAACTTTGATTTATGAATGAAACTTTTAGTTAATACCAATTTATTTTTGTTTCCAGATATACTGGGTAGGCCCGATTCTTGGTGGTGTAGTCGCTGGTCTAGTGTACAGGTTCCTGTTCAAAGTGGAAAAAGGAGAGAACGATTCCTACGATTTCTAGGAACTGAAAACTGTCCGAAACGACTCATTTAACACTTTTTGCTTCGTCATCCCTCGCTCAATCATCACTAACGCTCATAAGTAGTACTCGAAACTAACACTGGTCAATTTTTTTACATATTGTAAAAAGATATATTCTTCTGATTTAGTTATGAACTAAAGTCGCACCTGTAAATTTATTTATCCACGACGGATGTTACAGTTTACTGTAGAGCAACTTTACTGGTCATGTTACAGATAGCAAGCACCAACGTAACATTTTTCTATTAAACTGACTAACTTATGTCTGTGAACCATTCGTGGATAAACAATTTTATACTTCAGAGATATAACAAGCATTTACAGCTCCTGATGTTGACAACTGTAAATGTTAGCAACGTTATACCTTTGATACACAATATTTTCTAAGTCGATTACGTAACTTGAAAAATTTGTTCCTTAGATTGCTTCAGCCGCAAAAAAATTGAGTCTAAAGATGTTTCACGTTAAATAGTAAAACATCTACTCTAGTAATATAATTAGTACATTTAACTTCAGATTGTTTTTTTAAGGAAAAAATAAATTTTACTATTTTATCGAATAAAATAGGTTCTGTGATATTGGTAAACTTGCGCTGTATAAACTAGTGGCTTTTAGGCCTAAAATTGTCCCAAGAGCAACGTTTTGAAGTTACGAAACACATTTAGAAAATACTCTGTATAAATAACTGCTATTTATTTAGATAATAAGTTTAGGTCTAATGTTGGGTGTAGCCTCTTTGCAAAATCGTATGTGGTCGATTAGTTTAGCCATCAAAACTCAACTGCCAGTCTCCAGTCTTGTTAACCTAACCTAACTTAAGGGGCACTTGCGCCATCTTTTACTCATAAATGAGAACATTGCTAGTTTTACATCCATAAAATCTAATTTCGTTCTATTTAGGTGGAAACTCAGTGGCATAAGCTATCGAATATGTAGGATTTTGCACACGTAAGGTGTCCAATTAAAACATTTTCTTAAGAAAATCGACTGTACACAATTAAAATATTGTTTACTTCCTGTAAGGTAAAAATTTTTCCATGTGTAAATATTTGAAAATAAATTTATTTTAAAACATATACTTATTATTACACTGCTGCAGCTGAACACGCTGGTGTAGTCCGTTTTTTTGTAGGAGGCTCCGTTGACGAAAAAATATTAATATCTCGAAAACTACGAGAGCTAGACTGAAACCGAGTCAAGTTTTTATAGCCACAGATTATAAGCCTTTGAACATTTTCTCGTAAAATTCAAAAAATAAATTTGCGATTTGCACTTTGTATCAGGATAGCAGAAAGTCGAGGAGGTATACAGACGCAAATTTACTGCTAATGGTTGGTTTTAACAGTAAATTTCGTGAGTAGCGATGCTAACACTTTGTATCAGGATAGCAGAAAGTCGAGTAGGTATGCCGACACAAATTTACTCCTAATACTTGGTTGTAACAGTAAATTTAGTGTGTAGCGATGCTAACATTTTGTATCAGGATAGCAGAAAGTCCAGTAGGTATGCCGACACAATTTTACTCCTAATAGTTGGTTTTAACAGTAAATTTCGTGTGTAGCGATGCTAACACTTTGTATCAGGAGAGCAGAAAGTCGAGTAGGTATGCCGACACAAATTTACTCCTAATAGTTGGTTTTAACAGTAAATTTCGTGAGTAGCGATGCTGACACTTTGTATCAGGATAGCAGAAAGTCGAGTAGATATGCCGACACAAATTTACTCCTAATACTTGGTTTTAACAGTAAATTTCGTGTGTAGCGATGCTAACACTTTGTATCAGGATATCAGAAAGTCGAGTAGGTATGCGGACACAAATTTACTCCTAATACTTGGTTTTAACAGTAAATTTCGTGTGTAGCGATCCTATCACTCTAGCCTCTGTACGTATTTTGGGGCGCTGAACACGCTGGTGTAGCCCGTTTTTGTGTAGGAGGCTCCGTTGACGAAAAATAATTAATATCTCGAAAACTACGAGAGCTAGAATGAAACCGAGTCCAGTTTTGGAATCCCCAGGTCGATATAGTACTGGTGAATTATTTCAGAATTTTCTGAGCCCTTGAACATTTCGAAAAAATCGAAAGACTGCCTTTGAACATTTTCTCGTAAAATTCAAAAATAAATTTGCGATTTGCACTTTGTATCAGGATAGCAGAAAGTCGAGGAGGTATACAGACGCAAATTTACTGATAATAGTTGGTTTTAACAGTAAATTTCGTGAGTAGCAATGCTGACACTATGTATCAGGATAGCAGAAAGTCGAGGAGGTATGGGGACACAAATTTACTCCTAATAGTTGGTTTTAACAGTAAATTTCGTTTGTAGCGATTCTAGCACTTTGTATCAGGATAGCAGAATGCCGAAGAGGCATGCAGACGCAAATTAACTGATAATAGTTGGTTTTAACAGTAAATTTCGTGAGTAGCGATGCTGACACTTTGTATCAGCATAGCAGAAAGTCGAGGAGGTATGCAGACACAATTTTACTCCTAATAGTTGGTTTTAACCGTAAATTTCGTTAGTAGTGATGCTAACACTTTGTATCAGGATAGCAGAAAGTCGAGTAGATATGCCGACACAAATTTACTCCTAATACTTGGTTTTAACAGTAAATTTCGTGTGTAGCGATGCTAACACTTTGTATCAGGATATCAGAAAGTCGAGTAGGTATGCGGACACAAATTTACTCCTAATACTTGGTTTTAACAGTAAATTTCGTGTGTAGCGATCCTATCACTCTAGCCTCTGTACGTATTTTGGGGCGCTGAACACGCTGGTGTAGCCCGTTTTTGTGTAGGAGGCTCCGTTGACGAAAAATAATTAATATCTCGAAAACTACGAGAGCTAGAATGAAACCGAGTCCAGTTTTGGAATCCCCAGGGTCGATATAGTACTGGTGAATTATTTCAGAATTTTCTGAGCCCTTGAACATTTCGAAAAAATCGAAAGACTGCCTTTGAACATTTTCTCGTAAAATTCAAAAAATAAATTTGCGATTTGCACTTTGTATCAGGATAGCAGAAAGTCGAGGAGGTATACAGACGCAAATTTACTGATAATAGTTGGTTTTAACAGTAAATTTCGTGAGTAGCAATGCTGACACTATGTATCAGGATAGCAGAAAGTCGAGGAGGTATGGGGACACAAATTTACTCCTAATAGTTGGTTTTAACAGTAAATTTCGTTTGTAGCGATTCTAGCACTTTGTATCAGGATAGCAGAATGCCGAAGAGGCATGCAGACGCAAATTAACTGATAATAGTTGGTTTTAACAGTAAATTTCGTGAGTAGCGATGCTGACACTTTGTATCAGCATAGCAGAAAGTCGAGGAGGTATGCAGACACAATTTTACTCCTAATAGTTGGTTTTAACCGTAAATTTCGTTAGTAGTGATGCTAACACTTTGTATCAGGATAGCAGAAAGTCGAGTAGATATGCCGACACAAATTTACTCCTAATACTTGGTTTTAACAGTAAATTTCGTGTGTAGCGATGCTAACACTTTGTATCAGGATATCAGAAAGTCGAGTAGGTATGCGGACACAAATTTACTCCTAATACTTGGTTTTAACAGTAAATTTCGTGTGTAGCGATTATATCACTCTAGCCTCTGTACGTATTTTGGGGCGCTGAACACGCTGGTGTAGCCCGTTTTTGTGTAGGAGGCTCCGTTGACGAAAAATAATTAATATCTCGAAAACTACGAGAGCTAGAATGAAACCGAGTCCAGTTTTGGAATCCCCAGGGTCGATATAGTACTGGTGAATTATTTCAGAATTTTCTGAGCCCTTGAACATTTCGAAAAATCGAAAGACTATAGCCTTTGAACATTTTCTCGTAAAATTCAAAAATAAATTTGCGATTTAAGGACGCCTCTGTACGTATTTTGGAGCGCTGAACACGCTGGTGTAGCCCGTTTTTGTGTAGGAGGCTCCGTTGACGAAAAATAATTAATATCTCGAAAACTACGAGAGCTAGAATGAAACCGAGTCCAGTTTTGGAGTCCCCAGGGTCGATATAATGCTGGTGAATTATTTCAGAATTTTCTGAGCCCTTGAATATTTCGAAAAAAATCGAAAGCCTTTGAACATTTTGTATACGAACTTTCCAGTGCATAAAGATACATACTGTTCCTGTGACTTTTTAAAAATAAAGTTGAAGGAGATGGGAGGGTGCAGATATGAAAATAAAACAGATAACTAGCGTATTATTATTTATTCACAATTTTCATTAAAAAATGGCTTTAAAGCAGTATTATTGTAATAACACTAATGCAAATTTCCTAACTGATGAATAAATACATAGATATTCAATAACATAATTACGAAAAAGATGTATAAATTTTCAATTTGTACACATTTCAATCAAAATCTCAACCAACTTGCTGCATCGATTTCTCTTACTAACTAGAGTAAAATTATATACTAAGTTTGTAACAAGGTAATACTTTAATTAATTTATTAACAGGACAGCAAGTTTCTTGAAATGGAAATTTTTTCATGAAAATGTGTACCAACACTTCATTTAGTAGATATATGGACTTATTTATACATGGTATGTATCCAAAAACAAGCAGATCATTTCTTACGTAGAGATTTCAAAGCATCTTTTCTGGAAATGTTGTGTTTGTTTTCGAATGTCACTTTGAAATACAAAATTTGGACTTATAAAACAATGAAATGGGAAAATGTCTGTGAATACAAACGGTTTCTGCATCATTGGCGTAACATTCTGCTCTTTCATTCGATCTCACATTTTTCACCTAAGCTACCTAATCTACCGAGTTAAGTTGAATAATGACCCGCATTTTGTTGGCAGAGATATCAATAATAATGTTGCATTTTGTGGAAACCAGCACGCTGGCAACATAAAATATATATGTACAGTTTTAAATCTACGAAAGTGAAATCGGAGAAGGCAAAGTTGATTTTCAGAAAATAGGTACGAAAACATCTAATAAAATATGTAGGTAACAACACTTTAGAACCGGCAATTTTTAAAAACGGATGTTTTCCACAAAACACTGCGTAAACCAAGAAAAAATATGACTTCAAAATGAAGTGGGACTCATATCTTTTAAGGTTTGTCAATGACAATACTTTTTGTTATGTGATAACCACAATCAAATATTGATAATGAACTTATTTTTAAGTACCCAAAAGATTTCGCCTCTAATTTTTTTTCTACTAAGTAGTTACAAACGTGTCAACCGTAGAGGAGAAATCTCTCGTTGATGATTCTTTGGCAGAGCACTTGTAAAGAAAGAAGTGAAGGTCTTAGTCTAAATTTTGTTATATAAAAATGCTACTTTCTTTTGCGAATCACCTTCCCGGGCATGGCCCCACCAAAATTTAACTAATGCTTTGCTTATGTTTTGTATATTTGCAAATTTTTGACCAAGATTAAGTCTTATTCAATATATTTATATTATATTAGGCCGTATATATATTTAAAATAAACAGAGAACACAGAAAGTTGCATTCCTCGAGGCAATTTTTAACTTTTACATCAAACGCACCAATTTGAACAGAATTCTGAACTCGTTGGATGTTTTCCATCTACTTCTACGAAAGACAAAAGAAACAATTCTACTTTTACCCGATTTGAAATATATCAAACGCTTTTATCCGTCCCGACGCAAAGTTAAAAACTGCGAAGGGGGCCGCACCTGGGAGGTTGTTCTAAGTTTCTTACCAAACAACCACGAAACAAGTTAGCATGGTAAACTCTCTGCATGAACTGGTTATAAGTAGAATAAGGCATCGTTTTTAATAAACTATATTGGGCATGGGACCCAATCAAATTTTAAAGAGTTTATGTAGATGTCAAGTAGTTTATACATGTTATTATTTAAGAAATAAGGTTCCTTCACAGAGCATAGATATTTATATATAGACATTGAAATAATAGTGGTGAAATTTTGCATACAAAAAACTACACGTCTCGTGCTTATATCACAGAAATAATTTATATAAGGAGGCCTTACTTGAAGAAAATAATCGTTAATAATTTGCCGTTAAGCGATTTCGAGTCTGGTCGAATGAATATTTTGTGTGAGGTGTGTTTCCTTCATCTTCACTTCATTTCCGGTGCCCTTTCGATTATTTTCTCCAATTAAAGTATTACAATAATTAATTACACATAACATAAACGTAACGACTAAAGTAACTCTTTCCTTGTAACAAGTTTTATGTATTTTAATCGTAAACTTTATAGTGATTTAAAGCACTTTAGGGAAGAATTATATAATTATTTATCAGAATAATAAACGGTTCTTTTTTTTGGTATAAATAACACTTATTCAAAATTCAAAATCTACCAATTATTTACTATTATATATTTACAGTTATTACGAAATTCGCTCAAAGTTAAATTAAAAGACGGGTTTTTTAGCATAAGCGATGGATTGGACACGAGTCAATTCCAAATCACGGAATACAGTTTAATTATGACCTTGTTTATGTACAATAACTCTGTAACATCAACTAGTCAAACTTAGAAGTGAAAATAATAGATGGCGATAGCCTTTTAAAATCCCTGTGATCTTTGACTATAAATAAAAATGATACGGATTGTAAAAGAGAATCGCCATCTATTATTGTCGATAGTGAGAAATTAGAGGCCAAATTTCAAAGAAAACACCAAATTTTCTTAATTGTCGACGTTTCGTCACTTATCGTGACGTCCTCAGGACAATTACAGATTTAAGTGCTTCACTGTGTTTTCCGAGTCGATAAGTAGAAAATAACGTACACATATATGAAGAACATGTATTAAAATTATTTTAAAATAGTATTAAAATAATTTTAATACATGTTCTTCATATATGTGTACGTTATTTTCTACTTATCTATACTGTCCAAGATTGTTATATGACATACTAAGCACGAGACTCAGAAAACACAGTGAAGCACTTAAATCTGTAATTGTCCTGAGGATGTCACGATAAGTGACGAAACGTCGACAGTTAAGAAAATTTGGTGTTTTCTTTGAAATTTGGCGTCTAATTTCTCACTATCGACAACAAATTGAACAAAAATAAGGCTACTAATCATCATTAGTTAGGCCATCTATTATTTTCACTCCTAAGTTTGACTGATTGACACTGAGTTCCGAAAAGACGAGAAGGAATGTAAATTACGCTCTCTGCTAGAAAATTGGCGGATTGGATCATTTGGCGCAGGCGTACCATGGCAGGAATATGCGCATTCCCTACTAGACGGAATATAAGTTACATTCTCTGCTAGAAAACTAAATATAAACATAGTGGATACCATTGCGGGAATATGCTGATCCCGTCTAGCGTTTTCTGAACTCGGTGTTGAATGACTATTATAATATATAAACAAGGACCACACCGATAATACTAGGACAATTTCTTATTAAAATTTACATCATAACTTTTATTTGGCCCCAAATAAAACCTATTCAAATTAAACGTATTTAATCTATGAAATAGAAATTTAAGCTCATCCTTAGAACGCATGCACCCGTTGCTAAAAAACCGCCTTTTTACAGAACAAACTCAATGAAAATAGTCATCATAGTCATAATTTTTTATATAAAGAGTTATTGGCAGTAGTTTTATAAAATTTTAATTTAAATTGAGTCCGATCGCTCCAGTTTGTTTTTTTTTTATTTTTATACACACTGACACAATTAAATTATGTTATTCAATTCCTGAAAGGCCCAAATAGCTTAAAGCACAGTACATTTAAGGACAGTACGATTTATCGCTTATTTAAAAACAAATTAAATCAAACGCACATCATCGTATTTTTTAATCTTCCTTTCCGAAGATGCGAAAGAGAACAGATCTTTTTCAAAATTAGAAATCTCAAATACAACTTAAATGTACCGAGCAAATTTATGAATAACAGTTTCATCAGGTTTTCACTTTGTTTAAAGAGTTATGTCTCAATTTTTTAATACTCTGCACTGTACTCTTAAAGAGTGTTCAGCATATGCTAGCACCAGTCATCGTCATCGGAATCGGAGTGCCTAGAACGCGTCGGTTTTGGTTTGTATCTGAAATGTTACGTTTTTCAATATCTTCAAGACACGGTTAAAAAAAGAATGCTTCGACATAAAACGTATTGTACAAGGCAGTCGCTTTTCAGGTTAAGTTAAATTGAATAGTCAGAGAACTTTTCTTATTTCTTTCGTGTCTTTTTTGTGCTAGAAACAGTGGACAAAAAATGTGGACTGTGTATACAGGGTGAGTCAGTCATAATGTCATTAATTTTAACCACGTATTCGGGAGGCCTAATAAAGGCAGAAAATCGAAAAAAAAAATTTTTTACTCGACCTTTAAAAAAATAAACAAATCACCCTATAAAAATCAGTAACACGACGCTCCTGGTGCGCTACGAACTTTCTGATGGCGCACCCGACGACAATCTAATGACACAGACTTGTCGTATTAACCATGGATGCCAGATTTACATACATAATATCGTCTAACACATCACCGTGTTATTCAAATTTACCACCATTTAGCACTCTGCATGTCCCGCATTTCTTCCCCCTCAAATTTGTAGATCATGCCACATATTTGGAGGGGGGATGGAGAGAATACAAGCAGTAAGCAGTAGTTTGTTTATTAATAAACCACGTAATTTAGAAGAACTTCAAAATCACATTCGGGACGAAATACGCAGAGTTACCCCAGAAATCATTCATAATGTGCAAGAAGAATTTCTTCATAAACTTGCGCATTGTCAAGAAGTTGGTGGATGGCAATTCAGACATTTAATTTAAGTATAAAATTTAATCAATTGTATTTTATTTTACATACCTCAGAATTGTTACTTTTATGGATAAAATTTACGTTTTCTAACATTCAATCGTCATTTACTCGAAAACTTTCCTATGTAAGAGGGCAAAATTTTAGTACTGTCTGATAGAGAATTAAACGATCTTTCAGAATCAAGGAAAAAAATATGGTGTTGCCGTTTAAAAAAAAAATCAAACAAATGACATTTGAAAATCGCATTTTACGCTAAAATATGTATTTTTTAAATTAAAAATCGACCTGTTTGAGGATTTTTCCCAAAAAATAATTGTTTCGTTTTTATTGAATTTATTCCATACTTTTGGCGCATACTGTATAGAAAAATATTACTTGACAACATTGCATCAGGTCGACATCGAGTTGAACTGTGAGCTGTAACCGACTAAGGCTGTGACCGGTCAGTGACAGTCTGAAAAGGGGGTTTAAATAATGATTTGAAAATTTTTTTTTTCGGCGTAAATATGCATTTAGATTTTTTTTTAATCACGTATTCGCATTATACTCATTATTCCCCATCTCCTCTTAAAATTAATGACATTATGACTGACTCACCCTGTATCAGTCGATGTGCTTTATCTGTGGGATGTCAAAATTTTCACATGTTTCTCATGGCAACTATGATTAAATTAGATAAATTATGTTTTTTAACTCAGTGAAATCGTTTGACAGCTACTAATTTTATCCTCTACCTAATAGTGCAACAATACAAATTGCTACCTATAGTCCAAGAAAAGGCCCTCTACAATCTCACAAAATTGCTCTCACTGTAAAAGTAAATAAACAAGTATAGACGATTCTAGCTAAGGTAAAAAAAATATTAATCTTAACTGTGTGGGGAGTATCGAGGTGAATTGCAAAGGTGCCGTTTGACCAAGTAATGGTTGTGACGTCACAGAAATTATTTAATTTGTAGTGTCCTTTTAAAATTTCGAACGTGAGCCCGTTACATGAACCAAAAGGTTTATTTTAGGGTTCAAATTTGAACTTTACTGTCTCAAATTATTTACAGAAAAGTGACCACCATGTACATTAAAATTTGGACTTGAAAGACGAAAATATTTCAAAATATCAATTTCAAAAACAGAAAATTGAAAATTTTATGTAACATTTAGTTGCGTGTAAATTTTTCATTAATTATATCGTTCTGGAGAAAAAATTGGTAAAATAAACGACTTACCCGTTTGGTACAGGACTGGGTAACATTCTCCCGCCTCTTCCGAGGGCAACCGCTTGTTCGAAACTCAAAGGGGCTTGATCCCTCACTCCCGGATTGACGCTGATGTTCGTCGTGACGTTAGAGGGGGCAGTCGGCACGATCTCTCGCAGAGGTTCTCGATCTCTCGGGAAACTGTGAGGGTACGTGTGGGGTGTCGCGTGTGCGGACTGCGATTGCAGCTGTTGCTGTGGCAGAATAATTATTACAAGGCATATTTTCAGTGATTGTTCCAACCCTGAGATATTCCACTTACATGGGTGGGTGACGCGTTGAGTTTCGGAAAGTTGATGGTGCCGGGCCTAAGTTGAAGCGTGGAGGGCTTGCAAGGGGTGGGCGGAAGCCTCCTCCCCTGTCCCCGTCTGCCCCCTAACATCGGATGGCTGTGCTGCATGCTACCCTGGTGTGCCGCGGACTGTCCCATCGGTATACCTACCACAGCACTTGCTGTAAATTTACGACTTTTTTGTTTAACCATCTCGTTTTCAACATCGAAACATCAATCAATTTTATACGCACAACACATAAATTCTAGCGATACCACAACATATAACCTAGCCAGTAAAGTCCCTATAGCTCTAGTCAACAATACATATAATATTTATAGAAACTTTAATATCATAATGAAAATGATAATAAAGGTGTAGGGTGTAACGTTTCCTTTATCTAAAATGACAAAAATAGGGAGAATTGGTGGAGCAGAAAACACAGAAGAAAGTCATAAAGTATATGATGACAAATATGACTAAGTGACGCAAAAAAATAGAAAACAAAAAACAAAAAAATACACAAATAAGACACAGAATAACATGCAAAGAAGATAAAGAAAGTCATAGAGATGATGAAAAAAATTGCAAAAGAAGCAACACAACAATTACCAGAAAAATGCTTTCCGAGTAAAAACACCAAACAAAATCGTACACGATAACGAAAGTACTAATTACAGGTAACATTTTTTTTGTTAGATTGCAAAAATTTCTCAAAACGGGGGCCATACTAGGATTTTGATTTGAAACTTCTCTTAACATAAACACATTGTTTTCGATTAAAAGAAATGATTTCGAAGTAAAAAAATAGTTCTTACCTATCAGCGGAGGTCCCTGCTGATGCGGTACCGCGGGATGAGCCGGGTGGGCCGGTTGAGCCGGATGAGTGGGATGAGTGGGACTGGGGGACCTCGATCGCTGACACAAACTGGTAGTTCCGTAATCGCCCCTCTTGGAGGACCTCAGGGGGCCGTATCTGGAATTGTGACGGCCTCCCGTGGGCGAGGGCGATCTCGCGGGACTCGTCGAGGCCGACCAGGAGCCTAGAGCGGAAAATTCTTAAAAACAACTTTAAGAATTTATTCAGTGCAGAAGGGCGGCGAAAGTGTTTGCGGAAATGTTTCCGATTCTCTACTTCTACTCCGAATGTTACTGATCGTCAACGTTTGTTGACTTTTTTATGATTTTATGACGGAAAGGAAGGTACACGCAATTTTTTTATGTACTGTTCAACTAGAGCCGCAATTATTATTTTTTAAACAATAAATTTTATAGAAACTAATACTATCAGATTAAAAATGTGTAGTGTTCAACAAAATATCAAACAAAAAGCCTTACCTCTAGGAAATCTGGTTCTATGTGAGGCTCTTTGATGTTCATGTTTGACAATTTCCACTACGTTTGATACGGTATCCGAGAATCCTATATCGTGGTGGAGGTGAGGCGGGTACCTCCTACGTGGAGACGGGCTTCTCTGAAGAGAAGGGGAGTTACGTCTAAAAAAGACGTGTGTTGATACAAATTTTCTAAAGTGTGTAAAACGCAACTAAAATAAGAATGCAATACGTTTTATCCACAATCACAAGCACATTTTTAAATGTCAATAAAAACGTTCCTTGAAAAACTCTGTGAGAATCAGAGAGTCATGACGAGAAGTGTCGGCTGCTGGCATAATGCCGATTTTATTTCTCTAGGGAATAAAGTAGAGGTTTGTATGACTCCAAAGAATGAATAAAATGTCAATATAGGGCAATTGTAGATAAAAATATTAATCATGATGACTGCCCTATGAACGGTAAGTATAGAATTTTTGCCATTTATTGCTTTCGAATTTCAAAAAAATGTACGACAAGGGATGCATCGAGTAAACGTCCCACTTACCGAAGACTAGGGCTCCGTCGGTGAGGGTTGGCATAACCCGAGGGGTGTAAATGTTGCTGGTCACCTATACTATCACAAGAAGGCCTGCGGGAACCCAAGACGTCTTGTAACTCCATCGCCTTAGGAAGACGTTTATTTAAAACACAGACTTACGATTAAGATGCTTTGTATATGACGGTATGTAGCACTAGTAGTAATAAAAAGATGTAAAAAAAAACTAACAGTCCCATTTATAGAACAGGTCCTGTTCAATGCAACATTTAGAGTTAAAAATCATGCAAAAAATCTTCAAAAATAGGCATGCAATAGTGCTATATAAAAATTAAACACATAAACCGTGTGCAAGTCAAACCCTTTTAACTTTACTTAGGCGTTAAGACTATTTCTTGGTTAGTTTTGTTATTTTAGTGTCACCAGATTTAACGCGTTTCATGTATTTTAAGAAGGTATTTATTATTTCGTTTTTTTCTTTTTTTTAATTGCTTAATATCCCTAACAACCTGTCAAATGTGATGACTAAGGAATAACTGATGCATGAACTAATAGTTATTAAGATATACACGTGCACATATAAATGCAATGTTCTGGGACTATTATTTTATGTCTAAGAAACCTATAAACTATCGTTATATTTAGTTCTGTGTGTTTTGGTAAAATCCAACTAGAGATTTGTATGTCTATTCTAAATATACCTTCTAGAAGTTTTCTAAGACTATAACATCATATTTCTGCATCTGTAAAATGAACATCCAAACATTATGACTTGACTTGATTCTATATTGTTTTAAAAAAAATCCTAATTACTAGTCTATAACAAAAATACAGTTTACCACCAAATCTGATTTTGTTTTCACCTTTTTGCTCCTGCAACAAAGAGAAAACACGTATAATACATTTGGATTAGATTTTTTTTTTCATTCAGGGAAATAAAAATACTAAGGAGACAAGACGGAGGGAGACGGAAAAAAAGAAATAAAGCAATTACATGGAAAATTAGACAAACAAAATAGTTAAACTGTTACCTTGGACTTTTTTAATCTGAAATGTTTATTATGTAGGCAGAACAAAATTTATAGGTAGGTCAACCCTTTGAATGATAAAATCAAACAAAAAAAAAAAAATTGTAAAACGGACAGAATAGTAATAGTAAGAAGAATATTCAAAGGAAAAACGAGAGTGGATGGAAACAATGTAAAATTGATAAGGACGAACAAGGGAATGGGAAATCACAGAGTAAAGGGAATGACACATTGAAAACAAAACTGAAGGATGGAAAGGAAATTGAAGAATATTTGGAAACTATACGCTTAAATAAAGGTTTTTTAGTTACCAGGGTTGCTACAGAATAATTTTTTCAAATTCCTTAACTGTTCCCAGTTTTTCAGTGTAAGAAAACACATTTTTACTGACTTTGTAGTCTATTTGAACAAACGTTATGACTTGAGAGATAATAATAAAAAAATTCACTCATACTCTGGTCATTCTGTATGTTTCCTAAAATATATGCAATTCCTGAAAATTCTCCGATTTCTTTCGGGCATTCACAGTTTCTTATATCTGTAGCAACCCTAAATTATGAAAAGGCCAAACATAACGTGTGTAAAACAGAAATAATTACACAGTTTCTTATTTCAATTTTTTTCTTCTTGGATAATAAAGGATTTCCTTCATTTTTAGTTTGGTTGGAAAATTGTTATTACTTAAAAGTTTTTGATAAAAGGACACCGCAATAATTTTATGGAAATTGGGTTTCTGTCAAATTGTCTGAATTGATATGTTGTAGATTTTGTCATCCTGAACAAAAATCTCCATGGGTACAAAGTACCAAAATGAACATTTTGGCATCTATGGAGCTGCCAAAGCTCCCCTGACCCGTTGCAAAACTATTCATTTTCAATACTATTTACAGATGTCAAAAGCATATTTTAATTATTCTAATATATAGGGTAATGTTTTTGAGGTCACTGTATTCAACCCTCATGTCAGATTGGACAAATTGACCGTTGACAGCTGTCAATACACTGTCAACGAAGAATAGAAAAGTAAATATTCTCTTTTCACATTGAGAGTTTGGGCTTTTGAGGGAGCTGAATTCAATTCTCATGCCAGATTGGCAAAATTGACAGTTGACAGCTGTCAATTGACTGTCAACGAGGAATCCAGTGTAGTACAGTTTTTTTTCTAAAAAAATCGCCAATATGGATTTTTATAATTTTACGCTTAAAATCTTACGCAGCAGGCCTTGAATTTTGTATAAATACAGCTGATTTTGATTTAAAAACTACAGGTGTTCCATCAGCTCTACAATTAAAAAAAACAAATTGAACAAAGATTTTAGAGGAACACTCACAAACAAATGGGTCACACTGTATATATTAAACGTAAATAATAATTATTAGTGTTCAAGTTGAAGCATTCCTACCTTATCGATCGGTTTCGCTTGGTGTTCCTCCTTGCCAAAGTAACGAGGGAGCTATCTTCCGGCAAATTGAGATGCGTATCGCTGTGCTCCTGTCCCCCCATTAGAGGGGCGCCCTCTAAGCTCAGGGAGCCAGCTCTACTCCCGCCGAGATGGCCGGCCATATCCATAAGGCAGTCAAAAAAGGACGCTTTCTGTTTTGTAGAAACAACTTTTACTTAAACCATTTAGCAATCTTATTACCACTATTGAAATCCACTTATAATCACTTCCTATTTTTTGTTATATAGAATTTGTTTTCTAGCTAATAATAATGTCTAGTGCTAATATTGAAAAATATCTATAAAAGTCAATGAAAATGTGGCCCAAAAAAGTGAAAAAGAGAAGTACACAGCCTAAAGATACAAGTAGAACATGCAAAAAAATTGGCGGTACTAGAGAAATTACTTAATAATAAGAAAGAGCACCAGCCTACCTCTATCATGTGGCAGAGCAATGTTTACGATATAAAAAATAAACAAATTAAAGTAATTTTTGTACCTGGCGAAAAATAAGGCAAGAGCTAGGTAAAATATTACAAATTATGCTTCTAGCTTTATTTTTTCCAAGTGTAGAAGGATTTTTAATAAGGTTTAGGAGAAAGTTTTTCAGGAAAAGTGGACAAAGTCAAAAGACAATTTAAAAACACTAAAAAGTACCAACTTTTACCCAAAACCTTTCTCCTAGAAGATAGGACAAGATTTTAAACTTCTGACAATACTGAAACGTAGCATAAAAATAGAAGATTATTAATTTAAATAAATATTAAATATATAGAAAAAAAATAAATAAAAATTATTATAAAAAAAATAACAATTACCAAATTACCAAATTGGCCAATCATTTAACATTGCTCTAACTGCTTTACTCATGCTTCAAACGAAGAAATAGGAATGTGAATAAATTCAAAAACATGCAACAGTTGTATAAATACGAAGAAATAGACAAAATACAGACATAGATCGAACTGCAGAACAGTAAAAAAAATGCAGACCTTAAGAGTTTACAAAATTATAACGTGTAAAATACACTGGACAAATGGACAAAACGATATTAATGAACTTTTCGTCCATCTCAAATTCATTATAGTTCAGATTTATAAAAGTTAGTGTCGACTGTCTTTGCTTTTGCATATTAGACAGAAACGTCATTTTTACACTAATATAACAAAAATTGATTGTACTTAGTACATTTTTAGTGCGTGGGGTTGTGTATGAAACGCGTTGTTGTCGATACCAGTGGTTGTGATGGTATAACATTTTTTTAACAGTTTTGACAAAAATGCTTGCCATTACCTGTGATTAATAAAAACTTTTGCATTTCTCATTTTATGGAAAAATATTATAAATAAAATATAATATACGGACAAATAGGTTAAAATTGACAATGTCTTCCTTTTCTTTGATATACGAAATTCCACAAGAAGAATATGTGTAGCTAGATGTTCTGTGTGTGTAGAAGTTAACGATTTTAAGGTTACGTTATTGCTACTAGTGCTGGCAAAAACCGGAAAAAAGCGAAACCGATTAACCGGGTTTCGTAAAAACCGATTTCAGATAAAACCGGTTACCCAAATAGTGGTGAAAACCGAATAATCAAAACCGGTTATTCAAATATTGAGGTAACCGAATAACCGGTTATTCAAATAATCGGTTAAGCGAATAACCTGTTAGATTGACAGATGGGGTAAACATTTTTTTATGAATATTTGGCTACTTAGGTAATTCGATACACTTTTCAATGAAAATATTTTCAACGCTATACGACTTCCTGTTATACCAGAAGTAGGTACAACCTTTTTTATTTTAAATGAAACTTCCTGTAATTTCTGCAATTTTGAATTCTATAGTAAACTTAAGTGTTACTTTATAATTATATAACATTTCTCATTTGGCATATACTCGTATTATAAAATATATCATAGCTAACTTTAAAAATTCATATTTCAGAAACAGTGAAAGTGGGAATCTTTATTTTTAGGTCAAGCACGTTTGAATTTCCTCAAGTTTGTCAATTAATTTTGAGGACCCTGTACAGGACAGGCTAAATATGAATACATCAAAACGAAGCATAACACCTAATAAAAATAAAGATCACCTTTTTTATTGTTTCTAAAATATGAATTTTGAAGTTAGCTATGCCATTTTACAAAAAAAAAAAAAATCGAAATACCTCCAAAACAGTTCATTTTAGATGATAGGTGTCATATAAAGTGACACTAAAATTCACTATATAACTACTAATAACTGATTTTCCGGTTTTGTAAAAATCCGTATTGTCCGAAACCGATTAACCGAACTATCCAAAAAACCGATTTCAGTTGTCAGCACTAAAATGGGTTATTTGAAGAATCGAATAATCGGTTTTCGGGTTTTGTAAAAAACCGAATTATCCGAAACCGGTTAACCGAACTATCCAAAAAAACCGATTTCGGTTGCCAGCACTAATTGCTACACGATTATTTCAATTATTGACATGAAAAAAAATTGTAATAATAAGTCATACTGTTTATATTCGATAGAAAATTATTATTCTGTGTGTTTAGTGCAATGTGATTGAAGTTTAAACGAAAATATTGTGTTGGTGTCGGGGGGTAGCACACTTTTTTTTATAAATCTGAACTGGAGACAGGCACAATATGCTGCTAAACGAGAAATTTCTAAAAAAACTCTACCTACTCTCAGGACTGTACTATGAATGAGAATTTTAAAAACATTTTCTAAATATAAAAAAAGAAAAAAGTGAGAAATAAAATGGGAAAATGATATACTACCGCGGTATTTGCTGTAGGACTGTTTCCAAATCCCTGAAAATAATGTACAAAATTATAGGGCACTATTTTGTGTCTTTGAAAACTTCTGTGTGACTCTGTGCCTTGTTTCTCATTTATAATACGATAAAGTATAACTAAAATTCTTCGGATGACGCCATTTGCTCTCTCAACTACTTTTTACTATAATTTTGAGAAATCTTAATATATTTTTATGCACAAAAAGCTAAGAAATCCATATTCCGGTTCGTTTTCATCCGAAGAATTACGTCGTACTTGAGATTTCAAGAGATGTTCGAATGTAAATAAAATAGGGGTTTCTACGTTAATGTTGTATAATGTGATTGGGAAACCATTGAACTACTAAACAACGATAAGTGTGTCCTACGTCTTATATATGTTTACAACATGGACTAAACACCATATTATTGTTCTAATCTATAAGTTTTTCGCATTCTGTTTAAACATTTTATTCTTAACATTTTTATAAGCGGGATAATTAAAAATATGGCACTTTAAGAGAAATAATATTTTAGTCAAAGTTGTTTAAATGTTTTTTTTTTTTTAATTTTTACATTTCCATTTTACGCGATTATAACGACATCGAATTAAAACGACAGAATTTACTATACGTATTAATGCTTGTGGTACAAAAGAGTACGTTACGAAGAATAAAATGTAAAAACATAAATATCTAGAACAAGGAAAATCATCGTACACCTATGAAAGAAAGGGTAAATAAAAATATTTACAACACCTACAAACACACTTAAACAATCGAACTTTGAACAATGAATGGCCACAAGTAATTCAAGAGTATCGAAAGAGAGTGTAATTGCATTTTTTGTAAAAATGTTCTGCCTGTCATATCTGTAATTCTGTAGAGTATAGTGTGACAGAGAATGTTGTCGTTTAACTTTTTCGCTTACCGGCAACCCGGTGGGCTCCACCTGTCCGAACCTGGTGCTGCGCCAGCTCTCCAAGATCAACAGACCGGCGTAAATCTTCCCCACCGTCAGTTTGCCCATGTTCAACTGATCGCTGGGGGGAACTAGTAAGTCTACCATGCTTTTGGCCTGGAGGGGCCAGATGTTCTTGATTGTCTCTTTCAGCTCGTCGTCGGCTTGGTCCATTTCGTCGGCTAAAATAACACTTTAGTTCCGAATACCACGGAATTACACGCCAATTTACCTGATCTCATTTTAATGTTGAGATTCTCCCTGATGAGGGCGAATAAGGTGGTCGTAAAGCTAACTTTGCCCTCGTCGTCCACCGGCATGTTCATTCTGATCAACTTTTTATAAGCCAGTCTGTTGGGACACTTGTTTCCGAAACCGAGCGGAGGATCCATATTTTTCAACATGTCGTACATCTCGGTGTAATGTATTTTACCGCTGGAAAGAGGAACGATTAGTTAAAGCGGAACGGGAACGTATAAACTTACGTCGCGTTCGGATCGTATTCCGCCCAAATCCGCACAAACTCGTCCAAGTGATGGGCTCCTAATATAGAAGAATCTCTGGTTAAATAATCGAAATTGTCCATAATGACGGCAACAAACAGGTTCAACATCTGCAAACAGGAGAATGTTTAAGGGTGTCGAAACGTTAACAAAGGCGCTTACCAAAAACGAACACAAGAATATGAAAGATACGAAGTACGCGTACGCTAGATTGGATCCGCACTGGTTTTCTCCTTTTCCCGTTTTCGAGTCGCACGGTCTGCCTTTGATGCACGACAACATTATGCTCGGCCAATTTTCGCCAGTTGCACATCTTAAACATCATAGTTTGTTAATAAAAAATCAACATTTTGTAGTAATTACATACCTAAATAAAAGCATTAGTCCCTGTACAAAATTCCGGAAATTGTTATGTCTGTTTATAGACTCGGTAGGCTGCTCTGCGATATTCCCAAAAACCTACAATTGCAGAAAATTAAACAATAAATTGGACGCAAAAATGTCAAAATTGCTTTAATTTCATTTATAAATTATTCAAGAATAGGAAAGAGCATTCTCCTATAAGAACAAAATCAATCAGTATTGGTTGATGTATAACTTCGTAGCATTTTCATTGTCATCAAAACTTATTTGACACACTAATAATTAAAATACATTGTCATTGCCTCAATGACCCCCAAAGCAAAGCTGATTAACTGGCATGTACTTTCCAGATGCAACAGGATGAATCGGGTCTACACTCTAGACTGGACTGGAATTGTCTAGAAAATTAGAGACGTTGCCGATATTTTTAATGTAACTAAGCTCTTTTAGAGAACACAGCTAGTTGACATTTCAGAGATGATTAAGTTAAGAGATTGGAAATGACAGATTGGATGTTTTTAGTCTTATAGTCTGCGATTGTCTAAAGTATGTGTAAAATTTAGTTAGTAAATTGTAGTTTGCAGTGAGAGAAGTAGAAGTAGTTCAAATGAACAAATAATGATATGATCGAATCAAGGATTGGGATGTGACAATTTTTTTAATCCAAGCTCTTAGAAGGACATCATCATCAAAGGAGATCCCTTGAAAATTTTCAGTGGAAGAAAGAGATGAAAACCTCATGGAATCAGATCAGGAGAAGGAAGCGGTTGTGTCCCGAACCAAAAATGCTACAAACTTACACATCACCCCAATAACATCTTCATAAATTTTAACACTCAAACTTACCTGCATTCCGATAATGGCGTATATAAAGAACAGCATGGCAATGAGTAGACATACGTATGGAAGAGCTTTAAAACTTTGAACAAAAGTCCAAAGCAATATTCTTATTGTGTACCCTTGGCGAAGTAATTTTATCAACCGTGCTGCCCGAAATAACCTCAAACATCCGACGTTTATGAAATTTTCCTAAAAAGCACAACGACATTGAGAAACATTATTTTCAGACAGAAATGTCTGTAAATGAATATTTTATGTTCTTAAAAGCTACTTCTTAAAAAAAAGTCTACACTACGTTATTGAAAAATATTAAAAAGCTTGTCATCTAATCTAATCTCACTTTGCTAGACATTTACGTAATTGAATATTGCTAAGATACTAAGTTGTATATACATTAAAAATGGTGTGTGTGTACAATTCGGTGTTCTTTGTAGTGTGTCATGTTCTCTTTGTGAAAATACTTACCGGAGCCAAAAATTCTTTCCATTTCCAAAATCACCTTTACTAGCATGCTAATAAATACTCTTCAAGCAACTTAATACTCAGATATTTCCAAATTTTTTTACTATATTAACTAATATACTTATTACGTTACGCAACACGTACAGTATAGGCAGTTTAAAATCATACTATCTGTCAACAAGAAAACCGCCACAGGCATTTTAGACACTGAAGAAAAGTTGCCAAGGCGGAAAACCTACTGGAAGTGTTATAAGACGATTGAAAACGAAGTTAAGAAAGAAGGTATCATCAATACTTTAGTGCATAATAATAATAATAATATCTCTACCCCTCATTCTAATCACAACAATTAGCGCAGAAGTCGAAGACTTGTGCGGAGAGAGGTCGGCATTTTACTATTAAGCAGACCGCATTTGCGCCCAGGAACGACTTACGTTGGTAGGCCCTAACCACCATTCAGTGCAGGAATGAGGGAAACCTGGAAAACCTCGTTAATTAGGGGAGTAGTCAAAAGTCAACCGGTATCAATTTCTCACATTAACCCAAGCCATCATTCTTTCACCCTACCATACCCGCAGAGAGAGTGCCAATCTCTCCACAAATATAGCTTATATACGGTCTACCGGCTGCGGGGGTCTACCTCACAGCAATCCAGTCACCTCGATTCAAGTACTGACGCCTTAAACCACGCGACCACTGACCGATCTAATAGCATTCAGCATAAATGAGAACATAGAAAGAAGATTCTGTTCTATTTCAGAAAATTTGAAATAATTACAACTTTAACAAGGTCTTACAATACACAGGGTGTCAAGTTAAGGTCAGCCAGTGGTTTATCTGGTCGTCCTACAGACGAGAAGTCTATTAAAATTATTTTCCAATTTCAAATTTTACCGCTAGATGGAGAACTTTTAAATCCAAATCGAAAAAGGAGATTTTCTCTATAAAATTAGTAGTGATGATATGTTGAACGGTTTTGGACTCTCCTACTGACATTTTAAAAATTGTTTATTTGACATTTTGCATCTTTTAAATTAAGGGGTAGGGGAAGAGTAGAATCTTATTGCAGGAAATTGGAAAAATCCTGACTTTGTTAACCGATTTTAACAAACAGCCGAGAAAAACAGAACATACAATATTTTGGCTCATAACTTTGGAAAATTATAGCTGCTTCCAGTTTGTGTAATTTTTTAAACAATTTTACGAGTAGTAAGATCATCAATACTAATTCTACGGAGAAAATCTCATTTTTCGATTTGGATTTATAAGTTTGCCATCTAATGGTAAATAACCAAAATCATCTCATGTCACTTGGCTATTTTCAAGGTTACCAAAGAAATAGGAACAAATAGTAACAAAAAATGGTTAACAAGACATTGAATACGGAAGATCTTCAAAGTGTGAAGTTGCACACGAAGATTACGAGACGTTGCAATAAAATACAAAAGGCTGTGAATACGTGAACAGAATAAAGAAGAAAATATGTCATTCTTGGCGAGACAATACATTTTTTTGAAACTTTGTCCTAATAGAAAGAATTCCAAGGCTTTTTTGGGATTTTAAACTGACGATACTGCACGTATAGCAAATTAATGTCTATATACATTGTCTCTGATTCTATTTCAAAAATCAAGTGTACATTAAGAGAATGAAAGGAAAGGAATTATAAAAACCTTACTGCATGCTAACTAACCTTAAACAAATCAATACCGAGCCTAATACTTCTTTAAAGTCTTCTAAAATTATTATCTCTGTAGGTAGACTTACTCTAAATTACAAAGAAGGGTCCTAACAAAATTTTTAAACTGTCGATGTTAAGAATGAATTCCGCAAGCCACTTTGACAAATAATTTTCTTAAATCGTTAAATTTGGGAAACTTTTTTTATAAATTTCAGACGTTTTAAGACGTATGCAAATTCATCCCCAACCGACATTCTCCTATCTAAACGCTATCTCCCTAAGTCGCAATTTAGTACAGTAAAATGGAATAATGAATATCGCTTACCCTTTCTTTATTATTTAATTGGGCTGCTCTCTCCTTAAATAAAATAACAGTTTAATGAAAACAAAAAGAAAACGGAAGGACATTGTTAAAAGTGCATAAACATTCAAAATGCATCGGTGCACGATAGTGCATTATCTTTGCATTAATCGTTATTTCTATACCTTCCAGATCAGGCGTCGATAAATCTGTGTTAAAATTGTGTTACTGTGGTAAACTGTTTACTGTTATATTTCATATTCAAATATGTATTATATGGACTTATAAAGGGAATACTTACTCCGAATTCCACCACCAATGCGTCCACGATGCTTCCTATCACCGTTATAAAGTCGAAAACGTTCCATGGGTCTTTGAAGAAATTCTAAAGAAAATTACAATTTATTAGAGGGAAAAAATTACGAGTAGATCGAATTTGTAGTGTGGAAACAATAAAAAAAAAATTGTCTGCATCGGACCAGACGATGGAAGTTATACTTCTTTGGCCATTCTCATACACCCACTCGTACGTATAAAAAAAAAAAATTCTTAAAAAAAACACTCGTACGTACAAAAAAAAAAAAATTAAAAAAAAAATCTTAAAAAAATTCTAAAAAAAAATTCCTAAAAAAAATAATTCTTAAAAAAAAAAAAAATTATATATATATACAGGGTGTCCAGAAACTCTCCTGACAAACGAAGACCGGAGATTCCTCAGATAATTTTAAGACAATTTAACTCAATTCACCTAGTTCGAAAATGCTTCCTAAGGAAACTAGAGCTCTTTGAAGATGGCGCCTTGTAAATAGTTTTGTTTAAATACCTCCAGAACGCTTCTACTTAGAAAACAAAAACTGGTACGCTTGTTTAGCCTTCAGAGATGAATCGATTCCATCAATTGAGAATTTCTAGTACCGGTCATAGGCGTCCGTTTTGGGTAGGTTAACGGTTATTTTAACGCATAACTTTTTTGTCTTTAACTTTTAAGCATTTGTGATACTAGATTATTAAATTTTCAGGTATTCTAGTACTAAAAGGTATTCTTACTTTAAGTCATTAGGATACACCGTTTTCTAGAAAATGGATTTGAAAATTTTTCGTTTTTTCGTCATTAAAGTTTAAAAATTTTTGTTAAAGATTTTTAAAAATAAAGTATTTATTGCAATGGAACGAAAGTAACAAAAAAAAAGTATCAAAGGTAGATAGTTACAAAAGATGCTCGATGTGATGACCATTAGTCTCTATGCATACATTTACCCTTTTGCTTAGAGAACGCCGAATTCCTGCAAAAATTCCAAAGTTATTTCTAAATTCGTTGTAAGCATCTTGTATCCTTCGCCAGAGTTGTGCACGATTTTGTATCGGAACGGAATAAACAAATGCTTTTATGTATCCCCAAACACAATAATTGCAAGGATTCAAATCCGGCGACCTTGGTGCTGACCAGGCAACGGACTTCCTCTTCCAATCCAATGGTCTTCGTAGTTATTATCGAGAAAGTCTCGTACATTCCTGCTAAAGTGGGCCGTCGTGTAGAAACCATAAGTTTTGCCGAATATTTAAACGCATCTCATTAACAAATCAGGTAAAATATTTTGCAGGAAATGTAAATAATCAGCACCATTTAAACGAGCAGGTAATTCCATAGGTCCAAGTAGATAATCGTCAACTACTCCTATCCAGACGTTTCTCTTAAACCTATGCTGATGCTTAAATTCTTGAACAACGTGGGGATTGTCACCAACGTACGAATAATAATGTGCAAATTCAATTTTTTGTGAATGTAGCTTCGTCACCAAACAAAATGTATCTGAAAAAATCTTCATCTTGATTTTTCTGGTTTTATAACCATCTAGTGAATTCTACACGAGCAGGAAAATCTCCTTCTAGCAGTGCTTGCACCTTTGTAAAATGAAAAGGATATAAATTTTCTTTGGGTAAGATATTTCCTACGGAAGATTTTGAAATTGTGGGGTACATGGCAGATAGTCTTCGAACGCTAATTCCTGGATTTTCATCAACTCATTAAAATAACATCTTCATGTTCTGCTGTTACATCATTATGTCTCCCTGTTTCATTATTTTTTGGGACAACTGAACCTGTTTCTCTTATTCGTTGATGAAGAGCTGTAAATGTTGAGTGAGTGGGATGCTCACGATTGGGAAATTTTTCAGCGTATCTACGTTGCGCTGCTCGAGCGTTACATCTCATTTCGCCATAAACTAAATGCATATCGGCATATTCCTCATTAGTAAAAATTATTTTAAAAAAAATTGAAATCGTTGTGTTTGAATTCCACAAAGTAAAAAATTATTAGATAAACTTCGCGAACTGACAACAATTTCACAATGAAAAACGTATGTTTTACTTTTGTTGGCAGTTCAGGGGCAACTATATAGTGCAAAAATATAAATTGAACTTTAATGACGAAAAACGAAAAATTTTCAAATCCGTTTTTCTAGAAAACGGTGTATCCTAATGACTTAAAGTAAGAGTACCTTTTAGTACTAGAATACCTGAAAATTTAATAATCTAGTGTCACAAATGCTTAAAAGTTAAAGAAAAAAAGTTATGCGTTAAAATAACCGTTGACCTACCCAAAACGGACGCCTATGACCGGTACTAGAAATTCGCAATTGATGGAATCGATTTATCTCTGAAGGCTAAACAAGCGTACCAGTTTTTGTTTTTCTAAGTAGAAGCGTTCTGGAGGTATTTAAACAAAACTATTTACAAGGCGCCATCTTCAAAGAGCTCTAGTTCCCTTAGGAAGCATTTTCGGACTAAATGAATTGGGTTAAATTGTCTTAAAATTATCTGAGGAATCCAGTCTTCGTTTGTCAGGAGAGTTTCTGGACACCCTGTATATTATTATTATTATATTAGTTCTTAAAAATTTGTTCTTCCAAATTTGTTCTTTTGAGCATGACGCGGTTTCTCGACCAACATCCCATGTCTAACGGGCGCAAAGAAGTATACCTTCAAAAATGTTTAGAATTTAATTTACTGTACTCTAATGAAAGTTAAAAGTGGAACTAATTTTCTAAAATTGCTTACTAAGAATAATGAATGACTAACGCTTCTGAAAAGTTTTACAAATTTCTATGAATTTAGAAAAATTCAAAAATGATTTTTATTTAAATAAAAGAAAATTTGCAAGCAATTTAACTCGACGTGATTTTGGTGAATATTTTTAGTAAAAATTAGAATTAAAGAACACGTTAACTAAAACTAACTATACCAAAAAAAAAGAAAAAATATGAGCACAAATATATACTCTAATAATCTTGGATCTAGTGACTCTAACGTTGTACCTAATTATTCAGAATTCAGAGGTGGAAGAGGATAAAAGGATGTTTTTAATAAATATGAAAACATGCCTCTAAAAATAAGCAAAAAATGTTCTAATGAGTAACTAATTTCATGTCAAAAAGAAACAGTTACTAGAATATAAAATACTATGGTTCCTAGCCCTAACGATCTACTAGTAGCTAAACTACTTCCTGTGAAAAAAATGTGAGAGTTTATGGTACAGATGAGAAAAGAAAAACCAGATGGAAGTGTAGTGCAAATCAAAAAATGATCTACTCTTCTAGAATGAAAGATAACGCTAAACGTTACGTGCCATTTACCTATAAAAGAAACGCAATCTATTCTATCGATCTCTCATTTTTAATAAAAACATATAGTAATATAAAAAATGATCAAATTTGTATGAAACAGAAACGAGAACTGAACCGATATTGAACGTTTTTGTTCGGGAAACCCGATAAGTGCGTTCCTGTTTCGTACAACACTATTAAGAATGTTAGTAATGTATAAAATATGTGTTATGTAATTTTTACCTTTATACCAAATGCGATTAACTTCAAAACAGTCTCACATAGGAACAGAAATGTAAAAAGTATGTTCATAGCTGCGAGGATGTCTGACAACAAGGCTGGCGAGTCATGGTACTACAAACAACTTCAAAATATAGCTCTACTCTACAAGCATTAAGGCCTACCTCAATTTCTTTGGAAAAGTCGGCAGAACCATTTTTGATAACTCATTTCCGGTAAAACACATTTAAAAATATAAAAACATCTTCCGTCCGTTCACAAATATCGCAATGTAGCACTGCGTTACATCGCCGAGACATTTCCAATACCGAACGGCACAAAAAGTAATAAAGGCATCGCACGGATGCACATTGTATACTTGTGAACACGTAATACATAGAAACAGATTTAAAAATACATTTAAAGACTTTGTTTTACCCAATAATTATTTCTCGTGTGTGTGTATCAATGTAGCAGCATGCTATTATATTTAAGTTTTCGTGAAATGCCGAAGCCATGCAGTACACATATGTCAAGCAGAGTGAAATCACACATAGAAGACAAGTCGTAAAGGGGAGTGTGGAATCGGGAGGATTATGTACAGGGATTGTGTCCATTCGTGTATTATTTATCAACAAACAAAAATTGCTAAAATTTATGTACACATTTTATAAACAAACAATGGCGAGTTTCACATAACAGATTTGCCACTCATTTTAGTCAATTTTTTAACAGTTCGATTAAACATATAAAGGTAAAAAGTCGATAAATTTCGAGTTTCACAATATTTAATTCCCCTACGATAATTTTGTAACGAATCACTTTTAAACGCAGCAGCATTGAATAGCAGAAAATCTCGGAGGACCCCTTTGTCCGAGGAACGGTTCCTACAGTAAACCTTAGAACCAACAATAGATATAGAGGGATTCTGATAGCGGACTCGCCTTCCCGAGAACAACAAGGGCAAGTCCAAGATTCTCAGCTAAGGTTAAGAAGTGTATAATGGTGACTAACGATGACCGGGTTAGGCCATGGCAATAGAACTCAAAAACCAATAGTAGTTTCTAACAAATTCACATTTAAGCTGTGATTTAATCAAATGACAGGCGGATTTTTGTGGTAATTATTCTAAAATCGGTTGCCCTGCCCCCGTAAAGATTCCGACTTCCTTCCTTATCTGCATTTGCTCACAATAAACGAGGAAGATATATATTAACATTTAATTTTATTTAGTGAAGGAATTTATGAACAACATTTAACAAATATGCACTTATTCCATCACAAATGTATAATTTTTTTATTATTAGTTTCTATTCTTTTTTACTTCACATTTTTTCCACATATTTATTATTAATAACTTTTTTAATATGATATTTAATCGAACTCTGTTTTTTACTATATACATTTCTTTTTAGGTCTTGTAGTATGCACCATTATTTTCAGTTATTTGCTTATTGCCTACAAATATCACATTTTTCGTTATATTATAAATCCAAACGGATTTTCTATGAACAACATATTTGTCACTATAAGGAGATATTTTTTGGCTGTAAGTCCACAAGAATGATAACGTAATACAGAAACATTTAACAAAATTGAAATATTCCAACAAAAAAATCAACGATTTAAAAAAACAACAATTAGTCACAAAAATTGAAATACACGAAGAAAATGATAAAAAAACCTGAAAAAATTTTAAGCAAAGTTGGCAATTAGCAAACGATCGTTCGGTTTGGAAAAAATAATGGCATACAATACGGATTTTTAACTGGTATTTAAGGTGTACCTAGTTGTATTCTTACCCGAACGCCAAAGGCTAGGATCTTGAGGAGGCATTCCACCGTGAACATGCCAGTAAATCCCCAGTTCAGGTACTTTAACGTATTGGTGTAGGTATCGCCTTGCTTGTCATACTGTTAACACAACATAAAAATCGCACAAGGCTCTAAGCCACTATTAAACATGTATATGTAACTATCTGGTAGCCAGAAAGTGATGCAGACTTGTCTTTATACCTAAATGTCTTACTAGGGAAACGGATCAGTTGGCTAAATCACTTTTATTCTGCCTCTAATTTGTCATACAGTGACAACACTCAAATAATTACAGGCAAAATAAAACGTCGACTAATTTACTATTAGGTATAATACGCTTTGTACAAATTTCCTTTGAAAAATAATTTAAAAAATAAAGTTATAAAAATTTAAAAATGCAGCATATAACACCATAACGTACGTTAAAATTAAGCTTCTTGAAGATTCATCTTTGTGAAACTAAAGATTTGTAATTACCATGCAAAGAAACGTGTAACAAATACGTATTTACAGATGTCGGTTAGTTTTCTCGTTAATTACAGAAGAGATACGATGGTGGAGAGATATGGTGCTATATGTACATCGTAAACTAAGACATTTAAGTGAAAAAGGGAGAAGGGGACCTGATACTATCTAATATCTACAGGAATAAGTGTCTCTCTGTGCACTGCAGCCAAGTTCAGCAATGCTCTCCTGAAATCGTACGGGTTCACGGAAGGGAGGGAACGTTCCCCACGCGCGAACCCCTACGTGAAAGTAGTAACGTATTAAACTCATTAATCAGCGGCGTAGCAGGAATCGGGTGAGAAAAGGAGAATACCTTTTTCGTAATTATTGAATATAAATACAGGGTGGTCCTTAAATAATGACCCATGGAGACACACTAGATTTTCACTTCAAAAGCCCACTTGCCTTAATAAAATGTTGATAATAAAAAAGATATACGGTGTCAAAGTTGAAATTTAAAAACTAATTTTGACACCCTGTATCTCTTTTATTATCAGCATTTTATAAGGCAAGTTGGCTTAAATCGTAATATTTCGAAGTGAAAAATCTGGGATGTGTCCATGGACCACCCTGTATGTACCCTTCACATGTACGCCCCTGTTTATTGCAAAAAAACCAAAGTATATAATAGCCGGACACCAAAAAGTAGTACGACATTCACAGAGGTGCAGCTTGTTCTCAAAATGTAACTGAATAACTGAAATGAAACAATTACACAACATAAAAGACATGCTTTATGTGTCAGATCTTTTGATGGCTCGAGATACGTCAGTTTTCACGGATAAGTACCATTTTGGGCATTCGCAGGTTTTATCATCTTTTTCTTTTGCAAAATAAGTCAGAAAATTGATAACTATCAAGTGCAATTTTTCCGATTCTTATTTGAAAAATTGTCTTTTTCTGATTTACAAGAAATTTGTTTAAAACACGGCGAAATAAAGGTGAAAAAAAATATTGTGCCAACACGAGACCATTAAAACGATTTAAATAGATCTGATTGTATTCTTTTCGTTTTTGAAATATTGAGAAAAAGAAATTTTTAAATTTTCTATTAATTTTTCCGATACTGCTATTATTACTCCAAAAAAGTAAAATATTTTTTTGTGGCAACTATTTTTATAGAAATACGCAGAAAATATATGTTTGACCTGAACTTATTTTTCAACATAGTTAAGTAGGACTAATAATATATTCATTTATTTTTTAAATTTTTTTCTGATATTTATAATGCTAAAAATTAAATAATTTCTGTGACAACCTTTTCTTTACCAAACGGCAACATCGGAAATTCAAGTCGATAGTCCGCACATGGTTCGACTTTTTTGCTTTTCGACTGCACTTAGACACTTGTTTAAAGGCAGTACGCAAAATCATTTGTATAAATATACTTCTGTGTTGCCTGTTGTTACTTTTTTTAATTAACTGAATGAAAAATAGAGCGAAATGATGCAATAGAAATTTAAAATTTGCTTTTCAATGACTTTATGACGTCAACCTAGCCTAAGTGAGCACCTGCTATGATATGCCAACAGGGTGCCAGACGTGCAAAAATACAAACCGGCAATGTAAATTTGGCAAAACAAGAATAGTCAGATAAGCTACCGCTTCATACTATTACGTTTATTTATTTTTCACTTTTTTGCTGCAGAAAGTTGATAAAACCTGCGCAGGAAGACCGCAACTCCATAACTGAACTGTTTGTGATGTGGTGCTTACAGTTCAAAGCCACTTATTACCTCAACATCGATCATGCTCATAAAAACGACATCGAAAGTATTACTCCAATTGATAACATCAATCTATATAAGGTATAATCAACGCTAACAGATTTAATTAATCAAGTATATTTCACTGGCTAAACTAATTACCTAGATCTAATATATTAAGATATTATCTAAGAGTCTGTTTAAGAACTAGTTCGGTTTCGTTTACGATCTCCAATAAACTGCCTTGAAGCGTAAAAAAAATGTAGTAAAAATGTTTGTATTGCTTGAAGTCATATGCAAACGGTTGTGCGCAACGCTGACAATAGCATTCGGTGTGTAAATTTTGTAAAGAGTGTTCCGCATCCAAGGTGCGTGCATCGATAAATCGTTTCGGCTGCCGACTTTTATCTTTTCATAAGATGTAACGGAAATTCAGAGAAAAACGTAGGATTAAATAACTCGAAAGTCGTCCAAATTTCCGTTACACTCGTTCAATAAGTATCGTGAAGAGGTTAGTTATATAAATTCAAAGTGCACTTAAAGAAAAGGGACACAGAACTTACCTTCATCATCAGCAGTAAGGTATTAAAAACGATTAACATCATGATGAAATATTCGAATGGAGTGGAGACGACTACCCTCCATATTTTATATTTAAAGCTGTTTCTTTTATTTGGCATGTACCTTTCTAATGGACGAGCTTGGATAGTAAAATCTATGCACGATTTCTGAAAAATACGGAATTGTACCTCCAGCCTAAGAGGAGGATGTCTACCAAAGTGGTATCGAAAACGGTAGAAGATACAAAAGGTTGAAATTAAGAAAACACTCCGTTAACACTTTGGCTGCGGAAAGCGCAGATGCGCGCCCAGGCAGTACTTGACGGAGCGCGTAAGACGCACATGAGCGGCCTGCTAGTAAGAGATTTTATATGCTCCGTATAAATTTCGCAGTTTCGGGAAGTGATTGAATATTTACCCGCACAATTTAATATAATTTCAAACTATAAGTAGTAGCCGTTTGTGATTTTATTGTGTAGTGTGATTGTGACTTTGTTTATTACATAACCTATTTATAAGTAGTGTTCGTTCACGTTTACTGTGTATTATTACTGGTTTATTCTCTTTAATGCAATGTTTGTTAGTTGTCACTAAATTTGCTTTATTCGATGATGTGGCCTTTGAGATGCAACTGGATAAACCGAGTTTATGTGCTAGAACTGTATAGAAAATTTGAGACGTGTTCAATACTTCGATTTAGAATTGCCATATCTCAATAACCAGACATGGGACACAAATCAAACGTTAAGGTATATGTACTGTGATCATATACAGAACCTTCGTAGACTGAGAACGATTTAGTAATTTGTGAAAAAAGTTGAAAAAGTGCTAGCCTCCTTGAGATCTTCAAACTGACTTATTTAATTTGTGTGAAATATTTTTTTATTTAAAACAACGAATTTATCAAAATTTAAAATTATTAAAAAAAAATTTTCTTGTTAAAGTTACTGTATCTTCTCCAAATATCACTTAATGCGGCTGGAACTGCTTAGAAACGTTTCTGACACTTAGATTTTGAATAGTATCAGTTGTCTCTGAGTAGTTTGTTTAATTCTACGATCCGGCCATCGAGATGCTATTGGATGAATCGAGTTTTCGCGCTAGAACTGTGTAGAAAATTTGAGACAAATATGCATTAGGCATTGTGAGAGTTGGGAGATTTAAAGGGCAAGGCATATTCAAAAAATAAAATTGACGATTCAGTTAAAAACCTATAGAAAATCATACCATAATTGCTCAGACAATTTCAGAAGAGACTAAAACTGTATCTTTTACTATTTCCGACGTTTCTACGATAAACATCCCGAAAATTAAAATAAATAATTTTTCAGCTTTGTGAAACAAAATGAAGTAGACATAAAACGTAACTTACTTGATTTTTGTCAATTTCGCCACTTTGAAGTTCAGCCTCTCCCTGTTCTTGAAACGTAATAATGATCAAGGCTACGAATATATTTACAAAGAAAAATGGGAACACTACGAAGTACACGATATAGAAAATGGACATTTCTATTCGAAAGTTCTGTATAGGGCCTTGATCCTCATAAGTGGCAGCCATCGAGTTTTGCAGAACCCTGAAAGGAACATTTCGTAAAATTCAGAACTCACTTTTCGACTCCAGGCGCTTATTTAAGCGCAGTACTCACTGGGGCCATCCCTCTCCGGTCTGAACGGCAAAGAGCGTCAGCATGGCCATCGCTACGTCGTCGTAATGGAATTTCTGCGACAGCCACTCACGTTTCTCCACCTCGGGCACGTCGCTGTCTTCCTCGTACACGAAAAAATGACCCCTGAAACGCAAAACGTGTTAAGAAATAACGTCCCATCGATGCTTCCGGTTACTCACTGGCAGGTTGCTTCCGTAAATTTACTACCATCAGTACAATAAAAAAATTTTCCGTTAAATAGTTGAACGGCAATCACAGCGAATATAAATTGGAATAATATGTACACTATAAGAATGTTTATCACATTTTTTAATGAGTTCACTAGACAGTCGAACACCGCCTTCAGTTTGGGCACTCTTTTAATTGTTTTTAAAGGTCTCAGCACTCGCAGCACCCTCAATGATTTTATGGTCGACAGATTTGTCGCGGCCGGACGTTTCCTGAAAAAAAAAAACCCATAAAACATCGCTATTATTTATTATCGCTGTTAAAACATATAAAATGCTTATACAAGTTGCAAGTATAGTTTCACACACAAAAAATTTAAAAATAGATCATTAAAATTATGGCTTGACATTTCACAAATTAACCGACAATTTTTAACCATATTTGCACTTTTAAATAAAAAGTCTGTGTAAAAAAAAATAATAACAGTCTAACAAAAGATAATTCACAAGGATTTAGTTGTTGCTGAAGGATAAAATATCTACGAAGACAAAACATTTACAAAAATAAAAGTGCAAAAAACTGACTTTATCACTATTTAAAGTTGATTTATTTGTGCTAAACTACGTTTTAAATGTCTTTGAACTAGTAGCTATTTCACAAGAAAGATCGCAAATTGATTCAATGCATTTAATTGTGGTGTGTGTCATTTATATATACTAGAAATAGAACCGGGCCTAACACAGACCCTTGAGGCACACCATGTTCCATACAGCTTGATTTAAATCGGCAACCTTTGCAAACAACATAGTGTTCTTTAAGATGACGTAAGATTTTATTAAAGTTGTAGATATTGAATTTATTAAAAGACTGGAATGACAAACACGATCGAAAGTCTTAGCGAGGTTATAGAATACAATAAGTTTGTTAATAGCAAAAGAGCAATTTTGAGATTTTAAAAGAAGTTCTTTGTCTAAGGAATTACTTACGCAAAATCGAATCCCATGGACACGAGGGCACAGATCACCACCACGGCGTCCATAATATTCCACAACTCTCTGAGGTACGACCCGGGATGCAGAATCACCCCCAGGTCGATTATCTTGAGGAACATCTCGATGGCAAATACACCCGTAAAGGCGTAATCCAGTTTGTCCAGAATGGTGTTGTGGAAGGCGTGCTCGTCCACGGGATCTTCCGCGGCCAGGGCCATCGAACTCAGACAGATGACGATCATAATAAAGAAATCAAAATATCGCAGGTTCACGATCCAATGCGCGCACCTTCGCACTCTGTAAGTACAAACCCACCAAATGAAACGAGTTAGCTCAATATGATTTTGTAGTGGATCTTCGAAATATGTTTTTCTTTGTGTTTTAAGATATCTCACTAATATGTAATGAAATTATTTTTTAGCCAATAATAGAGCTTGCTAAAAACACTAAAAACAACAGTAAAATGTGTCGTTATTTAGGGTAAGTCAAAAATTTGAAGGTTGTTTGCCACATTTTCAAATATTTCAATAGATTGGAGCGGTGTAAAAAAAGCTGACCATATTTTTTTGTTTTTGTATGAAATTACTTATTCAAAAAATTATAAAATGGTTTGACAGTTACAGGTTTGTTACTGTCTGAGGAGCGGTTCTGACCGTAGCAGCCTAAGAACCAACAATAGGAACTATAACATTCTGGAGCAATTTAAAAAAAATAATCCAAGAAAAATATCAGAAACTAAAAAAAATGTATCGCTACCAAATGGATAAAGGATAAATATTGACAGACTTACGGATTCGTCGAAGAAAGAATAAACATGCTGGAATAGGGCAGCATCGGTTTCGGGCCGATAATTTCCTCTTCTTCTTCCGGCTTCTCCTCCTTCTTTTTCCTCCCCCTCACGGGACTCGGAGGGCAAACTTCCACCCTGGGATTGGAACCTTCGAGTTGCAACGCTTCCATCTCCTTCTCTAACTCCAGCGCCTGCTTCTCCTTATTCTCCTCGGCTTGTTCCTCTTCAGCGGCCGTCAACTCCTGAGCGTTAGCCAAGTTATCGACCGCAATGGCCAAGAAGACGTTGAGCAATGTGTAGTTGCCGAAAAGCATGAGTATTATGAAATACAAGGAGTAGATCATGCCGTTATGCGGGCCGCCTAGCGCATTGATGCCGTTGTACATCACCTCGTTCCAGTCCTCTCCCGTCAAAATCTGAAAGAATTCGTACAGCAAACGGGAGCGCAGTCGATAATACGAGGTTTGATGAGTTCACAAATTTGTCACCGTACATTTATGTTGACAGAACTGTACATACAGGTTAAGTTAAGTTTAGTTGCACAGTGCTGCCAACATAAAGTTACAGTGGCAAGTTTGTAAACTTAATTGTCAGGTCTTGTAAAACGTGACTTACTTGAAACACTGTAAGCAACGCGATGGGGAAGGTGTTGAAGTTGGCGTTGGGGGTCCCGCCCTCGAAGTTGAACTGTCCCCCGAAGAGTTGCATTCCGAGCAGTGCGAAAATGAGAATGAACAAGAACAGAAGGAACAACAGAGAAATGATGGATCGCATCGAGTTGAGCAGCGAAATGACGAGATTGCGCAGAGAGGACCAATATTTCGTCACTTTGAATATCCTCAGGAGCCTAAGGGCCCTGAGCACCGACAGCCCGAAAGAGCCTCCTTTCACCGCGGACCATATCACCTCGAATATAGAACCCGATATCACCACGCAATCGAAACGATTGAAGGCCGATTCGAAGTATATCCTGGGCCCCAGAGCGTACATCTTTATGAACATCTCGGACATGAACAAACCTAAGAATACGAATTCGGCACAATCTGTAAAAGAATATACGTTACAATACGATTTGGAAATGCAGAAATTTTGAGCAGTCACCGCGGCAGAGTTCTTGAAATACTTACATAAAAAATTGGTCAACCACTTTGGCTGTCCGTGGAACTCGACGGCAACGCAAATCGTATTTAAAAAAACGAGCATTATAACGGACCAATAAAACCACTGCGTTTTAATCATGTGTCTGACGCCGAACCTGAACCTTTTCTCTGCCCTCCAAAATCTGGCGCATCCTCCCTGCCCCTTGACCCTGGATTTTAAATACGACGTCCTTCCGAAACCTGCCAACAATACTTCAACTTCAACATTGGAAATGGTTTTATTTTGACTTCTGGGGATTATCTCGTAACGTTTTTGTATAAGTAAAATTTACTCGCTTTAGGATATTGAAAACTTTGCACTACCTATTGACATCGTTTTGTTTTAATAATGACGGAAATGTAAAAATTTGATAGAAAAAATCTTATACAAAAACATTCTTTATAAAAATGAAACTGGATTTAATTCGTTAAAAAATTGTTTACGATTACGATACAGGTTTGAAACACTCTCCGATAACTTTTTTTATATTAATTTCAAATGTAAATTAAAATAGTTTTTTGTAAGTTAATAATTAAGAAAACTACACAATAAAAATCAATTACTGTATGATAGAAATTCAAAAACCAAATCTATTTTTTTTTTATTATTTCTATTTGGTTTTTATTTTCTTTGTTATTTTTATATTGTATGCACATGATGAGTCAACAATTATTTAAAGTAGATTTATTCCGAATTGCTAAAGTTGATGAAAAAATAATTTCTACGGGGTGATAAGTACACAAAAGTTTTTTTGGATCGTTATAAATTTTTGGAGCACCCCGTATATCAAAAAATATGATTAAATCATGCTCTATTATCAAACTGTAGCAATTGTTTTTTAATAAACTTGAGCAACTTTGAGTAAATCTACTTTAAGCCATCGTTGACTCACCCTGTATAGAGAGTGTTGCTTCTGTTACCTGTAAAGAAAATAGTCAACATATTTTTAAGTGCTCGATTATCTTAACAAACTACGCTAGGCAAAAATATTACACTTAAAATTTCCACACTATCAAAATGAATCTCAATATCGCCCAAAACGAATATATGTGTATTTTAATACTAAATACTTTTGCCTAACGAACTTATCGATATCTTTACGATAAAAAAAATCAAGCAAAACTGAAAAGTTCTGTTCACATTTCATAAAAACAAAATAAAAATTCTACTCGTTTAAACTAGAACTAGATCTATCATAATTAAATCTACGGCAAACAGCTACACCTAAAACCAGAGCTAATGTATCGGGTTCGATAGGTATCAGGGTTTGAGATCTTGGTGGTTTCGTGAGAGTTACGACTAAATCGAGAAAACTACAAAGAACCTACGATCAAATTATACAGGGTTTACTTTACTATTCGGTTTCAGGTATGATGCGACAACATACTTCTATCAGCCAAAGCTGACCTGTGAGCTTTATTTTTCACTGAAAAACTCGTTACAGTATCTGGAGGTAAATTATATTATGCCTAGTAATTTAAATGGAAAACATATTTGGAAATGGTACGATGTAAAGTGTCGCAAAGACATCGTGAAGAAGCTACACAGGCCTAAGAAAGGTAATCGAGGGGCAAAACTGATGTTTTACAACTTCCACTGTCTTTATTAAAGTTTGTTATAACATTATTTGAAATGAGGTATTTTAATATACAGGCTGCAGGATGAATTCGCAATGGAAAACGTGCAGCGTATAATTACGAGGTTGTGGAGGCATTATTCTCACACTCCTGGTATTAACAACATACTAACCAATTGGTTTTTATAGTAATTATCAAATCAAAAATCTTAACTGCTCTAAAACGTGCGTAAACTGAAAAAAAAACAAACAAACAACAAAAAATCGTGAACATAAAATGTTTTGGCTTTTTTAGTGCTGATAATTTTCTGTGAAATTTATTTCCTCTAAAATTAAATTATGATAAGTTTTGTACAGGAACGTGATATCCTTGATTCACGCTGTATATAATTTATGTAAAAAAATTATTTTGTTTTATTTTTAAACTATGTTATATGCAAACAGAAATGTTTATGTCGATTTAAAAAAAAACAGTGGAAGTTCTGAGATATTAATAGTTTCTGGTGTAGTTTTCCCCTCTACGAAGAATAAGACCGCAGTAAGGCACTACAAAGAAAGAGACATATTTTTGCAAATTATTAACTAAAAAATCTAAATATTCTCATTTTACATAATTAATATCGTGGTTTTCCTTCAGCCGCATACCTTTTAGCTTTTTCTTAGACTCTGTAAGAAATACTGTGGATTAAAAAAGGAATATCAGTAGAATACAAAATTATATAATTGATTAAATTTTTAAATGTAAACGAATGCAACAAATTATAGGTATAGAGATACGAATACAAAACAGATCGGTCGTGAATCTTTCATTACTGGGTACGTTTGAACTACTTTTGCAAAACAAATTCTCGTACGGATACATGTCGGTTAAAAGAGTGATAATTCTGGTCAGATACGTAAAAAAGAAGGTAATTTAATACCATTTACCATGCAACTGTTCCTAATACAATTATAGAAGTGAAAAATCTATTCGATATTATCGTCACCTAAATTTCGACTAGACTCAAATTTTCAAGAGAAAAATTCCAAGTTTCTTGCAAAAATATCGAAAAATGCATATACTAAACTGGAATAAAATTAGTTCTTACCATCATCTCCCACGTCTTCTTCTTCTTGTTCCTCCTCCGTGTCGGTACTCTTACTCTTTCCCATCTTTTTCAATTTCTTCTTTTTCGCCGCCCGCCTTCTTGCTTCCATTATGTGCATTTTCTCTTCTTCTGTCGTTCTCTCTTCCGCTAAAATTACTTCCTCTGAAAGAATGAGAAAAACAATTATATACATTTGTAATTCAAATTAACATTTGAGACTTCCTAAATAATCTCATTAAACTACACTTTGAAATGAAAAACAGTAGCAATTTCTTAAGGGAAATTAAGATAGAACTATTTGAACTACTTCTAGCGTTTAACCTACCAGCTTTGCAAATCCACTGTACATATCCGTTTAGCTCCCTTTCTAATTGTGCGGCTCTTCTTAATTTTAGAAATTCCTGCCTGTTTTCTACCTTTTCTCTTTCTTTGGCAAATTCACTAAATAATAAAGCATTTTCGTTAGGGAAAACTAATTACAAATAGCGATAAAAGAAATTTTAAAACAGTCCACGTTAAAAAAAATGTTTTCTTTTTCTATTCAACATAAAAATTGCAAACCAATTTTTTCATGAGTTTTGTCCCGCTGTTTTTGAAAAATACAAAATTTACTAGACACAGCGATGAGCAAAAATTTGCAGATACAGTTAAAATTTGATTACATACATCTAGCGATATACTCTAGCGAAAACTACTTTAGGGTCACCTGCTTCTGTTATCCAATCGATATACTGCCCGAAACTTTCATTGATCATATTTTTGCACCTAGTCCTGTAATATTTTGCCCTGCGCTCTACTCTCAGTCTTTCATTAGAAAATTCTCTGTTAAATATCGGACTTCAAAACATGCAAGTAAATTGAAATCAAGCAACTTACCCGCTTAGAACACCCAGAACTAAATTCAACATAAAAAATGAACCCAAAACTATCAACGGGACGAAGTACATCCAGTTGAAAATGCAACCCAAGGCGTCGTTCATCTAAAAATTGTGATATCCATTAATAGAACTACAGAATTAAGCTAAAATAACCGGATATTTACCCAGTACAAAATGGAAGTCCAGCCTTCCATGGTGATGCACTGGAACACCGTCAGCATAGCAAAACCGATATTATCGAAAGACGTTATGCCGTTGTTGGGACCCTGCCACCTTTCCATACAAACGGAATTTCCATCCCGGCACCAATTGCTGCCCTGGCTTCCAGCCTGCGTTTCGCTGTCTGCGTTGCACGGGACTTCTTCGTCTCCTTCTTTCACAATTTCATCTAATATAAAAATTAATTTGTTTTACCTCGAAACTTCTTTTGCGCCAGTTAAAATAACTAACTTTACAGCAATACTAATCGCATTTAATGAAACTAAAGACAGTATAATTACAATTTTAAACATTTTTCGTAAAATTTAAACCACATCGTGTATCTTAGAGTGGGGTATAGTCCAGCTATAAATTGGTTTTTAAATTAAAACTACCCTATCAGTGTTGCTGATTGCTACCTATTTGAATCAAGTGTAAAAAACTAATGCCACCTTCATCAGGTGAACACCTGCTATGATATGAAATTAAGGTGACAGATAGGCAAGAAAACAAACGGTTAATGTTAATTCGACAAAACAAAAATAGGAGAATATTATATTTATTAACATTAAAAAATTATATATTACTCTATTCTTTAAAAAAGGAAGAATACACGCATTAAAAAAATTAACTACCAAAGAATGAACAATTTTTTTCACGCCTTTTACCAATTTAACAATAATTCCAACGTGATACGATTACAAAAAATGAACAGCTGTAATGTTATAAGTTAATAATGATATAGTTTCACTTACCTATGTCGTAAAGGCTATAGCACGTACGGTGCAACGCTCCAGAATAAAATTCCAAGCCGATTATAGCAAATATGACAATAGCAAACAACACCAGCAACCCAATTTGCAGCAAAGGTGCCATAGCCTTAATGATAGACTTTAAAACCACTTGAAGACCTAATACATACATTTTATAAAAACAATGTCTGATTGTGAAGGGATGGGGTGTCAGCTGAAACTTCGGTAACTCGACGAATGTCGTAATTAACCATACGAGGTGTGGCAATTAAGTTCTGGGAATTTGTCAATGAAAAAAAAAGCAAATTAAATGGCGCCAAAATGTTATTCTGGACCTTCACAATAGTCTCCCTCTAACTCTACACAAAAATTCCAACATTGCTCCCACGATTGGAAACACCCTTGGTAATCCTCCGCAGTTAACCCGTTCAGCACCATGGTTACAACTTCTTTGACATCCTGTACGCCGCATAATGACTTCCCTTGAGGTGCGACTTCATCTTGGGGAATAAAAAAAATCGCAGGAGGCAATATTGGGGCTATAGGATGGGTGCGGCAACAATGGAATGCTTTTCTTTTGCCAAAATCTCTTGCACAATGAACGAGGAATGGGCTGGCGCGTTTTTGTGATGCAAGATTCAGCCGTTCTCGGCAAGTTCGGGTCACACACGGAAAACGTGTTCCCGCAGCCGTTCCAGGACGCTATCATAGAACTGTCCAGTCACTGTCTGGCCGGCAGGAACATATTCACGATGAATGATGCCGTGGATATAAGAAAAAACGATCAACACTGTCTTCAGTCACACTTTGTTTACAGGTCCCGGGGTCATACTCAAATCTCCAGGTCTCATCTGCAGTGACTCCCCGACTTTGCGCAAATCTTTCACATATTCAAATTTTCGTGTAACATCTTGCAAACGGTTTCTTTGTTGACGTTTAACTCGTCAGACAACGCACGAATGCTTAGGCGCCGGTCAGACGTGATCAGTGCAAGCAAACGGTCAACATTTGCGTCAGTACGAGAGGTGATGAGAGCTCCTTCATGTGGATCGTCTTTTACCGATTCACGCCCGTCCTTGAACCGTTTTGTTCATTCCAACACACGTGTTTTCGACTTGCACTCGTCTCCATACACCACCTGCAATTTTTGATGGATTTCTGAGGGTTTTTTGCCAGATTTCACTAAAAATTGAATCACAACACGTTGCTTGTAATTTGAGTCACTCATTTTCAGGACACCACTAAAAAAGTTAGTTCCAAAAAATACACATAAGACACAAACCAAACGTGCTATCGACTTCAATTTTGGACTGAAACTAAAAGGAAGCAAAGGAAGGAAGATCCTCCTTCTGTAGAAAAACGTTGACGAATGATGCAGTGTTGCCAGTTTCCAAGTTATAACTAAATTCCCGGAACTTAATTGCCACACCTCGTATGATTCCTCGTTATTTACATTATATAGTTAAACAACAAAACCTTTTTTTTATTTTTGAGTTTTTTTGGGAAAAGATCCTTTAGAGATTAGACCGATAATTTTACTAAGCAGTTTTATTTTTTCTTTTACAGAGAAATGTCATGATAAAAAACTGTAATTAAAAAAAAACTAAATAAATTTCAAATTTAACCTGTACATTCATAAATAGTTTTATTTTTAAAAGATAAATATTAAAAATAAAAAAATATATATATATATTTTACAACAGTACCAACTTTTTTTTAAATTCCTTGTCTTAAGTTTTGTGTTGCATTTAATATAAATATTGGCAACATTATACCTAATTCTGTTTTTCATTAATTAATACTGTTTCTGAAATTAAAACCTTCAAATACTTTCGTAAATAAAAATTCATCATGGTCAAATATGGAAATCTGTTCATTTATTTATCGCCAAAAGCATAATGTAACCAATTACAAATGATTTTTTGATAGAAATAATGTCACTTAGAAGGATTTATTTTCAATGTTATCCGTTTCATTCAACTCCTCTTGTACTTTTACAACTGGCCACCTCAAAGTCCAGATTTGACAATTATAGACTTATATTTATAACAATAACTGAAACAATAACTCTAAAATGATGATCTTGAAATAATATTGACTGATTGAAAACCAAAATTAGAGAAAGTATTATGATTATACTACTCAAAAGAAAAAAATAAGACGTGTACAACGTGCCACTATATGAATCTCAATTTTTTTAAATTTAGTTTCTACCCTATAATTACTATTGTTTTTTTTTATTTTAAAGGTATTACTAGAAAGTAATTAAATATTATTTATATTCTCGTTTCAGCTGACACGACAACAGATAAACAAAAAAATACGATAGTGTGTTAAATTGTGTAATGTGTATAAATCAAATGCTTCTGCTATTTAGGAAAGTACTTTATAGTACAGAAGAATAAGTTAAAAAGCATATAAAAATTTTAAAAGCAACCTAAACTATGTTTGCCAACTACCTTGCACTGTAAACTAGAAGTAACTTTAGTTTTAACTACTGAAACTCTACAAGGGGACCATTGACAATTTAATGAAAGGTTTTAATTTTTTTTATCCAAAATTTAACAGAACTATGAACAGGAGAACGAATGGGTACTTACTTAGGCTCTGTAACATCGCAATCATGAACAGGATTTAATAAAATATACGAGAGAATAAACAAAAAAAATGGTCATTTGTGATCAAAATATTCAGTTTCTGAGTCATCATTGAGTGCCAATAGTCTCGTTGCATGGAAATGAAAAGTAAATATTTGAGGGGTATTAAATTACGTCTACACATCATCTACTTACTAGGGATGCCAGAGACTAGCTTCAGCGGTCTTAGCACTCGAATAGCCCGCAAGGTTCGCAGGTCCACCGCAATGAAATCTTGAGGGAACAACGTGAGAAACCTGCAAAAATCTAGCCTCTAGCCAACACTACTCAAAAGTACCAACTAAAACTATGGTCAAGTTTCTAAAAAACACTATGTTTTAATCTAATATGCGACCTGAAATAAGAATGGTAACCACAGAGCAAAATCAATATAAAAACATAACTTCAGCCATCAGTCCCGAGATGTGTGACACAGGCCGGAAAATCTATGGTATTCGGATATACATTTTGGTTTATAGGTAGTGGTACGGGACCACGACAATGCTCGAAAAAGGTTTCCGATCGCATCGAACGATGCCACTGTCAAATTAGGCTAAATATCTGCCATTGTTATTAACATCTTTACTAAAACATCTCTACTGAATTTATATGCTAGGAATAGAAACATGACCTTAGATTAAAGGTATATAGAGATCTAAGTGAAATTTATATTTAAGAATTTTATGTTTCGAATGCTTCCAGTAATACCAAAAATAATTACCAATTCTGTTTCGTTTGTTATAAACAAAACTAGACAATTATGATACTTTCGGATTCCACTGATTATTTTAGTAGAGCTTGTGTCAAATTTCCCTGCGTCTAAAGATATTCGTGTTTTTGATATATATATTTGCATCTACTTTAAAACTTACTAATTTAAAAAATATATTAAAAAGTCCTTCAATTGAAAAACTGGAAGCGACGGATCATGAGAAATCTTCGTATATATATGGTTGAATTGTCGTATTCCCACTGCCAAAAAGTGAAGTTAGATATTTATAGAGTGTTTCATTAAAGCAGGTTAGTAAATTTATATAGATTATTTTCTTTAGATAATTATTAAATAGAGCTTTGTCTGTGGAATTGTTCATTAGCATACCTAGATGTTTGGTATCAGAGAACATACATATGACTTCGTTGATAGGAATTGTAGGATAATTAATTTATATTAGCTTAAAATACCTTTCTAAAATTAAATATTATGGGACATTTCATTTGAGATAAGAACATTTACGACTACTTCCAGTATTTTTGGAAAGAAACCAAAAGAGAAAATTATTATTTTTTGAAACGCGAGCATCTGAAACCAATTTTCAAATATATATCTCGCTTAGTTCTCTATACCTAAGGTCACCGTGAACGATACATTTGACCTATCATTTTCATATATCTACAAAAATAAAGTGCTTCATTGTTTCCTTTTTACTACAATTTCACATTTCAGGTAAGCTATAGATTGGTATGGCAACAAGCGGTAAGAAAGAATAACAAATGCAACAAAATTATAATTGTGCCTCGTTGAAATGTGAAAATTTTATCAAGAAAGCAAGCAGTGACATTTAAAATAACAGCATAATTATTGTTGATGATTTCCGAAAAACAGCATTTCCCAAGGATTTATACAGGGTGTTCAGAAAACATGTGAGGAAATTCTATAGATAAAACTAATATGTTAATATGTTGTAAAAGATTTTTTATTACTCAAATTTTGTATCTTTTCCGTTTTAAACAATTTACGTAATGCTTGATGATATTCAAGGCCGATTTTAATCCATAATTAGTTCAATGTCATACCTCTAGGCACTAAATTTATTTTACCTATACATTTTTTTCTTTTACTAGATATTACAACATTAAATATTATATATTAAAACATGTATTAAGTATATTCAAAGAAATGAAAAAAACACCCTGTATATTACGATTATTTTTCAGTATACCTTTATAACAAATTCTGAAGGTACAATGTATGTCAATTCTAAATAAAATAAACCATTTATCGTAATAAAAAAGTATAAATCATAAAAACGAAATGTATCCGGGTCAACATTCTTTTGAAGGCTAATCTCTATTTCGGACTGACTAAAATGAACTGAACGTCATCTAAATTCTGACTAAATCTATTTAAAAAGTGATTTGTCGAGCACTGTCTATCTATAAAACGAAACATGTCATGCATACCATAATAATTTTGGCGCAATCAGTATTGAAAACAGCTGAAACTGAAAAAACATTTCGACACCCATTAAGTCCCAATCAACCAACGATCATTTACTGCATTTAATATGTAAAATTGTGTCATATACAACAGTAGGACAAAAAGAGGGTCATTTTTCGCACTTGGCTCGGCATTATCCATACCGAACGGCATAGAGGAATATTTTTTATTGGTTAACTACTGCTTTTTTGATTAAAAACAAAATTAGGGCATAGTTAACTAATTGTCAGTTTCTTCTTATTGAATTCACAATATAAATAACAATTAATTGAGATATAAAATGGTTTAATTATTTTCTAAGTAATAATAGTAACTATAAAAAACTTTTTGAAGCAAAACATAGGTTTAAAAATAAAACTGTTGGGAAATATTTATGAAGAAGCGAAAGAACAAAAAACTGCCTTTACGTGTAATTTTTTTGCAAAAAACATCCTCTGTTCCATCCTACCAACTGTGTAATAACCACAAATAGTGACTAAACTATAAAAATATCCACAACTAATATCTTTAAGACTAAGTCTAGTCTGCTCTACACGATCAGCTGCCGGGTAAAAAACTAGACAGTTAGAGAGTTTTGTAGTTGTAAAAATAAGTGAGACGGTCATCTTGGGCCCTTACTTGGGATCCTGGAGACCAACTTGAGGGGCCGCAATACGCGGAAAGACCGGAGCATCCGTAGATCTACATCGACATTCGCTTCAGCAAAAACTGTCATCGACCTTTTAAATTATTGAAAAATAGAAAAAAATACAGTTAAAATTGGTCATTGGTCGATGGATATAGCCTGAAATTTAATGAAGATCGACTGGGCTGTATCTCACAGGATAATTCTCGCTAAGTTTATATCGTAATCACAAAAATATATTTACTATAGTTTAGGAAACTTGCCGAAAGTATCTTGTAACAAAAATTATCCTGTAAAATCTTTAGATAAATTTATATAATTAATATCTCTATAACAATGAAATTGCCTTACCCAGTTAGTACCACAAAAAAATCCATAATGTTCCAAATGTTTCTCAAATAAGATCCTCTGTGTAAAACAAAACCTAAGGCTAAAATTTTTAGTGAGGCTTCAACACAAAATATTCCTAGAAAATAAACTTCTGTTTTCTCCTACAAAGAATAAATTCAAAAATTAGTTTCCGATACTGGAACTCGCAACGTAACAACTAATAAAATGTAACGTAACTTACTAATTTTTGTGCTAACATTGTCTTGTCAGAGTTGGGCAGGTGCTCCTCCAATGCCAGTACAATGCAGTTTGCTATGATTGTCGAAAGCACGGCATATTCAAACGGAGTAAACATTTCGTTAAGGAAAAGATGAGCAACGTCTAAAAATTATTTGCCGAGGCAAAAACGAGGATGAAATTTTACAATGACTATCAAGTTTTGCAGCGCTGGCAATGCTTTTGATCTCAAAAAATTTTTACAGTAACCATTTGGACGATAAAAGCAAAGCCTGCTTGTTAATCTGCACTTATTAATGCTTCGTCATCACATATGCAGTAAAAAGGGCAAAGACACTTGAACTTGCAGCCTTTTGTATAGAAGGATGCATGTAATGAATCAATATCCTTAAAATTGTATAAAGCAACACTTCCCGAAAGCTATGTTGCCTAAGTTAATTTCTTACATCATCGGAAATTATTGTAGGTACCCAAATGTATTAATTTTGCTGCATTAATTATCTAGGTGTGCTTAATAAAAAAAAGAAATGTAAATAAAAAGTATCTGTTTTTTTAGAACTCCACACAATCCACTCTCGTGTAATGGCTACATTTTAACCCAGATCTATTAATTTAATTTTAAAACATACCTCATTTTTCCAAATCTCATATTTCGTCATCATTTTTGAGATAATTATAAAATGCAAAAGAATTTTGACACTCTAGATTTTGAAGTTTGAATTATTTTATACAAACAAACGACGTATATTGACAGTGTCACCAACGCAATGAATTATTTTGGCTGTGATAATGCATAGTTCTAGAATGACCATTAGAAAGGCCATTAGGGGCCACAAAATATTGCTGTGTAGCCAAAATGTACTGATTTTTCAGGATAATAACTACGATTTAAGTATAATCAAGTGAAACAAATGAAATAGGTGCTGAATCGAAAAATAAGACATTTTAAAGAGTGTACTTCAATCATTTGAAAGAAATATTTTAGAACAGTTTTTTAAAACTGGCAGATATTCATATATCGAGTTCAAGTAATGCCTTAATATGTTCATTAACAAAAAATAAACCAAATTTCGATGTTCCTTTTGACCATTAAATGCAGATTGCATAAGGATCAATATAGAAACATTTGTACAGAAAGCATCGTAGGTTGCATATTCTGTGACGTCACACTAATGCAGTCCATTGACAAAATGAATTTTGGAACAATACAAGCAGGATCATTAAAATGCGGTTAACGTTCCAAACACTATGTTGAGGTCATGTTTCTACCAAGAACCTTGCTTTTATAATTAATAGCATGGATCGCAAAATTGCTACCAAGGATGACGATCAATAATTATTCACATTTTTGTAATATTGATATAAAAACAAAGCAACATTTAACTGACGATATTGAGGTTATGTTGACAAATGAATGACATTTTTGTACCTTTATTGGTGAGATCTGCTTTTAGCAATAGCCTTACTGAATGAGTGCAAAATTATGATGAAAGCTAAAACATTTAACTGACGATATTGAGGTTATGTCGCCAAATGAATGGCAGTTTTTTACCTTCATTGATCAAATTTGCTTTTAACAATAGACTTATTGAGTGAGTCTGAAAGAAATTAAAAATTATGATGAAAGCTAAAACATTTAACTGACGATATTGAGGTTATGTTGACAAATGAATGGAATTTTTGTATCCTCGTTGGTCAGATGTGCTTTTAGCAATAGACTTACTGAGTGAATCTAAACGAAATTAAAAGTTATGAATTATGAATCTGTTATTTAAGAATCGAGCATGAAAAGGATATGGCCACTCGATGATAAAGCGCGTATATCTGCGGATGGGGTTTTCCTCGGAGAAGAGGAACAGCGAGGAGGGCCCCTGTCCTGGTCCGGCCGCGCTCGCACCCCCCATTCTATCAGCTGCGCCCGCCCCCGCCTGCTGCTGCTGCACCGCCTGAGCAGCCGCCTCCTGCGCTGCGGCCAACCTAGAACAAAACACGATCGTGAGAGCTCTGCGATGTACATACACGGGTTTAAAAGCGTCGAGTTGAAAAGTTTCACTTGCGTTTACCAACAAGAACAGGAAAAAATGCCACAAACAAGTCGATAAAACAATGACTGATCTGTAATAGTTTCTCAAAGCTTCCACTTCTAGTAAGAGATATTTACCACAGGAACACTTTTGATAATTAAAACGGAATTGGCGAACATTTTTCTTGTTGCTTTGTACAGAAGGGCAACAGATAAGGTGACATCTGTTATATTTATTTAGAATCACAATCAGTGGGTAAACATTCGAATATATTTACGTTTTCTTGGCAATATTCTTACCGGTAAGCAAACGCACAATATTAACAGAAAAGAGACTTGCTCTACAACTACAAACACAGAATCACCTGCCTTGTGAGTGGAGATTCCTCAATCTTTCCTAAAAATAACTTCACCTAGTGTGATTGAAACTGCGGTGTACAATTTTGTATAAACAAAGTTCAAATATATTTCTAGTATATACCAATTTTACATTGAGATGATATCATATTAGAGGATTTCTATAAATACGGTCACTAAAGCTTTAAATTTATTTACATACAACTATAATGTATATGTATATTAAATTTAACTGCAATTAAAAAACAACACTATAATATAATAAAACATTCAGAACTGATTTATTTTCGATAATTCTATATAAAAAAGGAATATTTGTGACGGTTTCCAATTTAGATATTCGTATTTGTACGGGGCTGTACGATTGTTGAGAAGTGTAAATTTCAAAGTCAGTGTTATAAGGTATAAATTTGAAGAAGCATTTTTTTAAAGTGAATATTGATTTATTTAATTATTTATTGCTATTATTATGAGGCTTAAAAGTCCGAATACATAATGTAGACGACATTACCAGTCCCGAGACTCTTCGAAATCACCCATCAATACTCACATACAATCGTTATATGTATTGATATTAGGCCTGTTCGTAGAACCATCTGCTAAATCGCGCGCCGTAATACCTGTCTGTTGAATCAACTGAATTTCAATCTAGAATTCTGTAATGTGCTGTAGTGTGGCGACTCCAATGTTAGTATATGGAAACATACACATCAGGATCAGGCCATAAATGTCAGAATTTGACATTTCATATATGGATTTAGCCGACGATGACAGAACAGTTGGAACTAGTTTCCAACCGTCAGACGCACGCGTATTGTGCTTTTCTCATATAACACCATATAACGTTAGAAATGCATTGTTTTAGATGCAGTGCGCATATTTCTGACGGTTGGAAACTGATTCTGGGGTGCTACGAATGATGAAGAAACCACAATTGTCGTTACTAGTTACTAATACCATGATTTATGAATTCAACTGTGGTGTTACGTTTTTTAGTGCTTTGTGAAGTTCAATTTCAAAACAGATCATTTTCTAGTAACTTTTGGGATACTAACTACATTTGAAATAATTTTCCTTTGTTTAATTTTTCTTCAGTATTATAATTCAGTACATATTCCCTCATTAATGACAAGTTGGGAATAACGAATAAATGTATAAAATGACAAATTAAAAGTGAACTGTGTACGCTTTAAATTTACGTCTTCGAAAACTATTGTCACGGAATTTGCCTCACTCCCAAACTGACGACTGTGGCACCGCGAATTGCCTGAGATTGCCCCGATCGCCCTACGCGATTCTGGTAAACAAACAACACGCCGTGAATGGAGGCGTTACTAGAAAATTGCGGAAATGACGAGAAGTGTTCCAGTCGTTCGAGAAAATGGGTCTAGAGATACCTGGAACATTCGTTTGGTCTATAAAAGAAGAATAGACGGTCGAGTTAGTTAGTCTTGGATAAGTCTTGTATTAGTCTTGTATTACAGTCTGAAGTGAAGTGTTTAGTTAGAGAGATCAAAGCGATTTAGATAGCGAATAATTAAATAAGTGTTTAGTTGACCTGTAATTAGTAGTGTTCAGTAGTTAATAAAGAAGTAATTAATTAACGGATTGTTTTTCTGGAAGTAAGAAAGAAAAGACGGATTGGGAAATCCGTGACACTATAATGAATGTTGTGTCATAACTATAGAAACCAAAAATAGTCAACCTATGAAGAAAACGCGAGTCTAGTAATATTGTAGTAACTTAGCTTTTAGGAGTTGATTAGACTAATGGGATAGCTTCACGCTAATGGACGGGAATTTCAAAATATTGTCACGGATTTCCCAACCCAACTTCTTTCTTTTACCAGAAAAACAATTAACTACTCTGTACACTACTGAATACTAATTACAACTCAACTAAACACTATTTCACTTTGAAACTCCAGGAAATTTCCAACTAAACACTCCAATTCAAGATTGACTGACTCGGCCGTTTATTCTTCTTTTATAGACCAAACGAATGTTATTTCTAACAGCTCTAGATCCATGTCTCGAACGGTTCTCGCCGATTCTCACTTTTCCAGTCGCGCCTCGATACACGACATTATTTGTTTGTTTACCAGAATCGCGTAGGGTCGATCGGGGCAATCTAGCGTTTCGCGATACCACAGTCATCGAATTGGGTGCGAGCGGGACAAATTCTGTGACAATATGAAAATTTTACGTCCAATTCATAGAAACATGATTTATATGGTCCAATTACAAACATTCCGTTTTGGTTTAAATTGTATACTGGGATTAAAATCTGGTATAACCAACAGCTTACATTAAGTTTTCCCTAGATGGCTTTCTAAGGTCCTCCATAGTCTGACTACTTTTGAGAGCCTAATGTAAAAGCTTCTGGCGTTCTATATATTTTATGATTTCTATAATCATAGCACACTAAATTTACAGTAAATTTAAGTAATTATTAGAAACTTGCAGACCATATTTCTGTTATTTTTATACATATTGGCATGAGATAAACTTAAAAAATATATGTATAACTTCGTGGAATTCCCGAATTCCCCGCAAAATAAAAACCGAGCTATTTTCGAAATTGTTTCTTTAAATTTTATCTGAAATTGTTAATCAAAATTCTAACGCAAGGAAGCCATATCTATATAATTATTAAATAGATCTACAATTAAAAAGTAAAGTCATTCTGTAGAAAAATAACGGAGAAAAAAGGTTTATAGCTTTACAGCCTATTTAGGTCTACGTGCAAGTAATAATGGCAAATTATTCAATAGTAACTAAAGTCCAAAACATTTGTCACCTTAAATATTGAATGGCCATTTTACATCACTGACTTTGGTCACCTTGACTTTTGATAACCATAACCACCGTCATTACAGAAACTGTTTTTGATTTGAAAAATAACCATATTTTTAAAAGACGCTATTAAATACAGAAATAAAAATGTATATTATAACGTCAGGCTATTAAAGTTGAGAATTTCTATATTGGGTCCAGTCCAGACGACCAGTGAGTCATCATTTGCGACTGGTGCGATTCATAATATAGAGTCCTTCCATACTCGTCCCCATTTTCCTAAAAACAACATCCTTTCACAAACAAATCCTATTCATGATTTCATCCAGGTTTTTCTACCCGTAAATCTCCACATAACAGACTCCAATTCCACGGAAAGCTCTTGGCACGAGAAGAGTATTGTCCAGACGGCGCCCAAAGGAGGCGACGCCACAGTTCTGTAGTCTGTTCGTAATATGGGTTATGGGCATTGGCGTAGATGAGACAGGGCGGAGAGGTGCGGGAGGACGCGCTTGAAAAAAAGCTGGAGCCCTTCTTGGAAACTTTTAAGGTCAGAGGGATTAACATTGGGGCAGTTTTTTATACGCGAGAAATGAGTTATAGGAAATTATATATGGAACACTGAATTACAAACCAGCTAAAACTGTAGAATAGAATTTTTTAATTCATTTTATAAAAGCCAGACGAAGTAAATATATTAAAAACATATTTTATAGTAGATTCAGACAGGAATACAAAATAAAATGAAAAGTTCCTATAATTTATTTTCCTACGGAGATGTGTCCCTGAAGGAAGCCGCTAGAATCCGGTTTTCTTGAATAACTTTTAAAATACTTAATATAATTTAATAAAAATGAAGGATTGCCCACATTTTCCCGGACACCCTGTAGAATACCCTTATTTAGTAATCTACAATTGATGAAAAATAAACAAACATATTTTTAAATTATAAAGAATAGTATTTCTGAAGCCAATTGTCCAAGCAAAACGAATGTACAGAAACCATTAATTCACTCTGACAATTATTTGTAAAAGTATATACATAATTTGAAAAGATGCAGAGAAAAGAAAGTAATAATTTGTATACTCACTTCCCCGGATTTATATCTGCCATGTGGTCTATTAGCACGAGCATTTCTGCGTTCATTTTCTTACAAATGGAAGTGACGGTCAACTGAACGCGTTATAATCAACTAGTTCCCGGGGGAGGCTGTAGAATTGGCTTCGAATGTGGGTAGTGATATTTACAGTACATCGAGATGCTGAGTCGAATCAGTCCAATACTGTCACGATTAGCTCCGTGGCATCTTATCTACGTCACGAAGACAAACAAAGGGAAATACGGGAATCGTGGGATAAGTATGACAAAATAAATACCTAGTGGTTTTTATATGTAACGATAGCATTGATACTTGGCGGGTATTTTAAAGCAAAATGATGCAGTAACTGTAATCAGAGTTCTACGCGTTTTCAGATGCTTCAGAAATCAATAGGTAAAAATAGACACATTACATTACAAGAATGTTGTTCTGAACAGAGACCAATAACATTACACAACATTACGCTGAGGGAAATCAACCAAGAAAAAAGTTTTGTAGAGATAATATGTGTCATCGTTGGTACATTTTTTGTTAGGGTTGCAAGTTCATGTACCAAGCGTAACAAAAATTATATTAACACGATTTTATTATTTTGAGTCGGCATTTTTCTAAAACAATAGATCACCTTCTTACGATGAATAGTGGCACTCTATAAAGTGAATTTTGCGATTTCTTTTGAAATGGTAACGTATTTTTAATGAAATCTACCTTTATCCATAGTTCTTCGTTGTTTCACTTATCTGTGTACAATGGTCGTCAGCTTAAAGTCACCAGTTCCATGGTCCATTCTTTTCTAGTGCCATTTATTATACACGGTGCTAGAAAGGGACAAAACATGGACGTGGTGACTTTAAGCTGACGACCATTGTACAACCAGTAGAATAAATGCTATTGGTCAGTTACCAAGGAGCACGGGCACTGTTTCAGATCTTCGGCCACCTTACTTGCAGATTCTGGGGCCAATATTTTAAAAATAAAACAACACGGCGGCTGAAAGTCAAATTCTGTTGCAGAAGTATATGTTGAAATTCTATAAAAAATAAAACAAAAAACAATTTCCGGTGGTATTCTTGGAGAACCGAGTAATACCAATAACATCACGGAATATTACTGCAAGTTCAACAAATAAGATTTCTTCTGAAATTAGTTTCACTAACTGTACCAACTGCGTTGTGAATATTTATAATTAAATAATAATAATTAATAGTGTTATTTATAAAATTACTGTCTTAAATAAAAGTTATTTTTCTGTTGTATTGTTTAATTCTTTTTTGCAATTGTACCAAAAATAAAAGTTTTGTAACAGTAGCTAGATATTTTTCTAGCGCTACTATACGTAGATGCATTAGTTACATCTAACAATTTTGTGTACATTACAGTAGGAATGACACAGTTCCCTTATTTCATATACACTAACATACAGTGTGTTCCGTCATGAATGACCGCAATTTATATGTGGAGAAGTAAGTATGTACAGGGTTATTCTGAAAATTTATTATGTATTGTGTTCCGTTTTCCATTTCATTTTATATTCAATCGTCTATACCCAAAATCAATTGTTTCACACGGTAATGGTTAGGAAATCATTTAATAGTGATCACAAGTCACGTATTTAAAATAAGAAAAAATATGTAGTTAATAATGTCTACTAATATTTAAAAGTATTTGCCTCAGTGTACTAGTCTCTCATATTCCCAGCGATCGATGATTAAAACAGTGCTGATATTTTCATCGGTTATTTTAGTTCTCTTTTACGGATAGTTAATTTATATCCGAATTGACAGAATTCGGGTATCATAGGAATACATGAATAAAAATTTTATAGGCCTGATCCTGATTGAAGTCAAAGAACTCTATCGATAGAGAAACATCTACTCACGGTGATGAATTGGAAAAACGTTAATTTACATTTTTGCGTCTATAAACCTATTTCTATATTCACTTTTGGAAAAGAGTTATAAACGATTTAATTTATATACACCATTTTAATTTCAGAACTTAAATCTAACATTTTTATTTATGTGGAAAATAATGTCCGTGTGTTGAAAGATTCCTAAGCATTATAGTCTTTTCGGGAACATATCTTCGTGCAGAACTTTATATATGCTCAAAGGGCGTTTCTTACGTACGAAAACACAATAATAATTGGATAAAAAAAGGTTTAACACGGTCACGACACGCAAAGAAGGAGAACAAGAATTTCAGAGCACACGCATTGCTCCTAATCACAGCTTATAACATGTACAGGCAAACAATCAAATTGCTTAACATTTTTTTATAATTAAGTTAATGACTATAGATGTAGGTATCTGTTAAAACAATTGTGTGGGAGTAGGGACAGTTTAGGACTATTCTACGGCTCACGCATTAGCGTAACGAGGAAAACAAACATATCTCTAATCAGCAAATTAATTTTTACTGAATTAAAGACCTCTGATGAACGCATATGGATGTATGATATAGGTGAAAGGTTAATTAAATTACATGTCCCTTTGGGAAATAGTTTCCTGCATAAATGCGGCGTATTTCTCGGAACGTTGTATTTACCGCCCCCTGAAAACAAAAATATGAATGCGAGAACAAACTTTATATAAACGATATTTTTAAATATTTGCAAATTTAACTTGGCACTTTTGTTTTGTTACAGTTTAGTTAAAATTTTCAGCAATGAGAGTGCAATTAGTTTTAAAAATTTGTTCAAATGTTAAATAATAATTTATTTTCAAAATTTCGTCTAGCTGTCATCGAAATGATTGAAAATGCCTTCAATATCTCACGGTATCTGATCGAAATTGCACAATTTTGCCACAATTTAAGCATGTTTGTATTTCTTATAGCTTCCGAAATTTTAATGGCCACCCTTGTGTTTGGGACAGGGTACAGGGTGTTCCAATTTTGTATAATTATGCAAAAATGCGTGGCCAACAGCAACAGCTTTATTAATCGACCGGTTTTGACAATTTCCAAATTATAAAATACTGACTGTTATATATCATTATGATGGAAAAAAATAATGCAATGAACTGCAAAAAAATATACAGGGTGTTCTATTTAAAAAATTGTACGTTGTAGAAAAATTATAAGTACAACACTGCATTCTACGTACAAACGTCTGTCAGAAATAGTTCTCAATAATTGTCTGAGACACTAAGAATCCCTTAATAGTTTTTTAAGTCTCAATCTCACTGTACATAGATATAGCATATTTATAACACCTATTTTTATCTATTTTCGCGCGGTTTAAGGCGTCAGTACTTGAATCGAGGTGACTGGATGGCTGTGGGTTCGACCCCCGCAGCCGGTAGACCGTATATAAGCTATGTTCTTGGAGAGATTGGCACCCTCTCTGCGGGTATAGTAGGGTGCAAGAATGTTGGTTTGGGTCAATGTGAGAGATTGACACCGGTTGACATTTGACTACCCCCCTAATTAATGAAGTTTTCCAGGTTTCCCTCATTCCTGCACTGAATGGTGGTTAGGGCCTACCAACGTAAGTCGTTCCTGGGCGCAAATGCGGCCTGCTTAATAATAATATGACGCCCCCTCTCCTGCACAAGTCTTCGACTTCTGGGTTAATTCTCGTGAGAATGAGGGGCTTAAAAAACTGACCAATTTGAAATATGTGCCTCTAGAGTAATGTTATTCTTCATGGAAGTGTATTTTTCAACTGAAATAACGTATAGGTATCAATATTTGATGCTAAACATGATCTAGAACAGTCACAAACTACGTCATTCATAGAAATCGATAGTAATAAAGTTTGGTCAGTCCTATACGCTCAACTGTTAACTGTATACACACACCATAAATAACTACAACTGTACGACTGCGTGCATTAAAACGGACATCAACTTGATTTGCGATATTTTCGCCCGTATTTGAAAATAATTAACTGAAACAAATGAACGAACGAAATGAATGCGAGGCCGATATCGATACGAGCCTAACCTCAGTTATGGGGTCGCTAAAATATTATTTATGCCCGACCTGTGACGCCGCTGGTCTGTAATTTGCGCGCAACGCCACCTACGCGGCTTCAGTTATTATTATTACATACCGTGTCCGCCATAATAAACGTAAAACGCGGCAATACAGGACTTCTTTCCGATAAATGAGTGTCCATTTCGTTTCTGGTAAATATTTCCCGATTACGTCAACTATTTCTGAAAATATCACTGCTAAATGCTAAAATATCAATAAAATTAAACTGTTCAAAAATAAATAAAATTAAAGATAGCCAAATATTTTTTTATGGCCAAAAATAGTGTTGTTCATATAATAATTTAAACAAAATATGACATTGATTCGAAGGTCGAAAGCACCTTGATTTCTTCGCCTTCAGAAGTCATATGATGAAATTGAGCGATTCGGTATATTAGCATCCTATTAAAACTTAAAATACAAGTAGGTACTTAACACAATAACTATTATGTTATTTATACGCTATATGTCTAGCCCTTTTAATATCGATCAATTCTCGGGAGCAATTAACGAATTGTAGGTATTTACACCAGTTCATGATTAATTAATGGAGATAATGAAGATAAATGGCGTAATGTTTGATAAAAAGCCTTATAACTATATCGGGCTCCCAAAATAAACGCCAGTAATTATTAAAATTTGCTCGAAAAGACATAAAAAACATTACATAAACAGTGAATAAAATTTCAACATACTGTAACCACGAATAACATAGTCCACAGATATTCTAAACAATTGCTGCTACAGACTGAAATGTATAAAAGTTACATTTAATATTTATTAACAGTATCAACACAGTAAACTTTTAACACATTGCTATATACATAGAAATGTGTGACCTCGATAAACACAGGATTGTGTTAAAATGTGACCAGATCCAAGTATTTTTTGTTGCACTAATACTGATTTTTTTAAATATTTCCGACATCTGATTAATTCGTTTACTTCTAAGAAACAATTATAATACTTTAAAAACAAATGTTTTATATTTTCGAGGTTTTGGTGAATGCGCCAATGCGAATATTACAATAAATAAATATTGTAGTTGTTTCTAATAGTTATTTATGCAACAAGTACAAAAAGTAAGTGTTTATTGCACGCGACGTGAAATTGTCCAACGAGGCCGTCAGGCCGAGTAGGACAACACGTCGAGTGCAATAAGCACCTTTTGTACTAGTTGCATACACTATTTTTTCTACGTTCATGCAAAAACCAAAAAATGTTATTTAGATGACACTAAGTCTAGAAAAATGTGACGTCGATTTGAACGTTTATGTTTGTCATGATGACAAAACACTGTAGTATAGAATGACAGAAGAATGGAATAAACATTTTATTGCACTATGCAATAAAGAACCACTTTTTCCACTAAATATACTTCAATACAGTTTTGTTTTTTGCATGAACGTAGAAAAAATATATTAATTGCATTTTGCAAGTAGGGTTTATTATAGAGGGTGTCCGTTGTTGAGTATACCTACATGTATATTATTACAACACGGTCTTCTAAAATTCTGTAAAATCCAGCCAGTAAAGACAGAGTACTATATGAGTAAGTTATGGGAAATTTTCCATGTGTTCATTAACGCATATCTGATTAAATTTAGTTTATAAATGCCCAATTGAAGTATGATAAAGGATTTATTAACTGAATTATTGTTAAGCCGCTTCTTATATTTTAAATTGCGTATCCCTTTTATATTAATATCATAAGTTGGTATTTTACGCGAATTGGTAATTGGGATTCTATTAATTGGGCGTTTTATATACTTAGTGATTTAAGATATAATTCAGAAATAATTCAGTCTTAGTTATTTTTTATATAAACCTAGTGATTTCAAATATTAAATCTAAAGTTTCTTATGTTTCCTTTGATTAGAAGTAAGTATGTTTTGGTTACCTACTCATATAAAACCACTTTATAGAGGGTGTTTCATTCAGAACGGAAAGGTCCATTCTAGAAAATTTTCTATGATGTCAAAATATAAAGAAATTGCATATTATTTGTTTAGATTATTTAAAACCAATGCATTATTTTTCTGCATTGTGTAGTTTTTGTATACAGTATTCCATGTAAAAATCACGTTATTTAATTGCTATTTTGTAGGCGGTACAATTTGTTAACCATTTTATTTTTTGCAAAATAATTTCTGAAATAAATTAAGTAAATTAGAAATTTCCTGAAGTGGCCCAAGAGTTTATCTAACAATTCCCCACATCATGCAGATCATATACCGTGTTTGATCGAACATGGCAGTTTTGCAGCGACGTTGAAAAAAAATGAAAGTTCTCATTTCCCTCAAAGAATAAAGCCTAATTAGACGAGATCGACAAAGTTAATTAAAACAAACCGAATCGGAGCCAATTAGGCCCCATCACGACACACAATTTTCCGACGATCCATGATGGGTACCGGTGCTAAGCAAGGCACTGCAGCAGTGTTGCCAAATCAAAAATTATGAAATTCACAGGTATCTAATACAATACCCGTAGAAAAGTAACAAAAATCCACGATTGATAAAAAGATGATCCCACTATGATTGAAATATGTGAATACAGTAAAATAATACAATACACATATAATCTTATTAAAATTACATTTGTCACATGTAGGTATACAAATTTCAATTGACTATGACTTACAAATATTTTAAGAGAGAATAGAGAAAATTAAGAATTAACGGAATCACCCTTCAAAAATGTCCAAACTTATTTATAAAGCGAAAAAAAATTATATATAATTAACGCCGCCTATCCGACTTGTCCGTTACACGTTTACAGAATCAAATTAGGTAACGTAGGCAACTAGCAACACGACCGTAAAATTTCCCATCAAGTCATAATCTAATTCCTGTGTTTACCATGTGTTACGTTGTAGTTTTGTGTTTTCTTCAGTTTTCAGTACCTTTTTTAATGTTTAAACAATTTAGTTATTAAATAAAGAAATTTGTGTTGGATGCAGATACTTTCCCACAATATGGTTCGCCGGTTTGGTTTTCTAGGTTATGGCACAAGACTGCCTCAGGTACATTAAAAGTTTTCTATTATCTATTCTTTCGTTCGATTTTGTTATAATAAATAGGTAATTTATCTAGCTGTTCTTACAGGAAGTGTGTTTTATCGGTAGTGGGTGGTTATAATGAATGATAATGTAGTTTTGCCAGTTTGTAACGAAATAATAAAAAACGAATGCAAAGTAGTGGAGTTAACTGAATTAACTGTTACCTACCTATCTATCAGGTATTATTACTAATAAGAATGTTAATTTTTATCGTTTCTGCATTTAGAAATGCTGCAAAAAACGACGGCACGGTAGTATATATTATTGACAAATGTAAGTTTCATGCGTATCATTTTTGGGGTTTTGCCCATTTTTCAAATATCGAACTAAAATTCTGGAATAATTTTTTTATTGTCTTTTAGGCCTTCCCGAGCACGTGGTTAAAATTTTTGTACTTAGTCATAGTTAACCCTGTATAAATATACAGGGTGAGTCCGAAAGAATGGGGTAACACTAAGCTGGAGACACTAGCCACCCAAATATTATGTTTAAGCTCATCATGCGTTCTACGAATGTCAGTGATTTAAGAAATACAGGGTGTCCAAGGTTTAACTTTCATTCTGAAATTTCCCAATAATTGAGAAAGTTTTGATAGCACGAAAATTGGTAGTATTGAGTTGTTTCGTGTGAGAATTACATATTTAAAGCTTTTTAAATCAAAACATATTTAATGTTGACCCATTCATTCCGAGTCACCCTGTATAGATAATAATAAAAATGCAACAAAATAAATATAAGCTAAACAAAAATAAATATGTCCATCTGATTGTATTGATTCAAACTAAAATTAACCTACAGCAAACAGTCAAGATTATTCACCATACCGGTGTCGAGATTATTAGCTTCCACAGGTGAGGCAACCGACAACTTATGACGATTCGAGTCATAACCGACAGAGAAAATAAATTAACAAATATTGGAGGTTAATTAGCTAACTGAACGTTAAAAATGGTTATAACGATATAAATTCAAGAAAATTTCACCCTTCTATTCTCAAATTGCAAGGTAGAAGTTTGTATGTACTGATGGCAACATTTTATATTAAAAACATTACATGTGGCACAAAAAAATTAGAATTTTAAGTTTGCCTCTCATTTTCCTACGGGATATGGAGTAAGATAGAAAGAGATAATTGCTGTTGAAGGAAGATAAGCTGAGGATATGTATTTTTGACGTATTTGCTTCTGATTGGCTGGTGATCGTGGTAAATCGTAACAGGAATTCGTAGATCTACGGATGAATCCGAAGACCTGGCAACGCTGCACTGCAGTTGGTTATCGATCGGGGTACGTCACATGTCGACATGGCGGTCGCTACGTCACTTTGCAGCGCCCCTGCGTCACATCTGCGACACGTGCTTACAAATCTAGGAGGCCCGGGATTACCGCCACCGCCTCAGGGATGGGAAAGTCGCCCCGGACGGACTTTCAATATCGTCCACCTGTCTATTTTTGTTTTTATATGGAGGAGGAGGAGCCGGTGATGCGATCCGAACTATAGTCGGTTACACATCGCGGACGGTTTCCCCGTGTAGCGCGACAAAAGGCCTCTAAATTAATCCGCCGATACCCTGTACGTGTACTTTTTAAGTCTGAACGATTGAACAAGGGATAAAAATAAAAAGTACGGACCTCAATTTGGTTTGCAGGCTTCCATCACACTTGCGAGTGGTTGAACATTTTTTATTCGGTCGGTGTTTATACAGGGTGTCCGGAAAAATGTGGGATAACTCTCGGGTGCAGATAGAACATGAAAAAATAAGATGACAAGTTCCTACGCAATTTTTTCCTGCAGGCCCTCCCTACTGGAAATTGGTTTTCCTTGAATAACTTTTAAAATACGTAATATAATTTAATAAAATGTAATGCGGTAGACACTAGTAATGACATCTTAATATAGCGTCCTTGAAATATATTTAGCGTTTTTAGTTTACTAGGAGCGGACTATGCTTTACAACTTAATGCCTACATTTTTAACACCCTGTATGATAAAGGCTAATAAATCTAGGTAGCTTCAACCTTAGACTAAAAAACGGTAGTCTTGTTTATTGTCGATAAAATGAACCGTGGCGTCTTTCGGGACACACATCTCCGTAGAAAGGGCCTGTAGGTAAAAATTTATTAGAACTTGTCATCTTATTTTTTCATGTTCTATTTGCATCCGAGAGATTTCCCACATTTTCTCGGACACCCTGTATATATTTTACAGTCAGTAAAGAGTAAACATGACAATGATGATCCTTACACCCTATACATTATATTAATCTGGACATTATAAGGCTTGTTTTTGCAGCATTTGAAAACGGTTTGGAAACTGTCAGAAATATTCGACCAGTTAAGTTGAGAACGCGTTACCATTGAATTTGAGGCAATAAATAGTTGGACGGACATTTCTGATAGTTTCCAACCCGTTTTCAACACTGCTAAAACAAACCTATAGTGAAATGTTTTTAATGAATACGTTTTTAATATCCAGCACTAACAAAATTTTAAAAAACTTAGAGCGCACTTACTGATGGCTTGACCAGAACATCTCTATAATGGACAACAATGTTGAAAAATTGTATTAATATAACACAAAGGCAAACGTTTTTAAAAACTGTAGTGAGACTATTGAGACATAACAGATTATTAGAAAATATCCAATAATCAATAACACAAGACTATAACTACCAATAATAGCACTGGCTACTGAAAAATTTAAATAGTATCCACGGAAGTCCAAATACCTACTAACATATTAATATTTCATAAATTCTACATTACATTTTTTCTGTTAGGACAGGATATTAACTGATATTTATCTAACAGGAGTTTGTAAAAATAGTGTAATAGGTACTTGGATTCTATGCTAATGACTGAATATACTCGTTTTTGTTTGATAACTTTTTAGCAAAATATTAAAAAATAATGTAAGTTCTAGAGGGCGGTAAAATTTTATAGTAATTTTTATAAAAAGTATTTTTTAATGAATCTTTATATTTATTTAAGCAACTTTAATTGAAATGGTAAAAAATAAACAGGAAATTTTATTAGAAAATAATTTTCTCTTATGAGCAGAAGTGAATTTAGATTATCTGGCAACTTATACAGGGAGATTTACAACTTCTCCAAAATATTTTGGGAATAAATGCCTCATGAAAAATCGTAAAATAAAATTTTTGTAAAATCTTTACAGTTTCCGAGTTAAAAATTATTGGTCGTCGTATTTTCAACCTTTACAGCGCTGAGCTACTGTAGTATCTAGCCAGGTGATTCCGAATATCTGATTACTTATAGTAGGTATTTACGTTTCTGTGACCGAATCGTGGAAGAGATGGAGGTCCAGGACGTCCACGGCGTATTGCAGCGTGTGTGGCGTCATACGAGACTCAACTATATGCGTACCATGTATAGCGTGCCCAAAAGGGATTGAACGAGGAGGACCGGTACCGTAGCTGTCATGATCTCCTGACATTTGGAGTTCTGTTTGTGAGTATATTTAAAAAATGAAGTATATTACATCGAAGTGAAGACTATTGCTGATTTACGCAAACCTTTCATAGTTGTCTTAGTTTGTAGAAACTGGGTAAAACAGGCCAAAAATTTTGTTGTTGTAGTATCAGGTATGTCAAACTATTTTATTAATTAAAACCACAAATCATTCAATCATTTTTGATTTTTCTCTACAAAATTGTATTTGTACGAGTCTAACCTTTTTGGAAGTGATACATTTTTTAATTATATTTAAAGTAACATCTGAATCTGTTAAAAAAATGCAATAAAAATCCAACAGGAAAAAGATGATAAAGTTATAATTAAGTACTGAAAATAATCAATTAAACTCTGATATCTCATGTATTGTGTGATAAAATAAACAGTGCATGAAGAAGTCGTAAAAGAAGATTCAAAAATTGTTTTTCAATAAATTGCAGTAGACGAGTTTGAATAGCTTTTGTAAAAATAAATAAACATGATGTTTTTGTTTTTTTTTGTCGAACTTTTATTACATTTTTTCAACAAGCGGAGGAATTGTTTAAAGATTATAGGGCAACTATTTTAAAATAAGCCAAATTTTCACGTTAGTGGCGTATCAACAGGTGGGTACGGGGTATAGTGAGTACAGAAGGGTACAGCAAGTATACAATATTCAGACCCCTGGTTTACATTTGCAAGGCTATATAACTATTCCCACCATTCCCATGTATGTATTTTTATATTTTACTCGTGAATACGTTACTCCTTCTCTTATTAAGAAATGATCTGATACAGCGAATACGTAAATGGATATTTAATTAAATAAAAAACTGTTTTTTTTTTAATTGCTTTATACTAACGAGACTCCCTCGAAATAGTTTTTACTACTACTACGAACTACTTCATTATATTTCTATTGATGAATTGACACAACTAAGAACTAATGTTAAAAGATGACCAGTTCAAAACAAGTCGCCAAAATCGAGTTGAATAATGCCATTATTATAGCAATAGATTGTACCAAAAACAGTTTATAGTTATCTGTGTATCCTGTACTTTAATGTAACATATATTTAACGTGTAATGTTCGTGTTCAAGCTGAGAATATTCAACGTGTATACATAAGTATATCACGTGCAATTCCGCGGTATTTAAATGTTGATTCTACGTTATGAGAGCGGCAATTTTTGAAATGGCGTTAGGTTATTAAACGTTTATACACAGTGGGGACAACATAAAGATTTCCAACCTAACACGTATACAGCTATTAAAGGGGTGAAATAATTGTTTTTGTCTAGACATATGTGTGACGGTGTTATTATTTAAACAAAATATGATATGATTTGAATAAATTATGCGTGAAAATATGCGGGTCGCACAGTAACAAACAAGGTACCGAAATTGCAGTTTTTTAGTAATGGAATAATCTTGTATACATATTACAAGAAACAGTATAAAAACAAGTGTTTAAAAAAATATATAAATTCCTTACTCGATCATAGGTACTAACTACTTGTGACGGTTAATTCTCCTTGCCTTGATTAATAGGATAACAATTTAAAACAAAAGGTTTCACTCGCACACCTGTACATACTAGATCGATAAAGATACGTTTTTTGCAGTAACAGCATTTCTTCTAATAAAACAAAACTAGCAGTATCCTACTGTACCCTTCTGTAATAATTCTTTGCTCATACCCATATACATGATTTGAAAACAACAGACATATTATGTTATTTACAGTACAATCAAAACTACGGATAAAGATAATTTTCTCAGGGTGGAAAATTCTAAGGACAATTACTGTGTTGTCAGATTTACAAAACTTCTAGAAATCACTAACATTAAATTATAGTCAATCATGGATTTGTAACTTTAAGCGGGATAACAAAATTCAACTTAAATTGCACATTTTACAGGATGTAACAATTTTTTTTTTCAAAACTTGAAAAAAATAATCTAATAACAAAAATTCAAACAGTGTGAGCTTTTTCAAATCATATAAAAAGATAAATTTTCTTTGTATTTCATCCCAAACCTGACGCAGGAAAAGATAATTATAATTTCTATTTCCATACATTCTAATTTATAACTTCAATACACATTGTTCTACGTGACGTATATTTTCATCGCTAGCTTTGATAGATATGATTAGAATATTGATAAGAGAAAGTGCGTAGGTAATTCTTTTTTTATTTATTATTAACTAGAAATGAAATGAAAATGTATTATTTCCATTTATCATGTAAGAGTTTGTGTAAAATCAAGCACACATAAAAAGGCGGAAATGGATCCAGAGTATCCTACCGAAAACATATACATATAAACTATGGAGACACAACACAACAATGTTTGATAAATGCCAAGCCAATTTGTTGGTCTGGAAATGTTTATATCCATGGTTGATTCAAAATATGACAAAAACTGCTAAACTAGCAGAAATATCTAAATGTCTCCAAAAGCAGTAATCCCAACCCTAACAATGATTACAAGAGTCGAAAGACAATTTCAATGTATACATTACAGAACGAAAAATACAGGGTCAAGCATACGTCAATTTTTTTCCTATATATAGTAAAATCACAAAATCTATAACTCGCGATACTTAAATTTCCTGTAGAATCCAAAAATACGTTAAATAAGGGTGTTCCATTTAAAATAACGAAGTTACTGTGCACTTCTGGTATGACCGGAAATGGTGGAGAGTTTTAGATATCTTAGCTGTGTTCGTCTCTCGAATTTTGCCACGTTGCCAAATTTCAACATTTTTCGGATAAGTATTTTTCCAGATAACAATCGCCGCAGTTCCCGGTAGGACATCCTGTATAATACTACCCGTTTATTAAACTATGTCTTGTATTTGTTTTTAATTTTCGAGCAGTAGGCTTTGCTCGTAGTAAAACACGTCAGTCGATAAAATGAATTTACTATTTTGCTGAAAGAGAAATACATCGATACGTACGTATATAATTTTGAGCCGAATTCACAATAATATCCAAGTAATTAAAATTTGGTCCTTGACACCAGTCCTGGTGACAATAACCAAGAAACATATATTAATAGACGCCTACAATAGCAACCTATCGATTATCGTTTACAAATTTTGCACACAGTTCGTTCGCAACTCTTGGTATATTTTTAACATTACAAACTATACGAACTGTACATAAAATTAATTTCATTTATCAGTTTATTATAAAGAACATTTCGCGTAAAGAAATGTACGTACGAGCTTTGAGCAGGTTACTTTCTCTCTGAATTGAAATTCCGTTAATTTTTTCTTTACAGAAACGAATATAAAATTCTCCATTATTGAATTACGATTTTTTTGTACGCAAATATTTTGTTTATTATTTTGGGCGTGCCTTTTACATCGTCATCATTAATATACATATAGTAATTAACTTTCATTCACACGAACAATATTTTCAGAACTTAAAATAATGTCAGTTTTCAGCAAAAAGTAAATTTATGTTTCAGAGAAAATGGTACTCATTTTGAATAATTGCTTTAATTTAAATTTTATGTGTATTTTATTGTTGTATTAATAACTGTCAGATTTTAAAGACAAAGCCTACTACTGACTTTTTGATTTCTTCTAAAAAACACCGTTAAAATCTTGTTTTAATCGATGCATTTTTTCTTGAAAATCTTTTTTAAAATTTAACAAGAGTACAAAAGTATTTTAAATTAAATTCAGCGCGAGATTTTTTCTATTCTATCAATGGAAATTGGTATAATTTTAGGGGTGACTCATTACTTTATAATTTTCCATGTAATAAAACAGGGGTGAGGTATTTGTAATTTGAATTACTTGATAATCGCATGCAAACAATTTTAAATTGTGTAGTAAGTAATATTTCTATAAGTAACATTTATCGTTTACTAATGTAACTTTCAAGCCTAAATTCTGCAATTTTGCTCGATGTTGCTGCATATATGAATGCTGAAAATACCTCTGATCTGCATATACATAGACATATTAAGTTAGACATTTCAATTATTGATATGCAAGTAAAAAAAATAGAAAAATTAATTTAATTTCCATTATCTTTTATTTTTATAATACTGCTGCAATGCATACATTTTTAATTTATATTTTATTATTGATATTGGATATTACCTTCTTTTATTTAACAAAAGTCTTTATTTATGTTTAGTTCTTTAGTCTGTTGATGTTATAAGTCTTTACAATTTGACCCCCTCCAAGATAAAATCATAGATACGCCCCTGTTTTTAAAAGTAGAGTTTAATTTCAACAAAAATGTGTTAGTATTAATAACAATTACTATTGCCCTAAAAGGAGGGGGAGAAGAAGTAAAATTATCTATTTCCCTTAATAAGAAGCTAATAACAAAGGAGTTGAAAGTTATAAACAACAACAACATGCAATAGCAATCATCCATTTCGAAGGTGGCAGTGAATATTATTTCGTTTCGAATTTCACCATAGTCGATACCCCCGCCACTGGTGTTTTAAAGTGCTAGATACTAACTTATATTTTGACACAGTAACTAGTTACATCGCACATTTTTTGAAAAATCCAATTATTTGTATCTCACTCGTAAAGCCCCAAAACAAAATGATTTATATCACAAACTGGCATTATTTTTTCAATTTCTGCTGACCTTCTAAGTTCGTTCATTTAAATCTGAATCATCCCGTGTAAAATTAAAGTAGTGTACAGTTATTTTAGTCGAAAATTATATTACTGTTGTGTATTCCTGAATCTTGTACGCCACGTCATTCAATATTGTATGGTTAAGAGATGACCTATATATTACGCTCTCTCCCATCACTTCCGATGTTTAAAAATGCCAAAGCAAATTTGTTCTGTTAACACTACTGATCGTTTACGTATTATGTTTAAAATTATACTTGTAAATCGATACATTTGGATCAAATTTGCACTGTTAGCTTTCTATATTTTACAGTTTTTAAAAAGGTGGACGGACATTCTGACAGATAACCATAGAAGATTAAATTTCGCGAAAATATGGATAAGTAAAGTACTGTACGATCGCCGCACCCCTTTTGAAGAATAAAAACATTGTACGAAGACTGAAATTTGGCTGCAAAACCGCATGGAGAGAAAATGAATTTAATTTCCTATTCATTCACCGAATTCGTGATGTGTACGTGGTCATCTAGAAGAGATCGTTGTACTTTTCGCGAAATTACATTCTAGAGTTGTCTTCGTGTGGGTTGTGGAGCAAAAACAATCCCTTTAATCATTTACAACGTTAACTCGAGGAGTATATGGGTCATAGGAATCAATGAGGGAACCGCTCCACGCTATGCTCCCGTAGCTACCCCCGGCGGAGTCGCCGAGGGGGTGGTTATGCCCGCAAAGCGCATAAGGGATGAAACGAGGAGGACGCATCCTACTAACCTTAAGTTTCAGTTTGGTTTTAAAACGACATGCCTCCATTTTGTGCGACTATATGGAGATAATGCGGTCGGTTCCAGCGTAGCCCCGTAAGGTCCCAGGGGTCACCGTCATCGTCGGGGTGGAAGCCGGCACTTCGCACTAAACCCTGGCTGAACCGGATATCTGGGCACTGCACTGCATTTTATCGTATTTTTTCCTCTGGACACCACTAGTCTGTAACGTCCGCACCCGTCGCCAAACTTTCGTTGGGGTTGATGGGATCGGCGGCTGTCGGTCGCGATCGGCCACGAGAATGCGTGGCAGGAACGTCGCAGGAGGCCGGGTGGATGTGTGTGTTTCGTCCTGGCGGGACGGCAGGGTCGGACTCGAACTCGCAGGATGAGGTCCTTTCCCGCTTTTCGGTGATTGCGTAAAAGAATTGGCAAATAATTCATAAATCTTTATGGCCAACGTCGACTTGAGGAGTTTTATAAATCAGTTTAGTTATTTATGCAACAAGTGCAAAAAGTAAGTGTTTATTGCACGCGTGAAATTGGATAACACGTCGAATGCAATAAACACTCTTTGTACTAGTTGCATACAATATTTTTTCTACGTTTATGCTAAAAAAAATTTATTGAACTATATCTAGTGGAAAAAAGGGTTCTTTACTGCACTAGTGCAATAAAATTTTTATTGCATTCATCTGTCATTCTACTGCAGCGTTTTGCATGTTTAGTTTATTTTCTGTGAAATCGTATTATGTTTTAAGCAATTGCACAGTTTATATTATTTTTAATCATATTTATTATATACTAAATTACGAAATAAGTGGAAAATGCAGTTTATTAAAAATAAAATTAGTTTCCTTTGAATATCAACTGAATTAAAAAATATGTTGTTGATTTTTGTATGAATGTAGGAAAAATATTGTTTGCAACCCGTACAAAAAGTGTTTATTGCACTTGTTGCATAAAATAACTATTTTCTACGTTCAAGTAAAAAACCAAAACATGTTTTATTTATTTATTTATGTCACAAATTGAACAGTATAAAATATCAATATGTGATTCAATACTAGCATCGCTAACAATCATTTGATATACTAGTGCAATAAAGAACCACTTTTCCACTAAATATAGTTCAATAAAGTTTTGTTTTTTTACATGAACACAGAAAAATATGATTTATTTAAATTTTTGGATTTCAATTTTGCATTTTATTAATGTCAATTTACAACATTGTCATTGTACGTTGAAGGAAGTCGACCAATAAAAAACTTTTACATAATATGTATACTATCTTTTTATATATTTTTAGGTATTAATAATATTGTGTGAAACTAACTACTCTGTGGACTAAAACTCCAACCAGCGTTGAATTACACTCACAATATCTACCCATATATTCTTTATTATTAGTTTTTGTAACATTTTTTACTGAATTAGAAAGGTATTTTAAGCTAATATAAATCAAATCTCCTACAATTTCTATCAATGAAGTCATATGTATGTTCTCTGATACCAAACATCTAGGTATGCTAATGAACAATTCCACAGACAAAGCTCTATTCAATAATTATCTAAAGTAAAAAATTAATACCTATAAATATATATAAACTTTTACATAAAGGGTAAACATTATTCAAGTAGGTATGGTCATATTTAATTTAAAATTGACAGGCTAATGTCACTTTTGTCATTGTCGATATTTAATTTCAAATAATTTTAATTTATATAATAATTTTTATAGTTAGATATTTGACTTAAAGGAGGCCACCTGAAGAAGCAATCCTAAAAATGCAGAAATAGATCAGATCTCATCTATTCCGGTTGAATTTTCGAGTTCCCACTGTCAAAAGTGAAAGTTAGATGTTACTTAAAGTGTTTTCATTAAACCAGGTTAGTAAATTTAGATAATTTCTTGAGATAATTATTGAATAGAGCTTTGTCTGTGGAATTGTTCATTAGCATACCTAGATGTTTGGTACCATATGACTTCATTGATAGGAATTGTAGATTTGATTTATATTAGCTTAAAATACCTTTCTACTACAGTAAAAAAATGTATATTATCGTTAAAATCACTTCTACTAAAGATAACTACATATATATCGATCTATTGACGGATAGTAATGATTACTTATGACTAAATAGTAAATAGGTAGAAACAGTAAAAGTGAAAATTTTATAATAGTAGCTAGATATTTTAGTTAGCACGTACTAATCATAGGTACACATGATTTACATAAAGATTTTGTACCCAACATTACAACAGGAAGGACGCTCTCCTTGTATTGCATATACATCAATATAATACAGGCTGAATGACAGCAATGGACCGTTGGAAGTTTTCATGATTGTATAGTAAATGAAATTATATAGTTTCGTTTTTTTGCGTACTACACAACATGTGGCATCAACACAATTTCGAAAACATTTTCGAAAGTGGCATTTCTTGGGCTCCTGATCCAGAAAGTTTTATCGGACATGAAATGCGGCGCTCTTCGGCAACATTACTGGCCAATGCTGGAGTGATATTACTGTGAAGCGTCATGGTAGCTGGAAATCGACTACGGTAGCGGAAACTTATATTGAAGATTTACTGTCAAGCAAGATGGCAATTGTGTAAATGTCATGTTGTGTAAAGAAAGTTCAATTGTCGGTCATCTCACCTATGGCATACTGATGAGGGTTAACAAGTCCGAAACCGGTCTATGTCTGGTGGTGTGTCCGACAAGGGTTCTTGGCTGTTCACACATATACTGCAGGAGTAATTCAATGCCGGTCGGGGCATTAGTCCGCGGAGTAGTTGTTTCCTGCAGTATCATTTACAGATTTAATGGCTCGCCGCCCAGGGCGAGACTTTTGCCTTAAGTACCTGCTGCAATGTGGGTCGCTTCCTGTAAGTCGAGCCGCTTAGGCCGAGCAGGAAGTTAGCAGACCACTTATATCTCACCTATATCTCAAGATGGCATTTGCTCAAAAAATCCAGCTCCTACCTGGCAAAGTTGTGGGCCCCTCCAGTCCTTGAGAAACTCCTTATCGACTGAATTTAAATAATCCCGGTCAACATGATAAGATCGTTCTTGAGATAAATGTTTATGTTAACAATAATAATTCTAAATAAAACGCTATAAGATCGAAGCATGATATTATGAATTCTAATCCACTAATGTATTAAAAGACCTTTAATCCACGGAAAACAGATTAAACCTTCTTAATGTAGTGGTCGTGGATAAAACATTGTTATTGTTGCACCAACAAGAAAAATACCAACGTTGATACAGATTATCTTAGCAAATCTTTCTTATTGGTATATTTCCCTTCAGTGGGCGAGTCCCATCCTGGACGCGATCCCGGTGTAGTAGCAACCCTGCGCCATGAACGCTTTTCTTTGAACAGCCGAAGCTAGTCCACATTACAGCATTCGGGACACATCACACCACCACCCGGTCTACTAGCTCTCGGCCCTCCATTCATGACGGCCTCCTGCTTGCGGAGGTGTGGGTCTATTTCCAATGCGGGGGAGGGGAGGGGGACGACCCTTGTACGCTTTTACTTTGTTGGTTTAGGGGACAACGCGATTAAAATTGCGGAAAATGCACTACATTCGATTAAATATATCTGGGACACGCATGAGATATGTAGGCCACCTAATATGTGACAGTTCTTGTAATGCGCCTAGACGGAAATATAGCATTTTGTCTTTTTTGTCATTTGACAATTCGTCAATTTCGGAGGACAACTAGAAAAATGTTAACGTGACTATACAGGGCGTCCGGAATATGAGTGCCGATACTAAAGGGGCTTGTATATCTGACAAAAAGCAAACAAACTCTTACGGAAAACTAAAACGAATAGTTTTTCTACAAATACAATTATAATAAAATGGAAAATTGTAAGACACAACTAAGATTAAGTTAAAGCTCCTGTAACGTAATTTATTTGCAACTGGTTTTTGTGTCAGTACTAATGAAGTAAACAAAAAAGTTTTCCACAAAATTGGGGTGTCCCAAAATAGAAGGCCATACCATTAACCACATATTCTTCAAATTTTCGCAATTATTTTCACACTTGTAAATAAAAGTGAATAATCTTATCAGGAGAACTATGTAAGTTTATGTTATAGCAATATTTATATCTACAGTTAAATTTAAAAAGATACGTATTTTGAAAGATTTCTGTACCTAAAAATTTGTTGGTTAGAACGCTTTATGCCGCGATATATTCATTTTACTTCGGAGATAACATTACTGTTATTGCTAACCTTAGATTATTCAGGCATTGTTATTTGAAAAATATTCCTGACACGCTAAGGCATATAAATTGGGACACTCTGTAGAAGAAATGCCATTCAAACCAAGCGGCATGAATGCTGCATTATAGTATTATAAAATAAAAATACTGCAACAGTTGCCAGAGCGTGTTGCATGCAAAGGGTTTTTAACAAGTTATTTAGATTTATCCGATTAGAATTTTGACATCCTGTGAAAGATTGCGAAATATGATAACTTGATAATTAATTACATTTTAGTAGGAATTAGAATAAAAGGACAGTTAGATAAAAGATTTAGCTTTAGAATATTGCATGGAATTGCCAAAGATATAATGAAAATTAACACTGATAAAAAATACAGCCCTTATTGTCACTACAAAAAAGTGTAGCTTGTGATATTTAGGGTTTTAAATAAATCATTATTTTTATCTAAAGCGATTCTTCAGTCAAAAATGTTTTGCGTCTAAGATCGATACACATTTTTCATGAAATTTCAGAGGTGTAATGTTTAAATCATTTAAACCATCTAACTGTAAGGCTGTAAATAATAAAACTTAGCAAATAATTCAACATTTTGTACTTACATATGAAACTAAAAGTATCTTCTGTATTCCTATCACATTTAACATACAACAATAACTGTCCCTGCGATTTTACGAACCCTATCCGTTATCTCAATTGTTTTCTTTAATCATAATATTATTCAATCTGCATTAATTTATATCACCAACTCCCTGCTTTAATAACGCCACTCCAACTTGATAATGACCTTATAGCGAATAAAAATTATAGTTAAAATAGAGAAGATCTCAGTAATTAGTTTAGAACAAACATGTCAAGAAATATCAGAAGAAGAATTACAGAGAATTGTTATCTTAATATTAGAAAGCGTATAAAAAAGTGCATAGAAATTGGCGAAGTTTTGAGCGGTTTTTTGTTGTTAAGGTCATTATATAAAAAAGGTTCTTGGAACTTTGCATTTACACTTTACATCTATTTTTTTTATTTTTCTAAAAATATATACTTCCCTTAACAGTGCTGTCTGTATAAGAATTACTTGTCAATATAATTTAAGGAAATTTGGTACATTTAGATTGTAGAGGGAGCTGATTGTTGCCAGAAAATCGCAGAAAAACGAGAAGTGATAACTAACCATCGTGGTAGATTGTAAAGCATCACCTAAAGGTCTGTAGTTACAAAAAAAATCAACAAAATCGCAAAACCTTTTTTATCGGTCGATTTCCCTCAGTATATAAAAGAACGCTATTAAAACGAATCTGAAAACATGATTAATTCTCAAATGACTTAATGGTCTCGGATATAATAAAATACATTTACATCTTTCATAAATCGTATTGCTATCATTCCATGCACAAACGAAATTGAATTAAATCAGGACTATCTGCAATGTAGAGCTTGAGTGCAATATCTAGTTCAGTTTCCTTTATTACCGTACATTGGACAAGTTTCCAATGTAGTCCAACTTGTTATGTATCATAGAAAAACCTCGTAGATAGATCATAGCTGACCTAGTTCCATGCAGCCGGCTCCAAACGTCGCGTCGACATGAAAGCTGTCGAGACAATGCCACCGTAATATAGTCTCGAATCATTTCAGTTTCAATTCGCGTGGTTTTAACATTTATAGCATCGTTAATTAAGAAAATTATCCTTAAACATACTTTGCAGTGCCACGAACATTTACTTAATATCGATTGGTATATTTATTTAGCTATGGTATTATGTATTTTCAAATTGAACATTCTTAAGGAAATGGTTTTTACATACCAATTCATGGTTGTTTTAGAAACAGTAAACAAATAAGCAAGTTAGAACAAATATGTGTCTATGTCGATTATACAAGTTTTCTCCAAGATGTAAAAGAGTTTACACGCTGAAAAATCATTTAGAACAAGGAAAAAGTTATGTTTCATCATACTGTTTCCTAAATTTTACACTCTGCACAAGGCATTATAACAACCCGCAGGATTTTTAAAAACTAAGACTTATTGATTACTGTAAATTATTAAGTACACACAAACGCCAATGGTCCTAAGACCCTTAGTATATAAAATGATTCGATTAAACCTAGTGGTTTTTCTTAACATTACTACCAATGTTTCTACAAATCTGGTTAGTTTGACAGTGTTCCTTTGAATTTTTGTACATTATAATGCCAGAACGTGAAATGTCTGCATTTACTCGAACAAGAATGACTGCTTTACATGATGCAGGACATTCTAATCATCAGATATCAAAAATGTGGGGATTTGTAGATCATCTACTGTACGAATAGTACACAGATATGAAGAATTTGATACAGTGGAAAACAGACCACGTAGTGGACGTCCTCGAGTATCTAATGAAAGAGAGGATTGGTATTTAGTGCAATATGCCCGTAGACACCGCACATCTTCAAGGCCCACTTTCAAGGTACGTTTCGCCGTGTTATATCGACATCTACTATTCAAAGACGACTCCACAACACAAATTTACGTGTTAGAAGACCATTACGGGGCCCCACTCTACTTCCAAGGCATCGTGCTGCCCGTCGCCAGCGGGCGCGGGAGCACAGAGGTTGACTTTTACGCCAGTGGCGGTGGGTCTTATTTACAGACGAAACCAGAATTGGACTGGTTACTAATGGCAATCGACAAAGAGTCTGGAGAGAACCAGATCGTCAACAGCGACTTCTTTTTCCTCGTTGCTCTGTATGAAAGGGGTACCGTAATGTTTTGGGGTGGAATAATATTCAACCGCCGTACCTCATTAATTCGCATACCACAGAATATGACCAGTCAAATTTACATCGAACAAGTTATTACGCCCATTATTTATCCCCTACGTAATGAATTAGGTGAAAATTTTGTGTTTATGGACGACAACGCTCGACCACATCGCGCAAGAAGGGTTCAAGAGACACTCCAAGCAGGACATATAAATAGATTAGATTGGCCAGCCAACTCTCCTGACATAAATCCTATTGAAAACATGTGCTAGAACCATTCGTAATCATATTCCTCCATATTACACTGCAGATGAGTTAGTCGTGGCGGCAGGAGAGGAATGGAACGATATTCCGCAAGAGATCGTTAACCGCTTGATTATCTCAATGGTGTCAATATGCTATTGGAACGTGGTGCAGGTCATACCGACTATTAGTCAAGTAGAGACCTTGCTTAGATACTTCTTTTTGATTTCATAAATATTGTCAAATATGTCATCCATTTGCTGGTTTTTAATTTTCTAAGTACTCAGTTTATCGAACATATTTTTTTCACAAAAAAAAAGATTCAGAAAACAATACTTTTATAAATGTATTTGGTTTTTCTGACAAAAAGAATTCTTTAACATGAATGACGATGTAAGATACAACGTCTCTTAATGGGTAATCATGTTCTCTAACGCAATTTTGCTCCAAAAGATAAATAAAAGGATTCTGACAGCATTAAAAATTGGCTTTAAGCGAATAAAAACTGCCACCTGCTTGATGGTTTTTCTTAGTACGTAATTAGTATCTTACTAAAAGTACGATTTTTGCCGAATTATTTTGAAGTTTGATTACATAAAGCTGTATTACAAGTATTACAAGTTAGATCATTTCAAACGGTAAATCTAACCGTTGGCGCCCTCTGTAAAACCAAATGGCAACATACAGCGCAATTTGACGCTGCAGATAGCGAGCATATACTGAATTTGTGCCACGAGTTTATACCATCCAGATGGCGCACGAATTATTGATTTGTGACCTCAAGGCGCAGTAATACAGATCGCGATTTTCCGTCTACATTATTGTGAAGCGGGGACAACAACCAGTTGTTCGTCGCGATTTTCTGTAAGGTTGAAATTTTAGTACCTGCCCTATCCGAAGATGTCGCAATGTAATATTAAAATATCCTTAAGGATAAAGTCTATCCCTAGAATCGCGCTGAATATAATTATAACGTTTACAAATAGGATATAATTTTGAAAAATGATTTAGATATCACTAATTAAATATGATTTAGGCAGAAATAGAGTGTTTTCATTAAACCAGGTTAGTAAATTTAGATAGATTAATTTCTTTAGATAATTATTGAATAGAGCTTTATCTGTGGAATTGTTCAATAGCATATCTAGATGTTTGGTATCAGAGAACACACATATGACTTCATTGATAGGAATTGTAGGAGATTAGATATATATTAGCTAAAAATACCTTTCTTAAACAGTAAGAAATAAATATGCTAAGTAAACTTTTTCGGGTTGTTACAGAACGTAAATTTTTCCAATATTGTCTTGGAATTTTAGGATTCTGACTTGAAGGGTTATATGTTTTCAATTCTCACAATTGTTTAGAAAATTGTGATCAAAATAAATTTTAGCGAAAATTCAAAATTTACTTGTGTATCTCCATATTTTCAATAAGGACTTTTTTAAAAATAGTCATTCCTTACTCGATTTGATTGCGCGACTTTACAGTTTGATATTAAATTCCGGAAAGAAGAAACAAATTAATAAAAAGTCAGAAAATAGGTGAGAGAGATTTTTAGATTTGAAAATCATTTTCTTTGGCATACCTAGGTGTGTGGTTTCAAAGAACATACTTACTATAATACGAACTGTAAGAAGATTGATTTCAATTAGCCTTAAATACCTTTACAATACAGTACCAAATTCAGTACGTTAAAAAAACGTATGTAATGTTTGTGTGTCTAGTTACCAAAATTCCCACGATTTCTTGATCAGGACCCCAGAAAACCCTACCAACCAAATTTTCGTTGCAAAAAAAGTTTATTGAAATAGGTCGCACGGTAGGCATGCGACAGGTTTGTTATACTTTTAAGCGAGACACCCAATTTTTTTTTTGTTAGATACACCTTCAAAAAGTCTATCTTGGACATACCCAGTGTTCCACTTTTAAGCGAGAAACCCAAATTATCCTGAGCACCCTGTACCTATACTGTGTCAATAAAAATTTGGTTGGTACGGTTTTCTGAAGTCCTGATCAAGAATTCGTGGGAACTTTTCGAATAAAAAAATCCCTAATATGATTTTCTGATTTTAAGCCACATAAATTGTATCGTAGTCGGTCACGGTTTTGAATTTTAGAGAATACCAGGTATTTCCAAGATAGACTTTTTGAAGATGTTTCCAACAAAAAGAAGTTTATTGAAATCGGTCTCATAGGCATGTTGCAGGCTTGTTCCACTTTTAAGCGAGACACCCTGTATATTGGGAGACAGTGCAACTGGCAATTTTTACAATTCCGCATTGTCTATTAATGCAGCGTCATGCTCTCAGTTTGCGTTTCGGATTGTAGCGGGAAAATTTTCTGGGGAAATACGGCACGATGATAGCTTCGAGGGAAATTTCGGGACCTTTGATAATTTTAAGTTCGGGACAAACCGCACGCTCTTAGCCTAACAGCAGAGATGACGACGGTGTGAAATATTACAGCTCTAGGCAACGCAAACACGTCGGATAATGGCGAACAAAAGGAATTTTGAATACAAATGTATCAGCAATTTATTGCAGTTTCTGGGGGCGCTGAGTGCGAAAGTTCTGCTCTTCGGGGTGCAATTTTCGAAACTTGGAAAGTCAGATGTGTATGGATAGGAGGCGTTATGGTCCTAATTGAGCCTATACAGAATGTCTGGGATATGAGTGCCTCTATTTTGCTGTGTGATAAATTGTATTATCACAAAATACAGTGATTCAGGGCTTTTCTAAAATAAATTGAATGTACAGGGGGCTCTCGCAAATACAATTTTGTAAAGAGCATCAAAGTAAGCAGTTGAAAAATAAACTTCTTTCTACAGGGTGTTAAAAAAAGAGTGTAAAATATTTAAGGAGGTAATAGTATGAACCAAAATAAGCAGAAAAGTCTCAATAAACATGGGTCCGCAAAGTAACGGTTGCGGAGATATGGAATGTTTTATGTTTTTTAGCCCCTTTTTATTTTGCAAAAACGTTGTGTATTTTCTTATAATAGTTGGTTGATGTTTAGTAAAATAAACAGTACGTATTTGACAGTTGTTCTCAGTGCACAAGTTTTCTTTCGCTATGGCTGGTTACTCTAACGCAGAATTAACAGACATGCATTTCATGTATGGTCGTGCTAATGGGAACGCCACCGAAGCGCGACGTCTTTATGTTGACGCTTATCCAAATCGCCAGATTCCTTCACAACGCATGTTTGGAAGAATTTACCAAAGATTGCGTGATACCGGTTCCTTGAGCAAACAGTGCCATTTATCCGGAAGACCAAGATCGGTATCCACTCCTAGAGCAGAAGAAGAAATTCTAGCACTGGTAGAGCAGAATCCAGGTACGAGTGCGCGGAGAATATCAGCCGAGGTAGGAATTAGTGGTCCTCTTGTTTGGAGAATCCTTCACGAGCAACTGCTTTATCCATACCATGTGCAACGAGTACAGGCCTTAAATCCAATAAATGATCATCAAGCACGTTTGGTTTTTTGCCGCTGATTTCTACGTCATGATGCTGAAGACCCTCGTTTTCTTGCAAACATTATTTTTCCTGATGAGGCCGGGTTTGCGAGAAATGGAGTGTTTAATTCTCACAATACGCATATTTGGGCCGACGAAAATCCTCATGCTCTAATAGAATCTGGACATCAGGCACGTTTTTCATTAAACATTTGGATGGGGATTGTAGGTGACAGGTTTCTAGGTCCTGTTGTTTTACCAAACCGATTAACAGGCTTACCTCAACTTTCTGCAGAACACACTGTATAAGTTTTTGGAAGACATTCCTTTGAATCAGAGGCAACAAATGTGGTTCCAGCATGATGGTGCTCCAGCTCATTTTTCCATAGTTGTTAGAGAGCATTTACACCAAACTTTTCCACATAGATGGGTAGGAAGGGCCGGACCTGTTTTATGGCCTCCAAGATCGCCTGATCTGAACCCTCTAGATTTCTTTGTTTGGGGATATTTGAAGACATTAGTGTATGGTACTCCTGTAAATAGCCTGGAAGAGCTGCAGCTACGGATTAATCAAAAGTGTCAAGAAATCCAAACTAAGGAGGGTGTTTTCGAAAGAGTTCGAATATCGTTGAGACGAAGATGTCGTGCCTGCTTGGAAATGGACGGAGGGCACTTTGAACATCTTCTGTAACTTTGTTTTTTGTTTGTTAAAAGCTTCCTTTGTCGGTTTATTCCTAATAAAATAAAATATTTGAAAAACGAATAGTGGTTCATATCTCCGCAACCGTTACTTTGCGGACCCATGTTTATTGAGACTTTTCTGCTTATTTTGGTTCATACTATTACCTCCTGAAATAATTTACACATTTTTTAACACCCTGTATATTCTAGATCGGGTATTTTCCTAATCTTCCTTTGCAAACCTCCAAGGTTCTCCACCTGTTAATTTGAAAATAACCGTTGCGTTTCTTTAGGTAGCAGACTTGATTTTGGAGATACTATGTTAATTTCTGTATCCCCAGAGAGAAATTTAAATATTTTCAAATTACAAAGGTTAGGTCAGTGGTCGCGCGGTTTAAGGCGTTAGTACTTGAATCGAGGTGACTAGACGGAGTTGGTTCGAGCCCAGCTGCCGGTAGACCGTATATAAGCTATATTCGTGGAGGGATTGGCACCCTCTCTGCGGGTATGGTAGGGTGAAATAATGTTAGCTTGGGTCAATTTGAGAGATTGATGCCGGTTGATATTTGACCACTCTCCTAATTAATGAGGTTTTCCAGGTTTTCCTCATTCCTGCACTGAATAGTGGTTAGGGCCTACCAACGTAAGTCGTTCCTGGGCGCAAATGCGGCCTGCTTAATAATAATATGCCGCCCCCTCTCCCGCACAAGTCTCCGACTTCTGGGCTAATCTCTGTGATTAGAATGAGGGGTAGAGATATTATTATTATTATTATTTTCCAATTTCAATTCCAGTAAGAGGACCATATATTATAATTATTGTCTTTACCAGAAAACTGCTGATTGCGGATGGGAACAAAAGATACTTTAAAGAAAAAATGAAAATTGCGGTTCACCAAACCGTAAGAGAAACAACTAATTAACATTTTCCCGTATCCCTAATATTGTTCCTGTAATAAAATTAGCATCCCAATATAAATTCAACGGTTAAGGTGTGTTAAGAGAGTCCGTCATATTGATTTTATTCCGAATAAATCAAAATTAGGGCGGGACACGGTGCAAATTTATGCCGAGATTAGAGTGGGAGACCATATAATTGCCGATTCCCTGTACTACAATATTCAAAAGTGCCTGGATTTTGTTTGCCAGCTGAGAATCTACGTGAAAGGCCCGTTCCGAGGCGCTTTTCCTTCCAGGCTTTGCCTATAAGCGTTCCCGATTCAATTAAGTTTATTTATTGTTTTCCCAGTCCTATTCAATCTGGCCTGATCGTTAATAAATACGTTTTCGAGCGGCCAAGCTGAATGTTATTAGAGTGTTATAGCCGTGTGTCACTATACAATATTATCTGAGAAAATATTAAAAATTCATTTGAAAATTATTTTTAAAATATCCTGTAGTTGCAAGTGGGAGTTAGTAAATTATTTTATAAATTTCTCCCACTTGCAACTACAGGATATTTTAAAAATAATTTTCAAATGAATTTTTAATATTTTTCAGATAATATTGTATAGTGACAAACGGCTATTAGAACAAAATGTAATTCTATTAGAGGGAGGGTATCAATTTCTTCTTTAATAGTACCACATCTAAGACATTAGTACAGTATCAAGTCAATTAAAAAGTTTTGATTGTGAAAGGACAAAATGTGAAAATGTACAAGAAGTGTATATTATCTATTAAACTGTCAAAAAAATTAACTATAACAAATATTGCCAATAATTGTGATAAAACTACAGCTATACTATACGAAAACAACTTAAAAATATTGGAGGTTTAGATTAATATCTCTGTATTTTGCTTTTGTGACTTTACAGATAATGTTCAGATCAGTATCAGTGTGAAAGAGTCAAATAATTGACCGAAGAGTAAGAAAAAATGTTAATATAGCTAGACTGTTGAAGTATTTCGAACCAAATTCACAAAATTCTATATAACTCTAGCCGGAAATTGAATTTGGATAAATCAACCGTTCAACGAATTTTAAATACCAATAGGTATCACGAGTAAAGCATTCACAATTTGGAGTATTTGCCTGAGCGTCACATTGAAAACAGACCTAATTTTACAGTTCAAATTGTAGAAAATGTTGTAATACAGAAAAATGTCTCTAATAAAAGATATAATTAGAAAGAGACTTTTTTAACAGGAATAAAATTTGGGTATGTTTCTGGAAAAAATATAATCGAAGACGTCATTAGTTGCTTTTGTCGCCTAACAAAATTACCATGTCACCTAACTAGAAGACGAAGCATATATTTAGTGGAATTATAGCATATATTACCAGTTTTCAATTTTTACTGGAAATATATAATTTACTGATAACAGATCTTGAGATGTAGAACGACCGTTACTTCGCGATTAAATACAGTGCATTCGAAAAGTAACGAATAAATTCATTCATTCCTCTGGCACGTCGAATTTGTTTTTAAAAAAGGCCCATATTTGTGATGTCATCGTTGTTCGAGATATGACGTCATCGACAATTTTTTTAAATAGCAACCCCCAATTTTGACCATGCCATTTGAAAAAGCGTGTCATTCTACATACATACATCATGAACAATTATGGTATTACATAACAAAAATTTCAAGAAAATAATGTTTGAAGATTTTAACATTTTATTTTCACAATACTGTGCACCTCCCCATTATGCAACACCTGTCCGTGCTTATTTAGATGAGCTGTTCCCGAATCGTTGAATAGGGAGAAGGGGACCGATTGAGTGGCCAGCCAGATCGCCTGATTTGACACCCCTAGATTATTTCTTGTGGGGATACTTAAAAAGCAAAGTATACGTTACTAGACCGGTTAATTTAGAAGATTTAAAAGCAAGAATTCGTCACGAGATACATCGTATACCTCCTGAAGATATTGATAATGTTCAAAACGTATATATTAATCGTCTTGGCTACTGTCAGGCAGCCAACGGTGCACAATTTGAACATTTAATTTAGTCGATTTTTTACATAATCATTATCATTTTCAGCATTGTGAAAATTAAATTTAAAAATCTTCAAACATTATTTTCTTAAAATTTTTGTTATGTAACACCATAATTTTTCATGATGTATGTATGTAGAATGACACGCTCTTTCAAATGGCATGGTCAAAATTGGGAGTTGCTATTTAAAAAAATTGTCGATGACGTCATATCTCGAACAACGATGACGTCACAAATGTGGGTCGTATGTCAAAAAGTGCCTTTTTTAAAAACAAAATCGACATGCCAGGGGATTTTTTCGAAAACTTCTCAATTTCAAACATAATGAATTTATTCTATACTTTTCGAAAGCACTGTACTACTATTTATAGGGATAAAATAATGCCACAGAAAACTGTACCAAACGTTTAGCGTTCGGTAATAATCATCCCAATTATTTGAAAACACCGTGGAAAGCTCTGTACTTACATTGCATAATTAAACAGCTCAGCCAACATAAACACGTAGTCTTCTAATAATCCAGCTTGTAATAGAAACGGATTAAAAACTTATATTATTCATAACTCGCGGCTCTAGCTTGTTATTTCTGTCGCAAGCAGTATACCTGTTTAATTGTTGCGTTTACATCATTCTGTTTTAAATTCAGCATCTACATTTAAAAAATCCGAAAACGAACAACTCCATCAGAAGTAAAATAAATTACGTTGGTGTATATATTTTCTATGAGATAGGTATTCAGAATGTACTTCCTATACTGCAAAAAGTTGTTTAATTTGTAATTATTGCATATTATTCAATAAAATTAACACTTTAATGTGTAGTTTACACATTAAATGATATAAATAAGAAATGTGTACAAGTTACACATATCATTTGTTATAATAATAGACAATAGTGGACGTGTTAAATCTTTACTATACAAATATACACAGGATGCTGTTTTAAAATGAGTAATTATTTTTATACACCGGATATAATATAGCTATTTTCGATATAAGTTGCCAAATAATGGTGTTTTAGGCACGCGATGTCAAGTTAAGTGCCTAAAACACCTAAACCTAAAAAGATTGCGGAATTTTTTAGATCACCCAATGTAACTGAGTTTACTGGGCACTGCTTTAGACGATGTTCTGCAACCTTCTTTGCAGATGCAGGAGCCAACATATCGATGCTGAACACGGAGGTTGACGTCCGACTTCTGTGGCAGAGGGGTACATAGAAAATTCCATACAAAATAAGCAGACGATAGCAAAAAACATTATCGGGGGGGAAAAGAACTACCACTTTCATTCCAAAAACTCAGTGCACCAGCACCATGCAGTTGTTATCTTCTTCCAATATTGAAGTTATACGAAGTGGAGAAAAATATATATGTACCTACACCTAATGTCCAATTATCCGATTTGATTTGATTGTGTTATTAATACTTATAATAAATAAATAATTTTAAATTCAGTTATTTTATTGTACTTTTACGGACAAGTGCGTAAAAAAGATTGTTGTAAGCACATGTGCCTAAAAGATCGATTATCATTTCGATACTGAAACGGCAATCGAAATGTCATTATTACGCAACGATTTTACGAAAAAATCTTTATAATGTGTAGTTCTGAAAAGATTTGTGTGATGTCGCTGACATTTTGAACGTTTGATCTTTACAAACCGTTTGATCAGAAGCTGGACATCGACTAACCAACTATGTCACTACGAAAATCCGACTTCAAGCCCTCCTGCCATGCACATTTACTGATTCATCCACTTTGATGATTAATTCCCCCCATTAAAATGAGGGTTCTCATCCAAGTAATAACGAAAATTACGTGTTTACCTAAACACTTTTTATGAAAGGTCGCGCCATCCGTAAAAATAACTCGTTTGGAAAAGTTTTAATTACTCAAGCTCTGCCCTTACTTCAAAATTCCTTTCTTCCAACCCACGGTTTAAATTTATTTTGTGCGAATGTCGTTTATTCATCACACTGAAATATACGAGGTGCGATGGAAAAGTTCCAGGATTGCTCTGATTACGCATTAAATAAAAAATTACTAATTTTACTACATCAAATTCTATGTGCCTGGTGGACATTAGAAAAAGATAAAACATCATCGACATTTATGAATGGAGTGGGAAATCTCTTATTTGTATATCCTCTTTGTCTCTTGGGAAAATACATACAGATTCGGAAATTGCGGATCTTTACAGAGAAAGTAGAAATTGCCGCTTCATTCCAGGGAAGGTACGAAGTTTAAGAGGCGCGGCGACGTGCATTGGTCTAGCATTCCCCACTACTTCGGTAATCGGTTCCGTATCGCCAACGCCAATTCGCCATTGCAAATCTAACTGCCCGGTCAACTGATGCCAGTGTTGTCAGGTCTCATGTTTTTGCATGAAATCTCATGCATTCCGAGGAAATGTCATGCTCTCATATTTTGATTACAAAATCTCATGTTTTTTAATAGACACAAAAAGAAATAATAAAATTATTAAAATTACTCTTTGAAATCTACCAAAACAAAGACCTAACGAGAAATAAAGGCAAAATTGAGGTAGGATAGGATAGGTAGGATAGAGGTAGGTATCTACAATATTTGGGTACTTGAAATGTTCTTTATTGTAGACTGCTCTCTTAATAATTAGCAATGAATACATAAACGGGTATGACAGTCTACGGATATGCGGTGTGTGTGCTGTAGTCACGCTGTATTGCAGTGATTCTTAACTCTATTCCGTAAGGGTACCTATATTTTCTGGAAACAACAGATTTTACGACCCGTGAGTCAACCTGCGTCACGTCAACTGCGCCTCAACGTTCGCCTGGCCTAACAATAAAATAAATTAGAAAGGTTACGTGGTTAATAACTTTTAAGTAAGTACCTGTAAGTACCTACTTACAATGTAATATTATGATAAAATAGCAGAACATAATGCTTTTTAATGAATTAAAAATGGCATTATAAAAGTAATTAAAAATTGAGCTGTATCAAGAGATGTTTTTTGATAAATTAAGCCATCTCATGCTTTTTTCTCCAAACCTCATGCTTCTTTAAAATTATTCTCATGCGCTGAATTTTTCACACCTGACAACACTGCTTGATGCGAACACGCTGTGGCAGAATTATGCGTGTAGCATGACACAAATACACGCAAGCGGCAAAACCCAATTCACCATCAAGATCCTCACTTTCCAAATCTGTATGTATAACAAATCTTATATGATAATGCTTCAAACTGGAACGTAGATTCCAAAAATGTGGTAATATACTGGGCTTATTAAAAATTATATGGTCGAAAATACTTTTAAAAATGCTTGGTTGTCCTATAGAATTTTTTTTCAGATAAACCTCAGCAAATCAGAATGAATCTACTTTAAACAATCGTTGACTCACTCTGCATATTAGAAAATCTACGTAAGTACACAATTATTTCTAAAAAAGGTATTTCCCAAATTTGTAAAAATATTATTTACCGCGAATAGCTAATTCTGAATGTTTTGTGCATAATTATTGCAAACATTACTATCAAAACCAAAAAAAGTAAATATTTTCGTTTATTCATCCGCATTATTTTTGTTAAAAATTCCCATAAACGGATATACGAGAGCTTTAATGCAATTAGGGTGCTGGATTTTCGTTTGATGTGTGAAACGTGTTAATATCTGTGATAGGAACAAAAACACGTGCCTGAATAATTTTTAGTAAACAGAAACTTCCACTCAGATGCGATGAAATGGAGTTATGTAATATAAAAAGTTTTTTATTAAAAGATAAAATGTAGGCAAAAGTTTAACTTTTGCCAAGCATTCTTTTTTAATTAAATTGGGATACGAAAACACAGCGGGACTGTATAATTTCATTTTGTTTAATATTAAATGATTGAATTGAAAACAAAATATTTGTAAATGACACTCCAGGAAACAACTACTCCGCGGACTAATGCCCCGACCGGCATTGAATTGCTCCTGCAGTATCTGTGTGAACAGCCAAGAACCCTTGTCGGACACACCACCAGACATAGACCGGTTTCGGGCTTGTTAGCCCTCATCAGTATGCCATAGGTGAGATGACCGACAATTGAACTGGCTGTTCCTTCATATGTATGTTCACATATAAACTGAGTGCAGGTGAGATATAAGTGGTCTGCTTACTTCCTTCCAGGTACTTAACGCAAACCTCTCACTGCAGGAAACAGTTTCCTGCAGTATCATTTACAGATTTAATGGCCCGTCGCCCAGGGCGAGAGTGCTGCAATGTAGGTCGCTTCCTGTAAGTCGAGCCGCTTAGGCCGAGCAGGAAGTAAGCAGACCGCTTATATCTCACAAAAAAATATTTGTAGGTATTCCATTCTTTGTAAAATATCCTTCATTGTTAATTTATTTTGTAGCATTTTTTCTTCATTTGTTTTCATTGTTTTATCATTTTAATTATTCACTGTAAATCTTCTATGTCTGTAATTTTTGTCATTATGTTTATTTTGTTTCTTTTTTCCCTTATCTTTGGACCGCTCACCGTTGGATATTGTAATATTAAATAAATAAATAATAGGTAATATAAACGTAGGACTCCTAATATAACAGAAGTACTCGTAATATCAAAGATACTGGAGAATAAATTTAAACTCTGAACTATTTGAAATTAATAACGAAGCAAGGGAACAGTAAGGACTAAAAGACTTCTGAATTCGTAAATGACTATCAAAAAGCACAATTACGTAAATACGGTCTTAGCGAGATACTAAGATAGAAAATGCAATGGGAATAGCTGTGAGGCGTAGAATTAGATGGGATTAACTGCTGGAAATGAAGGCTACATAAAGTGCATTACAAAGTATAAGAACTGTAGAATGAGAATTTAGAATATTGCACTATAATGTTAGTTATACGGGAAATCAAACTGCAAAATTGTCTGTCCTCTCATAAATTTCTATAAATTCTGATAAAATTATAAAATAATTGAATATTTTCAACATAAACATTTATATAAAATTTATTATTATTCACGATAAATTGGGCACCATTTTCTCTGAAACATAAATCTACACGTCGCCGAAAATTGAAGTTTATACTCTAATAAATGATGATAGTTTCTTTTAATTTTATTATTTTCATTTTTTTTTTTTAGTATAAATTTGTAAAATGATCCAGTTTTTACCAAAATGCATATATCTATTTGTAGTTTTATATTTAATAATAATTATTGCAAAATAAACTTTTTCTGACTAATTCGATTGAGCAGTTAATTTTTAGATCGAAAAATGAAACATTGAAATAAATTGACGAATGATATAATCGGGTTTGCAGCTTCGCAATTATGTCAACAGAAAATTGGGCCATAAAAAGCCCATCCACTTGAGAGCATCTTTCCTAGAATCGGGAGACTTCATGTAGCATTAAAAGCACGTAATATCGGCAATATGGTGCCATACGTTTAACAGTTTGATATTAAGTTGGGGCGTTTCGTCCTATTACGAGGGCCATAACTTTTCAAAATGACAAAATATCTTGCTAGATAAACGCATTGCAAACGGTGGAGGGCATTGTGTAAAACTGAAAGACAGTATTAGTGTGACATTAACTCTACTTCTAATTAATTAATTTGATATTTGCAAGTTTACTATTATTATCTTCAGTGATGTATTATTGTAGGTACTGTCGTGAGGTTATGATGATTTTAAATGAGTTGAAGCTTTCTGTAATTATACGTACCTAATAGTACATTATACTATAAGGGAGAGAAATGCGTTATTTTGGCAAAGGTGCAATTTGAAGCCCGATGGCTCAATGCACCGAGGACAAAATAGCATCTCTTCCGAATGGTATATAATATTTTTTCCACGGTCTCATTAACTTAAAAACACATATTTTGTCATTAAGAAGTAAGTAGCACCAGAATTATTGTATTCGGATTTGAGCATTTATTTAGTAGTCGTTGAGTTATTGTCATAACTACAAAATAAACAAACAAAAAGAATTGTCAAATTAAGGTGCTAGTTTGGTTTAGTTTAAAGTTTGTTTAGTGCACAATGAATAATTGTGAGTCGGAAGAGATTGTGGAGGCTGCAAATATTGCAATAAGCAATTTGCTGCCTACGAAGTCAAGATCTTTATACGATATAGCCTACAATGGGTTCAAAAAGTGGTGCGCTTGAAAAATGTTCAAGTATACAGCGACAATGTTTTGTTGGCATACTTCAGTGAAAATGCAAAGAATTACAAGTCTTCCACATTATGGGCGCAATATTCTATGGTTGATAATTTACGACAACATAGATATCAAGCAAATTCCCCAAGCTGATCGCATTTTTGCAAAAAACCGGTGACGGATACCAAGCGAAAAAATCGAAAATATTGACAAAGGGTGAAATCGACCGTTTTCTATCAAGTGCAGATGACAAAGAATTCTTAATGATTAAGGTAAGATTACTTTTGTTGTTAGATATTTCAATTATTAAGTATTTTGATTTTTTATAGGTTGGATTAATTCTGGGGATTGCCGGAGCTTGTCGAACTGATGAACTAGTCAATTTAACTGTAGATGATATTGAGGAAATTCCAAACACTAAGACAAAGATTCCACGAACCTTTCTGGTTACCGATGTGGGAAATATGCTTGAATTGTTTCGAAAATACCTGTCCCTTCGCCCTCCCCACGTCAAGCACAAGCGCCTTTTTTTGTACTACAAAGCAGGAAAATGTGTTCGCAGCCAGTTGGCAAGAATACCATGGGAAAAATTCCGAGTGTAGTAGCTTCGTATTTAAAATTACCTGATGCTGCATGTTATACTGGTCACTGCTTACGAAGATCTTCAGCGACATTACTGGCAGATGCTGGTGTGGATATCACGACAATAAAGCGTCATGCTGGTTGGAAATCAACGACAGTCGCTGAGGATTATGTCGAGAACTCCATTGAAAATAAGACCAAAATTGCTAATCAGGTTTTAGTAGGTATCACTACTAGCGCAATCACAAAAACTGTAAATGTAAGCGAAAGTAATATTCCTTCTAATATTAATTTTGAAAATTGTACAAATGTAACATTTAATTTAAATGTTAATAAATAATTTCACTGTTATCTTTTTTTTGCATGAAAAACGTTCTCCAGAATGTAAACTTCCTTGGGAAAAATCGACTACTTCTGTTTTAATTTTGATGTCATAGAAACTGATTTCTACTCCCGACCGTGGAAAAAATGTGATTTTTACGTATTTCTTTATATAATAACTAAGTAAATAATTTTTTTCTGAAATCAGTCAAATATTTATAGAAAATGGTTTCTGAAAATTCAAATTCGATAAAATTATATCTCAAAAGTAATGTTTTTCTTTTAAATAAATATGTGCAGTGTGTCCCATTTTCAATGGAATCTCGGAAATGATTAAATATAGCTCAAAAGCACTGACTCCATAATTAAAAATTACAGAAAATCTCATATAAAACCCGTAAAACGTGTGTAACTTTTTATTTACATATAATGCGCGGTTTTTCGCGTTTTCCGGCTCCTTGCTAGATATCGGAAAACGGATGGTGGCATCGTGTTCTACGGGAAATTTGGCATCTCCTATGTATTTTTGATCAATTTTAGACCAAAATGCCGCGTCAGTACACGAAAAACCGATTTCAGACCCCTGGAAATGAAATGTTGGTCGAAAAATTCACTATGGGCCTGATGACAGGAAGCGGTCTTAGGGGCTGAAAATTTGGGAATATTCTTTTTTTAGATAGTACTAATCGATGTACCAATTTTGAACCAGATCTGACAGGGTGATGTGGGATCGACTGCTGAGTTGGCGTGGAATGCCCCGTACTAAAAAACAATTAAAAACTTACGTTTATATTTAACTCGTCAGAATAAATCGCTTTGTAGCAGAGAATACAATCAGCATTCAAGTAACTTACTTTAAAATTCTAATTTCTCTATTCGCCTTCTCGGATAATAATTATTTAAGCTTCCTCCGCTAAACAAAACGGGTATTAAATTGTTGTCCTAAAAAAGGCTTGTCCGATTTTTTGTTCGTTCTAATTTCCATCGAAAGTTGTAATTATATTTCTGAAATTTTAGAGCGACCTTAATTTCTCGTGAAATATGCGGAGCCCCACACGTGAAAATAAGCCTCTCACGGAAAATCCAACCCGAAGAGATGATAACAAACTAGCGAGTTCCCCCGTTTAGTTTATAAATTAATCTACCTTGAGAATATAGCGTTCTGGGGATTATTTTGTGCATAGCCGAATTTAATTGGATGTAGCCGAATAGGTTTTAGCTACTCGGATGATATTAATTCCCACTTCCGCTGCGTCGCATCGAGGTTGAAGCATATTTTAACAAGAAGCATAGTTACTGCAGGCGTAGAGAGCGCCTTTTCATTTTGCAGTCGAAATTTTATTTAAATGAGAATGTCTTTGCTATGTCGAGCAAAAACTTACGACTTGGACTACAGCCTAGAAATCTGGACGCAATGATTCGTCTGTGACGTCAAAGTCATAGGCGGGAAATGGAATTTTTACAACGTGTTTGTACAGGGTGTCTCAAGCTCGATAGTACTGTGAGGAACCAAACAAATTAAATAAAATTTGGGATACATGGTATTAAATGGGATAAATAATAGTTATTTATTGTGTAGGAATCCACTTAGTTAAATATTATTTTGTTATATCTGTACTGCTGAATGAATAACACCCTGTATAGAATGTTATATACGCATTAGCTAGAGGGGAAACTGTAGACGAAGAAATAATAAACACGGGAACGCTGAGCGACAGTGAGTGGTGATAAGTAGTGCATCTGTTCTAATTTTACAGGTCAGTAACTTGTTTTTGTATATGGTATTTAAAGATTGAATGTCATTGTGTTGCTTTTATTATTTTATTGTCTGTTCAATATCTTATTACAGTTTCATTATATTTTATTATAATTTGGAGGTAAAACAGTACTTGTTGATTTTTGTTGAAATTATATGTATAACTTTAGTTTGAATCGAAGTTATGCTGTTGTAAATGGTATTGTAAGTTATTATTAATCATCTATGACTACTACTTTATTACTTGAATTTTGCGGTTTGCTTGTCAGATGTTTGTAAGAGCCTTGGTGATTCTCTTAATATTTTCTCCCGTGACTGGACAAATATCTGGTAGAAACATATGAGGCATGAGATATGATTTGAGATGTTTGTTCAACCCCTGGGACTCAGTACCTTCTGACGCAAATCGGCTAACTAACCTAAACACTCTTCAGTTTTGTATGTAGAATTATGATTATATTATCGTGTATTCAAGTACTGAAGTAGAGATACATTTTTATTATTGTCATCATTTTTATTACCATTGCAATAGCGACAGCGATTCTTTGAATTGTGATCGGGGTTTTCTCTGTCGTGCCCTTTTCCCCCGTGAATTCAAGGCTGAGTACGGCACTGATAGGTGGTTAGGTAGGCTATTACACCATTGACAGAAAACTAATAAACGAGGTGTATTTAGTAATTTGTTTTGTTTTATTTAAAACTACTCAAATCTCCCTAATGTCGTAAATATGTAGCACATTTGAGGTAAGTTAATAAATCATAACTAAACACAACGTAGGTAAATCTTCTCGATTATTGGCCAAATACTTCCTCTTTCAACAATGTTGAACGAACCCGGGTATGTTACACTACATTGTATAAGTGTTTTAAGTAGCATTTTATCCACGCAAGAATGAAATTAGAATGCTCGCTTAGAAGGCCTTAAACAAAAAATGCCTTGATCGCTAAGATATATTGAAGAATAACAGAGAAATGGACCTAAATTTATAACTTAAACCATCGTCTGCTACCCAGAGATTGATTCGATGGTTATAGACTTTCGTGCGGACTCTATTTATGATTGAATAGATTTGAAACAGTAATCTAAAGCCAGACTTACATGATGTCACCCAGCTTAAGCCTAGTTTGTATAAGGGCACATGATTTATGGTCGGATGTGGTGACTGCTCTCCTCCTGCGCGCATATCTAGCCGGGGAAATGCCTTCCTCTCCTGCCCTGATGGCCGGCGAAGACCCCCTCCGTCGGTTGGACATGTGACGGCCAGCAACTCCGCCCAGCATCCTGTAATATAAACAAAAATTTAATAAATATACACAAACATACGTACGTACACACATATTTGTATAGTAAAAAGTTCAGTTGTAATTATAAAAAATAAAAGTTAAAAATTTCAGTTGAGTGTTGAAAAAATTCACGAATTATTCCAATTTCATTAAAAGGGAAATGCAAATTTTCAAGGACACGTGTTAAGCTTTATCAACCACATACATATCAGCACAACATTTGTCGCAAACTGCAAAGTCGGTTGCTTCAGATGTATTTCGAAATGCAACGGGATAAATCGAGTCTACATCCTGGAATTGCCGAGAAAATTCGAGGCGTTCCTGACGTTTCTGTTGTATCTATCATTCTATATTTTTTTTTAAGCTTCGAACGCACTATCATTCTAACTCTCATACAATATATTATGCATATCATAAACTTAATTGATCTGCATTTTAATGTAGTATGTTCACACTTCAAATGGTTTTATAAACATTTGTATTTATGTGACAAGAGCGCTGTTTCTTTTAAATACTGTTTCTCACAAAGACAAATGATTTTAAGCATTTAGTATTAACACAAAATAACTCAAAAACATGTTTGCGAAATCTCAAAAAAAAAACCGAAATATGCGCGTATATATCTATAGCAGACGACTTTAAAAATAGCACATAAGACAGATGCCGAATATGGCAATGAAACATATTCCACGAACACTTTCTGAATGTATTTCTTGTGAAGTTTCGAAAGAAATTTCGCATCAAAAGGCCTTGGGTAAGCTGCATCACTCGGATATGTATTTATTCAAATTTCCATCTTAATATCCAAATGTTTTTGAACTTTTTTAATAATTCTCCAACTCGGCAAAATGCTGCCTTTTCTCGTTGTCCGCAAAGGCTTTCCAGGAAAACTCGTCCTTTAAGTTTAAGGACACGGTACATGGAATCGTTTAGTGGCCTCAAAACGTTACAGTTTCTTACCCTGCGGCATGAATGGCTTTGATGTTAACTGTTTCTGTTTTGTAAGGGGCGCAACTGAGATGTATGTGCATAGAATATGTCGGTCAATCTCGTGCAGTAATTATTTCCGGAACGAGCTTGCAGATGGTTACATACCTGTATGAATACACAAAAAACACGCCATACATATTGCCAACACACAACACAATAGTATATTATTAAAAAAGGTTGCTTTTAAATTTTAGCTACCCCTCATTCTAATCACAGGGATTAGCCCAGAAGTCGGAGACTTGTTCGGGAGAGGAGGCGGCATATTATGATTAAGCAGGCCGCATTTGCGCCCAGGAACGACTTACGTTCATAGGCCCTTACCACTATTCAGTGCAGGAATGAGGATACCTGGAAAACCTCATTAATTAGGAGGGGTAGTCAAATATAAACCGGTATCTATCTCTCACATTGACCCAAGCTAACATTATTCCACCCTACCATACCCGCAGAGAGGGTGCCAATCCTCTCCACGAATATAGCTTATATATGGTCTACCAGCAACTGGGCGCGAACCAACTCCGATCTAGTCACCTCGATTCAAGTACTGACGCCTTAAACCGCGCAACCACTGACCGACCCTTAATACTATTAATATTTAAAACAGAAATAGTAAACATGATTTATTTCATTTTTATATGTAGATACGTCTCCAATTTTGTTAAACACTGTGTATACAGGGTGTTTTGTAATTGAATGCCTAGTCTAGAATGTCTAACTATGTATTTTAAATATTTGGAACTTTTCCTAAATACGCGAGCAGACAATATTAAAAGATCTCTTGACTGAGCTACGTGGCTCAATTAATATGCACGAAATTCAAGAACTTTTCCGGAAACTTTACAAGCGGCTCGAAGATGTTGAAATGTGGCTCGTAACGCGATCATCAATTATCTCGTATCTCCGTCTAGACTAATTACTATTCTTATTAGCATATACTAACCGCCTTTTAAAAGTCGAATTAACAAGCCTCTAGCGGGCGCAACAAAAGAAAGATGAGGGAAATACGGTGGAAGATAACAGAGAGTTGATGATTGCGGGAAACATGCATATTTAAGAGCACTTAGGTTAGAGAATAAAGAATCGACAACGCGGGACTGCGGGGGCAGGAACAGGAGGGGGCCACTTCGTACAATTAGAATATATGGCGGGATATGAAACTTGCTACCGCATATTTACAGATAAAGGAAACGGAACGCACTATTCTTGTGTGGGACCGTACTATAGGAAACAGGTTAATAGAATGTCTGCATATTCAGGGTGTTTCTACAAGCTCAACTTTCTGGAGGATGATGATGAGAGTGATGATGATGATAAGGAAGATAAGGATGAGAACGAGGATAAGGAGGACGATGAGGATGAGGATGAGAATAAAGATTGTGTGGGACGGTACTATAGGAAACAGGTTAATAGAATGTTCAGGGTGTTTCTACAAGCTCAACTTTCTGGAGGATGATGATGAGAGTGATGATGATGATAAGGAAGATAAGGATGAGAACGAGGATAAGGAGGACGATGAGGATGAGGATGAGAATAAAGATTAGTTTGTCTCTCGTCATTCTCATCATCATCCTCATCCGTCTTATCTTCATTATAATCTTCCTCATCATTCTCATCACTCTCATCACCCCTACCATCATCATCGTAATCATCCTCATCATCCTTCAGAATGTAAACCTTTAATTTATTTGAGCCTGGTCCAATTTTACAAAACATTATGTCTATTATGTTTCAGAAATTCTTCTGTTTGATAAATAAATAGTTTTTCATCAACCACCACCACTACATGTGAGGCAACTAACGAATAACCCCGACCTTTAAAAGTATATGTAACAGATTGTGGGCAAATCGGACACTCTATACAATAGGGATAAAGAGTGTTCGGAATATGAGTGTTAAAAGGGCTTGTATATCCGACCAAAAGCAACAAACATGAAAAAATTAAAAAACTGTCTTATACAAATAGTTTTTCTGCAAATGCATCTCAAGAATAAAAGTACAACTAGGATAAAATACGCAAAATTCTCAGGCTATGAGCATTTAGACGCTGAAGGTTTTCTGCAAGCAACTATAATCATAATTATTCTAAACTTTATTCTGTATCATGCGAAAAGCTATAAGAAAACCATTCACGGCATATTTAGGGATACTTGTGATCATTTTACAGACAAACGGTAGGTGTGTTTGCTGTCATAATTTTTTTAGACCAAAAATTGTTAAACGTCACATATTCGGTCAGTGGTCGCGCGGTTTAAGGCGTCAGTACTTGAATCGAGGTGATTAGATCGGTGTTGGTTCGCGCCCAGCTGCCGGTAGACCGTATATAAGCTATATTCGTAGAGAGGACCTACCATACCCTCTCTACGGGTATGGTAGGGTGGAAGAATGTTGGCTTGGGTCAATGTGAGAGAATGATACCGGTTGATATTTGACTACCCCCCTAATTAATGAGGTTTTCCAGGCTTCCCTTATTCCTGCACTGAATAATGTTTAGGGCCTACCAACGTAAGTCGTTCCTGGGCGCAAATGCGGCCTGCTTAACAATAATATGCCGCCCCCTCTCCCGCACAAGTCTCCGACTTCTGGGCTAATCCCTGTGATTAGAATGAGGGGTAGAGATATTATTATTGTATTCAAAATCTGTTTGCTGTCATTGCCATTGGTCAGAGAAAAACGTTGTTGTCAATTATGTTTTGTTTGGTACAATTTTTCATACAGTCAAATAAAGGCACTCATATTTTTGGAACATCCTGTATATTACATTCACAAATTTTTGCGTGGGTTCATTAAATACACCAAAATGAACTTCGACGTTTATCAAAAGAAATCTCGCGAGTGTATATTGTTGGGTTTCTTGGTATTTGGCGCGCCTCCCTGAAGTAGTAGAGAGGGGCAACTGTATACAGGAGGGGGTGGAATATGTTTCATCCCTATTTTGTGTTCATTTTTAAGATCAGTGTGTTTAAGTATTTGGTGAAGCATACTCCATACTGCCAAATTATTAGTATATAGCAAATTGTATATAAACATATTACATTATTATTGTGTACTAGAAAGAGTGAACTGAATTGATTCATTAAATAGTAAAACTAAATCTTGTTTTACTACAAGTTTGGATTGAGACTTCTAAGGAAGTTTTTAAGAGAAAAATTTAAGGGTTGTATAAACCAGCACCATTCCAAATACAACCCCAACGCAACATATGGTCCTTCGAGTCTTCGGATGTAAGAAAAGTAAGAAAGGGTATCCAGACCAGACGTCACGAGCGTGGGACAGAAAAGGAAAAAACTGAACCCAGCCAGGACAAAGGATTGACGCGACTTAGCAGCGCATCAACAAGTATTAAGGTCGTATCCTATATTTATCCCTTACATTTCTTGCAATATTTATCCTGTTTATTTATATGCTTTGTTTGGTTTGTGGAGTATGAAATAATATTTTTTGGCATATTAATTAGTCAAACTTAATTTATTAAATAATTATTGGATTATTATTTATTGGAAAATTGTCTATTCTACAACGTTTAACAATTGGATTATTAATATTTTATTGGATTAAAGAATAAATTATCTGCAGTTGGGTAAGCTATAAATATTATTAAAATAACAGTGGCTAGGTAGCATTTTTGCACCTAAAGTCAGTAAAGGTTGACTATAAAGTGTGGATTTGAGTCGAGATAAAGTGGCATTTGTTAAGCACAAGGAAACAAAAATTGTAGTATTAAAATGGCTGAATCAAATGGCCTCAGAAAACTTATATTAAAAAGAGGTCAAATTAAGGCTCAAGTTACGAAATTTCATAATTTTGTTTCTAATATAGATACAACAGAAAAATTAGTAGAACTAAGGGTTAGAAAACAAAAAATTGAATCGATCTGGGACGAATTTCAAGCCCTTCAGTTAGAAATAGAATTAATTGACAGTGAATCAGATCATACAGTAGAGGTCGATTTATTTGAGTCAAAATATTTTGAATCTATAGCATTAGCGAATGGAAAATTAGTGGAATCGAGTATTTCGGAAAATAGTAGAAGTTGTCCATCGGCTCTAAGTGTATCTAATAATAACACCGGTATAAAATTGCCGGATATTAAATTACCGGAGTTTAGTGGAAATTACGAAAAATGGATATCGTTTCAGGAATCATTTGTATCGTTAATCGATAATAATGCAAATTTGAACAAAATTCAAAAATTTTTCTACTTAAGGTCAGTTTTGAAAGATGAACCATTAAAGGTCATTAATAATTTAGATATAACCGAGGCAAATTATGATATCGCATGGGGATTATTGGTAGAAAGATATGAAAACAAAAAATTAATAATTCACGCGCATTTAAAGTCAATATTTGATTTACCTGTAGTTAGTAGAGAGGGTCACGCAGCGTTAAGACAATTTTTAGATGCATTTTTATTGAACTATCGCGCTTTATTGTCTTTAAATGATAATGTACGTTATTGGAACACTATATTGCTTTATTTGTTGTGTTCAAAATTAGATGTTAATACGCGAAGGGACTGGGAAAAGCATACGAAAGATGAATTGAACCCGGCCATCGAAAATTTTATAAAATTTGTAAATAACAAATGTCAAATTCTGCAGACTATAGACAATAAAGCGGGTACGACAAGGGATTTTAGAAATTCAGGGTCTAGAGCGGCAGTACATGTTAGCACAAGTACGGCTGTTAAACATCATAAATGCGTAGTTTGTAATGGTACCCATTTAATTTATTTTTGTGAGAAATTTCTTCGAATGTCTATAAACGCTAGGTACGAAGAAATGAGAAAGTTAAATGTTTGTCTAAATTGTTTGAAGCCTGGTCATATTGCTGCCAGATGTAAAAATAGTGGCTGTAAAAAATGTTTTAGAAAACATAATAGTTTATTACATTTCGGTAAAACTGATAACGATAATGGGACTCAGGCAGAGGTCCCTATTGCAGATGTTGCCGAAAACACTTTAGAAAATTCACAAAATATTGTCTCCACTACAACTTTAGCTTCGTATGTAGAAAAGGAATGTTATGTTTTATTACTACGGCGTCCGTTTATGTAACTAATAGCAATTGGGAATTAATTCGCTGTCGCGCGTTGTTGGATAACGCTAGTCAGTCAAATTTTATAACAAAGGAATTGGCTAAGAAATTAAAATGTTCAAGAATAAACTTACCTGTAACAAGTTTAAACAATGTCTGTAATGAGATATCTGAGAAAACAATGTGTACCTTTCATTCGCTTTATCACAATTTCAAACACACTTCTAATTTTTTTATTGTACCGCAAATAACGGAATATTTATCTCAGATGCAAATAAGTCCTTTAAAAATTCCACCGGGAATAAAACTTGCCGATCCTGAGTTTGGTACACCGGGTTCAATAGATATGTTAATAGGGGCTAATATATTTTGGGATTTATTGCAATTGGGACAAATTAAATTAAACGATAAGGGGCCAATTTTACAAAAAACGTGTTTAGGATGGCTAATATCAGGTCCGGTGCCAAATAAGAACGGCAAGATTGTTTGTAATTTAAATGTAGCAAATGATTTACTAAGTAAACAATTAGAGAAATTTTGGTTAAATGAAGAAGTCCCTGACGTCCATGTAGGTATCAATAATGAATGCGAAAGTCATTTCCAGGAAAACTATTCGAAATATAGAACAGGTAGATTTACTGTCGGTAAGGATCCCAAATTACTCGAGGAATCAAAGCAACAAGCGGTAAATCGTTTCTTAGCGTTAGAAAAACAATTTAAGAGGAATAATGAGTTGGATACAAATATAAAAAATTTCTGAACGAATATGAACAATTCAGTCACATGTTACAAATTGACCTATCGAAGAAAACTCCTTCAGAAATATCTTATTATTTACCCCACCATTGTGTAGTAAAGGGGAATAGTTTAATTACGCAATACAGGGTGGTATTCGATGCCAGTGCGAAATTAAGTACAAATGTTTCACTTAATGGCATTTTAATGGCAGGCCCTTGTATTCAAGATGATTTATTATCGATTATTGTCTTGTTTAGATTGCATAATGTATTAGTAGCAGATACATTATTATCGAGAGGTAGTTTTCCCTCTCAGTTGGAAAATAATTCGTTGTGGTGGAATGGTCCACCTTGGTTGTTAAAGGAATCACATTTTTGGCCGCCAAAATATATTTCAAGTAGCCCTATAGATATTCCCGATCTTAAAACAAAGAAAAGGGTTAATTTGACAGCGGTTATCGATTTTAATATTTTCAATTTATTTTATGATTACAATAGGTTAATACGAGTCACCTCTTGGATATTACGATTTATGAAAAATTTGAAATTGTCTAAAGAGAACAGAATATATGGTGTATTAACTATCGATGAATTAAATCTGTCGGCCATAAAATTAGCAAGTCTTGTTCAGGTAGAATTTACTTCTGAATTGACTAGTTTAAAAAATAAGGGACAAGTGTTTAGTAAAAGTAAGCTATTAAAATTAAATCCTTTTATAGACGACAATAATCTGCTTCGGTTAGGAGGTAGACTTGAAAATTCAAATTTCAGTTATGAGCAGAAACATCCTATAATTTTGCCGAAAAATCATACATTCAGTACGTTAATTATTCGTAATGAGCATCTTAAAAATTTACATATTAGTGCTCAATTAGTTTTATCGAATGTTAGGCTTAGGTTTTGGATAGTAAATGGAAGGCAGGCAGTGCGAAGCGTATTGCGTAAATGCACTGTATGTTTTAGAGCCAACCCCCCGGAGACTTACTATCAAATGGGTAACTTACCAAAGGCTCGAGTAGTTCCGAGTAGAATTGATTTTGCCGGGTCATATTTAATAATGAATGACGGTCGTTTGAGAAACCGAAAATTGATTAAAGGTAATTTTTGTATTTTTATATGTATGTCGTCAAAGGCGATGCATTTAGAGCTGGTGGGTGATTTATCCGCGGATAAATTCTTAAATTGTTTAAAAAGATTTGTATCCTGTCAAGGGCTTTGCAAGGACATTTTCTCAGATAATGCCACTAATTTTGTAGGCGCTAATAATGAATTTAAGCGTATACCGAAAGGTGCGAACAGTGAAAATAGTCATAACTTTTTGGCTGTAAATAAGATACAAAGACACTTGATACCGGCTCGATCGCCACACTTTGGGGGAATTTGGGAGGCTGCAATTAAGTCAGCTAAATATTTTTTAAAACGGGTAGCAATTAATGTACATTATACATACGAGGAATTTCATACTCTATTATGCCAAATAGAAGCTATACTAAACTCCCGTTCTTTAATTCCGCTATAAAACGATCTTAATGACCTAGATGCTTTGACACCTGGGCATTTTATCATTGGGACATCAATGTGTGCAGTGCCTCAAAGAAATTTGCAGGATAAATCGACTACGTTGTTAAAGAGGTACGAGCTGCTGCAAAGGCTTGTCCAGCAGTTTTGGTCTAAATGGTCCCGAGATTATTTAAATTCGCTGCAACAACGAACAAGATGGAAACAAAGGAATGGAAACGTTGAACTGGGTTCCTTGGTTATTCTTAAGGAAGACAACACCGCCCCCCAGCAGTGGCCGTTGGGAAGAGTTGTAGCTGTGCACCCCGGAAGTGACAGTGTAGTTCGGGTGGTGACAGTCAAAACCTTGAAAGGTGAACTAAAAAGGGCAGTTAATCGCGTTTGTGTGCTACCGATTGGCGTTTATGTTTTAGGTATAAATAAAGACTGAGTTAATCTAATTATAAGTAGATATTAGTTTATGTTCTGTTTAATTTTAGTTATTGTTTGTTGCTTAACAGGCTGCTCAAATTAGGACTTGTTGAAATTAGAGATTTCAAGGCGGGCGGCATGTTGGGTTTCTTGGTATTTGGCGCGCCTCCCTGAAGTAGTAGAGAGGGGCAACTGTATACAGGAGGGGGTGGAATATGTTTCATCCCTATTTTGTGTTCATTTTTAAGATCAGTGTGTTTAAGTATTTGGTGAAGCATACTCCATACTCCCGCCAAATTATTAGTATATAGCAAATTGTATATAAACATATTACATTATTATTGTGTACTAGAAAGAGTGAACTGAATTGATTCATTAAATAGTAAAACTAAATCTTGTTTTACTACAAGTTTGGATTGAGACTTCTAAGGAAGTTTTTAAGAGAAAATTTAAGGGTTGTATAAACCAGCACCATTCCAAATACAACCCCAACGCAACATATATTGTGGCCTACTTAGACGGGTTACACCTAATAAATCCCGCCTTTTTATAAAGTCGATCATTTTATTAGGCGAGTGATTGATTACTCAGGCCCGTTGCCAAGAGCACAGACCTTGCCAAATATTGGAATTTGAGTCTAGCCGCAGTCGGGCAGGTAAACATTATGTGTTCGCCTATTTCACCACCCATAGACATTTTCCAGTAAACCCTTCCTTAGGAATGCGGTGCTTTTTTCAAAAATTCGATTTGGTTTCTCTCCAGTATCTTTGCCTTTTTTGGTTTATAATTTCTTGATTCTACTTTCAAATATGAAGTAAGTTTACCATACTTTGAAATGTCAATAATTATTAAGGCTTGTTAATTCCCTTATATAATTAATAATAACTATTATTGTCTTGACAGTTGACTTGATATCTATATAAATACTGCTTCCACGTTCAATACTAAGTTACTGAAATGGCAAGAAGGGCATATTTACAAGTTAAATTTAAACTTAAACGTTCCTGCAAACATCTAGCTCGAAATAAATTTAAAACAAATCAAATTACGTGAAAAATAATGAGTCCCGTGCAGTTTGTTTTAAAATTATCGAATAGGGTAAACACGTCGCCCTGCGGCAAATCAACTTGACGGTTTAAGGAACAAAATTGGATTATGGTAAATACCTTAAATTGCACAATATGAATTTTATATTCGCCCGCCCCGTTATTACACACTTTTTCGGATATAATTTTGAGTAAATCTCCCCTCGTAAATAAAAGTTTTAATATTTAAAATTCCTTACTTTTTTAATGGCGCGTTTATGTGTACATTCTCGTAATTTCGCATTTAAGACAAGGTCGGAGGAGCTGGTGGAAGACTGATGTAACAAACGAAATCGGTGATATTGCAAAAGAAACAAAATTAGTTCCCAAGATCGTAATTGAGAAATCAAACAGTGTACTTTTTTTAATATTCTTCCTCAGTGATTGCTATTCCCAGCCGTCTTCCTCTCCAACTGTAAAATTCTACAAAGTCTTTTTCTTAAAGTAAACTTGCCTCGTAATAAATCCAAGTTCCTTCTTCAGTTTCTGAAATTATTTTTTGAGGAATGAGGAAAATGCACTCATCATCTTCCATTCTTGTTGACGTTTAAAAATATCGTTACACAAATTGGTAAATTACTTATTTTGAGGTTGTCTTGTTTGTCGCAAAGAGACTATTTTTTACAAGTAGCTTTAGATTTAAAGTTATCCACATCTACTTTTATGTTTTTAAAAAATGTTTTTTTTTATCAGCCTTTTCACCCAGTCTAAACAAGACACCAGAAATAAACAATTTTTTTCTATAAAATATATAAAAAAAATGTGTCATTTGTCGTAAATTCGAAATTTTTTGAACTTGTGATTGTGAATAAAATGTCCTGTTCGTGTTTTAATCGCATTTTTTCCACCTAAGAAAATTAAACCAAACATAAAAAGCAGAAATGTGATATTTCGCGGAGACGAATACGGCTAATCAGATAAAAACCCGCCACTGATATCCTGAGATCGGAAAAAGCGATAATCGTCACCGTTCCACTACTGCTGGTCCCATCCTGAACAGCGGATGCAGCCCAGCAACCCAGCAACAGGTCCAGTGTTTCAGTTCAACAAGTAGAGTTCATGAAACTGTAATTCGCATTGTCTGTCTAACCTACTGCGACGTGCACCGACAAGCGACGTGCATGTCGTTATTTTTTGGGGCGTCCTCCAGGATAAAAATCCCCTGTGCCAGTACAGACTCCATTAGGATTCAGCGGGCGCGGCTTCGAAGGGATTACTTTACACTGGGAAATTTTTAATGAAGACACTGTTTGTTCTGGATTTAACGGGAATATGTTTTGCAGATTAGCGTCTGTTGATCTTGAAAGGGTTCCGTCGTAAAAAACGCATATTTTGTGTTTTACTAAAATTGTTATGCAGAGTACCACGGAATTTGAATGTTTGTTCTAATAATTTCAAGTTTAATCGCAATAAATTTATTAGTTGGACTCAAAACTGGCCAGAAGCCTTACTTTAACTTATTTGAGAATTTGGATGGAACATAATAGAAATATACAGGGTGAATCAGAATTTATCTAAAAAAAATTGTAATCAATATCGTAAAAAAATCGTTTGAAAAATAGTTTCCGAGAAAAAAATTATCGAAATTCATATAGTTTCAACTATTACTTCGCTGGGTTACTGTAGTCTCTAGCCAGGCGAACTTTTTGTTATGCAAGTATTTACTTTAGTTTTTGAAATATCAAAAATGCTTAAGCAGAACAATTTCCCGGTAAATATGTGCCAAATGCAGCGATTTTTACAACGATGTGCAGTGAGTGCAAGTGTGGTGCAAACGCAGGCGTGACGCAGGAAATTTGAAACCGAATCGTGAGAGATGGAGGTCCAGGCCGTCTACGGTGTATTGCAACAGTGTGGCTTATCATACACGAGGCTCCATTATTTCCGGATTATGTACAGCATGTCCAAGCGTTAATACCAGGGGATTGGACGAGGACGACCGGTACCATAGTCGCCACGATCTCCTGACTTAAAATCATTTAGATTTATTTTTGTGGGAAGTATATTGCACCAAAGTGGACAGTATTGATGATTTACGCAAACGTATCATAACTACTGCCAATAATTTACAAGTTCAAACCGGACAAGAAGCAGAAACAGTTGTGTTTGCTTGTTGAAACTGGGTGAGACGGGCTCAAAATTTTGTTGTAACATCAGATATGTCAAACTATTTTACTAATTAAAACCACAAATTATCCTTTGGAATTTCTTACAATTTTTTCTCCGGTCACTGATTATCAAGTATTGCTCTTTTTAATTTTATTGTGACAAAATTGTATTTGTAAGAATCATCCTGTATATTATGTTGTTGGAATATCTGTGTAATTATAAGATTTGGCTAAAATGTCATCAGTCATACGTTATTGGAAGAAATTCGACAAAAACTAGAGCCGTGTCGCTAAGAAATGCTCTTATAACCAACCACCCTGGCGGGATTGAATGTGTCACTTCTATAATGGATGACGCGAACAATTTATGAAACTAGATATTAAAAAACTTTATTCTGGAAAAATTCGGAACATATCAGTTAAGAAAGTTTTTCTAGACGTTAATTATTTAGAGATCTTTTTACTGGACAATATATAATTTATTACTCAAACACATTTTCTATCATCTTTGTTGCTTTCAGATCAGTAGTGCAATAATAATCATTGCAGAATTATACTATTGTTCTATATTGATCGATTTAAGGGCTTTGTAAGAATAGAAAGTTTTAACCCAATTCCCAATCATATTTGTGAAGAAAGTTTTAAGATACTGTTCACAACTGTAGAAATATTGATTATTCGTCATTTTAACACTGTATAATATTCTGAATTATTTGAAGATTATTCTCTATATTTAACGATGTAAGATATCGTTTCGATCGATCGTTTTATGAGAAGTTGTTTTTAAGATATGGTTGACAATTATAAGAATTTGTGAGTTAATAACAATATTTTTAACTCAAACGTGTTTCACAAACAGCAAGCTTATCATACTTTTATATCTTTTACCATGTCCACAAAAGCACATTATGAGTAAAGGGAAAAAAAACGTTTTACTATTATTTAGAATACAATTTGCTTCATTTTAACCATTAAAAATAATAGTATGAGGCATTTCTAATATGATTTACTTTATTTTTAAAATAAAATTTATATTTTCTACGATGTTTTTAAACAATTAACATGTGACTTTTCTGCATAGTCTATGGGGGATGTGTAATAATTATTTTTATTTAATAAGTTGGTATTTCAGAAATGTTAAAAAATTCTTAACATTTAATCAGTAGCAGTTGGCCAAAGAAATATTGAATTGTAATGTTCTTGATAAGCTTCTACAAATTATGTACATTCTTGTACAAGCATTTGCACTTATCACACAAATTACCATACAAGACAATATTTACATTACGAGTTAGCCAGAATAGCAACGTGTGACAATCCATTTGGTTGACGCGATTGCACATCATTAGGTCAGTTTTGGTTTATCAGTTATTAATGAGAATCTTACAACTAGCTTATTTAAATAAGAACGGGTCAGTTCCTTCCAGTTCTGCATAACTCCATGAATTAATTCAAACAGTTCGGAAGAAGTTTACCGCCTTGGAAATTCTGATTTGAAAACGTATGCAAAATACGTACGGCCATGTACGGCTGAACAAATTTGATTGAATTACGAATAAGTTTATGCTGACATGAATTAGTTTTATTCTGATAAACTGTATCAATATGACCACATGTCCAACTGTCTTGAAAAATAAAGAAATCTAAAGCTCGACAAATTTTACTTCAACCAGGAAATAAGCGAGCGAAGGAGAACGTAAACATGAAATTCATTTCCGGCGGAAGGTATTTTCGTCAAATCGTAAAACATCAAAAACGCGAATGAATTGTACTATACTCGAATCAAGAATTCAGACGTCTTACGTCACGGCTGACGTTACACATTTGTTTTTATTGTCAACGTAATTTTCGATATTTGGTCGCGTTAAAAACAATGTTTTATTACAATTTAGTGCAATATATGATGCAAACTTTTAGTGTAGTATATAGTTTTGTTACTATCAGTTGCAGTTTCCTAAATATTTTGATGAAAATATAATGAATTGTTCATTTGTTCGTATGACGTAAGTCGTCTGAATTCTTGTCGCGAGTATATATTTACAATATTTTCTCCTCGATCATTTCCAATAATGTTAAATCTAAGAACATCACGTTGATAATTTACGTTAAACAATACGTCACATCAAATTTCTTACAGAGTGGCTTTATTCCGTTACAAATTACGTTGTCATTTGTGGGACATTGTTTATTTTTAACCAATTATGGTTGGAATAGCGACGAGTTTTTTCCTTCGCATTTTAAGTGCAGTGCCTTCTAATAGTTTCAAACAATTCATCTAAATTCAATAAAGTGAACTTTAGCGAGAGTTCCACAGGGACCAGGGAGCAACAAGTTGTTACATTGAAGTAGCCCAGGCCAAAGGTTACGCAAAGTTCAATGCTGAATATCTATTAGATCGAGTGCTATTATCGAGGTATGAGTGAATATGAAGTTAAAATACTTTATATAGACAGATTAAGTTAACCTGCTGCCCAATATACAACATAACAATGCATTACAACGTTTTATCCACAATCACATGCTCAAATTAGTCGAGTTTAATTTAAAAAAACATACATTTTTAAACGCCACAAGAATTTTCCTCAAAAACGTGGTGTGAATAGGAATGTCATGAAGAGAAGCGTTGGTTGGTAAGGGGGATTGTTTATTTTCATTTAATTTTGTTCGAAAAGCTGATGATATTGGAATAAGTTGAGTGTATTTCTCTTACTCCTCAAAAAATATTTACATAAGCTGAACAAGCACCTCTATGTTTATTACCAGGCAAATGCTCACACATTTTTTAAATATCAACAGAAAGTACGCGGTCTGATCAATGTGAATAAAGTGTATTCTATGTTAAAGCCTACCATGAAAATTTATATGAAAATAAATTTGTCTCTCTCTCTGTATGTCCATGAAAATGTTTCTACAGGATATAAAGCAAAGAGAGGAAGCATGTTAGGTAGAGAATATATCGAAGCATTTCCAACAAGACCTGGTGATGATTTTATATTTTATAGAGAGTATTACGTACAGATTTTGAATTATTTCAGATTACATTAATAATGGGAGTCGCTGGCAAAAGCAGTTCAATTTGCTGTATAAAAATAGGTCTTGTAAAATGTAATTTATATCTTTCCTTTTTTTGTCCGCTGTATAAGCTTTGCTATCTAATGTATCGGAGATAAAATACAACTAAATGCACGATTGCGACATTCTTACCGAACTAAAGGTAAGTTCGTCTTATCTACATCCTACGTGACTTGGGAAGAACACGATCGTGAATTTTCCTTTCAATGTTTGCGTATTCTAGAGAAGGTACGCCGTGTTCACGCTAAATTTGATTATATATAGTGTATCCGTGACCCGTCAGAAGAAAACAATAAAGACAATGAGAATGGCGCAGCATGAGACATGTCCCGTTTACCGCAAATACTTACTTTACCGATAGAATATAGCAGAATACTTCGAAGCAAAAAACAGTCCGTTTACTTTAGAAACAATTTTTTTGTATATACGGATTTAAGAGATGAGGGTTACGAAATTAATCTTGAACTTTAATATGAGAAAGTTTTCATGTAGAAAGCAGTCAACTATTATTTTGATAAAATTGACAGTTGTTTTCCGAAAAATTGTAACTTTCCTCTAAATTATTATACCAGCAGTGAATATTTGCCGATAAATTCAAGCGACTACAAGATTCAGGGCACGAGAAAATGAAAAATTATTAAGAAATGTAGCTGTATTCCGCTCCTGATCTCAAATTCAATCTATTATTTATCAGAAAACTGCGAAAGAATGATTTTCCAATTATTTTTAAGCGTGTAAAAGTAGAGTATTAAAAAGCATTGCGAATTATCTTGAAAGGAGGAAAGAATACAAATTATGTAAATTTGTTTTCTTGACAGTTTAAATTATACGTAGGTATGTAAATGTTAGCGGAAGGCTAGGTCAGTGTCATAACATTAAAGTTGAAGCAGGGAGACGTACTTGAAACGCATTTTTACATAGAAGAAATTGGATTTACAGAAAATTTGTATAACATTGGCGCATCCGCCAATATCTTTAAAACATATATCGCTCATCATATACATACAGATTCGGAAATTGCGGATCTTTACAGAGAAAGTAGAAATTGCCGCTTCATTCCAGGGAAGGTACGAACTTTAAGAGAGGCGGCGACGTGCATTGGTCTAGCATTCCCCACTACTACGGTAATCGGTTCCGTATCGCCAACGCCAATTCGCCATTGCAAATCTAACTGTCCGGTCAACTGATGCCAGTGTTGTTAGATCTCATGCATTCCGAGGAAATCTCATGCTCTCATATTTTGATTACAAAATCTCATGTTTTTTAATAGACACAAAAAGAAATAATAAAATTATTAAAATTACTCTTTGAAATCTACCAAAACAAAGACCTAACGAGAAATAAAGGCAAAATCGAGGGCAAAATTGAATAGATAGAGGTAGATACCTACAATATTTGGGTACTTGAAATGTCCTTTATTGTAGACTGCTCTCTTAATAATTAGCAATGAATACATAAACGGGTATGACAGTCGACGGATATGCGGTGTGTGTGCTGTATTCACGCTGTATTGCAGTGATTCTTAACTCTATTTCGTAAGGGTACCTACATTTTCTGGAAACAACAGATTTTACGACCCGTCAACTGCGCCTCAACGTTCGCCCGGCCTAACAATAAAATAAATTAGAAAGGTTACGTGGTTAATAACTTTTAAGTAAGTACCTGTAAGTACCTACTTACAATGTAATATTATGATAAAATAGCAGAACATAATGCTTTTTAATGAAATAAAAATGGCATTACAAAAGTAATTAAAAATGAAGCTGTGTCAAGAGGTGTTTTTTGATAAATTAAGCCATCTCATGCTTTTTTCTCCGAACCTCATGTTTCTTTGAAATTATTCTCATGCACTGAATTTTTCCCACCTGGCAACACTGCTTGATGCAAACACGCTGTGGTCGAAGTATGCGTGTAGCATGACACAAATACACGCAAGCGGCAAAATACAATTCACCATCAAGATCCTCACTTTCCAAATTTGTATGTATCTACTATACATGGATGAAATATTTGTATGAACTAATCGTTTTGAATGTTGCTGCTTGACGGTTTTGATATGTACCCACTACCCATGTCTATGTGTGTACTGACTGTTATACATGCATCAACACAAAAAACGAAGTGTTGACAACAATTTTGTGTTTTCTTTGAAATTTGACCTTTTTTCCCATTATTGATCGCCAACAATTAGGTATTAAAATTTTCGCTTGCTGTGACATTAAAAGTAACAAAAATAAATTCCGGTTTGCACGAGTATTCAATCCACCCTAGTATGAATCCGTCACATAATAATTAAGTTTAAAAATCACAACTACTGTATAACATCACATAAATTACAATTTTCTTCCGTCTTCATGTCCTGGAAGTTTATTATACCTTAAATTTCCTTGCAACCATTAAATATAGCATTGTATATAAATGATTCCCTGGAATTATATTTTTATATTCGTCATTAGTTGCCGTACGTCCTTAAAATTGGTGAAGTTCCTCATTAAGGACGGCAATAATCTCGAATTTCAGAAGCTGTTTACAGCGCAATACGTTCAGAGCGAATTCCAATTTGAGAGAAACGATTGTGCTCCAGGAAATTATATATTTACTTAATAGGGGCAGAAAATCTTTGTCCTCTATACGTCCGCGTGACAGAATACAGATATACGTATTTGTATTTGGAAACTCTACTAATAATTTTATTGTAGACCGCAACATATACTATAACATTAAATATTTTTTTGAAATATTTATCTCCTATTATATAAAAAAAAACATGAACTTTATTCATATTAATTGTGAATCTTGTATAGGATATAATTGCTCTTTTTGATTTTATTTTTATAACTTTTTTCGTATTAAATTTAAGCATCTAATTTTTGGTATACTTTGAAGTCTTAAGGTGCTGCAGTTTCTGCAGTTAATAGCATTCTAAAATACTACACCAAGTGTTCCTATTTTCCGGTTACATTTTACCAATTTTCAATACACGAAAACATTCTTATTTTAAATAGAACTTCAAATTGCTCTGTCGTACCGTCATCCACCTGCCTATTTACTTTTATTATTGGCGTGCGTTGCACAGAACAATTATTCCACGGTGGGCGTCCGACCCGCTAGTCCAAATTTTCTAACAATAAAAGTGCATTCAGTCGTTCCAATTTTAAAGCGGATGGCGGTCCTATGTATGGAGCGATTTTACATTTCCGCGGAAAATTATTTGAAATTCGCTCTTGCAGTGCACCGCAGAGAGGGTTATTAAATGAAATACCTTTTCGGCTTTGCAGGGGTTCACAAAAGCAAATACAGGATTTGATATTTAACGAAAAATCTAGAGGTAATAGGCGTACCTAGTTAATTATTAACGTTGTAATCCAGGTATAAATCGTTTGTGGAAATTAAGTTTTATAGAAAGAATTACTACGTTTCGATTTATTCCTAAATCTTAATAATAGTAGCGTATTGAAATAAACGTCACACTTTCATTAATTTTGAACATCTTATATCTGGAAGGCTAAACTTTCGCAGAAACAAGCGATCCACATAGATGGGTAGGAAGGGCCGGACCTGTTTTATGGCCTCCAAGATCGCCTGAGCTGAACCCTCTAGATTTCTTTGTTTGGGGATATTTGAAGACATTAGTGTATGGTACTCCTGTAAATAGCCTGGAAGAGCTGCAGCTACGGATTAATGAAAAGTGTCAAGAAATCCAAACTAAGGAGGGTGTTTTCGAAAGAGTTCGAATATCGTTGAGACGAAGATGTCGTGCCTGCTTGGAAATGGACGGAGGGCACTTTGAACATCTTCTGTAACTTTGTTTTTTGTTTGTTAAAAGCTTCCTTTGTCGGTTTATTCCTAATAAAATAAAATGTTTGAAAAACGAATAGTGGTCCATATCTCCGCAACCGTTACTTTGCGGACCCATATTTATTAAGACTTTTCTGCTTATTTTGGTTCATACTATTACCTCCTGAAATATTTTACACTCTTTTTTTAACACCCTGTATATGAAACAGAATAAGTACAATCTCTTAATTTCTCATGCTTCAAGAACATATTACTGTATACTTCCGAAAGCTATAAACTCTGGTTTGAATCCATTTTCACCACTGATTGAAGTTTACCCAATGCGTTTTATATCAGGAAGTAATTATAACCAACAGAGGATCCATAAATTACACTATTTATCAAACAATATAGATGGGACCGATTATGAGGCCAATCCTTGTGGGATATAGGGTTAATAATTAGTTCAGGCAAAACACCCACCGCCGAAACTCAGGATTATTGTAAAATTTATTTCTAACAAGTCTGAAACTTCTATAATTTAAATTCAAACCTTACTATACGAATATACCACGAACATCAAATTCACTTATAAGAAATCGTTCATCTACTAAATATTAGAGTTTTAAAAGCAAAATTCTCTCTTTAAGTACAAGTACAAAGTATCTTATAAAGGGCACGTCCCGAATCGATTCTGAAGTTATGTGGGGTTTAATATATTGAACCTCAGCCATTCCAACTGATGTTTGGCTTCATAAAGTGAAGACCAGGTTTTAATATTGTATATTAACTTTAAATATTTGCCCGCTTGGGCAGAGAAATACAATAAAAGAATTTCAGCTAAGAGATCAAAGCAAATATCTCGAAACATGTGTACCTATTTTTAAATACTTCTTTATCCGCCAAAACTCAGTTATGTGCTTGGAGAAAAAAGCAGTATTTTAATAGGTATATTCTAATAGGGTCTTAGTTTAGGATATAACATAATCTATATCATCAATTGCCTTACTGTATCAAGTATGTTTAATGAAATATGACTCTGGTTTCGCAACCAATGTTTTACTGACAAATTGTTTTATCGCAGGACTCGAACTTGATCCTCGCGCCAAAACTATCAAGATATAATAGGAACCTGAGCTATAAATTATAAAGAGTTAAGTTCAAAGTTGCTCAATTCATTAAAATTATCAGTTCAAATTGCAAATATATCATCTAACTACGCATCTCCACCAAATTACAGTTTTTATTTTAATTATTAATGTAGAAATAATAAAAATGAAACAAACAAACAATATTTTCGAAGAAGATTTTTTTTCCTGAGAGGTACAATTGCATTATTTATTTTTAATACTTATTTCAGCGTATTTCAGTATTAATAATTTATCTCAGAACTTACCAACAAAGGAAGCATTGAGAGAAGTAGTGCTAGATAGTATCTACTCTCTTATCGATTAACTAAACGGATAAAAGTTTCCCTTTAGAAATTCATCTATCCAACAAAGAACAACATTTTAGTGGAATGGCAAAGATACAATTCTCAGATATCTCTAAAAATCCCGTAGAGGAATACACACAACAGTAATAAGCTACACGCTTCTCTTTCTAAGAGAAAAATAGAACTCATAAATAAAATAAATACAATATCAAACGAGAAAGCGCTTAAGGTAAAATATCGCTCATTTAAGAAAAATATATGACCCTGCTTTGTTTTTCTTGTACGTATTTTTATGTGTGCTCGTATAAAACGAAAATGTTCATAAACGGTTATACTCACATCTCGAAAAATAGATATGGCACCAAATTTCACACAACACATAAGAACCAGTAAGACCAACGTCGAAACTAAAACTTGTAGAAATTATAGAATATAAAGCGACGTCATACTGTTCATTTAATTAATATTGTTTAGATTAGTATAGTTAAACAACGATCCATCACCGAACACAAATAAATATCCCGAACAATCAGTAAATTTAAATAAAAAATGGAAGCGGGTACTTTACCGCTCATCGCTCTTTCATGAATTAAATATACTATATTCCGTGCCAAAATCATAGAGAGTGACGTTATAAACAAATCGCGTCAGAAGTTGTTAATATTTATTTCTTGTAAATACTAACTTCAGTAACTTCTGCTCGTTGCAGCTAGCTTGTGATACTAATTGAAAAAAAAATTGTGGCTGTAAAGAAATGTTGTTTCATAGAAATAAATTATTTGTTTGTATATGTAGAGTCGAACAAATATTTATTGCCTGATACCAAATCATTTTTGTGAAAAGGCAAAAATACAGTTATTTTAGAAAAAAGCATTTATTAAAATAATAATTACATTATTTTCTTTTCAATGATACGCTTTTGGCATTGATTGAATTATATTCTATGATAAAACAATATTTGTATATTTCAAAGAATATTTTTCCACTTAAACATTTGCTTATTTCAACAATTTATTGCTCTGGAATTTCAGGAAACAATATATCAATTTCGAGCTTATTAGCTCTCATCAATACGCCACAGGTAAGTGGTGAATTAACTGCCGACTAACACTGGCTGTTTATGTCTCTCAAACCCGACATACCTGAGTACGCGACATATAGCACAGCTACATCTATTGGGCTCTTATTAACAATTAATAGCATAGTAACATAATCATTTAAATATAAATGTCAGCGGGATTAGCAAATACAGCAACAAATTAAGACATGTTGAATTTTTTATGCATTGCCCATAGGATAATAAAAATTGGTACACCGTCACATGTATCCTCTAAATAAAAAAAAAACTTCACACATTTTAAATCTCGACATTGCCATTTACTGGAAATAAAACAACACACCACTGCTGTATAATGATTTGCTTGCCGAATAAATACATTTTTCGTTACTTAATTTTAAAAAGAAATTAAAGCTTTTATTGTATTCTCAGTCAAATTAATATTGTTTGTTATCTATTTACTTCTATTAACATTTTGTTATGTTACTCTTTTGTTGGTCATGGTATACTTGTCCAAACAAAATTCATTCCATATTCATGTTCTTTTATTTTCTTAATTATTTATAAATTTATTCTTAGTAGCACATTTACTTCTCGTCTTATTTAATTATAGTATTCATTATGTTATTTTCTTGTATACTTTAACAGGTTTAAGTTGAAACCCAGCTTTACTGATACTTTGCCCTCTTATTATTATTTTTATATTTGCAGTTGTATTATTATAGAAAATAAAGACAATTTATTATTATTATTATTTATTAGATAGTTCAAAACCTACTCATAGTTTAATTGAAAGTAAAATTACCTAACAAATATGTTTTTCCTCGTATCTTGGGTACCAGATAATAAATCTCATGCTTAGTAGAAGTATGACTTTTTAAAATTTGCATTCCAATTTACCAAAAAGACTTTCACAATGGGTTATGTAGTATTCAGTTGAAAAAAAAAAATGAATCTGGTTGAGACCTTTTGGATTGAGATACTTTGTATAATATCAAATACATAGAAATTTTTATAGAACTATATATTCTAAGTTTTATTAGCTGAGTAAGTATAAAGTTGTCAAGCATATAGCAAAACTTAGTAACGCCAACACAAATTCTAAGTGCAAAGTTTTCTACTTTCACTTTGCAGTTTTTCACGGTTCATTCACAGATATTTATTACCTAGCAAATCGTCTTTCTAGTTCCGAAGCATGAATCTAAGAGTCTATATTACATTCATTTAGTATTGGCGCCTTTCAGCATTTAGAACAGAACAGCAAAACAAATAAACGGTAACATTTCTTGCGACCATGGAGAAATCAGAATTCAAAGACAATGTCGGTGGCAATGGAAAACACAGAAATGCTCCCTAAAAGGTCTATCGATCCGATAGCATCTACGATAAATATTACAGTTCTCGAATTAATGAGAAGGGGTGAAAAACCATGACGACCCGCATCTTCCAATACGTGTAGGTATACATATTAAAATGTCACGACATGAGAAAAGACATTTTTCTACGTTCATGCAAAAAACAAAACTTTATTGAACTATATTTAGTGGAAAAAGTGGTTCTTTATTGCACTAGTGCAATAAAATGTTTATTGCATTCATCTGTCATTCTACTACAGCGTTTTGTCATCATGACAAACATAAACGTTCAAATCGACGTCACATTTTCTTAGACTTAGTGTCATCTAAATAACATTTTTTGGTTTTTGCATGAACGTAGAAAAAATATTGTATGCAACTCGTACAAAAAGTGCTTATTGCACTCAACGTGTTGTCCTACTCGGCCTGACGGCCTCGTTGGACAATTTCACGTCGCGTGCAATAAACACTTACTTTTTGTACTTGTTGCATAAATAACTATTAATCCACGGAAAACCTTAATATACAAGGTGTAACAGTAGTAAGTATTCAAAACTTGTGAGCTTGTAAAACAAGTCGAAACATTACGAAAACCTTAGTACAACTTTTGTCGGTGGCGGCTCCTAAGGGAGATACGCTCACTTAAGGGGTAACCTCAGAAACAGTTTTTAATGCGTAACATCTAAACGGTTCAACATTAAGTCACGAAATTTTGGTGAGATATTAACCTTGACGTGCTTAATAAGTCTCATTAACTACATTTCAAAATTTTCTACAGGAGCGTAAGAAAATGCAAGGCTCTTGTACAAATTTAATCATATTTTTTTTTTGTAGTTATTTTTTTCTAGTTTCTGACTCCAAAATATTAAGTATTTAACATAAAAAATGTACTCTTATTAAATTTCAATAGGATGTACCGTTTTTCAGTAAATTCGATTTCAATCATTCCTAACGTGACCCACATTTAACATCCAATACATAGCCAAAAAAATTAATTGCAGTGTGCCATGGAAAAAACAACTAGTCTGACAGTTAACAGAAATGTCAAGTATTTTTAGTTTGAAAATTATATTATTTGAGTCTACGCAGTGCCATTTTATAGTGAACAAAAATAGATAAAAATTATTTAAATATGCAACCGTATACATATTCTGAGTATGTAGATATGCTTTTGACGTTAGGTGGAGTGTCATGGGAGCGCAAGAGCAGCCGCACACCGATATGGTATAAAGTTCCCCAATAGAACTGTACCTAATTATAAAATATTTTTTTTACACCGAAAGGCGTTGTTTTTCTGTTATTTATATTATGGTATTTTTATTTGTACTATTGTTTTTAATTGTTACTGTTAAGAGTGTTAAAAATACTTGACATTTTTGTTAACTGTCAGATTAGTTGTTTTCTTCATGGCACACTGCAATTAATTTATTTGGCTATGGATGTTGAATGTGGGGCACGTTAAGAATGATTGAAATCGATTTTACTGAAAAACGGTACATCCTATTGAAATTTAACAAGAATACGGTTTTTATGTTAAATACTTCAAATTTCAATATTTTCGAGTCAGAAACTAGAAAAAATTAACTACTAAAAAGATATGATTAAATTTGTCCCTGAGTCTTAATGTTGAACCGTTTTGATGTTACGCATTAAAAACTGTTTCTGAGGTTACCCCTTAAGTGAGCGTATCTCCCTTAGGAGCCGCCACCGACAAAAGTTGTACTAAGGTTTTCGTAATTTTTCGACTTGTTTTACGAGCTCACAAGTTCTGAATACTTACTACTGGTACACCTTGTATAGTAGCATTAGTTAACTATAAACTGAGTGATAATGGTCGAGGATATATTATTATAATAATTATCTACATACATGACTAAGCATTTGTTTTCACTTGTATTCAGACGGTATCTAAAAAATGTGTTTAATTTTCCCTCAAACGTACATTCACGGCTGTTAAGCAAGTACTCAAATGTAATTACTTTCACCCGAATAGTGTTTAAGCTGGTTAAATTGTTTTAGAGAGACATATACTGTTACAAAATGTTTCCCCAATTCCGACATTAGTTCAGTGGCGTTTTTTCAGGAGATTGGTTCACCTGCTTTTTCGTGTGTTAGAAAAATATTTATAATACGGTTGGTAATTACGTTTTCGTATGTTGAACGGTGGTATTTTCAAACTGCACTGAGAGAACTACTAAAAAAGTTTTGCTAAGATGATCTGTATTATCACAGTAGAAAACTGACTTTAGTTGAGACCTACTTATTAAACAAAAATACACTTGATCAAAAACCAAAAACAATATGAAGTCATCATCTTATTTAATATTGAGTATTGTCAAATTAAGCTTATTTTAAACAAATATTGAGTTAACTTCCACAATGAACACGTTTGGTCTGATGAGAACTCTAATGCCATGATGGAATCTCGATTTCAACATCAGTTTTCTTTCAATATATGGGTGCGTATTATTGGAAATTTTCTTGTTGGATCTTACTTTTTACCAAGAACTTTAACCGGTGCCTCCTTCTTGAAAACATTTTACCTGAATAACTTGACGAAGTTCTCTATGCGTTAAGACAAAGAATGTGGTTTATGCATGACGGGGCTCCTCTACATTTCAGTTTGACTGCACGTGAATTTTTAAATGAAAGATTCGGTAATAACGTAATTGGCACTCAAGAACCAGGTCAACCTTGGCCACCCAGATCACCCTATATGAACCCTATTAATTCTTTTGTTTGCGGACATCTCAAGACATTAGTTTACAAGGTTCACATTGAATCAGAGTAGTACTAATAAACTTCCAAAACTACGCTACAATTTTTTCACTGTTCACTATTTATTTGCCCTCAGCTATAATTTCACAAATGTATTCGTATATAGTTGAAGAACTTCTGTATAAGAAATATACATGCTTTTGCAATAATAATGACACTCCCAAACAGTCTTTGAACTTCTAGAAATTCTCAGTAGAAATTTCATTAAATCTTTATTGGTGAGTGAAACAACTAAGAACTAATTTTAAAAGTTGAACATAGATTTTATTACAAATACGTCAACAGATCAAAAGAAATCGCAAAATTCATTTTAAAGAGTGCCATTATTATTGCAAACAGTTGTACGTAATTAGTGACGATAAAAAATAATGTTCAAAATAGTAAGCACTAGCAGATATTTTTCGCAAAACTGTTGTTACTATGACAGGAACTTACTGGAAGTAGTCAGTGCACGTCAGAAAACGCGTTTATACCAGGAATTTACAAACTAATACCTGCAATTTGAAACGCCCACGGGAAAAGGGTAACGCAATTACTTGCCACCGAAATTCCTCATGCATTTTTAACCAGGAGCAAGGGCGGCTAGGCCAACTGTCCAGCCGGGCCGTGTCGTCCAGCACGCCGTGGAACAAATGACGAGCGAGGAGCGACCAAACAGGTGGCTGCTAGTGTTCGAATGCAGCTATAAATATAGTCTAGCAGGCCTGGCAACTGGGAGATCGATGAGGCTGGGGGGTTCGCCGGCGATATCAGACCCGGCCAACGCCGGCAGGGCTTGCCGGGGCAAAAAGGAGAAGAACCCTTGTTCCTTCCTTCGCCCTTGCCGTGATTCCTGCGATGTGTATCATTATCGGGGCCGGGAAAGCAAAATACATGCTCGGGTTCTCATTCGCTGACTAGTTTCGCTCCACTAGCGCTATACGTCTACGAGGCTGGAACGGATATAAACCGGAATTTGTCGTTATTTAATTTATTGTCACAGTAAAAGAAAGTTTTAAAACATACTATTTTTCTACATAATCTACACGTATTACCTAACCGAAGTTGATGCGAATCTAAGCCTCTTTGTAGTCGATCTCATGCGTGCTCAATTGGATTGAGGTCTAGCGGGAGAGGCGGCAGTGCTAAGTGCGGAATACCATAACATTCCAGGGCATCGACAACAATTCTCGCACGATGAGGTCGCGCATTATGGTCGAGAAATACAAAATTTGGCATAGATCGACGTAGATCTGCGCATTCATGTTTCCATCAAGCACCAACAACTCTGTAAGCCCATTAAAACAAATGCCTCTCCAAAGAGCAACTGTATCATCTCTGAATGGATGAACTTCCTGGATAGCTCTACGATTTCTGGGTACCAAAGGAAGAGTCTATACTCGACTATCCGAAAACCGTCCATATCTCGACCCATCTGTGAACAATACAGACCTTCATTGATCATTCCAATTCACGTATTCGTTAGCCCATTGCAACTGGGGTAGTAGATCTTGAGCGTCCACTCCTCGGTCTTTTAATGACATTTCCTGTTTTTCTATATCGATGCACAAGCCTTGATTATTACGCTTCCACTGACCTGAAAGAAATTAGCAACTTCCCTCTGAGAGCATCCCGCCTCGATCATTGACCGATTCATGATCCTATTGGCTTCAGCTGCACTCAGTTTACGTCTAGGTATTAATGCAAAATAAAATCTTTAGGAGTTGACTATATAAACTCGAAACAACGACTGATTAAAAATTCTTAAAAAGACTAAAGGTGAGAACTAGCCTAAAAACTGAAAAGGTCACTCAATGAAGAGAAAAAAAAACACTCAGATAAGAAAACGTCGACCTTTAAAAGAAATCTCAATATTTGTGAATTTCCTTAACTTTGGTGGAACAGTTTATTCGATCCATTCTCGTACATGCTAGGATTTTCATCAGTGGATTAATTTCACTCCGGCGCGATACATCTAGTTGAAGATGTGGGGTTTTGGACAAAGGCATGGATTTTAAGCGAGGGTCGTCTTTAATGATTTCGAGCTGGGTTGCTTGCTAATAGAAAGCCAAACGTTTATTCTGATTTCAAAATCATTCATATGGGGCGAGCTAGCAGAAAGGGAATGTTCCTCGGATAAAGACGTCTTGGTCTACCAGATCATGTCTACAAAACTACAAGGGCAATGGGAGTTTTATGCTATATATCAGTGAAGTGTGGTTAGAAAGAAAGAAGCTGCTACAAAAATAATCATTTAATATGTCTGTCAAAATATGCATCGTACTAAATTAGGAAATGGTGTACGTAAATTATGTTTTTTCTTTCTTAACTGTTTAATTTTGGTACAAAATTGTGCATATTATTTATTTGGATACACAGGGTGGCCAAATGAAAACGAAACAGAGCCATTTTCAGGAACTGCGTGAAGATTATAGAAAACCGCTCAGACCCGTCGATTTTAGATTAAAGGGAGACATTCTTTGCTGGTAGTTTTGTCCTTACCACTTTCACCCCCAAGCAAGAGTAAGCATCACCCCAAAATATTAAATGGCATTGGGGATTGAATAATATTTTGAAAGCTCTTACAATTCTCTTTAACAACAGACTTTAAATTTTATAATCCGCCCAATACTTAATAAGAATTTTGATTTTAAAAAATATTCAAAAAATAGAACAGCTAAATCGGTTAATCCATAGGATCCATTTTCTAGACATGATTAAAAACTATAGGTTTATATTTTCATCAAAAAAATATTGCCAACGTAAATACACAAACTGAAAGGAAGGCTTTTATGTTTAATGATAGAGGGAAAACGGTTAAAATAATAGCTTAGTACACTTTAGAAGCGAAAATACGATAAGCAAAAACGGTAATTTATCGTATAGACTTCATGTAGAAACAAACGCAACAATTTGCATAATTATGATACATTACCATTCCATCATCATTTTTAACGGTACGTGGGTACTGGGTACACGAGGCCGAGTAGGACAACACGTCGAGTGCAATAAGCACTTTTTGTACGAGTTGCATACAATATTTTTTCTACGTTCATGCAAAAACAAAAAAATGTTATTTAGATGACACTAAGTATAGAAAAATGTGACGTCGAGTTGAACGTATATGTTTGTCATGATGACAAAACGCGATAGTAGAATGACAGATGAATGCAATAAACATTTTATTGCACTAGTGCAATAAAGAACCACTTTTTCCGCTAAATATAGTTCAATAAAGTTTTGTTTTTTGCATGAACGTAGAAAAAATATATACTATACAGGCCCTGACGTAAGTATTAATGTATTAACAAGAAATTTTTGCTAGTTGCTGTGTCTTTATGTAACACATCACTGTAATCCTGAGAACAGGATCCAATAGAATATACAGAGTGTCCGGAATACGAGTGACAATACTGGAAGATCTTGTGCATCTGATCAAATGCAACAAAATAGTTTTTCTACAAATACTTCGTATTGTTGCTCATGGGTAGATAATATTTTTACTACTGACTTTTGACGGATGACATTATTATTCACATCAGTCTGTCGAGTCTTTTCACGATCTACTTTCGTTTTATTACTCCCGTTTTAAAATAACATCTGCCTTAAAACTGCAAATGCTTCCACTAGATTTGCATCTTTATAGTGTCTCCGAAGTGGTACTTATGCTGTTATACCTGTCGTCAAAAACGCTGATGTCGTAATTTTGTCTCACAACACGAGTTTCAACGGTAAACAAGCAAGTCTATGTAAGCCTTCAGAATTATACTTCACGGTGAGAACTGTATCAAACGGGAGATTTCAACTCTACAACGGAACGTTACCAAATGCCAAATAGGCATTTTTTAAATAAAGTTAAGTATTGTTTTACATCTACCCTGCTTTTAGAAGTTTTGAAAACGTAAATAAATAGTGGTTTTTAAGCTTTCACGGCCAGTGCTGTAATTTGATACATAGTGACTTTCCGGGTTGTTGTGCCGTGACTTCGGTAACTGGTAGCTGCCAGAAACAGAGGTAAAATGCACAGCCGGGATTCTTTTACCTGCCCTGGTTGTTCTCGGGCTAGGCTCTGTGGGGACAGACCCGCTATCGGTGTCTCCGGACCCGTCCATATATCGATTTCAGTTCCTATTGTTGGTATTACGACTGCTACGGTCGGAACCGTTCCTCGGATAATGGTAGTCCTCCGAGGCGTTCCGTAGCCGCCTTTAATTGGTCGCATCCCATGCTTCCAAACGTTTCGCCGCTCTTCACTGTCGGCATCTTCAGTGGTGACTCTGCAAAAGCTTATAAGTATAACATCGTATACCTAATATAAAGATACTTTATAATAGACATATGCAGTAACATTTAAAGAAAGTCGGATATTAGTTTTATAGTTATGATAGGGCTTGTAAATAAAGCAGAATAATTGTATAACGTTTTTATAAAACATTATCATGTTATCTTGTGTTACTTGGGTAGAGACGTAGTTCCCTTAATACAAGGATTGAATATATGCAAGTTTCATAAGAAGAAATACAATTGAAACTAAACGAACTGTAGATCATTGGAAGAGTTATTATAAATTCGTTGAGATTATAAACAAACTCTGGATTTATCCATAGCTGTACCATAAACAACCTTAAAGCTCGAAGGACAAGCCCGCGTAATACTGTAGGAAAGCAACCCAAACTTCCAAGGTAAACCAAGGTATTTGAATTCGCTTCTGGGGTTCTCATCATAAATTGTCGATGCCCAGATTGTCGCAGATCTATCGTTTAGGGTTGCTTGGTGGCAATTTCCCGAGACCACCTTTATTGCCAACGCGGCCGACATCGATCGAGTTAATTAATTGCAATTTAGAAGTTCCGCCCTAATAATCTTTTGGATGTTTAGACACCCCTTCTAGGTGTGTGACAGAAAGAGTAAATTGTACTTCGATGACCGTAAATTGTCATTATAAGATAAATTATTAGATACTATCCTGTAAACAACAAAATCCGTTAAAACTAGAAAACCTGAGCCCTTTAGATTTGTTAATTACCACAGCACTTTGTTTGTTATTTCAAAATTTCGACCATTGATTTTTCTGATACCTCTAAAATTAAAAAAAGTAAATTTGCATTTATAATTAGCTTTCGAAAGGAGCTGAAACGTGCTAAATGGAGTAATAAGGAAGTTAAAGAAGGGGAGGGGGGTGTTTGCAGAAAGATCAATGACCTTTAAGAAGGAGTCACTGACCTTTTCAACTAGATAGAAAATTAAACAAAAGCCCTCAAGCCCTCTTAACCTAATTTTATTTTCTTGTAACAGTTTAATAAACAGAATTTTTTCTGAACATGATCCAAACTGCAACATATTGTAACCTGTGACAACATCGCAATTCATTGGCTGTTATTGTACCAATAGAGTATAATGATATAGTTATTTATTGTATAAATGTTTTAAGTATTTTATCCAAGCAAGAATGTTTAAACGCGACAAGATAATTCGAGAGTTTAATATTTTCAAGTGGATAAAACGCAATACAACGTTTTATCGATAATTACATCACAATAATATTTGTGGAGTCAAAATTATTGGAAAAACTTGATATTGAGGGAAGGGAAAATAATAATATAATAATAATATCTCTACCCCTCATTCTAATCACAGGGATTAGCCCAGAAGTCGGAGACTTGTGCGGGAGAGGGGGCGGCATATTATTATTAAGCAGGCCGCATTTGCGCCCAGGAACGACTTACGTTGGTAGGCTGTAACCACTATTCAGTACAGGAATGAGGAAAAACTGTAAAACCTTATTAATTAGGGGATAGTCAAATGTCGACCGGTATCAATCTCTCACATTGACCCAATCCAACATTCTTCCACTTTACCATACCCGCAGATAGTGTGTCAATCTTCTTCATGAATATACGGTCTATTGGCTGCGGGGGTCAAACCCACAGCGATCTAGTCACCTCGATTCAAGTACTGACACCTTAAACCGCGCGACCACTACCAATATCAATAGATTACTCTCTGACACTCTGCTGACATGAATCCTATTGAAAACATGTGGGATTTCGTTACTAGAGCCATTCATAACCATATTCACCTCCACCTCAAACTGCAAATGAGTTAGTGGTGGCGGCAGAAGAGGAATGGAACAATATTCCGCAAGAGATTGTTAAGCGCTTGATTATCTGAATGCACAGACGTGCTATATATATGCTATTGGAACGTGGTGGAGGTTACACCGTTATTAGTCAAGTAGAGAACTTGCTTTGTTACTTATTTTTGATTTAATTAAATTTTGTCAAAAATGTCACACACTTGCTGGATTTTAATTTTCTAAGTACTCAGTTTATCGAACATATTCTTTTCACAAAAAAAAATCAGAAAACAATATACTTTTATAAACGTATTTGGTTTTTCTGACAAAAAAAATTCTTTAACAAGAATGAGACACGTTTGACGTTGTGTGTAATTCCAACACGGACAATATAAAACACAATGCAGAAAGAAACGTCGACGCCTCTTCAAATCTGATGATACCAGCAAGTACATTAACACCGCTTAATTATAATTAGCCCGGAGTTCCCTTAGGATGCGATAGATGGACACTTTAATTACGATAATGGTAACCGGTGATGTTCGCCGTAGTCTATCTGCTATTTGATTAAGCCATCGCCATGGCTCTGATTAAATCATGGGGCTCTTGGAGACAATCTTGCTCATTTGCATTGTCAGTTGCGAACCCACTTGCTAGCAGAATTTTTGACACCGCCACCGAAACTAATTAATTATCCTGAACATTAATTAAACCGATGGTTGTGTTATATTAGTGTGTCGGTTTTCTTGCCAATTTGGTTCGTATCGATTTCCGAATTATGTTACAGAGTGATTCGTGGACTCGGAGAAATCCCTTATTTGATATCCGCACAACGCCGTGCAATGAAATTTGTAGCATCTTTTTAAAAAGTTGGAAAATTCGATTGTGCCGCACCATCGCGAACTTTTGTACTTCTAACTCTGTAAATCTCATTTAGATATAATAGTATAGTTTTACTACAGTCAAGCTCAAAAATAATAGAGAGTGATTCATGTCATTATCGTAAGATTTTTCTAGTTATAGCATTTTCAACCTTTATATATAAAAAACGATTATATTCCTTGGGAATTTCTTTAAAATTTTATATAGTTAATGTGTAGATTCACTCAACTCAAACTTATTTTTGGTAATTTTGTGTCTTTTGAACCCTTCTCAAGTGGCATGTCTATGGAATCTTGTGTCCTGCTAGTGCTGTGAATGAATAGCTCTCTATCATCTTGGACCTCGAGTATAGTTTTGTCATAAACGGTTCTTGATAATTTTGTTTCAAATTTTTATATTTATGAGATCAGACTTACCTATATGAAAGGTATTTTACATTTCTCTGAACTTATTACATTTATATTCAGAAGCAGCTTGTTATCTTTATATGACACACTAATTTTAAAAAGCATAATCAGTTTCAGAGATGACAGAATTTTTTGACAAAGGTCATTAATGAATAATTTAAAACGCAGAGGCCTGAGAACTGAATCTTGTGGCACTCCTGATGTTGCTGAGACTTGAAAAGATGTAAATCCACAAGAATTTTGTAAAATAACATTTCATATCAAGTTTCTAAACTTTATGAAGCTTTATTTCCTTCATTATCATTAATTAGAACAACTCTTATTTCAAATTTGTTTTAATGTAGTTATATATTTCTTTATAAAATGAATACAATCTTTTATTAACTGGAACGACATGTTTACAAGAGAAATATAGCAAAATATAAAAATTTCATTTGAATCATATTATGGCCATGCGTACATACACTCATTCTATTCCCTCTATAAGACGGCACCCTCTTTTTCCGACTGGATATCATTTGCTTGTTTATTCGCCTGTAACAAACAGAGATGTTTGGTGCGATCGTCCCTCACAACACACAAAAATAAATATATCTGCTTTATACATATATACGAGTCTCATCTAATGCCAATTTCCACTTTGTATTCAGGCAGAAATTCTTCCAGAAAAAGTTTTCGGCCTCGAAAGAAATTTTAGTAAACTCCGAAGGAAGTTTGTTTCGAGCTCGTATCGATAAGAAATATTTTGCGTACGGCGAGATTGATGAAGGTTTCAGGTTCCCGATTAATAAATTTATAAATTATGCCACGTATACAGTGTATTTATAATATAATAAATTGTGACAAGAACATTTTTTCTGCGAAGCATTTGATCTCTGCAACCTGGAAGATATTGAGGTAAAATATAATTCAAATTAATCTGTAATACGAATAGTACACAGATCTACTATTCGAAGACGACTCCGCAACGTAAATTTACGTGCTGGAAGACCATTACGGGTCCCCACTTTACTTCCAAGGCATCATGGTGCCCGTCCCCAGTGGGCGCGGGAGCACAGAGGTTGACTTTTACGCCAATGGCGGTGGGTCTTATTTACAGACGAAACCAGAATTGGGCTGGTTACTAATGGCAATCGACAAAGAGTCTGGAGAGAACCAGGTCGTCAACAACGACTTCATTTTCCCCGTGAAGTTGCTCCGTATGAAGGGGGTACCGTAATGTTTTGGGGTGGAATAATGTTCAACCGCCGCACCCCATTAATTCGCATACCACAGAATATGACCAGTGAAATTTACATCGAACAAGTTATTACGCCCATTATTTACCCCCTACGTAATGAATTAGGTGAAAATTTTGTGTTTAGAGACGACAACGCTCGACCACATCGCTCAAGAAGGATTCAAGATACACTCGAAGCAGGACATATCAATATATTAGATTGGCCAGCCAACTCTCCTGACATGAATCCTATTGAAAACATATGGGATTTCGTTGCTAGAGCCATTTATAATCATATTCCTCCACCTCAGACTGCAGATGAGTTAGTCGTGGTGGCAGAAGAGGAATGGAACAATATTCCGCAAGAGATCGTTAACCGCTTGATTATCTCAATGCACAGACGTGTCAATATGCTATTGGAACGTGGTGGAGGTCATACCGACTATTAGTCAAGTAGAGAACTTGCTTTGTTACTTATTTTTGATTTAATAAATTTTGTAAAAAATGTCACACATTTGCTGGTTTTTAATTTTCTAAGTACTTACTAAGTTTATCGAACATATTCTTTTCAGAAAACAATATACTTTTATAAAGGTATTTGGTTTTCCTGACAAAAAGATTTTTTTAACTAGAATGAGGGGGAGTCCAAGACTTTGACGTTGTGTGTAGTTATTATATGTCACATCCGTTACAAACTAGCCTGTAGAAAAGACATTACAACTGCAACAATAATTAAAATATTTAATCCTATAACCTGCCCAACTTCGTAACTATTCCATATACGTGAAGTCGACTGCGAATGGAAAACTTTGTTAGAATAAGTTTAGAGAGGCTTATCAGCAGTCGCATGAATCCAGCCCACTGCAAACTCCAGAATTTGCGGAAATTCTAAATTATAATAATGAAAGTTTATTTTAAAATAAGAATAAATAGCTTAAAATATAGATACGAGTATACCTTCCGCAAGAAAGTATTTGATTAAAAAAAGTTTTGTTATCCGAGCTCAGTAAAAGTTTCGCAGGTTATTTTTTAAAGTAATTTTATGTAGGAGGATAATTATGTGAACTTTCTGAAAATCCATGTTTAATAAATGACATTCCAAAAGATTGTTCGGATATTCACTTTTTATTTTCAATCCAATGCGCAATTCCAAATGCGTAAAATTGCCGTGTTAATAGATTATATTATATTATGTTTTACATAAAATATATTAAAATTACTAGAAATGTGTTGGAAGTACAATTTTTTTATTAGTATGTAACACCAAGTATGGAGTTATTTAAGTTTAAAAATGAATTAATCTCTATAATTAAAAATTGTTTCCAAGATATTGCTGCTACAGCTTCAAATGAACTTTTTCATAGATATTTTCAAGCAGCAAACTAAACAAAACGTAACGAGTTTGACTTTGTACCATCATAAGAGCCTTTACAGAGTTTTCATCTCTTCCCGAACTAATTAAAAATTATCCCGCTAGAATTTTTCCGTTACACAAAGTGGACGTCGAACTTAATTAAACTTCTTTATTTCCTCCCTCCCAAAGAGAAACGCGTCCGTAAGAAAAAAAATGTTTATTATACCAAAACAGTCGTTTCCATCCCAAAGTATTGGCCACCCTCATCTCTAAATCCTGGCAAAGTTTCATTAAAAAGATTTAAGGCGGCGTGCTGAAAAGGATTCTTGTCCTTTGGTGGCAATTATTTTCCATTAGTAATCATTAAAAGTATTACATTTAAGCTATTAATGGCCCATTGTCTGCTTGTAGCAGGGCTGTAAAATTAAGACCGAATTAAGGCTTATTTTTTTTTTGTAGCAGACGTTGGATAACGTCGCGTAAAAATGTAACTAAACTGAAGAATTGTCAGTATTTTTTCGTAATTCATCATGAGCTTTTACGTAAGAAGTGACCAATACAATCACGTGTATTTAAAATATGTTTGCATTGAATACTCTACATGTCTCGTTATCAGCACACAAAAATTAAATACAATAACACTGCTTAGGTTGAGTTGGGTTGAAGAGGAGGAACAAAGACGAAAGGCAAAGAAAATGTTTAGACAAAAGAAGAGAGCAGAACAGGTTATGAAAATAGATGAAATAGACCAACATTATAAAGTTGCAATCTAATTGCAGAGGAAACAAAAGTGAGAGAAAGATGGGGGCAATACTTTGCAGATATGTTGAATGAAGAGCGTGTAAGGGAAGGAGAGGAGCACGAGGAGATGATACCAGGAAGGGAAGAGGAAGTGAATGTAGAAGAACCTACAAAAAGGAAATAGATACAATTATAGAAGCTTTAAAGAATAACAAATTTCCAGGAAAAACGGAATAACAGCAGATACCATTAAGTACGCAGGAGAGAATTTAAGACAAAGAATATACGAAATGATACGAATGATCTGGAGAAGAGAATGTATGCCTGAAGATTGGAGAGATGCTTTGATTATACCAATCTTAAAAAAGGGAGATGCAACAGACTGCAGAAACTATAGGGGTATATCATTGTTAGATATAGGGTATAAAATTATGGAAACGTTAATAAAACAGAGAATAGAACCTATAGCAGAACTACAAATAGGGGAGTATCAAGCAGGTTTTAGAAAAGGAAGGTCAACAACGGACCAAATCTTCATGGTGAAGGAAATTCTGACTACATGCTATGAGTATGGGATCAAAGCAATGGTTTTATTTGTGGACTTCAGGAAAACATATGATTCGATCAAAAGGAATAAACTAAGTAAAATTTTGAAACAATTTGGGATACCAACCAAACTGATTAGGCTATTGAAAATAACCTTAGAAAATACTAAATCCAAAGTACGAATAAAAGGTGAATGTTCGGAAGGCTTTACTATTGATACAGGACTGAGACAAGGAGACCCACTCTCAACGCTTCTTTTTAATTTAGTACTAGAAAAGGTCATAAGAGATAGTCAGTTGAACAGAGAAGGACACATATTGTTTAAAAGTCATCAAATTGTAAGTTATGCAGATGACGTGACCATTATTGCTAGAGATAGTAGGGAATTAGAAGAAGTAACGAGAAAACTTGTAGAGGAAGCACGTAAAGTGGGATTGCAGATAAATCAAGAGAAAAGTAAGCTTTTGAGAATAGGATAACAAAAGAAGGCTACCAATTTTAAATTGAGAACAGAGCATGGAGAGATGAAGTTTGAGGAAGTTGAAGAATATGTGTATTTGGGAGCGCTAATAACAGCTAACTGTGATGAGGAACAAGAAATTAATAGGAGAATAATAAAAGCAAACAGAAGTTCGGCAGCACTCAACCACTTAATGAAATCAAAAAATTTGTTCAGAGGAGTAAAATTTAGAATGTATAAAACAATTTTGAGACCGACAGCGCTGTATGGTAGTGAAACCTGGGTTCTCAATAAGAAGTCAAGAGAAAACCTTTTAAGGTGGGAAAGGAAGATCTTAAGGAGAATTCTAGGGGGTAAGAAGACGGAGGAAGGCTATGTAAGGAGAAATAATGAGGAAGTATATGCAATGTACCAGGCACCCAAAAATAGACGAAGTTGTAAAAGCCAGAAGAGTGGCTAGCGCATCTAGAACGTATGGAAGATGAAAGGATAGTTAAAAATTGTATGGAGTACACCTTACTACAAGAAAAAGAGGGAGACCGAGAAAACGATGAATAGAGGAGGTGGCAATAGATCTAAGGGAGAAAAGTTTAACAGATTGGAAAAGAAAGGCGAGGAACAGAATAGAGTACAGGAAAATAACGCAGCTCTGAACCTCAAAAGCCTGTAAACAGCTTTATATAGGTACATATAATATTTTTTAATTTACAGATATACCATAATTTAGCGACGTTCAAGTTCTTAATATATGTCAAAAATCATATGTCCAGGAAAAAGTTGCAGACACCTCCGTCACTCCATCATACGTCAATTTTTTTCTTAATAAATTAATATCGCAAAATCTATAACTTCTAGCTATAGGAAATGTTACACAAAGCGACCCTAGAATTTGCCGTGGAATCCAAAAATGCAATAATATACATAGTATCATTAAAAGTAAGTGTACGATATAATCAGAATATAGAGTTTTAATAGCATTACAAGAACAAGCGAAATCGTCTTATTAAAAAATTATCCTGGCAGTTTCTAGTTGCCTGCAATCTTTTATTCATCCTGTTCAAATATACTTTACTCTGTATATTTACACTGTAATTTATTTCCTGCGACGCGCGACCCGAGCGGGTCTGCAGGAAGAACGCGCAAATCCACCCCTAGCCCCATGGATTCGGAGTCTTCGTTGTGGAAATATAATTACGCAAACTAGATCTACGAGGCAACGCGGCCGCGTTTTTGTTTTATCAGCCGGCCTGATTTTGAAAAGGCTGCGACTACCTGTGTTACACGTTTAAATTGAATTTGGCGTGTGCGGAGTCGCATTTTGCAGCGGCAAAGGGCCTGGAACGAAAACAATTGCTCCACGCGCTGACGTAGATAGTCCTTTATTTATGAGGATAGATTTGTCTATTTCCGTTCGTGTTCTATAGTGGTTGCATTGGTGACAGGTTGATTTCTGGTGCATTCGTTACTCTTTAGAAAGGCAAACTGTTTGTACTTTTATTGAAATTCCGTCTTACAATTGTGTATCCACTAGTTTCAGACACAATGATTTTAAAAACGATTTCTTTGGTTCATTATATATAAAGCTGTTTATAGGCCTTTTAGGCTCAGAACTGCGTTATTCTTCTCCACTCCATTATGTTCTTCGCCTTTCTTTTCCAATCTGTTACATTTTTCTCCTCTGGACAAATTTTTTGATTTCATTAAGTGGTTGACTGCTGCTGAACTTCTGTTAAGCTTTTATTATTCTCCTATTAATTTCTTGCTCCTCTCCATATCCTCCTGAATTACGCTTCAAAAAAACTATCACCATTTTTATACATATTCTTTTGTAGTGAGAGTTGCCTTCAACATGGAGTGCTTTGACTACAGCAAAGCTACTTTCAATATTTTGGAATTTTCACAAAGCTAGGCTAACAATGCATGTTCACTTACAACAATCATGTTGTAACACAAGTCGCTAAAGTTTGACCATGCGTCTTAATTACACCTTGTGCAGTAATTATTATTGTTTAGTTTGCATTAAAATTTATAATCGATTACAGCTTGTTCGAGTATATGTATATAGTTGAGGCGGATGACTTATAGTTTGCAAAGCTTGCGATTAAGCCCTTTTGGTATAGAACATACAAAGCATGTGGAAGGTAGGTATCCCCTTAGGGCATTAGGGCGCGATACGTTGTGTTGTGAAAAACTCTCAAACGTCCGTGAATGTTTACCGAAACGTTATATCTTCCAAAATGTGTAATAATCTTTAGAAATGTTACAACTACAACCTTAATTTATTTGAAGAATAGGTCATTGGAAACATAAAACAAGCAATTTATGAGGGTAATAAAACCTCTTAAATATATTAATCGCACAATTCGATTAAATAATCAAATCGCTAATGACACATCCATGATGTTTTATTACATTTTCATAGCTGACCACTATTCAGACTTCCATTAATGTATTTATAGGTACCTGGAGCTAGATTACTGAAAATGTTTTCAAAATCAAATCACTCTCCTACGCCGGTATATTCAACCACATCAATATTTTTAGACAGTCGACTCCATCTATAAACTCGGCGAGGAGGTATTTTTTTCGTAAAATGTTGGTAAATTATGGGATAGTAAAGGTATATCCTACGTCACACGTCACTGTAATAATATGACTTTTGGAACTTGTAACTAAAACGCTAATTCACAACACCCAGGGAAGCCACTAATAACTCATCCTTACAAAGTCTGGGACCTTCGATAATCCCCTATTGTATGTAAACATAAAGCATAAATCTCAATATACTCGTATAAGGAATAAGGTTACCGGCTGACAAGCAACTTAATTTACTAAACTTTAACTTACAATCTAATGAGCTTCACATACGTATCAACTAATTAGTTTCCAGTTGATAAACTCGGAAAGTTTTGGAAGGCTTGCAACACTGTAGTTTTTTGGAGGAACTTTGTAGGGATTTGGTGAAAGTTCAGAATATTCAGCAGCTAGTGAACTAAATATCTACCTATTCTCTATCTACCCTTAAATATTATATATTATTATATGAGCACAAAACAAAACATAAACATGGTTAAATACAATACGCTTTACTTTCCTTACTGAATTTTGCACAATACTGTCTTTTAACAATTGACTCATATGCAATGTAATTTTACAGTGTTTTGACCAAAAATAACGAAGCGAAACCACTTAACATCTGTTTGCAACCTTCGTGTGGTCTCACGTCGGAAATATCCACTCTATGGCCTACTTGGTAAATATTGCGAATGAAAATATTGTACGGCGACACGAAAAGGAAGTTGAGCCGCAAATGTTATGCCGTTAGATATGAGCTGACCTTAATGATCCTACTTACGACGAAATGTGTAGTTTTATAAAAGGTAGATAATAGTTTTTATATATTTTTAGGTATTAATAATATTGTGTGAAACTAACTACTCTTTGGACAAAAGCCCCAACCAGCGTTGAATTACACCCACAATATATACCCATATATTCCTTATTATTATCTTTTGTAACATTTTTTACTGTATTAGAAACGTATTTTAAGCTAATACAAATCAAATCTCCTACAATTCCTATCAATGAAGTCATATGTACGTTCTCTGATACCAAACTTCTAGGCATGCTAATGAACAATTCCACAGAGAAAGCTCTATTCAATAATTATCTAAAGAAATTAATCTATCTAAATTTACTAACCTGCTTTAATGAAAACACTATAAATATCTAACTTCACTTTTGGCAGTGGGTACACGACAATTCAACCACAATAGATGAGATCTGACCTATTTCTGTGTTTCTAGTATTCCTTCTTCAGGTGGCCTCCTTTACGTTGAGTCAAATATCTGAAGAAGCAATCCTAAAAATGCAGAAATAGGTCAGATCTCATCTATTGTGGTTGAATTGTCGTGTTCCCACTGCCAAAAGTGAAGTTAGATATTTATAGAGTGTTTTCATTAAAGCAAGTTAGTAAATTTAGATAGATTAATTTCTTTAGATAATTATTGAATAGAGCTTTGTCTGTGGAATTGTTCATTAGCATACCTAGATGTTTGGTACCAGAGAACGTACATATGACTTCATTGATAGGAATTGCAGGAGATTTGATTTATATTAGCTTAAAATACCTTTCTAATACAGTAAAAAATGTAGATAAGAGTGTTTATATTTTTAAGTAATGGTAGGAAACACATTTCATGATGTAATAAGAGATTTGAAGTTGAAGTATTTAAAACAAGAACTACAAACAGAATAAAAGCGACGTCGTTATAGTAGATTAATATTCAAATTATGATGTTGCATGCAACATCTAAAGTTTTAAATGGATGAAAGTAAGCATTTCAATTTTTTTGTTGATATATGTCTAATAAGATATATTATCTACGTCGCCTTTTTGTTTATAGTGTGCTTGTGAGCACAGTATTATGTTCTTCTGTGTTAAAATGTGCAATTATTTTTTACAGTGTAAAAAATCTATAAAAGCTAGTAATAAAGAATATATGGGTAAATATTGTGGGTATGTGTATTGTGAGTACTTAGCTTGCCATGATAATATTGATACCTAATAAAAGATTTATAAAATAGAAATTTTTAATGAACTTCTTTGTAAATTCATATGTTACACTCCTCTTTTGTCTCTGAAAGGAATGTTGCAATCCACACGAGACAGAATGTCTCTACGGTATTTAAGAACATACTATTTACGAAATTGGAATCGTCCCAGCAATGTAAATATTGACAAATTCCTTTTTATATCCCGTCTCGTCCTGTAAGGTTGTATTTGAGCAGACTCGGTGTCCCTGTCACTTCTCCTCTATTCATAAACGCTGTGGGTTTTCTGGTTCTCGTACGAATCCTGCAGGCAGGCATTATAGCGTATGAGGAGTTCTGCGCCTCGTAAACTAGACTTGTGAACTTTACCAGGTCGCGAGTAGTGTGCGTTTATTTTTCAAAGAATTTAAACGACGGCGTGGTGCGGCTGACAGGCTGTTAGAAATAGAAAATGAAAGCTAGCTCGAAGATTCCTGGTTCATTTTGCCTTGGGGCTGGCGTTTTATTAACGAAGAGTTGCAGTTTTCGTAAAATAATTATGTACAAAGTAATTTCACTCAAGTGGCGGTTGTTGTTCGCGTACAGTCAAACTATAATGCTGAAATTGAATCAGTTCCGTTAACTTCTGGAGAAATAATGCGTTAGAGGACATAGTTCTTCATTGAAAGACCGCGAATTGTATTTTTTTTTTACTTTGTACGTTACACTGTGAAAATTGCTTAATTTAAAATTTTGAAAATAAACATTTTTGTTAAAAATACTCTCATAGATATGAGATAACCAGTTTCGCTGCATAATTTTATATTCGTTCTTTGTTCCGTTGTTGCAAACTGCTGGTGTCTGGATATGGAAACTCACTTATCGTTTTAGTTTGTTAATTATGTTCCTGTTTAAGTATAATTTTTATATCTTTATTTTGACGTTTTCGAAAAGTTATCCTAGTTATCGCCAATGCATCGAATATAACTTGGAATGTTCTAGAAAACGTCAAAATAAATGTATTACAAAAACTATAATTGCAAAAGCAAACAGGAACATAATTAATAAACTAAAAAGTACTTGAGCTTCCGTTTAAATATATACAGATTCGGAAATTGCGGATCTTTACAGAGAAAGTAGAAATTGCCGCTTCATCCCAGGGAAGGTACGAACTTTAAGAGGGGCGGCGACGTGCATTGATCTAGCATTCCCCACTACTACGGTAATCGGTTCCGTATCGCCAACGCCAATTCGCCATTGCAAATCTAACTGTCCGGTCAACTGATGCCAGTGTTGTCAGATCTCATGCATTCCGAGGAAATCTCATGCTCTCATATTTTGATTACAAAATCTCATGCTTTTTAATAGACACGAAAATATATAATAAAATTATTAAAATTACTTTTTAAAATCTACCAAAACAAAGACCTAATGACAAATAAAGGCAAAATCCAGGGCAAAATTGAATAGATAGAGGTAGGTATCTACAATATTTGGGTACTTGAAATGTCCTTTATTGTAAACAGCTCTCTTAATAATTAGCAATGAATACATAAATGGGTATGACAGTCTACGGATATGCGGTGTGTGTGCTGTATTCACGCTGTATTGCAGTGATTCTTAACTCTATTCCGTAAGGTTACCTACATTTTCTGGAAACAACAGATTTTACGACCCGTGAGTCACCCTGCGTCACGTCAACTGCGCCTCAACGTTCGCCCGGCCTAACAGTAAAATAAATTAGAAAGGTTACGTGGTTAATAACTTTTAAGTAAGTACCTGTAACTACAATATAATATTATGATAAAATAGCAGAACATAATGCTTTTTAATGAAATAAAAATGGCATTACAAAAGTAATTAAAAATTAAGCTGTGTCAAGAGGTGTTTTTTGATAAATTAAGCCATCTCATGGTTTTTTCTCCAAACCTCATGCTTCTTTGAAATTATTCTCATACACTGAACTTTTCCCACCTGGCAACAGTGCTTGATGCAAACACGCTGTGGTCGAAGTATGCGTGTAGCATGACACAAATACACGCAAACAGCAAAATACAATTCACCATCAAGATCCTCACTTTCCAAATCTGTATAGTATTTTCAGAATTGTGGTGTTCAGTAATTATCAAATAAAATATATATATAATTCAGTTCAAATGAACAACAACCAAGTTTTAAACAAAGTATTTAACACAATTAGTAACAGTAATACATTAAGGACATAAATAATATTCCAGTAAATCATAAACAACGAGACAACAAACATTAAACAAAGATGTATTTAGACACTACATAATATGAATATATAATACCATTTTCTTTGATCAAACTTCAAATTAAATTTAAGCTCAGCGAGCAAGATGTAACTGAACACAACAACGCTACACGACCAACATGGCCTAGTGACGTGTGATGACACAGAGATACTCGAATCAAGATTTCAGACGTCTTACGTCACAGTTGACGTTACACATTTGTTTTTATTGTCAACGTAATTTTCGATATTTGGTCGCGTTAAAAACAATGTTTTATTGCAATTTAGTGCAATATATGATGCAACCTTCTAGTGTAGTATATAGTTTTATTACTATCAGTTGCAGTTTCTTAAATATTTTGATAAAAATATAATGAATTCTTCATTTGTTCGTATGACGTAAGTCGTCTGAATTCTTGTCGCGAGTATAATATACTGCAACTGCGCAGTTGTGCTCAACCAATCGGAAGTATGGATATAGAACACAGGGGTGTGTTAAGTTTGCATAAAATGGCGTACTTTTAACACGTCACTGTCAAACACAAATTCACACACAAATTCAGTATATTTTATTATAATACTAGTAATTTTAACACATTTTGTGAAAAAACATATAAGAAAACCATAACGTATAAAGCTATTAACGCAGAAAATTTACACATCCTAAGTTACACAATGGACATACATACATACATTTATACAGAAACTTTTACAGTGTTCCAATATAACGGCTTCAGAAGAGACTAAATTCCACCTAAGAGTTACGAAAAACGTTTTCCGTGTACCTAGAATTACCGCAGACACAATTTAAGGAGTATATACAGAGATTTACATTCTCTGTTCCTTCGAAGAAAATGTTCATGAAGGCGACTTTTCACAAAGTCGTTTCTCCACTCGCCAGTTCCGAAACGGATTATCTACCAATCTGTTTTTGGCTGTCCCAGCGCTTTACCTTTGTCGGCTTTCCGCCACTCTTTATAAAACCATTATTGTCGAGATGGGATAGTACAATGTATTTTTTTTTAAGAGGAAAGCCTCAGGATATCCGAAATTATCCGTTCCGCAAGACACAATTGGTTTCTTACATAGCCACGGACTCTAGACGTTCCATCCATCAATCATACAGACTCTCAGTCAAATAATTGGTTTGTGTACCTTTTAAGCAAGTATTGGGTTAGGTTGCCGTATTTCTTGCGCGAAGGGAGTAAATATTTGGCAGTTTTTGAAATAATAAATATATTGTGTGAAACTAACTACTCTGCGGACTAAAGCTCCAACCAACGTTGAATTACATCCACAATATCTACCCATATATTCTTCATTATTAGCTTCTGTAACATGTTTTTCTGTATTAGAAAGGCATTTTAATATTTAATTTTATTAATTTAATTAATATTTTAATTAAAATATTTTAATTTATTGTTAATACCTAAAAATATATAACATACATAAAGGGTAAACATTATTTAAGTAGGTATTTGTCATGTTTAATTTAAAATTCATTGATAGGTTACTTATGACATTGTAAATGTTTAATTTCAAATAATTTTAATTTATTGGTATAATAACTTTTTTAGTTAGATATCTGACTCAACTTAAAAGAGGCCACCTGAAGAAGCAATCCTAAAAATGCAGAAATAGGTCAGATATCATCTACTGTGATTGCATTTTCGAGTAAATAATACCTAGATGTTTGGTATCAGAGAGCATACATATGACTTCATTGATAGGAACTGTAGGAGATTTGATTTATATTAGCTTAAAATACTTTTCTAATAGGTACAGTAAAAAACTATTGGAAATTATAATAAATTGTTAATGTATGTATTTTATATTTATTATTTTAAAACTTGGTGCTAATTGGATTTTTGGAGTTGCCAAATTTAAATATATATACAGGGTGTCCGGAAAAGACGTGTACAACGAAAGACCACAGACTCCTGGGTTCAAAATAAGCCGATTTAGCCCAATTTACTTATTTCCAAAATTGCTTCGTTTCGCCGCTAGGGAGCGCCAAAGTTCGCGAAAAATTTTTGTTTATTCCGAATATCTCGAAAACGACTTGATCGATGTTAACCATTTTTGGGCTACGCAGTTATAAGTCTAACCGACACTTTTTGACATTATTTAAAATCTTTTGCAGTCATTAGAAATATAAGAAAAATCATGTATCATGCAAATATAAGCACATACTTTTAACCCCTGTACAATTACTCTCAGTTTTTTTCTATTAGTAGCTGACTTTATTTATAAACTTTTTTTATACTTTAAGAATTTTGAATAGATGAGTAGTTTAGGCAGAAAAAATATTTTTCGTATGTCAACAATATCAGCATTCGTTCTGCAACAAATAACGAAAATTCCAAAATTCATTTATATTCTATTTAATAAATACGAGATAATAAGATTAATATAGCAAATAAAAAAAGTTATGATCTCTTTACAATAAATGCTCAGTGACCACCTTTTCTCGTACGCAATAAGTAATCCGTTTTACGGTTTTATGAAGTTGTAGTGCTCTCCATGGATTACCTCGTAAAATGTGAACTGCGTCTTGGATTCACCTATTAAAATCCTCTTTATTATTAACTGCGTAGGCATATACTTTACAAAAAATGATCGCTAGGAGGTAAGTCTGGTGCTCGAGGTGGCCATTTTATAGGAGCATCGTTTTCTCTTCCAATCCGCCTGTTAGGATACAGATTATGTAAATACTGACTAACGGGTATTGTAAAATGGGGGGTGCACCATCGAGCATAAACCATATGTTACGACGAAGTAGTAACGGTAAATCGTCCAATAAATTAAGTAAAAAATTTAAATAGTTGACCCCATTTAATCGATGTGGAAACACAACCGGGCCAATAATAAAGTTGTCTATAATTTCCGTCCACACGTTTACTCTGAATTCATATTGAAAATGTCTTATTTTCAGTACAGTGTGGATTTTCATTAGTATAAACGTGTTTGTTATGGATATTAATATTTCCTGACCTAGCAAAATATGCTTCATCTGTAAATAAAATGTTTTTGCTGAAATTGATATCATGGGCTCTTTGATCTTGTATAAAATTACACAATGCTAAACGTTTTTCAGGGTCAATGGGTTGATGAACCGGTCATGAACCGATTGAATGTGGTACGGATGTAGTTACTGCTCCTTCAAAACATCATGAACTATGGTTTTTGGTATCCCTATTTCTTGTCCAATGCGTCTTGCAACAATTTTTGGGTTCTCTTCTATCTTATCTACTATTTGTTCCTCCACCTTTATAGTTTTCGTGGTACGTTGACGCCCTTGAACCGTATTCATTTGGTGGAAGAACCAAATTCGCGAAGTCGCCTTTCGATGTTGGCAAAAGTTTGATGATTTGACACTCGTCGATGAGGGAATCTGTCCATGTAGACCCTAACACTTTTGCGGCCGTTATCTTGACAAACTCCATAAACCAAAAGCATATCTACTTGTTCGGAATATGTATTGAAGTTGATACTTAAAATATCAGAGCGTACTTCTGGTACTCCGTTATTTGTTGCAGAACGAATGCTGATATTGTTGACATACGAAAAATAGTTTTTCTGCCTAAACTACTCATCTGTTCAAAATTATGAAAGTGTAAAAAAAGTTTCTAAATAAAGTCAACTACTAATAGAAACAAACTGAGAGTAATTGTACAGGGGGTTTAACAAATATGTGCTTATATTTGTATGGTACATGATTTTTCTTATATTTCTAATGACTGCAAAAGATTTTAAATAAAGTCAAAAAGTGTCGGTTAGGCTTATAACTGCGTAGCCCAAAAATGGTTAAAATCGATCAAGTCATTTTCGAGATATTCAGAATAAACAAAAATTTTTGCGAACTTTGGCGCTCCCTAGCGGCGAAACGAAGCAATTTTGGAAATAAGTAAATTGGGCTAAATCGGCTTATTTTGTACCCAGGAGTCTGTGGTCTTCCGTTGTACACGTCTTTTCCGGACACCCTGTATATTCTCACTTTTGAGTTGTTTTATTGAAGCGCCACATAATGTAGGTATCTGTGATGAAACAACTTGCTATAACTTAGTGGTCCTCTTGTTTGGAGAATCCTTCACGAGCTACTGATTTATCCATATCATGTGCAACGAGTGCAGGCCTTAAATTCAATAAATGATCATAAACCACGTTTGGTTTTTCGCCGCTGGTTTCTACGTCATGATGTTGAAGATCCTCGTTTTCTTGCAAACATTCTTTTTACTGATGAGGATGGAGGAGAAATGTAGTGTTTAATTTTCACAATACGCATATTTGGGCCGACGAAAATCCTCATGCTCTAATAGAATCTGGACATCAGGCACGTTTTTCATTAAACATTTGGATGGGTATTGTATGTGACAGGTTTCTAGTCCTGTTGTTTTACCAAATCGATTAACAGGCGCTGCTTACCTCAACTTTCTGCAGAACACACTGTATGAGTTTTTGGAAGACATTTCTTTGAATCAGAGGCAACAAATGTGGTTCCAGCATGATGGTGCTCCAGCTCATTTTTCCATGGCCGTTAGAGAGCATTTACACCAAACTTTTCCACATAGATGGGTAGGAAGGGCCGGACCTGTTTTATGGCCTCCAAGATCGACTGATCTGAACCCTCTAGATTTCATTGTTTGGGGATATTTGAAGATAATAGTGTATGGTACTCCTGTAAATAGCCTGCAGCTACGGATTAATCAAAAGTGTCAAGAAATCCAAACCAAGGAGGGTGTTTTCGAAAGAGTTCGAATATCGTTGAGACGAAGATGTCGTGCCTGCTTTGGAAATGGACGGAGGGCACTTTGAATATCTTCTGTAACTTTGTTTTTTGTTTGTTAAAAGCTTCCTTTGTCGGTTTATTCCTAATAAAATAAAATATTTGAAAAACGAATAGTGGTCCATATCTCCGCAACCGTTACTTTGCGGACTCATGTTTATTAAGAATTTTCTTATTTTGGTTCATACTACTACCTCCTGAAATATTTTACACTCTTTTTTAACACCCTGTATATTAATAATTGCGCCAAATACCTTGCGATTCTTGTTTTCATTCGAAAATGAGCACTTTCTGCCAGTGTATCTTCAACACCTTCAACAGCTCTCAAACACATCCGTGGGTGTTAAGATTCGCAACAAAGTGTGAGAATATTTCATACCTTATCAAATTGAAATACTACTAAACGGAAAATCTTTCCGTCTGTTTAATATTCAAAGTGCCATCTACCTTATTAAATATCGATCGAGTGTACAGCTTCCTTTCTCTTTCTCCTTCTAGAATAAATAGCGACTGAAAATCAAATAATTGATTTAATACACACCCTACAGCATAACTGTTGACACCGTATTTTAACAAGTGTGCCTATCTTAGGAGTGAATTGTCTCGCGGAATGGCTTTTCAAGAAAATCTTATCTGCTCGACAGTTAAACGGGTTATAAGGGTTGGATTCGGGCCCTTATTGTTTCAATTGAAACAAAATATGTGATTCCCGTACGTTCGAGAAACTTGTAATGTCTTCAGATGTAGGAATGTATTTCTATTAATATAGAGCGTTCATCAGGATATTTGATCATTATACAGATACCTTAGTTTAAAGGTATATACAGGGTGTCCAGTAAAAATGGACCATACTTTAAAGCTAGCTTCATTGGACGAGAATAAGGTCATTTAGATCAACTCATCTTAGTACAATTGTGATTTCTTCCAGATAATAAGACATTACTAATCTATTATTATTCATTTCTTTTATTGCATATCTTTAGCGTGTATTTGTTATATCTCTCTTTTAACATCTCTCCGAATTCGAATTGACTTTGACAATAGCTATATGCAGAGAACTTTCCGCACATTAGCTTTTAATTGGGTATTAATTGGGACATTACAAATACATCGGCAATATTAAGTCTTCCTCCCTTATTCCTATTATGCCAGTTAATTATGTTTTCAGCGGAAGTTTGTTTGTTCGGTCGTGATACCAATCGAACCTCATTAGAATAGTTTAGGAGAGTTCCTCAGTTTGTAGTGCGATAGTTTTGCTATCTGGCATCTCCAAGCATCTGCCCTGGTCCTCGAAGATGGCCACTGTGTACCCAAGAACACAAAGTCAATGATAACTAATTTATTATATTTTTGAAAGATAAACTAGAAACTATAGAAAATAGCTACCTTATATACTTTATTTAGTAACATTTTGACATGTATAATATATGTGTATTCAATACAATATTTTTAAACTTTTCTGGTCTACTTAATGTCTTGAGGGGGTGCTTCTTTGTGTATATTTGACGCTATAAAGGTTGCTACACCGATGCTGATAGAAATCTCTAGGGAAATTTTCAAATCGCATCGGGAAAAATTCACGTCTTTACACATCGTTAAAGTCTTGCAATAAATTTTGCAGTTGTCTGTAAACTGATAGACAGTATATTTGAATAGCTTACTGCAGCGAATGTATGACATGCTGTTTATCTTGTAGAAGTGTACAGGTTGATCACGCAAAAACGCTAGTTTAGTTAAAGTTAGTTATAACTTAGCTACAATAAGAAATATCCGAAAACTGGAATGTGCATTTCTTGACTAATTTTTCACAATTTCAATTATTTTACTGTACTTGTATTGATGTTATCAAGTCCTTAAATTATTAAATTATTGATATTGCTAGCAGTTCACATGGAGAACTAAAACTGAATGATTTTGTGTGAATAAGTAGATCGTAGGTAAAGTACGCGTATGTACTATACGTATGTAAAACGTGCTGTAATGCAATTACGCATTCATAGAATTAGAACTTTTCCATTCGTGCGTAAAATGCTTTTTACAACACTTATTACGTAATATACTATTATATAGTTTCTTATTCATATTGTAGGTACTATTAGAAAACAATACTTTTCAGAAATTTGCAAACAGCTGTAGTTATTGATGAAATTATAAGAGTTACTAATGAAATTCTAAATTATATTTCTGTATGTGAAAGATCGTAAAATTATTTAGTAGAATTAAAAAATGAAATCCAACCCCAGAGTACTGGGAAGTTTTATAAAGTTGTATAAATAATTATTGACAGAAAGAATGTACAAAACTTTTAATTAACAAAGTTATATCCGGAATATGCGGAAATTCAGCGGAAATAAATATTTCGCAAATTACCAACACAATTCCGAAAACTTTTACGGGAATAGCGCTGCAAATATGGAGTTCATAATTATTTGATAATGAAATAAAGCAACTTGCGTCTTATGATTTTCAATTTTTATTTTTCTCATGGGGGTATATTAGATTTCCAGGACTGACGGTCGCTCGTCAAAAGAAACAAGTCCATTTCCTAAGATCTCATTTATGTCATATTTGCTTTTGATAAAGTGATGTGTTTTGACCCACACGTTGCCCTTTTCAAAGGCAATCGATCAGGTTTTTATACACAACCAACAATTCTCCGGACCGCTGTCGGAGCGTGGACAGCAGTGTTTATTTTTTTACTATAAGTTTGCTGTATAATTTTACCTCTATTATAAATGTTACAATAACAAAAGCTTATAGAAAATAACGCTTACGATTTTAAGTTTTGTATACATTCAGTCGAACAAGTAAAAAACATATTAGGTATCCACTTTTATATAAATAATGAACCGTTATTTGAATAATCAGTATTATTTCTCCGGGTTTATCGCATTAAAAACATGGATACAATTACCTTACAAAAGTAATACTGACTGATCATAGGCATTACCTATTCGTCTTTTTTTCATCCTGAAATAGACTGAAACTGAATTAAACACTACGAAATCTAAAATTGATTTCCTGTTATAAGTTAACAATTATCATAAATAATTTCTTCTACTATTTTGGATTTAAGATAACGTTAATAGCAATAACTGAACACATGTTTAGAAGGTTAATAATGTAAAGCAAAATGTAGACAAACTGTCGCCAAAAATGTCACACTACAAATTAACAGCAAAATGAAGCAGATTGCCGAATCGCGTGAGAATTTGCATCGCTCCAATAATGCATGCATATTATGAAAATTTAAAAATGTCATTACGCGGTAAATTGCATTCGTGGGTAAACAACGCATGTAGGAAATCCGGGTTTTACATTTTGATTCTCTTTCAAAAAGCGCAGCGAAAATCGTTTAATGAACATGTCGTTAATATTTCATGTAGATACAACGTTTTCCTGATTTAAATTTGAACTTGCTTAACTTCTGGGACACATTTTGAAAAGACATGATTTGTCAAAAGACATAATTTCTTTGTAAAGAATAACATATTGTTACGGAAGCTTAATTTATAATTTCTGTGATGCCCTTATTTTGACGTTTTCTGGAACATTCTCGGCCACATTCTATTTGATTCTCGATGACTGAAACGTCAAAGTAAAGAATCTGACAGTTGTGAATTTGTTGAAGAATATTTCTTGTGTAATCAAGAGTGACAATAAAGTTTATTTGTCTACCTGACGTGTTTCTACGCTCACCCACTACTAATGATACAAATAACACATAATTGTGTTCGCGTTTTGTTAAAGTGTTTACTTAATTTTTTTTAGTGTAGCAGTGTGTGTTGGCTGTGAACAATGTTGTCCGTATGATGTGCTGTTAAATGAATACGACCTTTAAAATTTTCACACATCAATTATTTCTAGCGTACAGAAACAAATGTGTTCATTTATTGACCTAGCACATACTAAATTTGGTAGTTTTGCAATAAAATAGTATTTTATACAAAACGAACACAAATATGTCGTTTCGAGAAAAATGTTTCGCGAAATTAGCTGTCATACGAGCGACTTCGAGGGCGTCTGAATTGTCGGTTTAATTCCTACGCCGTATCATCGCATAGTTTGCAAGATGAAACATGAAAACGTAGCGTCGTAATTTCGCTGTGGTCTCAAAGGAATTTGGGGTTCAGAATCTCTTCAAAGAAAACAGGACAGCTTGGCAGAGGGGAGACTGAATAGGAAGGTACTTTTTTGTCCGGCCTTTGCCAACGTATTCGACGATGTAAAAGTCGAAACTTAAGTTCGTTGCCGACTAGAGATGTTAATTTGTTATTTTCTCTGTATCTGTAACCTTCGGTGCCTGCACAAGTGTTTGATTTTCGTGTCTGAAAGGGAATAGGAAAACTGTCGATCGAGCAAAACCTTTTCAGGCAAGCTCATTGTTCCTCTGAAGAGGGTACGAACTCCGTAATTGTAGGGCCGCAATATTTCAATGTGCATATTTAACATGATACTTATTCTTCTAAATACTAACCGTACAATGTTCGAAAAGAAGTAAATAAAAAACTCCCTCAACTATTTCAAAAGCGTGTAAATAATACACAACGTCAAAAGTCTTGGACTCAGAAAAACCAAATACATTTTGAAAAGTATATTGTTCTCTGAATCTTTTTTTTGTGAAAAGAATATGTTAGATAAACTGAGTACTTAGAAAATTAAAAACCAGCAAATGTGTGACATTTTTGACAAAATTTATTAAATCAAAAAGAAGCACAAAGAAAGTTCTCTACTTGACTAATAGTCGGTATGACCTCAACCACATTCCAATAGCATATTGACACGTCTGTGCATTGAGATAATCAAGCTGTTAACAATCTCTTGCGGAATATTGGTCCATTACCCTTCTGTCGCCTCGACTAACTCATCTGTAGTCTAAGATGGAGGAATATGAATAGAAATGGCTCTAGCAACGAAATGCCACATGTTTTCAATAGGATTCATGTCAGGAGAGTTGGCTGGCCAATCTAATATATTGATATGTCCTACTTCGCGTGTCTCTTGAATCCTTCTTGCGCGATGTGGTCGAGCGTTGTCGTCTATAAATACACAATTTTCACCTAATTCATTACGTAGGAGGTAGATAATGGGCGTAATAACTTGTTCGATGTAAATTTGACTGGTCATATTCTGTGGTATGCGAATTAATGGGGTGCGGCGGTAGAACATTATTCCTTCCTAAAACATTAAGGAACCCCCTTCATACTGAGCAACTTCACGGGGAATATGAAGTCGCTGTTGACGACCTGGTTCTCTCCAGACTCTTTGTCGATTGTCATCAGTAACCAACCCAATTCTGGTTTCGTCTATAAATAAGACCCACCGCCACTGGCGTAAAAGCCAACTCCTATGCTCTCGCGCCCACTGGAGACGAGCAGCACGATGCTTTGGAAGTAGGGTAGGGACCCGTAATGCCTTCTAGCACGTAAATTTGCATTGTGGAGTCATCTTCGAATAGTAGATGTCGATATAACACGGCAAAACGTATCTAGAAAGTGGGCCCTGAGAGCTGAAGCTGAAGATGTGCGGTGTCTACGGGCATATTGCACCAAATACCGATCCTCCCTTTCATTACATACTCGAGAACGTCCACTACGTGGTCTATTTTCCACTGTATCAAATTCTTCATATCTGTGTACTATTCGTAGGTACAACAGATGATCTAGGAATGCCCAACATGTTCGATATCTGATGATTAGAATGCCCTGCATCATGTAAAGCAGTCATTCTTGCTCGGGTAAACGCATACATTTCACATGCTGGCATTATAATGTACAAAAATTCAAAGGAACACCTGGCTGAATACACTGCCAAACTGACCAGATTTGTCAAAACATTGGTATTTGTGCAGAACTACGAAAAAGAATTTGCGGGATTTAACAGTTGAAGAGAAAAAAGGCTAGTAAGGACAGTCAACGAGAAAGCCATACTTACATATTTTTTGAATATCAATAAAAAGTTCGTAGCTTCATCAATGTGGCCGAAGTATTCTATGTTAAAGACTACTTTAAAAATTCACAATAAGATTGACGGTTAAGTGTTTCTTCAGTACCTACACATCGAAATGTTTCTAACAATAATATCTGATGGTTAAGGCAAATTTTATTTTTTAGGCAATATTGGGTATAAATTAAGAATTATTTCAGGTTGCATTAATAATGGGAGTAGCAGGCGCATATAGATCTTCTGATACAATATACTGGTTCATATTTATGAACCATCTGATATTTACCATTTTTACTAGTTTTATGTCTCTAGTGAATAAAATGCAAGTCTTCACGTCTCTAAAAGAGTGAATAAAACGTCATTTACAGGGCGATTGCGAGTACAAATTTATATGCATTTCTGTAATTAACTTTTAATTTTATTGTTAAAAATATTCAAGTGAGTACACACAGGTGTACTTTTAGTCCCAGTAAGCAACGAAACGTTGGGGTTATATAAATCTAGTCAATACTAAGCATAAAACACATCAAAGCCAGTACGGTAGCCTCTTGTAAAATTATACAACACTGGTACATACATACGAAGTTACGCGACCGAAGCTTTTAAGCCCCTACAAATGAAAGGAAAGGCACTGCTTTAAAACATCAAGAAATTTATATTCCAACAACATCCACAAACTCCTCGGTTTCCTATATATCCATTTCGGTACGATTTAAATGCTTATTACTGAAATGGCTGGATCCTTTTTAACGCAATTTAGAAAATTTTTCGGTGCGGGTAGAAGCACTAATTATTTCATAGTAGATAATTTTTAATTATTCGTAGATAGAATGGAATATGAAATAAATTAAAATTTATTTGAGCAGAAAAATATATGTTGTCAGTTATTATCTGAGACATCGAGCTATCTGTCAAAGCAACAATGGAAACATCCGGAAATTGACAGCAGCCAACTAGTTTTTCCTAATAATGGGTGTAGCAAAACTGCCTCTTCCCGACGTGCAATACTTTAAACTTTATTTTTTAACGTCGAAACAGTTAATTTCATCAAAAAAATATGAGAGAAAAAAGTTTCTAAATGAATCGACTTAACCTAATTTATTTTTTTCTATGTCGTTAAGGAAGTTTAGTTAAAAAAACTGAAAGGGGTAGTTTATAACAACCCTTTCCAATTATTTTTAAAAAGTGAAAAAATATATCACAAATGTCTTTTGATGATGGTAACACTTCCACAAAATTTTACCATTCCCACGCTTTTTGTTTCCTAGAAAAACAATAAAAACACTCTTTTTCCACCATCTTTGCAACGCGATATCTCCCTAATGGTTGACTTGTGGCCCAATGTTTATATAACAAGATACCTTTTATTTTCAACAAGGAATCACCCCCTGAAAATGTTCGCCTTTGTTTTGAAACACCCTGTATAAATAAACATATTTCAATCATTCTGTGACTTGTCTAGTTCTTTTTTGAAGTCTAGTCCAAGACATTAGTGTAACACTGGCAACGCTGTGGAATACACATCCACCATGACTCTTAAAAATATTAATATCGGAGTTGAATCAGTAGTCCTCAACAAGTTTTCGATTGAAAAATCACGAATTTTTTTTTAAATTTGATTTTCTTTATCCTTAATTTTTCGGTATTAAAATATTTGTACTTATTTAAGATTCACCCTGTATATTATTTACTTATGTTAAAAACTGTTCATAACAAACTGACGCAAATTTTCTATTATACAGTATGCGCCAAAAGTATGGAATAAATTCAATAAAAACGAAACAATTATTTTTTGGGAAAAATCCTCGAACAGGTCGATTTTTAATTTAAAAAATACATATTTTAGCGTAAAATGCGATTTTCAAATGTCATTTGTTTTCGAGTAATGACGTCATCAATTTTTTTTTAAATGGCAACACCATATTTTTTTCCTTGATTCTGAAAGATCGTTTAATTCTGTATCAGACAGTACTAAAATTTTGCCCTCTTACATAGGAAAGTTTTCGAGTAAATAACGATTGAATGTTAGAAAACATAAATTTTACCCATAAAAAGGTAACAATTCTGAGGTATGTAAAATAAAATACAATTGATTAAATTATATATTTAAATTAAATGTTCGAATTGTCAAAAGTGTACATTAATAAACCACGTAATTTAGAAGAACTTCAAAATCGCATTCGGGACGAAATACGCAGAGTTACCCCAGAAATCATTCATAATGTGCAAGAAGAATTTCTTCACAGACTTGCGCATTGTCAAGAAGTTGGTGGATGGCAATTCGAACATTTAATTTAAGTATAAAATTTAATCAATTGTATTTTATTTTACATACCTCAGTATGGATAAAATTTACGTTTTCTAACATTCAATCGTCATTTACTCGAAAACTTTCCTATGTAAGAGGGCAAAATTTTAGTACTGTCTGATAGAGAATTAAACGATCTTTCAGAATCAAGGAAAAAATATGGTGTTGCCATTTAAAAAAAACTTGATAATCGCATTTTACGCTAAAATATGTATTTTTTAAATTAAACATCGAACTGTCCGAGGATTTTTCCCAAAAAATAATTGTTTCGTTTTTATTGAATTTATTCCATACTTTTGGCGCATACTGTATGTAAAATAAGTAGCATATCTAAAGAGATAAATTTTCTTTAACAGATTACAAATAAATGTTACAAACAGTTTACAATAAAGTTGTGATCATTCATAGACTCTTCTTTTCTCATATGCTTTAGATACACTCGTACTCATTCCACCGCTACAAAATTGTTCAAGCGGAGATATTTTATATAAACAATATTGAATTATCTCTCCCCTATCTGCGGGCGAGTAAATGTATGAACAAACATGTTGACAGATGTTGGATTACATGAAAATATATGCTGCTAGCACAACATGAAATCCGATAAACTGCTCAGATAACGGTTTAAAGCATCGCGTGCTGAGAATGCTGTCTACTAAATTCAATCATAACGTGCTCACAGAAGTCCTTACAGTATTACAATGAAGCATAATGTATGCAAAACCTTTTTATGTCCTTAATAACTTTTATAATAAATTTTCTGACTTCAAATTATAAGAACTTTGAATTGAACTTAACTTGATATGCGAAGGTGTAACATTGTAAGATAAACAGGGTGTTTTCTAAGTGAAAAATCCATGGGCCGAAAGTAAGGGTTTTTTGTTACATAAATATCCAACTACAGCATGTCAAAACTCTTCTTCAATTTGGTGTAGAATAACTTCTTCCAACTCAGGCGTTCTATCACTCAAAAGTCTTCCAGGAATTGGACCTTCCTGAAATGAGCCTGACTCCGAAAAACGTTAAAAATATTTCTGAAGATTTTTGGTGGTGAAGTTGGATGATTTAGAAATCTTTCCAAATAAATTCGCTTAACCTCTGCATTTCCACCTACAAGGCCATAAATGTGTTTCGATGGCTCACACTTTATGCGGACAAGTCTTAACGTTTCTCTTAATCAGTAATTTTAACTTCGTTAAACTCGAACAAAATTATAATGTATGCCATAATAATTGCTTTTAATATACGTTGCTGCGTCGAGAACGGTTTCGCAAAAAAACTCATTCAAACTTCGCTCACATTCCGTTAAAAGTTCTTTTAAAGGCGAGTCAATTTATTTTCTTTACACTGTATAAAGTTCAGACGTTTCTAAAATTATTACAGTGAATTATTGTGTAGACTCGCACAAAAAACATATACAGTATGCGCTAAAAGTATGGAATAAATTCAATAAAAACGAAACAATTATTTTTTGGGAAAAATTCTCGGACAGGTCGATTTTTAATTTAAAAAATACATATTTTAGCGTAAAATGCGATTTTCAAATGTCATTTGTTTTCGAGTAATGACGTCATCGATTTTTTTTTAAATGGCAACACCATATTTTTTTCCTTGATTCTGAAAGATCGTTTAATTCTCTATCAGACAGTACTAAAATGTTGCTTTCTTACATCGGAAAGTTTTCGAGTAAATGACGATGTTAGAAAACGTAAATTTTATCCATAAAAAGTAACAATTCTGAGGTATGTAAAATAAAATACAATTGATTAAATTTTATACTTAAATTAAATGTTCGAATTGCCATTCACCAACTTCTTGACAATGCGCAAGTCTGTGAAGAAATTCTTCTTGTACATTATGAATGATTTCTGGGGTAACTCTGCGTATTTCGTCCCGAATGCGATTTTGAAGTTCTTCTAAATTACGTGGTTTATTAATGTACACTTTTGACTTCAAGTATCCCCATAAAAATAGTCAAGAGGTGTAAGATCTGGCGATCTTGCAGGCCATTCTATCGGTCCGCGTCTGCCGTTCAACCTCCCAGGAAAACAGTTGTCCAAAAAATCTCGTACAGGGCGAGCATAGTGCGGAGGTGCACCGTCTTGCTGAAACCATATGGTATCGTCAGGAATGTCAGGGTCATTATCGTTAGGAAAAATTACTGCAAGGCCTGGAACAAGGTCATTTTCTAGAAACTCTAAATATCTTTGTCCTGTAAGGGTTCCTTCAAAGAAGAAAGGCCCTACTATTCTGTCGTCAACTATTCCAGCCCACACATTTAATTTCTGAGGGTGTTGGGTATGTGCCTCTGCCATCCAATGAGGATTTTCCCGACTCCAGTATCTGCAAGTTTGACGGTTTACTGTACCATTCAGACAAAATGTGGCCTCATCTGAAAAAAGTATTTGCCGGTGTAAATTTCTATTTCCTTGACATAAATCCATTAGAATTTCGCAAAAGTGTAAGCGACGATCGGGATCATCTTCATTGAGTTCCTGCACAAGTTGAATTTTGTAGGGATGATATTTTTCCTTCCTCAAGATACGTAGCACTGTGCTCTGACTAGTGTCATTGTTCAATGCAACCAATCGTGAAGAATTATGGTTGATAGGGCGATCTGGATATTTTTCATTAAATAAATCACAAACTTCCTGCTGAGTTCTAGTCATATTCCCGCATTCGATATGAATTAAAATTTCAATTCTTTGAGGAACAGTTAAATGTGCCATAATACTTTAAATTGAATAATAATTACTATGTCGCTTACAATACTTATTAGAAAGTCGGTGTGACAATGACACTTTGCAAAGATTTTCACCTACGTGATCCATAAAAGAACTATGGAATTCGAAAACCTAAACTTGATAACGTTTTTGCTTTATTTTAATTGATTTAGGTTTTCTAACATTCAATCGTCATTTACTCGAACACTTTTCTATGTAAGAGGACAACATTTTAGTACTGTCTGATAGAGAATTAAACGATCTTTCAGAATCAAGGAAAAAATATGGTGTTGCCATTTAAAAAAATCGATGACGTCATTACTCGAAAACAAATGACATTTGAAAATCGCATTTTACGCTAAAATATGTATTTTTTAAATTAAAAATCGACCTGTTCAAGGATTTTTCCCAAAAAATAATTGTTTCGTTTATATTGAATTTATTCCATACTTTTGGCGCATACTGTATAGGCATACGTTTTACATAAGAATAAGTCCAATGAAAGCCAAATAAGTGTTTGCGCACAAATATCAGTAAGTTAGTAAAAAAGTTTCGTGTTGTACTTGTAATAGTATAGTTACGTCAGGAATTCTAGGCTTCTACACAATAAGAGGAAACTAAAGCAACTTACTTTCAAAAGAATTTTCACGCAGCGCCAAATGTAGTGAGTTCCACGAGTTCATATAGTCAGTTCAAAGTAAAGTTAAAGGAAGAGAATGTAGTTAAATCCTGAATTATTACTGCTAATTTGATACAAATATGAAGCTAATAAATTTTGCAGATTGTTTTGTAGGGTACAGTGGGGCTAGTTGAGCATAGCGGCGGCATTACAATGTCTTTCTTCCCCCACCCCATTTTGGTATGAACGCAAAACAACAACAACTATCTTATTGAGATAAGTATTTACAGTTTGTTTAGTCATTCTATTTTCTAGGTTTTATTCGTAAATTGAGCTTGTCTTTAGGATAAAAATGTTACATCCATGTCTAAGTACCTACCCCCTAAAATGACCCAAGGAACACACATAAAAACTACCAGGCTTGTTTAAGGGCTCGCCTAAAGGCGATTGGCTAACGTAGGTACTTATACAACACTGTCTATATTTGGCAAGTTAGATCTGTACATACACTTTAGTTATACTGTTAATCGTTTTGTTCAAACACGGCGACTTTTTGCGAAACTTAAAAGCAAACTAATTTCCCTACAGTCAACAAACAACGGTAGATATATTTCAACACGTCGTAATAAAAAGTTTTCAGCCGTACCTTCGAGTTTAAAATAAAAGGCGTTTTAAATATATGAGGGCGGCGTTACTTTTCCAAGAGCCCTACAAACTTCAAAATTTAACGATCGGACCATTAAACTTTCTAAATAAGAATATTTAAATACATTTTCAAGAAAACTTGGAACCATCTAGAGGCAATTTATTAAAATCGTTGACGTCTCGTCATTTTAATGTACCTACACAAATCGTGGATCGAGGTCAAATATGTCGAGTTTTAAAAATTAGACAACAGCGCAAACATCTAATTGAAAAATATTAGGACAGTCAATATTCAAGATTTTCAGAAGAAATAGAATATTCTGGTCTGGTTCCTGATTGATTTGAAAGTTACATCTTATTTTCACGTGTTCTAGGACATTCCAGGCTATATTTGATTTGGTTCGAGATGCGTTCTCGAGGACCGGGGGAAACTTTAAGAACCCGATATATAATATGGGGTGTTACGACTATCTGGAGGTGCAAGAATCAATATGACTTCCATTTTAAAAACGTTGCATATTGAAAAATGCATCATATATTTTATTGTTAGTCGATGTACCTTCAAGATATCCAATTTGCAAGAGAATTTTGGCGCCTACTATGTTAAAATATTGTACAATGAAATTAGAAAGTTGATGACATCCGGTATAGGATGCACTGTATCAATGTTATATGCCCTTATACAGGGTGTTTCAAAACAAAGGCGAAAAATTTCAGGGGGTGATTCCTTGTTGAAAATAAAAGGTAGTTTGTTATATAAACGTTGTCAAACAAGTCAACCATTATGGAGATATCGCGTTGCAAAGATGGCGGAAAAAAGAGTGTTTTTATTGTTTTTCTCGGAAACGAAAAGCGTGGGAATGGTAAAATTTTGTGGAAGTGTTACCATGATCAAAAGACACTTGTGACATATTTTTTCACTTTTTGAAAATAATTGGAAATGGTTGAAATAAACTACCCCTTTCAGTTTTTAACTATACTTTCAAAAAACTTTCTTAACGACGTAGAAAAAAATTAATTAGGTTAAGCCGATTCATTTAGAAACTTTTTTCTCTCTTATATTTTTTTGATAGAATTAACTGTTTTGACGTTAAAAAATAAAATGTAAAGTATTGCACGTCGGGAAGAGGCAGTTTTACTATACCCATTATTAGGAAAAACTAGTTGGTTGCTATCAATTTCCAGAAGTTTCAATTCTTGCTTTGACAGATAGCAAATGGTTTGTACTATTTTAATATTTTAAGAGTGGTTTACGGGATAATTTGCCTTTCGTTGTGTGATGTGTTTGATTGCGGAGTACGTTGGGATTCAATACTAAGTTAATACAACAAAAAGGGTTATTTTCACAAATGCAGAAATGACAGACATGCACTTTATGTACGGCCGGGCAAAAATGGAAATTCCTTACATGGTTGTCGCCTTTATGCAGAAGCGTATCCTAATCGTAGAATTCCTCATCACAGTATATTTGCTAAGGCTATGTGAATCCGGAAAATTCAAAAAAAGAAGTTTTGATACAGGCCGACACCGGAAAGTACAAACCATTTGCTATCTGTCAAAGCAACAATGGAAACATCTGGAAATTGACAGCAGCCAACTAGAGTTTTTCCTAATAATGGGTATAGTAAAACTGCCTCTTTCCGACGTGGAATACTTTACATTTTATTTTTTAACGTCGAAACAGTTAATTTTATCAAAAAAATATAAGAGAGAAAAAAGTTTCAAAATGAATCGGCTTAACCTAATTTATTTCTTTTCTACGTCGTTAAGGAAATTTTTTGAAAATATAGTTAAAAAACTGAAAGGGTAGTTTATTTCAATCCCTTTCCAATTATTTTCAAAAAGTGAAAAAATATGTCACAAGTGTCTTTTGATGATGGTAACACTTCCACAAAATTTTATCATTCCCACGCTTTTCGTTTCCGAGAAAAACAATAAAAACACTATTTTTTCCGCCATCTTTGCAACGCGATATCTCCATAATGGTTGACTTGTGACCCAACGTTTATTTAACAAACTACCTTTTATTTTCAACAAGGAATCACCCCCTGAAATTTTTCGCCGTTGTTTTGAAACACCCTGTATACTCGTATAATACTATACATACCATCGCAAAGAGAATTATAATTCTGCTAAAACTTCTTGATGGTTAAATTGCTTGTTAGTCAAAATACAGCGTGAAAGACGTTATAAAAACGTGCAAAATTACTGTTTTCTTGCAATTTCTATTAAACAGATTACCGAAGCCGACAGTGTATAAAATTTAGAGATGAAAGCGGAATGTGCGGACGAACCCAAAAATAACGAAGTTCTGTCTGTTTTTAGGTCTTGCTTTGTGCGAGCGTAAAATTCAATCTGCACGGGTGACACCATCGCTGGCATACGGAAAAGGCGAGCTTTAAAAACTAAAAGTACTCTTTTGATGCCTTACTAGAGATCTTTAAAGGGAGCCCGATCCGATTAACGTACCTACTTTTAGTTAGCCATCAATGTGGCTCATTTTCGACGTAATTCACTTCTGCGAATCCTGTATTTACACTGAGGTTTAATTAATTTTAGTTATACGTCTCCTTCCACTTTGGTTCTGGATTTATTAGAGTGAAAATCTGCGAACTCAAAAAGAGACTATGTAATAATTACTTATGTCTTGTAAGAGGATAAAGCAGACTGTAAATTTCGTGATATTAAAGATGCATAGGTACTTTGAAACCGGTTGATAGTATAAGCTCAAATAACTCAAGATTAAATCTTCATTACGCTGGAAAATTTATTACACCTAGAGTTAATTTGATATAAACTTTGCTTTACTTTTGAATTACCTGTTAATTATGAATAACAGTTATTAAAAATCTCTGTCATTTGCATCATACTTTATAAGAATATGATGAAATTTAGTTCCTAATTCCGCCGCTAGAAGGAGCAATTATTCTTAAGCTCTCAAAAAATATTACAGTGATAATTTCACTGGAATGTTACATTTTTTTCGTATAGCTCTTTTTGTTATAAGTGTAAATTTAGGGCAAAATAGAGAGAGCAAGGCCTACTGATAAAATTATATTTTTTTAATTTTGTTTTGGGTCAATTGAATTCGGCAAACTCGTGGATTAATGACCATGTCACAGTGATTTTCTTGACCATTGCTAACTCTTGTATCACCAGCGCATCCGCCATTTCCAAAACTGCTTCATAAAACCATCTAAAGTTAAACCACTGCTTGGATGCAGTTCCAGTTTTTTTACACTGGATGGTAAATGAGAATTTCCAGATGTAACTTAAAATGTGTAAAATTTCTTTGTTAACTTACACGTCTGTGTTTTATACTCTTGATTTCCTGATGCAAGTAATTGTCCATTTAAAATATCTCTGCATTTCATTGTGCACGCATTTGTATCAAAAGTTGAAAGAAACTTGAAAATTCACTCTTGAAATTTTGCGCATCACCATAATTTACCATTTTGAGTAACTTTTTCAAGTAACAGTTTACTGTATTTTCAGCGGAACAGGGCTTTACCTGAAACCAGAACAACTTTTCCTCGGTGCATTGAATATTTCAAATAAAATTATTCCGAAAACGATATACCTCTTTCACATGAAAAAGACAGAAGAATAGATTGTTTTAATAGTCAGATGTATACACTAAGCCGCAGAAAAGTTCTGCCAAACAAGCATGATGTGCCATTTTAAAATATTATTTACAAATATCAAAAATACAATTTTTACTTTAGCATTTTCTATCTTTTTAACTATCAACTTTTTCCTAACGTAAGTTTCACTGTATAGCATCATTTTGTCGTCAGTAATCTTCTCTTGTCCTATATGGTACATTAATTTCGGGACACCCTGTATTACTGAAGCATATAATAGGTATCATCGTGCACAAACTACGAAATGCAGAAATTTTTAAAGAACAATTACCTAAATATTTAAAGAAAATTTAAAAAAATAATTATTTGTTCAAAATAATCAAAATTTAAAGTATCTTACGTTTTTTTTTAATTAAGACAGTGGCGTACCATTTTTATTTTAAATAAAATAAGAGTGCCACAGAGTTTCTATGCCACTGGCGATAATGAAAATATATAAACGTACTGAATAATTAGACTGAAAATATCTCATTACAACCTAGAACTATTGATGTTTTATCACAAAAGGTATCCAAGTAAATAAAAAATATAATAAAAATTTTGAAATCTTTGATACGCTATATCTCAAAAACTGCGAATTTTTAGAAATAGGTATACTTGGGTAAATCTTATTTATTTTGATTATAGAATCACCTCTTCTAAAGACGCCAGTAATACCTGAGGCAGCCTGTATATTAATATTTTAAAGTGTAAACTCTACACCTTGATACCATGACACTAAAATGCGTAAAAGATATACATAACACAGTGAATTGTGTTAAACCTTTAACACACTTTTAGATACAGAGAAATGTGGTAAAAATGAGGTTCGAAACATGATTGTGTTCTTTTGCGTTAAAATATACAATTATTCTTTTACAGTGCATAGTAATCCTGTATTTGTTAAGTTTTTTATCAGCGTTATCTTATTTATTAGGTGGCAGAATATCAAAAGCCGAAAAAAAGATCTTATAGAGCCGAAATTCTCTCGTAAGAAATGGCCAGCTGTTATCTTAATACCTTTTCAATTACTCTACGTGGATGTTCTCCGCCGATATCCGAAATATATTTGTTTTCCGTTTGTCATTAATCTCACTTATTTCACCCTTATGACCCCATAGAAGCTTTTTATGGGATGTGTCAAAGCCCCGGCATTCCTCATTAATTTTATATTTACCGTCCGGGGGGCATTTGAATTTACGAGAGGTCATTTTGCTCGCATCTACGCTTCCCTGCAAACGTAATCCTTTCGCATTTACGTTTATGAAAATTGTAGCGATTCCGGGAGAACTTGAGGAATAAATAATGAGGCGCTATAAGAAAATGCATTTTATGGAAATATAAATATTTATTTGCGAAGCGCGAGAAGTTTTATGAGGGCGTTTTTACGCGCCAAGTTTTCCTACATTTTATTTCTATTATTTTAAATGTGTCGTAAATAATTCACAGACAAATTTTAACTAGGTTTATAAATATTCTTCATGCGCCTGTATATGTATTATATTACTAAGGTTAGTACAAAATAGTGCATATTATTTATTAAGATTATTTAAAACCGGTACATTATTTTGTATAAATTTATATACAGATTTAGAAAGTGAGGATCTTGATGGTGAATTGTGTTTTGCCGCTTGCGTGTATTTGTGTCATGCTACACGCATACTTCCACCACAGCGTCTTGGCATTAGGCAGTGTTGCCAGGTGGGGAAAATTCAGTGTATGAGAATAATTTCAAAGAAGCATGAAGTTTGGAGAAAAAAGCATGAGATGGCTTAATTTATCAAAAAACACCTCTTGACACAGCTTAATTTTTAATTACTTTTGTAATGCCATTTGTATTTCATTAAAAAGCATTATGTTATGCTATTTTATCATAATATTACATTGTAAGTAGGTACTTACAGGTACTTTCTTAAAAGTTATTAACCACGTAACCTTTCTAATTTATTTTATTGTTAGGCCGGGCGAACGTTGAGGCGCAGTTGACGTGACGCAGGGTGACTCACTGGTCGTAAAATCTGTTGTTTCCGGAAAATGTAGGTACTCTTACGGAATAGAGTTAAGAATCACTGCAATACAGCGTGGATACAGCACACACACCGCATATCCGTAGACTGTCATACCCGTTTATGTATTCATTGCTAATTATTAAGAGAGCAGTCTACAATAAAGGACAATTCAAGTACCCAAATATTGTAGATACCTACCTCTATCTATTCAATTTTGCCCTCGATTTTGCCTTTATTTCTCGTTAGGTCTTTGTTTTGGTAGATTTCAAAGAGTAATTTTAATAATTTTATTATTTCTTTTTGTGTCTATTAAAAAGCATGACATTTTGTAATCAAAATATGACAGCATGAGATCTCATGCAAAAGCATGAGACCTGGCAACACTGGCATCAGTTGACCGGACAGTTAGATTTGCAATGGCGAATTGGTGTTGGCGATACGGAACCGATTACCGTAGTAGTGGGGAATGCTAAACCAATGCATGTCGCCGCGTCTCTTATACTTCGTACCTTCCCTGGGATGAAGCGGCAATTTCTACTTCCTCTGTAAAGATCCGCAATTTCCGAATCTGTATAATATAAGATATATATTTTGTCGCATAACTCACATACTGTCAAAATTCTCACATAACATGTTATCATTTTAAGTCAGTTGCTTTGTTCTAATAATTATTTAAGCAATTTTATAACAGTTATTTATTGAATAAGTGTTTTAATTAGCATTTTATTCACGCAAGAATGTTTAATATGTTTAAGGGATAAAAGGCAATTAAAACACGAATGCAATACAAGGTTTTATCCATAATCACATCACAATCATATTTATCAGGATTATTGGAATTTAATAAATAAATATTTGCACGACTTGAAATAAAGTTAGTTACCACTAGTGGATAAATTATCACTTTAGACGGTTCATATGTGTGGATAAAGTCCGATTATAAGTTGATTGAGAATAAAGAAATGTATAAAAGCTGTAATTATATATAATATTATATATGAAGCTATATTCGTGGAGAGATTGGCACCCTCCCTGAGGGTATGGTAGGGTGGAATAATGTTTGCTTGGGTCAATGTGAGATATTGATACCGGTCGACGTTTGACCGTCCCTTTAATAAATAAGGTTTTCCAGGTTTCTCTCATTCCTGCACTGAATGATGGTTAGGGCCTGCTTAATAATAATATGCCGCCCCTCTCCCGCACAAATCTTCGACTTCTGGGCTGATCCTCGTGATTAGAATGAGGGGTAGAGATATGATTATTATTATTATTATTTATTATTATATTGCAATAAATGCACAAAAAAATCTGTATTAAATGTATACATGATCTTGTATAAAATTAATATACATAAAATGAAAGTGAAAAAAAGTACAAATTTGATTTGGACCATTTTTGGACATAAGTTTGTAGAAAAAACAATTGTGTACTTATTCTGCATAAAGTTTTAATAGTGTATATATTAAAGTGATTTTGAATATTAAAATTGTATACAGAACACACAGGCATGAAATTGCGATAAAACAATTCACTGGAAGATTGCAGTTTATTAGAAAGTGCAAGAGTGTATCTACTCAATCACTAGCCTAAGATTGTAAGATTTAAACATTGGAAAACACAGAGAACGGCACATAGAAACAATGAAAATACCGACTCCATCTCAAAATAATTCAACGGGAGCTGTCGAGGTAATCCGGGCACGTTCTAAGACTTGTGAAAACGGAATAGCAAAACAGGTTTTGGAGGTAAACGTGTTGGGCAAGAGGGTAAAACAAATAGGTAAGCTTTCAGGGAGGAGAATTTCAGAAAGAGCGGGCGCACCACGCGAAATGGGATATTCCCCGAACGTTTAAGTCACTTCGTTCTATGGAATGCATCAAATATACTAATCATTATAATTTACCTATTTTTCATTCTATTTAAAATAGAAATTATTCACTTATCAGTGACGTGAAAAACCCCGATCTCCAAAATGTACTCTCGGTACATGTTGCATTAATTTCGAGATATCATGTGTAAGTAATTTGCACAATTAAAATGTTTAGAACTCAGCAAAGCGTCTTAAAAATTTCTATTTGTTTAAAAAGAAAGACTTTTGACAACATTACGCACACTCACGTAAATGGGCCAAATAGGTCATGTTCGACTGAAATAATGGAACCTGGAATTCTCCACTTCATTTACGTACTTCTTAAACTTAATAGGAGTCCTCAAATCCCGTGCATTTTAATAGGTATCGATTGATTTTAAATGCTCGATAGCGGATCTAATCTAGGCCGATTTGAGGATGCAATTACCGTCGATCAATCAACTTGGTTGACAAATTTATAGGGTTCACTGAAAGTAGTGTGTATTTTAATAAGCGAGGTATATTAGCACCGAATAATGTTTAAATTGGAACGAACACTTTTGACAGTTCTTGTAAGATATCTATAACTATACAGGGTGATTCTTAACCTATACACTTGGGAAATTTTAGCTCAAGACACATAATGACGAATAGTGAAAAAAAAATGCAGTAAGATATTTTTAATTTCAAGTTTATAAAAATTATAAAACTGAGAAGTAAACAAGTTAGGACGACATAGTATTTGTTGCTGATGTAACTACCATTCACAAAAATGTAAGTTTGCTTTACCATTGATTTTTTAAACGCCCTGTATACTTCTGGTAGCTTAATAGAAAAGTTTAATTGATTCTTTACAACTTTATATTTTAACCTACCTGTATTTCCAATTGAACTTACATTAAAATGGTTTTCGCAAACAAACAATATTTGCCCTACACCAAATTTTTCTTCTCATTTTTTGGGATGGTGAAATATTTTTTATTAGGCGCTGTAAGCTGCATTCGTATACAGATTCGGAAATTGCGGATCTTTACAGAGAAAGTATAAATTGCCGCTTCATCCCAGGGAAGGTACGAACTTTAAGAAGCGCGGCGACGTGCATTGGTCTAGCATTCCCCACTACTACGGTAATCGGATCCGTATCGCCAACGCCAATTCGTCATTGCAAATCTAACTGTCCGGTCAACTGATCCCAGTGTTGCCAGGTCTCATGCTTTTGCATGAGATCTCATGCATTCCGAGGAAATCTCATGCTCTCATATTTTGATTACAAAATGTCATGCTTTTTAATAGACACAAAACGAAATAATAAAATTATTAAAATTACTCTTTGAAATCTACCAAAACAAAGACCTAACGAGAAATAAAGGCAAAATCGAGGGCAAAATTGAATAGATAGAGGTAGGTATCTACAATATTTGGGTACTTGAAATGTCCTTTATTGTAGACTGCTCTCTTAATAATTAGCAATGAATACATAAACGGGTATGAAAGTCTACGGATATGCGGTGTGTGCTGTATTCACGCTGTATTGCAGTGATTCTTAACTCTATTCCGTAAGGGTACCTACATTTTCTGGAAACAACAGATTTTATGACCCGTGAGTCACCCTGCGTCACGTCAACTGCGCCTCAACGTTCGCCCGGCCTAACAATAAAATAAATTAGAAAGGTTACGTGGTTAATAACTTTTAAGTAATTACCTGTAAGTACCTACTTACAATGTAATATTATGATAAAATAGCAGAACATAATGCTTATTAGTGAAATAAAAATTGCATTACAAAAGCAATTAAAAATTAAGCTGTGTCAAGAGGTATTTTTGATAAATTAAGCCATCTCATGCTTTTTCTCCAAACCTCATGCTTCTTTGAAATTATTCTCATGCACTGAATTTTTCCCACCTGGCAACACTGCTTGATGCGAACACGCTGTGGTCGAAGTATGCGTGTAGCATGACACAAATACACGCAAGCGGCAAAATACAATTCACCATCAAGATCCTCACTTTCCAAATCTGTATATCTGGGAACGGCGTATGACGTCACGTAACGGTGATCGTTTTGTGGTGGCGCGGGCAGAATTAATTTTTAAATGCCGTTTTCGGGCTTATTTTCCACAAAATTGTCTAGGATAAACGCCATTCCGATTAAAATAATACATTATTTCTTTTGCACGTATTCTGAAAAATCATACAATTTCTCCATTGTTCTAGTGATTATGTCATGCTGCTCCTGGACGGTATTTAAAATCTCTTCCTAGAGAGTCATAATTGAAGAACATTGTACGTTTTATTGCATTAATTGTTCTTATGTACTACTTCAGGTAAAATGAATTCAGAAAACAGAATAAAAGTCATCATTTATAATTACTTTTAACTTTGTTCAATAAAGTAATTGCGGTTTATTTCAAATTAAGGAGAATCGACCTCAACTTCACGTTACCTCGGATGCAAATGCAAATTTTTCATACCCAGTCGTATTTCAGACTGCATTTTAATGCGCTCTATAATTTTAACGAGATCTTGACATCGCCTGGCTCAGATGAGTAACATTAGAGTATACACGATGAAATATAGCAGCGCGTTTAGATTCCGCCATGAAAAGTTGCTTTATGACCTCTTCATTCTCGTTTTTAATTGATAATAAAAACAAATTAACTTCATTTTATAAGCTTGCGATACTTTGTGGATTCAAAGAAATAACTTACAATCGATAATGGAAATATTGAAATATGTTGTGCCTACGCAGTAGGTACTTAGATTTTATGATGCTTAAATTAAACTGCTCCACAAAGGTTAAGGAAATTCACAAATATCCAGACTTCATTTAAAGGTTGACGTTTTTTGTTTTCCAAGTGGTTCGAGATAATAAATATTATGTTTATTTTCTCACATTCTCATCTGAGTGGTTTTTTAGTCATAATTTTTCAGTTTTCGACTAGTTCTTATCTTTGGTCTTTTTAAGAATTTTGGATCAGTCGTTGTTTTGAGTCAACTCTTATTCAAGACCTAAAAAAACTAAGCGCAGCTGAAGTCAATAGGGCCATTGGAATGACGAGGCGAGACGCCCTCAGAGAGAAGTTACTAACTTCTCTACTGTTCAAGGCTTGTACATCGATATAGAGAAACAGCAAATGTCATTGAAAGACCGTGGGGTACAAGAACGGTTTCTAACTGAAGCAGTTCGTAGAAGATTGCGAGATGTTAATCTACGTTCACGACGACTTTTGAGAAGGGTATCCTGACACAAAATCATATGCGATTTCGGTTGCAATGGGTTAACGAACACGTGAATTGGAATGATCAATGGAGGTCTGTATTGTTCACAGATGAGTCGAGATATAGACGGTTTTGGGATAGTCGCCGTGTTCCAGTATGGACTCTTCCTTTGGTACCCAAAAATCGTAGAGCCATCCAAGAAGTTCATCCAATCAGAGGTGGTACAGTTGCTGTTTGGGGAGGCATTTGTTTTAATGGGCGTACAGAGTTGTTGGTATTAGATGGAAACAGGAATGCGTAGAACTACGTCGAACAAGTCATCATAAATGTCATCCCTTTGTTTCATGCTGCAATTGGGTCAATTTTGCCCTGGAACCTCATGATATTCCGCACTTGGCACTGCCGCCTCTCTTGGCAGACCTCAATCCAATTGAGCTCGCATGGGATCAACCATAAAGAGCCTTAGATTCGCATCAACCACCCCCACATACACTTCAGGGAGAGGGTTTTTACCACACCTGTGGCAAGAAATTGATCAAGCCTACTTCAACAACCTCATAGACAGTATGCAAAGGCGTTTCCAGGCAGTCATTGAAGTGGAAGACATACCCTGTATTAAACTTTTTTTTGTAAAAAAGCCACTCGTATAAAAGAGTAAACATTCAAGATAGCATATCAAAAATATTTTTGAACTAAAGTTGTCAACCTTCAAAAGAAACTCAAGATTTGTGTAACTTTTGCGGAGCAATGTAAAAAGCGAATAGAATAAATGTACAAAAAAGATGCACTCAAATAAATTTTTTACTGTCTATTGTCAGGTGAATGGTCCAAAGAATAATAATTACAAAATCGTTAAAATTTTTCATTTCAGGAAATTAAAATCGTATTAATAGATTGTCGTAAACTAGTATTGCGTACATATAAAAGGCTATATTTCCTGATGGATTCTGTTATGGTACATAAATAGTACGTATTTTTCTACAATGTAGCAAGACTGAAGCTGAGCTGCAGGTTTTTTACACAACAATAAAACCTTATGCGATGCAATATACACGTACGTTTTTGCAGACATATAAATCCCGAGATATCTTTAATAAAATGCAATGATTAATGACACTCCCTTCTTTGTCCTACCTAATATTAATGGCAGTTGCTGGGTAGACAATGCTAGCCCGGTCAATATCAGTTAGTTTTAAATTTAGGTAGAACTAAACTGGCACCCATTTCAGTACACTGATGTGGGTCCGACAAATATAAATGAAATTATTATTCACGAGTCCGATTGGTCAAGGTTAGTGATACGCAGTCAATTTCGAGATGTGACACTTTTTTCATCATCAATTATTAGAATGGTGTAAGATAAACGTCCCGATTCCCATTATCGACTAAACATTTACCTAAATTAAGCAAGAAATAAAAGAAATTAATTTCAATACAGAGTGTCTCATTTATTACTGGAAGGGATAATCAGTCAAAATAAATGAGGTTTGCCCAAATATATCTATATATAAAAATGTATCGTTTTCTATATAGTGTCAAAGATTTCAAAATCTTTAATATATTTTTTCCACGGTTGGGAGTAGAAATCAGTTTCTATGACATCAAAATTAAAACAGAAGTAGTCGATTATTCCCAAGGGAGTATAATGCTCCCAAGGGAGTTTACATTGAAATTATTTATTGACATTTAAATTAAATGTTACATTTGTACAATTTTCAAAATTAATATTAGAAGGAATATTACTTTCGCTTACATTTACAGTTTTTGTGATTGCGCTAGTAGTGGTACCTACTAAAACCTGATTAGCAATTTTGGTCTTATTTTCAATGGAGTTCTCGACATAACCCTCAGCGACTGTAGTTGATTTCCAACCAGCATGACGCTTTATTGTCGTGATATCCACACCAGCATCTGCCAGTAATGTCGCTGAAGATCTTCGTAAGCAGTGACCAGTATAACATGCAGCATCAGGTAATTTTAAATACGAAGCTACTACACTCGGAATTTTTCCCATGGTATTCTTGCCAACTGGCTGCGAACTACATTTTCCTGCTTTGTAGTACAAAAAAAGGCGCTTATGCTTGACGTGGAGAGGACGAAGAGACAGGTATTTTCGAAACAATTCAAGCATATTTCCCACATCGGTAACCAGAAAGGTTCGTGAAATCTTTGTCTTAGTGTTTGGAATTTTTACAATCAAGGAAGAGCCTACATCCTCAATATCATCTACAGTTAAATTGACTAGTTCATCAGTTTGACAAGCTCCGGCAATCCCCAGAATTATTCCAACCTATAAAAAAACAAAATACTTAATAATTGAAATACCTAACAACAAAAGTAATCTTACCTTAATCATTAAGAATTCTTTGTCATCTGCACTTGATAGATAACGGTCGATTTCACCCTTTGTCAATACTTTCGATTTTTCCGCTTGATATCCGTCACCGGTTCTTTTCAAAAATGCGATCAGCTTGGGGAATATGTTGTCGTAAATTATCAAACATGACTTAACCATAGAATATAGCGCCCATAATGGCCAACAAACCATTCTCGCTGTATACTTGAACATTTTTTTCGGCGCACCACTTTTTAAACCGATTGTAAGCTATATCGTATAAAGATCTTGACTTCGTAGGCAGCAAATTGCTTATTGCAATATTTGCAGCCTCCACAATCTCTTCCGACTCACAATTATTCATTGTGCACTAAACAAACTTTCAACTAAACCAAATTAGCACCTTAATTTGACAATTCTTTTTGTTTGTTTATTTTGTAGTTATGACAATAACTCAACGACTACTAAATAAATGCTCAAATCCGAATACAATAATTCTGGTGCTACTTACTTCATAATGACAAAATATGTGTTTTTAAGTTAATGAGGCCGTGGAAAAAATAGTATATACCATTCGGGAGAGATGCTATTTTGTCCTCGGTGCATTGTAGCCCTCGGGCTTCAAATTGCACCTCTGCCAAAATAACGCATTTCTCTCCCTTATAGTATAATCTACTATTTCATTTACTTGGAAACCTTTCGTGATAAAACATCAACAGTTCTAGGTTGTAATGAGATGTCTTTAGTCTAATTATTCAGTATGTTCCAAATATTCCCATTATCACCAGTGGTGTAGAAACCCTGTGCCACTCTTCTTTTATTTAAAATAAAAATGGTGCGCCACTGTCTTACGCACTGTATAAATTACATACAATATTCTCAAAAATTACTTTTCAAGTGGCTCATACTTCATTCAAAATATAACAAAGTACGTGGTATATTCAAATTTTTGTGTTATAACAACGGCCACATTCGTTAGTGTTGACCGAAACTAAGCGATATAATTGATGTACAAGATATTATGACCCTAATCCTGGATGACCTTTCCATAGTCATCCACCGTGTTGGATTCAGGTCGTCCTAAAATCGAATCGTAGGCCGTTCGTGCACGCCAAAGCCGGTCTGCTGTTAAATTCAATCAAATTAATTCCTTAGGTGCAAAGTCACCGGCAAAACAATGCCAAGTCAATAAATTAAATCGCTGGAATCACGACCTGCCATTACGAGAAGGGTGGGGGGTGTTCGGAGCCGGATGGCATTGGCTTGTAATAAAAACATTTTTTAATGCAGTTTATACGTGTGGCTGCGCGGCCGCAAACTGCAACTGCAAATTTGCGATAACGTTTTGGTGTGTTAATTAAATTTTCACATTTTTTATGGTGATAAATGATAAATTCATTTTGCACTGAGTAACACTTGAAAAGCTTCGGGATGATGTTACTGTGATGTGAAGCAAAACTCAGGTAAATATCGTCAGATATTCAATAAAAGATTTTAGATCATCTAATATCTATGAATTTGCGATTGCTATTCACGAACCACTAGATGGAGCTGTACAATTCAAAATGTAGGATGTACGAGTGAACAACAATTTATTTACAATTGCCGCTAAAGATTATAAAGCTTTTAATTACCAGGGAGGTTGAGTTTTATGGTATAATCATTCGTATCTTTTAGGTTAAAGTGTATTTTAGGAGTTATCAAACATTAGCGGTCAGTGGTCGCGCGGTTTAAGGCGTCAGTACTTGAATCGAGGTGACTAGATCGCTGTGTGGTTCGATCCCCGCAGCCGGTAGACCGTATATAAGCTATATTCGTGGAGAGATTGGCACCCTCTCTGCGAATATGGTAGAGTGGAAGAATGTTGGCTTGGGTCAATGTGAGAGATTGATACCGGTTGGCATTTGACTACCCCCCTAATTAATGAGGTTTTCCAGGTTTTCCTCATTCCTGCACTGAATGGTGGTTAGGGTCTATCAACGTAAGCCGTTCCTCGGCGCAAATGCGGCCTGCTTAATAATAATATGCCGCCCCCTCTCCCGCACAAGTCTTCGACCTCGTGATTAGAATGAGGGGTAGAGATATTATTATTATTAATGTAAGACAAATTCCTAGAGTGCATTTCTTGTATATTCGTAACTTCAACCTTTCAGTTATAATGACTGGGTTCGAGACATCTATAACAGATATCTTGTACTAACTGGAGGATAGTGTGCGACTTCCAAAAGAAGAAAAAATTATAGGAAAGTATTATAAAACACACAAAACCTCACAATTCCATTATGCAAGAAATTTGCTCACCCCTTCAGCAGTTCCGAAATCTATCAACAATGTCAGCCACTTCGCCAATATTTTTTTGTGAAAAAGAACAGATATCGAATTTTAGAAGGGTATTTAAAGGGTATTTATTATACAGTAAAAGTATTCAATCCATGAATAAAAAAAAGTATTAGTATTATTAAGATTCCTTGAATCCTGAATACAACATTCAAAGAGTACTAATTTGGTACAGTAAGATAAGGTAAGTAAGGTAACTCATATTTTCTACACTGTTTGGGCTCTGCTTAGTCCGCCCGCGTCTGTAATCAATGAGTAGATTGGGTGTATATGTTACGGCTAAAGTGTGTACTTGGTTAGTTTGTAGGCTAACTGGCTTATAATTCTTTATGGACCAGAGATGGATTCAAATTACCACACTGAGTATATTTATAAAAAACAGTATTGTCTCATTCAATATCTGGTAGACGATGAAAACCATTTCTCAAATTGAACGCGTGAGTTATGATAACGTGTTAAATTATAATTTATGTAACAAGCCTCCCTCTAACGGCGACACTTTCACTTTGCGAACATTTCCAAACTGTTACTCAAATATTTAGGAAGGTCCATATAAAAACTAAGAGCCTTAGAGCGTAGCGTAATAAAAATTTACGCAGCATTCCGCTCCCCCTTTTCAATATAAATAAATTCGGGCCGTCTACGTGCTTATGTCGGTTAAAGAGAGACGCCCGTCTCTCAAAAGCGATAATTTCTGTTGGAAGGAATATAGTAGCAGTTTTACACAACAGTTTAGGTTACTGCACACTGTAAATATGAGTGTGAGTACACGTATATCAGGTCCGGACTTGACGACGACCTTAATATTTAAATATACTTTTTTTTATTTTGGGGGGTTGCCATTTAAAAAAAATTGTCGATGACGTCATATCTCGAACAACGATTACGTCACAAATATGGGTCGTATGTCAAAAAGTGTCTTTTTTAAAAACAAAATCGACGTGCCTGGGGATTTATTCGAAAACTTCTCAATTTCAAAAATAATGAATTTATTCATTACTTTTTGAAAGCACTGTATAGCGACCACACTCAAGTAATGCTCAACGGATATTCAACGCATAGAATTCGCGAAGATTTAGCTTACCTACATACATTTTAATTATTCACGCATACCTTCAGTTATTCGCCGTCTTAAAGCAACTTGACATCAGGATATTCAATAAATAACGCAGTAAATAATGTTTTTTATTTGCGATAGTTTATTTCCCAGTCGTAAGGGCCTAGTGCTGAACGTGTGAAGAAAAAAATTGATACCGTTTTGCAGAACAATTCGGGATTTCTTGACTGTACCGTATAAGTACCTTTTGATGGCAAAATAGTAGATTTTTCTGAACCCTTTTTCTATACACTTTAAATATGCCCCAGTGACATCTGTGGACATTAAACACACGTTTTCGGAACTCAAATCCGGATTATTATCGACAAACGCTACAGCCTAACACCTGAACATTTACATCAGTTGCTGGTTATTCAATTTGATTCCACTACTACAAATGAGAGAGTATGTAGCGTTTTGTAAAGTAATAACTTTAATATGAATAACTATGGATGTTATAAATTGCCAGTACAAGATATTGATTTTAACTTTGTCTAGATATATGTTTGCACTTCGGTTTTTAAAAACATTAACTTAGTGCACCCCTGATAATGACGTCATCTGCGAACGAGGTGCGGGCTTTAGGCAGGATTTAAATTATTGGCTACATTTTCACTACTGAACATTTTGACAATTTAAAGCAGTTAGAGCAATACTTGTGCTAAAATGGATCAAAATTATATTTTTTATTTGTATTTCCAAAGAACTGTTGTAGGTGTGGCGTAAAATATAGGGAAACAGGCTGTACATTAGCTGAAAAAGCACGTTAACGATCAATACAGGACGACAAAATTAAGTTTCGGCAAAATTCCAGATTAGGGGTGCTGATATTTACACGAAAAATTGATGAGATTCCCCAGAGTGTGATCAGCCTTGACATCAGATATAATCGCACCCACACTTCCGCAGTTTAAAGCAAAAACGTCTTTCTGGTGGGCATCATAAGTTATTACAGTTAATAAAAATCATATACCTGGCAAACATAATTATTTCAGCAAATTAAAAACCATTTAGTTTAAAGAAATAAATGTGCCGTATAACAAACGGCTGCTTTATGCGTCATTTGGTTTTTAATATTATACCCCGGAATAATCCGGTTTTATCTACATTCCATATGCCTTGAAAGATAATAAAACTGACAGTCGTAATTTTTATGGGCCTGGCTATAAATGATATGCACTTTTATAGTTCGATAATTTCCCTTCGTTTACACAAAAAGCAGTCAATATGTAATAATAATCGGGAACAGCTATTGATCAGGAGAATTACCCGATGTGATTAGATAAAATGAATCTGTAAATATATACCCGTTATCTATGTAATTCGAACCGCAGTATGAGCCGACAGCAGCTATAGTGTCGGTTGAAATCCAATCAGATACAACTACTGAACTAGCAATTACTTTCATTTCAAACTTAACTACCGCCTACCTAGGGCACAGTTATTTTCCGTAATTAAATGTTCGGGAAAACTCTAGCTATCATGAAACTTCAACTGACAGTAACTGTATATATGCATATTTGATTGCATCACATTTGCTGTAGAAACTGAAATATTTGATTTAGCTCTACAAATACACGAATACGTAGATTTATATTGGACATAAAATTTAACTTGCAAAGTTAATACTATGTATGTATGTGTAAGTAACTAAAACTTCAGACAAGCATTACTGAAATTAAATATTTAAAATTAGTAAGATGCCTGCTAAAATGTAGAATTGCATAAATTATGGCGTAAAAAAGCTTATAGGGTTTAAAGTTTACCATTTTAGTTATAGTTACAGTTTTTTTGCGACAAAGTTTGCTGAAATCTACAGCATATGAGTTCTAGATTATATCCTTAAAGTATGTAATATTGGTTAGGTGACACCCTGTATTTTAATATAGGTTTTATTGGTGCAACTTTTAGTTGAAAACGTTCTGAACTTGGCAACCAAACACACCAACTACAGTGCCTTCATAAATGATTACAAGCCACGTGACCAGGACTGTGATTCTCGAAGAACAACTCGTATGCAAATAGATTTCTTGTCTCTCTCAATTGCCGTAGTGAGGAAAAGGATATTCGCATATGAATTGCTCTGCGATTGATTTGAGAATCTCGACCTTGATCACGTGGCTTGTAATCATTTATGAAGGCACTGTACTACTTCAGTAGATATGTCTTTGTCTTCTAGTAAAGTGGTAAGAGAATGCCTAGAAATTCGAGCGGAGCTTGAAATATATGGGATTTCGCACTTGTTGCACTTTTACCGCAACTTTAGCGAAGCAATCTTTTGCAGCGTTAACCCACCCGAAAATCCATCGCGTAATGTAGCATAAAATTTAGACAGTAATTTGTAGTATAGTTTTAAAATTTGCGGTTGTGTAACATTACAAGATATAATAAAGCATTATTATCATAAACTAGAAAATAGTCTGAATCAAATGTTATAAAAAGAAAAATAAAGAGTCTATTACTTGAAAATTTGACTTACGAAAAAGTATACTTAATATCTTGAAAGTTGTACATGTTTTAAAGATTTAGGAACAGAATAATAAAAATGTAGTTTTCGAAACATGATTTTAAAAAATTCGCAAAAATATTTTATTGAATTCATAACACCTATATTTTAATCAAATTTTTTCAATACATAATGTTGAACGCGTCGATTCCGCTACAAATAACACAACATTATTACATAAAGTCGATCGATACCAAATATTTGTCGACTCATTAATAATGCGTGGAAAATAACACACTGTATAAACTCAATTATACCTTCGACGATCGATATCATTAAAGGCGGAATGCTGTTGACAGCAAGTAAATTTCGTTTGCTCTTGGCACACGTAATTGTCTGTGGTCGAAGTAAAACCCAATTTCATTGTACATTTACTAGAGGCATATATTAAAAGTAACAAGAAATTCATTCTATCAATTTTGCAGATATTTCAGCACCTGTGTCAATATATTGATATTTACGTGTTGCCCTGCAACCTACGAGCAAAATTTGAGGGTTAGGAAGGATGCATTAATCTGTGTTGTTTTAGTACAAATTTATAATAGCAATGAGTTAGATATTATCCATATTGCAACACATTTTTAAGCACAATAGTAAAGTAGCAAATAAAAATTATTGCAAAAGATTACTTTTTCCTTTACATTCAAATTTCCTTAGTACATTTCAATATTATCTCGTGTGTCTTAATTACAAAATAAAGGGACTAAGGCATCCAAAATGTTTCCCTTGCATTTAAAACTCTCAATAGTCCACCTGGACCTTCGTATCGCTTCTGACGAAACTTTAATTTCACCGCTTCCTATGCTGACTGAACAAAATAAACAAATCGGGGAGAATCGGATGAAATTTCCAGGAGACCGTCTGTGAAAACAAGCCTTCAAGCTTTCATTATTGCCCACGTGGCCATTTTTTTACCGAATAAAGCCACCGCTTATCAAGTTGCGTCATTTGACCATGGTAGTGAAAAAAATATCAATATAAGAATCCAGATTTTAGATAGAAAAGGGGGAGTTTGAACACAACGAAAAACAACAAAAGCAACGGCAAAAACTTTAGGGGAGGCAAATAACGTTTCATGTGATTGATCGACACCAAAGAAATTTTATGAAAACCAAATTCGACTGTTCGCCTGGCACAGAAGCTTATTTACTCAATTTTATTTTTTATTTGTCAGAAAAGCTGACAGTAGAGACTATTTGAAACGGTCTGTATTTTTAGAAAAATTATTAAAAATAAATATATCAAACTCTAACCATATTATTTCTTGTAAAGAATCAACACAGGTCAAAGTTGAACAACTACAATAATCATTAAAAGTGTCCGAAACAGGATTTCACTTATTTAATTAATAAATTGTTAAAGTAATAACAAGATTTTCCAACTAATGTGGGTGTAAGTAAATGGGATTTGTATTAAAATTACGTCGATACAAATTGTAGTGAAGAAGTGGAACGTTAAAAGCTCACAATTTGTATACTTCCAGAACTTCATTAGGGAATAAATTGGGAACTTTCAGAGGGATAAGTGGATTAGGAAAGGGTATATGTGAGATTTTAAAAGTTGCTTTCACTCTTAATACCGCCCGTTAAATAGAATTTATTCTGGTTTTCTGCCAGATGTGCCCGTAATCGATCGAATTTTACTTTTATGACACAACTGATTCTGTATAATGTACTGCTACCAAGTTTCAACCAATTAACGATATTGTACTTACACCCTCTTTTTTCATCAATTGTATACAATTGAACCAAATATTTTTTTGTTTAATGTGGATATCATTACCAGTTTCATCTGCAAATTCTTATCTACAGACAATTTAAAGAAGAAAAGAGGAAGGAAATTAACACCGTTTGCATCTTCACTGGTCCAATATTGGTACATTTATATGAAAAAGATAAAGAGTAGATATCCCGTAAATATTGGGCTATTGAGATCATGCAATGCTAGTTAAATGCTACACCAATACGCCAATACTAAGTGATGAAAATGACTGCAGAAATGAAGTACCTCCACATAATCTCCAATGTCAAAAATTTAACGAAATTAAAATAGCACTTTAAACAAATTATAACAGGCCACAACAGTTCCACTGTATTATGATATAAACTACACGAAATTAAATTATAAACCTTGTATGTTATTATTGTATAACCTAAATTGGTTTACTACTAACGAAATTAACTGCTGTATGCACCGAATACGGTAATGTACCTCTACCTCTATTCATATTCCGAGGCAATAAGTCATTTACATATTTATTATTTTCTTCCTTTATAATTTGGGAGTATTATTAAGCATGAGATTATTATACGTATTGTGGGGGAAGAAAAGGTATGAATAAATGATTTCTCTGGAGATTGCGAACCGATGTCAATATTTTTGTAGCGGGACAATATACCTCAGCACAATAAAAAAAATCTGCTTCCTGCCTTGTTTGAATTTAATTCTGTATACACAAAGAAAATTCCAGGAACTCAGGTGTGTGGACTTACGAAAACCAGGAGAAATAGAGAAAAGTTCATACATTTGTACGAATATAAAAATGTTATTTTAATTCCTTCTGGCAATTGCTTTACTTGTTTGATTACACAAACGAGCCACATTTGTTCTGCCGCTGTACATTTTGTCACTAAGAGTGGAATCCATAGATCACACTTAAGGTAAAGTGTGCATTTGGCTCTGCAATTTACAAGATAAAAATGCAGAATGACAACTAACTAATACTTACATACCACACTTTAATAAGTTTCCATTAAGTTTGGATATGAAGCAAAATATTGAAGGGCATCTTATTTAAGTATAACTTAAAATAAAAGTCACACTTAAGTGAAGGGATAACTATGAATTCCGCCCTAATGCATATAAAATCTACTTGGTATCTAAATCTAGCAGTATCTTGTAGATCAATATAAATTTGCATACAAAAATGTATACATATAGTTGACTTAATATTTCTTATACCGCAGTATTGAGTCTGCAAAGTTTCATTTCAGCTTGGCGACATTCCATATTATAAAATTTATCACGACGATAAATCATCACTGCTAGTACTAACGTGACAGTTATAAAACTATTTAGCCCGCATTTCTAGTTTGGCTCGGTTGCAGTAGGGCGTAAAAATTATGCAATTTATATTCTTACGAACAGAACTGCTTAATAATTTCTGTTATTCGTTTAATATTTCCGGTTAATAATACTTGGGGGAATACTCCGGATAATACAGCTGGGTTGGATTAGTTCCAAAAATGTTTTCCAGGCTGAGAGCTCATTTCTTCAGTTTTTATATTAGCCACTTGCACACCCGGTCCGTATTCTAAGTCACACAAAATTTAAAACTAGCTTATTAACAAATTCGCATCAAACAAATTATTTTAGAGGATGTGCACATTTTAGAGATTGTACACATTTTGGAGAATGTGCGCATTTTAGAAGATGTGCAGTTTTTAAACAATCTTCATTAATCTGCACCGTTTATGGAATGTTTTAGAGAATATGCACGTTATAGAGATTGTGAACATTTTAGGTAACGTCCATATTTTAGAGAATGTGCACATTTTGGAGAATGTGCGCATTTTAGAGGATGTGCAGGTTTTAAACAATCTTCATTAATCTGCACAGTTTATGGAATGTTTTAGAGAATATGCATATTATAGAGATTGTGCACATTTTAGGGAACGTCCACATTTTAGAGAATATGCACATTTTAGAGAATGTGCACATTTTGGAGAATGTGCGCATTTTAGAGGATGTGCAGATTTTAAATAATCTTCATTAATCTGCACAGTTTATGGAATGTTTAGAGAATATGCATATTATAGAGATTGTGCACATTTTGGAGAATGTGCGCATTTTAGAGGATGTGCAGATTTTAAACAATCTTCATTAATCTGCACAGTTTATGGAATGATTAGAGAATATGCATATTATCTATAATATCTCTAGATTGTGCACATTTTAGGAACGTCCAGATTTTAGAGAATATGCATATTATAGAGATTGTGCACATTTTAGGGAACGTCCACATTTTAGAGAATGTGCACATTTTGGAGAATGTGCGCATTTTAGAGGATGTGCAGGTTTTAAACAATCTTCATTAATCTGCACAGTTTATGGAATGTTTTAGAGAATATGCATATTATAGAGATTGTGCACATTTTAGGAACCGTCCACAGTTTAGAGAATGTGCACATTTTAGAGCACATGCAGATTTTAAACAATCTTCATGAATCTGCACAGTTTATGGAATGATTAGAGAATATGCATATTATAGAGATTGTGCACATTTTAGGGAACGTCCAATTTTAGAGAATATGCACATTTTAGAGAATGTGCATATTTTGGAGAATGGACACATTTTAGAGCATGCAAAAGTTTTAAACAATGTGCATATAGCACATTTTTAAGAATGTGCACATCTTTAATACGTGAACATCTAGAGAATGTGCACATTTTAGACACTGCACATTGTTAATGTGCACAGTTTAAGACATTAACAATATTGCATCATATAAATGATTTTGACATTTTTGAGGATGTGCGCATTTTAAAGATTGTGCACATTTTAGGGAACATGCACATTTAAGAGAATATGCACACTATAAAGAATGTGTGCATTTTAGAGGAAGTACAGATTTTAAATAATGCTCTTTAATCAGCACATTTTAAGGAATATGCACATTTTAGGAAATGTGCACATTTTAGAGAATGTCCACATTTTAAACAATGTGCACATTTTAAAATTCGCACATTTACTGAATGATCACATTTTAAAGAATGTGCACATTTAAAGCAAGTGCACATTTTAGTGAATGCGCACATCTTTTAAACGTGAATATTTAGAAAATGTGCACATTTTAGAGCATATGCTCATTTTATGGTCAAAGATCGTCTCTCTATATTTCACAGCACAGTTTACCTATTGCCTTTAGAAAGACTATACACGTACACGCTCTACATATTTATTTTGTGACGTGTGAAAATGGCCTTTGTGCAATTAATTACGGAAATATATTTATTTTTGTCAGGAACAGAAGTTCGCTTCATTGAATCTCGCAGTAGCACACTTTTATCGAACTGCGATTTGCCCAGAACGTAACAGTAACGACTTAGCCCTGTGAGGGGGATGCGAAATTTAATATCGATCTCTCGAATCTGGCGGCGGGGCAACAGGTGGCACATCAACAATACTCGCACTTTATAAAGCTCACGCCGTTTGTGTTAAAAGTACAGTTAATTAAAATACATAATGCTTTAGCTGGTATAACGTCTTCCCCCGCGAGCCCTGATATGAGCTTATTAAATATTAAATTTAACGACGTTAGGTGGATTTTATAGAAAGTAGATTCCTGTAACTACCCTTGTCATATCAACTTTAATTACATTAAAGTTCAGTTTTCTTGAAATATATCCAAGATGTTTATAATAAAGTTTATTTGAATTGTTTGTACAAACAGTTTGTGTGAATCAAATTGTTCTTAAGGTGGCCATATTTGTGGATGGAATGTCGATGTAATTTTAAAGTTAGGAATTTTCATACTCAGCATCTAATATTTAGAGAGAAAAATAGACCAAAAGTCTAATTCGAACCATTTCAATGACAAATTTATGCCCAGCATTAAAATTCCAAAAATCTCGTGATTTTGGGGGCTTAGCATTTCGTTTCCCTTCAACAGGTGTACTTATCGTGCCAATTTAAATAGTTATTACCAACCTTAGAAATTTGAACATTTATAAGTGATCCCTACTGAACTGATTGTAAATATAAACAACTAGATAATTTACTTGACACGTGTGTGAAATAAATTGTACAACTGTCTGAATGAACCAATAAGGTTTGATATTAATTAATTATTCTCAATCTATATTTCTGAAACTGATATAATCGTTGATAGAGACAAAATACCTGCTGCTTAAGGTGATCTGACTGATCTGTAACATAAAATAAATATTTTTAAATAAAACTCTCAAAATTATACCTATAATTTACAGCAATTATTATATACAGTATTATTACGCTGCAGATTATTAGACAGGGGAACGTTCCATGTAAAAATGAACGTTACGAAAATGTCAAACTAAGTTTTTTAAATGTTATAACAAGTATTACAGGTCACCTTATGTTTTCCTAATGTTATTAATTTTTGGATGTTGCTGTTGCAAGTGAATCTATCCGAATTAATTTTCATGTCACAAATGCAATTAATTACAAGCAATTTAACCAGAATTAACTTGCTCTATGCATAGAATATAAATGAAATAATAACAAACTGGCGTGACGACCGTCAGATTCGTTAATTTCTATTTACCTGGCGTCAAATTTGCGTTATGGGAGATTTGTTGATTTATGTGGAATACTAATGAGTTGTTGCAAATATCTTTTATTTGGCAATACATTTAAAACATTTAAAAAATACCAAATAAATCAATATACGAATATCCATAATACATAATTATACGTTTTTAATGTATTGTTAATAATAAACTGTAACTGAATGTTAAATAACAACTGTATTAATGTTTATGCGCATGTTAAATAACAAATAGGTTAATAACTGGGCCGTTATTTATTAAATTTGGGATGTGTTGATGATTACGTTAAAGGTAGCGTCAGTGTAGTTACAGAAGCTCTAAGAAAACAACTGACGTGGCAGGTGTGCAACGTTGTCACATATTCAAAATCTGTTTGCTATCATAATCCTATTGCCCAATAGCTAACGGAAAATAAATTGTTAAGACAAATATATATATTTTGTTTGGTACAATTTATCATACAGCAATATAAAAGCACTCATATCCCGCATAATCTATATATTTAACGTGTAATATTTGTGTTCCAGTTACGAAAATTGATTCTACATTATGCAAGCACCAATTTTTGAAATAATGTTGGGTAACAATAAACATTTTATATAATATGTATGCGTGTTTATTGAGATATATCTTCTCGTCAACCTTATATCATGTAACATTTTTAACAGTAAGGTGCTACCCTTAGGAGGGTGATTTGCCTAATAAACTAGACACATCAGAAACCTCCGTGTGAGAAAGCGACCCAGGGAAATCAGATTAGACTCGAGAGTGGTAAATTGTGTTTCTCAAAACTAAATTACCTATCGTGCAACCTAATCAACTCTTACAAATGGCTATAATCCACCCCATTCCTTTCCGAAAAATAATACAAATCTACCTGCGCAATACATATAATTAACAGAGTATATAGGTATAAATTGGAAATAGGAAAAGTGCCTTTTTATTTCAGTACTGAAAATGTACTGCTCAACAGGAACAAACACAATCCCACAATCGTAGTGATGTAATAATTATTACTTCATTTCGATGCAATGTAAATATATATGTTCATTTACATATATATTGCTCCTCTATTCGATGTGTTGTGATTTAGCGGAATCAAGTACGAACATCTGAAACAATCGGTCGGCACTAGACAGGACTTATTATACAGGGCGATCAGAACTTATCTAAAACAATTTGGGAATAGATGCGAAAAATGAAGTCAATATCGATTCCTAATATTGAAATCCGATTACTTTTTATAGGTATTAACCTCTTTTGTGATGCGAGTCTTTACATTAGTTAATTTATCGCGATGTGAAAATAAACGATTTCTAGGTAAACATGTGCCAAATGCAGCTACTTTTACCGCAGTGTGCAATGAGTGCAAGTGCAGCGCAACGGGAGGGAAATTTTCAAATCCGAATTTCCGAATCGTGGAAGAGATGAAGATTCAGGACGTCCACGGTGTATTGCAGCAGTATGGCGTACACGAATTATATCCGTACCATATACAGTGTGTCCAAGCATTAATACCAGGGTACGCGGTGTAGAACTAACTACATCTATCGGCCGTTCGCTACTCCATGCCGGACTGAAAATGTCACAGGCACGAAGCGTTCTACATGCAGTAGACACCATTGAAAGCTGTCGATCTTTCGCGATCGGCGAGAAACGATATTTTGCAAACACGGAATTCCAGGAAACAACTACTCTGCGGGCTAATGCCCCGACCAGCATTGAATTACACCCGGAAAACCTATAGCTAATCTGGTGGGCGTTTGACGAATGACTCTAGCTGTTGCTATAGGTTTTCCGGGTATAATTCAATGCTGGTCGGGGCATTAGCCCGCAGAGTAGTAGTTTCCTGGAATTCCGTGTTTGCATTAATACCAGGGGATTGGACGTGACGGGCCGGTACCATGGCCGCCACAATCTGCTAACTTTAAATCATTTGGACTTGTTTTTGTGAGGATATTTAAAAAATGATGAATATTGCACTGAAGTACACTATTCATGATTTAAGTCGTCAAACAATGTCAACAGCCAACAGCTGCAAATTTTTGCAGCTCTAGTGATTAAACGAAATTATTTCGGATATAACTAATTTCTTTATGCTCCCCGGAATATTTACGATTTATTATGTTCAAATGATCGGTACGAAGATAAATAATTTACCGAAATTTATAAGAAATTTCGTAAATTAAAACGTAGTATATTTCAAGATAAGGCTGAATAATTAAAGAATCTGGGCACAACATCTAAAAATATAACCTTTAGCTCATTCTTTCCTTCTGGATTCGAAAGCTAAAAATATAATTCCGCAGAAGAGAAATGAAATGAAATTAAAACGGTGAATTATAGCCGAGATAATAATCTCCAAGTAGGTAAACAATAAATCAAGGAATTAAAATACAACCGAATAATCTGCGGATGAAACTTTTAACTTAACTTTTTTTAGTGGCTAGTGCACAAATATATTTCATTTTCATTTAAGCTAATTTAAATACATTTTCCTGTCAATGGAATTATAAATATGCTAAAGAACAATTCCATAATGAATGCTGGATTCAATAAATATCTATAGTAAAAATTAATCTATTCACTAACGAAAAAATGCAAATCGAAATCGTTAAATAATTTTCAAAACTCAAATCCATATTCACTGACATCAGCCACAATAAATGAGATCTGATCTAGTTTCTCTAGGATTACTTGTTCAGGTGGTCTGCTGTCCCGCCACTACACATAGTAAGTTCGGTGTAGTGTTGCTGCTAGTCGGAATTTGTGTTTTTTTGTGGTTTCTAGGTGTTTCAAATAAACCTTTCATTCAAATTTTCAAGAAAATGGCGTTACAGTGTCAAGTATGTGGAAAATTGAGTTATTCTCATCCTGAAATATCTTCTCATAGTTTAATCAACTAGAATTGTCAACAAGCGCTCGGGTATTTTGCGACAAATATGCTGCGTTGTACAGACTCGGAATTTTCACGTTCTCTGTCTCTGCTTTTTTTGTCATACGCATACACAATGTTCGATACAAAACAAATGGAAATTTATGAATGAGCGGTTCGGTTTTCTTTGTGTATGGCCACATACTAAATACAAAATGTATAAAATTTTATAACGTTGTTCGTTTTATTAGCGACAAATGAAAGAGAAAATGTTATCCGGAATTTCGTATCGCAGGCAACAAAAAATATTTATTCGTTCGGATGAAAAATTCCTTTCCATTAAATAAATGTACAGTTCATTTGTCTTTGCTGCATGTAAAACTGTGTGCCGCTGATTTTCAGGAAGGCCAAATATGCCATGTGCCTTCTTTATTTCAGGTGTTATGTATAGACGTGATAAATAAAATAACTTGAGAATCTCTCATGAAGATAATACCACGTAGCGGAACGTTTTTTGAGAAAGAATTATTGTTCACTGTTGGTAAATGAGATGTGGGTAAACATACACATACGTAAAAAATGTCCACTGTTTTCCTAAAATTTGCAATACCATGTTGGTGTAATTATGGCTGGAATCTAACACTAATGGATAAAATATAAAGAGTATACTGCAATAAAGGCGAACAAGCGCGTAGAAACATTGTTGATTTGCCAATAAATAGGTAACGATTAAGAAGTGTCTAAAAAATATTATATTGGCGCTTGAGGCAACAGATACTGCTACTGGTCACATTAATTTAAAAAGTCACGAGCCGCCACTGGTAACTTACTCTCCACACAGTAGAGTAGAATCCACAAATCGAGTTGATTATGTTAAACTCGGGCGAATAATATCCGTATTTGTGTGTTTAATAGGTTTGCAATCGGCTTTAAACATAGTTCAGGTCGACGTATTTCTCGCCGTAAAATGATCAAATTTGTGGTGTTAATAAAATATTACCTATTAACGTTTTAAATGTTAAAAAGCGCGTTTGCTTGTAAGGGACACATTATTTTGCTATTCTAACCCCACATTTTAATAATTATTTTCACATGGTTAAATTTAAAAAAATACATATTTTGAAAGATTTGTGGTTTCCTCCAAAAATTAAAGATAATGATTTAGTTCAATATATGTACCCTTTTTTACTGTTTTAGAAAGGTATTTTAAGCTAATATATATCAAATCTCCTACAATTCCTATCAATGAAGTCAAATGTATGCTCTCTGATACCAAACATCTAGGTATGCTAATGAACAATTCCACAGACAAAGCTCTATTCAATAATTATCTAAAGAAATTAATCTGTCTAAATTTACTAACCTGGTTTAATGAAAACACTCTATAGATAACTTCTGACAGTGGGAAATCGAAAATTCAACCACAATAGATGAGATCTGAACTATTTCTGCATTTTTAGGATTGTTTCATCAGGTGGCCTCCTTTAAGTTGAGTTAAATATCTAACTATAAAAATTATTATACCAATAAATTAAAATTGTTTGAAATTAAATGTCGACAATGAATTGAATTAATAAATTTAAACATCATAGCGACCTACTAAAATAAATAACAAAATGTACCTTTTATGTATCGTTTTTTATATATTTTCAGGTATTAACAATATTGTGTAAAACTAACTACTCTACGGACTAAAGCCCCAACCAACGTTGAATTACATCCACAATATCTACCCATATATACTTTATTATTAGCTTTTGTAACGTTTTTTACTGTTTTAGAAAGGTATTTTAAGCTAATATATGTCAAATCGCCTACAATTGTAGGTGTAATTCAACGCTGGTTGGGGCTTTAGCCCACAGAGTAGTTAGTTTCACACAATATTGTTAATACCTGAAAATATATAAAACAAATATCTAACTTATTATAAATAATCCTGGTGGTGAATTTTTTTTCTATTAAACGTCAGCTTTAATAACTTTTTTCAAGAAACACTAAAATAGGAAAGAGAGATATCTTATAAAAGTTTAAAAGAATTTTCGACTGACTACAAAATCTAAAACAATGATTCACGTTTTTATTTACTACAAAGTACATTATTAGTCCTGCGCGTGTTGTGAATAATATCAATTGTTCTAATTAGTGCTGAAATTGTAGCTAATAGATACGATACTACTTTAGAATAAAAATGCAGTCCAAGAGATCACATGTTTCAACTAAAATCAGTCTCGTGCATTAAGTATACATATTATTCATGTCCGCCAGTAGTAAGCCAAGTAACGGAAAAGATTTATATACCCACACTTTTATGTCGTAAGTGAAACAGAATCACACCAACTAAGTGTCCATCCTGGAAGAGAATGTCGTTTGTCACGGTTTTTGTGGGCCTTCCATTACTTCTTCCAGAATCGTAACTGTCTGAGTGTTTATCAAGAGAACTTTATCTTTGTTTAAGTCTGCCTTACCTTACATTTGTAGTCGATAATATCATCTAAACACAAGTCTGTTCTATAGTTAGAATATTGCGTGTGCACAACACGGGGTTTTAAGTCTGGATCATAAATTGTATCACCTCCCTAACGCTTTAATGTAACTGCTGGATGTTTATCACGCCGTACGCCGCTTTGAACTCCTTAATAAACGTTTGTGGTGCCCCTGCATTCATCGGTTTAAATATTGAATAATTGATGCCATAACAAGTGCATGAAAGGTGTATGTGCGTCGAAATTGAACGGATTCTATCACTTTTAACAATGTGTGTTTATTAATTTGATTGTTACATAAGAGTTCCACTATTTGGATTAGAAAAACACGTTTGCTTTCATGTTGTGGAAAAATAGAATCGGTTGTAAAAGAGTATACATGTATTAATGTTAATAGAAGTTTATAATACTGTCGAAATTTGTCGAAATATGTTGCTTTACGTCCACCTGGATTGCTAGAACGTCCATTATTATTTTTCAGATATGTTAGTGGAAAGTGTCATCAAATGGTGGTCGGTATTCATAAAATCAGTTCCGTCTCGCAAATGACAAAATTGTTGAAGCTAGACAACTGGAAAGAGTACAGTGGACACGCATTACAACAAACGTCTGCTACCCTTTTAGTTGACGGCGGTTGTGACCTCACCTGTCTTAAAAGACACGGAGGATGGAGATCGAGTACTGTGGCAGAAGGCTGCATTGAAGACTCACTTTTGAATAAAGAAAATATTGCGAAAAGAATACTGAAAGTTGATAGTGGTAATGATAAACCACGTACTGTTGCCATTTCTGATTTCTCAACATTTCTGAAAATAATATAACGACTAGAAAGGTGGCAAGTCGGCTATCGCCGACTTGACCTTTCTTCGGGCATCATGACACGGCCGCGTAGTGCCTTTTACTTAATTTCCATTAGTGCGCGCGGCTCTACGCCTGTGAATAATAAAATGTAAACGCGCCTTTGGCTGAACTCTCTATGATGGGGAAAATCCGGTGCTGTATAATTTAGAAGAGTGGTTGGCATATTTTGGTAATTTTTAGTGTTTTATCGAGTTTGGTTTTTTTTTTCAACATCCTGCATTTTAAATATTGAATCGGGTCGTGTTTATGTGATGCTAAAAGTTTCATCATAAATTTTTTAATGCCCCTTAATTTTGAGTTTTTTTGCGGTAACATTTTTTTTCAACACTTTGTATACGGAACAGTCTTTCGCACGTTCGACTACCGTTCCGAAGCGAAAAAACCGAAAATTTCCTCGACTTTGGAATTTTATTTTTTTTGTCAATTTTTATTCTATCAAGCTTTTTTTAATCACTCTATAAATTGAAGGGATACGACAATGAAATGACTACCGCCATATTGTCTACCTCCTTTTTATCTCATTTTCCCTTGTATTTATGCAAAGTTCAATTAAAAACGACCTCAAACCACAGCGCTCGGGTACGGGGAACTGTCTAGAGACTTCAAATTTACAGTTTTTGGTCTTTGCCGGCCTCCAGTCGATCCATTTTTCCAAATTTCCGACGTTTTATACCGAGATGTCATCGCCGGAGCATACGTTTGACGTTTTGGTGATTTTGGTCGGCGGTGCGCCTCGTGTTTAACTGAAACTGAAGATACCAATTCAGATTTTGGGCTATAAAATCATCACCAAAGGACTCGGATATATATCAGAGAACACAATAACAACTTCTCGTGGCTGGAAGGGCACAAAAATTGTTCCAGAACACATAATCTGTTTTAATTCTTTTAGTCGTTTTGTTTGACGTTTGTTGAATATCTACAAAATAGTCTAAACAACAACAAATTAGTTTGCCATTTCTGACGTTTATGTCGTGCAAAACGCATTTCGTCTGCCATTTGTCGAATGTCTAGAAAGAGGCATTACCTACTTGCTCTATCCTCGTTCTACTCGAAAAAATTGCTATCTTCTATAAGAGGGCGTAACCGACTCAACCATCCACGTTCCACATCAAAAAATCTACCGTTTTTGACCGAGAAGCCTCTGGAAAATGGAAATTTAGCTAGGAAAACATCGACATCAAAATACGCCGTAGGCAATCTAAAAATACGGCGAAAGGCGTAGCGTTTAGCCTTTCGGCGCTGCACGGCTCGCAAAAAAGCCTTTGTGGCGGTAGAATGGTCAATTTTCGAGTGAAGTGTGCGAGCGAGAGTAACCTACAGCATAATAATTCATGAAAACGTGTTGAACTGCTTTGAGAATTGCTCCGAGAATGAGGGTAGCGGCAGTTTTATCGATAATTCGAAGGAAGAGTACTGCGTCGCGTGGTCTGATGTTCCTCCCTAAAGATAAATATATTATATCGAAGCAAACAATGTTTGCTTGCATCTGGTAATCTCGTACGGATCCACTTAGCGTTTGTTATTGTGTTACCGGTCCCTACTTAGATATGAAATGAGGTTCAGTGACGTAATTATTAATTTACATTGCTTCGGATAATCCTCGGGCTCTGGGGCCTTAAAAGGATCCCGAATGCCAGAATCATCTCCTGCATACTTGAGTGGAATCCATTTATATACGGTATGTGTTGAAACTGATCTGCGGCAACCTAGCGGAATAGTATGGATTACGGCGAGGACTTAAGTTGCCGCTCTCGCCGTGATTTATTTCCACGCACTTGCTAAAATTCCCTGATCCCGGGAAATTAAATTTGTAAAAATACCCCCGAGAAAATTACGAAAACAAACGGAACGGGCTTATCCAAACAAATCTAAATCCCAATCCAAAAGACTCAAATGTACGAGTATATTTGAATATTTTTTTACGTAAATAATCATTTGGTTACTTCGCCAATACCTTAAAATTGTAATTTAAAAGAAATATTCCCAAATTATTTCATATAAATACCGTCAGGTTAGCATATCTGCTAATTCTTGATTTGAATACACAATATGTAGACTTCAATTTTTAAAAAATTGACTCCTTCTATCTCCCCCTCTAGTATTATTGTAAATAATCTAGGAATATTAATTTTTGTATTGGGAATAGTCACTTTAATGAACGACTTGGCATCTTCAATGTTCTCTATACGTCAATATGATAATTCTTCTCTCCTACAGGCTCCAAATATACCAACAATCAAGACAACATTTTGGAATAAGTACTTTCATCATCTGCCTCTTTCATAAACCTTTCAACCTGTTCTTGGAAAATATTCTGGATTTTCTGGGTATATAAACCAAATGATTTGCTTTTGATGAACGCAATAGCATTGGTATATTTACTAATATTTATATTTTCATTCAAATAAATTGTAGTTGGCAGCATGGAGTAATTACTCGATAATGTAGATGGTGCAAATTTTAAAGATTAGAATAATTTTCTCCGAAATATTACATACCTGTTTTTCGGCACAAAAAATATCAAATTTTGCAAGTTTTTTGGTAGAATTTTTTCGATTTCTGAGGAATCAATGTGGGACCTCCAAAATTTCAAGAAGACTGGCCTGCTTTGATAAAATCTTTGTGCTTTGTTGAAAAATGGTTTCAAAATAAAACCTCGCCGACCTTCTTGAAATTTTGCACGTCCCCATAATGTACTGTTCTGAACAACTTTTTCAAGTAACATTTTGCTGTATTTTCAGTAGAAAAGGCAGTTTACCTGAAACGATAACAGTTTTCAATCGGTGCCCTGGATATTTCAAATAGGATTATTTCGAAAACTGTTACTCTAACGACTTCAACAAAGTATACCTTTTTTAGATACAACAGGTAGGAGAATCGATTGTTTCAATAGACAAATGGATACACCAAACAGCAAAAAAGTTCTGCCATTAAAAAGAAACATGCTGTGCCATAAGTGGCGCCCTCTACTAGTGACGTCAATATTAGTTCAAAATTCTTATTTGCCGTACCAAAAAACATAATTTTGCCAATTTGTTTTTAATACTCCGACAGGTTTTAAAGTTATTGAGATATTTCAAAATAAAATTCTAGCATTGAACACCCTGTATTTTTTAAACGAGCAACATTCGGATAAGGCATATTTGGCTCAATCGCCATATTTTTGTGTGTAGTATATCCAGTTCAGAAACTGCCCATTCTTAATGAATCATCCTGTATAAGACAGCTTCCGGCTCATTTTCTATTTCAGAATGTTCAGTCTCACTAGAATCTGCGCCACACATACTGAAGTTTTATGAAGAATTAATGCTCAGTTTAATTATTGGGGCTTAACGTTCACAGAGTTCTGATTTTTTTTTTAAATGTTATAGTTTGTAAACAAATGCAATGGAAGATTATGTGAAAACTATTTTGAATACTTATTTGACGATTTTACGAAAAATCTTGTTCACATTTTGCGAAATAGGTGTTTTAGGCACGTTATGTGCTGTCACATCAAAAATATAAAAACACAGGTATTGCATCTTTTTTACAGTTTCTACTATTTTATGAGGCATTATACACGGACAATAATAATATATATAGGAACATTTCGTACATAAAGCAACGCTATACGCTTCTACCGTGTTTAAAACAGTGACAAAAAAACAGGATAACGGTGTGAAGTTCTTCCATTAATCCAGTGATAAGTAAATCTCGAGGACTTTATCCCAATGCAGCGTAACTTTATTGCGATTTAGTGTAAGTAATCACGCAGAGCTACGGCGTTCTTTACAGAACACATTATCTAACCGGGGACCTCTGGGTCACGCGATTTGTTCATTACATATTGGGCATATAAAACACAGATTTGAACGGACACGCACTCGTAAAGTGGCACAATTTACATAGCACCAGTCAGAATAAAGTCTAAGCAGTTATTTGGTTATATAAATCTCTTAATTTACTCAATAGAGACATAATTTATTACCAAATGAATAGGTCACTAATCATCCCAAATCACAGTCCGATCTTACGATTGGGATCTTGTAGAATACATTTTGAATTGCACTGGACTCCTTCGTCAAGGTAAGGAGCCTACAAAGGCTTTACAATTCTAGCTAATGAGCGAGGACGGTCATAAATAACTTAGATTTTAATTTTCCCAGTCTCCGAACCACCCTCCGGGTCATTTTCACTGGGGAAATAATTCTAAGACTTTACATGAACCCCTATCTCGGTTTTTCTAATGTAAAACGAAAAGTTTCCCACTTTTACCTTACAGTATTGAGTAAAATTGTTAGATTGCTCAATATTGTGACGAAAATCCACTAAGATTATGTTTAAAATCTCACACCAAATAACAATTTTAAAGCTTTAAAAGTTAAATGTTCTGAACAATGACCAACCTACCCTCATTCTGTAAGAAATCTCATCAGCTGTTATTAGCATGCTTATAATTTAATCATTGATGTTATGGCGGTAGTAGGAAACAGTTCTACCGAATAATTAACAGAACATTTTATGTCAACCGCATATTACATTTACGGTTTGAAGTACCATGCTCCCGGATTTCAAATTATGATTCTACATTCCTTCGCTTTAATGTACTTCATCTCGAGCCCTTCCAGAAATATTCGCATCTCGTACTGATTTAATATTTAATAGAGACAAACCGTTGGCATTTCCGAATTACCACCTTGCACTGAAAGTAATTCCCACTTGTCTAAATTGAAGCTTTTAAGTATTTGCATACGAAAGACGTAGACATTGATATATGAAAACTTCTCGTTACTTTGTTGCATCTTCCTTGGGAAGGAATTACATCAGCATACTAAAAAAGTACCTGCCAGATATATTGCTATGTGTTTTGATGCCCAGAACACTAATACGAAGTCAGATTTTTCCGACTGAACCATATATAAGGTAAGGCCTCGTCTGGAGTCAACTGAGTATAAGCGCATGCCATTCGGACTTAAAAATGCCTCAAATTTTTCACCGCTTTTTGCAGCTAGTGTAAATAAAAAGGAAAGATATCCTCACACATATGTGGAATCAATGCAGCTGCATGCTGTAGTATCGAAATGAACCACATATTTTTCGATTCAGGGAGAGTTATAGCGATTTAAAGAGATTTTTTTTTGAGTAAGGTGTGGCATTATGCTCAACTGACCCCAGGCTTAGTCATATTTTTTGTGTCAGTATTATTATTCTTCTTAATATACATTTTCTATATATAGTAAAGTATTCCAACGCGTTACTAGAATTTCGGTGGGAGCATGCGTTAAAGGAAAACACATTACAGATATTCCCTTTGAACATTCATCTTCAAAATGGCAACATAACTGAATCACCATTGTGCAATATTTTATGGAACCAACATAACCGTGCTCAGGTGTTGCGATAATTAGTAGGAAAATGGGCGATAAAAGTCCACAAGGGACCGTAATATGAGACAAAACGAAATGTAAATACGTACATATGTCCCCGAAGGTTTAATAATTTACACGGCGCAATAATATTTATTCCGAAATGGGAGAAATGGGCCGTATTTCTCAGCACAAGGGCCTTGAGAGACGGAAGATACTCAATTTTAAATTTATTTCTGGTTAATGAATATAAATTTACAAAATTTCCCACCAAGTAAACTTGACATATATTGAAAATGAAAGTAGTCTCTTTTTAAAATATGTGATGGGAATTTTGTTAATATACACATATTTTATCATTATGATTTATCCATTAGAAAATATGCATATATTTCTTGTAAAATGTAATGGGATACAGAATATGGATTTAATACTTCATACACCTGAAGGATAAGATCCATCTTCTCTTAGAAAGAATATTTCTTTGCGACATATACGTATACATCAAATTAAACTTTTATTACACACAAATATGGCTAAAAGCATATGCACAAATGTATGTATACATGGATCTTGTACGAAAATAGGAAATAAAATATTAAATAACTGGGACGTATAAATATTTATACTGATAGTTAGCTTTACTGAGTGGGTGCAATATAATCGCTCACCAAACTACATGATGATTATTGGAAAAGAAATCAGAAACAGAAAAATTAATATAAGAGATCATGAATAATGCACGAGCAAACAAAATTATTTTCAGCACGTGTTATAAACAACGGGTTTCTCACAGTCCTGAAAATTATGAAAAATATGGGGTCGTGATTCACGGAGATTTTGTTGATGTTTGTATTATCCTCTATCTTCGTTGTTTAAATGGTATTGTTTTCTTGCAAAATGAAAATTCTACAGGTGCATTTGGAAATTAATATTGTGTGATCATTTATTACAAATTTAAACATACCTACATTGAATTATGAACAAAATTGTGTTATTATTGCACGAAAATATACATAATTTGCTGAAGTGCAAAAACAATGGCACTCTTTAAAACGAATTCGGCTACTTTTTTTGAAGTGCTGACATATTTGTAATGAAATCTTCTTTCAACTTTTAAGTTTAATTTTTATTTTTCCACTCACCAATAAAGGTTTATTGACAGAACTTCCAGTAGATCTAAAACAGTTTTAAAAGAGTGCAATTATTAATGCAATGTATATTACTCCGCACTGGCGCGTTTTAAAATTTTCCAATTGTTTAAAAAGTGCTACAAATTATCACACAACGTGTTGTGAATATCAATAAAGAATTTATCTGAGAGCGATTACTAGTCGTCTTTTTAGTCAAATTTTATTTCCTTCTAAAAAAAAATTTATATATTATTTTATTACATCAGTTAGGGCGTTTGAAAATATAATAAAAAGAGCCACCGCCCCAATTTGTACATATCTACATGAAGCCAAGATTGTATAATTAAGCCAAAATATTTAACCACGCTTTTTGTAACTCTTGATGGATTTCATTTATTATTTTTTAATGAATCTGTTTCTGACAGTACGGTAATTATACTTTGGGCATTTAATTCCATCCCTCATTCGAACAATTTTTCTTGGACAAAGAGCGTATTAACAAACAATTTTCACCGTTGCTTAACACTTTCTGCGTTTCCGCTTCCGCCAATAATTTCAGTTGATAATCGACTGTATTTATCCAGTTCGGTGAACTAATTAAAGCAAATTAATGTAGGCAAACTTGCTTGTGGGTAATTTGGTATTCTCACACACCATAAATTATGATGCAAATTATTTGCTTTGATAGTAATTAAATCGTTAATTATGTCTTTGGCATCAGCATTTATACAGGGTATTTCAGAACTCGTCCGACTTTTAACCATATCTGAATTTCTAAATAAATTTTTGCTACTGCATGGAAAAATTGATAATCATATATCGTTTTCCAATACTGTATGCTGTCTGAAATGTTAATGCCACAATAAGAGCCTCAGTGTATTAGGTATTTTCACAACATCTACATACATGCATAATACAAACATGTGTGTATAAATTGGGGATTCTCGTTTCAATTAATAAAAATACAGGGTGAGTCAGTCATAATGTCATTAATTTTAAGAAGAGATAGGGAATAATGAGTATAATGCAAATACGTGATTAAAAAAAATCTAAATGCATATTTACGCCGAAAAAAAATATTTTCAAATCATTATTTAAACCCCCTTTTCAGACTGTCACTGAACGGTCACAGCCTTGGTCGGTTACAGCTCACAGTTCAACTCGATGTCGACCTGATGCAATGTTGCCAAGTTGAAATATTTTTCTATATAGTACCTACCCACCTAGGTTTTAGACATCACAAATAAACGGTTGTACTGACTATTTTAGAATATCATTTTTTCTTTCAGTTCAACTTCAGCTAATAATAATTTAAAATGTTAATATTCAATAAAATCAAATAATTCTATTAAAAATTGCAAGTAACGCGGCCACTCAGGTTTTCCGTAGAAAATACGGCCCAATCGAACGATACCCGTACACTCGCGTGTCGATTTTTCTCTGAGCAAATGTAGGTGTTATGACTGCAACAAAACTCCAACGTGTCTAATAATAAACGGAGTAATAAACCATTAACGTACATTACATAAAAAACCTATACCTATGGGTAAATTATTAAGAGAAGCTGAAAAGTGTTTCGTGCTTAAATACTAAGTAATAAAAACCATCGTGTTGTCGACAGAAAACTGTCCAAGACCGAAATGGCACGCCGTTAATCTAAGTTATCGAGAGTTAATCTTGACCTTGACCTACCGTATTATTAGGTCAATAACCTAGTTACCTAGTTTTTGTACTGTTATTTAACGACAAGGAGTAAAACTATTTTTTTAAATATAGATACCTGAATGAATTTTTCTTAAATATTGATTTATTTGTTAGTAAAAACAAATGTAGATAATTAATAAATGTTTTCGAATGTTAGGTTATTACAGTTTAATAATTTTGATATTACGTTTTCACTACGTTTTACAAATAAATATGAATTTTTAGTATTACTCGTAAGTACAATTAACCACACACATAACCAGATGTACAATTTGTAGTTACGTACATCTAGCCTAGAAATTTATTGTTTTTTAAGTAGTATGGTACTAACCTGTTTACAGCCCACATTTCAAGTAAAACTGCACTTATCCGTCCATAGCACTTTATTAATAAAATTAGGGTCAGTCGAATTTCGTAAACATTCTCCGTATAACACTACCATTTCCACATATTCGGAATTTGTAAAATTATGCGTTGTGAGTTTACGCCAAATACGTGAGGTCTAAATAAACAAACTACTGCTTACTGCTTGTATTCTCTCCATCCCCCCTCCAAATGTGTGGCATGATCTACAAATTTGGGGGGAAGAAATGCGGGAAATGCAGAGTGCTAAATGGAGGTAAATTTGAATAACACGCTGATGTATTAGACGATATTATGTATGTAAATGTGGCATCCATGGTTAATACGGCAAGTCTGTGGCATTAGATTGTCGTCGGGTGCGCCATCAGAAAGTTCGTAGCGCACCAGGAGCGTCGTGTTACTGATTTTTATAGGGTGATTTGTTTATTTTTCTAAAGGTCGAGAAAAACAATTTTTTTCGATTTTCTGCCTTTATTAGGCCTCCCGAATACGTGGTTAAAATTAATGACATTATGAGTGACTCACCCTGTATATAGGCTTCAAGATGAGAATCGTGAAGATTGAAATGGAAATAAATTTTTAATTAAATTACGAAAGCTGTGTACGAGTGAAGTTGTCAATAAAACAATATAACTTTTGGTATAACCGGAAGCGCGTATGCGGAAGTTATAGCGAAAACAACTTTCAAAAGGTCTAATGAATCATTTGCGTGAGTCTCCCCCTATTCTACGTAACGATATCTCAAGATTAAATAATGACAACTACAGCAGAATAACCCTTGTACCAGCGAAATATTTTCGACAAGAACTTTAGTTCGTTGGAGGCAGTTTTATTTCCGCCTTGACTATTAAAACCCCATTATCATCCGCACAAAAGCAATTTGATACGATTATAAGACTCTTCTTTCTTTTTACCTTGGATGTCGTAACCACTGGAGATATGTTATTGGCTAGAAACGGGGAACGTGAAGAGAATTCCAGTAAATCGATAACCGGAAAAAAAGTAAATACTTCGTTCGCAAAGACATAAATATTTAAAGATCGACGCCGCTAAATTGGGGTTCTGGAAATAAGTAACTATGCGGAATTGACGATTTAATTTTTATTACTGGAACGAAAAATAAAATCAATCAAATAAAAAAGTAAAAGTTATTATTATAGAAATATGCGCTATGTTGTCATAATGTGTAATTATCATTTTTTATTTATTGCTAAACTTTCTTGGGTCTCAAGTACGAATATAAATTGAAGACAGAACATTTAAACAATTTTTAAAATGCTCCGTAAAAAGGTACTTTAACTTTTGAAAATGAAATATTTCTCTACTAACTATTAACCTAAAAAATTAACTATCTGTTTGATAAATAATTAGTGTTGGCAGGTTGTATTGCTTTTTCTCATTCTTGTATTAGCCTCGGAAGAAAATAAGCCAGATTTAAAAAATAGCCTTGGAGACATAACAAGAAAAGTTGCTACGGCTAGAAGTCTTGCAAATGTAAGAAGAGATAATTTTAAGTGAACATTAGCTGAAAAAATACATATTGACTTTCTATTGTACAGGGTGCTAAAAAAGAGTGTAAATTACTTAAGGAGGTAATAGTATGAACCAAAATAAGCAGAAAAGTCTCAATAAACATGGGTCGGCAAAGTAACAGTAACAGGAAGCTTTTAACAAACAAAAAACAAAGTTACCGAAGATGTTCAAAGTGTCCTCCGTCCATTTCCATGCAGGCACGACGTATTCGTCTCAATGATATTCGAACTCTTTCGAAAACACCCCCCTTGGTTTGGATTTCTTGACACTTTTGATTAATGCGTAGCTGCAGCTCTTCCAGGCTATTTACAATCAGAGCCAACAAATGTGGTTCCAGCATGATGGTGCTCCAGCTCATTCTTCCATGGCCGTTAGAGAGCATTTACACCAAACTTTTCCACATAGATGGGTAGGAAGGGCCGGACCTGTTTTATGGCCTCCAAGATCGCCTGATCTGTACCCTCTAGATTTCTTTGTTTGGGGATATTTGAAGACATTAGTGTATGGTACTCCTGTAAATAGCCTGGAAGAGCTGCAGCTACGGATTAATCAAAAGTGTCAAGAAATCCAAACCAAGGAGGGTGTTTTCGAACGAGTTCGAATATCGTTGAGACGAAGATGTCGTGCCTGCTTGGAAATTGACGGAGGGCACTTTGAACATCTTCTGTAACTTTGTTTTTTGTTTGTTAAAAGCTTCCTTTGTCGGTTTATTCCTAATAAAATAAAATGTTTGAAAAACGAATAGTGGTCCATATCTCCGCAACCGTTACTTTGCGGACCCATGTTTATTAAAACTTTTCTGCTTATTTTGGTTCATACTATTACCTCCTGAAATATTTTGCACTCTTTTTTTAACACCCTGTATACATATACTTTATTTACAGGACATCTGGCATATAAAATTATTTTAAAAATCAAAGTTTATTCGAGTTTAGGTCCAGTTCTGCTGAACTAGAACTAATTTTTTTTTATATAATTGTAGGTATAGACCATATTGTGTGAAACTAACTACTCTGACTAAAGCTCCGACCAGCGTTGAATTACTCCCATATATTCTTTATTATTAGCTTCTGTAACATGTTTTACTGTACTAGAAAGGTTTTTTAATGTTAATGAACAATTCCACAAAGTTCTATTAAATAATTATCTAAAATAAAAATTAATCTAGCTAAATTTACTAACCTGGTTTAAGGAAAACATTTTATAAATAATTTTAATTTATTGGTATAATTTTTATAGTTAGATATTTGACTCAATTTAAAGGAGGCCACCTGAAGAAGTAATCCTAAAAGTGCAGAAATAGGTCAGATCTCATCTACTGTGGTTGAATTTTCGAGTTCCCAAAGTAAACTTAGATATTTCTGGTTGTAATAATTTGAAACTGGACTTCTAAGATTACAAAAATTATTTGCCAATCTCACAATTGTGTATTAAGGTACATTTCTTTATCTTTCCGATTTGAAATTAATACCTGAACATTCTTTACATCTCCACACTTTCTGACAAAATTTATTAATACTGCAAAACATTTATCATTGAAGTCAGAATCATTTTTATACAATTTGACATTACCTATTTATTTTAGCGCTTTGTAACAATTTTAATAAACACGTCTTCCTTCTCAGAGAGATATTATTTTCAATTATTGTTTTATTTTCGTTTGTAGCAAAGCCGGATTTCCCTAATTTCAATACATTCTACCGACCCTTTTTTAAGCGAACGTAATATTACTTTTGACAATGCTCCTCTCCGTTTTTCCCCCGTTTCATTTTTTCATCTTACCATTCTCGCCAGGACTTTTTTTATTTCATTTCGTGCATCTAGCTTTCCTCCCGAGATTACATCGTTCGGAATAATAGTTGTATCACATTTGCCTAAACAAAAATGTTTCCTTTTTTACAGTTTTACAAAAGGTAAGAATCATATCAACCGAAATCTCTCATACTTTGCCTAAATTTCTTTTTATATCACTGAATGTAAGCATTCCCTTTTAATTCTAAATTTGTCAAAAAAAACTGTCTCTAATTCCGATATATTCACATTAAAAGAAATTATACAGTGCGTCCCAAAATGATCGAACAAGAATCATCCGTTTTCTTCTAGTTTAAATTAAAAAAAAAATAGCTGAGATAGACAATAATTAGTGTACAATCGATAAATATGTAGAAAATGAATTTGAATATAAATTTTGTTCCATCATGCTGGGTCTATATTCTATTTGCTCGATTTGAATAGAGCTGGAGTGTTGCGGAGCAAGCCATTGGCGAGAGAAGAAAAATCCGCTTTTTACGACACCCTGTACATAAAAATATGACACAAACTCCTCGACACATTCCTTTTCGTTCGGTTACTTAATAAATTAACGTACATACATCTCTCCAAACAAACCATACGAATAAAAATTCGAACCGTGAACTAGAAACGAAGTAGAATCGACAATTCAATTCAATTTCCCACATTTTCTTTTTCTGGATTGTCGAATGGAAAAGACATTTCCAGCACGGACTTGTTAACTAGACTATTGTGGCGGCTAGGGAACGCTTTAAGAGGCTTGCATTGTGAACCGAAAAAACGGACAGGTTGTTCCATTCTTAAGATAATGATCGACTTAATTAGCATCCGTTTCATCTAAAAATTTCAAGCTATTATACAAATTTAGTTCAGTTTTTAAAGCTATTGAATTTTATAATTCCAAACTGTTCGTTACTTACTTTTTGAGGATAAAAATAGCTTCTAGATCTCCTGATTGCCTTAATCTCTAAGTGCAATTACTTTTGTAGCACGCTATAACTCGTTTTGGAACACTAAGTGTGTTTTTATCAAATCACGATATAAAATGCTTAATTTACATTGGGCACAAGTAGGTATCAGGCTCGTATATAGAACTCCATTGTATACATAAAAAACACGTATGAGAAAGTGGTTACATCTTAGTGTTGGCAATCGTTCTTGTTTTTTCTTGGTGTTACTTTGATCTCGCAAGACAAGACAAGACAAAACTTGCCATCTCGAATTGTAAGGCAAGACAAGATATAAAAAAAATCTTACCACAGTCGATGATCGACCACATCGATGGTTACCTGTGAGCTCCGAGCTGGACCATAGCCGACCGAGACTAACCACCACTAATAACAATAATATCTCTACCCCTCACTCTAATCACAAGGATTAGCCTAGAAGTCGAAGACTTGTGCGGGAGAGGGGGCGGTATATTATTATTAAACAGGCCGCATTTGCGTACTGTTACCAAATTTGTAATAGTTCCATGTTTCTCATTTTATGCAAAAGCCTCACAAAAATCACGCAAGAGTCTTGTAAATTTGCGAGACTATCGCAAGACAAAACAAGACATGACATTTTGCCTTGTTTTGCAAGATAAGACAGAGTTTTTCAAACTTACAAGATTTCTTGTTCCAACCAATAGTAGTTACATCAAAATAAGCATGTCTGTCAAGTATTGTTAATGACGAGACTGAAAATAAAATGGTGAACGTAAATACTAAAAAAGAATGTTCAATTCATTCTAAATACCTTTCTTATAAATTTCCTGGCAGAATTTCCTGTAAATATTTATTTTTTTTCAAAGAAACGTTTTAGTCGGTTGCAAAAGAATGTGGAAACATATTTATTCAATTTTAACAAGCATTGACTATTAATTTCTGTGTATAGAATAGTAGAACAAACGAAAATGTCACAGACACGAAGCGTTCTACATGCAGTAGACACCATTGAAAGCTGTCGATCTTTATCGCGTTCGGCGAGAAACGATATTTTGCAAACACGGAATTCCAGGAAACAGCTACTCTGCGGGCTAATACCACTACCCCGACCAGCATGGAATTACACCTGGAAAACCTATAGCAACAGCTAGAGTTATTCGTCAGAAGCCCACCAGACATATACCGGTTTCGAGCTTATTAGCTCTCATCAGTATGCCATAGGTAAGGTATCCGACGAATAATCCTAGCTGTTTAGTCTGTCTAACCCGACAGAAGGGACCATGAGTACGTGGTGTAGAACTAACTACATCTATCGGCCATTCGCTACTCCATGCCGGACTGAAAATGTCACAGACACGAAGCGTTCTACATGCAGTAGACACCATTGAAAGCTGTCGACCTTTATCGCGTTCGGCGAGAAACGATATTTTGCAAACACGGAATTGAGAGCTAATAAGCTCGAAACCGGTATATGTCTGGTGGGCTTCTGACGAATAACTCTAGCTGTTGCTATAGGTTTTCCAGGTGTAATTCAATGCTGGTCGGGGTTTTAGCCCGCAGAGTGGTTGTTTCCTGGAATTGCGTGTTTGCAAGACTCTTTTTATTAGATAAAATCTGTAGCGTAATAAGCGCTACATTACTTTAAAAGACGTATGTTAAGTTTTCTTATTGGAATTGAACTGCCAATATCGAGTTAATAAAACGACATTTGAAGTGTAGTAAGCGAGATTAAAAGAATAGTGAAACATTTTCGTATACAGCTTGCTCCAGGATAGGGTGCCTCACAATAAATTATTGATTCATTATATTTTCATCAAAATATTTAAGTAACTGCAACTGAGAATAATAAAACTATATACTACATTATATATTACACTGAATTACAAAAAAATGGCTATCGAAAATCATGTTGACATTAAAAATAATTGCGTAACGTCATCAAAACTTTTTATCAAGCACAATTTCCCTCGAAAAACCAACAATAAAAAATTTGTGTAAGTGTAAGTCCGATACCCATCTGTATGCACACTGTATAGTTTAGTTATATAGCCCTATTTTGCAACAACTACTTTGCTATGAAATATCATGGATCTATTTCAAATCCCATCTCCTAGTACATCAGAAATATTGAATGTAAATCCTTTCGTAAACGTCGCTCCTATTTGAATGAGATGGAAATGTGTTGATGCTGTGATACTGACAGTTCATTTTGATGCCACTAAATAGAATCTGTAAGAACTAGGTACAATATGTGTCAATAAATATGAGTACTAGTAGGTATAACAATAATTTGATATGCCTACCTATTATCTCAAACGTTCTATTGTATTGAACGATGCCACATGCAATCTACATATAAGTGAAATAATATTCTATATTTACAAGTAAAGGACAAATTCGAACACACTTCAGTTTCATCTGTTTGTAAACGTTAGTTGAACTAGTTGCACATTTTCCATTGCCTTGGAGTATTTATCATAGCTAGGATTCCAAATAGTGTTGACTGAGGAAAACTTGAAAAAGGACCCCGCACAAACCTTATGGGAATTGGCTTTCGGTCAAATTGGTTGAAATCTGGATATGTTGTTCGTTTCGGCATCCTGAACAAAAGTCTCAATGGGCGCAAAGCTCAATTTTGCTTATTTTGGTATTGGCTGCCTTAAAAAAAGTCCCCTCTTTTGTTTTCGAGGTCACTGCATCCAAATCCAATGCCAATATAATAATATTGACAGTTGACAGCTGTCAAACAACAAGGAACAAGTAAAATTGAGAAAATCCATACGTAAATGTATGTTTTTGAGGTTGCTGAGTTCAAAACTGATGTTAAAAAGACGATATTGCCAGTTGACAGCTGTCAACTAACTGTCAAACAACAAGGAACGCTAATGCCGACGGTAGAAATGAAGAATGTGGTAGTTTGACAGTTGTTTGACAGCTGTCAACTGTTAATATCGTCTTTTTAGCATCAGTTTTGAAGTCAGCAAGCTCAAAAACATATATTTGGATTTGGGCTTTATCAATTTTAATCACTGCTTGTTGTTTGATAGTTAAGGGACACCTGTCAACTGTAAATGTCGTCTTCTTAACATCAGTTTTGAAGTCAGCAAGCTCAAAAACATATATTTGTATGTGGATTTTATCAATTTTCCATTCTTGCTTGTTGTTTGACAGTTAGTTGACAGCTAGTTGACAGCTGTCAACTGTCGATATTATTATATTGGCGTTGGATTCGGATGCAGTGACCTCTAAAACAAAAGAGGGACTTTTAAGACAGCCAATACCAAACTTTCCAAAAGATTTTAAGTAGTACCTAAGTAATGGTGAATCCGTGGAGCTTTGGAGCTCCGTAGGAGCCAAAATAAGCAAAATTAAGCTTTGTGCTCATTGAGACTTTTGTTCAAGATGCCGAAACGAACAACATATCCAAATTTCAGCCAATTTGACCGATAGCCAATTCCCATAAGGTTTGTGCGGGGTCCTTTATAAAAGTTCTGTCTTGTCATGCCAAACAAAACAAGAGGTTCTTTAAGTCTTGGGTCTTATAAAACATGTCTTGTATTGTCTCGCAAATATTTGAGTAGCAATGTTGCAAGATTATTTTTTCTAAACAAACGAACAATATTCGTATGCTTCTATTGGTAAAATCTGCTTCCAGGAACAAAAATGACCAGACCTAAATAACTTTTTACAAACATGTCACTGGTACGTTTTCCATTTTCCGCCGTTCTTGAAATTTATACGTAACGGCAAAGTAGAGTAAAGCCAATAAAGTGGAAATGTCTTTTAATATAGGAAAACGGCAGCTGCAGTTTGGAGTGTGAGTAAAAACATCATCGCGTAAAGCTATAAAAAAGTAATGTGACACGCTGCAAATTAAAATCTATAAAATATAGCGCTTAAAATTTTAAACTTCCACAGTTTCGCGTATTATGACGTACGTGCGTATCCGCTTTACAATTTTTGCAGTTATCGATTGTACAACTGCAACAAAAGCGTTTTAGTTGTGCTGTTCATTTAAACATGTACAGGATGTCCTAGTGTTAGAGTACAAAAATTTTCCTGGTTATAGATCCAGCCAAAATATGTCTACAGGTATATTGCACCAAATACCGAGCCTCCCTTTCATTAGATACTCGAGGACGTCCACTACGTGGTCTGTTTTCCACTGTATCAAATTCTTCATATATATATGAACTATTCGAACAACAGATGATCTAGGAATGCCCAACATGTTCGATTTCTGATTATTAGCAGTCATTCTTGCTCGGCTAAACGCAGAAATTTCCCATTCTGACATTATAATATACAAAAATTCAAAGGAACACTTGACTGAATACACTGCTAAACTGACCAGATTTGTAAAAACATTGGTAATAAAGTAAAGGTTCATGGTCTGCAATTTTTTATTGTCTTTTTGGTTCCCTAAGTACATGTAGGTACTTTTTTACCACATTAAGAAAAACCACTAGGTTTAATCGAATCATTTTATATACAGGGGTTCTAAGACTTTTGACGTTGTACTATCCGTAGTATTTTACACCAATGCAAGTTTTATTGCTTTTAGATCTCCCTTCAACAAATCCAATTCGCAAGGGAATTTTGACGCCTACTACTTTAAAATATTGTACAATAAACTATGCAGTTGATTGTTGAAAAGCTATTGTCTCGAAAATGGCCAAACTAATGACAAGTATACCTTTTTTCCTCAAAACCAATGTAGGTTTAAGATTTTTTATTAGTAAAACGTGATAACGTTAAGCCCGCATTTCATTGAGGCTGCTCCAGCCAGGCTTGTCCGGCCTAGGCTAGTGGCTCGAACAAGTGCAAACGCCGCATTTCATTGAGGCCGGTCCAGCCAGGCTGGTCCTGGTCTACTGGTTGTAGAGCGACGTAGATACTCACGTGGTATAAAAGCAGAAATCTAATTGGTCTATATAGGATCCCGCATAGCTGGTCCCGCTTGAAAATGTAAATTATTACAAACATGGCTTGTGCCGCCTGAGCTCGAAAGCAAGCTCATCGTGTACCAGCCTGTGTGAGTGTATGACCATTTGCTATACTACATTTCAAATTTGGCTGGACCAGCCGGGCTGTACTAGCCTGGCTGGACCAGCCTCAGTGAAATGCGGGCTTAAAGCTTGCTTTCGAGCTCAGGCGGCACAAGCCATGTTTGTAATAATTTACATTTTCTAGCGGGACCGGCTATGCGGGATCCTATATAGACCAATTAGATTTCTGCCTTTATACCACGTGAGCATCTACGTCGCTGTACAATCTCAGTCACCAATAGACCAGGACCAGCCTGGCTGGACCAGCCTCAATGAAATGCCGCCTTTGCACTTGTTCCAGCCACTAGCCTAGGCCGGACCAGCCTGGCTGGACCAGCCTCAATGAAATGCGGGCTTTAGGGCCACAAAAAGTTACGCTCACATTTACGTCACAAAAATACGTCAAAATAGACAACATATTATGATTTCTCGTATCCCAACACATCTATTACGAAAGTTAACACATTCAAATATAGTGTAATTATTACAAAATATCACTTTTTAAATTCCAATTTCAAGTTGCATTAACTACGGACCACTCTGTATATCTAAAACGATTGTAATTTGCAAACTTATTTTTTATTCTCGTCTAACGGTTCTATAAACTGTAATCGACATAGTTCTTGAAAAAATGACGTATGGAAGTCACGTTTAAAAGTTTTCCAGGACCAAATTTATATCTCCAGCGAATTGGCGGACTGATAGCAAAGTACAAACGTCGAATGTTCAGAAATATATTATTTTCGATTTCCTTATTCGCATCCCCGGCGTATATTGGAAAAAAAACTGGTACAGGTGTTCCGCTTCAGTAGTCACAGTCACAGGCCCTTTTTGGGGAACAAATGATTTGAATAGACTTCTTCAGACACGCTCGACATCTCAATTTTGATTCATTTCGAACTCAGATATAGAAAATTGTATCAAACAAGGGGAGGTGCGCAATTTTAAGAAATATGGTACAAGAGAGATATTCATATTAGAAAAGAGGCGCTAACAACCTACAGAATGTTTAGAAAAGAGCGGTACTGTTTTCAAATGTTCTCTTTCTGAGAATGAGAATGTTAGCGAGACCTACCAGCTCACCCGACTTGACACCTCTTGACGTTTTATAATCAAAAACAAAACATCAATGGGATTATTCACATTACATGTTGTAAAAGGGTTTATATTTAAGATGATAAATACAAAAGTCCATATTTGTAAAGACGTTTCTGATTGATTGATTTTATTCTTACGTATTGGAGAGTTAGCAATTACAGTGGGTCAACAAACTTGAATCGATAAACTACAAAAATAACTCAAATCCGAACTGGGGCCGGAGTTTGTTTCGTTACGACTAATATGGGAGATGTCCTTTATTTAAAAATAGCCCAGCTCAAAACATTTATAAGGCCGGGTTATTTTCTACTAACACCTTTTCCGTCTCGAGCAATATCGCAATCCATTTCGTTGATTTCGTTAAAGAGGAAATCATGACAAGGAGATTGATTTAATAGAAAAATAACAAGAATATAAAAAGCACTCGGCGAATTAGCTTTTTCGCTATAAACTGTTTCTATTGCACCTATAAAAATTCTGTACTTACCTGTACAATTCGTAATAAGATAAAAATTTATTAATTTTGCTAGATAACATTATACAAAAGTGGAATAATTTGAAGAATAGAATGAAGAAAAGCGTAAATCAGAAGCAAAAAGAATAACATGCAACGAAAGCTAGACACTATCATAAAAAAAACATTACAGATTGAAGTTAGATCGTCTGCGCATGCATATTTTAAGGCATTTTATGCTGACGACCATTTTGAATATTTCATATACAGGGTGAACCTTAAATAAATACAAATATTTTAACCAGCAGTATAGTTCACTGTGTAGAACACATAATTAATAGTTGTTTTACAAAAAAATCAGAAATAAAAAAGTGAAATTTTAAATAAATTTTGTAATTTTTATGCAGAAAACTTGTCGAAGACCGCTCACTTTCATACATTTATGAGTCATAGCGCTTCAGATTGAACGTGTAGTTCACAGTGTTGCCAGTGTTACACAAATGTCTTTGCTTTAACAAACTTTTAAATTTAATATGTTGTGTGAAAATCATAGTTTTTCGTTATTATTCATAAAATAACTTAAGGGAATTGTGTCTTGTGTCTCTTTCTAACAGTGTACAATGTCATTTAACTTGTGAAATGTGAATAACTGATTAAATAGTTAATTTTTTAACAAACAGGTAAGCTTGTATGCACGTGTATAATTTTTGAAGATTCCTAAATACTTTACGGTAGTATTTAACCTGCGGAAATTCATTTTTATTCGTTTATAGTAAGGTCAGTTAAGCAGTTAAAATGTATGTTAATATTGCTGCGTATCATACTACGTACCCAACTTTACTGTACTTATACTTCAAACAAGTATTTTGAAAATAGAATTAACCGTATTACTTTACTATTACGTTAAGGGAAACGTAATATTTATATTAGAGAAAATATGGCAACCTCGCAACAAATCATATGGTTCATTAGCTTGGTTAAGCAGCGGTCCTCAAAATGTGGGTATTTTTTAAAAAAAGTAATATCTCCGTAAATATTAGACATTTTTAAAAATGGCTTTCACTGGACTGATCTATATGACAAACTACACCAGCAGTTAAAATATTTGTACTTATTTAAGGTTCACCCTGATGTGCTTTTTGTGCTTAACTGTGAAATTTTTACAAGTTTAATTTTATAGGAATGTTAAAATATACAGGGTGTCCCGATCCTTGCCATCTATTTATATGCACTCCTAAGTTTGATTAAGACTGGTTTTTCAGTACCTGAATAAACTGTAAACAATTTTTCTCACTCTTCAACAGAATGATGAAATTATCTATGACTTAGTCGCTTCAGAGTTTTTATAACAATTTCGGACAAAGATTAAAAAATAATTTCGAAAACAGCTAGAATTTGGTTTCCCTTACAAACGGAAATTCTATCACGAGCAAACCATATAAATTATTTGATTTAATGAATGTCACGTTCGTCTCATTTCAATACCACAAGAATAATTGAGAAAAATGGTCTGCATGCTTCTAATAATTTATTGTAAATTTAAGTTGGTACGTGAGACGTATGTGTGGGATGTGGAATAATCACGTTTACACCTGTAAACTGAAGTCATTTCAATTATAATTTAATTAATTGTACTTTAACTAGTTTAGGAATTAATATCATAGGTAGATACAATTTATCATTATTACATAATATATTTACGTAACACAAGAATCTGTGTTGACGTCCCATATTTTGGAAACAGTGAACTTTTATATATAGGTATTTGAATAAATCTCACTTATTTTTACTGTACATTCACGCCTTCCAAGGACGCTAGCAGTACTTGAGACACCCTGTATATAAACAAAGGTATTACTTTGTATAACAAATATTTGTTTGGTAATAGTATTCACATATCAAAATACTAATAATAATAATAATATCTCTACCCCTCATTCTAATCACGAGGATTAGCCCAGAAGTCGAAGACTTGTGCGGGAGAGGGGGCGGCATATTATTATTAAGCACGCAGCATTTACATATTATCGATATTTTTTTAAATGTCTCAAAATAGCGGTCAACATGCGATGCCAATTCGAGCAAATAGAAGCTTATTTCTTACTTTGGTTTATGAAATTTAGTAAACTCATTACATTACCCAAAAAATACTACTTTAAAGTATCTCTAATTGAAAACGCAATAATTACTGAAAATTAAGGCAGAAATTGTTCGACAAAAAAAACATTTTTAAAAGCAAATCAATGAATTTCGTATTTTTCTGGGTAACATGCGATTGGTTAAGAACATTCCTGTGTCACTACATATTGCAGAGAAAGTGTTAAAGGTCCTAACCCGTTATTTTCCATAACAGCAGATGTTGTGGCAACAAGTCGTTACAAGCAAATCCACATATCATCACGGTACATAGATCTGCACAAGAAACATGGAAAAGACACTTCTTAGTAACAACACATATCAACATCGACTCTTACTTTGTGCGAAAATCAGCTTCAAATCTGAACAAACTTGGTCGATTTTAATTCACGTTCGTCCACTGCACACAGCACATGGTTTTAAGCTGGATATTTTCTACAAAAACCACCAAACGGGGTACGGGTAAATATATTGGGTTACGACTGCCGACAATGATTGTCTTCCCTAATCTAAAGGAAAACATGGGATAGGAACGTAACAGTTTTACATTACGCTATGGGGCATTGGACATTGTAAATATAAGATTGTTAATGCGGAAATGCGGAAACAGGGAAGTGAAATACCGTGTTACGCTCGAGCGGAAATTATTCGGTTGTTTTTACAGCTGTCAAACGAATAATTTATTCAGAGAGACTCCTAACATGTTTATTGCGTCTCCTAATTTAACCCTGCTAAGCCGAAAAGTGAGTGGGAAAGTGCGAAATTAGGAAACAACAGAATCTGCTTTGATGTACGGTCTATCATTATTTTAATTTCTTATCTCTCTAAAAAGGTTAACTAAGTAAATTTCAGGCACGGAAAAAGTATCAAATTTTCATTTCATGCCTACTAATTTCTTTCATACAGAATACTTCATAAGTATACACTGCAAAAAAGTTTTGTAGATAAGATTTTGCACTGCGTAATTCAGGCTATGTAAAATTGCCGTGTTAATAGTTTTAACACACTCTTTTTCACGTGTTACACACGTGTTAATATTATGAGTAATGTGTATATAAAATATAAAGAATCTTTTTAATATTTATCAGTAATGTGTTAGGAGCATACCGTTTTCGTGTTAACTTAACACACTATTGTACTCTATATCTCTACTCCTGACTAGTTATAAACAACTGGACAAGTGCAGAGTCCAAATGGGGAATATTTAACCTTAAATTGAGGTTTGAGTAAAGAAAATCGTATGCACCTAGTAGTAGTAGTTGAAATCAATTATAATTTTCAATAAAATCATAAAAACTAAAATGTCCCCCTCTTCATTATTAGTTTAACACGTTAATATGTAAAAGAAAGTTAACACTCTACACCTTTAATGATACAAATAACACTTAAATGTGCAAAAATTTAATAAAATATGTGTTATATTAACACAGTGGATTGTAATAAATCTGGGTAATAATGTGCACAATCCCATGCAGACCTCAATTAACACAGAATTGTGTTCTTTTGTATTAAAATGTGTATTTCTACGGTGTAAATAATCAGTTCTTAATTAAATAACCTCGAAAATCATGTATATACGCAAATTGTTCTGAAGATGGGTGATGGGAGGTATTCGAAATATTCAACAATACGATTAAACTTTTTTAGCTGGAAAGCAAACTGACGTTTAAAATAAACTCGTATTCGGTAGCGTTCAATTTTTCAAATACTCGGTCGCTATACAAAGAGAACACTCCGGCCTGTTTTGAGTTCGCTTGGGCGTTCTGCGATTAATGAGCATGTCCTCCGCCTCATTTTTTTATCCATTCAAAATTTTTCGGTGGCTTTTTGTGCGGATTTAATTTAATTTAAAGTGGCGTCCACATTAGTGCAAATCCTCGTTGTTATTACCGGAAAAATTGCACGTTGATGAAATGCCAGTGAATTTTCAGGATACGGGATAATCCACTTGCTCTGATTTCAAGTACAGAATATATTTACGACTTTTTAAATTTTTTACCGTCGCGTTTTTGTAATGTAATACGGTAATGACGTTTCCACTTTGATTTAAATGCGTGATGTTGAACAGCTTGTTTTCATCATCCTACGAGTAATTTCAATGGAAGATAACTTAATCATTTCCTTATGCAATATAATTTGAAAAAAATACTAGTATGAATAATTATACGGAAGAAAAATATTAATTCAGTTAAGCCGAGGTATGTCTGAAAAGGCAATTCGATGTGGAGAGCACATAATATGTTAATTACATTGATTTTATAGAGAGAGTCGAACAGAAATCTGTTTTGAGAATAAACAATATTAACAGGAGCGTTTGGTTCAATCCAATCTTTGCTGTAAAAGGATGAAGCAAAGTGGTTTGCCCTCGATTTTATAAAAGCAAATCAGAGTCAAAATTCGATTTGCAAGCTCCACAGTTGAAAGCAACTGCTTTAGAGTTAAAACTGAAAATTTATAAGTAAATAACAAAGATACTGTTTACATCACAGTTCTAATCTTAAATATTTAAACGCCTAATAATAAACAGGAAGTTTAAGATCTTTTGAACAGCATACAACGTATACCAACGAAACTTAAATTAGGCAGGTTTAAATTGGGTAAGAGTGATTTATATGAGAAATTTTTGCGTGAGTTTACTGGAACTTGGAAAATCTTCTTAGGGTAATTAATGCTGCTAAGTCAAGGGCAGTTCAAATTAAACAAAACTTTTTTTAATCAAACGAAAGAACAAGGCGAGGCATGAGTTTCGACGAAGGATAAGATCTGTAACACGGTACGTTTAACAGTATTGAGGATGTTCATTTTATTCTCTTTTTTTTTTCCAGTCAATATCTCTACTATTGAATGGAGGATGGTAGTGACCATTTTCCACTACCACCCTTTCCATTACCTATTTTTTACTTAAAATTACTGATAAATTAATTTGATGACTTTTAATTTCTCGAAAAATTAAAAAAATATATGAATTCCTTTTAAAATGATGATTAACAACACTTTTCATTTAAAATTTTAATGGCAAGTTTACAATTTTAATCATAAAATCTATATTTGGCATTTGAAGAAAAGTATTTTTTTAAAACGTACTTTTATTTTTTTATATCAGGTACAGATTTGTAAGACGAATGCTCTCTTTAGTTCACTTTTTTATTATCCCACAAGTAATCTAACGAACCCATATCAAGCACTTTCAATGACTCGTTGTTTAATATTATTAGCTACTTAATAAGTTTTTTATTATTTCCGTATTAAAAGGCGATGCACTGGTCACTGGTGTGTTAAGTTCTTCGGTATATAAGCTTTCAAATGAAAAATCAACATCTGAACGTAAAAATTAAATAGTTAATATGCGTTGAAAACTTTATATTTAATTATACATCCATTTTTTTATAGAGTTCGGGGATACACGGCTTTTAACAGAACCGAACTCAGTTTACGACATCTTTCTGTATGGTTCTGTTTTAAAGGCGTGAAACAACAAATCCTCGAACCCCAATTCTGATATCGATACATCATAGGAGATAGAAGCTACTATTTTTTGTAGTAAACTGTGGCCTCCATTCTCATTATCACTGTCCCATTAAAAACATTCATTTTGATATCATTTTGCTATTTCTCGATTATTCTTTAAAATGACAAAATAGTCGTATTTAGCTTGGATAAGTTACGTTGTAGAGTAATAGCTTTCTACTGTCTGAAGTTCATAATTTCATTTTATCAGTCAACTTCTTGGGGTAGGTACCTAACAGAATTATCGTTTGTTGATCTATGTGCGAAAGGAATCGCCTAAAAAGTTTTCCAGACAGTTTTATTAGGAAAAGCTTTTACGCAAATGCCTCAGACGGCAACAAAAGTGTGCGATAATGAGGCCAATATATTTCCACTTGTACTTTTTCATTCTGAAAAGTTACTAGTCCCAAATAATGATAATTACGGCCTTTGAATACAGAAATAGTATTTTCATTTAACACATCATATGCGTCCTCTTAGCGTATCTAAGACGGACTATGAATACCACTGTAACTGTACCAACTGCATTATGAATATTTATAATTAAATAATAATAATTAGTAACTAATTAATAAAGTGTTATTTATAAAATTACAGACTTAAATAAAAGGTACTTTATTATTTTTCTGTTGTATTTTGTACCTATTGATATGATTAGAATGCATGTTTATAGGCATTTCATTTCTTAAACTCATATTTAAAGCAATAATGTAACAACAGTAATGATAATTAAATAAAACTGTACCATAATCTTAAATTACACAGCGAACTTTGTCAGTTGAGATGGGCCCGACAAAACTGTCACATTTACAAGTGGCACATTGTCGGCCACGTCCCGACTAACAACGTGTTGCATTAATCATCTTCAGAGGGCATTTTTGCCGGCCGCGGCGCCCCTGGGGAGATCCGGAGCGCACCGGAGCCGAATCAAATAAGGCTGTAATTAAATTAGAGCATATCCAAGGATACAAAGTCTCGGTCTCGGTTTGTAATAACCTACGTAGCAATACAGATATAGCTTATCCCGGGAGAGCCGGGGAACATATCGATTTTTATCATTAAAATTGTCTTCGGCCAGAAACGACGTCGCTAAGTGGCTATAAAAAATAATAAAATTACATTAAAAAAAATACTTTCATATTTTCAATTCGTAAGTCGTCATAACTACCGATACAGTTTTCATTTAGATGCCTCTGTTTAAAGATACAGGATGTCATGGTAAAAAAAAGTTTATTAGTAACTAGGAAAAAATTAGGAGTGTAGGAAAAAATATAATATAGAAACTTGTCTTATATATTCATGTTCTATCTGCACCCGAGAGATTTTCCACCGGACACCCTGTATGCAGGTAGAAGAGTACGTGTTTCGTCTAAAAACTGATGGTTATGTTTTATTTTCTACCATCAAAATTACATAAGTGTGTCATAAGATACAAGTCTGCAATTAAAGTTCTCAGAAAACAATAAAAAAAAATATTAAATTTGCATTTTGAAAAAATAATAAATGGCATACGAAATGTCGTATTTTCATTTGAGAATCTGTAGTCAGCGGCTAGATCACCCTTTTACAACGCCCTGTTTGGTGTTTGGCGATTGTTCGTTACTAAAATGCAGAAAGCAAGGGCTTACGAAATACATTTTACACAAAACGGAATGTTCCTAAATATCAGAGCTTTATGAACTCGAATCTACAAAAACAGGAATGAAAAATGTGTTTTATGCGTGTGAAATTCCTCATTTATCTCCGTTTAAAGAACAAAAGGCACCGGGAATCCAATCCAATAAAAACAAAGGCGAATATTTTCTTCGTTAATTTCGCGCCTTTCCCCTGACTTGAAAATATTTATTTTGCCATAAAATTCCGCCCATAAAACGTTTAGTTTCTGCTGAATTATTAATATAATAACGCTTGTACTTCTAAACAAATCGAATGAAAATAAATAAATATTATTGATCGAAAATTTACGTATATGATGTTTAATTAAAAAAATACTTTATTTTCCAAAGCTTCTCGAAAAGAATGACAAAAATGATAATTATTTTAAAGTTTTAAGTTGAACACATTTGTATTAAAAAATTTTAATAACAAAGTGTCAACATTTCTCCGCCATTTATAAACTTTCCTGTCTTTTGTCTATTGAAAAAAATTAATTAAAACATCAGAATTATGTAAGCGGGAGGTGGGACACACTGGACACGTAATTTTTGTTTGCTTTTACAATTGTTACACGATTTTAACACCAATATTTCTATTTTCGTACATCAAAACAACAAATTAGTTTAATATTTTCACAGAAAACTAAAATATGCTTTGAAATAAAAAATGTTATATTTTTTCAGTAGTCATTTATTTTCTATAGTGGTAGAATCCTCTCTCTGTCTACATCATAATTATATGTATCAATTAATAAACGCTTTTTTAGTAATTATAATACAATATTCGTTTTTTTTTTGGTAATTACCATATATTTTATCATGTGAAACTAATGGATTTAAAATTACTTTTTACTGTGAATATATAGAACAATAAATTCATATTATATCGATCATAACAATTATCAAAATATAAATTAGGTGTGTTACATGGACCATACACATTATAAAACCCATATATATTTCAAAGCTCCTGAGTTTAAATAAATAATACGTAATTAGAATTTAATCGAAAATACAGTTTTGTTATAAGGCCCATATTTCATTAAAAAATTCTAATGGGCAGAAAATGGGATTGGGGAAAGCTGCTTGGTTTTTATAGAAAATATTTTTTTGTGGAATAATTTCGAAAAGGCAATTTCAAATATTCGAAAGGTTAAAGAAATTCAGGGCATATAACAGAGAACCCAGATTGAATTTTTCTTGGAAATATTAATACATACAGGGTGTCAAAAAAAGTTCTTCTTGGAAAAATAATAGGGATAGTTCATATAACTTTTTTAGGTTCCGAAATCTCGAAAAATAAAAGATGGAAAACAAAGTTAAGCACAAAAATAAAATTCATGATCTGTTTTTTCATTGTTATTGTATACTATTTAAATATGTATTCCTCAAAATAATTTTTAAAAGGCGTTTGTAAAACACGCATTTGTTGCTATAAATAAATGATAAAAGTGAACTGTTTAATATTTAACCTTTTTAAATGTATGTTATAAGAATATTTACATAAACAATTATATTTAAAAAAAGATTTTGGTACCTAAAACATTATTGCTTTGTTCGCTTTACTTTGGTATCTTTGAAAATTCACGGTGGTATGAGATAACCTTCATGGTATTTCCTAAGCCTAATAAGAATATTCAGTTATTAAATGCTTAAAATTATTTGTCCTTGTAGAAAACACTATTTCAAGAATACAGCGTCCTTAAGAAAATCTTGCCAATTATTGTATTTTCTAAAGCAGTGGCGTGGATACTGACAGTTTGAGGGGTGCAATTGAAGGAAAACTATTAACTAACAATTTCTTAAATGTAAATGCTTTGCAAACCACAAAAGATAATACAAAAAAGGTATACTAGTTGACAATTAATGTAGCGTACAGAATGTCCAGCGTAACGCTCTCACTCGATTTGTGGCTTTAATGTCATAGTTGCAAAAAAAATGTCAAATACAAAAATTGTGTCATTTTTATAGATGATTCGACGTGCCTTAGAAAAAAACAATAGAACATGTCGAATATATCTGATATATCAATACATTTTCCTTTATATCTCAGTAACCACTGGAACAAATATATAAGTATATGATATGGATGTAATCAGAATTGTATGCTTCTTCAGAATTTAAAAAATACATAAGGTGTCGCATTTAAAAAAATGTAACTTCGGTAAATATTTTTTTTAATTCGATGTTCTATTGTTTTTTTCCAAGGCACGTTGAATCATCTATAAAAATGACACAATTTTTGTATTTGACATTTTTTTGTAACTATGACATTAAAATTACAAATCGAGTGAGAGCGTTACGCTGGACACCCTGTACATTTCTTTTAGAAAAATCGAGCTAAATTACAACCATATGAAATGGCAGAAGTAAATTTAAAAATATTGACATGAAAAATATATTACAAAATTAGTACAGTTTCAATGCATTGTACCTATATGCCAAAAATTTATAAATTGTTTTGATATCTTTGGACAATTATAATGTCAAATTATACTGAATTAATATTTTTTTATTATATTTTTAAATTTATTTCAGCAGTTTTTTGTGCGCAGAGAGCTTAATTTTTCTCGAAAAATGTACATCTCATCGATTTTCAACTAGTACTTTTATACAGTTTTTTAGTGCCTATTATTCTATGTGGCAAAGCCGTTAGGATATTTAAGAAATGTTGAATTTTAACATAATTTTTCCTTCAATTATACCCCTCAAATTACCCGCAACCACGTCCCTGCTATTGAGAATAAAATAGTTTGCTTGTTTCACAGTTGATATTCATTCGTGTACAATTTTTTTATATCTTTATCTTCAGCCGATTTAAAGATAATTATGAAAAACCAAAGTAACAATTAATTCTAAGACCCTTAACGTTGTATGAACTGCCCCCACCATTTTCCCAAGAATAACTCGCCTGCCAGTTTTTATTTATGCATAAACGAGACACCCTGTACATATATTTTTTTGAAAACCTCAGCTAAACCGCAAAAGAAACATTTCGAAATATATTCCACCAGGACTGTAGGTTTACATTTTTTTTTACTTCACTGGTTAACACGTAATTTTCCACTGATCACAAAACCACATTTTTTAAAAACAACCTGTATGCTCACTCCGCGCAGTCTACGTTACGTCCGGTCTGAAGCGACCTCTACTTAGGGCCATGTTCCTGCGACGACGGCGGCGAGCCGACTGAAGCCTCCTGAAAGTCCTGAAACTGTTTCAGTGATGGTGATGAAGATGGATTCTTGCGCGAAAACGCGATTTTCGGTCTGATCGGACGCGATTTGCAATTGATGGAATTAGTCGGCCGAGTCGCGGTTATAGAGCGTTGCTATACAGAGCGTTTACTATATCCGACACATTTTTCATAAAACTGGGTACATACGTATTAATAATGGACTGCACTAAAACCACAATACTTATCATTTTAGGTTGTATCAATTTATAAATTTAAAAATTAGACGTAAACAGAAACGTACACCTTAACAGATATTTGACATTTGTCATAATTTATATAAAACAATTGACGACTATGACCGACTGCAGAGTGCTGTCACGCGCGGTGAGCCACGGCAAAAGGGCAAAGGAACAGACTAGAAAAAGCACGGCTGCTGTGATTTGGTCGACAGTGCCTGGACCGGTTTAGATCAAGAGGTCTTGACAAATCAGAACAATATCGGAGATATAACAGATAGGAGAATCAACTGTTTCAATAGTCCGATGTATACACTAAGCTACAAAAAAGTTCTGTCAATCAAAAGAATCATGATGTGTCATAAGTAGCGCCCTATACTAGTGACGTCAAAATTAGAAACAAATTTGCATTTCTCGCCCCCAAATACTTGCGATATGCAAAATGTATGCAAATATTTGGATTTTTTAAAAAGTTGACACCCTGCATTTTTATAACTATTAACTTTTGACAAAGTAAGTTTGACAACATCGCATTATTTTATCATCAGGGATCTACTCTTGCTCTCCGTAGCATTTATATTCGGACACTCTGTAGAGAAATTGTATTTTTTTTTGTGTCCCTAGTGAAAATAAGTTACATTAGTGCTATTTTGCTTCAAAAAGTTGAAGAATGTCAAAGAAAACAACTGAATTTAAATATTTATAACCGATTTGGATCGGTCAGTGGTCGCGCGGTTTAAGGCGTCAGTACTTGAATCGAGGTGACTGGTTCGCTGTGGGTTCGAGCCCCGCAGCCGGTAGACCGTATATAAGCTATATTCGTGGAGAGATTGGCACCCTCTCTGCGGGTATGGTAGGGTGGAAGAATGTTGGCTTGGGTCAATGTGAGAGATTGATACCGGTTGGCATTTGACTACCCCCCTAATTAATGAGGTTTTCCAGGTTTCCCTCATTCCTGCACTGAATGGTGGTTAGGGCCTACCAACGTAAGTCGTTCCTGGGCGCAAATGCGGCCTGCTTAATAATAATATGCCGCCCCCTCTCCCGCACAAGTCTTCGACTTCTGGGCTAATCCTCGTGATTAGAATGAGGGGTAGAGATATTATTATTATTATTGTCACGGAATTTGCCCCACTCACTCCCAAACCGACGACTGTGGCACCGCGAATTGCCTAAGATTGCCCCGATTGCCCCTACGCCATTCTGGTAAACAAACAACATGCCGTGATCGAGATCGGCCTGGAATAATCGGGAATCGACGAGAAGCGTTCCAGTCGTACGAGAAAAGGGATCTAGAGATACTGGAATATATCTGGAATATTCGTTGGGTCTATAAAAGAAGAATAAACGGCCGAGTTAGTTAGTCTTGTATAAGTCTTGTATTACAGTTTGAATTAAAGTGTTTAGTTGGAGATATCAAAGTGATTTAGATAGCGATTAATTAAATAAGTGTTTAGTTGACCTGTAATTAGTAGTGTTCAGTAGTTAATAAAGAAGTAATTTATTAACGGATTGTTTTTCTGGAAGTGAGAAAAAGACGGATTGGGAAATCCGTGACAATTTGGTGTCGGAAGTGGATTTAGTTGGAAGTTTTAAAGAGCTTTCTGGAACCCTGTCCACAAAGTGGGATTTAAGTGGAAGTTTGAAGAACTTTCTGGAACCCTGTGCGCGGGTGGAATAAATACCCAAGTGTGATATATCACCGCACTCGTCGTGACTCAAGGAAGTGAACGGTGGTATTCGCGAAGGACAATCTCGAACATTCTAGAACTTTGTACAGGAGTGAGACAAATACCCAAGTGTGATATATCACCGCACTCGTCGTGACTCAAGGAAGTGAACGGTGGTATTCGCGAAGGACAATCTCGAACATTCTAGAACTTTGTACAGGAGTGAGACAAATACCCAAGTGTGATATATCACCGCACTCGTCGTGACTCAAGGAAGTGAACGGTGGTATTCGCGAAGGACAATCTCGAACATTCTAGAACTTTGTACAGGAGTGAGACGAATACCCAAGTGTGACATATCACTGCACTCGTCGTGACTCAAGGAAGTGAACGGTGGTATTTGCGAAAGACATTCTCGAACATTCTAGAACTTTGTACGGGAGTAAGACAAAGACCCAAGTGTGGCATATCACTGCACTCGTTTCATTGTAAGGAAGGCAACGGTGATATCTAGAAATACATTCGTGGACATTCTAGAACTTTCCAAATAGAGTGCATGCCTGTAACTAGAAGCCAAGTCAATATGGATGCACAACTGGCAAAACTATTAGAAATGATGCAGACAATGCAAATGAAATTAGAAGAGCAGGGACATAAAATGGAAAATCAGACGAAAGAAATGCAGACAAAGTTAGAGAAATTGGAGAATACACTAGAAGAAAAACTAGAGGAGCAGTCATATAAAGTGACACAACTAGAAGAAAAACTAGAGGAGCAGTCACATAAGGTAGAAACACAAGTAGAAGAGAAAATGTTAGCACAAAAACAAGAAATAGACGAAGAAATAAACTTGGTTAGAGAAACCTGCGAAGAGCTTCGACATAAATTAGACAAGATAGCAAAGGAGGGCGTAATCAAATCAGAAGGACCTGTTATCCGAACGCAGAAAACGAAGCCTCCTGAATTCGACGGCAAGGTCTCATTGAATTTATATCTGCGTCAGTTTGAAGCAGCAGCTGCAGCAAACGAATGGTCTGATTGTGAAAAGGCTACTGCTTTAATAGTTGCTCTACGAGGGGAAGCTCTTGACGTCTTACAAGGAGTTCCTGCTGGGCAGCAGAGTAACTATGACCTTCTGAAACAGCATATGGAAATGAGATATGGTGATAAGCACCTGCAGCAAGTGTATCAGGCACAATTAAAGAATCGTCACCAACAGAGTGGTGAGAATTTACAACATTTTGAGACCGACGTTGCCCGACTGGTTCGATTGGCATATCCAACAGCCCCGTCCGAATTTGTAGATCAGCTCTCCATCCAAGTCTTTATTGACGGCCTAAGAGATTGCGAAACACAGCAGGCACTACGGCTCGCTAGACCTAAAACGTTGAATGACGCTCTTTCGCATGCACTGGAATTTGAGGCAGCAAAGATGGCATCCGGTAGACATGTTAAAGTTCGGGCAATCAGTGATAACAGCGATAATATGGGAAATGGAGACATAATCAAAACGTTGAAGGAGGTCATTGAGAAACTCAGTCCAACTACCAATCCGAAGAGAGAACAACCTGGCAGCCGAAGAGATCGCCCTCTCCAATGTTGGAACTGTGGGCAGACGGGACATCTGAAGAGACAGTGTAGGGCCCCAGTCGCGGATCAGCAAAAGCGCGACTCCCAAGCGGCACCTGCACAGGAAAACTAGGATCAGCCGGCTTGACGGGGCAAAAGCCGGCTGCGTCCTCGTACCATGCCCCACAAGAAGAAGTTACGTTATCACGTCTCCAGGACTCTGACTCCTTGCTAATAGAAGGCATTATTTTTGGTCGTATGTTCCCTATGGTAATCGACACTGGAGCGGCAAGAACTATTGTACGACCGGATATTATTGGTGATTGGCGTATTAAGAGCCCTGCCAAGCGTTATGTCCTTACAACAGCCAATGGACAACAACTGCCAGTCAAGGGGGAATGCGAGCTTGACATAGAATTAGGAGACGTCAAATTCAAACACAGAGCCCTGGTAGCAGATATATCGGACAATGTCATACTCGGACTAGACTTACTACGAGCAAAGGGGGAACTTAGATTTGAATGCTGGTACGCTACGGATAATGGGTGAGGAAGTAGTGCTAACGACCACCACTGAGAATAACGCTGTACGAAGACTCGTTGTTAAAGAAGATGTGGTACTACCTGGTCAGACCGAAACATTGGTTGCCACTGTAATGGATGGGGAAATGTCTTGTAGTGTTGGAGTGGTGGAACCCAGTAATCCGGATCTGTTCAATAAATCTATAGTCACCGGCCGCACCCTGATTAAACCAGAGAAAACGACAATAGTACGGGTAGTTAACCTGAAAACCTTTCCACAGAAAATCACAAAGGGAACTGAAGTAGGAGTCTGTGAACCTGTTGCCATGGTCAGAACACTCAAAGAAAACAACGAAATGGAGAAGAAACCAAACAAGACCAGTCTACCGGAATGTCTAAGGGACATCGTGGATAGGGCCCAGGAAAGATTAACAGAGATGGAGGTGGAACAACTGGAAGAGCTGCTAAGTGAAAATGAAGATGTGTTTGCACTTAAACCAGACGACTTTGGGAGAACAAAGGTAGTGAAGCATCGAATCGATACTGGTTCATCATCTCCTATAAAGCAGCCACCACGAGTACTTCCACTATCCAAACTTGATGAAGTTAAATAGATGTTATTCGAGATGCAAGATCATGGCACCATAGAGCCATCTCAGAGTCCTTGGGCTTCTCCTGTAGTTCTGGTCAAGAAGAAAGACGGCTCCACCCGATTTTGTGTGGACTACAGAAAATTAAATGACGTCACCAAGAAAGACAGTTACCCACTACCAAGAATTGACGATACTCTGGACACCTTGGCTGGTGCGCAATGGTTTTCCACTTTGGATTTAAAGAGTGGATATTGGCAAGTCGAAGTCAGCCCAGAAGACAAGGAAAAGACAGCATTCACTACCGGAAATGGATTGTGGCAGTTCAATGTAATGCCATTTGGTCTATGTAATGCCCCTGCCACTTTTGAACGACTGATGGAAACTGTACTTCATGGCCTGCATTGGGAGACCTGCTTGATTTACTTGGACGACGTGGTGGTGCTGGGACGCTCTTTCCAGGAGCACCTGAAGAACGTGTCCGAAGTGTTCAAGAAGTTAAAAGCAGCGAACCTGAAGTTGAACCCGAAGAAGTGCAGTCTGTTCCAAAAGGAGGTTAGATACCTAGGCCACATTATTACTCCAAACGGTGTGAAAACAGACCCGGAAGACAGAGTGCATAAAGAACTGGCCGGTTCCTAAAGACAAACATCAAGTTCGAAGTTTTCTCGGCCTATGCACATACTATCGACGATTCGTCCAAGGATTCTCGGACATTGCTAAGCCCCTTCATAAACTGACAGAAGACAACATCCCGTTTGAATGGACTCCGAGATGCCAGCAAGCCTTTGAGACGCTGAAAGAGGCTCTCTGCACTACCCCGATTTTGACATACCCAATACCCGGACAGCCATTTATAGTGGACACGGACGCAAGTAACATTGGAATTGGTGGAGTTCTTTCTCAAATACAAGATGGCCAAGAGCGAGTAGTGGGCTACTTCAGCAAAGTCCTGTCAAAAGCCGAAAAGAACTACTGTGTGACTCGGAAAGAATTGCTTGCCATCGTCAAGAGTCTAGAACACTTTCATAAATACTTGTATGGCCAAGAATTCCTCCTAAGAACGGATCACGCTTCCCTTAAATGGCTGCTCCAGTTTAAAAACCCTGAAGGACAGATGGCCAGGTGGCTGGAACGGCTCCAAGAATATCACTTTGTTGTTGAACATCGAGCCGGTAGGAAACATGGAAATGCAGATGCCCTTTCTAGGAGACCCTGTCCTGTCAACTGCAAGCACTGTAGTAGTCTTGAAAGGAAAGAGGACATCTCATCAGTTCCTTGCAAGGTGGTAGCAGCCCAACCTGAAGACAGATGGAGTTCAGCGGCGATTCGGGAAGACCAGCAAGCTGACTGTGACATCAAGCCCTTACTAGACTGGAAAGAAGCCAACAACCGACCCTCATGGGCTGAAGTCAGCGGTAAAAGCCCAACATTAAAGAGCTATTGGGCTCAATGGAATTCCTTGGTGTTGGAAGACGGTGTCCTAAAAAGAGCATGGGAGAACAATGACGGAACGGAGGTCAAGAAACAAGTACTACTCCCGAGGTCCCGGGTCAAGGAAGGGTTGCAGGAAGTACATGAAGGTACTGGTGATGGACATTTCGGTATCAATAGGACTTTACAGAAGATTAGGAGCGTTTCTACTGGTTGAGCTGTAGGACGGATGTAGAAGATTGGTGCCGAAAATGTGACGTATGTGCAGCCAGCAAGGGACCGAAGACCCGTTCCAGAGGCAAAATGCGCCAGTACATCGTAGGAGCACCGTTCGAGAGAATTGCCATTGATATCGCTGGCCCATTTCCGAAAACCCAAAGTGGCAACCGATATCTGCTAGTAGCCATGGACTACTTCAGTAAATGGCCGGAAGTATACCCTCTTCCCAATCAAGAGACCACGACCGTAGCAGAAGCCCTAGTCAACAACCTGTTCTGCAGATTTGGTGTGCCCATGGAACTGCATTCAGATCAGGGCAGAAATTTCGAATCAGGTGTGTTCCGAAAGGTCTGCGAGCTTATGGGAATCCGGAAAACCAGGACCACCCCACTGCATCCCCAGTCAGATGGTATGGTGGAACGCTTCAACGCCACACTAGAAACCAATCTGAGGATGTTTGTGAACGAGAACCAAACAAACTGGGACAAGCTCATTCCACTCTTCCTGTTAGCTTACCGCTCAGCTGTCCATGAAACGACTGGGAAGACTCCCGCAAGGATCATCTTTGGAAGAGAGCTTCGCCTTCCCGCAGATTTGGTATTTGGTCGTCCTACGGAACAGCCCACAGAGCCAGACACTTATACTCATGAGCTAGAACGAAGACTAGCAGCCATACACGATCAAGTCAGATCTCGAATGCGACTAGAGAGCGATCGCATGAAGACTCGATACGACGTCCGGGCCAATACAGTCGGATTCCAACAAGGTGACCTGGTGTGGCTGTACAACCCCACGCGGAAGAAAGGAAGATCGCCTAAACTACAGAACCGTTGGGAGGGCCCCTACACAGTCATTAAAAGAATCAATGATGTCGTCTACCGGATACAGAGGACTCCCAGGAGTAAGATGAAGGTCGTCCATCTGGAGCGTCTGTCCCCGTATAGAGGTGTAGCCGATCGGGACAATCGGTTCTAAGGAGGGCAGTGTCACGGAATTTGCCCCACTCACTCCCAAACCGACGACTGTGGCACCGCGAATTGCCTAAGATTGCCCCGATTGCCCCTACGCCATTCTGGTAAACAAACAACATGCCGTGATCGAGATCGGCCTGGAATAATCGGGAATCGACGAGAAGCGTTCCAGTCGTACGAGAAAAGGGATCTAGAGATACTGGAATATATCTGGAATATTCGTTGGGTCTATAAAAGAAGAATAAACGGCCGAGTTAGTTAGTCTTGTATAAGTCTTGTATTACAGTTTGAATTAAAGTGTTTAGTTGGAGATATCAAAGTGATTTAGATAGCGATTAATTAAATAAGTGTTTAGTTGACCTGTAATTAGTAGTGTTCAGTAGTTAATAAAGAAGTAATTTATTAACGGATTGTTTTTCTGGAAGTGAGAAAGACGGATTGGGAAATCCGTGACATTATTATTATTGTATACAAAAATTTACATAAAATTTAACGTAGAATTTAAAAATGTATTATACCTGGTGACTCATTCATGATGTCTTTAGTATAATACAAATACTCGATTAAAAAAATATTTTTAAATCATTATTTAAACCCTTTTTCGCGCTGGAGTACTCGATCCATTCACAGTTCCCAAATCGACTCGGTATCGGCCTGATACGATGTTGCCAAATTTAAATATTTTCGTAGTATTGCACATCATAAATAAATACTTGTATTAACTATTTTAGAAACTTGTTTTATGCTCATTTCAGTCAATAATCAAAAACTCGGTGTTGCCAGAGCGTTGAAACGCTCCTATAAAAGTTCACGGACTTGGAAAATTTTGTCTGTAAAGGAAACTATCCCATTTAAAATAAGCAAATTGTTTAATCGACTTCTAAGTGGCAAAAACGTGAACATATTTTTAAAAATGTAGGTTCTACAGACGAGAAGTGACCAAATTTTCACGTTATACATTGTACGTACAATTTTAGTTAACAGAAGAGAAACATTTTTCGATATAAAAAGCTTCAAAATTGTGTATAATAAAAAGTGGTTGTCTCAGAGAAATCTTAAAACTTGTTTTTTTTTACAAAACTAACGTTTTTGACTTGTGCCACTTTTTCTGTGTAAAGGCGATATTTTGCGAAAAAGTCACAAATTAAATAAAGATATTAATAGCCCTACCTTTCACTGCTACCATACTCAATCGATCCATTCCCTAGGGCCTCAGCAAAGCGGGGTCTTCAGCGTCGTTGGGTTGGCCTAACCCTAAAAGAACAAAATTAAATTCTAATTATCTGTCAATATGAGAATTATAAAATAACAATTGTATTGTAAGCAAATTTTAATATCTTCTGAAACATATTTTCATATTGAGTAATAATATTGATACCAACTAAAAAAAAACATGGTAAATTCAAATCGCCAAAACTTGCAGCTCGTAATAATAGTTATCTACGAGTATTTCATAATATTCCATAATATCGTAGTAAGTCTACGGCAGCAAAGGCAAACCGAACCGTTCGTTCATAAATTGCCATTTGGTTTTTATAACCCATTGTGCCTGTGTATTACAAAGACATCAAAAAAGAAAGAATGTGAAAATTCCGACTCCTAGCAACGCAGCATATTTGCCATAATAATTTCCAGGCGCAGTTGATTTAAACAATTCTGGAGAAAGAAGTTTTATGTAAACACACCGAGAAACCACAAAAAAGACAGATTCCGATCACAAAGTATGATTCCGACTAACAGCAACACTGTACGCCAAGACTTACTATGTTTAATGGCGAAGCGTGTGTAGACTAGGAAGCAACATTGCCGTATTTCCTCTACATTTTGTTAGAATGTTACGCTTTGTTAGAATATCAGAATGGCAAAGAAATTAATATATGTATTTAAAAAGTCATATATTACCTCGGTGCAAAAAAGTGTTAGTATAATTATATTTGAATTATAATTAACTAAATCAAATAATTTCAAATTAAATAAAAAATAGATTTGCTAGCTATCTCTGCTACCATATTCAAGTGGTTCTTTCTATGACCATTACATTAAATTATGCTAGTACAAACATTTTAACTAACAAATTGGACTAATATAATAGGAGGTTTAGATCTCTCGATCTCGCAAAAAATAGACCGTAACGACTCGAGACAATTGGCAAGGAAGTCTCTCTTGGATTCCGCAAATAATAACGTCAACCTTCCCCAAGAATTTAATAATGAGATTGTTCTTTCCACCCTTCTACAACAGGTTGATATTTCTGTGGGTATTTTTCAAGTTATGTACGATGGTTTTAAGTAAAATCCAAGTCTAAATAGGTATAGTTTGAAATATTATTTAACTCTTAATTATTTATTAGTAGAAGAGAGATAAAAAAGAGGTTTTCAGTTATTTTACTTGATACTGGCAAAAAATTAATTATTTATTAGTAGAAGACATATAAAAAGGAGGTTTTCAATTGTATTACTTGACACTGGCAGAAAAATTGTGTCGATATCGGTTTAGGTCTTCTGAGAGAACGTCAAGCTTAATATACAGGGTGTCCCGAACTCCCCGCTGAAAATTTAGGGGGTGATAAATATACTAGTCGAAAAAATAGGTACTTCCTACACCATTTTCTCGAAGAGTCAATATTACTGACCTGTGTGAAATTGGAGACAAAAGTTAACGACTAATTTGACCGAAAACGGGCGAACCGTCATGGGCGTACATACAACGGATTAGTATTGAAATCAAATTTTTATTTAATAAGATTTTAAATAAAGAAACACTCTCTGAGAATCACTAACAATTAAAACAATTTTATTAACAACCCTAAAAATGTTCCCCGAGTTAAGATATTAAGTTTTAAATTACTCCTAACAACTGATCTTGACACAGGCAACACAAAGCAGTTTTCTTTTGCTCTCAGCTTTGAATCATGATCACTGAATCAGGATCAGACAAACAGGAACTAGATCCTTGAATCCAATTTTGTAGAGAACAGTATTTCAGCTGTTTATTTATTGTTGAATGTTGACGTTTGCTACCATAACCAAATTAACTAATTTAGTAAAATAAATTTAATAAAAATTGAAATAAAAAAATATGGATTTTACCCTTAAACACATGTTACAGACTCTCCTGACATTCGAACTGATTAATATTTTAATAAAAAACCAGATTTTCAGTTTACTTTAACATAAACCTAGTTTCAATGACTTGACTCGCAAGAACTAAAAGGGTGATTTCGGCAATCCTTATTGGACTAAATATTTATAGCTCGACTAACAGAAATACGATTCGATTAATATTTTAATAAAAAATCAGATTTGCAGTTTAGTTTAAAATAAACTTAGTTTCATTGACTCGCCAGAACTAGAAGGGTGGTTTCGGCAACCCCTAATTGTATAAATATTTGTAACGCAGCTCACAGAAATACACGTATTATTATAGTGAGTTAATTTTACTGAAATAGAAAAAAATACGATTTTATTTGTTCCCATGTTCCAAAACATTTTAAGAGAGAGATAACAATAACAATCAACACATTTTAGTTAGTATGAAATATGTAGGTGTGTAGTATGAAATATGTAGGTGTGTAACACACCCACATATTTCATACTAATAACTAAATACCTATGTGTAAAAGAATTGTGTGAAATTGTTAAATTTTTTCACAAATAAATTTTCAACTTATTATTCAATAAACTGGTGTATGTAAAACAGTTATACCTACATATTTCATATGCTAAATTTTCATTTGTAATCTATATAACTTTAGCGTCTATCGATAAACATATAGGTACAAAAATAAAACAATGCGATGTAATAATATGTGCTCTAATATAATTTACAAAGTATGTACACACGTACCTGTATTAATTTGTACCAAATATCGGCATATACACTACTAAATCACTTAAAAGCCCACACAAAAACACACACTGAATAAAATAAACTCCGACTGAGAACTAGAGGACGCGTCTGTTGCCATTGTTTTTTTCCAAAGGCTCCTATGTTTTGTTTTGAGGAAAAACTAGAACTTGTACCATTGAATAAGGGAATATAATTTTCTTACTCAATGCTCTTTCAATAAAAATAGATGGAAAACTTTTATGAATATTTAAGTAGAATTCATACTTCATTCACAATAATAAATTGCAAATCAAACCAAACTGTTGCGCTCTTGCGTATTTGAAAGTATTTTTGTTTGACTTGTCTCTCTGTTGACTTTGTTGAATTTCAATAGATGTCACTGATTTTATAAGATATTTGACTAAATGCTATGCAACCAACATAACGCAAGTGTTATATTTAAATTTGCATATAATCGGTAAAGATAAAAGTGACCAATCACAAATCACAGGTGTTCCTAAAAAAAAGTCACTCATAAATGTCAGGCAGCGATTCACTTGTCAAAATTTTTAATTTTTCAAAACACAATAAAATCCATTTCAAATACATAACTAAATAATACAATGTCTATACAAGCAAGTAAGGTCCTCACAAAAACCATACAGCACTCACAAAACAAGTAAGTTATTTTCCTAACCTAATTTTTCGCAATATTTCAAAAGTTATCTAAACCACTCGTCATTTTTTCAGACTGTGGAATTCGAGTAGATGTATTGGACAATGTTTAACCAAACAGTATTCATCTGCGGAATGGTCCAACTTGAGCGAGCCGCCAAAAAAGAAAGTTACCAACATGCCACCAATGAACGAGCCAGTAAGGGGCCTTCCAAAACCAATTTACGCAAACTTTAAAGAAGATAATCAGACGACAAGAGTGACTGTTTTACCTAATGGACTTACTGTGGCTTCAGAGAATAGATTTGGAGAATTCTGTACAGTAGGAGGTTCGTAAAACTTTTAGCAACCAACTGTGCATAATCTATAACTATTTTGTTTTAGTTGTAATTGACTCTGGATCCAGATACGAAGTAGCGTATCCGAGCGGTATTTCTCACTTTTTGGAGAAACTAGCATTCAATGTAAGTACAAACTTGAAATCTTTTTTAGATTTAATGTAAAATGTTTACAGTCTACAAAATATTATCCGGACCGTGACGAAATCATCAACAGATTAGAGAAACACGGAGGAATATGCGACAGCCAAGCGTCGAGAGACACTTTTATATACGCAGCTTCCGCATATACTTCTGGTCTTGGAGATGTCATCCAGCTTCTTGCAGAAGCAACGCTAAGGCCTCAAATCACTCCTGAAGAAGTCGAAGCAGCGCAACAGGCCATCCACTTCGAATTGGAGACTCTTAACATGCGCCCTGAGCAAGAAACGTTGCTTATGGATATGATACATGCTGTAAGTATCATAATTATGAATACGCAAATTCTTACAAATTATATGTTTTTGTTTACAGGCGGCTTACCGTGATAACACTTTGGGTTTACCGAAACTGTGCCCTCCCCACAACTTGAACAAAATCGACAGAGACATGTTGTTTACGTATCTCAGCCAGCACTACACCCCGAAACGGATGGTAGTGGCAGGCGTAGGAGTCGAACACTTTAAACTCGTCGACGCCGTTCAAAAATACTTTGTGGACGTTAAACCGTTATGGGAGACGGAAATCGAATTGGCAAACAGGAAAAATCTGAACTGCGATCGCAGTATGGCGCAGTACACTGGAGGTATGGTACAGGTACGTATATTCGATGGGTATGTAAAGCGTTGATGAGTTAAAACTGTGCGTTTTGTAGGAAGAATGTGATATTCCGCAATTCGCTTCTGCTGGGTTGCCGGTTTTGTCACACGTTATGATAGGTCTGGAGAGTTGTTCCCACCAGGATAAAGATTTTATAGCTATGTGCGTTTTGAATATGATGATGGGTGGTGGCGGTTCTTTCAGTGCTGGGGGTCCCGGCAAAGGGATGTACACCAGACTGTACACCAACGTCTTAAATAGGTGAGTGAATATTGTACAGTGTAAAGGGGGAAGGTAGGATTAAGGGGGTACTAGTACATTTTCCTCAGAAAACTAATTTGAAACTGTCTTTTTTGTGAATAGTGGAGTTATAATTTATTTTTTAAGCTGCACTTAAACTTTTCTCAGTGTTGCTGCTATTGTTGCTTTGTTTTAAGCTATTTATCCTTTTTGGCAGATTTGCAGAAAGTATAAATGCGATGGAAAATAATTGTGTGACTTTACGACATGTTATATTAAAGCATTAATATCAAAGACCTTTGACATTGTACTAATTTAGGTGAACACCTGCGGTGATATGGTGGTAGACAGGCAAAAAAACAAACGGCCAACGTTAACTCTAATTTCCATGTAAGGTCAAAAATTGTTTACCATAGCAATCAATTTACTGACTCCAAAGCAAATCAGGATTACCAAAAGCTGCAAAAACAACTGGAGAACTTTTGTCTGATGAATTATTTATACGGTTGGCTTTAAAACCTTATAAACGTTATTCTATTCACCCAAATCTTAGAAATTATTCTATTTCAGCTAGTCTAGAGCCTTAATTTTTTTTATTTATACTTTTACGACAAAAAAACAGGTTACGTTGTTTTTTAACTCTAGGTACCACTGGATGTACAGCGCCACCGCTTACAACCACGCGTATTCCGACACGGGCCTTTTCTGCATTCACGCTAGTGCGCCACCGACTCACGTCCGGGATATGGTAGAGGTGATCGTCAGGGAGATGGTAAACATGACGGGGAACGTCTCCGATCAGGAATTAAGGGTAACGTAACAAACGTCGTCCTCAGTGGTGGTTGTTACACAAGTTCGTTTTCAGAGAGCAAAGACGCAACTCCAATCCATGCTTTTAATGAATTTGGAGTCGCGACCCGTGATGTTCGAGGACATCGGAAGGCAGGTTCTGGCCACGGGGCACCGGAAGAGGCCCAAGTATTTTATTGATGAAATCGGTGAGTAAATTTGCAAATCCAGTATGAGGTCTTGTAATTAAGTTTGCGAACTTGCCGTTGTACGTTTTAAGGTGACGTATTATAAATGGGAGTGTTGTCGTTGTGTATGGTACTGTTACAGTTTTATTTAGTGATAGGAAGTCCAATTCTTTACATCTGAACTTTGAAATGTTGTAAAGATCAACTAATTTTTATTACTTACCGTTTCTTAGCTCTCCGTAATTTGTAGGCTGGTTTCGATCTCCCTCAATCCTTAGGAAGAAAAGTAAATGCCACATCTGTAAGAAAGACTTTTAATAGCAATAAATAAATAAAACGAAAGAAATAAAACAACTGTGGGCAGTGGAGTTCACTAAGAATTGTGAAACTAATCACTTTTTAAATCTTTAATTTGCCTGTGTATTGTTATCATTAAGATTATGGGAGACATGATTTTATTACCGATTTTATTGAGGCACTCATCCCCTTCATACATCGTTTCATTGTACTCCCAAGCAAAGAGGGTGATTTTTTATTTCAAACTTACCGATTTTCTGTTCATATTGACACTCTGTCAGTGAGCTCTATACGAGGTATGGCAATTAAGTTCCTGGAATTTGTCAATGAAAAAACAAGCAAATTAAATTTCGCCAAAATTGTATTATCGACCTTCTCCATAGTCTCCCTCTAACTCTACACAACGATTCCAACGTTGCTCCCACGATTTGGAAGCATCCTTGGTAATCCTCCGCAGTTAACCCGTTCAGCACCACGGTTACAGCTTCTTTGACCTCCTGTACGCCGCCATGATGAGTTCCCTTGAGGTGCGACTTCATCTTGGGGAATAAAAAAAATCGCAGGGGGCAATATCGGGGCTATAGGGTGGGTGCGGCAACGTTGGAATGCCTTTTTTGCCAAAAACTCTTGCACAATGAACGAGGAATGGGCTGGCGCGTTGTCGTGGTGCAAGATCCAGCCGTTCTTGGCAAGTTCGGGTCGCACACGGAAAATGCGGGTACGCAGCTGTTCCAGGCCCCAGAACGCCAACATAGAACTGTCCAGTCACTGTCTGGTCGGCAGAGACATATTCACGATGAATGATGCCGTGGATATCGAAAGAAACGATCAATATTGCCTTCAGTCGTGACTCGGACATCCTCGCTTTCGTTGGCCGCTCTCCACCCTTTTCCACCCTCTGCTGATTTTGTTTACGGGTCTCGGGGTCATACTCAAATACCCAGGTCTCATCTCCAGTGACTACCCGACTCATCCTGTCTCTACTGTCTCTCGGAATGCGGAACAACAAATCCTCGCAGATCGATTTTCGCATGTCTTTCTTTCCACCGGTGAGAACTTTTGGCATCATCTTGGCGCAAATCTTTCGCATATTCAAATTTTTGTGCAACATCTTGCGAAGACGGGAGCTCCTTCACGTGGATTGTCTTTTACCGATTCACGCCCCTCCTTGAACCGTTTAGCCCATTCAAACACGCATGTTTTCGACATGCACTGGTCTCCATACAACACCTGTAATTTTCAAAGGATTTCCGAAAGTTTTTTGCCAGATTTCACTAAAAATTGAACTACAACACGTTGCTTGTAATTTGAATCACTCATTTTCACGATTTCACGACGCCACTAAAAAAGGTACTTCCAAAAAATACACATAAAACACAAACCAAACGTGCTATCAACTTCAACCTTGGACTGAAACTAAAAGGAAGGTCCCCCTCTAGAAAAACGTTGACAAACGATGCAGTGTTGTCAGTTTCCGAGTTATAACTAAATTCCCGGAACTTAATTGCCACACCTCGTAATTTGCCTTGACAAGAATAAATATTATTAGTTGTTTTTCTCTCAACTAGTAGCGTTAATTTATTTTTATAGAGAAAGTAATATATAACATAATTATTTCCATTTATTAAAAAGTAGGTAGAATTATGTATCGTTTAATTCTAAAACTGTACCTAATATAACAATTTCCTCTCTCTAAAAGCATAAGAATTTGAAGAACTTGTCAGTACTGCTAATATGTAAAGACAAACAGTACTAACATCTTAAACAGCGTTTTCAATTAAAACTTATTTGTTTTATAACTAAATATGTCAACGAGGAAGAATATGTTATGCGTTTATTAAGTTTTACTTATGATTTTGCAGTTTTTAATACTAAGAACGTTGGATGCAGTTACTAAATAACTATACATGCGCTGTTGCTGATATGACTGATTGTAACATTACAAAATTTTGTTTTATTTTAAAAAAAATATACTCGCCACTTAAATCTTGAGATTATTCAAAATGTGTTGGTTAAAAAAAAATATTCGTAAACAACTCACACATATTTCACAACCAAAATTAGAACAGTCCACGCGGGGCTTTAGCGCCCTCAAATTTGATGACCAAACTTGGCCCATGCCTATAATTTTGTCATTTAAATGTTATTAACGTGTTTTTCCAGAAAAAATAACGAAAGATGACATCATATCGGTAGCGAGAAGGCTGTTAAGCTCACAACCTGCCGTGGCGGCAAGGGGGGACCTGCGCAAGATGCCTTCCTTGGAGTACATCCAAGCGGGTTTAATCGACAGTGAAGGCAAAATGCCGAGTGGCAGGAAACTGTCTCTATTTAGGTAGGATGATAGCAAGAAGGAAATGTTTATTTAAGTGATCTTGCAAGGATTTACATTATTTATTAAGAGATCTTTCTCATGCCATTATTTCTGTATGTACCTTACATTACATAACTTGTGGAATTCTGGCAGGAACTTAAAGTACTGATAGTGGTTACTCTTGTATATATTTTTTTGTAATAAGAATTTTAAAACGCATTTTAAGCAGTTTTATTGTGAGCACCGGTAGTGGCTGCGTCATTGGCAAAATTTATTATTAACTTGTTCTGCTTTTGTTTTTCGACTATCATTTAAGTGAAGAAATAAAAACAGTGAACGGTAGTGAAGTTAAGAATTTCCAATGGATTCAAATCTGGTAATGCAGCCGAAATTATAGATTGCCAACAAAATGGCCATGGCAAATACAATTTTCCAGTAAATCCTTAAACATACTTTGATTTGTTAATTTATAAGATTTTGTAAAAATTGTTGTAACGTGCTACACATATACAGAACAATATGCTTATTGATAAATAGTATGTATATCGGTAGAACCATTTTTTTCAATCTGCCAAAAACACTGTGTTGCAAAATTTAGAAAAATTTCTATAAACTATAGAAAACATAAGATAATTTGATAAATAAAATTATTTAATTATCAATTGTATTAATTATATGTAATAATGAAGCTATGAATTACAAAATTTTATTTAAATGTATATTTAGTTGCATACCAATAAATCTAATACAATTAGCCATTTTGGTTTTTATAGCATTTTCCTTTTATAAACTATATTCCCGCTTTCCATCATCAATACGTCTTTGTAATTGATAAACAATGATCAATTTAAGCGATGACAAACCTGAGAATTTAATTGGATTGCTATTTAGAACTGTTCTTAAAACTAAAATAGGATCTGATTTGGTATGTTCTTTACAAGGAGAACTGAACCAAAATGGCAGCAATTACGCTCATAGACCACGGTCTATTAACTATAATAAACAGAGCGTGACTATAGACCACTAACGTGTATCTAAGCAAGAAGAATTCAATCGGCAGTGGTTTGTGGTCTATGAATCTTAACGTAGCCATTTTGGTTCAAGTCACTTTGTAGTACCATGGTAGTACCTCCTTCCATCATTAATATGCCATAGATATTTTTCTAATAAGGACTACTAAGCGATGACAAGCAGAGAATTCGATTGAATGACTGTTAGAACTGTTGTTGAAACCAAAACAAGATTTATTTTGCCATGTTTCCTACAAAAACGGAAGTAACCAAAATGGCGACAATTACATCCACAGACCACTAACGTGTGTCTAACAAATGTTGAAGCGTTAGTAGGAATTGTTTGTAGGTTTTAAATTAGCCATTTTTGTCAATTGACTTTTAGCACCTACCCCTTAGTCATTTTATCATCAACAAGCCCTAGATATTTCATTAAGAAGGACTATCAATCAATGGCAAGCTGAGAATTTGATTGGATGGCTCTTTAAAATTGTTTTTAAATCCAAAACAGGATTTATTTTGCCATGTTTTCTGCAAAAAGGAAGAACCAAAATGGCGGTGGTTACGCCCACAGATTACTAATGTGTATCTATTATTGAAGCAAGAGATAGTGGTCTGTGGGTCCTAACTTCTATAATTTATATTTTATCTATGGTCTTAGCCTTCCTTTACATAGAAAAAGATTTCTTGTAATCTGTGATTCTGTGATTTCTGTGGTCCTAGCTAGCGTAGAAAAATGTACCTAGAAGATGACTGCCTAGTTTATCGTTTTATTATGAAGTATCACATATGTTTTTAATACAACAAAAGTGAAAGAATAGTTTTCAAAAGTTGTGAATAAATTGTGAAATTGCGAAAGGGAAGGTCGAAACGGTAAACGAAACGAGTGTGCAACTGTACAAGGATGGCATCAACGTCGTCTCCGGTATAGTATTAATTAAACATAAATATAAAAACTAAGTCAACTCATATGTTTATGTTCTATTTAGCCGGCGAACGTCCAAGAATTTTCTATTAGGGTACCTAAACATGTCCAAAAGAGATACCATGTAATGAGATTCAATGGCACACTAGATGTCGACTTTTCAAAATGGACGAAAGTTAGTATGGAAAGAGAAAACAATCTCAAAGAGTACAAAGGAACAGAAGAAGACCAACCAAAGTAAGTGTATTTTTATACTATGTACATGTTTATTGATATACATTGAACAAAAAATATAATCGCTTCCTTTTCGACGTAAAAGCATTTTGTTGGTTTCATTATCTTCGTCACTAGGCAATGCAGATTCTGAAATAGACTTATCTTTTCCGCTTAGATCTCATAAAAGTTTAAAACTGACATCGGTGTTAGGAACGGGACTATATCATTGAGAACATTATGTCAGATGTTTGCTATCTGATCTGTTCTGCAACATTTTACAAATCTATTTAGATTTGGTGCCGGATCAGAGTTTGGCAGAGAAGCAAAAGAAGAAGCCAGAAGAAAGAAACTGGGAATCGTGGCAAGAAAATACCGTGCAGATGATCAACCTTGGATTTTGAAGTCTTTCGGAAGCACCGTAAAAAAATTTAAAGGTAAAACTAGTCTGCGCCATATAAAACCCGTTTTTGCTAATTTCAATTTTTCAGGTATAAGAGAAGGGGGTGTTTCTAATAACACTGCCTATTACGTGTTTACGCATGCCGAAGATGGAGCCATCGAAGCTTTTCCTCTCCATGAATGGTAAACAATTACGCAATAAATAAATAATTGTTTTCATAACTTTGATCACTTCCAGGTATAAATTTCAACCAATTCAGAGGTACAAAGCGTTGTCGGCGGAAGAAGCCGAAATGGAATTCAACAAACGCAACAAGCACTTAAATTTCTTCTCGCTCATGTTGCGAAAACGTCTGAAAGGCGAGGATGACACGGAATTAGACGAAGGGGAGGAGAAAGGCAAAAAATCCACTTCCAAGAAAGAAAAAGAGTTGAAAATATCCGATATGGACGAGTGGATGGACAGTTCCGACGAAGAATCGTCAGAGAACGAAGAGAAAGAAGAGAAGGAAGAGTCAGAAAAGAAGAAGCCAAAGAAAAGTAATAGAGTTCCCTCTATTCATGACAATACTTAAAATTTATGTCATTTTATAGATGATACTAAGAAAGATGGCAAGAAGAAGCGTGATACCGATGTGGAAGCCTTTGAGGACTCTGATGATGGAGACGGAGAAGGACGAGAACTGGACTATATTAGCGATAGCAGCGAAAGCGAGCCGGAAAACATAAATCTGGACGGCGTGGCCGAGGAAAAAGCACTAAGGTATGTCATATATGATTGCTGTTGTAGATTTAATCGTTGAATATGAATATTTTAAATACCTACGAAATATGAATTAATTCCTTTTTCTGTTTCCGACTGAGTATTTTTTTATTTTTTAGCGATTACCAAATAATCTAGCTTTCCTTTCAGTTAGTCAAAATCATAGGCAGAGCTCAGTCGAACATATTTATCGGAATCTGACATAAACATAACCTCATTCGCTTTCAACTTAACGCGATATTTAAAAAGTTCTGTTTTGTCTTGAACTCAAGATGCAATCTTAAGTTTTTAAGTATGTATTATTATTTTTTTATTGTTTCTTTAAAAGTGTCACTGTGTGTGTGGTAATACAGGGTGTTCGGGAACTCCGCGCAGAAAATTTGGAGAGTGATACTACTCAAAAAGTAATGCATCAAGTTTGTGTAACATTTTCTGGATAAGTTAAACATAACCTCAAAGTTTATTTTGAGTTTTTTCTCTATAACGTTTTTTACTGTAACGATTTTTTTGATATTCGACGACCTTAAACCGCTTTCTGCCGTTATATATTTGTTTTCCTTCGGTAACTTTGAATATTCGCAGGTGCCGTAAGATGACATTCCTGTTATTTCTCAAGCTCTATATTATTCAGTTCTTAGATGTCTAAAATTATTTGCGATACGAAATTTTAACAAATATAATGGACTGTATGCAAATGACAAAAAAATTGATTAAACAATAGAAATACAGAACGACAGGTTGCAAAACGACACCACGACTGTTGGTGCAATAGATGGTGGTAAAATGGTAAAATTTAACTGATCCGTTTTCTTTCTTGACTTAGATAACGAAAATTCACTAGCGATATGTGTTGTTGTGAACCGTCGAAGTGCTTGTAGCCTTATTCGCAATAAAATATTTGGTACAAAAAGTATTATAAGAAAGCGTGAAAATAACACAACAAATTTCTCAATAGAATTATTAACAAATATTTATAATGTTAATTACAGAAAAATGCTTACTTAATATCTATAAAATAATTAAAAATTAAATTACAATGTGCGAATGCAACAATTTGTGTTTGTACAAAACACTATTTCAAGAATAGGTCCCCTTAAGCCTGCGTAACGGGTATTATGAAATAAAAATGTTATCTCATATTATCATGTCTTAACTTCTACTATCCCAAAGTTTGTAACCTTTTCTTAAACACCCTGTGGAAGCCATTGCTGTATAATGATTGCTAAAAATGCTTCCTTAGGAAGTTGCTGAATTCCGATGAGGAGTCCGACGAAGACTCGGAGAAATCCGATAAAGAGCAGAGTAACGAGGACGAAGAAAACAAAGAGAAGGACGGGGAGAAAAAGGAAGAAGGCGACGACAAAGACAAGAAGAAGAAAAGCAAGAAAAAGACCAAGAAAGACGTCAAGAAGGAGCTCAAAAAGGAAAAGAACGGTAAGATACACCCCTCAACCTCACATTTCCGGTTATTAGCGAATCGTTGACGTTCTTTTCAGATGACGACGACGACTTCAGCTCCGACAGCAGCACCGACGACGAGAAGAAGAAGAAACCAGAGAAGAAGGGCAAGAAGGATGAAAAGGAACCCAGCAGGTAAATACGAGACGTTAATAATTGCATTGTTGACTTAAACACTATTTTTGTTTTAGCGCAAATAGTTCTCGTTCCACGACTCCCACAGACAGCAAGAGGAAGCTTATAAACGACGCACTGGCGGGGCCCAGCCCCAAGAAGGCCAAGTTGGACCTTCCCAATTACATTCCCGGATCAAGGTGAGTTGCATTACACGTAATGTTTCTGAAATGTACGGGGTGGGATTGAGATACTTGACAAAACGTTGGTAGCGGAATTTGAAGAGCGTTTTAATTACACCCTATGTAATAATCTGCAAAAAGAATAGTTTGACGTTGCATTGCGTTTTCTTTCATATTTTGGAAAGTATATTGTCATGAACAGGATAATTTTTTGATGAAAGTGATTTTCCGGGTTGTTATGCCATGACCTCAATAACTGGACGCTGCCAGTAACAGAATTAAAGTGCACAATCCCTAGCTAATGGTGTGGTGTTTAAGCTGTGGGACTGCCCACACAGAGCCTAGCCCGAGAACAACAAGGGCAGGTCAAAGAATTTCAGCGAAAGCTAGGGATGTGCACTTTAATTCTGTTACTGGCAGAGACCAGTTACCTAGGTCACGGCGTAACAACCCGGAAAATCACTATATATCAAATAATGGCACCGACCGTGAAAGCATAAAAACCGCTTAAAGATAATTTTTCAGTTTGTTGCACTGTTACTGTTTTCAACATTTTAAACTTTGTGTGAAATGGAGCCTACAAACTTTTATGACCAGTTTGTTTTGTCACCGATTAACTTTTGTCTATACAGAGTGTCCAGAAACTAAACGGACAGACAAAGTCAGTGAATTCTATCTAGGGAAGATTTTATATTGATTTTACATAGAAATTTTTCAAAATACGTATTTACTGTTAATTTTTGGGACACCCTGTATATACATTTATGTTATTTGATAAGCTCGAAATTATTTAGTCATTAAATGTCTAAAATTACTTGGTTTTGTAGAAAACACTATTTGACGAACACCCGGTATATCAAACTAGTATTATTTTTCAATGTAGAATCCATAATTAAAGTATGGTGGTTTACTTTTGGGACACCCTGTATTAACAAAAAAAATCAACACGCCAACTTTTTGTAAATTTGAATTTTTGATATCTTGGAAACGTGAAATATGAACAAAATATCGTTAATGAGTTTGTCCCACCGGATTTGCTATTTTTTTTAAATGTTAAAGCAATTTCACAGAAAAAAAAATTTGATTTTTTCTAATGAATTTTTGTCATATCTTCTATATTTTTGAGTTAAGATTAGTTGTAAATTAATTAATTTAATGCCTAATTAATTAAATTAGTTTAATGACTTCACCAGTTTTATTTGTTTTTTTTTCTTTTTTTCCAATAAATAGGCCTGCGTACAATTTTTCAAAACTCAGAAACAATAATTTTTTCTAAAAATAATCATCCCCCTTTAGTAATCGCAAATTTTAAATTATTGCAATATATTTTTTAATACTTTTTAGAAAGTGTTACGTCACAGCCAATTAATTTCAGCAACAATTGCGTTTAGTTACTTTTTTAGAAATTTGTTTAAAACTTTTCTGTCCTTGAAAATGTCAGTGTAATAAGTAAAACATAAAATATATTACAATTATTCATTTTTATAAGATATTGCCCATAAATAATGTAAAACAATGTATTGGTGTATTTTTTACTTTGATATTGGCAGCATTGGCAATTCTGATCTCTACTGTTCAATGCTTTTGTTTGCAGTTTCAGTTTAAATTGTTGAATAGTAGGTTGTGGTTATTTATTTGGTGGTAAAGTAGTGTTTCAAGTGGCTTTGTGTATTTGTTGTAAGTATTTTAATTGGTAATAGAGAATAACATGGTATAAAACATTTTTTAATAACCATTTTAAAATTTGTTCCATTTAAATGTAAATAAATTACAAAATCGTAAAGTACAGCTTCAGCTAATTACGAGCAACAGTTTTAACACAGTAGCAGCTGACAAATAAATTGACAATTGACAATGGTACTCCCGCTTCCCGGCAAATAATATAGAACATTCAAATTACAATTTTTCAAAATTCAGGAATAATTTTTTCTTAAAATAATCATCCCCCTTTATTAACCGCAAGTTTTACATTATTGCAATATATTTTTTAATACTTTTTAGAAACTTACATCACAGCCAATTAATTTCAGCAACATTACATTTAGTTAATTTTAGAACTTTGTTTAAAACTTTTCTGTCCTTGAAAATGTCCCTATAATTAGTAAAACCTACAAAATATATTACATTGCCCATAAATAATGTAAAACAATGTATTAGTGTATTTTTTACTTGGATATTGGCAGCATTGGCAATTCTGATCTCTACTGTTCAATGCTTTTGTTTGCAGTTACAGTTTAAATTGTTCAACAGTAGGTTCTGGTTATTTATTTGGTGGTAAAGTAGTGTTTCAAGTGGCTTTGTGTATTTGTTGTAAGTATTTTAACTGGTAATAGGGAATAACATGGTGCAAAACATTCTTTTAACAACCATTTTAGAATTTTTTCCACTTAAATGTAATTAATTTACAAAATCGTAAAGTACAGCTTCGGCTAATTATGGGCAACAGTTTTAACAAAGTAGCAGCTGACAAATAAATAGACAATTGACAATGGTACTCTCGCTTCCCAGTAAATTATATAGAACGTTCAAATTATAATTTTCCAAATATGTTATAAAAAATTTTATGAAAATTAATACCTTTACTATTTAGTAATTGTTAAATTTGATTTCTTCGATTAATTATTGTCAATTTCTTTGTATATCCTACTATTAAAGTGTTTCTTATGTGTACTTTACATTATTGGATTTTTCTATTTGGTATATAATTGGATTACGTTTAATGCAATATTTATATGTTTACCCTATTAGTTTGTAGATTTGATTTCATTGGTTTGATATCGTATTTGATTTTATATTTGATTATTCTGAAATAGGACGGTAGCTCTTTTCATTCGATTTTGTATTTGATTTTCTGTTGAGAACATGCGCAATGCGCTTGTATTCTCTAAACGCGTCACGTCAACATTCAAATATGAATATAACCTATACCTACATACATTTGTTTAATTTTGCGGTTATGTTTTAATATTTATTTGTAGTAGATGACAATTTCCTCAAATCAAAATATCGAATTGACGTAAACAGGTATCTACTAATTTGCTTTGACTGAATCAAATGTAAATATCAAAAGAAAAAATCAAATGGCTTAATCTAACAATGTAAAGTAGCTTTTATACCGGATTTACTATGTACGAAACGTCTATTACCCTGGCAAGCCAAAATTGGCGGCTGCTAAAAACAAGTAGTGCATATTTTGTTGCTAATTTGTACCACCAGTTTCAATTTTGTACCTTATGCCGTTTTCGAGAAAAATGGTGGCGCCAGCGTAATATTGCGCTAGCAGGCCATCCAATTACTCAGTAACTAAGAACGATAGCAAAGGGAATTTTGTACCATATTTTGTTGTTTGTCGAGTAGATTTTGAGTGTATAGGTATTCAAAAAAAAAAAAATTGCCCCTAACCGTTCTTAGCTGCGGAGTAATTCGATGGCCTGCTAACGTAATATTATTCTTGAAGCCACCACGGCACACGCTACGAAATAGAAACTGGTGGCACAATTTAGCAACAAAATATCCGCCACTTGTTTTTGGCGACCGCATTTTATTTTTTGTTTTTAAACTGCAACAAATTTTTAAGTGACTGTATGAATTGAATGCGTATTTTTTTATTTTTGAAAAAACTATACCGTCAGAAAGTACTTGACGAGCAACAAAATGTGGTGCAAAAATCACTTTTCTGTCGTTCTTTGTTGCATAGTAATTCAATGGCCTGCTAGCGTAATATTATTCTAGGAACCACCATTTTTCTTGAAAATGGCACAAGCTACAAAATTGAAACTGCTGGCACAAATTAGCAACAAAACAGTAACAAAATATCCAGTACCTGTTTTTGGCGGCTGCTGATGTTGCCTTGCCAGGGTACTAGACATATTTACGAATGTTATTGAAATAATTTTGTGTGAAAGAACAATTTCTTCACACCACCCTGTATATCGTATTCACATTCATCAACATTTTTCCGATGCATTATATTTAGTTTCTTAGAAAATCTATGATGTACAAACAAGCAGTAATTTTTTAATGTTTTGCAAGTTTCGTTTTTGTACTGCGTACTTTACTCTAAGTATAAGCAGAGATTATTTTATAGCCCTAGAAACTAGAAATGCATAGTCGTCTTTTTGTTTCAAGTGAATCTGGAATTACGGAAGACGCCGTCCGAAAATATCTCATGAGAAAACCGATGACGACTACGGAGTTGTTGCAGAAATTCAAGTCCAAGAAAACGGGTCTGTCCTGCGAGCAGCTCGTCAACATCATGACGCAAATTTTGAAGAAAATCAACCCCGTCAAGCAGACGCTGAAGGGGAAGATGTATTTGTCTATAAAGTCGTAAATAATATATAGTATAGAAATTATGGGTGTCTGGTCAATATATTCAAATACAGTGCATATTTTCTTTATGAAACAATCAATTTGTACTAACCGTCTCCGAATCCTCTCTTAACTTCCTGAGATTCCGTCCAAATTGAAAGTGGTTCGCCGTTTTCCTTTCAAGATTTTCCCAAATTTTTGTCCCAGATCGGATCTAACTCTCGGGCTCCCGTAAAGTTTAAGGTGTGAGTGGACCATTTCGAAGAACGGTGATTTTTGGGGTAAGTACCGTCTCTCTTCATTTATTTTTCATATATCACCGAAATTGTCCGACTGAATGTTCTGGGAGCTTACGGTCAAGTGTTATACATAGAGTTGCCACCTTTATATTATCAATTTCCGGATTTACAAGGTTGAATATCCGACAAAACGCGGGACGCAATATATGTATACAGGGTGGTCAGTTTTTTCGTGGCTCACCGTTGGCATCTCGGAAACCGTAAAATATACAGGGTGCTTAAATTAGAAAAAAGTTGCACCTTTCGACACCAAACAGATCTAAGATATCTGTTGCCGTTGCTGAAACATTGTGAAACGACTGAAAATTGTGATTTTAGAAAATGCCACCTAGCATCATTATCTCTCAACAGAAAGAGTGGACATTATGTATAGAGAGAAGAATATATGAGAAATCAATATTAATAATAATAATATCTCTACCCCTCATTCTAATCACGAGGATTAGCCCAGAAGTCGAAGACTTGTGCGGGAGAGGGGGCGGCATATTATTAAGCAGGCCGCATTTGCGCCCAGGAACGACTTACGTTGGTAGGCCCTAGCCACCATTCAGTGCAGGAATAAGGGAAACCTGGAAAACCTCATTAATTAGGGGGGTAGTCAAATGTCGACTGGTATCAATCTCTCACAATGACCCAAGCCAACATTCTTCCACCCTGCCATACCCGCAGAGAGAGTGCCAATCTCTCCACGAATATAGCTTATATACGGTCTACCGGCTGCGGGGGTCGAACCCACAGTGATCCAGTCACCTCGATTCAAGTACTGACGCCTTAAACCATGCAACCACTGACCGATCATATTGCCCCTATACATTTTACGTTTTCCAAGATGCCAATGGTGAGCCATCAAAAAGGGACCGCTCTATACAGAGTGTCCAGAATATGAGTGCCTTAATTTTGCCATATGAAAAGTTGTACTAAACAAAACATATTTGACTTAACAATGTTTTTTCTAACGGTAACAGAATTATGACAGCAAACAGGTCTTGAAATGAATGTGGCGATGTCGCTCACATACTATCTTAGGACTATTATGTATTTATACATAATAATTACAAATAGATACACCTAAACATAGGTACTTACTGTGAATGGTTTTCTTCACAACACAGAATAATAGTTTCAAGTGTTTAAAATTACTACTATGGCATAATTAACATGCCATGTATAAATTATTCCATTTTTGTTATGTACAGTCACAAACATCAAAGAAAAACTAGACAAAAATTAATCGCACTAGCTATACACACCATTATGACTAATATTACTTTTAAGTTATCACCAGCAGCCTGACACTGCGATGTTTTCGAACGTTACAGTATGTTACAGTTTTAACGAGTGTCTTGGAATGAACAAAAAATCAAATTATAACAAATTATGTTACAGGCGCTTTTACTTAACCTTAATTGTACCTTAGTTTGTAATTTCGTAACATAGTTTTGCATGTTATTGCAGTTCTATTTTTATTTTTGAAATGTATTTGTAGATATTCGTTTTAAAAATTTTGTTCATAAAAGTTTTTTTATTGCTTTTTGTCTCATATATAAACCCTTAAAATTACGGCAGTCATATTCCAGACACCCCGTATATTGTATTATTTTAATTTCTGAATGTAAATTATGCAATACCTACCTTAAATTTGCAACTGTAACACAACTCTTTTTATTGAAATAATACAAAATGTCAAATAATAAAATACCTACGCATATTGGACGGTATCAATGTCCGACGATCAAAATACATTACAACTACATCTATGAATCCTTATGTAATTGGACAAATTGCCTAAATAGCTTAATAATTACAGGATATCGTATTTTTTTTAATACTTAGTATCTCACGTCCTATATGACTATGTCCTGGAGCAAACATTGTGTCCAAATACATAAAAACATAGGGTGTTCTATTTGAATCAACAAAATTAACATTCTTGGCCATTTTGTTTGGATTTCATTCGTTCTACTATCATTTTAGAAAAGTTCATAAAAAATCGTATAACTTTTGTATTTCCCATTTTTTTATTAAAACCAACATAGTTTATGGGAGGGTCAAAATATAGTGAATCACCCTGTACAAAATTAACGATCATAATCAATCGTTATTTTTTGTTTTTAAAATCATACTCTGGTTCTTAATTTGTACAATTTACTTTATTTTCAACTTTGAGTAAAATTTACTTTCATTTCACATTTTTACATGCAGGGCCTTTTCCTTTGAAGAATATTTTTAATCTTTTTTTTCTACATTAATGCAAAAAAGCAAAACTTTATTGAACTATATTTAGTGGACAGAGTGGTTCTTTATTGCTCTAGTGCAATAAAATGTTTATTGCATTCATCTGTCACTCTACAATAGCGTTTTGTCATCATGACAAACATAAACGTTCAAATCGATGTCACAATTTCCTAGAGTTAGTGTCATCTAAATAACATTTTTTGGTTTTTGCATGAACGTAGAAAAAATATTGTATGCAACTCATACAAAAAGTGCTTATTGCACTCGACGGGTGGTCCTACTCGTCCTGACGGCCTCGTTGTACAATTTCACCTTGCGTGCAATAAACACTTACTTTTTGTACTTGTTGCATAAATAACTATTGAATTGGTTCTATGATTTATAAAATAAAAAAAAACATTTTTAAATGCATGTCTACGCTGGCGGTCTCGGTTCATTCAAAGCTCCCAAATCAATCGATGTCAATCTGATGTGATGTTGCCAATATTTTCATAACATTGGACATCACGAATGGTTGTATTGACTTTAGAAATTATTATATTTTCTCTTGCTCATTTTTGCCAATACTAGTTTAAAATGTTGAAATATGTATATAAACAGGGTTATCTACGACTAAGTACAAATATTTTAAGAGGGGATAGAAAAACCAAGAATTAATGGAATTTCCTATAAAAAAAATTCACTTATTTATAAAGCAAATATATTACATTCTTATTTAGCGCCACCAATGCGAAAATCAGAGTAGGCAACCAGCAAGCAATGGTCATGCAGCGGTCATTCAATCCTTGTGTTTACATTGTAGTTTTGTGTTCTTCAGTTTTTAGTGCCTTATTTTAATTTTAAATGTTTTATAGTTATTAAATAAAGGAATATGTGTCGGGTACAGATATTTTCCCACAATATAGTTCGCCGGTTTGTTTTTCTAGGTTATAGGACAGGAGCTAACTGAATTAACTGTTACCTATCTATCAGGTATTATTACTAATAAGAACGATAATTTCTGTCATTTCTGCATTTAGAAACGCTGCAAAAAGAGGACCGTATGGTACTAGACATTGTTGACAGATGTCAGCTTTATCTATAGATCTAAGTAATCTGTCGATGCTTATCATAGGCACCAACTTTCCGTTTTTCCCCATTTTTTAAATATCAAGCTAAAATTTGGAATAATTTTGTTATTGTCTTTTAGATTTCCCTGAGCACGTGGTTAAAATTTTTGTACATAGTCATAGTTAACCCTGTATAAATGTTGTCGCCTGTTTTCAATAATAGAATTCAATAGTTGAAAATAAACTTTTTTATTTTGTTTCTTCGTAACGTAAGCTATTGTAATAATTACACTTCGGTCAACATCGACTTACATTTCAATAAGTAGGTAGAAATAATAACATGGGGCAAGAGAGGTAATAGAAAAATAGAAACAAAATACCAAAACGACAATACTGAATTTAGCTTTAGAAAGTAAGCGGAAACAGAATTCCAGCACTGATGTGGCAACGCAGTTTTGCATCAATGCACGAACCTTATATGTCTTGGTTATCGGAAAATTTGTCACGTACCAGGAGCGCTGTGTTGCTGGGAATTATGAGTTGATTTACTTCTCCTTTAAAAGATAGAGTAAAAAATTTGTATCCGATTTTCTGTCAGGCTTCTGCATACACAGTTAAAATTAATGACATTATGACTGAACTATCTTGTATAATTTTAATAATGACAATAATAACAAAAGGACTTAAACTGTATCGTCCGAATAATGTTCTTTCATAATTTCCTTTTCGAGATTTTGTTGGATTAATAAATATCTACTTTCAAGATCGCTGTCCGGTTTGTATTGTATTTGATGTACTATCATGGCAGCCCTATTGCAGAAATTTTTCAGTATTCTTAAATAGTCGTTGAAAGAAGCGAATATATCGTGTTGTTCAGCAGTCAAAATGTTCTCGTCAACAGTCATATTTTGCAATTCCTCCTTCTCTCTACAACAAAATGAATTATCGATATTATGAACATTAGCTTTCCTTTGTCAACTTACGATTTGAACTTGCTTTTTTCTTCCAAAGTTTTTTTGATGTACATTTTCCATTGTTCAATTTCAGTTCTAACTTTTTCAACGTACTCTACGGAGCAATAAGTTTCAACTTTATGGTCTGGAAAATTCAGTTCACTTTCGTTGTCTATTTTCAGCTTATTGCTTTCGCCCTCGTCGTTATCAAATATTGACCTCCTACGTTCTATATCACCAGACATACTTTTTAAATAAACTATTTTTATTTACTTGTTATTAAATAACTGACATGGATAAAATGTACGGAACAAAAACAAGAATATTTAAAAAGGAAACCGTTATTTCGATTTGGTGTCATGATCATTGACCATAGAATAAATGTTTTGCGGAATAGCTGCGTTCCTCAATTAATTACTCAAATAATAGACCAAGTAATGCTGGTTGCCAAATTTGTGATGTTACCACTAATACAGTCCATCAAAGCTTTTTACAAATTATATAAATTTATATTCGTTTTTTAGAAGATAAAGACATTGTAATGGTAAAATAATAATTAAAATAAATAAGTTATTTTAAATATGAGTTAAGGCATATATAAAATATCGCTGGAGTGGAAAACATGTGTAATAGTTTTAAATATTGAATTCATCATAATTAATACTTTTTGGTTGTTTTATATATTTTAAAATTGCAAGAGGCACGAGCTATACTAGCAAACGGTTAATTTGTGGTCGCTTGCGTCGTTTTCAATTAGTACAAAATTTCGCTACCTTCGGTAGCACACCATAGGTGTCCCGTGGAGACGGTCAATTATTTGTCCATCTACGTCTGGTGACCCTCACTTTCGAATCGAAAAAATCGTCAATCATCCCAGTGTGGGAGGCACCAGCATCCATCAATTGTATTATTTCGGCTTTATCGGAAATGCGGTTTTAATTGATTTTAATGTTTACGTTTTAAAGGGACGGTGATTTTACGATTGGCTGTTCGTTTCCGGGAATTATAGAAATGGCACATTTATTTGTAAAATTACGTGTTTGGAATAGGTATTTCGGTAATATGGGTAATTGATAGTGCGGGATTCATATTGAAGAGTAGCCTGCCTTTTTCCAAACAAAAATTTAGTGACAAATGTACCTGCAACGTTGAAAAAGTGACGAATTCTGTAAGGATTTTGTATACAGGTGTTTCCAAATAAAACGAATGCTTATTCTAAAATTAATAAACATTTCATTATTCTACATATGTATAAACCTTGTTAGTATTTCACGTCATTATTTTTTAAATAACGATTTTTTCAACCAACTGGTGTTGCTCTTCGTCGTCGTCGTGGAGGAGGAGGGCGATCCTCCCCTTCTAGAATGTTGGTTGTTGCTGGTGTTCGCAGAATTGTGAGGGGGCAGCCCGACGTCCTCGCCTTCCAGGCTCGACTTGGTTATATCCACCACCAGGCTGTGTCTGCACAAGGTCGAAACGGCGTTCATGCCTTCCTTGTTTCTGTCTCCTCGCTCCTTGCCTTTCCTCATCTTCACTTTTCTGAACTTGGAGGCGATGCTCGCGAACCCGAACTTATTCGCTTTGTGGCTCGACGTGCTGCGCGGTAAAGACACGTACCCGCCGCCGTGGAGCTCGGGGTCTATCTGTCTGTAAGTGTCCGGGTCCACGTTTATCATCCCCACGCTCGCGGATTTTATCAGAGCTCCTGGTAACGTACTGTCGTAGCTGGACTCGCTGTCCACGCTGATCTGACTCAGGCGGTTCCTGGTAGGAAATTTGATGACTTCCTCGGTGGTTATGTGCGCCGGAGCTGATGCCGGTGTGGATCTCAGGAATTCCTCTTTGGCCTTTTGAAGCTTCTTTAGCCTTGTTTCGGGAGAGTGCCTGTTGGATATGTCGGGAAGGTTTCGCGATATCTCCAGGGTTAAGGTCTTCCTATCCGGACGTCTCTGGGGTTGTCCAGATGCTTCTTCTTCTGCTATGTCGTTGCCGCAAGGGTTACATAGTAAATTTTCTTGAACTGACTCTCTTCTTACGGGGACAGTTACTTGTTTGCTGCCTGTGCTGAGGTAGCTTACACTGGCGGATTTTTGAACTTCTCTGCGTCCACCTGATAGGGAAAAAATATTGTTAATTCCATTTTCGTAACGGTAAAGGGTGTGCATATGACAAAGAACGTGAAAATAAACAATTTTCTTTAAGCAGCGTGTTGCATAAATATATTATTTGCAAGGTAAAAATTTTGAAATGATTTGTATTATTCGAAATGTTTTAAACACATTTTCAAGACTAGAAATCATTGGAACTAATTAAAACGTAATAGAAAAAACTATACGAAACTTATTAAAACATATAGTGTGTTTGATGAAGTGTAAGACAGCTTACGCTAACATCCACCTTTTGTGCACCTTCATTATTTTTGTTTATCTAATTGGTGTCTTCTTTTCTACTTCATTTAGTATGCACAATAAACCATTTTATTATTATTATAAATATCAATCGAAATTATTATCTCGCGTCAAGAATACGGGTAGAAAATCGGAATTGGATTAACGCTAATTCTTGCTTCGTATAAGTGATTTTTAAATATAACAACGTAAACCAATCTCAAGTCTCAATGAACCAGTGAAGATAATGTATTGTAGAGAGCTGATATTCTGGATCAGTCTAATTTGACGTAAAAATGTAATCACAATTTTCACATCCGTTCGAATGGCTTTGAAAGAACGCGTCTTGTATATACAGCAAAAGAAGCTGAGAAAAGGCATATTTAAATCCAGAGATTGTATCTTTCATGTTAATATTAAGGAAAGAAGTAAATATTTATATATGTGAATTTCTGACTTCGGATATTCCACTACTCATAATCCACAAGGATTATCACACAATAAATTTTACAGGATTTAAATCAAACAAAAAGACGTACTACTTTAAAAGCCCTTACCTAAAAGTGGTGACATTTTTATCAGTTCTTCCTGATATTTCTCAGTCTGCGCCTTGACTCTCCTCTCTAAGGCAGGCGATCTCCACGCCACGGGCGAATTGGACCCACTACTATTACCAGATTTTGCACTGGGACTCTCCTGCTCGGTTATCTTCTGATTATACTTTGCCAGCATTAACCTAATACTGGGCGAAACATCCTTTAGGACCTTCCTCTGCGGAACCGGAGATTGAGGGAGGGGCGGTAATGATTTTACGGATGTGGTTTCCTCGGTATTCTTATTATCTTCCACGTTGAGACTCTTTTCAGCGTCTGTTACAGGCGGCATAGTTGTTTCTATTACAATGCTAGGAGATTCGATATTCGGCGAGGATTTTCCAGTGTCAGTCAAACCTGTCTCTGCTATGGGGGTAAAAAGTTTTCTTGTTGTTTTCACGAATACAGTGAGAGGAGACTCTGGGGGAAGTTTCGGTTCCTCTTGGACTGCATGAACGTAGTTGGTCTCTGTGGGAACTATAATTTTCTGCGTCAAAAAGCCCGCTGTTTCTGGTTCTAGAGCAGGATAAATATTGCTCTCAGATATAGTTCTAGCTCGTGTTAGCTTTTTGTGCTGGCGGTTGTTCTTTCTCTGTTCCGTAGCCTGGTCCTCCTCTTCGTCGTCCGTGTCGGGCAGGCTCCTGTTCTGCATGACCTTCTGCCGGTATTTTATCCTCTTCTTCACGGCCCCCTGACTGTGACTGTTACTAGAACTGATATTTTCCGATTTGATGTAACGTTTCTCTTCCTTCTGACTCCCTCTTCTCGAGTTATCGCTCGTGTCGCATCGGGATGATTTCGATTCGTTCGAAATGGTCTTTTGTACCAAGGTTTTCTTTTTGCTGATCGATTTTCTAGGTGCCGTTAAATCTGAAAGAAACGTTTTAAAATCGCCTTCATTCTTATCGTTGTTCAAATATATTCTTATAGGTCGGCCCACAGTTAATTTTATAAAACGGTGACAATAGATTTTATTCTTGTGTCACATTGTTTGCCGTAACAACAGAATAAAATAAATTAAATCTCAGAGTTTTAAAAAAGAGAAAATCCTAAACTATATAATATTATTACAAAATATATGTTTAAATTTTTAATTAATACAATACCTAGCATGCCAATGTTAATAAATAACCCTCGTATAAGGAGTAAAACAGTAAGTAGAACTTGTTTGATAACCCTCGTATAATATAAACTGTCAACAAGATTTACGACTTGCTGCAAAAAAGCTGGCATATAATAATCAGTCATATAAGTGGTCCAACCTATTAAAATACCGGGTAAAGTTAGAGTTTTCCATTTGACACAAACATTAGGGGCAGTAAAACCTTTACTTAAGATTCGTTTTGTTTATTTAAAGTGTCCTTACTGTTATGCAATTTACCTGTCGCTGCACACACGTAACTTAAAAGTCTTCTCAATTCTAGAATTTTTGATCTGATATCTCGAACGTGTTCGAATACCAAGAGGTAATTCTTATACGTCGAACTGAAATTTTGGGGTGATCTCGCGTTGAAATGTTGGTCCATTCTGTCTGCCTAAAATTTAAACACCTGTTAACCTAATCTCAAATGTATTTAGTCATTACCATCTGGACAATTTCATTTGAGACGTCTTGAACAGCTTCTAAAGTCTCAGTTACGTTCATTTGACAGTTTTCTTCCTCTCTTAGAATAGCTAAAATTAGAGATGTGTTGGCTTCTTGAAGGCCTTGCAATTTTTGTGTTAACTCGGCCGACAGCTGTTTTTGATTTTCGTATATCGCCTAAAAATAAATACCTTCGTAAGTATTTCGTTGAAGGGAATAAAAGTAGGCTCTTATTACCTCTAATTTGACCAGAATTTCCGAATTTTGTTGACATTTCGTACCACCTTGGCTTGTATTCCTAAAATGTATACAGTGTGTTCAAGGTTGAACTAAAATTTAGTTGTATAATTTGACTGAGCTATTCCAGTCCAAAAATGTTCTGTATACCGGGTGTTTTTAAATGAAGTAGCAAAAATGAGACCACCAATTTCTTAGGTGAAAATAAATCGATTTAATTTAACATATCTATATCCCAAGTCGCGTAATAAAAAAGCTACACGGTGTCAAAGTTAAAATTTTATTTTCGATATTTTTAGATAATTTCTTTAAAAATCCATATCTAATATATAAAATTCTCGTGTCACAGTTTTAGACGCCATACTCCTCAGAAACGGCTTGACCGATTTTTAGAAATTTAATATGTATATTCGCTAGGTACAACGCTTAATTTTCACTCTTCTATGACAAACCCCAATTTTTTAATAGCCATTTTACTAATTTAATCATTTTTAACCTTATAACTGATCGATTATCACTAGATCAGTTATCCCCGCCAGGCGTCTACCGGTGTCACTTCTCACCACAAACCTAGAAGAAATATAGACAGCGTCGGTTCATGATATAGGTCACGTGACAGGTGCTTTATGTTGGCGGTTGTGCAAATATGATGGATGCATTGCAATATCAAATTAACTAACTTGCTGTCATTTTAAATGTCATTAAATAATGTGATATGAATGTGACCAATCACAGTAAACAAATGAGATTCACGCTGCTATACATACATTGGCATAAGAACCAAGTCTTAGTGATTCTAGACCTTTTAGGGCAGCCATGAATTAGCCGTCGCCGGCAATATGACGCTGCAACAGTCTATATTTTTTCTAGGTTTGTGCTTCTCACCCAGTAAACAGTACGGAGTAGGGATGAGAACGAAGCCGACTACCACAATATTCACTAGAAATAATTCATATGGCAAAACAACGTTTGCCGGGTCACCTAGTATTTACATAAAATTTGTAAATCAATAGTTTTTGCAGGTGAGAAATTAAAATATGTTTCTAATGTTGACGTCACTAGTAGAGGGCGCCACTTATGACACATCACGTTTCTTTTAAATGGCAGAACATTTTTGCTGCTTAGTGCATCCGTCTGACTATTGAAAAATCGATTCTCCTATCTTTTATATCTGAAAAAGCTATACCTTGTTGAAGTCGTTAGGAGTAACAGTTTTCGAAATAATCCTATTTGACATACAGTGCACCAATTGAAAACTGTTATCGTTTCAGGTAAAGTGCCTTTTCTACTGAAAATACAGCAAAATGTTACATGAAAAAGTTGTTCAGAACGGAACGGTTGACTGAACTGTACCACTTCTTTCACTGATCTTCGCTTTACTTACTTGACTTGGACTTCATTTTCTGCTAACTGTTTCAGTGCGTTTACAATATCTTCTATCAAATTGTAGTTGACTTGCGCTCTAGTGGACTCGGACTTCCTTATCTTTGGTGCCGCTATAGTCTCACCTTCGCTGTGGAAATTATTATAAATAAGCATTATTTAACTTACTCGTGTTATATATTTGATCTTACCACAACGCTTTGCCCTCCTGTCTTTGGTAGATGGGCAACTGGTGCTTCTCCACATAAGTTTGAAGCGGAGCTGCCGTTTCTTCTTCGTAATCTTCTACTTCCACTAAAACGGCTTCCGGTTCGTCCATATCTAAAGCCTCTTCGGATCCCAACAGGTATTGCATCGAGGAACTCTTGGAGTCGGCTAGGCATTCCTTTTCCAGTTCTTCTACATCGTTCAGCGATAGACTGGAAGGCTGATGGGTCATCAACGGACACGTTAGGTTTAAAGCTGAGATTGCTATGCTGTCTGCCGACATGGAACGGGTAATAGGTGGGGTGTTTGCTGCAAAGAAAGAATTACAAGTTTTATTTAAGACGGTTAGATTCTAGGTTTACTTACAAGTGCTGTGTCTTTTAGTTATTGGTTTGTTTTCTGGGGTATAAGAAGACGAAAGCAGGGCAAAGGTGGACGCCTCTGGAGCGATTCCTTTCGCCTTTTCCCATTCGTACAGTTTTTGTGTGAATTTCCTCGAAATGCCCTCGAATCTGTAGAAACCTGATGATGTGTGGACTAACACTTCTTTTTTATTGCCTCCTATGACTGATTTTCGGAGCTTGGATAATCTGTAAGGATGCAAAGGAGGTAAAAAGTGGATACACTACTAAATTAAATTCACCTCTCTTCTCGTTCCAAGAATTTTTGCCGTTCCCTTTCGAGTCTCTGTTTCTCCTTTTCTATTTTGTTCAGTTCCTTCTCTACCCAGTGTAGTTCCTTGTCTTGATCTTTCTGCTTCTTACTGTGTTTGGGAGACGAGTCCTTTCTTATGAGTTTTGGACTAGGACTTTTTTCTTTCTGCTTCGTTGAAGTCTGTAGTAAATTGGAAGTTCCACCAGCTGCCTTGATTTGCTTCCATTCGTCCAATTTCTTCCGGAAGTCTTCTGATAATGGCGGGTACTCGAAGGTAGCTGAAGTTTCAGGTCGGTGAGCGCTGAGGGACTTCCACCTCCCTACTTCCCCAAGCTTCTTCTTCGCCCCGGACGTTTCTTTTCCCGAAGATTTTTTTATTTTCTCCCATTCTTGAAGTTTCTTCTTAAATTCGGGGGGTAAGTCGAATTCGCTTGGCATTTGGGCCTTGGCTGAGGACTGGTGGCTCTTTATTTTTTGCCATTCCTCCATCTTCTTCAGGAAGTTCGGATCCTTGTTTTCCTCCACGAACCCGCACGATGAAGACGGGTTTGATCCCCCAGGAGAATTCTGTTTGAGACGTTCCCATTCCGAAAGTTTTTCTTGAAATTCGAGGCTCAGTTTCTTTTGGAGTTTCTTGTAGTCTCGCTGAATTTCGTCCTCCAGGGTTGATTCTACAATAGTTTGGTGGATTAATAAGATTTCAGTGTAATTTGCGGATATTAAAAAATAAAAGAAATATCAGACAATACATGTCTAAAGTTTAACCTTTTAAAGAAGAGGGGCACGAACCGTGGTGATGCTCGCTCGTCAGAAAGGCCTGCTTCACCATCGCCCACCTCGAGGCGTGATTGTCGATGTTTTCGGCGAGAGCGCTTTGGTACCTCTCGATCACCTCCAGCGGGACCTCCTTGGCGCTCTCGCAGCGGGGCAACAGGTGAGTAAATCGGCTTCTGGGCTCATCTTCGAAGACCTCTTCGTCGCTGCACGGCTCCACGTCTATCTGTATGTCATCGCTTGCAGCACTCAGTCGATGTTTCTTCTTGAAGCTGTTCCTGCCGGGGATGATCCCTTTGACCTTCTCCCAAGGCGTCCTGTGGATCCTGAGGTGGGTTTTGGTGGGACTGTGGTCGTCCTGGGGTTTACGAATATATTAGTTTTCTTTAGAATGGTAAATCGCGGGACAGAGAACTCGTGGGGAATTTTGAGGAATTTACAGGAAATTAGCGAAGATCTGAGAGAATTTCGGGGAAATGAACATAATTTATAAAGAATTCAAATAGAAATTGGAGGGAATCGAATGTTTGTAACTAAAGCGATTTATTTTAAATAATTTACAACACACTACGTTAGAGGAGGGTTAATTATGGGAAAAATCAGAGGAATTTCCTTGAAAGGAAAACATTTAGTGTAAAATTATGACCAACTACAGTTTATCTCTAGTTTGCCCCATTAGAGGCAGTCAACGTTTCGTACCTTGGAATGTGGAATGTAACTGTGTTGAGAATGTTCGTCCTCCGAACTTCTAAGGTCTTCGCATGGAGTTCGCAGCTCTAAAAATAGGAAAATAAAAATGAAAAATGGTGTATTTGAACAAAATATTTCGTTTAATGTTCCGAGTAAAATTAGATTTGAAATGTTTACACGAATTGACGCTCCTGTTTATGTAGACTCATATTTTACTCAACATCAAATGAAATCGATATTTTCCGTTAAACTCTTCCTGGGATTATTTTTATATTATCGCGGCAATAAGATAAAAATAATTATTAGGCCGTGTTGCTGAAGGAATGCACATCAGATTATCGAAATCGAATCGAAAACAATGTGCGGGTTATTCCAACGCGCCGTCGACAAAGTTCTGCAGGTGAGTCAGAGTAAGGAAGAACATATTCGCCTCTGAGGTACACATACTGTTATTATATTTTATTTTGATCGTTTATTGCTCCTATGCTCCACAGTTTTATTTAACGTTTTTTGACAATTTTCAAAATATAAGTAGCAACTATTATACAGGGTGTCCTTAAAAGTCGGGATAGCTAAACTTACCTTAGTTAAAAGTTGCCTCGTTTAGGCGCTATACGATCCTGAAGTTGCAATTTTGAAATCGTTTTTCTTTTATATAAATTTAAAACTCCTTATGCCATTTTGATAAAATTTGGTAAGTTGACACCATTCTATAGGACAATAAACCCCATATCAAAATTATGAGTCATATCATTCCATTGGCGTGAAATTTGTTTTCTTTTAGTAATTGCGCTTTCGATAATTCTACGCCAATGGAAGAAAATAATTTTCAGTATAAAATTTAGATTAAGTAAATTATTTACTACAAAGAAGCTACTCTTGATAAAACTCGATTACTCTCCAGGTTTATTCGAAATTTTAATTATTGGCAGCAATTTTTACACAAAAATTAAATTAGGAACACATGCAAATAAATGAAGATGTCACAGTAGCTGTTCAAAGAGTATTTGTAGCATCTTGAAGACGTTGCCATAGTTGTTCTTCGTTTTCTACCGATGTCATATAAACCCCGGACTTAAGATGACCCCATAAAAAAATAATGTAATGTATTTAAGTCTGGAGAACGTGGTGGCCAATTTACAGGAGCGTCATCGCTTCTACCTATCCATTTGTTTGGGTACCGTTGATTTAAGTGGTTACGAAGAGGTAATGAAAAATGTGGTGGAGCCCCATCATGCATAAACCACATATCTCTCTGAAATTGTACAGTGTATATCTTCTAACAAGTCTGGCAAGTTGTAGATGTTCCAAATAAATTTTCCAATAATTTCTGCCCACACATTAATTGAAAATTTATAACGTGTTGGAGATGTCTAACATTCACTGTTGGTCCTGTCATTTTACCACAGAGTGTAATGGAAGAAATGTGTTGTGAAAACTGCCTATGTACTTCTACATATATTTTGTAGTCTCCGAAATACCTAGCAAATACAACAAAATTGGAACACCCTGTACACTGAGGGAAATATATTTTAGGCATTAGTAGGTATTGATTGTGGCTAGCAAAGTACATGCGCTAAATAGTCTCCAAAAACGTTACATTTCATAATAAAAAAAATAAAATTGCTAAATGAACGTACTAGTGGCTATTTTTTTAACTTTCAAATCGAAATTATGTCAATCCCCAATTTTTAAGAATAAATGCGACATTTTAATTTGTGTTTCAATAAAAAAAACTAACGGTGTTTCGTATGTAGCTAATTTAAATGAGAATGGAAAATAAATCAAGTCCCATCCGATTACTAAGTTTTTTACGTAAGTAGTACAGCGAAGTAATAATTATTTTACGGGATTTACTTAAAACGCGGAAAATTACGACTTTGCAGGATTATGATATTTTTGTCGGAAATCAGGAACTTAGATTGTTTTCAAATTTACGGATATAAATAGGTTAGTACAATACATGTTGTAGTTGCTATTTATAGTAGCGCCTCTGGCAACCGTACAAATGTATTTAGTTTTTCGTCGATCTTGCATTTCTTGAGTCAGTGAACGATTGCATGGATGCTAAAAATATGTTTATATATATTAAAAACATATCGCGATGGAAAGCGCTGGGGTTAATATGCAGGGTGCCCGATTTGCATGGAATAAAGTTATTAACTTTTTAAAAATACCCTGTATAAAAAATTATTCAGACGAAAGTTTTTTATTTAAATTCTTTGCACACAAAGACAGTTGTCTGAATAATTTTTTATATTTATATTTTTTATAAAAAAACCCTACCGCATATTCTGTAAAGTAAAAGTTGGTGACGACACTAAGTTTATTTTAATATAAATTCCTCTCAAGGTAACTAGAGCGTTATTTATGTCCATACTTTTAATTTCACTTTGATGGCTAGGAATATGTTTTTAAACGGTTCCAAGTGCTTTTCAAAGGATTTACCGTCGCCTGGTAAATATATAAAATAAATTTCGTTTAAATTGAAATTTAAAGATGTTTTTGAGTGCTTCTCCCATGAATCAGCTTGATTTATAGGAAAAGGTCCTTTCTGAATTACTATTTACAGAAGCGAAAGCGTACGTACACTAAATCACTGTTTGTACACTTTTCAACGAGCTAGTTTAATATCGATCGATGCTACTAAATTTGTGTATCGCCTGTATTAATGTTTACACAAGTACTTTCATATATAGTTAGTCAACCTAGGGTTTTCAGAATTCGTACTTCTCATTGTAATCAAAAGGATTAGAGGAAAGAGAAATTTCTGAATAGTTCAATCATACAGTATGCGCCAAAAGTATGGAATAAATTCAATAAAAACGAAACAATTATTTTTTGGGAAAAATCCTCGAACAGGTCGATTTTTAATTTAAAAAATACATATTTTAGCGTAAAATGCGATTTTCAAATGTCATTTGTTTTCGAGTAATGACGTCATCAATTTTTTTTTAAATAGCAACACCATATTTTTTCCTTGATTCTAAAAGATCGTTTAATTCTCTATCAGACAGTACTAAAATTTTGCCTCTCATAGGAAAGTTTTCGAGTAAATGACGATTGAATTTTAGAAAAAGTAAATTTTATCTATAAAAAAGTTACAGTTCTGAGGTATGTATAATAAAATACAAATGATTAAATTTTAAACTTAAATTAAATGTTCGAATTGTCAAAAGTGTACATTAATAAACCACGTAATTTAGAAGAACTTCAAAATCGCATTCGGGACGAAATACGCAGAGTTACCCCAGAAATAATTCATAATGTGCAAGAAGAATTTCTTCACAGACTTGCGCATTGTCAAGAAGTTGGTGGATGGCAACCGAACATTTAATTTAAGTATAAAATTTAATCAATTGTATTTTATTTTACATACCTCAGAATTGTTACTTTTGTATGGATAAAATTTACGTTTTCTAACATTCAATCGTCATTTACTCGAAAACTTTCCTATGTAAGAGGGCAAAATTTTAGTACTGTCTGATAGAGAATTAAACGATCTTTCAGAATCAAGGAAAAAAATATGGTGTTGCCATTAAAAAAAGATGACGTCATTACTCGAAAACAAATGACATTTGAAAATCGCATTTTACGCTAAAATATTTATTTTAAATTAAAAATCGACCTGTTCGAGGATTTTTCCCAAAAAATAATTGTTTCGTTTTTATTGAATTTATTCCATACTTTTGGCGCATACTGTATGTGCTACAATTATACAACCTATAGTATAATCCTTAAAAACACACTAGTTTTAGGGTACCTGTATATTGATTTGATATCTAAGAGTTGACCTAAGTTGAAAAATATAAATTAATTGTTCTTAAAAGCATACTTTATTATGACGTGTTGGTACAAGAACAAAGGTTTGCATTCATACACACTTTTGAATGATGTCATTAGTCTTTTTCTAATTTTTAAAGGCCACTAAAAAAATTAATATTATGCAAATCCATTCTACTTGAACAAAACCATAATTACTGCATAAGTAACCATGATTTTTCAAAAATTCCAATAGCATCAGTGGATATAGGATGCTAATTTATGGAGGACCTGAGCATTTGAAGTTTCTTATATTTAAATATACAAAACTGTCCAAAAAGAGAATATTCGAGTTTAGCTTGGTATATGAAAGTTGGAAGGAGCCTAGTGATTCAAAAGCGTTTAGCGCCCATTTTGCACGATGAAGATCCTTAAGCAAATCGCCCTGTACATTAGATTAGAGAAGTATTATAATGAGGTAAATTGAAGAGCTTTTATGGATTACAAACTAATTTCTCGCATCATGCCCTTTCAAGCTTACTTATTCTATTTGAAGGGGGTTTTAAGGTTTTATGTACAGCGCGAATTGAGCAATTCTTGCAAAATTTCTTAAATTTAGAATGAAACAGTACAATTTTTACCAGAAACGTATTTTATGAAGTGACACTTAGACGTTATTTGCGGCAGTTTGTTAAAGGCAATAAATAATGGATAATGATGCAGAGAAAGATTTCATAAACAAAACCAATATAAAAACCTAGAGCTTGTCAAAATTATTTTGCACTCATAAAGGTTCTTGCAACTGACCATAACTAAATATGGTATCTGTATAAACACTGCCTATACTTATGTTACCTGAACGGTGGAAATCCTCCGTAGAGGACGTCGTCGACAAGGATCCTGGAGTAGAAATACCAGCGGCGCCGGAATCCGCCGGACTATGTCCTGTATCGTCGCTGGTTGAAGGTACTCTCAAGTACCTCGCTATTTCTACGTTTAAAGGTACGTGAATGCCACTGTCCTGGGACTTGTTGTCTCCGACGGTATTCGAAGCTTTCTCCCACCTGAGGAAATTTACACCAATTAAAAAAAACATTTCGGTATTATTTATATTAAACTCTAAATTCGTGTTGCCAAAAAAATCGTCTGGAAACGCTTGGTTCTCAAGGTAAACAAAAATTAATATATTTTCTATCGCAACGTAGCAAAGCTACATCTAGGGGCCATTCGCTACTCCATGCCGAACTGAGCAGCCACACAAAGCGTTCTACATCGCAGTAGAAACCATTGAAAGCTGGCGACCCCTATTGGACTTATTAGACTTGAAACAGCTATTCGTCGGTTACCTCACCTATGGCATACTGATGAGAGCTAATAAGTCATCTAATTTTAGCCTTTTTTAGTTATCTTGTTTTAGAGTTTTAGCCATCTGGATTCAAATTTTAAATTTCAACACACTTGATAAAATAGAAACCTTGATTAATTTGATAAAGTTCTAGTTTATATAAAAATAGCAAAGATATATTTGTTTCTTCTATTGATAGTTTTAAACTTTTTTAAATTTTTTACTCCGCTATCTGAACCGTTCGTTTGTTATTCGCTCTGTGAAAATAATCTCACAGGTTTCATTGAATAAATATTGATTGTCTGTTCGAATTATTGCTGGTTTTTACCGAAACATTTTCTTCGGTTCATTTGAATTGTTGATTGTACCAAAATTTCTATAAAAATAACAAGCTTTATGAAAATAAATTCACCACACCCACATCGGTGGCAAGTGCAACTATAAATATTTTTTCATAATCCGTAAAATAATATGGTGTTGTTATATGTTTTCCTTCGCAATACATTACGTTGTTTCAGCTTTCTGTAGACCAAATTTATATAAGAAACAACGATTGATAATGCCTTAATCCTTGATTGATGTAAGATACGGTTGAGCATTACCAACATTTGACTGTTTCTCAAACTAGGCCAGTTTTCATCAGCGAAGACTGAACAAATATGAATTTTATTTAATGATTTCGGGAACACACTGTATAAACCGTTAAGGTCGAAGTGGATCCTATTATTGCGGACAATGCCGCGGCTATTCTGTTTTTAGACAATGTTCTATATATAACCCGGTTTATTTCTTATTATATTTAGGTGCGATGTCTCTGAGAATAAATAATTTGTGTCGAATTTTCCTATTTATGATTCCAAAAATATACGCGCGAGCCTCAACACTACACATGATTCGGCCAGCTTTACTCTCGAGAATATTGGATTATGAATGGATCCTACAACTGTACCTAATTGTATGGTACTGCCATCGACGGATAGTATACACATCCTGCTATTGCTTGATATCGACCAAGTGGTCATTCGATCTGGATGCCTCGGAAGGCGTATAAATAGGTATAGTTCCATTGAGAAGAATAAGAGTAAAAATTCTGGCGTTTTGTGAGCGAAATATCGTAATTTTATGTTCAAAGAAAATTTCCTAGAATGTGGCAATTCTTATTAGCGAAAGGCGAAAAAGATTTTCCATGTGCTTTGATTTTTACAATATTTACTTATCTAGACATTTTGACATATTTGATTGTTTGATTGTCATGCATAAGAAAATATAATAAAATATATGTAACATCAATGTAAAACACTGTGAATGGTCGTAAAAAAATTCATATGTATTATACAGAAGTAGTGCCATTTCCTCCCATGGTTATCGATGCATGCATCAAACTATCCGCGGGAGGAAATTATGCACTTTGCTCTCTTGTTATACAAATAGCTATTTTCTTATAGTTACGGCAAGAATTCAGACGGCTTACGTCATGACACGTCAGGCAATTGTTTTTGTTGTCAACATAATTTTCGACAGTTCGTTGCGTTAAAAACAATAATTTTTTGTATTTTATTGTAATCTATAGTACAAATATTTAGTGTAGTATACAGGGTGACAACGGAAAAAATTTAAAATTGGGTGGGTTTATACTAGATGGTGCCATGGATTCTTTGAGGTCATTTTGGATTTCATGGCATTTCCGGTTTGACTGGAAATGACCGTAAATTTATATTTTTAAATGGGACACCCTGCATTTTTTGACATTTTTAGAATCATTTTACGTATGGTAGGACCAATTTTCTGACACATTTTCTGGGCGTAAGTAATTTTTTTTATTTTTAAAAATAAAACTAGAAGGCCGCGACTGGCAGAAGTTGTTTTCCGGTATAGTTTTATTCTCAGTTGCACTTTCTTAAATATTTTGATGAAAATAATAGTGAATTATAATCATTTGTTCGTATGACGTAAGTTGTCTGAATTCTTGCCGCAACTATAATCAGATTTTTTTAGACTATATCTGAAAACAGTCATCCTGTATACTGCTTGCAAGCCAAAAAGTTTAATCATTTCTGAGATGAAACGGATTTATGAAATAATTTCATTTTAAATACCCCCAGTAGTTTAAGAGCTTTCAGCTGTTTTAGTTAATGTAAAGTTTGTAAAATTACTTTCCCAAATGTACTTAATATCAGAAGTGTATATTAAAATTAATTATTAATTAATTAATTAATTATTAAATGTTTAATTAGTACCTATGTAATCCAAACTTGTCCAAAGTGATTATACAGTTTGTATCAACATGTATGAAATGCTTATAACTTTTTTAAAACACCTTGTATGAAGAAAATGTTGCGACAAAATTTTTTAGTTAAATGTTTTACGCCCTTTGGCAACCTTGAGTTTGTTTCAAAGCCAGTATTTTCGTTGCCATAGCAACTAATTTTGTTTCTTAAAAGGCACCATACTATTTTCTGGCCATATTTGGAATTGACTCTTTTTTTGCGTACTAACATGTAAAACGTGTATTGAGTTACCTATATTACAATTTTTATTACAAAATCTAGCAGTTCAGTAAAGCGTAGTGAAAATTTTGATATCTCGCGTAAATAATTCAGACAACTTACGTCATACGAACAAATGAATAATTCGTTATATTTTTATCAAAATATTTAAGAAACTGCAACTGAGACTAATAAAACTATATACTACACTAAATGTTTGCATTATATATTGTACTAAATTGCAAAAAATTGTTGTTTTTAACGCGACCAAATATCGAAAATTTCGTTGAAAATAAAGACAAATGCCTAATGTCAGCCATGACGTGAGACGTCTGAATTCTTGACGCGAGTATACGTTTGCATGTTGACTGTTGTAATGATTTATGTAATGTTGACATACCTAATTAAAAATGAAATTTTTACAAACTAACAAAATTGATTGCCATAGCAAGAAGTCACTGGGGTAATTTTAAACAGCTTAAATAGACAAGCAACGTTGAGAAGTGCTGTAACAACTTGTAAAATGAATTGGTTAGTTGGTTTTGATCGGTTGCTTTCCTTGGATGAAAGATGTCGCAACACGACATAAATACAAAACTCAATTTACTTTCAATTATTTGTAATCCTTTCCCCAATGTATATTGTTCATAGTTTTAACGAAAAGACATCATGCAAGAGTATGCTCCTTAACGAAACGCCTTCTATTTACCTAAATGCTGCCTTAACTTTAGTCCATTTCGAAACTTTGGAACTTTTATCGTGATCCCCACTGCTGTCGTCCTGTTGAACGATTGTGTTCGCGTCTAATGTCACTTGTTTGTCGTTCGATCCGGAGCCACTTCTATTCCGCTGTTTCCTCAGTATGGACGGTCTAAGTCTAGTCGGCGTCGCTACGAGTACCTTTTGCTTCTGATCCTTCCTCGAAGAATCGGCCAAGATGGATTCCAGGATCGTCTCCGCAAAGGCCGTATCTCTGTCCAGTTCCGGACATTCCTTCTCCACCCCTGCCAGTTCCAGCTGCTTCTGCATCTTCTCCAAGTTATTCAAGTGCTCCAAGTCGCGGATCCTTCGATGCAGCTTGGCGTTCTGCTCGCGTAGCTCCAGCATCTGCTCCATGAGCTTGTACAACTTCTCCAGATGGTCGAAGGCTTCTTCGGTGGCCACCACGGGCGCGAACGTGGACGTGCTTCTGGTGTAGTTGGGGATGAGCGCCTCCAAGTACTCGAAGACGTCCTTTTCCTTGTCCTTGGACGCTGCGGGATCCGGCGGCGGTGTTGGCAGTTTGGTCTTGTCATATTTCAGTTTCTTGATTTGTTTTTTGGAAGGAGCCGCGCTCGGATGGGTGTTGTTGGCCTCGGTTGGAATGTTGTCGCTCATTTTTTTCACATTGTTTAAATGCTTGGCTAGGGAACTGCTATTACGAAAAAGTTCTGTATATATGTAGTGATGGTGGGACGGTTAAAAAACTCGGAATTGAAAGTGAACTTCCAGTATATTTAGCTGTTGCGATGTAGGTCAACTCTAGAACGCACAATTTTTTTACGCGACGCTTCGTAGAAAAACCGCGGTTTGTATTGGTTCTCGCGACGTCAAAATATTTATTTGGGATGTGAAAATGTGGGAAACACAACGGATTTAGGATGCCGCGCAGCACATTATAAAAAACAAATTGAGCGCGCCCTGTCAAGCGATATTTCAGACACTTATTTTTATTACGTATCTTAAAAATATCCTCTAGTAAACGGAACGCAACGCGGGCCGCATTTCGGTAAGTTTTCTTGATTAGAGGCGATCATCTTCTTCGGGGCACTATTTTTACACTCTCGTTGCCACTGACTTCTTGCAGTTTTACATGATTGTTTGGGTTTTTCCGCGAAATTGAAGGCACCGTGACGCCGAGGACGTCTGGACCGCGATGAGACTGACCGGGCCCGACGCTCAGACCGACGCTAAGCGTACTTCTATCTGGATATACTTAGACTGGTCTGAAACCTGTCAGTGGCGCGCAGCGGCGTCTTTTTAAAATGTGGATAATCGCGAAAATGGCACATTCATGTCGATTTGGACATGTTGGGAAAGATATAAAACAGGTTAAAGGCCAGTTTTGATAGGCGCGAAATTCGCGAATTTTCGTAAAATGTCCCCGTTTTTGATGAAAATTAGTTAATGGCGGGAAAGTCTCTAATTTTGCGCAGGTCAAATATACGAATCGCTTCGTTTTTATAGCATTTTATTTATAATTATTATTATTAACATTTATCTCAAGGACGATCTTGTCATTTGTACCGGGATTATTTAAATTCACCCGGTACAGCAATTGCCATCTTGCTGTACAGTCAATATAATTTTCCGCTACTGTAGTCGATTTCCAACCACCATGACATTTGACAGTAGTATTATCGCCCCGAGCATTGGCCAGTAATAATGCCGACGAACGCCTCATTCCATGTGGTTTCTGGATCAGAGAGCCCAAGAGATGCAGCCACTTTTGAAAATGTTTTCGAAATTGTGTTGATGCCTACATATTGTATTGTATTGTTTCAGCCACATATCGCAAGAAAAATCCCCCATGTATCAGCATTTTTAGGATGTAAACAGGTTAATTCATTGCATCAACAAGCACCTCTGCGACTCCCATGATCGTTGCATGTAAGGAGCTTAAAATAAAACGTTCAATGTATAAATTGAAATATTAAAATCGTGTATTTTCCATCTTAACGTGTAAATATTCCTCATCCGATACTTTTTTAAAAAATTCTTGGATTTGGTTTATCTCCAGTATCTTTGCCTTCTTTGGTTTATAACTTCTTGATTCTACTTTCAAATATGAAGTAAGGTTACCATACTTCCAAATATCAATACCTTTGTGCACTTTCAACATTGATTTAAGCATGGAATATTTTAACCACAATGAAGAGGCAGCAAACCATTTATCCACATTGAAAAAGTAGGATAGTAGCACTTCTCTAATTGCTCCTCCTCTTATGGCGTTTTTTTCGCCAGTTATCGAATTCCAGCAATTCCCTCTCGTAGACACTTAGGCTGTAATGTTACGAAGCCGTTTTTAGACGTCCACGCGCTTTCATATTTCTCCTCAATGAAAATTCGTATTAAGATGGAGCAAGTTTTAATCAACTAATAAAAGTCTATTTTACTAGGCAGCAGAGCCATATTTTCAAAAAAAAAAATAGATATGAACAATATATCGCTCGCAATATTGCCCACATTTAGGACTGCGGTGAGACGTTGTTAGGCACTATTACAAAAAAAAACGCTGTAGGCTAGTAAATCAAGTCTTCATATAACAGACAATTGCCTCAGATTTCAATTTTTGCATTTATATTCATGAAATCTGTCCGCCAAGAAGACATGTTTTGCTAAATTTCTGCATACAATTGCCTAACTTACAGGGGCACAAAGTTAAATTTGCCGTTGAAGGTGATGATGGGCGGAGCCTGATAAAAGCTATACTGTTTGGCCTAACATTATACCCTTATGCTTTTCGCTGGTGACACGCGTAATGTTGCTTCTTGGACTTCTTGCTGAATTTTAGCCGGAATGAAGACATTTTCACCATTTTCACTCATTTTTTGTGTTGATTTTTCAAATTTTTTAATTTCTGTTGACAAATAAACAAACGTATGCCATAGACACGATTCCAACAGTTTCTAGGATTCAGCTGACAATCAATATTCTTCATTAAAATAAATTTGTCACATAGACAAAACCATAATTTTTCACTTGCTCTCACACGACTTTCACTCTCCTAATTGACTGATTTTGGCTGTGGTCGTAGATAAAACGTTGAATTACATTCGGAAGATTAACCAGCCTTTAATTCTCTCGAAAAAATGTATTGCTCGGCTGCCCTCGAGTATCCATTTTTTCTTATGAATTAAAGGCTTGTTAATTCCCTTATATAATTAATAACTATTGATCGTTTTTATTTTTTGTATCAGTGCTTATTAATGAAGTAAACAGTACAAGTTTTCCTAAAGATTCTTCAAACTGAAACGTGCGGCAACATTGCAATCCAAATGTATTGCTATTTAATAATAATAATAATAATAATTGCACCATTCAGTGCAGGAATGAGGGAAACCTGGAAAACCTCATTAATTAGGGGGGTAGTCAAATATCGACCGGTATCAATCTCTCACATTGACCCAAGCCAACATTCTTCCACCCTACCATACCCGCAGAGAGGGTGCCAATCCTCTCCACGAATATAGCTTATATACGGTCTACCGGCAGCTGGGCGCGAACCAACACCGATCTAGTCACCTCGATTCAAGTACTGACGCCTTAAATCGCGCGACCACTGACTGATTTATATTATATTACTTTTTTTAATTGTATTGTTTACCTTTGATTAATAACATTTTTTCTACCTTAGAAACTCCGAATTTTCGTACTTTAGTAGTAATTATTCTAAAAAAAAATCTCCTGCTTCTCGCTGAAGTCTGTTTACAAGTAGATTTATCTATGCAGTAATAATGAGGTTATTCATTTCCAATAAATTTTATCTAGATTTTATGAACGTACGTGTACTATAAAACGGTTAGTTATCATAATATGAAATATCATTACAAGTATTAACTAATTGCTATCCGAAAATGACGACGAAACATCAGTGCCTATAATTAACTATTCGGTTGTAAAAAGCTCGTGAAATGTAGGTTCTAAACTTTCACTATTTACTGGAATAATAAATAGACTGTTCGAATGTTTTTTTAAACATTCAGAAATATACCTATAACTTGCTATTTGCCAGGACCATACCTACCTATAGCTTCAATGTCTTTGTCTTGTGAAATTTTCTTATTTGTAGTAGTTTTGGCTTAATTTATTTATTTATTAATCGCATTTTTTCATCATTTGATGCCATTTAGCGATTAGGCGAATTAACTTAGTGTACAGGTAAATTTAGTTAAATATGCTTATTTTGATTTTACACCCTGTGTAATATATGACCCTACGAGTATAGATTTGAAACAATTTACATTTTACACAAGAACATTGTTGCCACCATTTCTGACTTAAAATTAAGTGAACAGCAAATGAAGTTTGTAGTGAAGTAACCTCAACTCTCGCACATCCGTTTTCTATTATATCTCGAACTATTTGTTTACATGTGTCGCTGAAAACGAATACAAGGTGACAATTTACAAGCGGCCGATAATTTTCTGTTTTTATGTTATTGTTAAGGTTTCTAATTCGTGCTGAAGTGCTTCTATTTTTAGATTTAACTACTACGGACATTAAATTCTTCTGGCATAACCTCCTTAGTCAAGAACGCAAAAAATGCTGTAAAACGCGTTTACGACACATAAAAATTTCGAGACATGATCTACTACAGAATTGTAAATTATATTTCGCCGATTCTTTTGGTTGCAAAATTTTGGCAGCAAATAGGATTGTTAATGTCTTCATTCCAATATCTTAAATTTCGGTGTATGATTTGAAAATTCATATCCTCGCCTTCATCATAAATCGTATTTTCCTTGGACGACTGTTACACAACAGCCATCTGTTCTACGCATTTCTACAAAATTGTTTATTTTCTTTTCTTGGTTGAAATTTGTTACTACGTGAAAATATATCGAAAATTGTACTTCGTTATTGATTTTGGGTAAAAATAAATTAGTAGATTTATTACAGAATTTTTCATATAACCATTTCAAAAATAGTGCTGCCTATTTTACAACTCTTGTCATCACTCCGCATTATGGGTTCTAAATTTACGCGTGATCGAAAGCTGAATTTGATTTAGAAGTCTGCTGGAACTGGGCGATGCATTTTTGAGAAATATCGTCTCGAGTTTTATGGCAACATTGTTTTTGTTGAAGTTTTTCAGTTAAAAAACCTCGCTAGTGCAAAAGGAGCTTTCTATTCGAGTTCTGTTATTGTTTTTTTTTTCAAAACTTTGTTTTTTTTTTAATATACAAATACACACAACGTCAAAAGTCGTAGACTCCCGCTCCCATTCAGTTTTCTGATTTTTTTTTTGTAAAAAGAATATGTTCGATAAACTGAGTACTTAGAAAATTGAAAACCAGCAAATATGACATTTTTGACAAAATTTATTGAGTCAAAAAGAAGTAACAGAGCAAGTTCTTCCAATAGCATATTGACACGTCTGTGCATTGAGATTGCAAGCTGTTAACGATCTCTTGCGCAATATTGTTCCATTCTCCTTCTGCCGCCACGACTAATCTGCAGTCTGAGGTGGAGGAATATGATTATGAATGGCTCTAGCAACGAAATCCCCCACATGTTTTCAATAGGATTCATGTCAGGAGAGTTAGCTGGCCAATCTAATCTATTGCTTTTAAAACTCATAAAAATTACACATTTTTGATTAGTGTTGTGGAAAAAAACTTTTTCTTAACAGTTATTTTATAGAGGGCATTTTAGAAAGTTGTAAAGGTATCCCATACATATTGGGCATCCTGTTTTTAATTAAAATATGAGTAATGCATTCTGATTGCTTTTTACTGGTCATAAGGAACATCACTATTGAGATCAAAGCATTGCAATTCAAGCAGTACTTTTGCTATATCTTATAGAGGCAATAAAAAGAGAATAAAAACAAAATTCGATTTTAATATTACAAACAATTTTTATGTTCGTCGTGAACGCGTCGGTTTTTCCAAAAATAAAATCCAATCCGTAGATAATAAGAGCGAAATACATTTTTAAAAGCTGCCTGGCTTTGATGTAGGATTTTATTATCGAAAACCGATTACAAAATAGCTTTATTTCAAATCAATTATATGATTTATTTGTCTTCCTTTTATTCGATCATTGGCTTGCGTTTCAGATCGTGCAGAAAATACGCTGCAACGGCAGCACCTGGAAAAATAAATACGATTTAATCTGAAATCAATTAAAGAATCCGGAATTGATAACTTCCTTCTGTTCCTTATTCACAACAAGCATTTAATGTACAGGGTGGTCAAGTTTCCATGGTTTTTGTTAACTATAGGAGATCCCCACTCTCGATCTCTTTTTTTAAGAGAGAATTAGGGAATGGTCAAAACCAAAATGATCTATCGTCTTTTGTTTTCGAGTAATAAATTAAATTTAAAATTTTCTACTTTTCGATATATATCTGTAACTTGGTTGTTTGTAAGGTTAGAAAAAAATAATGAATACTTCCTTGATACACTTTTTTGTTACAGTCCATTGGCGCGCCTATTTTTTTAAAACAAATAAAAGAATTGTAAAAAAAAATAAAAACGTACATTCTCCAGCCTGTAACTTCTTAATGAAGCAAAATTGTACTAAGTATTTAATTCACACTATTTTTTACCAAGGAAACTAGCCATAAAGTATGGTCAATTCATTATTGAACACCCTGTATATCTAACCTTGGGATTTTTTAAAAACAATTGGCTATACTTTTTGAACTAAGACACGATTTTGCTAATCGCTTTTGAAACAGTTCCAATTTTTTTTATTTATATTCTTGTAATTTTTCCAAAAAATCAAGATGTTCAGGAGGGTTTCCTATACATCTTTGATTTTTTTTGTTTTCTTATTTAATGTATTATTTTTATTTTGAGTAAGCTGACTTATACACACACATATTGAAATTGTGACACAATTTTTCCCAAACAACTTTTCTAATAGTATTTCTTCATTTGCAGGTATGACACTTGCAATCTTCGTAACTATACTACTATACGTACTACAGACATTTTCTTTTGCCCAAAATGATCACAATATAATTTATAAATAGTAAACGCAAAAAACTATTTTCATATTTTTTTCGCTTCAGCAAAGCCTCACGTCCTATATAAAAATTAGTTCTGAAAGAGAACAGAATCTCGCAAAACCTGATATAGCCTAAACTCTTATTTAAAAACGCTGGATCTATTTTTGGGCGAATGTTAAAAATAGAAATAGAACAAAAATATTTAACTAAAGGTTATGAAACGAGTTTTTACAAGACATTGTTTCTCTTCTAACTTTGTACATACATATCGGTGACTAAAATATTTGAAATTTGAAACGTTTTATGCATGTGTGACGGTCGTTAAAGAATTGTAGGGAAACACGTGCATGCAGTTTTTTTAAAAATAGAGCGTTATGATATCCGATTTATATTTAAGGAAATGGTACACACAATGTATTCCACGTTGCTATACTGAAAAATTCTCGTTGCTCTACTTTGTAAAACACAACGTAACGAAGCAATAAATATATATTTTTTTATACAGGGTATCCCAACGAAAATTTGACCCCCCGTATAATTGGAAAACCGAATAATATTTCAAAATTCTCCGAGACCCGTCGATTTTTGTTCTTGGGGGGAGCTTTTTTGACAGTCAAGCCAACTCAATATGTTCATCCCCCTAATGCCTAGCAACCCCAACTTAAAAATTTCAAATGCAACTACCCCACTTGTGGCACAACAATTTAAAGCCCATTTCATTGCGAATACAGTGACGTACCGTTTTTAGAAATCGGTTGAGATTTGACACAATTATTGGTTACAAACGAAAAGATGACAAACCAACTTACGCGTAGTAATTTCTACACAAATGCCCACCACTAATAAGTTTTTCATCTACTACACATGACCGCATTACCTAATTGTTATTGATGTGTCTATCAGTTTACAAAAAAGTCAGAAATGAAATAAAAAAGCTGAAGCAAATAATAAATCAGATTTATTTGATGAATTGCTCAAAATGACCCCCGTTAACTTCCAAACAATAATACAGTCTGTTTTCAAATTCTGTTCGAACATTATTAAAGACATCCGCAGTTATTAATCGGCATTCTTCTACAATTCTCTGACGTAGCACTTGCAATGTTTCCGGCTGAGTGAGAGATCTTGGTGGCCATTCGACGGGACCTCTTCTGCCAGTCCAATGCCCCGGGAAATAGTCATCCAAAAATTGTCGCACAGCAACAGCATAGTGCGGGGACGCACCATCTTGTTGGAAGGTTATTTCATTTTCTAGTAAATTGTCGTCACTTTCTAAAATCTCTGTTATCCTAGGATCAATCAATAGTACTTTCCAATAATTCTAGATAGGTGTTTCCGTCGAGATTACCTTGGATGAAAAATGGTCCAACAAGATGGTCGCCCAAAATGCCTGCCCAAACATTCAATTTTTGAGGTGTCTGAGTATGAAATTCCCTGATTAAATGCGGATTAGTATCACTCCAATAACGACAATTGTGTCTATTCACTTCGCCATTCAACATAAATGTGCATTCGTCGGAGAAACATGTATTGTAGAGAAGATTTGGATTCAGTAGAAGTTGTTCACTAAAGTTTCGCAAAATTGGTTACGGCGATCATCTTAAATGGATGAAACTTGTGTTTTTGCAAAATTCGATGAACACTAGAACGGGATACGCCAGAAGCTTGAGACACAGTTGTAATCGATTGCTTATTATCCATCTGTACATGACCCAAAACTTCCACTTCAACTGCTTCATTTCGAACTGGCCCAATTACTTCACGTTTCTTGTTTGTTTGTCAATCAGGTGTTTAACGTACTGGTGGTTTACATTTTTTTCAGGATGATTGGCATTAAAAATTCGTGCTGTAGCTTTAGCGCAATCGTGATTTCGATAATAAATTGCAACAATTTCTACTCTTTCCGCGATAGAATAAACCATTTCGAACACACGTTAATACTTTCAATAACGGCTGAAACTAACGATTTCTTGGTCACAAACAAAAAACACCGACTTTTTTGTATACTCGCGTCAAGAATTCAGACGTCTTACGTCACGGCTGACGTTACACATTTGTTTTTATTGTCAAAGTAATTTTCGATATTTGGTCGCGTTAAAAACAATAGTTTTTTGTAATTTAGTGCAATATATAGTGCAAACTTTTAGTGTAGTATATGGTTTTATTACTATTAGTTGCAGTTTCTTAAATATTTTGATGAAAATATAATGAATTATTCATTTGTTTGCATGACGTAAGTCGTCTGAATTCTTGTCGCGAGTATAGTACTGATTTTTTGTTATTTTGAAAAGGATGAATTCCTATAAACTTAAGTATCTTCTACTAGTTACTATTTTAGTATCTAGTTTTATTTGCTTCAGCTTTTTGTCATCTTTTCGTTTGTAACCAATAATTCTGTCAAATCTCAACCGATTTCTAAAAACGGTACGTCACTGTATTCGCAATGAAAAGGGCTTTAAAATGATGTGCCACAAGTGGGGTAGTTGCATTTGATATTTTTAAGTTGGGGTTGCTAGGCATTAGGGGGATGAACATATCGAGTTGGCTTGACTGTCAAAAAAGCTCCCCCCAAGAACAAAAATCGACGGGTCTCGGAGAATTTTGAAATATTATTCGGTTTTTCAATTATAGGGGGGGTCAAATTTTCGTTGGGATACCCTGTATTGTCACTTCCAAAATATTAAGCAAACGCTCTCGTTGATAAATTTACTCTGGTTCTCTGTTAGCTGAATAATTTTGATAAATTAATCGTCAAAACGAAATTTTAATTTCTGTGTTTAAAGTGGATTGCATATGTTCTACTTACACGAACCACCCACGTCGTTGAAAATGTTATAAATAAACACCAGTACGGCGATTAAACAGTTTTCGAAAAGCTCATTAAATTTACAAAGGACAAGAAACATACTTACCGACAAATAAAAACGAATGAATGAAGAAAAAGTAATCGGACATCAAGTGGTAATATCTGATCGCCAAATGACTGAGCAGCAGTGCGGGTAGATTTAACACTCCCCATGATGTGCACCTGAAATATATAATAAAATAGTTATTAATTATATAAGGGAATTAAGTAGTCTGGTCTCAGAATTATTAAAGGTTGGTTCATTTTCCGAATGTAATTCAACGTTTTATCCACAACCACAGCCAAAAATCAGTCAATTAGGAGAGCAGGTGAAAAAATATGGTTTTCAACAACGTCTATTTGACAAATTTATTTTAATCAAGAATATTGATTGTCAGCTGAATCCTAGAAAGTGTTGCAATCGTTTTTATGACATGCGTTTGTTTCTTTGTCAACAAGAATGAAAAAATTTGCAAAATCGACACAAAAAATGAGTGAGAATGCAGGGAATTTCTGCATTCCGGCTAAAAATGCCGGTGCTTAGGAGATTTTTCTTGCGATATGTGGCTGGAAAAACATGTAGGCATCAACACAATTTCAAACGTTTTCAAAAGTGGCTGCTAGAAAAAATATAGACTGCGTCGGTTCATGATATAGGTCACGCGTTTCCTAGGGTCTTACGGTCCAGAAAATGGACATTTTATTTGTTTTATGTTGGCGGTTGTGCAAATATGATGGCACATTGCAATATAATGTTAATAATAATTCTAAATAAAATGCTATAAAATCGAAGCGTGGTATTATGAATTCTAATCCACATACAACCGTATGCCAAGTTTAGCAGAACACCCGGTACATCCAACAATGCTGTTCTCATTTAATTTTAGTTTTAAATCAGAATTATTACTTCACTTTCACTCATGCTATATACACCGTTGGTATCTATAATATACACACGATAAAACGTTGAGTTGAGAACAAACACAAGGTTCAAAAAATACTGGCGTATTGTCTATTTCCAAATGATTTACGTTTTATGTACATACCTTAAAGCCGTCGGATACGATTCTATGTTTACCACTGAAACTGTTGTTATTACGGCGCTGAAAGATGTCATAAGAACCGTGGAGAGGATTATTTTTCCAGTGACGTTTTTAAGGTAGAAAACTGAAACGTAACAGGCTCCGCATAACATTAGACCCACACCTTAAACAAAGAGAGGGTATTGTTTTTTTAATACACATATAAATAAATGAATGCAAATACATCTTTAGTTCTTAAAAGATTTTCATCGGTTCTGGACTTTTAGGAAGGTTTTCCGAAAATACGTATACAACATTAATTTTTCATAAATTTCTTGAAAACTCACTCAAGGATTTTAAATATTTTTTTGTGTATAGTTTAATGCTATAAATTTACCTTTTCTACCCAGGAGCATGTGTTGCACACGTATTTTCGTATCCACCTGAAGGCAAGAATAGCAATAGGAAATGTGTGTAAGAGAATTATTTTTTTTTACATTTATTTAACTTTCTTTTGTATTTTTCCTTATCAAAACTTTTTTCTTTAAGAAGCCCCAAAAAAAATATCTAGTGGATTGAGATCCGGTGATCCAGTTGGCCAAGCAATTGGACCACCTCGACCAATCATCGTATTTAACCACTTATAATTTCAACATGCTCTAAGCGCACAACAAACAAACTAATTTGACATGATATATGTCAATACTATTGTTACAAACTTAGAACCTATAATTTGTGTAATATCTTTATAATCCGATAAGATGGAACCCGATTAGAAAAAGTCAAAACATCTGAAAAACAAAGCTTCTTAATGAATTTCTTCAAGAGCACTTTCTTCAAGAAGCAGAATAGAATTTTAATATTTGTACGGAAAACATACTTTCCACCATTGGCGTAGAAATGTAGGGGGTTCAATGATGAACAAAACCACTGCCTTTAGCTGAAAAAAAATCAACCTACTGTTTACCATGTTTAAACAAAAAACTATTTATTTGTTTAGTAAATAATAAAGAACATAATATTTGTTGAAGTTGAACGCCTTGTATCAGAAAAACGGAGAGACATAAAGAAAAATGTTATAGGAAAGATTTCTATTGTTTTCTCATACTCCATATTTTCCCAAAGTTAAAAACGGAAACCAAGGACACCCTGTAATTTTATGAATAATTCCTATTTTATTATTCTAAAATTTCCAACAAGTAAAATACGGAGTATAAACTGAAATCAACGAATTGAAATAAATTTTCCGTCTCTTACTCACAGTTATATTTATATTATGATGTAGTCGTTGAAGAATCAAGAGATTTTTTTTGTGTGTTTATAGAAATATGAATTGAAATAACCAAAATAATGCAGCAGTGAGTCGATATAGGCACCGTCAAAAAATATATATTGCCCTGTCACAAAAACAGGCTGCAAAAGTCAGATCTGTCAAACCAACACAATAAAATTAAAACAGTCTTCTATTCAGAACCATTATAATAATAACCGCTCGCTTACCAAAACAGAAACAGTGCTCCAACATGGCCGACTACTACAAGATCTTAAAAATTCCAAAGAACGCCACAAAGGAAGACATCAGGAAAGCATACCGCAAGCTGGCCCTAAAGTGGCACCCCGATAAGAACCCAAACAGCATGGAAGAAGCGAATAAGAGGTTCAAGGAGATCTCCGAAGCTTACGAGGTGCTGTCCAACGACAGGAAGCGCAGGATGTACGACCAATACGGAAAGGAAGGTCCTCGCCGTGCGAATCGCGACCGTGACGAAGACGTCTTCGACCTGGGTGGCTTCGGTTTGTTCACTTTTAAAGATCCGAGGGACGTCTTCAAAGAGTTCTTTGGCGCCGGGTTCCTGAACCTCTTCGGCGACCTGCACTCGCGGAGGAGAAGCGGCAGGCAGTCTGAGCTCCAAGGATTTAACAATTCCTTCTTTGGGGTTGGAAACGACGCCATAAGCGACTTGTTCTTCGGCAACTCGGAGCATTTCGGGGCCGGGAATTCGGGCGAGTACAACTCGTTCACCACCATGGAGAGTTCCTTCTGCGACGGCGCCCCCGCCAATACGTACGTGAAGAGGACGTCCGTGTCCACGAAGGTCGTCAACGGGAAGAAAGTGACGACGAAGAGGGTCTTCGAGAACGGGAAGGAAGTCGTGATGTCCTACGAGAACGACGTGCTCAAGTCCAAAACTATTAACGGCGTTCCTCAGAGTATTACTTATAAATAAATAATTTTATTCCATAGACGCTGTATTATTGGTTAAAAGTTCCTCGCTCTGAAGTTTCTCCTAAAACCCAACGTGTTGCTTTCTGTAGGAAAATAGTTGTTTACCTTTATCGGGTTAAATGTATTTTATGAAATATACAAATTTATGTAACTATTTAAAGAATTGTTTTAATTTTAAAAATATTTGGATTATCTTTATCATTATATGGGGTTATGTAAGTTTGTCTTGAGGCTCTGATAAATTATCATACCAGTCTTGCAGTTTTATAGTAGAAATATGAAAGTGAAAATGGAAGAAATTGTTAGAGACATGTACCTTCAATACTTGACTATACTTGACCTTCCTGGGTTCAAAATATATCAAATGAAACCAACTTAATTACATCCGAAGTTGCTTCCTTTGGCCGGTAGAGGACTTCAACGATTGTCTCAATTTTTATTTCTTTAAACATGTATTGCTTTTTTTAATTTTCTTGAACTTAAGTACCTTCACAATAAAGTAAAAAAATGCATTCAATCCTGAGTGCATTAGTCTGATTAGATTTCTATTGAATCAAAATCAAAACGAATGAATGTGTTCAAATTAATAACTTCATTTCCATCCCTTCATTGATGAAACCTAGATGTTCTAAGGTTTACTGTTAATTTAATTGATTAAAATGATTGTATAGTGCTAAATATATGTTCTTTCTACCTGCTCCACAAACTTCACTAATGAACCAATATATTAGACTTTTAATGCTCAGTTTTGTTACACTTTTGCAATTTTATATCTACATTTTTTAAAGTGTTTGGATTACGGTAAAATAAACAGACAAAATAAGATCTGCTTTGCATTTTATTTCATGTTACTGAAATAAGATGTTTTTAACTCTAAACGCTTTATTTTGTCTCAAGAGATAACTTTTGATATTTCTGGTCAAGCAAAGGTAATTACTTTTAAATTATTCCCTTTCTATGACATCACTATATTTACTTACATGTAAAAATCTTTCTTCCGAGGTAATCCACGAAACATGTAGCGATAAGTATTCCAATGATAATTGCCGCTGTCAATGTAAAATAAATATAATACAACATTTGATTGCTGCCCTCCATGTTGCACAACGTATGATTCTCCCAGCGATCTAAATGGATAACTTCAATTCCTCCTCGTATGACTGCGTTTGTTACCGAAAGTTTCGTCAGCATGATGTTCAGATTCAAATGTCTTGGTACCGAAAAACAGTTATGTAAATTAGAAATGTGTTTCTCATATTTTAACCAGTTGTGATAAACGTTCAAAATCTAGTTTAGAAAATAGAAGCGTTAATATGTATTACCCAAAAATAAGTAATGGCAGTTTGATTATAAACAGGATAATCGTTGTTCTCAGGAATTTCCTCGAAAACAACAATTTTATGGCGTTCAGAATTAGGCTTATTATTTTGGATAACGTATGTATGCACCCAAAAGATTCTGGATAAATGGAGGGATATTGTTCGTCTATTATCTTGACCATATCCGCTTCTTTCACCTAAAAATATAATTGTTTGATTCATCTAGTGTACATCTCTGCAATTTTACTCCTGAAGATGCTTAAAAATGTGAATTTAATATTTGATTTGCCTCGAAATTGAACAATAATTGTCAGATTTATTATTAGCATTACCGAAAAAAATCGAAGAGAGATCTTTTAATACCTCATTTTAATACAAGGTGTTTTGCATTCGAAAAAGGATATCTTCAGTGCTTTCTTGTACGACTTACAAGACTTATATAATACAAATATTTTAACAACAGTTCTGAAGCTATATAAAAAATAACACATATAAATTTAGTAATTTCTTTGATGTGCCGCGTATCAAACAAATCTGAGTGTCAACGTGTATATTACGACACACGCTGAACTAATATTTGTTTTCCAGAAATAAAAATCTCACCTCCAAGTACTCCCCGTAACTTGACTTATTAATAGCGTAAAATTGCTTCAGCGTCAGTAGTGCCAAGTAGTATTTCTTTATGTGCAAAAAAAATCTTGGACTTTCCTCCAACAAAGCGGTCGCACAAGCCACGGTTAAATTCAAACCGCCGGCTATCGCGAATATCATTTTCCAATATGCTAGTTTCATGTCCATAGCGTTCGTTTCCGTCGTCATAGGCTCTTTTAAGAACACGCCAAGCACTGAGCAGAGCAGAAAAAATTTGATTTAGTCGTTTACTGTTAACCGTTTTGACTTACGTGACACAAATAAATATCCAAAACTCCAGAGTATGTCGCAGATTCCCAGGTACAAACCTCTTCGTTTGAGGGGTAGTACTTCAGCCAAATGCACCCTTACGACGCAATAGTTTGCTTCCAGGCTGCAATAATCAAAATTACACAGTTACAAGAGAGAATTAATAATGTATATATCTAGTGATATTAGAAATCAATTCGTTTGTGAATGATATAAAGCGAAACAATTTAGCAAAACCTATACATGATCTTCACCCAGAGGCCAAGACTATCGCTGAAAACATGATGCCGAAATAGTTGTAGGCAAAGGCGGCTATGAAACTGCTGATGAAGATCAACAGCATGGAGTGTGTCAGCAATCGTTTCCTTCCGTAGACGTCGCATAAGGAATTCAGTAACAGTCCACCGACGGTTCGTCCTGAAATAATGCTTATTTCACAAGAGCACATATCGATTTTGGGTTTTCGACAGGAATCTGTCAAGGGAAGATATACATAAAAAATTACGTACCCAAAACCAAGGTCAGATCTAAATTCAGGATCATGTTTTTTGTTATCGAATACTCGCATGTGGATAGAGCGACAGAGAATGGCATGGCGAAGAAAGCCGTAGCTTGTGAGAAACACGCAGCGCATGCCATGGCTATCATAAATTTGTAGTACAGACCCCAACCTGAAAATACACATGAAAGTTATGTTAGAGATCAAAACTATGTACATGCTTTTGCAATAATAATGGCACGACCTCAAAACAGTCTCTGAACTTCTGGAAATTAGCAGAAATGTCTTTAAATCTCTATTGATGAGTGAAACAACTAAGAACTAATGTTACAGGTTGAAAGTACATATTATTAAAAATCCGTTAGCAGTTCAAAAGAAATCGCAAAACTCATTTTGTTATTGCAAACTCTTGTACCTGTTCGTGGCAAGACATCCTCGAAATAAGTTTTTGGGGGTGCTTCTCCAAATGGTTGAGTCATATCGGTAATATTGGAGAGACTACAGAAATTTGACAGCTGGACAATAATTCAATCAAACTAAATGACTGTCACATTTATCAAAAATTGTCAAATTTGCAACACACATAGAAACGAAACTGTTAAAGATTTGGGAATTTTATTCGATTCTAACTTTCAATGGTTATATTGTTATAATTAATTCTGTATTAGAAGCTTTAGAATTTTTAATGAGAAATTGCAAGCTTATTTCAAATACTAATAACATTAAAAGTAATAAATTTGTGACAAAGAGTTGAAAGAAAATTTATGAAATTATTGTTTAAAAAATATAATTGTTCTTTTGGAAAAGGATACTGTAACAAATACCTTTACCTGCTTCTGTATTATAATAGTTTATCCGGTTAAATTTCCACTTAAATATATTGAGTAACAATGCACTCTCGAAAAACTCCTACCCAAATATTAGTTTCTTTTTATGCTAGATGTGTGTACCTCACGGCATATTCTTGGATTGTTGTCCGACCAATATCGACAACATTTTGGTCTAAGTAAACTTTGTCGTCGTTTTGTAAAGGCAACATAAAAACAGATCATAGCCATTATTTTAAAATATGTAAATTCATTCATATTGCAAGGGCCCAGTAAACAATTATTGGTTGTTCACTGGACTGGAAGAAGAAGTCACATTGTTGTTTAGTTGTCATTAGCATCGGTCTCACAAGACAAAGCCTACTTAGTATAGTATAGTATAGTACACATAGACCTTATAAATCATGGACCGGCCCTAGAAAGAGGGGTCCGCTGTCCTGATGTGTACAAGAGGGATGAAGTTAGTCCGGGCAAAAACAGATGTTCTGTGACAGAAAAATATATAAACATAACCTGATAAAACCTTTCCTGTTAATATTGTTAATGATTTGTGTGCCTTTTGTGATTTAGTTGTGTTTAGTGTGTTTATTAGCAATAGTTTTTAAAGACTTATAAACTATGGTGGAGTCGGTCTGTCACCGTAAATGTCATACGTCTGTCATTTACGGTTTTTGTTTTTTTTTCGGCCAATGATCTGTGGGTTTTTGCCCGGACTAGCTCTATCTCTGTCGCACACATCTGAGCATCAACGATTTGTATAGGCAGAAAACGGTTTTGGGCGCGTCCATGATTTATAAGGTCTATGATAGTACATCTAAGTTATTCTTTGTGCTTTCTGACAATAATATATGAAAGGATAAAACATTATTAAACCAATTATTACACTGTCATTTTTTAAGTAAAATATTGCATTTTCGTCTAGCTACTTGTTCTATAAATAATGCATAAACTAGATAATCCAGGACAACTCTATTAGAACTGAATTATGGCCCCCCAGACAAAAAAAACGCAATTTTGCGAGGGCTTTTTAGCGATCCACCACCCTGTAATTAAAAACTACCTAATACTTCACTTGATAAAGTGGAGGGTTGGCCGCGTTTAACCTTAAAAAAACTCGTCCACACCCCTTGCTGTATCAATTACGAAAGGGGTGGACCTTTCTAAAGGAGAAGAATGATGCGAAAGTGTTCCTTCCAAATTTTTCACTAATTAGAAGGCGATATGAAGAGAAATCCTAATCTGTAGAGTCATTTAATACAAAGGGAAGGGAATCGTAATACCGAAATCGACGACGGGCCGTGTTATTATATATCGAAAACGTAAAGATAGCTTCGTTGCGTCAATTCTTCGCGGCAGGTTTATATTATCGCATCAACATATCAAACTAGCAAATACCGGGGAATATTGTGATGCGCCGTTTTCATCTTTGAGGGCTCGGTTGTCTCGTTAATTACAGTGATCGCAAAACGACGTTTAAAGGCTTTTAACTAATTGGGGGGCTTCAGCTGGAACAGTCTTGACGGGGACGTCAAAAATTGCATTACTAAAGTTGAACGCTCTATATCACTAAAGCAAGTGTCATAGAGAAAAATGTTATAAGGAAGACTCCTATAATTTTTTTCATGGTCCATCTTTTACCAAAATTAAAGATGAAAACACAGAAACAACTTGTATTATTTAAAACATAAATAATTTGAACTATGTACGGGGTGATTTTATAAAGGGAAATGCGTTTTTCTTGCAAACGGCTAAAGCAAAGTGAGCGTTGCCAAAGTTTATTTGGGCTCACTAAGACTTGAAATGAAGACAACGAAACCATATCCAAACGACGTTGGGCGTCATGACGCTCTTTTTTTCTCAGAAGCATTTTTTACGGATATGGAATGAACTTTTTATTTCAAGCTTTCTTCCCAAGTAACTTGCGTTTGTAACGGTTTCAAACGTATGGTTTGATTCGTAACATTTTAGTTAGTATAGGCAACCAGTCGTACAGATTAGGGATATTTTGGTGGCCTACTATACCTGATGTTCTTATATTTGATATAAAGGCGCCGTTTTTACGCAATATTCAACGAATTTATAACTGTTTTCAGATGCATATATCCTTACTGTGCTCTCATGATTGGTATTTTTTTATCTAAAATATATAATATTTTCTTCCATGTAAACTAACTAGTATATTATGCTATACACGTATAACGAAATGTTTTTATTCTTTTGCAACCTTTTTTGAGAATTACACTGTAAATAAACTAAATTTATTCTATTCTCTTGTCTTTTTTTGTACATAGCTCATTGTCTAAAGCGCTGTCCCCAAAAGACAAACATATTTTTCTCTTTATTTATTTTTTTGTAATCCACATATTAGAATGCCGTCCTTTTGAACAGCGCCGGCGATAGAAAATGTTATAGTTCACAAAATTCGGTAAAAGATTTTTCCCATCACTAAATAAATCGCGCAAATATTCGTGAATTTTGCAAACCTTTAGAATACATTGCACAGTGTAATAATAATGATAATCTCTACTCCTCACTCTAATCACGAGGATTAGCCGTGAACTCGAAGACTTGTGCGGGAGAGGGGGCGACATATTATTATTGAGCAGGGCGTATTTGCGCCCAGGAGCGACTTACGTTGGTAGGTCCTAACCACAATTCAGTGCAGGAAAGAGGGAAACCTGGAAAACCTCATTAATTAGGGGGGTAGTCAAATGTCGACCGGTATCAATCTTTCACATTGACACAAGCTAACGCCTTCCACCCTATCATACCCGCAGAGAGGGTGACAATCCATTCATTTTTAAAATACCATCTTTCGCGAATTTCCACTAGTTCCTGCTTCTTTTTCTTCTATTTTTTGCCACTTTTTATTGCACTATACATATACACTACTCACGAACATTCTTGTTAATGAGCTACATATTTCAAACACATCATTTTTGATCTTGCACCCTAATTAATTTAATTTGCATGTTTAATTTTCAATTTGCATTTTAATCGAATGCCAAACCATTCCTCGAAAGAGATTCCTTTCATGCTAGACAGCCACGAAGAATTTAACAAATTCACACATCATCGCCATTAATATTTCTGCATTTCCGCATCAGGAGGACAAAAAGAATATCCGTGAATGCGGTAGGTTCAAATATAGGATTCGGCTGAACCGTCACCTGCCGCGAGGGTTTTATATAAAACAATGCAAATCGTATCGACTCCCTTTTATTCGAGATTCGTTTCAAATTCCGGCTCTTCACGTGAGTCCTTTTATTTTGCGCGGACACAGTATGGGGTGGGTTGGCTTTTTGTACTTCTACCCCAGTCCAGAACGTATACTGCAATTATATTATTATTATTTTTAACACTCGTCACGCTTCCGATTCTAATTCGGTGAGATATTGGATTTATTGTGGAAGGTGTCATTCCGGGATATCGATTGTGGTAGGCGAAATCGGTAGCTTCTATCTTCAAACAAAGCTACTGGAAATATTTTATAGTCTAGGTTTGAATGTTACTCCAGATCGTTGGCTTGAATCTAAATTGGGTTTTTTTGATGATGATAAATTTCGAGCAACTTACATTTTCGTTATTGAAAAGATCATTAAAATGATGATTGATGTTTTTAATGCATTAAATAACCGAATGAATAAAAAAAGTATTTGTAATGTCATTTAGATAGAAGTATTTGTCAGTTAGTTTTTTAAGTTTTCTTCGAAAACCAGACTTCCCGGGAAACTAATTGTATAAAATTGAAATACGAATCCAAAAATATGATTGTTATAATAATACAATCGATTGTTTTAATAGTCAGATGTATACACTAAGTCGAAAGCATGTTATGCCATTTCAAAGAAGCATGCTGTGCCATAAATGGCGCCATCTACTACTGGTGTCAAAATTAGAAATAAATTCAAATTTCTGGCTTTCCCGATCTCCAAAATGTATGTAAATTTTTGGTTGTTTTAAAAAGTTATTTACTTGTATCGAAAATAAAATTTTAACTTTGACACCCTGTATCTTTCGACTAAGATAAATTTGGCTACATGGCATTATTTTGTCGTCAAGAATCTAGTCTTGCTTTATGCATTAATTTTGGGGCACACTGTATAATTTTGCTTCTTATAATCTAAAGATAAGTTCAATTCCTCTCTTAATGATATGTTGATTCATATTTTGAAATTATGATGAAAAATCTAATATAGGGCTGTCAAAAAATTGTGATGTTAGAAATTCTCATCTTTTACCTAGTCATATTATACAGTATGCGCCAAAAGTATGGAATAAATTCAATAAAAACGAAACAATTATTTTTTGGGAAAAATCCTTGAACAGGTCGATTTTTAATTTAAAAAATACATATTTTAGCGTAAAATGCGATTTTCAAATGTCATTTGTTTTCGAGTAATGACGTCATCGATTTTTTTTTAATGGCAACACCATATTTTTTTCCTTGATTCTGAAATATCGTTTAATTCTCTATCAGACAGTACTAAAATTTTGCCCTCTTACATAGGAAAGTTTTCGAGTAAATGACGATTGAATGTTAGAAAACGTAAATTTTATCCATAAACAAGTAACAATTCTGAGGTATGTAAAATAAAATACAATTGATTAAATTTGATACTTAAATTAAATGTTCGAATTGCCATCCACCAACTTCTTGACAATGCGCAAGTCTGTGAAGAAATTCTTCTTGCACATTATGAATGATTTCTGGGGTAACTCTGCGTATTTCGTCCCGAATGCGATTTTGAAGTTCTTCTAAATTACGTGGTTTATTAATGTACACTTTTGACTTCAAGTATCCCCATAAAATATAGTCAAGAGTTGTAAGATCTGGCGATCTTGCAGGCCATTCTATCGGTCCGCGTCTGCCGATCCACCTCCCAGAAAAACAGTTGTTCAAAAAATCTCGTACAGGGCGCGCATAGTGCGGAGATGTATGGTATCGTCAGGAATGTCAGGGTCATTATCGTTAGGAAAAATTACTGCAAGGGCTGGAACAAGGTCATTTTCTAGAAACTCTAAATATCTTTGTCCTGTAAGGGTTCCTTCAAAGAAGAAAGGCCCTACTATTCTGTCGTCAACTATTCCAGCCCACACATTTAATTTCTGAGGGTGTTGGGCATGTGCCTCTGCCATTCAATGAGGATTTTCCCGACTCCAATATCTGCAAGTTTGACGGTTTACTGTACCATTCAGACAAAATGTTGCCTCATGTTAAAAAAGTATTTGCCGGTGTTAATTTCAATTTCCTTGAGATAAATCTATTAGAATTTCGCAAAAGTGTAAGCGGCGATCAGGATCATCTTCATTGAGTTCCTGCACAAGTTGAATTTTGTAGGGATGATATTTTTCCTTCCTCAAGATACCTAGCACTATGCTCTGGCTAGTGTCATTGTTTAATGCAACCAGTCGTGAATTATGAGGATTATCCACCATACTTACCATACGCAAACTTCCTGCTGAGTTCTAGTCATATTCCCGCATCTGAAAAGAATTAAAATTTCAATTCTTTGAGTACTTAACAATTAAATGTGCCATAATACTTTAAATTGAATAATAATTTCTATGTCGCTTACAATACTTATTAGAAAGTCGGTGTGACAACGACACTTTGCAGATTTTCACCTAAGTGATCTATAAAAGAACTATGGAATTCGAAAAACTAAACTTGATAACGTTTTTGCTTTATTTTAATTGATTTACGTTTTCTAACATTCAATCGTCATTTACTCGAAAACTTTCCTATGTAAGAGGGCAAAATTTTAGTACTGTCTGATAGAGAATTAAACGATCTTTCAGAATCAAGGAAAAAAATATGGTGTTGCCATTTAAAAAAAACCGATGACGTCATTACTCGAAAACAAATGATATTTCATAATCGCATTTTACGCTAAAATATGTATTTTTTAAATTAAAAATCGACCTGTTCGAGGATTTTTCCCAAAAAATAATTGTTTCGTTTTTATTGAATTTATTCCATACTTTTGGCGCATACTGTATAATATTATTACTCATTACTACCGCAGGATTTCAAATACTACGTTTTTTTGTTACTACTAAGATTTTGAAGCTTGATAGTATTGAAAATACATGGGCATTTGTTCGATGTCAAATTAGTACCATTTCACTGCACACCGTCGTCTCATCGTTGGTCGCCACACTTTATGGGGTTGATAATACGGAATGCCCATCGCACAATCGATGGGTGTAACCAATTTCGCTAAAATAAACAATGGAACTGTTTTCTAAAGTTTCGAATTTCGATCTCCCTAGACTATTTCGTGGTAGGTCTTTTTCGCAGAGGTATAAAGTATGGGCAAATGGGCGTTATGCTCCTAATTAAATTCGGTTCCTAAATCTGCATCATTACTCCAAATTACCGGCATAATAAAAGTTCGGTTGCAAATATAACTTAAGCTTAATCACCATCTCGTTTCATTAATGATGTGAAACCGCATATTTTTTCTGGAAAATTTGATGAGGTTGACGTCGTGTTTAAGGTAGCAAAAAATTTTGCCTAAATTTGGGTATATTAATTTAATATGGAAATTATTTACGGTGGTCCAGTTTCGGTTTACCTGCTTTTATTCAATAATTGTATATTTTAGTGTGTATTACCTCAAAAGAAAAGCAAAAGACACATATACTTAAAGTAATTTTACGGGAGCACCAAAAAGTTTTCCCTTAATAAGAAACAAAACACGCCTGCCAGTTGGCTGTAATTTCTGCCAGGTTTTTTTGTCGACTCACATTTGCTCTCTTTTGTCATCTACCAAGGAATTTTCACTTTTAATCGTTTTATTTTAATTGGTACAAGACGAATTAGCGTTGATGTTATTTCCTTCTAGTTTCAAGAAACTGAACAATAAAAATTTGTTCGATTTCCGCAGGTCGGAGCTAAAAAGGCGCAGGCCTCCAATTTTGTACATTATCAGACATTCAAAAGCATAATCAGCTAAAAATACGGATATTGTTAAAATAGTTGCGGTTGCATCTCGCGTGACGGACTTACAATGCTACAGAAATTTTTTATACAACCCTCTATTCATATACCGAATTTTGTAACAAGCCGTCGGTCTTCGGTTTGGCTCCCGTGTGAAGGCGACCAGACCGGATATTGACGAAATTGAAAATATGAGTTTACTTATTACAGAAGGAGCATCAATCATCTCCTCTTTTTACCTGAATCCGTGCCACTTATTAAAAATTACGTGTTCACGGGAAAATTGTCCTCTTTTATTCGGGGAGCTTTATAAAAAAAACGATACTTTACTGAAAGATCGATGAAACATAACAAATGATAAATAAAACATTTGTGGTTGTTGCAATTTTAAATTTGAGGTGCTATTTATTTCATTCTGTATTTGCAGTTTTAGTTCTTGACTAAACGCATTTTTTAGCATGTTAATAACATTTTTATATTTGTTTCTAGGTTTTAGAACCAACCACTTCTAGTGACCCCTTCAGTGACGTCAGTTTCAAATTTCGCGCGAGTGTTCTAGGGGATGGAACGGTTACAGTAGTGAAACTCTTTGGAAAAAAGTTAAGGACTTTTCTTGGTCGGTTTAGACAGTGACTATAGTGTTGATTGGTGGTTAGCATCTCGGGTAATATCTAGTAATTCACTTTACCGGTATATTTCTTGAGTGCTATGTCCCAAATTGCTTTCTCGAAGGAAAGAGACCTAGGTTTGTGGCCACTGGGGTATAGAAGCCTTAGGTTGGTTGAAACCTTCGGGAAGGTCAATTGTAGGCTAAAAATTTTGTGTATCGCGAGTGAGTGCATCAAAATCCCTCGTTGGAGATGGTACTAATCACAAAGGTAAGTGAGCATGCTTTTTTCTGCATGTTGTTCGTGAATGACAGTATCAGATTTCATTCAATTTTAAATTTTTCTGAAAAAGTTTCCATGGTGTGTCGAAACTTTACATGTTTTGTCGTTGAGCAAATAATCGAAATAATTTTATGAATATTGAAGCAAAAAAAACGAAAATATGGTATTTGGTTATTTTTATACCCAACTAACCAAGTTGTTCTATAATTTAAAAATGCTGGTATAATTTTATTTTATTACTGTTACATTGCTGTTTTATAATTGCCCCTATTAACAAAATAACAGCAAATAATGTTTTTATAGTAGAATTATTATGAAATGTTTAGAATAATTTATTTTTGATGTTCCTAAACGTTTATACAGTTATTATAAAATGTTTTAGCTTGCGGAACAAAATTGGTTTATAACAGCTTTATAATACACATAAAACTGTTCCTTAAGCATTTAGCTACACATTAATAAAATGCGTTTGAAGTCAAATCCTAATTTTTAAATATTGTGTTTTAACTAAATCCAATGGTTAAAAAATTTAGTCCGAATTGTTTTTAATTAAATGGAAATAAATACAAAAATTTATAACGAAAATAATATTAAATCAAAGTAAATGTTCTATCCAGCATCGATGTCGGTGTTTTTACATTTCGAATATTTACTTTGATTTAATATGATTTTGGTTATTTATATTTGTATTAATTTTAAATTAATTAATTAAAAACAATTTTGACTAAATTGTTTAAATATTTAAAATTTATAATCTGATTTCTAAACAATATTTTCGGTTTTTTCAAAGACAAAAAAAAGGTCTTTTCTTGGTAAAATTGAATGCAAATTCATATTTTTCAAAAACATTTGCAAAATTTCAATATGACTATCCCTTTTTTTTACAAAAAGATTAATGGATAGCTCTCTAGCTCCACCACTGGAATTAATATTCGATGATTTTCGGTGCTCCAAAATACTAAGTCTCTAAGTCTATTTCGTTCAAAATAAATAAATAAATAAAGTTCAAGTTCTCAGAAATGCAGCATTTTAAGACTCATGTTTATAGGAATGTTTATTTTCAAAATGAGGTCTTCTAATGACTCTTGAAGTCCTGCTATTTAAAAATGAGACAACCTGTATTATCCAAGCAAACGTTGCTCTTATAAAACATTCTTAAACAAATGAACAATATGAGACAGGAAGGTAGAGGAAACTCGCCAAATATGGGCTACCTTTTGTTTTTGTGTGATATATCGCAAAAACATGTTTCATTTCACAAGCAAAAACGCTAGCCTATGCATACATTAGTTATTTATGAACTATTTCCTTGATTACTTTGATATGAAGAACTGTGGTTGTGATAATTTGATATATTGTTGAGGGTGCATTTTCGAGGAAATTTTAAATCGGTCCCAAATATGGGCTACTGTAAAAATAAGAAGAAAATCAATATTATAAGTCATAATAACAAGATAAATTATGAAAAATAGTATTTTATTAATTCAAATAGTTAACAAAAAGAGTTTATCTGCAATAATCGCAAACGTAGTCAACTTTTTCAGCTCCAGCGCAATCGTTATGTGCCCACATGTTGCACATAAGACATTGAACCCATATTTCACCACGAAAATCACTTGAGAAAAGTGACTCACAAAACAGGCATTTTACATTACTATCTTCTGGTGGAATTTGGGAATCAGGAAACTCGTTATAGTCGCTGTCATCATCTGCGGCCACAAAACCAGTGTTAGAGTTCTCCTTCTCGGATTCGCTGCTCGAACTAGATGACTTCCTCTTGCGCCGCTTCTTTTGGTAACAGATCCCTCCACATTAAGATTTTTCTTTACTTTTAAAACCTTCTTTCCTTTTATCCTTTCAAGAGATTGAGTCAATTCATCTTTGTACGGTGATGAGGTCACTACGGAGCATTTACTTGTCTTACGTCCACGATTAGAAGCTTTTTCTTTAAAGAAGGTACAGGAGAAATTTCAAATGGTGATATAAATGAATTTTGTTTTGTTGCGAAGGCGCAGTTTTCGATGTAGAAGGAGTCGAAAGAAAAGACATTTTAGTTTTCACACAAGACATCTTTTCATTTGAAATCTGTGTATTTGAATCTGATGAAATAGAAGTGGAAGGAGCTGAACAAGAATTGTTTTGACTTGTAGGGTGAAGGGTGCTTTGTAAAACCTGCTTGTAGGAATGGATATTGGAATTACACCAGATGGTGTAGCAGATCTTGATGGAATCGGGGAGGAAAGCACTGCACAAGAATTATTTTGATCTGTTCCACATTCACTGTTTGAAGTATCCAGTGTCTGAAGGTCATGATCGATTGGGCAGCTCGAATTCTTTTCAGCTTCTATTTCGGCAGCAATAAAATCAGCTTCTGAAAAGAGGTTTTTGTTCAAGGGGTAAATCCCGGTGGCCTTAAAACCATTGACGGCAATTTCTCCAGTTTGAGATTTTAGATAGGCTTTGCCAAAGAGTTCTGCCACATCAAATGCAGTCAGTGCACGGTTATTGTGGCGTAGCCAGACTCTTACTTCCTCGCTGTAATAAGCTTTAAGAACACCCATAAATGTTTTATCTAGTGGCTGTAGCTTATGAGTGCAATGTGGAGGTAAAACAATGATAGTCACATGATTAGCTCGAGCCAGATCTATCAGATCTATATTACGTGTGTGGCTATAATGTCCGTCTAGAATCAGCAACAGTGGGGACTCTTATGTGGGCTTAACAATGTTAATAAAATGTTGGAACCACTTAGTGAAAATGTTAGTTTGAACCCAACCACTAGGATGTACTGCCATAATGGCACCCGGTGGAGCTCCCTCATTAATTTGATTCTCGTTTTTGCGAGGAAATATCATCATTGGTGGAATAAATTGGCCCGAGGCACTCATTGACGCTATGAGAGTTATCAAAGAACCCTTTCAGCAGAAGTTAAGGATGCAATTTGTCTCTTGCCTTTTCGTCCTATAACTTCTGCTATCTTATTTTGCACAACTGTAAGGCCTGTTTCATCAACATTAAATATGCGATCAGGAGGGTAAAATTTTCTCTCGTATTCCTTTTCCAAAATGTCAAAAGGATGCGACATTTTCTTGATTAAATCCTTTCGCGCGGGCAAATGAGGTACCTGTAGGACGTCGCACAGAAAGTACCTCCTTGTGGCGTCTTAAGAAAAGTCTTAACCAGACTTTACGTGCTGCATCGCCGCCGAACGGATGTTTGATATTATTTCTTAAAGCTAAATTATAAGCCATCCGCCTTAAGTCTTTCCTTGTCAACCCGTAAAATTTTGCTTCCATCTTTAAAATATAATGAACTAATTCATTTTCTATGTCATTACCTAATACAGATTTACGCCCTAATTTTATTTGTGCAGCTTCACTTGATTGAGTTCGATCTTTTTGCAGATCGTTGCAAAGTAGATCGAGGCACATTAAAGATTTTGAAGCTTTAAGGGTACCCATTTCGTGTCGTCGAACAGCTATAATGGCACGCTCCATATTGCTCTCGTCCCATTGCTTTCTTTTTTCTTCTTTCCTAGGCATTCTGAAAAATATTTAGTTGTGAACAACAGATAATTCACATCGGTTCTAAATATGGGCCGGTGGCCCATAATGAAAGCAATGGGGTAGCCCATATTAGAAAATTTCAAGGTCTATGCATCAAATAAAATTGTGTTCAAATGACACTATCTGGAAGAAATACACATTCACGCTTTAAAGGCTTATTAGTCAGTTACTAGTTAGTCCAGAAATTGACTTGAAGACACTGATAATTTTCGTGCAATAAACAAAATAAACTTACCTGATAAAGTTTAGTGACTCACGAAAACTCTTACAAACATTAAACTCTATTTTACCGACGGGTAATAAAAGCGCCATCTACATTATAAAAGTCTAACATCGCCATCTAAGGTTTGCAATAGTTTTTACAGAAAACAACATGAGATAGCCGAGAAACCTACATAGCCCATATTACTAACCCTAGCCCAGATTTAGCGACTTTCCTCTAATATTATGCAAAATTAAATATTTTATTGTTCATATTTGTTCTATAAATATGCTCATAGTTATAAAAATATGCTTTATAAATGGGAGCCGTATTACTAGCTATGCTTGAAGTACATATAACAATTATTTTAGAATATAAAAATTATTGTGATGTACCGATTTTGATAATAGAATATTTATATTTAATGAATTAACATTAAAAAATTAGTAACTTTTGTTCTTGTTGCTGTATAGAAGCTGCAATGAAGATAATAATACAACGCATATAAAAATGCTTTATAATAGCTCGAATACAATTCTATAATTGAAATATATTATAAAAACTTTTGTTTTATGATGGTTTGATGTTAAACTGTTTTATAACTATCGTTTACATTTGTTTTTTATTTTGTTGCAACTGTTTTAAAGCTTAAATAACCTACGTTGCTTTATAAACTGTTCTTATTTCGTGTTTATAAACAATGTATAATTGTTCTAAAAATGTTTATACCAAAAATCTTTTTTTATAAAAAATACTTTATGAATCTATCAGTTTCTACGAAACAACAATTTACTAATTGAGGCATTTTCCCATACGCTTACTTATTTTTAGCTGGTTTAAAATATTTTTTTATCAGTACGTATAATTTTTAATTCGTAAACTTAAACTATTAAACAATTAATTCCTATTTTGACCACATCAGTGGACTTATTTCTTAAGTGACGTCCAAAAATGCTTTGCGGCGATAATAAAAACACCGGATCCAGCCCCAAACGTCTAATCAATAGACAATAATTATACCGTTTTACTTACAAATTTTACTTCCGATGCTGTGTGCGGGCGACACCAAAGCATCTAGTTAGGCGTAGTTAGTCGCTAACTAGCAGGTAAGTGTATGATTAGACTTGTCAACAAGACGTCCAGCTTTGTGTTTTCCTACGCCGACTAGACGGCATCGCATTGGGTGGTTCGAAACAAACGAGGTTCCAAATTTTCCTACGGTCACTTTTGCTTGATTGGAGAATATGTTGTCATTATGTCTCAGGTAATTTGTTAATGTAATTCTGTCCTTCTGTGACTCTCCGATTTGCCGCTTCTTACCATTATCTTTAGGAGATTTCACGGTTCGTCTGATAATCCTTTAAATTGTAAGTAATAGCTGTGACTTGAGGTATCTCGAGTAGCAGGTAGGCAGATAAGAATGACAAAAATTGTAGCGTCGCTTCCGATTTCGTTTGAATTTAGATTGATGCATATATTAATGTGACACACTGTATAATTGATCAGTTCGCATTCTTTTAATTTAAACAAATATAAGTGTGGGGTATTTTGTCCCCTGATATAATGTCACCCCTCGTTGGGTTTTTATAGCATAATAGAAGTCACTTCAATTGACAAGTACAAACGAAATAAGTTCAAGCAGTAGGATAAAAAGGAAATATTTACCCTCTCGTGAGCTAATCGATTATTTTCGGTTTTGAAACAGGGTAGGCGCTTAAGCTAGGACGGGCTTAATTGATTTTAAAAATCAAATCAATTCTTCAACATACAGATTTTTCAATAATTCTTCACACCTCATAAAACCCTGAATTATGATCGAAAGGGTTGAGTAACGTCGACTAATAAGGCAATATCGATCCGCACCTGATTTCGGGGGTGTAAAAAATCGGAGGAAACATAATTTTTTAAAGAATTTCTGTTTTCGAGTTCCGTTCCGAAGAAAAATCTGTTGCCGGCCGGCTACGGCTAAGAAAGGATACTTTATAGAATCTTCTGGACCGGAAAGGGGATGTAATAACAACCCTTTGCGCGCCATATGTGAATCAAAAAAGTCCAGAGTCATTTATTTTACGTTGTATACATCAATTAGGTATTTTAGTTTGAATTAATTATTTTTTATGTTAATAGCACCATTATTCGGTATCACAAAAAGGTTCTCGTGGAAAAAATGCGTTATAAAAGGCGAAAGGTGGAGTTCTACGTTGTATTTTAGAGTGAATAAATATCTGTGAGGAAAAAAATAAAAAAAATGCGGTATTTTAACAAAATTTAGTTCCAACCAAAATAGTTTAGGGTAAGGACATAACTGTGATCCCGATTTTTCCAAAAAAAATGTAATATTTCTATTAAAACAGTACAACAAGACTACTGGAGTTCAGTAACAATGGCACGTTTCGAAAAAAATCATTTTAAAAACAATAAGCTTTCCAACTGTTGTTCTAAATAGTATTCTGACATGCCTTCCCTCAGCCTGACATATTTTTCAAAGAAAAAAAGTAACCCTTTGGGCGAAAGTCACGCCAAATAGGCATATTCTGCATATTAACGTACTGGGTAGTTCGGCCGCCTCAAATTTGAGCTTGTCATTAATGCAAATTGTTTTAAATCAAGAGCGGCCGGTCGATCAAACTACTAATCGGTCTCGATCAAGGGTGGCGTGCCATATCAAACCCATACCGAGGTGTGAGCATCGTAATTAATTTCATTTATGACAGCGCACCTGAGGTTAATTTTTTTTTATTGTTTTATGAAAATTAAGCATATAGCACGCTTTTATTGATTGTAATAGATGATTGATTTTCAATGTATCGTGTTTTTATAATTAAGACGGATTTCACATCTTCAACATTATTGTTAAAATTGACTAATTCATCGAAAAGCTCTCATCTCTCTTGAGAAAAGCACGTAACTTTGAATATTTGCTTATTCAATCCCCTTCTTTATATCCAACGTTGACCGCAACATTGAACATTGTGACTAAGGCGTTGAGGGCTTCATTGTATTTGCTAAATTTGAGAAATTCTCCATTAATACATTTTCTGCATACAACTTAATGCTTTTTTCTTCGCACCAATCCATAAAACGTTGGTTGACACATTCATAATTCTCTCGCGACTTCTTTGGAAGAAGATTCAAAGAAACTTCTTTCGCACACTCCAGTCTCCTCAGGTACACCTAAATCTTCATTAGATTCCATTTTTACAGACTTGAAACCACAAACAATCCAAACAAATCCAAATAAGATTGATTATTGTTGCTCCAAATGGGATATAGGAAAAGCTATGAAAGTATGCTATACAAGGTGTAACAGTAGTAAGTATTCAAAACTTGTGAGCTTGTAAAACAAGTCGAAAAATTACGAAAACCTTAGTACAACTTTTGTCAGTGGCGGCTCCTAAGGGAGATACACTCACTTAAAGGGGTAACCTCAGAAACACTTTTTAATGCGTAACATCTAAAAAGTTCAACATTAAGTCACGAAATTTTGGTGAGATATAAACCTTGACGTGCTTAATAAGTCTCATTAACTACATTTCAAAATTTTCTACAGGGGCGTAAGAAAATGCAAGGCTCTGGTACAAATTTAATCATATTTTTTGTAGTTAATTTTTCTAGTTTCTGACTCCAAAATATTAAAATATTAAGTATTTAACATAAAAAATGTACTCTTGTTAAATTTTAATAGGATGTACCGTTTTTCAGTAAATTCGATTTCAATCATTCCTAACGTGACTCACATTTAACATCCAATACAAAACAACTAGTCTGACAGTTAACAGAAATGTCAAGTATTTTTAGTTTGAAAATTGTATTATTTGAGTCTACGCAGTGCCATTTTATAGTGAACAAAAATAGATAAAAATTATTTAAAATGCAACCGTATACATATTCTGAGTATGTAGATATGCTTTTGACGTTAGGTGGAGTATCATGGGAGCGCAAGAGCAGCCTCACACCGATATGGTATAAAGTTTCCCAATAGAAATGTACCCAATTATAAAATATTTCTTTGCACCGAAAGGCGTTGTTTTTATGTTGTTTATATTACGGTATCTTTATTTGTACTATTGTTTTTAATTGTTACTGTTAAGAGTGTTAAAAATACTTGACATTTTTGTTAACTGTCAGTTTAGTTGTTTTCTTCATGGCGCACTGCAATTTATTAATTTATTTGGCTATGGATGTTGAGTGTGGGGCACGTTAAGAATGATTGAAATCGATTTTACTGAAAAACGGTACATCCTATTGAAATTTAACAAGAGTACCGTTTTTATGTTAAATACTTCAAATTTTAATATTTTCGAGTCAGAAACTAGAAAAAATTAACAACTAAAAAGATATGATTAAATTTGTCCCTGAGTCTTGCATTTTTTCACTCCCCTGTAGAAAATTTTGAAATCTATTTTATGAGACTTATTAAACACGTCAAGGTTAATATCTCATCAAAATTTCGAGACTTAATGTTGAACCGTTTTGATGTTACGCATTAAAAACTGTTGCTGAGGTTACCCCTTTAAGGGAGCGTATCTCCCTTAGGAGCCGCCACTGACAAAAGTTGTACTAAGGTTTTCGTAATTTTTCGACTTGTTTTACAAGCTCACAAGTTTTGAATACTTACTACTGGTACACCTTGTATATTCAGCGAGCTTCTGTTACAATATGTTTCCCTTCACAACAATTTTCTGAACAGTTTGTAAATTATTTTATGTGAAAATCACTTTATGCGGTCCCTGTACCTAATATGTAATTTGTACGTCTAGTAAACAAACGTTAAAGCATCGCTTTGCACACGAAAAAAATATGCTAATATGTGACTTTCGCTTATAGCGACAAGTAGATGAATTAATATCCACATTTTTTATAGTTCATTATACTCGCCGGGGCTTTCAATTCGAATTATGTAAATTTCTGGAGGTGAACGCAATTGTTTATAAATTGCTCATTCCGAAACGTAGGCAAAATTATGTTTAATTTGACACGCACACCATTGCCCCCAAATTGTTTCGCGGGGAACTCTTATATTTATTGTGTTACCGAAAAAACGTATGAGGTTGGTGTGTATGTACAGCCGTCGTCTGGAGCAACGAAACTTGCAAGGATGCCCGACGATTCAAGTCTATAGATGATTTTTTTATATGATTGCGGATAATTTAGTTAAACTCACAAATTCTTTCGTGTAAGAATGTACCTGAACCCGCTGCATTGTTATTCTAACATGTTTAACCGTAACTATTCACGTTTTGAAAGTGCTTGTATATTTTACTCGTATAGAGGATTATTTAAAATTGCATTCACTTGTATATAGAAAGTATACTACTAATCCATTTATTAAAGCACACATAAAAAAATACAAATTGTATTGTATGTACATGCATTTGAGTACAAACGTACCTAATATTTTAGAGTTTTGCGTACGTCAAACAGGATAAATCTACATATTATGTGATTTTTTAACCTTGAATATAGTTCTATTCATACACATCAAAAAAATATATGATAAAATTAATTAAATGTGAATTATTTTCTAAATTGACAATTTTGGTAGATACATCCAAAATTTTTGCTGTCATGTGTCTTTTAACAAAGATAGCGTTGCTAACCGACGTGAAACTTCTAGAATATCGGACGACTGTCCTCTAGGTGGTTATTAAAAGTGACCCAATTAGAGGAGGGATGTATTGTGTTGGGGGTGGCCACGTCTGCCAACTGTGCTTCTACCCCCTCCCAGTGGCGCGCGTGCCCGTGCAGGTGCCGATAGGAAATGGATCGCGCCATATGTGTCGGTTGCTTGTCTCTTTTCAATTTCACGTTCGTCGATCGTGTATTCCAATGGAAAATTGCGAATGTTGTGTCATTTTGATTGTACTGGAGGGTACACGGGACTGAAGATATGCTGGTTTATAATTCCTGTGTTATTCCACCTTTCTTTGATTTCTTTAGCTCATATATACCTACATAATGTAGCAGGATTTTTTTAAGCAGGACAATTTGAAAACACATTATTGCAGAGTTCTATACATTTCATTTTTGCAAATTACTGATACCTAGAGTATGATACTAGGTACATTTTATTTCATTAGGTTTGTCATAAACAGTTTTTAATAATTTTGCAAAATTTTCTATTAAATATATATATTTTTTTCTATAACTTTATTTATTCAGCGCAATTCTATGTTTATTAGTTTCATATAGGTACGAATAGATGTACCATTTTATTTCTAACTGTTTAAATTATAATGTTCTGTATTACGTTAAATATCATCTGAGAAAAATAGGTTTAAAATTTGGGGTATTATAATAGAATAATAAATAAATATTATTTGGTATCGGAAAACATTCAAAAGTTTTTGATGACCTACAGATCAGTCAGTTTTTTATTGATTTTTACTGATGAAATTAAGGTACAATTAGTTTTAAAAATTATACAACTTTGTTTTAACGCCTATTCGTTTTTCAAACACCGGAAAATATGGTTAATAAATAAGCTATTCCTATTCACTATCACTCGTATTTTCGCAATAAAACTAACATTTTAGTCAAATCTGCGATTCTTCTATGTAGGTACTATTTCCTTACTTAACACTGGTAAAATCCATCCAAATCCAGTTGCAACAGGTAATATGATTTTGTGTTAGTAAGATTATTCTTTCAAAGAATGTTTTATGTATTTTCTAGGCATGGAACTTTTATTTATAGCATCAGAATATTACCTTGTTTATACAGGGTGTTAAAAACAGAGTGTAAAATATTTCAGGAGGTAATAGTATGAACCAAAATAAGCAGAAAAGTCTTAATCAACATGGGTCCGCAATGTAACGGTTGCGGATATATGGACCACTATTCGTTTTTGAAACATTTTATTTTATTAGGAATAAACCGACAAAGGAAGCTTTTAACAAACAAAAAACAAAGTTACAGAAGATGTTCAAAGTGCCCTCCGTCCATTTCCAAGCAGGCACGACATTTTCGTGTCAACGTATTCGAACTCTTTCGAAAACACCCTACTTGGTTTGGATTTCTTGACACTTTTGATCAATCCGTACCATACACTAATGTCTTCAAATATCCCCAAACAAAGAAATCTAGAGGGTTCAGATCAGGCGATCTTGGAGGCCATAAAACAGGTCCGGCCCTTCCTACCCATCTATGTGGAAAAGTTTGGTATAAATGCTCTCTAACGGCCATGGAAAAATGGGCTGGAGCACCATCATGCTGGAACCACATTTGTTGCCTCTGATTCAAAGGAATGTCTTCCAAAAACGCATACAGTGGGTTCTGCAGAAACTTGAGGTAAGCAGCGCCTGTTAATCGATTTGGTAAAGCAACAGGACCTAGAAATCTGTCACCTACAATACCCATCAAATGTTCAATGAAAAACGTGCCTGATGTCCAGATCCTATTAGAGCATGAGGGTTTTTGTCGGCCCAGATATGCGTATTGTGAAAATTAAACATTCCATTTCTTGTGAACCCGGCCTCATAAGTAAAAAGAATGTTTGCAAGAAAACGAGGGTCGTCAGCATCATGACGTAGAAATCAGTGGCAAAAAACCAAACGCGCTTGATGATCATTTATTGGATTTAAGGCCTGTACTTGTTGCACATGGTATGGATAAAGCAGTTGCTCGTGAAGGATTCTCCAAACAAGAGGACCACTAATTCCTACCTCGGCTGATATTCTCCGCACACTCGTACCTGGATTCTGCTCTACCAGTGCTAGAATTTCTTCTTCTGCTCTAGGAGTGGATACCGACCTTGGTCTTCCGGATAAATGGCACTGTTTGCTCAAGGAATTGGTATCACGCAATCTTTGGTGAATTCTTCCAAACATGCGTTATAAAGGAATCTGGCGATTTGGATAAGCGTCAACATAAAGACGTCACGTTTTGGTGGCGTTCCCATTAGTACGACCATATATGAAATGCATGTCTGTTAATTCTGCGTTAGAGTAACCAGCCATAGCGAAAGAAAACTTGTGCACTGAGAACAACTGTCAAATACGTACTGTTTATTTCACTAAACATCAACCAACTATTATAAGAAAATACACAACGTTTTTGCAAAATAAAAAAAGGGGCTAAAAACATAAAACATTCCATATCTCCGCAACCGTTACTTTGCGGACCTATGTTTATTGAGACTTTTCTGCTTATTCTGGTTCATACTATTACCTCCTTAAATATTTTGCAGTCTTTTTTGACACCCTGTATTTTTGTTTAAATCTGCCCTCGACTATACCTAATTCTTGTATTCACTGGATGATAATTAGAAACGACTGTTGCATTAGTTTGAATAAGTATAAATATAGTATTATGTACTTTCATTGTAGAAGAAATGGTGTAATTACGACTTTTTGCTCCTATCGAATCCCCGAAAACTTTGCACATCGGCAATTAAACTAATTGCGTGGGAGCCCAATCAACCCATTCGTTAATTTCGGCCTTTGGACCGATAGAGCACTGTCGGCGATCGCGTGTCTGTCCAGAAAAAGGTTGCCCAAACGGCGTATATCGGTCCGAAATAAGAAAAAACCTGTAAGTGGTTAATAGACTGCACCCCGAATGCGAATCGACGGGGCTATAATTATTCCAAGTAATACCGAAACTGAAAAGCTACGGGTACACTACTGGCTAGAGTTGAAAAAAAACGCTATGTCTCTACACAAGCTCATTTTTTGTTGTTGATATTATACAGGGCGTTTTCAAAAGAAGTAGCACAAATGGTCCCGGTGAATCTACCATTAGAAATGGGCACGTTTGCATAAAAGTGACATTAGTAAAATGTTCACCCCTTGGGAAATACAGCCCTCCAAAGTTTCCAAAAAAATATATGAAGAAACCACTGATGTAATTTGAAAAGCAGAAAATGTATAAGTAATAGTTTTTCACAAATTTTCTATACTAATGCATGTGCAACTTCTCAATATTTTTTAGAGAAAAGGACTAATGATAGCCGCTTACTTAAATATTTATCATTTGCGATCGTGTGAATTGTAATGCGAATGATACTTTTTTTATTTTTTGTTAATAAACGGTTAGTTTTAAAGCAAAAAGTAAGAGAGGTAAAAGTTTTAAAATAAACCAGGCTATCTGATACGTATTTTTGATTACTCAACATTTGTCAAATAAATAAGTTATAGCAAAAATTAACATAGAACATGCTTATTTCAACCCCTTGCAAATTGTTGAGAAGATGCACATGCATTATACCTTTTTTGGTTTTCAAATTACAACCCCTACATCATATTTTTTGGAAACTTTGAGGGGCTGGATCTCCAAAGGAGTGAACATTTTACTAAGGTCATTTTTATGCAAACTTGTTCATTTTAGCTGTAGATTCACATGTGCCATTTGTACTAGGAACTTCATTTTATAACACCCTATATACAGGGTATAGAAAAAGAGAGATCCTCACGGGATTGTGTCTATTTTTTACACAGTTGTTTGTATGTAGCAGTGTGTTAAAGATTGAACACAATTCACTATGTTAATATAAAAATTGTTATTTGCAGTACAGATTCAAAAAGTGAACAATGTATCGTACTAAAATTTGATAAGTATATATTGTGAGAGGCTTTAATTGTAGGTTTGGGAATTATTTTCATATGCAATATTGTTTTCAGTTTATAAAAGTTGCGAAACATCCTAAAATAATTCGAAATTCTTTGAATACCACGAAATATACAGGGTGTTTTTAAATAAAGTAGCAAAAATGAGATCACAGATTGCTTAGGTGAAAATAAATCGATTTAACCTAATAAAGCTTTATCCCAAGTCGCATAATAAAAAAGAGTTCTAGTGGTAATAATACATTAATATGTTACAGGGTGTCAAAGTTAAAATTTTATTTTCGATATTTGTAAATAACTTAAGAAATTCAAACATTTACATACATAAAAATTTGTAAATCTGGGGTTTTTGCGGGTGAGAAATTCAAATCGTTTCTAATTTTGACGTCAGCGAAGTTTGATGAAACCATTTTCAACAAAGCACAAAGATTTTGTCAAACCAGGCCGATCTTTTTGAAATTTCTGAACAACTTTTCAAGTAACATTTTGCTGTATTTTAAGTAGAAAAGGCACTTTACCTGAAACGATAACAGTTTTCAATCGGTGCACTAAATATTTCAAATAGAATTATTACTCTGTTACTCCTAACAACTTCAACAAGGTATACCGTTTTCAGATATAACAGGTAGGAGAATCGATTGTTTCAATAGTCAGATGGATACACTAAGCAGCAAAAAAGTTCTGCCATATAACAGACACATGATGTGCAATAAGTGGCGCCCTCTACTAGTTACCTCAAAATTAAAAACAAATTTGAATTTCTCGCCCGCAAAAACCCCTGATTTACAAGTTTTATGTAAATATTTGTATTTTTTAAAGTTATTTACAAATATCGAAAATAACATTTTAACTTTAGCAAATGGTTAAATCGACTTATTTTCACCTAAGGAATATGTGGTCTTTTTGCCACTTCATTTAAAAACACCCTGTATACATCAGAATGCTTCAAAAATTTCAAAATACTTCGAACCATATTGAAAATTTGGAAATATTTAATTCAAGCGGTACCCTGAGTCCGTCCCTGGTTTCTACGTCGTGTACGATTCACGTACGGACCCTAATCGCGGAAACAATGTGGAAATAACAATTTAGAACCAACACACTACAGAAGTATCAATTACACGCCTATCGCGTCCCTCTTCAGGCGACGCGTCGCCGGACACGCGACTACCCTCGGCGCTTCCACCACGTACCGCCACCGCAGTCATTAAAACCATGTTATCGGAGTGTACGGCACGTGCATGGGTTTGTTTTAGTCCCATTCACGGCGCATCGTCGACAAAATCGACGTCCATGTGAAAGGCTCGCATATTAAAAGTATCTTTATGGTTTATAATATAACGCAAATATTTCAGCACGGCGTACGCCATCGCGGACAAAGAGTGGGCACGCTCGCCGGCTTTTGTTTTGGATTTTGTTTACCCGGCGCTCGCCGGGATCTCTATTGATGCAATTAGCTGTGTGTTTGCTTGTCGGATATCGGGAAAAATTGGACGCTGAAATTATGTAAATTTTGCATTCGACAGGGGATAAAAAGCCCTATGGATACTGTTTTGTGTATTAGAACAGATACGGGCATTAATCTGTTGCAAATTTTAATGTCGTTGTACCTTTTTTTAAGATTTTTTTTTTTTTGAATGATTGACAGAATATTTATCATGTATTTTACCATTTAGACTGATATTACTTATAACTTTTAAACTAATACAGAAAGAATTCTCTAATAAAAGTAATATACGTTTAATTTGAAACATTTTCATATAAAGTTTTCTATTTTTTACTGTATTAGAAAGGTATTTTAAGCTAATATAAATCAAATCTTCTACAATTCCTATCAATGAAGTCATATGTATGTGCTCTGATACCAAACATCTAGGTATGCTAATGAACAATTCCACAGACAAAGCTCTATTCAATAATTATCTAAATAACATAATCTATCTAAATTTACTAACCTGCTTTAATGAAACACTCTATAAATATCTAACTACACTTTTTGGCAGTGGGAATACCACAATTCAACCACAATAGATGAGATCTGACCTATTTCTGCATTTTTAGGATTGCTTCTTCAGGTGGCCTCCTTTGAATTGAATCAAATATCTAACTATCTAGTTATCGTCAAAAGTAATTTGTTTTAATATACTAGATTCTCTTTCTCCGAATTTAGTGACACGCTCTATGAATCACCCTGTATCGAGTTTGATTTACGAGACCAACCCCATTTATCTATAACTCTAATAACGCGTTTATGGGATCCACAAACTTCCAGTTTTGGGCGAATCGAGAGCAGTTCGACCCTAGATGTATAATTTGGGACGAGAAAACAAACAAAAATTAGTGAATGGCCTCCCGGTCCGATATTACGAAATTGGGTAATGTGTAAACTGGTAACTTCCCGTTTATGATTTTATATCCGTCGGTAATTTAATGAAGTCATCAAAAGGTAGGCGTGGGCGTTCGATGGGTTCGAAGAGGGGTCATCTGATAGCTGGGGAGCTAATCGAAGATCCAATGAAATAAGAACTCCGGTAGGAAACGGAAAAATGTTAAATTAAACATTAAAAAAACTTCTTGTGTTAGTTTTCTTGTTCAAGCTTGTTGCTTCAATCTTCTTGTCGAATAGCTTGGCAGTTCACGTCGTACCCTACGTTTTTTGTTTATTATCGACCCGGTATAATGTGTAAATTTCAACCCTCAAATAAAATGCTTATACCATAGAAAATCTACGTGAAATAAGGATTCCAAATCTGCAAAAATCATTACCGTCAATCCAATGTCAAGTTACAGCATTTTAAAAATTTTGCTACCCAAATTTTATGTTGAGTAGTGTACAAGGCCTAAGGGCCTTAATCCAAAAACTGACAAAAACGTCTAGAGATATTGATGTTATCTTAGCAACGAACCATATTGCAACGACCAAAATTTTTTTGCAGAAATTTCTCTCATACAAACTTTGATTTTTTGCATGACTTAGCGCGTTAAAAAATTTGAGTTCCTGCTGAAAATATTGAACTTTAAATTTTGCCTAAAATTCTCTATGTGTAAGTTCAAGTGGCCAGCAGTTTATTTGATTTGATTGATATTACTAAAATTGTCGATCCGGACCAAAAAGTTTCTTAAACTTGAAAATAATCCGCTGATCGTGATTTCGTCTGAGTTTGTGACTTTCGGGCTGCAAAACTATTTTAGGAGCAACATGTTCCTGTTTTTCACTGTAATCTTTATGATTAATCTGATTTTGCTGAATTGTTTTTGCTAATTATCTAATTTTATATAAATGGTCCGTTTAGTTTCAGTCGATAACAATTTTCTTAATTCTATGATTAGCCGAAATCGGCTAGGGTATATCTATCTGGAGATACTCCTTCATTTTACCTCTTTAAGGGATGAACCAGTTCAGATATACACGGTGATTCTACTTTAACTACTGAAACTGTAAGAAATTGGTTCATCATTGAACAAAAATTACTTGCGTTCTACAAAGTTTTGCGGAGGTTTTATTTCTGAAATACAAAGTGTGCAAGAAAGAAACATTTTCTGTTACCCAGGGTGAAAGGTTGGGAAACCTCGGAGCTGGAACTAGTGACCAAAAAAAGTCGATTGAGCCAAATATGCCTTATCCGAATGTTGCTGGTTTCATAAATACAGGGCGTTCAATGCTAGAATTTTAAGTATTAAAAACAAATTGGCACGATTATGTTGTTTGGCACGGCAAATAAGAATTTTGACGTCACTAGTGGAGGGCGCCACTTATGGCACAGCATGTTTGCAGACTTTTTGCTGTTTACTGTATCCATCTGACTATTGAAACAATCGATTCTCTTACCTGTTGTATCTGACAAAGGTATACCTTGTTGAAGTAGTTAGGAGTAACCATTTTTGAAATATTCAGTGCAGCGATTGAAAACAGTTATCGTTTCAGGTAAAGTGCCTTTTCTACTAAAAATACAGCAAAATGCTACTTGAAAAAGTTGTTCAGTACGGTAAATTATGGAGAGGTGCAAAATTTCAAAAAGTAAATCTATAAAAATCGCTTTCTTGTTACTTTCATTGTGCCTGAATTTGTAACAAAAAGAATGCGAATTTTATTTTAATCTATATGAACTCTGTACATAATATACAGATTCGGAAATTGCGGATCTTTACAGAGAAAGTAGAAATTGCCGCTTCATCCCAGGGAGGGTACGAACTTTAAGAGGGGCGGCGACGTGCATTGGTCTAGCATTCCCCACTACTACGGTAATCGGTTCCGTATCGCCAACGCCAATTCGCCATTGCAAATCTAACTGTTTTGTCAACTGATGCCAGTGTTCTCAGATCTCACGCATTCCGAGGAAATCTCATGCTCTCATATTTTGATTACAAAATCTCATGCTTTTTGATAGACACAAAAAGAAATAATAAAATTATTAAAATTACTCTTTGAAATCTACCTAAACAAAGACCTAACGAGAAATAATGGCAAAATCGAGGCCAAAATTGAATAGATAGAGGTAGGTATCTACAATATTTGGGTACTTGAAATGTCATTGATTGTAGACTGCTCTCTTAATAATTAGCAATGAATACATAAACGGGTATGACAGTCTACGGATATGCGGTGTCTGTGCCGTATTCACGCTGTATAAGAATCACTGCATTCTTAACTCTATTCCGTGTAAGGGTACCTACATTATCTGGAAACAACAGATTTTACGACCCGTGAGTCACCCTGCGTCACGTCAACTGCGCCTCAACGTTCGCCCGGCCTAGCAATAAAATAAATTAGAAAGGTTACGTGGTTAATAACTTGTAAGTAAGTACCTGTAACTACCTACTTACAATGTAATATTATGATAAAATAGCAGAACATAATGCTTTTTAATGAAATAAAAATGGCATTACAAAAGTAATTAAAAATTAAGCTGTATCAAGAGGTGTTTTTTGATAAATTAAGCCATCTCACGCTTCTTTGAAATTATTCTTATGCACTGAATTTTTCCCACCTGGCAACACTGCTTGATGCAAACACGCTGTTGTCGAAGTATGCGTGTAGCATGACACAAATACACGCAAGCGGCAAAATACAATTCACCATCAAGATACTCACTTTCCAAATCTGTATAATAATAATAATAATAATTGTTCGTTTAAAAAAGAACTAAGATGTTTGGGAGAGAGGAAACATATTTCTAACCAACTTTTCTTGGCTCACCCTGTACATAATCGAGTCTCATAAAAGGCCAGTATTTACTTAAAAAATTATAATTGGTTTTCGGGCTACCCCAATTAGCTAAATGTAATGATAGGTCTGGGACCAAATAATTTGAGGATTAGCTATTGAACTATTATCGACGATCGGTGCTGGTAGAGGCGTCTTATGCGGACACTTGATGGCTTATAGCGGGACACTTCCACACAAGAACCTTAGACACTCTTTTCAGTTTTTTTACAATGGTAAGGGCACTATCTACCATCTTAACACTGCGCTAGGTAATAATTTGTGGTGGACCTTCTTTTGATTAATAATAATTAATAACTTATTGGAAACTTAATAGAACTCGTGTGGATGATTCTCGAAAATTTCAGCATCTTTGCTGCTGAAATACGTTCAAAATAATTATTTGGTGATGATAACAAAAGAGTCCTCAATTATTTTCAAGATGTCAAGAGTATAACGGGTTCTATAAATTCTACATATAAAATAATTTAATATTACATTTTTCAACTAGGAATGTATTATTCCTGTAAAGTTATAAATCATATGGTTGTTGCTGATTCTAGCATTATTTTGATGATGATATAACAAAGTACATATTTTTCGATACACTTCTTGCAAATCCCTCAAATAAAACTAAATCCAAACGCAAACCAGAATCAACTTGGGGGGTTTCTGTTCAAACACACGTTTGATCCCAAGACAAATATGTCGTTTACAACCGTGTTTTCCGTATGTTAAATAACAGTCAACAACCATAGTATATAAGGCACATTTCGAAAACAGCATATATCAGTACTGAAAAACCTGTAAAAATAGAAACAGCATAATGAAGACTTTCATTGTTATTCTTATTTTGGCTCTTGTTGCAATTGCTTGTTGCCAACAAGTACAAGAAGAGGGAAAATTGACGCCAGGTAAATTATATTTTGATTTAGTAATAAATTATATTATTAAAGATTCTTATTATCATTAATGTTATCTGACGTTTTAAAAATATATTAAAAACTGAATATACAGTGCTTTCGAAAAGTAACGAATAAATTCATTATTTCTGAAATTGAGAAGTTTTCGAAAAAATCCCCTGGCACGTCGATTTTGTTTTAAAAAAGGCACTTTTTGGCATACTGCGCACCTCCCCATTATGCAACACCTGTCCGTGCTTATTTAGATGAGCTGTTCCCGAATCGTTGGATAGGGAGAAGGGGGCCGATTGAATGGCCAGCCAGATCGCCTGATTTGACACCCTAGATTATTTCTTGTGGGGATACAGTATACGTTACTAGACCGGTTAATTTAGAAGATTTAAATGCAAGAACTCGTCATGAGATAACATCGTATACCTCCTGAAGTTATTGATGATGTCCAAAAGGTATATATTAATCGTCTTGGCTACTGTCAGGCAGCCAACGGTGCACAATTTGAACATTTAATTAAGTCGATTTTTTACATAATCATTATCATTTTCAGTATTGTGAAAATTAAATTTTAAAATCTTCAAACATTATTTTCTTGAAATTTTTGTTATATAACACAATAATTTTTCATGATGTATGTATGTAGAAAGACACGTTCTTTCAAATGGCACGGTCAAAATTGGGGCTTGCTATTTAAAAAAAATTGTCGCTAACGTCATATTTTATCTCGAAAAACGATGACGTCACAGATGTGGGTCGTATGTCAGAAAGTGCCTTTTTAAAAAACAAAATCGATGTGCCAGGAGATTTTTTCGAAATGTTCTCAATTTCAAAAATAATGAATTTATTCGTTATTCGAAAGCACTGACAAGTCAGAAATTTTTGGTTAAAATTTAAATTATTTTTTTATTTATTTATGTGAAATAAAATTGTATGCATATATCGCTAATAAAATGAACATAGTTGATAAAAATTCATTAATATATTTTTTTAAAAGATGTAAAGTTATAAATTTTGGAAAAATTAACCTTACGCGTTATCATTCTTTTATCACTGAAAAAATGGTAATATTTTATTTTCAGACCAAGTTGTCGAGAAGCTTAGTGCTAAATATGGCGAAGGTGTCTGCATCCCCCTAGGTTGCAAACAATCGTGCTGGGCAGGGGGACACAAGAGTGGATTTTGCTCCAACAACATTTGCACTTGTATTTTATAGTGGGATAATTTAAAAAATAGGAAAAATGTCTAATTTATATTTTTAAATCTAACCAAATTTTAATAAATAAATGCAATAAACTCAATTAATCTTTAATTTTGTTTATTTTCAGTATTTATCTCAAATTAAATATACAGGGTGTCTCGTAAAGTATGTTATAAACATTGAATGGTGATAGTACATAAAAATATGACTAAAAACTCTCTCAGACACACCTTTTTTCAGTTATAGACCTTAAAAGATGGTGTAACTACATATGTAGTTAGTTTTTGGAAGCTGAATGTGAATGAAATTTTGGTTTTCTTCCAAATTCAAAATAGTTAAACGTAAGAATTATTAATAATACTTGTCACTGTATAAATATTAAGATTTTTTTTTTACTTTGGTTTGAATTGCTACAAAAATTGGGTCAATCACGATATTTATTAAAGTTGTATTTATAAGAAGTTTTATGAGGATATTTAAGTATGAATATGTTGGTGAAATAACTGTTACACAACAATATCTCATATAAAATTAAATGCCACATTCCATCATAACAGCCACTTCCTTAATGAATAATGCATCGCCAGCTTTTAATCGTGATTTAAACGATACAGTTACGCCCTCAATAGATATTTCTGTTTGTTTGAACTGCTCAAATTAAGTTGTTTGGAACTGGACCGCTCTGCAACTTGTAAAAAACGTTTAGCTTGTAATTAATTTGTAATAAAACCAACAGAAATTTACAATTTGCCCCGAAAGGGTAGAGGGATACTGATTTGAAATGGTAATCCATGAGAACTGGGTTTGTATAACTAATAAAAATGTAGATGATATCTGCTAACAGTATAATGATATGTCTTTATTCTTTATTACTATACAGTCTTATAATGAATATTTTGAATCTGATACGGAGGGATTTTTTTTGTTCGAGATTTTGTTGTGACAGGTATTAATTTAATTGTAATCAGTAGTGTTCTATTTTTACAATAGTATTTTTGCTTTTTTCAAAAATATGATTTGGCGTCAGGAAATAAATATTATTTTGGCCCTATACAAACAAATAGTTTATTTATATGAAACAAACTTTTCTGTACAGGCACCAATTTTACTTTCGATGCCTACACATTTTAAGCATATGGATTTTCAACTGGCTATTAATTTAACATACTTGGGAAAACCCGACATAAAGAAGAATACAACGGCCCTTGCGATGCTTCCGCAGTTAAAAATTTATTTACGTTTTTTGCTACCAACCCCAATAAATCTAAAATTTTACCATCTACCCTCCAGTTTCACCTGTTTGGCTGGATAAAAATCAAAAGAGCATGAATGGACATTTAATGCTAATGTGTCCTGTTGACAACTTGACAATGTGTAATTAGTAACATTAGGTGGGAGTACGATTCATAAATTCTCATAAGCGGTGGAAAGTGTCACGGTACCGCCGATGCCGTAAAAAGATGGAGCGACGTATAAGAAATGTGGCAGTGGGTCTGGTTTTCAAGATTCCGATTTATTAAAGATTGTTTTTTTGTGATTGTTCAAGTTGCATAGTTGTTCAATCATGCAACTTCTCCTTTCTATCCATTACCTAAACAATGATTTAAAAATACATGACACCCTGTATATAGATACCTAGGTAATATAACAATGAATTATTTATAGAATTTGATGATATGAAATATTTAAAACGTGCTTAAACACACAACAAACAACTTACTAAATTTGTATATACAGTGTGGAAGAAAAGTATGGAATAAATTCATTATTTCTAAAACAACAAAGTTTCATGAAATTTCCTCGGACCCGTCGATTTTGCTTTTTAAAAAGACTCTTTTTTTCTATACCAACGCATTTCCGACGTTCATTTGTTTTCGCGTGATGACGTCATCGGATATTTTTTTAAATAGAACCCCTATATTTTTCCATCGGATTCTTGTAGAGCTTAACTTGCTGAATTCAAAAATATATAATTTCAATACTTTATTCCTTCAACTTTCCGAGAAAAAAAATAACCGATCCAATAAACGCTGCAGTTGACAGATGTCAATTCTGATTAGATTTTGTTTAGCTGCCAGAAACAGTTTCTGAGGTGACTTGATTTAATTTCAAAAGATGTAATATTCTAACATGCAATCTAATAAAACAAAATAATACATTAGAGGGTCAAATACGATGAGGCAACCAGAATTTAATGAATTAATTAGTTACTTATTGTTAAATTGTTTTAAAAATGAGGAGTCCTTATTTTGTGACAACTGATGATTAATTCACTATATCCACTTTACTCTAAGCATCCCATCACAGACATAAATGGGAATATTCACATTTTTTCAAGCCGATTTTATTGGATCGGTTATTATTTTTTTTCTCGGAAAGTTGAAGGAATAAAGTGTTGAAATTATACATTTTTGAATTCAGCAAGTTAAGCTCTACAAGAATCCGATGAAAAAATATCCGATGACGTCATCACGCGAAAACAAATGAACGTCGGAAATGCGTTGGTATAGAAAAAAGAGTCTTTTTAAAACGCAAAATCGATGGGTCCGAGGAAATTTCATGACACCTCGTTGTTTTAGAAATAATGAATTTATTCAATACTTTTCTTCCACACTGTATAAACTGCTTCCACCCACTACCATCCTATATCCATGGTACTACGCTCTACAGAGACATTTCATCGAAAGTTACAAGTTGTGGGAGCTAAACAGATTCAGCTGGTGAAGAGGTCACCTGCCCAAAACACGATGACTATAAATCCATCCACAATGAGATTGTATCTTCAAACGGAACGACGATCCCGCGAACCGAGGGAGGGTAAAGACATTTTCTTCGTATGCAAATTAGGGGTTGAGGAACATCGTGAACAAAATATCGCCCGGAAATAACAGCGCAGTGTAAACAAGTAGTTGTAATCTATCGTTTAATTCTCACGTACATATTTGGAGATAATATGCGACTGCATTGCTTGGTTTAAATATTCTACAAATACAAATAATTTTAGATATTTAAGAACTGGATAATATAGAGCTTATAAAATAACAGGAATGTTATCTCAATCCACCTGCGGATATTCAAAGATACCGAAGTAAAACGAATATATAACGATGGAAAGTGGTTTAACCAACAAATTTTTAGGTATAAATCTTTCAAAATACTTATTTTTCCCAATTTAACTGAAGATTGTACACTTTTGCTTATAAATATGTGAAAATAATTGTTAAAATGTGGAGTTAGAATGGCTAAATAATGCGTGTCTTATTTAAAATTTATTTTATTTTCAGGACAAATTAAATAGTAATAATGGATAAACAAAAACATTGAGAATTTTATTTTTGATATTTTGTACTATACCTAATAGCATCACAAATTCGATCATTTTACGGCGAGAAATACGGCGGCCTTAAGTGTCCTAGATCTACTTTGATTTTTGGCTTGATCTTACATTTTTCTCAAAGTACATTAGAAAAACATTAAAAATTTGTACACGCATTCCATTGCTCGATCAGATAATAAATAACTATATAAAAAATGTTAAATAGGTAATACAAGAAAGTCAAACTATTTTTTGATTTTGATTTAATGAGAGAAAGAACGATATTGTAGTAATACTTTGGTATTCATTTCAAAATTTGGAGAACGTATTTATATAATGTACGCATAAATGTATGTCAGCTAATAAATTGTAAATCAATTTCGATAATAATTCAAGTTTTATTCTTTGTTAAATAAATTACGTAACTTCTTACATGTATATAAACCGATACATTTGACAAATCTGTATCAGTTGTTTAAAAAACTTCTAACTAACAACATATTAACCATGCAAAATAAAATTGTAAGTATAATTTATCTTTAATTAAAATCTAATTATGTTTTTGGGTATATTTACAAAGTAATTACAAATGATTATGCTTTACTAGATATTACTTGCTCTTTCTGCTATTGTGGTGGCAGTAGCAGCTCAAGACCACCACGTTCAGCATAATGTAAGTATATAACTTCAACCAGTATCGTATAGGTACTGAAATATGTCCTTGCAGGATCACGCAGCTTACAAATTCGAATACGGAGTGCAAGATCCTCACACTCACGATGTACATTCGCAAAAAGAGCACAGAGAAGGAAAGAACGTAGTCGGTGAATACACTTTGCACGAAGCTGATGGCACTGTACGTATTGTGAAGTACGTTTCCGATCCACACACCGGATTTGAAGCTATCGTGGAAAGAAAAGGACATGCTCAGCATCCTGCACACTACGGAAAGCATGGTCAAGGAGAAAAAGGAGGTGTAGGTGGTACCAGTTACGTAGGTGTTACCCACTGGAGCAACCAAGGTGGATCTGAGCACGGACACTAAAATATGTATTGTTCGATTTGTTGTAGATTTTGTTAATAAAAAAACCGTATTTATTATAACTTTGTTATTTTACATGGGACACCTAGCTGCTAAATTTTTAAACGACTTTAAAATGACGTGAAATATTATAGTTTTGACAGGAAATCAAAAAAGAACATATGTTTATGATAATTTGCATATTGTAGCTACTATTTGTAACTGAAATTTAGTATATATAACTGAAATTTTTTACCTATTTTATTTGATTAGGAATCAGAAACGTATTGAGAAGAAATTTGCGAGATAGGAATAACCCTTTTGAGATGCCCAGTACCCTATTGTTAAAATTGTCTCGTTTTAATAAAGATCGTCTCCAGAAGATTATCTACAATAGTTTGTTGTATATACGAGTACCGCCAAAATTTGATTATTAAAAAACGCCATCATTTTCGATAATTTGATGTCACTAGCGTGAATACTGTTAGATATAGTTGGACCTATTTTAGGGGTAGGGTACCATTTACCAAACTCTTATCTTGTATCAGCCTTCCCAACATTTATGTTTGTTATCCGGAATATCTGCTTCACAAATGTAAATGTATCTAAATGAAGCAAAGTTGTATTCAAAAACGCAGGTGCCCTTTCGCGCTCCCTTTGCCCATGTCAACGGTCGCTTTACTTATAGACGGTGACCTAGCACTATCCTTTATTTTCGTCCTAAAATCCACCTTCCACGTTTCCTTTGTTTCTGCGAATTTTTGACTCACTCACATTTCTAGTTCTACTCGTCTCTCCGTCCGTATTATTTTCGCGCGTAGAAAAAAAAATAGAAAAATACATCATCGGTGTAGGTGCTTACCTCCCAATGAAATAAACAACCAAAATAAAAATAACACTTTCAGCCACCCAAGAAGCCAACACTGGTGAATTGTAACTTAACACCTTTCAAAATTTGATCGACTTTGCGAAAATCTCAGCGGCATATATTTACCGTAAATATCTACCGAAGAAAATATAAATCTGGGTGCGTATAGTAAAGAGCGAGCCGCAGTGGCGTAGAACTTCTTTGGGGCCGATTAAATTAAACATTAAAATCATGACCACAATAGATGAGATCTGACCTATTTCTGCATTTTTAGGATTGCTTCTTCAGGTGGCCTCCTTTAAGCTGAGTCAAATATCTGACTATAAAAATAATTATACCAATAAATTAAAATTATTTGAAATTAAATATCGTGATTAAATTTTGGAGTTCCCACAGTTTCAATAGTGAACTTAGATATTTATAGAGTGTTTTCATTAAACCAGGTTAGTAAATTTAGCTAAATTATTTTTTTAGATAATTATTGAATAGAGCTTTGTCTGTGGAATTGTTCATTAGCATACCTAGATGTTTGGTATCAGAGAGCATACATATGACTTCATTGATAGAGGAATTGTAGGAGATTTGATTTATATTAGCTTAAAATACCTTTCTAATACAGTAAAAAAACTATAATCTGTACTTGTATTCCCGTAAAGAAACTCGCTGAACGGCCTGTAACGTCACACCAATTATATGGCGTTTTCGGCCACGTGGTTTTGTTTACATTCTATGGCAATTTATTAACGTTAAATATTTTTATATATTTGAAAGGTTACATACATTTAATACATTTTAAACTAATCCTAAATGTATGCACCTTCTTCATTACCAATTTCCGTATTAAGTTTACTTAACTCACGTTATTTTGGCTCCAAAATTTTGTGGTAATTGCATCTGACTACATGTTTTATTACGAATTATAAAAACAAAAATAATAATTTATATTATTATACATAATATATTTTTGAGTATCTACTAAATACTTACAAATACGTTACAAATATTGGGGAATACTTGCAAGCTTAAATGCTATAATTCGTTTACTTTTCTTAGAAAGTTATTTGTCGTTAATTTTATTTGATTCCCTGACATTTTATTAAGCCCCTACGCCTCTGGTTAAAATTTGTGGTAACTTAAATCCATAACATCTACCCTGCTCCATCCACAAATATTAAATTTCACCTCTTTACTTAAATTATTTTGTTTCTGACAAAAAAAGGATGCAATTTAATCGACCGATAAATTCCTAAACACGGCTCAATTTACCTGTTTTGATACATTTCGAGATCGCCCAAATAAGGATAATTATTTATGTAAACCAGGGTAATTCTCATACAAATCCCAGTGATTAAGGCTTTAAAGGGGTGGTTTTAATTGCCGACCACCCTGCGGACTCGACTTTGGGGTTGTATTTTGTTTTGGACAGTATGGAATTTAGTACTGATTCTTAAATATTTTGAGGTAATAGGCGGCATGATTTTGTTGTCAGTTAAAGGAATTTATTAATCGTTATAAGTAGTGGATTTTTGAGAAAATTAGGCAATACATTTTTTTCTACTCAAATATCTAACAGCAAAAAATTAAATTATTGGTATATGACGATATGCAATTAGTACTTTTAAAAAATCAAAGATGAAGATTTGCTTAGATTTTCCGAAAATTTGACGGTATGTATGAGCGAATTCTCATTACGTGTACATTTTAAAAAATTTTGAAATCTGTGAATGTTTGTGAACATTAAACTCCAATAATTTGACTCGGTATTGATTTACTCCTGCAGTATCTGTGTGAACAGCCAAGAACCCTTGTCGGCCACTCCACCAGACATTGACCGATTTCGGGCTTGTTAGCCCTCATCAGTATGCCATAGGTGAGATGGCCGACAATTGAACAGGCTGTTTCTTCATATGTAGGTTCACATATAAATCGAGTGCAGGTGAGATGTAACTGGTCTGCTACTTCCTGCTCGGCCTAAGCGGCTCGACTTGCAGGAAGCGACCTACATTGTCGTAGGTATAATAGCAGTAACTAAAACTGTATTAGGGACGTATACTCGCGTCAAGAATTCAGACGTCTTACGTCACGGTTGACATTAGGCAATTGTCTTTATTGTCAACGTAATTTTCGATATTTGGTCGCGTTAAAACAACATTTTTTATACAATTTAGTGCAATATACAAGGTGTAACAGTAGTAAGTATTCAAAACTTGTGAGCTTGTAAAACAAGTCGAAAAATTACGAAAACCTTAGTACAACTTTTGTCAGTTCACTTAAAGGGGTAACCTCAGAAACAGTTTTTAATGCGTAACATCAAAACGGTTCAATATTAAGTCTCGAAGTAAAGAGATTGCCGAATTTCTTAGATTACCCAATGTTACTGAGTATACTGGGTATTGCATTAGACGATATCATTATTATGGAACGATTTTATGAAAAAAGTATTTAGAAAGAGTATACTTATTCCGGTAACACCTTGTATATCTCTATTAGATAAGGTAAGCCGATGTTTTAGAAATATGTATAAACAGGTCAGTTTTTGATGATTGAGTTTGATTGTTAAGGACCTGACTTTTATTATGAGGTATCTTAGACGCCCTTCCTTAATGATATTGCTGAATAAATTATACATTGGCCGAAATACTGAATAGAAGGAGACGAAAATGTCAAAACAGTCTGAAGTCTAACACTTATCGATCCGATGAATCGATGCCAATCTGACATAAAATAGAGTGATTACGACAATATTTTACGAAAATAAATATTTGTGCAGGTACGGTCCAACAAAAGGGCCTCTGAAAACGGATAATAATTCCGAGTCGGCCGGTAAGGTGGTTATTAGACCTATTCAATAGTAAGACACGACCGGTCATTATGGTGTCTCGGAAAAAACTCCTCGATGTTTCCTATAGCAGCGCCGTATAAAAATGCTCTTATTTATATCACGGTGCTTTTATTTGTACTATTGTTTTTAATTGTTACTGTTAATAGTGTTAAACATCCCGCCATTGTTTGTTAACTGTCAGATTAGTTGATAGATTTCTTCATGGCACCTGCAATTAATTTATTTGGCTATGGATGTTGAATGTGGGGCACGTTAAGAATGATTGAAATCGATTTTACTAAAAAACGGTTTATCCTATTGAAATTTAACAAGAGTACTGTTTTATGTTAAATACTTCAAATTTCAATATTTTCGAGTCAGAAACTAGAAAAACTAACTACTGAAATGATATGATTAAATTTGTCCTTGAGTTTCCCATTTTCTCACGCGAACCCTGTAGAAAATTTTGAAATGTATTTTATGAGACTTGATTAAACATGTCAAGGTTAATATTTCACACCAAAACTTTGAGACTTAATGTAGAACCGTTTTGATGTTACGCATTAAAAACTGTTTCTGAGGTTACCCCTTTAAAAGAGCGTATCTCCCTTAGGAGCCGCAACTGACAAAAGTTGTACTAAGGTTTTAGTAATATTTCGACTTGTTTTGAATACTTGCTACTGTTACACCGTGTAGAGTGCAAACATTTAGTGTAGTATATAGTTTTATTATTCTCAGTTGCAGTTTATTAAACATTTTGATGAAAATATGATGAATTATTCATTTGTTCGTATGACGTAAGTCGTCTGAATTCTTGACGCGAGTATACCCAGAAAATCCAGAATATTTTCCAAGGAGCAGGTTGAAAGGTTTATCAAAGAGACATATGATGAAAAGTATTTATTCAAAAAGTCTTGATTGTTGGTATATTGGAGCCTGTAGGAGAAAAGATTAACTTATTTAGGTACAGAGAACATTGAAGATACCATCGTTCATTATAGTGACTTTTTCCAATACCAAAACTAATGTTCCTAGATTATTTACAATCCCAGAGGGAGATAAAAGAGTCAATTTTTTGGCAATTTTCCGCAAATAGGCAAGTCACAACTGATTTTTTATCATGTACAGGAATTCAAAATGTACTATACAAGCAGTAGGTATAAATAATATAGGTTCAATTCCTAAAAAGATTGCTGAATTTCTTAGATTACCCAATGTTACTGAGTATACTGGCCATTGCTTTAGACGATGTCATTATTATGGAACGATTTTACGAAAAAGTATTTAGAAAAAGTACTTATTTCGGTAACACTTTGTATATCTCTATTAGATAAGGTAAGCCGATGTTTAAGAAATATGTATAAACAGGTCAGTTTTTGATGATTGAGTTTGATTGTTAAGGACCTGACTTTTATTATGAGGTATCTTAGACGCCCTTCCTTAATGATATTGCTGAATAAATTATACATTGGCCGAAATACTGAATAGAAGGAGACGAAAATGTCAAAACAGTCTGAAGTCTAACACTTATCGATCCGATGAATCGATGCCAATCTGACATAAAATAGAGTGATTACGACAATATTTTACGAAAATAAATATTTGTGCAGGTACGGTCCAACAAAAGGGCCTCTGAAAACGGATAATAATTCCGAGTCGGCCGGTAAGGTGGTTATTAGACCTATTCAATAGTAAGACACGACCGGTCATTATGGTGTCTCGGAAAAAACTCCTCGATGTTTCCTATAGCAGCGCCGTATAAAAATGCTCTTTATTGTATTTTTCAGGTTGCGGTAATTATTATAATCTCGCCCGGTATGTTTATTCGACATTTTGCGGCAACGGCGAAGGGGTTATCCCGCCATTGTATTGTTAATACGTTATTGATAGATATTTAAAATAATTACATATCACTTGCCTGGATTGTAAAGCACGTTGTAGTAAAAGGGGCCGCTGCAAAGCACGCGTTTATTTTTAAAAAAATTTGCCACTTTGCAATTTCTCCGAACTGCGAGGGGCGCATTTTCCTGCACGAATGCTCATCAAATGGTTTTCGGTAATGGTAAAGTGCGCTGTTTTCAAAGAATGGATCCATTGCTTTACGCGAACATGTGAAAAAAAAATAAATCTAAATCTTGATTCAAACTTGACGTCTCGAACAAATGGAAATAAAAATAATTTATAGTTTCAAATAGGGCTAGTAAAGTAAAGTTTTTGTCCATATTTTTGCACTCAATGATTTTTTTCTAACACAGCCTCCTTTAATTTATATTAGTTTAAAATACCTTTCTAATACAGTAAAAAATGTTACAAGAGTTAATGACAAGGAATATATGGGTAGATATTGTGGGTGTAATTCAACGCTGGTTGGGGCTTTTGTCCACAGAGCAGTTAGTTTCACACAATATTATTAATACCTAAAAATATATAAAAACTTTTACACAAAGGATAAACATTATTCTAGTAGGTATGTCATATTTAATTCATTGACAGGCTAATACCACTTTTGTCATTGTCGATATTTAATTTCAAATAGTTTTAATTTATATAATAATTTTTATAGTTAGTTATTTGACTCAAATTAAAGGAGGCCACCTGAAGAAGCAATCCTAAAAATGCATAAATAGGTCAGATCTCATCTATTGTGGTTGAATTGTCGAATTCCCACTGCCAAAAGTAAAGTTAGATATTTATAGAGTGTTTTCATTAAAGCAGGTTAGTAAATTTAGATGGATTAATTTCTTTAGATAATTATTGAATAGAGCTTTGTCTGTGGAATTGTTCATTAGCATACCTAGATGTTTGGTATCAGAGAACATACATATGGCTTCATTGAAAATTGTCGCCATATTGTTGATTGAGTCGCAACTGTATTAGCAGGCACATAGGAATTAACAATTTGACTAATCTCGTTGTTCGTAAACTCACCGAATCCACTCATTATTAGTGTTTCAATAAGTTGTTGACTATACTTTGTGTTGACAAACTATTTATTTTGGCAACAGACACCGCGATAATTGATTAAAATTGATTAAGTGAAAAAACCACTAGTGCATTTGTCGTTGTAAAAGTTACAGGTAACTTTTGCCGCTGTCAAAATAACAGTTACACTGTGGCATGTGGGCTTCTCTATATACATATACACTAAATTGTCAAACAAACGGATTAGAGAATTTGTATAATTTTCATACTTACGCTGATAAAAAATCCTTTCTAAATATGAAATACAGTTTCAACGGCAGAATTGTAAAACAGAATTATTAAAAAATAGATATGTACAATGTACTATCGTTTGCAATATCAATGACACTACCTCAATCAGTTTTTAAACAACTGGAAGTTCTAAGTAGAAATTTCATTGGATCTCTATTGATAAATGGAACAACTAAGTACTAATGTTGAATGTTGAAAGTAGATTTCATTATCAACACGTCAGCAGTTCGAAATAAATAGCCAAATTCGTTTTAAAATGTGCCATTAATATTGAAAACGATTGTACATGTATGTCTAGACTTCAAATAATTTAATGTAATTTTATTAACACTGTAATAGCAACATATCTGAAAAGTGTGGCATTAAACTTTGAAGAGTAGGTACTTTAATAACTTAACCGTCTCCCTAACCATTAAGATTTTAAAATTGGGTCCCCGACCGTGTTCGACCCTTTAATAGAAAGAATTGAGAGATAGCCGCCAGCGATAGCCCTTCTAGATGACATAGGTGACTTTTTCGGGAAATATTAGGAGCGAAATGACCGTCGCTAATTTGGTTTTTATATGCCCATTCTTTCTACCATGACATTAATGCTTTATCTCTAGCCCTAGGACCGCATCTCGATTAGGGTTATCCGCCTGTTAGTTTTTTTCGAATTTTAATTTAATTTTGCGATAATGTCTATTTTTGCACGGCGCACTGGTTTGTATACTCAACGAAATATCGAGAAATATCGGAAACTAAAAGTAATTGTCTTACTGTATAAATCAACATTCCTTCTCGTGTCTCGTTCATCAAGGGGCAGAACCCTTTGGCGACGTCTGTCTTAAGATTGGAAGGGCGTAACTGCACAATTTTGCCAGAAATTGCTTCCAAGGGATTTCTACCCTTTTTTAATATATCATTGTCAGATGTCACACTGTCATAGATTGGTTTTAATAGATGTAACCAAAATTTAGTTCACAGGAAAAAAATATGTTTTGAATCAAGAATAACATTAATTTAGCAAACAAAAATATTTTACTGAAATAAATAAATCTTCTCTGAATAACTCATTTCTTAATTTTAAATTATACATAGTGTTTATTGATTCAAAATAATTAAGTATATGTTTTGTTCATATCATTAAAATTTAAATTATATTGGAGTATAATAGTAATAATAATGTTTGATATGAATAGTTTTTCTATAAATACATTTCAAAAGTAAAAATACTGCAGCAAAATTCATAACTGTGTTACAAAATTGCAAACTATTACCTGTTATTAGTTTTATTTATATTATTAACAAATTGAGATGGCAGTACCATATTTCTTCAAGTGAATTCATATTAAAAATGCCATTTAGGAATTATCGACAGAAAGTATCGTATTATAGGTGGTGTGTAAGAAGGGCAGACTCGGATTTCATGCTTCCACCCTTACGGGGTTGAACTCCGACGCTGCGTTTCGGTATTTTCTATTTAGTAAATCGACCGTGACTTATCGTAGCCCCGAGTGCCGCGCCTACTCTGGAATAAGTTATAAATTTCGGTGAAAAATTGAAATTTTTACATTACTTTACGATGTGGGAACTGGCCCAAATTATAGGGCGCTGATTCGGATCAAATAGGGGTTGGAGGGGCTAATGAATTACGGACTTTTACACACCTTAAATCACGCAAAAGACATAACGCTTATTTAAGACCTCGAAATTTGCAACTAACTTGTAGGGAGTTGTATTCGTTCAACAAGGTTTCAAAATCTCAAAATGTAATAATCGTTTCATTTTAAACAGTGCTGTTTTACTGCATGTATCTAATCATCTAATTAGTAAAGTAAATTCAAGATTTTATGTATTTCCTTAAGTTTTATTATATTGCCTCCATCGTAAAGTTCTTTTCTATAAGACATTACGGGTTGTAAACTAGTTATTGCCAATTTTCTTGTGTATTGTTTAGTTTATTACTGTTATAATGATGCCATAATGTACCATAAAGCCGTAAACGCACACTTGATTTCGAAAACAATCCATTTAGTTAAAGCCTAGCGCCACTTAATTTGACATAGTCTTTAGTTCTGCCTTATTTGTAGGAGTAGGTGCTAAAAGGAGCCGAAAGACGATGGTATTAAAAAAAACATTGTCATCATTTTGTAGAGGGGGAAGGTGCGAAATTTAGGCGCCTCTTTGACGTATTTCTTTCTGGATATATTTTTTAAATTTAAACAACAAGCAGTGAAAAATGAATAAAGAAACTGAAATGAAAATCAAATCGTTTTGCTGTTAGAGCTTCTTATTTGATAGTGTTTACTTTTGGGGCTGAGGACATTTTAGGGAAAATACATTAAGGTGTAATTTCGAAGTTATAGAGTAAGTAGTGGGTTGCAAAAGGGCGCGTGGCGATGGGCACACTTCCGTGCAAACCAAAAACAGTTGGTTAGCGTAAGCCCAAACACCGGAACCAAAAACAGAACCGCCGAGCAACAGATTTGGAGGGACCAGACATCGCAGACAGCAGCCAAGAACCCCTCCGGATTCTGTCAATCGGACTGGTGCCTGAAATACGCAACATTAAAAATAAACGTTATTTTATTATTTTCTATTTTCGCTTTCGTACAATAAGATATGAAATAAAGCATGTACGTAAGAAAATAAAACGACATCAAGTCATATAAAGCATCTGTAATGAAAAACTATGAGGTATTCATTTTTTAACCCGCGCGAAAACTCGTTTTAATTCTATAATATATGATTCTTTGATTGTTACTCCATTAAGGAAAAAATGGAAACTACTAACTTTAGCTATTTTTCTCATTTTTTAAGGTGTTTCCAAACAAACAATTGAATAATAATATCTCTGCCCCTCATTCTAATCACGAGGATTAGCCCAGAAGTCGAAGACTTGTGCGGGAGAGGGGGCGGCATATTATTATTAAGCAGACCGCATTTGCGCCCAGGAACGACTTACGTTGGTAGGCCCTAACCACCATTCAGTGCAGGAATGAGGGAATCGTGGAAAACCTCATTAATTAGGGGGGTAGTCAAATGTCAACCAGTATCAATCTCTCACATTGACCCAAGCTAACATTTTTCCACCCTACCATACCCGCAGAGAGGGTGCCAATCTCTCCACAAATGTAGCTTATATACGGTCTACCGGCTGCAGGGATCGAACCCACAGCGATCTAGTCACCTCGGCTGAAGTACTAACGCCTTAAACCGCGCGACCACTGACCGATCCACTGCTTAAATTGTTTCTATAATTTCCCGACACCATTAAAAATTATCATAATCTACTATATTTTGTGTATAAGTGGAACAAATATATAGGATGTTTAAAAAAAGGGTTGCAAACTTTGGGGCATAGTAGAGACGTTAAAATATAAGATAAAAACAGTACTTTTGTTAAAAATGTTCACCACTAGAAGACACGAAATAAAACGACATGGGTCTACACGGTTATTCAGAATTTATCTAAAAAAAATGTTTAATGTAAAGGGAAAAAATGATTAAAAAATACACTTCTATACGGCACTAGAAACTGATCCACTGTAAAACCTAATAAGGCGGCAAAACATGCAATCGGCCACCGGACAAAATTAGTGGAAAGAAATTACCAAGAAGAGAAATAAATAACATTTTATAATACCTATTTTGTACAGCAAATTCAACCAAATTTGGGGCCCGTCTTGCCCAATTTCTACAAACTAACACAAATGTTTCTGCTGCACTTCGGTGCGATACACTTCATTTTTTAAATATCCCCACAAAAAGAATTCCAAATGATTTAAAGTGAGGAGATCGCAGCGGCCATGGTACTGGTTCTTTTCATCGAATCCCTTGGTATTGATACTTTGCCACGCTGTACATGGTACATATATAATTGAGCCTCGTATATGATACGACACACTGCTGCAATACGCCGTGGATGCCCTGGATCTCTATCTCTTCGACGATCCGGTTTCAAATTTTCCTCGCGTTGCACACTTGCACTGACACTTGAAAAACTAATGTAAACACTGGCATCGCAGAAACTTTAATACCTACTATAAGTAATAGGATTTCAATATTTGGAATCGCCTGGCTAGAGACTAGAGTAGCTCAAGTTTCAAATCATCAAATTACTTTTGACTTACCACATTTTTTTGTGGAAATATCCATTTTATATTTTTTATAAATGTGTAAAATGAATGAATGTATTTTTAACCCTTGCATAACATTTTTATTTCGTCACATAGTTGTTTTACAATATTCTGGGAACCTTGTAAAACGTAGAGAAACTGCAGAGACGATCGAAAGTCGAGGGGAATTTGCCGAATTCTTTGATGATTTTTAAATTTACTACGACATATTGTATACAACTTCACATGTTACCCAATCAATTTTAGGTTAACCTTATTTCCACCAATCCCGCTGCTCTCTAATTATACCTGCACAAGTGTTCAACCACCAGGGTTTAATAAAACAAAGTACTTTTTATTACGTTTTGCAGTTTGACAAAAGGCAAATTGCGGCCACGGGATAATTCGCCGCCGTTCTCTTTTTGTAGCAATTAGAGAAATTGAACTGAGAAGAATGCAAAACGTTCCGTTCCGAAATTAGGTATTTAGCATACGCGTGATCGTTAAATTGTCTATTTCCATTACAAAAAGCATTATTTAGCATATTTTTGTACGCGGTCGTGGACTGTCGTTTTCGTTTTGCTCGGATAAGTGTTACTTTTTCGCATACATCATAGTAGTCGATGTATGGGCGGGTTTTTTTCTTTAACCCTGGTATGTTAGGAACTGTGGTCGTTTAACCGAATTATTTAGTGGTATGGATGTTTTGATGCAGAGCTATTTTGACTACAGTGCTGTGTCGATTATTATTAGGTACTTTAAGGAAAAATAGAGTTGTAAATATTTCAGTATACAGGGTGTTAAAAATAGAGTGGAAAATATTTAAGGAGGTAATAGTATGAATGAACCAAAATAAGCAGAAAAGTCTCACTAAACATGGGTCCGCAAAGTAACGGTTGCGGAGATATGGAATGTTTTATGTTTTTTAGCCCCTTTTTTATTTTGCAAAAACGTTGTGTATTTTCTTATAATAGTTGGTTGATGTTTAGTGAAATAAACAGTACGTATTTGACAGTTGTTCTCAGTGCACAAGTTTTCTCTCGCTATGGCTGGTTACTCTAACGCGTCTCTAATTAACAGACATGCCTTTCATGTATGGTCGTGCTAATGGGAACGCCACCGAAGCGCGACGTCTTTATGTTGACACTTATCCAAATCGCCAGATTCCTTATTCACAACGCATGTTTGGAAGAATTCACCAAAGATTGCGTGATACCGGTTCCTTGAGCAAACAGTGCCATTTATCCGGAAGACCAAGGTCGGCATTCACTCCTAGAGTAGAAGAAGACATTCTAGCACTGGTAGAGCAGAATCCAGGTACGAGGGTGCGGAGAATATCAGCCGAGGTAGGAATTAGTGGTCCTCTTGTTTGGAGAATCCTTCACGAGCAACTGCTTTATCCATACCATGTGCAACGAGTACAGGCCTTAAATCCAATAAATGATCATCAAGCACGTTTGGTTTTTTGCCGCTGGTTTCTACGTCATGATGCTGAAGGTCCTCGTTTTCTTGTTTTTACTGATGAGGGCGGGTTCACAAGAAATGGAGTGTTTAATTTTCACAATACGCATATTTGGGCCGACAAAAATCCTCATGCTCTAATAGAATCTGGACATCAGGCATTGTAGGTGACAGGTTTCTAGGTGCTGTTGTTTTACCAAACCGATTAACAGGGCGCTGCTTACCTCAACTTTCTGCAGTGCAACATACTGTATGAGTTTTCGGACGACATTCCTTTGAATCAGAGGCAACAAATGTGGTTCCAACATCATGGTGCTCCAGCTCATTTTTCCATGGCCGTTAGAGAGCATTTACACCAAACTTTTCCACATAGATGGGTAAGAAGGGCCAGACCAGTTTTATGGCCTCCAAGATCGCCTGATCTGAACCCTCTAGATTTCTTTGTTTCGGGGTATTTGAAGACATTAGTGTATGGTACTCCTGTAAATAGCCTGGAAGAGCTGCAGCTACGGATTAATCAAAAGTGTCAAGAAATTCATACCAAGGAGGGTGTTTTCGAAGGAGTTCGAATGTCGTTGAGACAAAGATGTCGTGCCTGCTTGGAAATGGACGAAGGGCACTTTGAACATCTTCTGTAACTTTGTTTTTTGTTTGTTAAAAGCTTCCTTTGTCGGTTTATTCCTAATAAAATAAAACTCGTTTGAAAAACGAGTAGTGGTCCATATCTCCGCAACCGTTACTTTGTGGACCCATGTTTATTAAGACTTTTCTGCTTATTTTGGTTCATACTATTACCTCCTGAAATATTTTACACTCTTTTTTTAACACCCTGTATTAAATTTCAAAATTGCGGCTGTTTTAATGGAACACCCTCTATATTTTTCGATGTGTTAAAACAAATATTTTCAGTTAAAGTCCAAGCAGAATAATAGCATTTGAAATAATTTTGAGTACTGTCTTCGGCAACTAAATATGTTCGAAGTCACCTTCATCGACTTCAACGCAATGAACTTGAACAATATGTTTTCGTTTCGAAATGATTGTGCGGCATTTTCTATTCATTGCCGTAATTCTTCCCGATTTCATATAACCCCATTCACAAAAATCCACCGGATTTAAATCAGGACGCCGTACAGTCCGCCAGTACGTCAAATAATATCGAATCCCTTTCACCTATCTCGAATCGAGCAGAATAGAAACTGCATTTTTTTCCTATTTTATTTTAAAGGGGTTATGTTCCCGTTTCCTTTTACTCATTTTGCAACAAGCACCTCGTGATGGGTAACTTTATTATTTTTAGGAAGTCCAATTAAAAACGGAAGTATCCGAAGCCACAAGCTGACCCCTGCTCGCTCCTTCTGCATTTAGTATCATATTTTAATAGCACAATATACTGTTACATACTCGGAACTCAGCATAGCCACCTTTGCCGTATTGCAAATTGAAAACAAATGCATATATTTTCAAAACATCGCTTAAATTCTTTGTAGCTTTTTTTCTGTACATTTGTATTAGGTATTAATTACGAGTATATCATGTGAAACTACTACTAATATTTTACCCATATTACTTTATTATTAGCTTCTGCTGTATCCTTTTATCGCCATAAGACTATGAATATTGATGTAGCATTGCCAGAAAACAGTGTTTAAACTTCTTTTCTTTGAATCTCTGCATGAGCGACATTTCGACATGTCTGCTGACAGATTTGGCATCAGTCTGGGTGATTTCACCCGTGCTGGCATCCGAAAATTTCGCACAGTAGGGTGTTCTCTGCCACTTTCCAGGTAAAATTGCAACCCGATACGAAACGTATAATTAACACTGTACCTTTTAACTTTTTCTAGATAAGATCAAGCCAATAAAGTGTTAAAAACATCAAAACTGTAAACGCTATCGCGATAAGTGTGAAATATTTTATTGTAAAGTGATTTTAAAGCGAGAAAATGGATTTATTTGGAAGTGGAGGTCGTAAAGTCTTCCTAAATTGGCGTTTGCGAAATTTATTGGAGTTAAGTTTTAATTGTCTCTTGAAAATGCTGTTTTTGTTTAACAAAGTAGTTTTAATGGGTAAAAGGTCCATTTAAAACTACCCCATTTGTTCTATCATAATTTGCTCAAGTGTAACAAGGTATTATAGTTATGTTTTTTTTTCGTATAGATAGGCTACTTCATTTTTCTTAAGATCCAATTAGGAGCAAAAGAGAATAGTATAAAACCATAACTTTTTACCTATGAAAATATTTGATTTATGTTGGATGCAAAAAACAAAACTTTATTGAACTATATTTAGTGGAAAAAGTGATTCTTTATTGCACTAGCGCAATGAAATGTTTATTGCATTCATCTGTCATTCTACTACAGCGTTTTGTCATCATGACAAACATAAACGTCAGATTTTCCTAGACTAGTGTCATCTAAATGAAATATTTTTACACGTACTTTTTGTACTTGTCGCATAAATAACTATTCGGAATAAATACATAAGTAAAGTTTGTAACTGTTGCATCGAATATTTTTTTGTTTTCAATACATATGTGAAATTTGTTATTTTTTTTTTTAATTTCATTTATACTGCTTCTTCAAAACATGTTATTTTTGCCAAGGAATAGAAATACTGTTTAAAAATAGGATGACGATCAATTCCAATCCCCTTATTATTATCGTCATATTCAAATCGAGCATGCAGACTTGATAATACAGGTATGCATATTTTTGTTATATTTCTGAAGTACTCTACCTATTGTACATTTTTCACGCGCTATATTTTACAGTACAATGTCCAAGACTTAGGTATGTACCTTAGTAAAATTATTCACTTATTAAATTCCTCTATTCATTTCTAAAAATGTATTTAAGTTAATGTCAGTATTAAAATACGAGTTTACTCTAACTGTTAAGCAACTGACCAAGATATTATTATTTAGGTGAGAAATATTAACACAAATTACTTATAATAAATACAGTTTTTATTAACGAAATCTACAACAAATAGAACAATATTTTAGTGTCCATGTTCAGACGCACCTTGGTTGCTCCAGTGGGTAACACCAACGTAACTGGTACCACCTACACCTCCTTTTTCTCCTTGACCATGCTTTCCGTAGTGTGCAGGATGTTGAGCATGTCCTTTTCTTTCCACGATAGCTTCAAATCCGGAATGTGGACCGGAAACGTACTTCACAATACGCTGAGTGCCGTCAGGTTCGTGCAAAGTGTATTCACCGACTAAGTTCTTTCCTTCTCTGTGCTCTTTTTGCGAATGTACGTCGTGAGTGTGAGGATCTTGTACTCCGTATTCGAATTTGTAAGCTGCGTGATCCTGCAAAGACATATTCAGTACCTATACGATACTAGTTGAAGTGATATACTTACATTATGCTGAACGTGGTGGTCTTGAGCTGCTACTGCCACCACAATAGCAGAAAGAGCAAGTAATACCTAACAAAGGACACATTTGTAATTACTTTGTAAAAATATCCAAAAACATATAATTTTGATTTAATTACAGATAAATTATACTTACAATTTTATTTTGCATGATTATTATGTTGTTAGCTAGACTTTTTTTGAATAACTGATACAGATTTGTCAAATGTATCGGTTTATATACATGTAAGAAGTTATGCAATTCATTTAATGAAGAATAGAACTTGAATTATTATCGAAATTAATTTACAATTTATTTAGCTGACATATATTCATGCATACATTATATAAATACATTCTCCAAATTTTGTAACGAATAAGGTATTACTGCAATAATAGTCTTTCTCTAATTAAGTTCCTTAAACAATTAAAAAAGTGTTTATTGCACGCGACGTGAAATTGTACTTGTACGTACTTTTTGTACTTGTTGCATAAATAACTATTACCGTGTGCCGATAGTGTTTAGGTACTCTATTCAATCAAAACCAAAACATTGCAATCAACCCTTGACCGCATATTCAACTCCTAGGTGGTCCTCTAGCCCGGACCAGCAATAATTGTCCCCCAGGGAGCGATATATGGCACTATTACCCCTATAATACCGCCCCATTAATATAAACTTCTCGCCTGTAGCGGAAACCACCACCACCACCGCCGTTTGTGATTTTCACAACAATTTTTTAATATGCGGCCAGCGGGTCACCCTTTCTTTTAATGCCAACGTGGGGCCGACGTTTCTGCTTTCTTTCGGCGAATTTCTTTGCGAATGCGGGAACAATGGGATTAGAAGTGTTAAAACGTGCTGCTGGTGGTTAGATTAATGTCCGTTCTCCTTTGATGTGGTATTTGTTTTTTAAAGTTTTTCGAATGGGTACCTGCGGGCGGTCGCACCCTTGCGAATTATTTCCTAATGAAATTTTGGGTGCACATTTAAAATCGAGTTTTAAATTTGTTATTTACTTGGAATTTGCTGCTCAGACAATAAGATTTTTTTTTGTTATTATGTTACTCTGTAAAATTATGCCTCCTATGCCTTTTTTTTCGCCAGTTATCGAATTCTACCAATCCCTTCTCATACACACTTTTGCTTTTCGCTGGTAACAGACGTAATGTTGTTTCCTGGGCTTCTTGCTGGATTTCAGCCGGAATTAAGAAATTCTCACTCATTTTTTGTGTCGATTTTGCAAATTTGTTCACTCTTGTTGACAAATAAACGAACGCATGTCATAGAAACGATTCCAATACTTTGTAGTATTCAGCTGATCAATATTCTTGATTAAAATAAATTTGTCAAATAGACGTTTTCCAAAACCGTAACTCGCCTTAAGTGTCCATTTTGTCTCGTGAATTAATTCCCTTATATAAATTAATAACTAATATTAAAAATTTAGTGCCTCAAACAAGCCGATAGTATTTTCTCAGCCTACTGGGGATATTTTGACTATTTATAGTTTTCACCTTAATTTTTTTGTGGTATATCACAAATTTTTTAAATTTGACTTGAAAACGGAGCAGTTTATTGAAGTGGAACAGGAATATTTTTCATATAAAATTCACCATAATTTCAAATTTTTTTTGTTTGACGGCAAAAATCTTGAGATACAAAAAAGCGATATTTATAATTTGGCACGCCTATGACTATTTATGTAAAACTATTTTTGGAAGACTTTTTTTATGTCTTGTCTAATGATGATACTCTATTAAAAATTTTGTTGTTTCATATATGGCGGTTTTTGAAATATTTAGAAGAAAACACATTCTGAGCCCTTCTTTTAAGAGGCCATAGCTGCCTTAGGGTGAGTTTTCCGACTTATATTTATAACTTTTATTTATTTTTGGTCATAGAATCTTAAATTTTGGTACGCTATATTAACTATACTCGCGACAAGAATTCAGACGACTTACGTCATATATACGAAGAAATGAATAATCCATTATATTTTCATCAAAATATTTAAGAAACCGCAACTGATAGTAATAAAACTATATACTACACTAAAAGTTTGCATTATATTGCACTAAACTGTAAAAAATGATTGTTTTTAACACGACCAAATATCGAAAATTACATTGACAATAAAAACAAATGTGTAACGTCAGCCCTGACGTAAGACGTCTGAATTCTTGACGCGAGTATACGTACCTAATACAGTTTTAGTTACTGCTATTATAACAAATAATTATTGCGTAAAATTGAGATTTATAAACAACTTTCTATTTAAGTTAGAAGGATTAATAACACAGGCACACAAAAATAAAAAAGTTCTGTGTCCAAGTTCCGACCTATGGTTCCCCATGTATTTTTGGCTCCTGAAACCGATCCCGAGGTTGGTATAGCCCAGACGTTCCATATTTGCGCCCTACGGCCAAAAAAATCACCAAAATTTGGCCATTACCTGGAAATAAGCGCAAACCTTTATCTCGTGCCATTGAAGGGTCCAAACATGAATCAGTTGTTGGATAGAACCTCGCACATCACAATTGTCACTTGAGGGCCACGATTTGGCAGAAAATTGGTCCTAAGAAATTTCAAATTGTCAGAAAAAATCATATGATTTCACCGTATTTAGGATCGAATTGATTTAAGAGGATTGTCTTCATGTAGCATTGCACAGTGAATAGACATAAAAAATAAAAAAAAAATAAAGAAAAATAAAAAAAATAAAACGTAATAAAATTTTTAAAAAATTAAAAAAGAAAGAAAGGAGCCACAATACTTCCTACGTCAACGTCATTAGCAGGGTTGCAGTTCCATAAAAATTTGTGAACAGTATTATTTCCAGGTAATGGCCATATTTTGGTCATTTTTTTTTACCGTAGCGCGCAAATATGGAACGTCTGGGCTATACCGACCCCGGGATCGGTTTCAGGAGCCAAAAATACATGGGAAACCATAGGTCGGAGCTCGGGCACAGAACTTTTTTTGTGTGTGCCTGTGTAATTTACGTGTTACTGATATAATAATTTGCGAATTTCAAGTTATAAAATTAAATTATAACAAAGTATTTGCACGGTATATGCATTTTTTACTAAATTACTAGTATAGCTGTATTCGCAAAACGTCTTCAAATGAACCTTACAAAACGCACATGTCCTTTTACAGACGCTTTGAAATTGATTGCTAATTACGTATTTTTTGCGATTTACAACTGCGAAGTGGGAGTATTTGAATTGTTTAAAACTGGTTAAAAAAAGGTTTTACCCCACAAGTCGATTGAATTGGCATGTAATTCCTCAGTTAACAAATTAATACCGATTATGAAACTAATCGGCCGTTTGTGGAAATTTCTGAATAGGCACCCTGTGGGAGAGCCGTTGAAACTTACCACCCTGCATCCCCGTGCATTGTAAGTCATTATACCGGATGATAATAGATAAAAGCCTCTTAATCGAGTGGTGACTCTGCGAAAATAAGAATAAAAACGCATTAAACGTTATTTAATTGTTACATTGAAGACTTAATCATTTCGCTTTTTAACCAAAAATCGTTCCCCTTCACACTTTCACGAGACCCTTTGAGGGTGGCATCAACACTTTTTGAATATCGAGAGCCGAGCTTCCTCCGGATGGTTATTTTTAAGCTACTGGACGTCCAATCCACGTCAGGCCGCGGTTTGAATGGCTCTCGACGCCAGATTATCCTCCTCGAGATCCTCTCGACTTCTGTTTTGTTTACCTTCCATTTTTTAACTTGAGAACTTGAAAGGAATGTTATTTTATAATTTTTAGGCTGAATCGGAATGTAACGAATCCACGGTGATGTGTGCCAAAATATTGTGGGAAGTATCGAGAAACACAGACGTCAACTTTGATATCTCATGTTGTCTTGATCTTTTATAGCATTTATTTTGATTAATCTCCGTGTTTTTTTATCCCTTTTTTATATATCTATAATATTTGAACCCGTTTCGAGAAAGTTTTAAGTCCAGTCATTCAAATAAATTGAGTTCGTGTTCTTTTAGAACAGTCGTACTTAAAACATATTGCAAAAAAATTAAAGAAAAGGTAAAAAACTAAAAATGTGTCACATTTAAAGCACTACGAAAATTTGTTGAAATATAAATTCGGTAAAAACGGTTGAAATTATGAATATACTTTTTCTACAAGCGTGCGTCTTTATCACACGCATTCTAGTTCCAATTCGGAGAGTGTCATTTTCCCGCACTTATACTTGAGTATAATTTTGAAGAAAAATTTATGTATTATATTATCCACTAATTTGCATTTTTTTAAACAAAAAAAAATAAAGATTTTATTATGTAGAACACTCGTATACATTAATAATTGTTGCTGTAGCAATTAAAAATACAGTGTGTCCCCGGATGGAGTTGACAAGAGGAGAAACTCTTTTGTTTTTGACTTTATCGAAAAATTTCACTCTTTATAAAAAGTTCTGCTTCTCGAAAAAATGAGATTTCCATAGAAGCGTCTTAGATTAGATATACAGGGTGCTCATAAATTAAGAAAACAAGAAAATACTCAAAAGAAAAGTACCATTATTTATTATTGTATACAACATTTTAATAAAATAAATCTGCTTATAACTTCAGATAGAGTCCCAATACAAATTTTAAAATCAAAATTTAAATTTTAATATTTACTCTACCTCTATCTCCCACCTCAACACATTTTTCCGCTAACTTAATAAATATTTCGGATAGTTAGCGGCTCATTCAGTTCATGTATTTCTTGGCATATGTGCTCTTTTAATACTTCCTTATCATGTGGCAAACCATTTGAATAAATGTTTTGTTTTAGGGCACCTTGGAGAAAAAAGGCACGGGGTGTAAGGTTAGGATTGGGCCAAATCTTCCTCTGAGCAGGACAGCCGTCCTGTTACCAAAACATTTTGGAAACATTTGGTTTACCAATTTCAAATACTTGAGAGCCAGAAGTACGTAACAACCTGTTTTAGCAACAGGACTGCTGTCTTGCTCATTTTACAGCCTTGCTCAGACAATGGTGAAAGGTGGATCGGAAGATTTGACCCATTATCCTGCTATACCACCTAACCTTACGCCCCTTGACTTTTTTTCTAAAACAAAAGGTTAATTCAAATGATCTGTCACATGATCGCATAAGAGCGCATAAGAGAATAAATAACAAACTATTCGTAATGTGTAGAGTAAAAGTCAAAATTGAAATTTTGATTTTAAAATTTGTATTAGGCCTCTATTTGGGGTTATAAACAGATTTGTTTTATAAAAATGTTGTGTAAAATAATAAATAATGGTATTTCTCCCTTGAGTATTTTCATGTTTTTTTAATTGTACCCCCTGTATATCTGATCTAAGACGTTTCTATGATAGTCTCATTTATTCGAAAAGCAGAACTTTTTGTAAAGAGTGACATTTTTCGATAAAGTCAAAAACAAAAGACTTCTCTCCTCTTGTCAACTCCATCCGTGGACACACTGTATAACATTTGGTTCTAATTGTTTATGTGATAGACGTTGCTTGACATATCAATCTACAGTAAATTTTGATCTGTGTTTTCATTTTTATGAAATTGACAATGAATTCATCAGATGAGGAACTTCCTGAAGAAATTTTTAGTAGCAGCTAATGAAGCACGTTTGAATTCTTTGCCGGTGAAGTCAAAAGAAATAGCAATACTTCCATTTTATTGATTGGTGTAATACTAAAAAAACCAAGATTTGGATATTAAAATGTTATAAAATAACTGCCTTTATAAAAAACAGGACGTTGGATTTCGTGCGAAAAAATTTTTCATCGAGAAGATGTAGAAAAATGTATGAGTGAGGCACCTGATGAAATTTTTGTTTCTAACTCACACGGAAAATGTCACTTCCCGCAACTATTTTATCACGCTCATTGATTACAATTTTATTATTATTATGATTGGAACTTGAAAGTTTGTATGTTTACCCCGCAACATCCTGTATATATTCTACGATAAAATTAATCCTAGACCGTTAGCATCTCAGTTGGCTATTCAATAAATGATAACGAAATTAGTAATTTGGGAGGACCTTAATTGATATCCATATAAAAGAAAGGTAGCCACCGCCAAACTCCAAGGGGTTGATAATTTTTTATTTTTATTATTCCCAGCAGTCAGTCATCCTGAGAAATGAATGAAAACGCCGAAACCCGTTACATTTTTTTTATTATTTAGATCGGGCAGGTAGCTCGCGACATGACATGTGAGCCTTGGGCCCGTTTGACGGGGTGAATGACGCCCCAACGTCAATCTGTTCGACATATGTTCTCATTTAAATCCGTCGATAAACACAGAGCGTCTTAATACTCGCCGATAATAGCGGAGCTTTTGCTCCTTCGATTTTACATGTAAGTTGCAGAGTTACTGCATCTTTTGGAGGTTTTTTGCACCCTGTAGATTGAGAATACTTGATATTTTATCAATTCAATGAATAGAGTGTCACTTTTAGTATACCTATGTTAAAGGTTCAAAAATATCTTCTTAATAAGTACAGGGTGTTCTACCGGGAACTGCGTCAATCATTATCTGGAAAAATAATGCTCCGAGCTGTTTAAATTTGTTAAAAGGTAACGGCAAGAATAACACGCTTGTATAATATTTTTTAATTCAGGCATACACCATAATTTAGCATCGTTTTTTACCAGTACCAAAAATCAACTTGATATCTGTTTTCAGGAAAAAACAAAGTTATAATAAATACGGTTTTTTATTAATGAAATCTACAACAAATTGAACAACACATATTTTAGTGTCCCTGCTCAGATGCACCTTGGTTGCTCCAGTGGGTAACACCTACGTAACTGGTACCACCTACACCTCCCTTTTCTCCTTGGCCATGCTTTCCATAGTGTGCAGGATGCTGAGCATGTCCTTTTCTTTCCACGATAGCTTCAAATCCGGTGTGTGGATCGGAAACGTACTTGACAATACGCTGAGTGCCATCAGCTTCGTGCAAAGTGTATTCACCGACTACGTTCTTTCCTTCTCTGTGCTCTTTTTGTGAATGTACATCGTGAGTGTGAGGATCTTGCACTCCATATTCGAATTTGTAAGCTGCGTGATCCTGCAAGGACATATTTCAGTACCTATACGATACTGGTTGAAGTGATATACTTACATTATGCTGAGCGTGTTGGTCTTGAGCTGCTACTGCCACCACAATAGCAGAAAGAGCAAGTAATATCTAACAAAGGACACACATTTGTAATTACTTTGTAAAAATATCCAAAAACACAATATTGTTTTAATTAGAGATAAATTGTACTTACAATTTTATTTTGCATGGTTAATGTGTTGTTAGCTAGAAGTTTTTTAAACAACTGATACAGTTTTGTCAAATGTATCGGTTTATATACATGTAAGAACTTACGTAATTTATTTAATAAAGAATAGAACTTGAATTAAGTATTATCGAAATTGATTTACAATTTATTAGCTGACATATATTTATGCGTACATTATATAAATACATTCTCTAAATTTTGAAATGAATAATAAAGTATTACTGCAATAATGCTCTTTCTCTCATTGATATATTCCATAAACTATTAAAAAATAGTTTGACTTTTTTGTATTAGCTATTTAATATTTTTATATAGTTATTTATTAACTGATTCAGAAATTGAGTGCGTGCGAATGTTCTTCTAATGTACTTTGAGAAAAATGTAAGATCATGCAAACAATCAAAGTAGGTCTAGCAGGACACTTAAGGTCGTATTTTTCGCTGTAAAATGACCAATTTTGTGGTGTTTTTTAGGTACAGAAATCTCGAAAAATTAAACACATTATACCCACTCATTCCAATCACGAGGGTTAACTCAGAAGTCGAAGACTTGTGCGGGAGAGGGGGCGGCATATTATTATTAAGCAGGCCGCATTTGCGCCCATTAATTAGGGGGGTAGTCAACCAGTATCAATCTCTCTCATTGACCCAAACCAACATTATTCCACCCTACCATACCCGCAGAGAGGGTGCCAATCTTCTCCACGAATATAGCTTATATACGGTTTACCGGCAGCTGGGCGCGAACCCACAACGATCTAGTCAACTTGATTCAAGTACTAACGCTTTAAACCGCGCGACCACTGACCGATGTTTTGTTTATCCACTTTTACTACTTAAGTTCTCCTCTAATAAAATAATAACTTTTAAAATGCGTATTTGTACGACGCACATGATTTTGCTATTCTAACTCTTTCACATACTTATAAAAAAAGTAAACATCTTATATGCAGAACTATGTAAGTTTATGGTATAACAATATTTACGTCTACAGATAGAATTTAAAAAAAAATGCATAATGTGAGATATTTCTCTACCTAAAAATTTGTTACTTAAAGCCGTATAACACTATAAATAATTTTCAGCAAAATTACATATAAAATTTTGTTGGTAATTTTCGTTAGAAAAATGTGAATTTTAGTTAATTTGTGAATGCTATTATGAATAAAAATTATAAAATCACAATAAAATTATCTTCATGCGCGTGCGTATTACCTGGGTTTATGTGGCACCATCTGTTGAGTGATTATATTTTATGACATATTGAAGGGAAGGGATCTATAATAATTATCGTCAAATAACAATTATAACAAAATATCAATGATAATTATATCAAAATATCGTTATTATAACATAAATATATGTTTACACAGCACAAAATAAATATCACACTGCGCAGTTTCTCGCGCTGATTGTTATTCTTCCCAAAATTATTTGATTTGTTTTCTGTGTGCAACTACAAAACTAGCCGTAGAACAGAATTATTCCAAAAATTCTGTTGAGAATTTTTATAGTGTCATACGGCTTTTAAACCGCTTTCAACTGTTATTTGCTAAACTTTATATTATTCAATTCTTAAATGTCTAAAATTACTTGAATTTGTAAAAGACGCTATTTCAAGAATACGGTGCCCTGAAAAGAATACAATTATTTTATTTGATCGCTTCTAATTCCGCGGTTTTTTGCATCCATGCAAATATTATTAGAAAATACACGATTTTTTATGAAATTCACATCGCAACATCCTGTGTAACAATTTATTAAGTAGGTATCTAGTATGTGTATGTGATTACTGTTACAACGAAGACGGTTTTGTTTTATTTGTTTCACGTGTTCAGAGCTACTAAATAGAGTCCCTAAAAGGTAGTGAACGTGTCTCTTAGAACAGTTGGTTAATCGTTTTATAAACTTGTGTCTTATCTGTTCCGTTGTCAATAATCGTCTCAGAGTGCCATAACCTACCACCTATCTACGTTTCTAATCAAAGAAGGGCGTCGGCGACGGTTTGGCCGATAATTTAGATCGTCGAGAGATCTACCACTATCGGAAATACGATGCCGCCCCCTTGCAGTTCGCCTCCTATTCCCGTAATAGCCCCAAATATCCAAAATCGGCCATAAATCAACCCGTATAAAGTTATTTGGACAATTTGGAGCGCAGAGCAAACACGGACTCCGAAGGTATTATTAAAAAAATATAAAACGTAATGGAACCCGTAGGCGGGTTAATTATTTTATGTGCGGACTGGCAAAAAACCTTAACGACGTGAACGTATACTAAATGGTTCTTTTATGTCTTCATTACTTTATAAATGCACGGTACGAGGCGAAATTGGTATTTTACACCTTGTTTAAGGGACGATTAGACTTCCGCAAATACGTAATTAATTGTTTCAATCCAGTTATGAGAAGCGTAATAATGACACGGTGTACGAGATGCGTCTCATTTTGTTTGATCTTTAGGTTTACATACAGTGTGGGCCATCGAAAACTTGCCAACGACCAGCAGGTTCAATCCATTTTTGAAATGTTTCGTTAAAAAATTGATTCACAGGCATCGGGTATTGTGGAGGAAGTGATTTTCTTAGAGTTTAATCTCGACATACTCTCGTAGTCAGAGAAGTTTGCCTATACCTTCGAAATTAATATGGCAGCATTTTTGAATATGTATAGGTATTCACAAACATCAGATATACAAATAAACAAATCCCACTGGTCACAATACGAAAGAAGTATGTACGATGTTTTTTTTTATCTGTAGTTTGAGGTTCATTTTAACAGGTAATGTTGTCATACGTTGCTGTACGTTGCAGTACGTTACAGTTTTAAGGAATTTTGAAAAACCTTCTATTGTTTACTTTTTTATTACTATATAAGAAATAAATTACATTAAAAGAGTGTTTGCTTAGTCTTAATAATTGTACTTGCTTAGTTGGCAATTTTGTAACCTACGTTAGCAATTTTTTTTTCTTTGTGAAATGTATTTGTAGAAAAATTTTACAACGTTTTCCAATCAATTAGAAGCTTGTATTTTGTTTTGTTGCCATAGTAATTAAAAAAATTTCAGGAAATTTTCTTCTTCAAGTAAATTGCATATGTAAATAAAATTTCCATTATAATCACATTGTTTATGTATAGATTGATATTTTATTTGACAGCAGGTACTTGATATTTTAATTATTTTTTAGTCTTCAGTTTTTAATGATCTATACAGTATGCGCCAAAAGTATGGAATAAATTCAATAAAAACGAAACAATTATTTTTTGGAAAAAACCTCGAACAGGTGGATTTTTAATTTAAAAAATACATATTTTAGCGTAAAATGCGATTTTCAAATGTCATTTGTTTTCGAGTAATGACGTTATCGATTTTTTTTAAATGGCAACACCATATTTTTTTCTTTGATTCTGAAAGATCGTTTAATCAGACAGTACTAAAATTTTACCCTCTTACATAGGAAAGTTTTCGAGTAAATGACGATTGAATGTTAGAAAACGTAAATTTTATCCATAAAAAAGTAACAGTTCTGAGGTATGTAAAATAAAATACAATTGATTAAATTTTACACTTAAATTAAATGTTCGAATTGCCATCCACCAACTTCTTGACAATGCGCAAGTCTGTGAAGAAATTCTTCTTGCACATTTTGAATCATTTCTGGGGTAACTCTGCGTATTTCGTCCCGAATGCGATTTTGAAGTTCTAAATTAAGTTGTTTATTAATGTACACTTTTGACTTCAAGTATCCCCATAAAAAATAGTCAAGAGGTGTGAGATCTGGCAATCTTGCAGGCCATTCTATCGGTCCGCGTCTGCCGATCCACCTCCCAGGAAAACAGTTGTCCAAAAAATCTCGTACAGGGCGCGCATAGTGCGGAGGTGCACCGTGTTGCTGAAACCATATGGTATCGTCAGGAATGTCAGGGTCATTATTGTTAGGAAAAATTACTGCAAGGGCTGAAAAAAAAATCGATGACGTCATTACTCGAAAACGAATGACATTTGAAAATCGCATTTTACGCTAAAATATGTATTTTTAAATTAAAAATCAACCTGTTCGAGGATTTTTCCCAAAACATAATTGTTTCGTTTTTATTGAATTTATTCCATACTTTTGGCGCATACTGTATATAAACTAAAACAAGCAAAAACAGTACGTTATTATATTCTACATTTTTTCTATGAACATTTTTGTTTGCTTTTGGTCAGATGTACAAACCCTTTCACTCATATTTCGAACACCCTGTATATTTCAGCCAGCTTTGTTTTAATAAAATTCATACAATTACATGAAAACTTTGTTAAAAATAATCGCATAGGTGTAGATATGGAGAACGACGACTCCTATTTTTAAAGGAATTAAAGAACTTTAGGCCAATGCTAATTTTAATTGTATTTTGTTTAAAATTATTACGATATTGTAAGAAGAGTAAGCTAAACTTATACAGTTTTCTTCCCCATCTCACGTATTGACCTTAATTAATCTGTTTAGTGCATTAACATCCCCTTCTGTTACAAAATTAAATATTGTGTAATCGCTTAGGGTACTGGCAATGATGATACTTCCCCTTTCCCTAGTGTGTACATACGGGGATGTTTGTTTAGCAAATTACCCTCTTAAAAAATTATCTGCTTGCAGTGGCAAGTAGCCCTTTGTTGTGAACAACGTAACAGAATGAAGACCTCGTTAAATGATTTCGATGATTTATCTTTCTGTTTTACTTAGATATAGTAGTTAGTAACGGCAATTTTGATTATTAGAAGCTAATATATATCAAACAATGATAATTTATTTATATATAGATAGTATTCTTGCGGTGCTAGTAATGACTAATGCTGTTGTTTTAATAAGGATGTAAGTATCAATTAAAACAAGGTCATTATTATCCTTATTATACTTTTACGTGATACATTACAGAAACATAGAGTCGACGTGTTAGATGAAAATATTTTTTAAGTGATATGTAATAATGTTTTTTCAGTTAATTCACTGATTTTCGTGATCTTATTGTTTATGTTCAGCATATCCTATTCTCAAGGCTACAGAGCTGAATCATAAAGCGAAAATGTATAAAAAATATGTGAAACGTTACGTTTTGCTTCTTTATATAACTTTTGGCTAGTTGTAAATCTTTAAAATATTATGTCTTTATCAAGATTTATAGTTTTCCATTTAGTAAAAGTATACAGAGTGTTAAAAAAAAGAATGTAAAATATTTCAGGAGGTAATAGTATGAACCAAAATAAGCAGAAAAGACTTAATAAAAATGGGTCCGCAAAGTAACGGTTGCGGAGATATGGACCACTGCTATTCGTTTTTCAAACATTTTATTTTATTAGGAATAAACAGACAAAGGAAGCTTTTAACAAACAAAAAATAAAGTTACAGAAGATGTTCAAAGTGCCCTCCGTCCATTTCCAAGCAGGCACGACATCTTCGTCTCAACGATATTCGAACTCTTTCGAAAACACCCTCCTTGGTTTGGATTTCTTGACACTTTTGATTAATCCGTAGCTGCAGCCCTTCCAGGCTATTCACAGGAGTACCATACACTAATGTCTTCAAATATCCCCAAACAAAGAAATCTAGAGGGTTCAGATCAGGCGATCTTGGAGGCCATAAAACAGGTCCGGCCCTTCCTACCCATCTATGTAGAAAAGCTTGGTGTAAATGCTCTCTAACGGCTATGGAAAAATGAGCTGGAGCACCATCATGCTGGAACCATATTTGTTGCGTCTCATTCAAAGGAATGTCTTCCAAAAACTCATACAGTGTGTTCTGTAGAAAGTTGAGGTAAGCAGCGCCTGTTAATCGGTTTGGTAAAACAACAGGACCTAGAAACCTGTCACCTACAATACCCATCCAAATGTTTAATGAAAAACGTGCCTGATGTCCAGATTCTATTAGAGCATGAGGATTTTCGTCGGCCCAAATATGCGTATTGTGAAAATTAAACACTCCATTTCTTGTGAACCCGGCCTCATCAGTAAAAAGAATGTTTGCAAGAAAACGAGGGTTTTCAGCATCATGACGTAGAAACCAGCGGCAAAAAACCAAACGTGCTTGATGATCATTTATTGGATTTAAGGCATGTACTCGTTGCACATGGTATGGATAAAGCAGTTGCTCGTGAAGGATTCTCCAAACAAGAGGACCACTAATTCCTACCTCGGCTGATATTCTCCGCACACTCGTACCTGGATTCTGCTCTACCAGTGCTAGAATTTCTTCTTCTGCGCTAGGAGTGGATACCGACCTTGGTCTTTTGAATAAATGGCACTGTTTGCTCAAGAAACCGGTATCACGCAGTCTTTGGTGAATTCTTCCAAACATACGTTGTGAAGGAATCTGGCGATTTGGATAAGCGTCAACATAAAGACGTCGTTCTTCGGTGGCGTTGCCATTAGCACGACCATACATGAAATGCATGTCTGTTAATTCTTACCTCCTTAAATATTTTACACTCTTTTTTTATCACCCTGTATGGCGAGTTTATTCACACATTCCTACAATTTTTATTAGAAAAGATCTTGTAGTTCTGTCAATTATATTTTTTATAAGGACAAAATCGTTGTACCTGGACTTAATTAAATAAAAATCAGTTTATTTTGGTAAAACAGTAATTATGTCTAAATTACAGTTATCATAATTCATTAGAGGTATTCAATTAAACCAGAACATATTAGTGCAACATGACAAATTACAAACTCGGGTCCCAAATTGAAAAAGGCACAATGACCATAACGAGGCGAACAAAAATTCTCATAATTTTATTATATAAATGAGGTGGCATTTAATAAAGGGACAAATCCCTGGGGTAAGCAACTATTACCCAAATTTAAAAATAATTTTGAGTACCTACCTGAGACATTTGTATTTCCGGTTAAAAAATATACATCTCGATTTTTCTTCTAGACATATTCTAATACGTCAGCTCACTTTACTGATATTGGATATACCGTGTTTTTTGCAGCGAGTTGTAAATCATATTAAGAGGCGCGAATTATAAAATATAGCAGGAAAAAAAAAATTTATTCGTGCACAACTTGAAACAAAAAAATACAAGCAAATTGGTTTAAATCATAATAATTTCAAGACAAATACCTTTAGCTTATACTTTTACTTCGACGAGCTCTGACCAAATTCCCATATAGATTTTTCAAATTTCCTTTGATTGGGATATTAAGGAAGGCAATGAAGCGAAATTTTTGTGTTGTAGATAGTCGTAATGCTCGATCAAATCCTCAGATTACAGGGCTTCTCCGCGGAGGTCCTTTTTATCAGAAATCGGATCTGATGACGTCCCTTTCGTCGTATAGATCCGATGGCCATGGTGGACGTTCTGATATGTTATGATGTGCTTCTCACACAGACAGATACGGATCGGGTTTAGTCTGAATATGAGTCCTAAGGTGTTAAATTTTCGTATGCAGCGTCCTCCGAAGGCAAAAAAATGTGTAAAGTTACAACTTTCAAATCGATACACGCACGGTATCTGCTAACTGGTGAAAATCAATCGTCTGTTAAAATCACAGGGTCGCTAAACTTTACACCTTTCTACCTGTAGGATGTTTAGTTGACGTTTGGGTATGGTTACAAAAAAAATTCTGCGTGCATACAAATTTTTTTACGTAGTAAATACTGCATACGCCTACCAATTTTTTCCTTTGCTTCCTTCACCATGTTCTAACTAGAGTCGGCGGTAAGCAGCATAAAATTGAGGTCCGCACGTTGATGACACGTCAAAATACGATTTCTTTGTCGGGAATATCGAGTATTATCTATAACTACGCCCCGAAGTAATTGTTTTGTTTCTCTACAATCAAATCTATTAAAATTCTGCACTGTCACCGGTTCAAACTAATCAATACCGAAAATATTGTTATTGGAATAAGTCTGACGGGAAAAAATGTTGTGTAATATAATTTTGTCGGCAAACCAGGTCGTTTAATATCGGAATAATTTTCGTAAAAAAATGGTTACTATGTTCGTGATTGTATAATAAATACGAATTATTAATATGATTACTTAATGCTACACAAATAAACGCATGCGCTAAGTTACAAGAAGTTTTTTTTTATTTTTGTTTTATTTTAATATACAGGGTGATTTACGACTTATGTAAAAAAATTTAATGTACAGAGGACTGGTCCACTATAAAACTGATCGACAAAGCATGCAATCGGCGACCGAAAAAAAATGGAAAGAAATTCCCAAGAAGAGAAATAAATACATTATCTGTCTGGTTCTTCGAGTGTAGTGCACTCTATAGAAGTGATTATTCATCATTCATTTGTGATTAATGATTAATTACACTTCTGTCACCAATTTTAAATTATTTGGTGTGACAGTATATCGTGAGTGAACTAAAAAAAAAAATTCTTCGGTGTTAACATTTGAACCTGAACCTCCTGCATGAAAGCCAGACACAACCCACTATACCAGTTACGGTAATATTAACATTTTTCCGAATGATAGTAGTAGTTTACTACATCACATTTGGAAAGTGAGGATCTTGATGGTGAATTGTGTTTTGCCGCTTGCGTGTATTTGTGTCATGCTACACGCATTCTTCCACCACAGCGTGCTAACACTGTTCGCATAAGGCAGTGTTGCCAGGTGGGAAAAATTCAGTGCATGAGAAGAATTTCAAAATAGCATGAGGTTTGGAGAAAATAGCATGAGATGGCTTAATTTATCAAAAAACACCTCTTGGCACAGCTTAATTTTTAATTACTTTTGTAATGCCATTTTTATTTCATTAAAAAGCATTATGTTCTGCTATTTTATCATAATATTACATTGTAAGTAGGTACTTACAGGTAATTACTTAAAAGTTATTAACCACGTAACCTTTCTAATTTATTTTATTGTTAGGCCGGGCGAACGTTGAGGCGCAGTTGACGTGACGCAGGGTGACTCACGGGTCGTAAAATCTGTTGTTTCCAGAAAATGTAGGTACTCTTACGGAATAGAGTTAAGAATCACTGCAATACAGCGTGAATACAGCACACACACCGCATATCCACACTGTCGTACCCGTTTATGTATTTATTGCTAATTATTAAGAGAGCAGTCTACAATAAAGGACATTTCAAGTTCCCAAATATTGTAGATACCTACCTCTATCTATTCAATTTTACCCTCGATTTTGCCTTTATTTCTCGTTAGGTCTTTGTTTTGGTAGATTTCAAAGAGTAATTTTAATAATTTTATTATTTCTTTTTGTGTCTATTAAAAAGCATGAGATTTTGTAATCAAAATATGAAAGCATGAGATTTCCTCGGAATGCATGAGATCTCATGCAAACGCATGAGACCTGGCAACACTGGCATCAGATGACCGGATTGTGGTCTGTAATCTGTGAGGATACCGTTTTTGTTGTGCGGCTCTCGTTAGCTCTCGCCTACCATCGGCCGTTATCAGAGATTGTAGACGCGCTAAATGGACATTCAAAATTTAAAGATCTTATTCACGCCGTGTTTTATTCGTTACTCTTTCCAAATAAATTAATACACGTCAGCATTTTAAATGCAATAAAAGGACTTTGAGAAGAATAGGGCAGATATACAAATAAAATTTAGTTTTCTATTATACTACCGCGCCGCTTATACTTCGTACCTTCCCTGAGATGACGCGGCAATTTCTACTTTCTCTGTAAAGATCCGCAATTTCCGATTCTGTATATGACTGTATAGTTGTTGCAGAATAATTCTCCCTACCCACCTCAAAGCGACACGAGCCGCCACTGCCATATACAATGAATGTTGCAAATTAAATCAATGTTATCGTTACATAATACTTTCCTCGTAGTGTAAAACGCCCCATTCTGTACTTAAAACTGAACTTCGATGTTACCTTATTAGAGTCATAACCTCAGTAATAAAATTTACACTTATTCTGCCAATTACTTCAAGTTAAAACTCCATATGTTGGCGCAAGTACGAGTAAATTTCGTTTATTGCGATTTTATACGATTTTAACGACGGCGTAAATCTCGTAGGGGTGGAGATGTTCCGCCATATTTTTTTTGTGTTTCGTGTGGTCCCGATCATTATAACGCAGACATCTTCATTTAGGACTTTGCGTAAACCTTACAATGGGAACAGTAACAATTTTAATGCGCGAAATTTTTAATGCGTTTCCGGACAAAAGACGGGAGAAATTTATTTTGTCTTATAAAGGAAGGGGTGTACTAGTTGCAAATTAGTGCGTCACCTGTGAAATTTGTAGAGAAAGGCTGTTGTAATTTTAATATAGGAGCACAATAGAAGAGAAGATATATCTGGCATAAATGGTTGTTTGCGAAGGAATTTCTTCAGGGGTGGTTTTTTAATGGCGACGTGCGGTGAAAGGGTGGATTAATTTATTTGTTACGGTCGATTTACTTCTGTCTGCAGTGATCGAGGTTCAATATTTGCATACCTGTTTCTCAGTAATTATATTAATTGGCTTCGGAACGTAATTAGGTATAAATCTATGAATATTAAAACATCTCCGTACAATCACCTGCATAATGTTAGGAAAATTTATATTATAGTGATGTTTAGTGGACAAACTAAATTCCTGGCAAATAAATTGTTAATGCGTTGGAGGTAAAAAATCTAGTATGGAATTATAGTAGGTGGTAATCCGATAGCATCTAATTTAATATCCGTTCATCCTGTTCAGTTGACGTCGTGTAGTGTTTAGCATGGTCCATTAGCCAAGCGGTTTTACACTGCGTTGGACAAGATATCCTTTTGTTGCCCTCCCTTACTGCTTTCAACCACGACTGTAAGGAAAACTTCACTTCTTCATACTATTAAGATAACAGTGTTATCTCATTTTTTCTTTCTATTCAATATGTGAATTATCTACACAGTGTGGTCACTTTTACGACGTCTAGAAACGGTAATGTATACGGAACGAAAATGTACTTTTCCAGTTTTATGCCGCTATTTACAGATATTACTTTTCAGAACATTGAAAGGCATAGAAATGCACATTTTTTTCTTAATTTAAGCCACGCTACCGTTTCCGAAAACCCTATAAGTACTAGGCGTCGTAAAACTGACCACCCTGTATAATGCGGAATAAACTTTCTGGAAAAGCAGTGTGCACTGAAAAAAGCCGATTCTGTAAATTTATGTTTTGTTACTTTTACTTTTGTAAACGTATTTAAACTGATTAAAACAACTTTCTTAAAACACCTATCAATAGAATAAAATATGATTTATTTCAAATAATATAAATCAGTACGCGGTGTAGAACTAACTACATCTATCGGCCGTTCGCTACTCCATGCCGGACTGAAAATGTCACAGACACGAAGCGTTCTACATGCAGTAGACACCATTGAAAGCTGTCGACCTTTATCGCGATCGGCGAGAAACGATATTTTGCAAACATGGAATTCCAGGAAACAACTACTCTGCGGGCTAATGCCCCGACCAGCGTTGAATTACACCTGGAAGACCTATAGCAACAGCTAAAGTCATTCGTCAGACGCCCACCAGACATATACCGGTTTCGAGCTTATTAGCTCTCATCAGTATGCCATAGGTGAGGTATCCGACGAATAATCCTAGCTGCTTTCGTCTGTCTAACCCGACAGAAGGGACCATGAGTACGCGGTGTAGAACTAACTACATCTATCGGCCGTTCGCTACTCCATAGTTCCATAGCTCCATAGTTAGTTCTACACCGCGTACTCATGGTCCCTTCTGTCGGGTTAGACAGACGAAAGCAGCTAGGATTATTCGTCGGATACCTCACTGATGAGAGCTAATAACCGGTATATGTCTGGTGGGCGTCTGACGAATGACTCTAGCTGTTGCTATAGGTTTTTCAGGTGTAATTCAATGCTGGTCGGGGCATTAGCCCGCAGAGTAGTTGTTTCCTGGAATTCCGTGTTTGCATAATATAAATCAACCAATACCATAAGTATCCTGCATAAGGAACAGTTATTCCTTGTGTGCAGGAATGTATGCAATTTAGATGCAAAAGAAAAACAGAAAAATGAATAATAATTATAAAAATTAAAGTGCTTATGTTAAACTTGCATTTCTCAATGCAGTTTCAACTCGTCTCGCAAAAACTTAAATATTAAAGTACAACATGTGGTTTAAACTGAAGGTAAGTATATTTAGTGTACAGTCAAAATAAATGAGATTTACCCAAATATCTAACATTCATCGTTTCCGAGATATCTACAGGATATCAAAGATATCGACATTTTTATTATATTTTTTATTTACTTGGAAATCATTCGTGATAAAACAACAATAATTCCAGGTAGTAATTGGATATCTTTAATTTAATTTTTCAATATGTTTAAATATTCCCTTTATTACAGTGGCGTAGAAATTCCGTGGCACTCTTCTTTTTCTTACAATAAAAATAGTACGCTACTATCTTAATTATTATAAGAAATAAGATACTTTAAGTTTTGATTATGATGAGCAAATAGCTATTTCTTGAAATTCTCTTCAAAATGGATCGTATTTAAGTAATTGTTCATTTAAGATACCTCTGCATTTCGTAGAATTTTTCTAAAGTGTTTGAACCTGGCAATAACAACATATTGAAGAGAATCATTCCATTTTTTACTGGAAGAATACGGTATTTTGTAAAATTCAAGTACCTCGCTAAATGTTTTGATAAAATAATGTGTAAACTGAACTCACAAGGTGTTTTTAAATGAAGCAGCAAAAATCCCAAGTCGCATAATAAAAATGATACAGGGTGTCAAAGTTAAAATTTTATTTGTAAATAACTTCTTAAGAAATCCAAATATTTACATAAAATTTGTAAATCAGGGGTTTTTGCGGGCCCAAAATTTTAGTTTGTTTCTAATTTTGACGTCACTAGTAGAGGGCGCCGCTTATGGCACATCATGCGTCTTTTAAATGGCAGCATTTTTTTGCTGCTTAGTGTATCTATCTGACTATTGAAACAATCGATTCTCCTACCTGTTATATCTGGTATACGAGTTATACCTTGTTGAAGTCGTTAGGAGTAAAAGTTTTCTAAATAATCCTATTTGAAATATTCAGTGCACCCAGTAAAAACTGTTTTGGTTTCAGGTGAAGTGGCTTATCTACTGAAAATACAGCAAAATGTTATTCAGATCGATAAATTACAGAGACGTGCAAAATTTCAGAAAGATCGGCCTGCTCCTTCACCTAAGGAATATGTGGTCTCATATTTGCTACTTCATTTAAAAACACCCTGTATAAAGGCAATACGTTACGTAATATTGCCAATTTATTCATGCGTAGTTGAAATAGTTCAGTACAATATTATGTATGTAATTTAAAAACTTTTACTATACAATATGTTATTAAAAAGTATTTTTTCTGTACATGTATAAACTATACTCAATGTTTCAGCCTGTCCTGATCCAGCCTAGAGCCGAACTTGTATTATTAATTTTTGTATAAATAAAATAAGAAATTTCTTATTTATTACATAATAATACATAACTAATTAGGAAATACTGCTACTGCACCTTTGCCGTAGGCAGGGTTCTGCAGCAATATGTCTATTTTATACTTCTAACAATCAATTCTAAAAAAAATGTCCTCTAATTTAAACGGCTTGTGTCCCGCCGGTGGTCCCGCATAAAAAAAAATGTTTTTGATACGTCGAATTTTTTTGTCTGATCTATTCGCGTCCGTTTCAATTGACTAGTTACATCCCTCGCGTGATTCCTAAATCATTTTTAATTTCGGCCGTGCCTAATTCGCCTTTTTCTAATTTCGGGAGCCAGCCTAGGCGAGCGGGACTGCCGTCTCTATTCCGAATAATAAATAATAATCAAGTCCACGTTTCCGATAATTCCATCAATCACTGGAAATATTTGCCGATGGGCGTGGCAAAGCGGAACAAACGAATGTGTGCGGACCACCTACTGCGATCGTCAACCCTTAAAAGCTATCGAAAACTACCCCTTCGTTAAACGTTCGTTTTATCGACGGAATCTGGTGTTTTACTAAAGTTATCTCGTTTGCATTTATTACTAGATGACCTGGAAGGTACGAGGTTCGCTTGGTCTTAATTGAGCATTTTTTTTGTTGGAGATTTTTAACGATGGCAAATAGTCGTGGCTGATTAATGATATTTTTAATTAAGACGTCATTTAAGGGATTTTTGAGGTTTTTTTATTACGTATCAAGGCAGAAACTTAATTTTGACGATAAATATCTTCATACGGTACCGTTTGGTTTAATTATTTCACGGTTTATTTGTCCACAAAAGTATTTTCGCCTTGAATTACTAATAATAGACAAACGCCAAGCAATGATTTCGCAATTTGATACTTGTAAAATGTGTCGATATACTTTCCCTTTATTTTAAATATTCACGTACATTCTAGCATCTAATTTACATTCATAATTATTAATATTTTAGTGCGTTCTATTACCAATATGGTAGATATCATTAACAGCTATATAAAGTTTATGACAAATCTTATTGGTTTTGCTAATACTTACCTACGTGTTGCATATGAGACCTTGAGTGTATTTTTTATTTGTCAATGCGACCTTAAATTTAATTTGTATGTCTGTACAGATTCGGAAAGGAACTCATTATTTTTTTTTTATTGACTTCCTGTATAATATGCCAATTCATTGGACTTTACATTATTTAAATTTTTCAGCTTCTAGGTTCCTAGGATTTTTGTATGAATTTTGGCACCAAAATCTATATTTCTTACGTATACTTATAATTTTAAGACAGTTTTATGCCTGTTTTCTACAGGGTGTCCGGAATATTAGTGCCGTAATGTTACGTAACTCTTATGAAAAAAATTTCTAAAACCATTAATTTGTCTAAAAATGCATTTTAAAAATAAAAATACAACTGTAATAATATGGAAAACTATGTCGAAATTACAAACTATGGTACAATTAAGGTTAAGTAAAAGCGTCTGTAAAGTAATTTGTTCTTAATTTGATTTTTGGATCAGTATTAATGAAGAAAACAATTGAAGTTTCCGAGAAATTCGTTAAAACTATAACGTAACGACAACTTAGCAGTGTCCGGCTGCTGTCGATAACCTAAAAGTAATATTAGTCGTATTGGTGCGCCTAGCGCGATTCATTTTTGTCTCATATTTTTTTTCGAATTTTTAGAGAACAAATAAAAAAACTACTTTTGCCAAAAAATCCAAAAGGGTTTTCATAAATTATACAACATTAACCCTGCAGAAAACTGGTCAAGGACTTGTTTTAATCGCTTTCTGTGATACAGACGAAAATTCGTAATGGTGTCTGCGTTCTGTCCAGAGATAGAGAACTAACTGAGTTTCAAGAACTTAGTAAATTGAAGAAAATGTTAAAATAGCGACATTATTTGTGGTAAAACCTCCAATTAAATCTAGTCCAAGGAGTGCACCAGCTACAATGATTTTTTATGTTGGTAATGAAAAAAAGAGTAACTGTTTAATGTCATAAGAATGAAAGACGTCAATCGTTACCATTGACCACATTAATTAATTAATTTGAGAATGGCAATGAAAAAACATTACCGCCGGATTTTACCCCACACTCTGTCGAACGTAAAGATTCGATTTTCGACTGTGCTTCGTCGAATCATTTTCGTGAACGAATAATTGTGCTTTGTAATTTTTCAATGGCAACTCCGGGTGAAGTGTAAACCCGAAGGCCTCTCAACATTGCCAGATATAACATACGGAACATTCTAATCCACATATTTTCTTGTATTCTATAAAAGACCCAACCCGCTTCAAGCGCACTTAGTGTGGTTACGTAAACAGTGGAAAACGGTGGAATACAGCAAAAGTTGGTCATGTTTGTGTTTATGGTTAGTAGAAAAACTTATATCTGTCATACGGTATTTAGTACAGAAGGATAGGGTGAGAAATTGTGCAACTAGTGATGATTTTGTTCTCCAAGTTTTATATCGTGATAAAAATAAAGTGATTTCCAGAAAAAAAAATACAAAGACGCATTTGTTGTGAGACGGTAGAAGTGTAAAGTTTTATGGAAGAAATTTCCAAAAATAAATATTAGTTGTGATTATGTTTCGGTAACGTTACACGGTTTCCCAAAAATGGGCAAACCTGTAATTTTCTATTTTTGATTTTAGAGAAAAGCGTTTCCTATAAATTAAACAGACACTTTATATTTTTGATATCCCTAAGCTTTTCTAATTTCAAAAATATAAATATTTCATATCTTTGCCCCATCTTTGTAAAGTTAGTTTTTCTTTATTGTAATTTAAATGTAATATGACGATATTATAGAATTATAAGTACTCGTATTTTCTAGAAAAAATGCAAAAGCAAATATATTCTTCAAACAGAAAACTTACAGTTTTCAAAAACATGTAAAAATACAAGATATTCTACTTAAAATCTGAAATCTATGTCATATTTGCGATGTTAAACTGTTTTTTTTTTTGTTCTAAATATGAATTATTTGAAACTTTCCATACAGTTTTTATAGGAACATTTATTTTCATTGGTAGCACCTAAATAATGTAAATTATATTGTGTAACTATTTATTACTTTCTTTAGTCTATCGTTAAAATGAGAAGTAAACTATACGTGTCTTTGTTATTTATTTTTGTGAAAAACTGAGAATCACAGATTCACCGAATATGTACCCTATTTTATTGCGTTTAAAACAAATTTTAGACATATCGTTAACGGAACCTCATTTTTGTTAATTAACTAGCACATAATAGGATTTGTGTAAAATTAAATTAAACAAAAGCAACTCTTCTTGGTTTGCAGATGTTTGCCATAAGGAGTGGCCGTTCTCGAGAAGAAGGAAGTGCATGAATCATTTTGTTATTCAAAACGAAACAACGTACATTTTTACGCAGATATATAATTTGCAATCATTCTTTTGGGTGGGGCTTTTCTCGAGCATATTCATTTTTCAACCTTGCCGTTGATATTTATTGCAATAGAAAGATCTCGTTACATTGCAAAGTTGCAGATGATATCATTATCAAGAAATAGGATTGTACTATGCAAGCATGTAGAATTTTTTAATCTGGTTTAAATTCTTGATGACATGCAATAGCAAAATAATAGTCCTGCACAAAACTACATCGTATTTTTATTTATATCAGGATTTTAATAGACCTGTATAACTTGGAACAGCAACAGAGCCTAAAATTCAAGTAATTAATTACATAACTAATTAGGTGTCTAATTAATTACGTGCTTAATTAAGTGCCTAATTACTTATGTAATTAGAAACCTAATTAATTTCGAAATTAATTATTTATTTAGGCACCTAATTAATTACGTAATTAATTAAGCGTTTAATTATGTAATTAGGTTCCTAATTAATTACGTACTTATTGGAATGCTAAGTTACAGTAAACACAATTTTTTGCCCTATACTCCCGTGCTAAAACCTACTCCTATTACGTGTTCACGGTCTACTAATAATAATAACGTGCTATTGTTTAATGTGTATGTTTTTTTGTCAGGTATGCCTCGTGCTCGGGGCAATTTCAGTGGAAGCCGAAGTGATATTAGGACTGCCTAATTTATATAACAACTACCACGGCGAATATGCCGCAACGTATGATAATTACGTAAGTCATCCTTCCCGCTTTCATGAATCATATGGTAATCGTGTGAGTGTGAGTGTGGATGGGCCACCGATTTTATCTTGAGATAGGTTAGTGAGATGGGAGATCAGATTAGATACGATACCGTTGATTTAGTGTACGTTTTTTGTATCTCTTTCTTCATTTATAGTTACGGAAACTTGTAGTGCTTGGCATAACTTTAGTTTTGACTTACATTTGTCTTGAATTAAAAGTATTAAATTGTGTTCGAGTACAAAAGAATCGTTTTTTACGTGATTTATAAAGTTATCGCATACCTACTTTCATTCATAGGCCAAATTCCATACGTCTAGTTCTACTAGTTATGCGACGGTTGGATAGCTTTTGATGGTTGAGTAAGCACGGACATATAACTATGTGTTGTATTAAATTACCAATTTGATTTTTATTGTTTTGTAAAGAAATTTCGACTGTCAAAAGTGATCATCACTCTAAATTAAAGATATTCGCCTACTTCATCAAATAATCTACTAATATACCTGAAGGAGTAATTCAAAAATTGCAGAAATAGGTTCGATATCATCTGTTGTGGTTGAATTTTGGAGTTTTACAGTTTCAAAACTGAACTCTAGTATTCCATTAAACTAAGTATGACTTTTCTGTGGTAAATTTATCTAAATTAAATGTATTTTAGATAATTATTGAATACAGCTTTGCCTATGGAATTGTTCATTAGCATACCTAGGCATTTGGTATCACAGAACATGCATATGACTTTATTGATAGGAATTGTAGGAAAATTGATTTATAGATTAAATACCTTTACAATGCATTAAAAAATGTACAAAAACTAATAATAAAGAATATATAGGTAGATCTATGTGTAGTTCAATGCTGGTCAGGACTTTAGTCGGCAGAGTAGTTAGTTTCATATAATATTGTTGATACTTAATATAAATTTATTTACGTTGTATGTTAATATAATTGTGAATGTATTAAAATATTGTTCCTACTTAATTGTAATTTAATTATTGCAAATAAATAAATGTGTATCATTATTATGTCTCCTTTAGGAACCAAGGCCATACGCTTTCGAATACGGAGTGTCAGATCCACACACAGGCGACCACAAGACTCAATGGGAGACTAAAGACAAAGCAGGCGTTGTACGCGGCAGTTACAGCCTACTAGAACCCGATGGTTCCACGAGAATCGTGGACTACATAGCGGACGACCACGGTTTTAGAGCCATAGTCAAGAAAGTCGGCATTCACGGTCAATCCGTTGAAAGTCATGGAGGAGCAGTTGAAGAGGGAGGTTTCCAACCTATCGTCGTGCCTGATTTTGAACCATTGCCAGTTCATGTGGAACAACCACTGCCAGTCGAACAACAACTGCACGTAGAACAACCCGTCCCTCTACAGCCAGTGCACGTAGACCAAGCACCTATCTTCCAGAGCTACGACGGTGGCGTTGAACATTACCAAAATCTGTACCAGCAACAGCAACCGTACGCCATCCAAGTACCAAAAGCTGAGGGCATCTACGTGGAAACACCTAAGCATGACTTTGGAGGTTATGTACCTTACATTCCCCCATCAAATTACGTTCAACCATTACCTCCTGCTCCAAAACAAGAGGTTTATTTGCAAGAACCTCAAGCGGCTCCAGGCCCTGCCGGTGAAGTGTACTACACTCAAGTCACCGATTTCGGTTCCCCTCAAGCTAAAAGCGTGATCACTTTGCAACAACCACAAGTGGTACCTCAAGAAAAAATATCAGAACCAATTGCGCCTCAGCAATACCCAATACAAGATCAGAAACTGATTCAACCTTATCAAAATATGTTGCCAGTTCACAGTTACCAGTTGGAGCAGCAGTTCCCTGGTTCGAATCAGGTTTTATTACAAAACCAAGCGCCAGCTTACGTCCAAGCTGAGGTTCCTTACGCTATTCAGCAGAAAATCTTACATCCTCACGGCGAATCGTCTCAGAATTTCCAGGGAATTACCGGAAACTTGGAGGATGACTCTCAGTACACTAACTATGCTCGGGATAATGCCCAAGTTGTGTTAAACCAGGGAGAAACATTGTCGCCTTCAATAAAGTACGGAAATTGGTAAAAATGTGTTTACGTTAATTAAGATTTGTAAGTAAACATTTATATCTACTATTGAAATATGCTTTGTGTAATTTGTTTTTTTAATTTATATGTATATAGTTAGGTTTTATTTATTATTTGTAGAAGTACTTCAAATAAAAACTTGCTAAATTATTTTATATTTATTCTTAAGTTAAGAAACTAAATTTTCAGAATATATAAGGAAGGTAGGTAAATAAAGTCATCAGCAAAATTTCGTATCTAATATTTAAATGTAGAATTTTGATTGTATATTATTGAAAATTGTTGATAAAGTACCTACAAAATATTTCTAAAAGAATCATATATCGAGATTTTTCATTTGAAACAAATAACAAACACATTACAAAGTGTCGACTTATTCAATACAACGTATTTAATAAGTGACTGGTTCTACATTTCCACTCATAAAAGTCTAAACACACCTCTAAATATAATTTGTAAGTTTATGAAATGTTAATATTGCATTTGTAACACATTTCTTAATAGCAATTAAATATTGTGTGGTTGACCATGTAGCTGGTAATAAAAACAGTTAGGTATTTTCCAATTTACTTTGTAACATGTCTTTTTGTTCGTTTATTGATCCATTGATATATTTCTAAGAGTTAGTATTGTTGTCGTGTAAATATTTAAACGATACACAAATATTAAGAAATTTAATAAACACTATTGTTTTTTTCCGTCAGGTAAAAGCTCATTCAACCTTTGTAAAACTATGATTTCATAAAATCCGTTGCTTTATTGTACTTTTTTGTATCTGCTACTCGTCTGTCGAAACAAGAAAGTAAAATTTATGCGTTTCATCACCGTTTGGGATGTTCAGCAGTTCATTTACCACTAACTGCAGATTTTACGCTACTTTATATAATTTTTCTGTTCACTGAACCCAGCTGAAGGTTGTTTCATTGGAATAACTGCACACTGCATTAATAACAAGTAATTACATTAACGCAATTTAGCAGAGTTTCTAACTGGACGTGCCAAGAGAACCTGGCATTACAAATACATGGTGTTAAAAAAAGAGTGTAAAATATTTCAGGAGGTAATAGTATGAACCAAAATAAGCAGAAAAGTCTTAATAAAAATGGGTCCGCAAAGTAACGGTTGCGGAGATATGGACCACTATTCGTTTTTCAAACATTTTATTTTATTAGGAATAAACCGACAAAGGAAGCTTTTAACAAACAAAAAACAAAGTTACAGAAGATGTTCAAAGTGCCCTCCGTCCATTTCCAAGCAGGCACGACATCTTCGTCTCAACGATATTCTAACTCTTTCGAAAACACCCTCCTTGGTTTGGATTTCTTGACACTTTTGATTAATCCGTAGCTGCAGCTCTTCCAGGCTATTTACAGGAGTACCATACACTAATGTCCACAGACAAATATCCCCAAACAAAGAAATCTATAGGGTTCAGATCAGGCGATCTTGGAGGCCATAAAACAGGTCCGGCCCTTCCTATCCATCTATGTGGAAAAGTTTGGTGTAAATGCTCTCTAACGGCCATGGAAAAATGAGCTGGAGCACCATCATGCTGGAACCACATTTGTTGCCTCTGATTCAAAGGAATGTCTTCCAAAAACTCATACAGTGTGTTCTGCAAAAAGTTGAGGTAAGCAGCGCCTGTTAATCGGTTTGGTAAAACAACAGGACCTAGAAACCTGTGACCTACAATACCCATCCAAATGTTTAACGAAAAACGTGCCTGATGTCCAGATTCTATTAGAGCATGAGGATTTTCGTCGGTCCAAATATGCGTATTGTGAAAATTAAAGACTTCATTTCTTGCGAACCCGGCCTCATCAGTAAAAAGAATGTTTACAAGAAAACGAGGGTCTTCAGCATCATGACGTAGAAACCAGCGGCAAAAACCCAAACGTGCTTGATGATCATTTATTGGATTTAAGGCCTGTACTCGTTCCACATGGTATGTATGGATAAAGCAGTTGCTCGTGAAGAATTCTCCAAACAAGAGAACCACTAATTCCTACCTCGGCTGATATTCTCCGCACACTCGTACCTGGATTTTGCTCTACTAGTGCTAGAATTTCTTCTGCTCTAGGAGTGGATACCGACCTTGGTCTTCCGGATAAATGGCACTGTTTGCTCAAGGAACCGGTATCACGCAATCTTTGGTGAATTCTTCCAAACATGCGTTGTGAAGTAATCTGGCGATTTGGATAAGCGTCAACATAAAGACGTCGCGCTTCGGTGGCGTTCCCATTAGCACGACCATAGTTGAAATTCATGTCTGTTACTTCTGCGTTAGAGTAACCAGCCATAGCGAAAGAAAACTTGTGCACTGAGAACAACTGTCAAATACGTACTGTTAATTTCACTAAACATCAACAAACTATTATAAGAAAATACACAACGTTTTTGCAAAATAAAAAAGGGGCTAAAAAACATAAAACATTCCATATCTCCGCAACCGTTACTTTGCGGACTCATGTTGACTGTTCTGCTTATTTTGGTTTATACTATTACCTCATTAAATATTTTACACTATTTTTTTAACACCCTGTATATGTGACAAAATGCCAAAAAATCAAATAAAGCTACATTTAACTCATTTATAAAACGTAGTGCTATTTGAATCGTTCTGTATCACGCTGTCTAATGAAATAATTAAAATGGAAAGTTACAGGTACAATCCCAAGACCTACGTAAATAGTGAATTCAACATTCATGCTCCAATTGCGAATTACTATTAAAATTAAGTTGACAAATACGCTTTATACGAATGCTAACGCAATCACGTTATGAATATTTAAGTTAAATAATGAGTTGCTATTGTGAACAACAACAATTTCATTATTTCGTTATATAGATAGCGGAAATTGAACTACGCGACTTTATAAAGTACGAAAAAAACACCCTGTGTAAAAAATCTCTTCGGACCCATTACCTACCATACGCCAAGACGTCACTTCCTGTAACAGTTTAATTATTGAGTTCGGATAAACCGTGAAACCGTTGTAACCCCCCAGTGTCAAATCAACCCTTTATTTGAGTGATACTTTCGATAATCGCGTGAAATTTTATTTAGATATCAACCCCTGGAACGCATTCGAAGGGATGGTAACGGTTCCTACTCGCTTATTAACACCTTTTTTAATTGGCGGGTGCTTGGATTAGACCTGACGACTCGATGTGTTTTTTTTAATCAGTTCTGATAATAAATCTGTCCATCTACAGGGTGAAATATTTATATGTTTGGCCCAATCGCCTTATCCGCAGAGATTTCCCATTCTTGATGAATACAAGTTGTTTCACTCTTCAATCTTCTTTCTTTTTTTTTTGAAAGCCGATAAATGTTTAAAGGAACAAAATTGTACTAACTAGGTAGTTTGATTTATTTTGATCACTATTGAAATATGGGACATTTGTTTCCGAAAACCCTGTACATTAAGAGATAAAAGGTGATTGACTTTTGGGACAGTTAGTTCTATTTTCAGCAATTTAAATAAGTGCCTTTTTACGTAATATGAAATTTTGCATTCTAATGAGATATTGTAAAAACCTGACATGGAAAAAGTTATGGTATACTTAATAATACAGTGCGTTCATAAAGTAACGCATAAATTCATTATTAGCTAAATAAACAATATTATTAAAAATACCCGACAAGAGCGATTTTTTATTTTAATTTACTGTTTTTTCAAATAATAATTTATAATACAGTGATTTACCTTTTTGAGTAATGACGTTATCACCATTTATTTTAATGGAACACCCCATTTTCCTCCCATTTCCGTACTTTCCTTGTCGAGCTTATACCAAAAATACAGTATGCCCCAAAAGTATGGAATAAATTCAATAAAAACGAAACAATTATTTTTTGGGAAAAATCCTCGAACAGGTCGATTTTTAATTTATTTTAGCGTAAAATGCGATTTTCAAATGTCATTTGTTTTCGAGTAATGACGTCATCAATTTTTTTTTAAATGGCAACACCATTCTTTTTCCGTGATTTTGAAAGATCGTTTAATTCTTTATCAGACAGTACTAAAATTTTGCTTTCTTACATAGGAAAGTTTTCGAGTAAATGACGATTGAATGTTAGAAAACGTAATTCAATTAAAATAAAGAAAAAGGTTATCAAGTTTAGTTTTTCGAATTCTATAGTTCTTTTATGGATCACGTAGGTGAAAATCTTTGCTCATTGTCACACCGACTTTCTAATAAGTATTGTAAGCGACATAGAAATTATTATTCAATTTAAAGTATTATGGCACATTTAACTGTTACTCAAAGAATTGAAATTTTAATTCTTATCGGATGCGGGAATATGACTAGAACTCAGCAGGAAGTTTGCAATTTATTTAATGAAAAATATCCAGATCGCCCTATCAGCCAATCAACAGTCAGTAAGGTAGAGTCTAAATTTAGAGAAACTGGCAATGTTGTAAATATTCCAAAACCTGGACGTCCAAGTATTAATGAAAATCAGAAACAGAACATTTTGATAAGTATGGTGGATAATCCTCATAATTCTTCACGATTGGTTGCATTAAACAATGACACTAGTCAGAGCACAGTGCTTCGTATCTTGAGGAAGGAAAAATATCATCCCTACAAATATCAACTTGTGCAGGAACTCAATGAAGATGATCCCGATCGTCGCTTACACTTTTGCGAAATTCTAATGGATGTTATGTCAAGGAAATAGAAATTTACACCTTATAATACATTTTTCAGATGAGGCCACATTTTGTCTGAATGGTACAGTAAACCGTCAAACTTGCAGATATTGGAGTCGGGAAAATCCTCATTGGATGGCAGAGGCACATACCCAACACCCTCAGAAATTAAATGTGTGGGCTGGAATAGTTGATGACAGAATAGTAGGGCCTTTCTTCTTTGAAGGAACCCTTACAGGACAAAGATATTTAGAGTTTCTAGAAAATGACCTTGTTCCAGCCCTTGCAGTAATTTTTCCTAACGATAATGACCCTGACATTCCTGACGATACCATATGGTTTCAGCAAGACGGTGCACCTCCGCACTATGCGCGCCCTTGTACGAGATTTTTGGACAACTGTTTTCTGGGAGGTGGATCGGCAGACGCGAACCGATAGAATGGCCTGCAAGATCGCCAGATCTTACACCTCTTGACTATTTTTATGGGGATACTTGAAGTCAAAAGTGTACGTTAATAAACCACGTAATTTAGAAGAACTTCAAAATCGCATTCGGGACGAAATACGCAGAGTTACCCCAGAAATCATTCATAATGTGCAAGAAGAATTTCTTCACAGAATTGGTGGATGGCAATTCGAACATTTAATTTAAGTATAAAATTTAATCAATTGTATTTTATTTTACATACCTCAGAATTGTTACTTTTTTATGGATAAAATTTACGTTTTCTAACATTCAATCGTCATTTACTCGAAAACTTTCCTATGTAAGAGGGCAAAATTTTAGTACTGTCTGATAGAGAATTAAACGATCTTTCAGAATCAAGGGAAAAAATATGGTGTTGCCATTTAAAAAAAATCGATGACGTCATTACTCGAAAACAAATGACATTTGAAAATCGCATTTTACGCTAAAATATGTATTTTTTAAATTAAAAATCGACCTGTTCGAGGATTCTTCCCAAAAAATAATTGTTTCGTTTTTATTGAATTTATTCCATACTCTTGGCGCATACTGTATATCACAAGTTGCTTCAAATTAGTGATAGGGTGGGCAACAATACTAAAGGTGTTTATAAAAATTTAATAGAAAGTTATACGCTACTAAATTCAAATACATTGCTCCTGTCAATTTTCATCAAAAAAGCACTCTGTATATTTGAACGAAGCGTACAATTTTACGGTGGTACTGATGAAACAACATTTGTAGAATATAAATAAGAGCCAAATGTTTCAATCTCAGGTTTTGCATTTTCAATTTTACAGTTGCAAACGAAACAGTTAATTGAATTATGAAACAACAATTTCTTCGTAAACAATTTTAGTCAACCTGTGCTTCTGTTTTCAGTTAACGATTTTGAAATAACATAAAAAGAGACTTTTTCGAATATCGAAGTAATCCTTTAGCGAATCAAGTCACGGGTTTAAGTACGGCTAATTTGATTATACTAATTACTTTGTAGTATTCTCGTTACTCTGCGCTGAAATTGAGATAAATCGTTACAGTTATAATTTTGTTTGCAAATTATTGGTATAATTATTTTTTTACGATATTAATAATGAGAATAACAGCTTTCTCAATTGGGGTCACTAGTCAATTATTACATTATACGTGCACAGAGTGCGTATTGTACGTTGTACGAAAGGGAAATAAAAGGCAGCTAATGGATTAACTTTTTTTTCAACCATGCAAAAATATAAACAAAAACAACATAATTAACGAACCTAATAACTAAATATTTGTACTTTTTAATGATGGCCGTGTCCGTGTTCTTCATCCCCTTGGTTCTGCCAGTGAGTGACTCCAACCCAGCTGGTACCACCTTCACCGTGACCCTTATGAGCTGGGTGTTTTGCGTGTCCTTGTCTTTCGACGACGGCCTCGAAACCCTTGTGAGGTCCTGATTTATATTTGACTACTCTGTGTGTGCCGTCGGGTTCCTTCAGGGAGTATTCTCCAGTCACGTGCTTTCCATCTCTGTGTTCGTGCTGCTCCTTCTTGTCATGAGTGTGAGGATCGTGAACTCCATATTCAAATTTGTAATGAGCCTGAAAAAGGAATAAACACATATCAAACAAATTTTACTACTGGAATAGTCTTGGGAGTTACACAAATGGAATTTATAAACAGAATCCTTTAAATTAGTTCAAGGAACTAAAAAAATGCTTACATTATCGTGATGATGGCCTCCAATGGTACAGACCGCCATGGTTGCAAGCACCACAAAAATTGCCTAGAAAATAATCAAATAATCAGAATTGTCAATATCGCAATTTTTGCGTCATAGAAGTATATATCTTTTAAAAAAATTCAATGGTAACACCTACTATTTTAATATGCATCTTGTGTGTTGTCCCTGTGGTACCGTTCAGTTGACTGATGATATGAGACCAATTTCCAATATTTATATAGAAAGGTTGGTCCGTACAGAACAGTGTATTTTGTAATGAATTGATAAGCAATGTTGCCACAAAAAAACCATTTTCTTGGTTCATTTAGCAACAGGGTGGGCTCGGAAACATTTCGGCCTCAAACAGATGCATTAAATGGAGCGTTTCTCCAAATTTAAGGAAAGTAAAAGTGAATATCGCAGATTACGTGATGATAATATTGGCGGGACAGGCAAAGTAAGTAGAGCCTGTACATGGACTAGATAATTCTTAAAAGTTTACAAAATCTTGACAAATCAAGTTGATGAGATTAAAGAGTAGGATATTGGAGGTCTGCAATGTTATTTGCCAGTTTTTCTGTTTTGCTATACTATTTAAATACATTATTTTTTTATTTTAGATAATTTAAAAAATAAAAATGCCAGATACGAAAGTTGTAACCATTTTTAGTGACAGTTAAAAAGAGGAGATAGAGCTTTGTTTGCATTTAAACTTCTAAAAAGCTGCAAAATTTTAAATAAAACTAAATTTATAACTTATAGTGTCTATCGTTGGCACACTTATTTTGTTATATCGATAAAAAACAAGGTTTAATTAAAAAACAGGTTAATTTGTTGTACTTTACTTTTAGATTGCCAGGACCGACCTATGTATAGCAAAACCAATGCTTCTAGAGGGAGAGAAAATTTAAAATATATATTATAGTTTTATGACGAAACGATACGATATTAACTCTTTTAAAAGTTGTTTGAAAATTTTTTAGTAAAAATATTAAAATATTAATCATTTTTTAAAAGAGCTGTTCTCCTTTTTCAGATATGTCAACTTTTTTCTAGAACTATCAACTAAGAACATTAAAAATTACAATGAATGGTATATTTTTTTAAACATTGTTCGAATTCAAATAGATGTCTACTTTCTTCAGTACAACGATAGCATTGATTTCTTAATAAACGTCCTGTAAAGTCTCGTGTCATTATTTATTTTATTACGAGGTCATGAAATATGATTTGATAGAATTTGTCTATCGTACACCGGAAATTATTATTGCTTTAAGAAGCCCCAAAGAAAAAACTCTAGTGGATTGAGGTACGGTGATCAAGCAGGTCAAGCAACCAAACCACTTCGACCAATCCACCTTTCTACAATAACCATGTCTAACCAATCTCATACATTACAACCGTAGCATGCAGAGCAACCATCCAATTGTCAATGAGCATCCTTTAAATTAAACTGTTTACAAATTTGTTAACCAAGCAATTAATTCCGTTTCTTTATGTTTGGATTTATGCGAGAAGTGTAAAGCAAACCATTACTTACCTTTTTAATAATATTAAAGTGTAGCAGTAATTTTTATGTAGTACGTGTATTTATCCGAAATTTATAAGCATTTTATTGGTATTTTTAATATTTCCTAACATTATTCTGGAAGAATGATCCCACGGTGGGCTAGTCCTGACCTGACGACTTCATAAAAATGAGACAATTTAGTTATCTAACACATTTTCCTATAAATCCCAGACAGTGTCTTAAAAAGTCATATCATTTGCATAACAACGAAGTGGGCTTGCTTTTTTAATTAATTACTAATTATTTAATGCTTCAAAGCACATAGTAGCTAAATTTTAGAACTAACAAGATATTAATAGCGTTACATGAAAAGGTCATTAGTTTTACTATTAGGCACAGTTTTTTTACGAGTATATTATTCCGTCTATTTCTTTTAAAGAGAACATGCACTTTTACAAATTTTGGCTGTTGGAGATGATATAATTAATCTTCAAAAACTTCCTTTTTCTGATCTAATTTTAGTATAGAGAAAATGGAAAATATTTTTTTTTTCTTTATATTTTCTCCAATTATTAAGCTTGCTTTATCTTAAAAATTAGGTACTCAACTTGTCTATTTCTTTAATAAGAGATGTTTGTACATAACTCGCAATAATACGTGTTGAAAGAACTTGACTTATTGTAGACACAGGCTCTATTTGATTATCTTTTTATATTGTTTTTTTTTTTCATTTGTAACAAGCAACATAATTTCTGCTTTGAATAATTACGTTCTGTTGCAAGAATTATTAGTCTCGTCGAGAAGTGAGTTTCCTGCCAATAATAGTTAGACTAAATTTAAAAATATGGGTTTGGTTTATCGGATTCAGAATTAAATTCTGAGAATAGGAATTTTGAATTTTTGCCATTAAAAATTTCAATTATTATTAACAATATATTCGAAGAAAAGATGGTCTCCGTTTTTGCAATAACTATGGAACTTCATTAAAGATAGCGCCAATATTAAAAGATTTTCCTAAAGAGGAGACAGTGTCACAAAGTCGATTCATAACAACGGAGTTGTAGCTCCATTATTTATAATTTTAATTTTACGTTGAAAATAGGTTCCGCGCGGCCGTTGTGGCGCTTACGTCCACTTTGCTCGGTGACGACGCGACGGCGCCACAACGGCCGCGCGGAACCCTATTTTCAACGTAATTAAAATTATAAATAATGGAGCTACAAAGAGAACATGCACTTTTAAATTTTGGCTTTTGGATCTTTTAATATTCTATCTTTAATAATTCCATAGTTATTGCAAAAAACGGAGAATCTTTTTTTCTCTTCGTTTTTGTTAATAATAATTGAAATTTTTAATGGCAAAAAAGGTACTCAAAATTGTCTATTCTCAGAATTTAATTCTGAATTGATAAAGAACTTGACTTATTGTAGACACAGGCTCTATTTGATTATCTTTTTATATTGTTTTTTTTTTTCATTTGTAACAAGCAACATAATTTCTGCTTTGAATAATTACGTTCTGTTGCAAGAATTATTAGCTCTCCTTCACGGCGTTAGAAATACCACTAGAAAATATCTGGGATGTGCGGTTATAATATAAAATATGTCTATTCGACCCTGAGTATTGCTAATTCAATCGGAACAAACCTAGATTAATTTCACCTTTTATTATTGTCGCTCTTTTTCTACGTTTTCATTCAGTGTAATGAAATGTTTCGCAGAAAGAATTTTGTTAGTCATCTTATCAGCAACACACACATTTTCGCAATGCCCTATGTATTTTATTAGAAATATTTTTGTCAGAAAATCCAAATACATTTATAAAAGTATAATATTGTTTCCTGGATCTTTTTTTTTTGTGAAAAGAATATGTTCGATAAACTGAGTACTTTGAAAATTAAAAACCAACAAATGCGTGACATTTTTGACAAAATTTATTAAATCAAAAACAAGTAACAAAGCAAGTTCTCTACTTGACTAACAGTCGGTATGAGTCCACCACGTTCCAATAGCATATTGTCACGTCTGTGCATTGAAATAATGAAGCGGTTAACGATCTCTTGCGGAATTGTTCCATTCCTCTTCTGCCGCCACGACTAACTCATCTGCAGTCCGAGGTGGAGGAATATGATTTATGAATGGCTCTAGCACTGAAATTCCACATGTTTTCAATAGGATTCATGTCAGGCATCTAATCTATTGATATGTCCTGCTTCGAGTGTCTCTTGAACCCTTCTTGCGCTATATGATCGAGCGTTGTCGTCCATAAACACAAAATTTTGATTGACACCGGTCGACATTTGACCACCCCCTTAATTAATGAGGTTTTCCATGTTTCCCTTATTCCTGCCCCCGGTCCCGCACAAGTCTCCGACTTCTGGGCTGATTCTCGTGATTAGAATGATTTATTTATAAAAGTTGATTTGATGCTTTTGATCAGATGCGCTTTCTGCATTGGCATTCATATTCCGCACACTCTGTACGACATAGGGAAAGCAACAACAAGCAACACTTTTATTTTCAGCTTCAGTATTTGTATGACATTACTTAATATTTGTAGAGCCAAAAATATTCGTGTTAATTCGCAATGAGTTTTGCTCTCCTCTTTCTTGTTTTAGCTTTTCTGTAGACTACAATGATGTGGAAGTGTAAGCAAAAAATAATGTTCATTAAAGTAAGTTATTTAATACGTTTGAATGACATTTGAATAATTTTGTTAAAGGAACGTACTATTGATATTTTTTTTAATCATTGTTGCACTTCCACTTTCTTATTACAGTAGTGTTTTGTAAGCTATTGTTAAGAATCTGTACTTGACACAGAAAGTCTTCTAGCTATCTGCAATAAATTATTGTCTAGTTACCTTTATAAAAGAAATGACAAAAAATATATACGTATTTCCTATTAGAAGGTCCTCTATTGCTTTAGTAAAGCTACAATATTTCAATGATGATAAAGATCAGTAAAATTGTTTTTTTTTTAATAGACAACCCTGAGCTAACACTGTGTATAGTGTATGTTTAATTCGTTACAGTATAAATTGTATACAAACTTAAAATTAGTAATGCAAACAATATTATCCAATATCTTTTTGTTCGGAAATGTTATGTTTTGTCTAAATCGATTATCTTAAAATTACATTAATCGGTAAGTATGCATATTTCCCTACATGTACCTCTAAATTAAGCAAAATATGTGTACGTGTTCTGCAATACCAATAATTAATGCTACGCGAACCATGAAAAATGGTTTCTTTTTTCGCTACCTTTAGATGGAAATATCAAAATACTTAACATTGTTTGTTGCTTATTACTTATTATTTACCAAATCTTACGTAATTTTTATCATACCCTTCGAGAAATTAAAGCCATATATATACTCGGATAAGCAGTGGTTTGTTATCAGTAGCAACACACTACCAGTTCAGTAACACAGCACATATTTCAAAATGGCAAAAATTGTAAGCTTGCTTTATATTTGAAATATTATTAGTGAAATTTTTATATGTTTCAGGTTCTGTTTGTAATCTCCTCCGTCATTCTAGGTGCTTGGGCTGGTCACGTAAGTATTTGATCGTAGCTTGAAGTTTCTATTCTACACAATTGTCATTTTCTCTAGGACAACGCGCATTACAAATTCGAGTACGGTGTTCACGACCCCCATACTCACGACATCAAATCGCAACATGAGCATAGAGATGGCCATCATGTAACTGGAGAGTATACCTTGAAAGAAGCAGACGGTACCACAAGGGTAGTTAAATATAGATCGGGACCTCACACTGGCTTTGAAGCGGTAGTCGAAAGGATCGGACATGCTCACCATCCCGCCCATTACGGTCATGGACACGGTCACGGTCACGACCAAGGACACGGGGGTGCTACCAGCTACGTTGGCACCACTCATTGGGCTAACCAAGGACATGGAGATGAAGGACATGGATATTAAAGGAGATATATGTCTAAATACCAAAAATTGTTTCTTTTTGTTAGTTTTCTACTTTCGTATCATTTGAAATAAACAGTGTCAAGACGAATAAGTTGTAGTTATTATTTAGCTGAACCCCCAAGTTTGATGTCAAACTTGGGGGTTTGACTTTTAAATTGTGTAAATAATATGTAATAGGAAATGGTATGTCGAGTAGAGAAAAAATGAGTAACGATTAAAGTAGCTGGTATAATAAACTGAAACAAGTTAACCAAAAAGATGAAAAAATAATGGCATAGCCCTAACAGAAACGCAGATCTCTGAACAAGAGCTGATGGGACAAAGAAAACATCATCTTCCTTGGATTACTTCTGAATGTAACCATCACCGTCAATAACTCCATCATCGTGCTAGAGCAACATCAAGTTTTATATTTATTTAAAAACGTATACACCAAATTCAGTAAAACTAGTACGACCATATTTTTGCCTGTGCAAATTATCATATTGCACTGCTACTTGGCACTTGTTTATTATACAGGGTGTTTATTAATTGAATGCCGATAGTTAAGGGTGTGAATCCTTCGGTAATTTTAAGAAGAAAACTTAATATCAACATATGTCCTAAACCTCTTAATTTTTGAGCTACAGGGTGTGACAGTTTTAAGAAAAAATTTACTTTTTTATTATTATTTTCTTGTCATTCCAGATGTTTTTATAAAATTTTGTATACACCCATTAATCATTAAGGAGCATTGTTTGATGTAAAAAATGTTATAAAATGGTAAGCTGCTGCCTTTTCTAAAAAATAAAATTATTTTTAAAATCTCCATTTATTTTACAGCAAATTCGGTCCCATGACTTAAATTAAAACCAAAAAAGTAGTAGGCTGGGTAAAGTGTCAATAAATCGCGATTTTTAAAATAAAATTTAAAAAAATCAGAGGCGTACCGTTTTTTTTTCTATCCAACTATTTAATATTATGCCTACGTGGAGGTCACTGGTTAAAGTAGAAAATTAATTTTTGTCCTAAAAAGAAGTGTTTCCACGCCTGGTGGGTGTCTACAAAATGGCAACAAAATATCAAAAGCAGTCTCAATGAACTTGGGGAAAAAACTTTTTTGGTTTTCATTTTTTTACGTGAAAATGGTGCGTCGTACGAGAGCAAGTCTAGGGACCGAATTTGCTGTAAAATAAATGGAGATTTTAAAAATAATTTTAGTTTTGGAAAAAGCAGTGGCTTATCATTTTTTTTTCTTAAAAAATGTTTAGTTCAAACCTCGTACGGACGTCATTGGCAAAGATTTTAAAACATTTTTTACATCAAACTGTTAAAATTTATGTCTCTGACAATGGTAACGAATGTACTTACAAATAAAAAGACAAATACGATGATATAATTTTCACTTTTTGATTAATTTCAACTGAAAACTAGGACACCGTCGTTGTAAGACCCTTTATAAGTATTTCTTTATAAGCACAATTTACTTACAAATTATTCGTACTTGACTGATTTGTGAGTGAACGATCGTGTTCGGTAGCCTAATGAATTACATAGTAAAAAGTTTTAATTATAATTTTTCTCTTACTTAAAATTTCTTAACTAGACTTACATCACTGTAACCATAATAGCTACCCGACAGCTGATACCAAGACAATCAGAGCATAAATTAATATTATGCCACAGAGCAACAAAATAATGTAAAGGACGAAAATAATTATTAAATCGGAGTCTATTATTTAAAAAATCAATTTCACGAATTTTATGGACATATTTGCTTATATAAGTAGTCTTTGGGTGTATTCACTGTTAAAAACCAAGTGCACAGAATGCACCTGTTCAATTATTTCTTTACGTAAACCTAGTTGCTAACCTAAAAATTATACATTTTTTACTTTTTTGCGATTAAAACCTTAAATTATCTTATATTTTAGAATATGTTACCTATTCTTAAAAAAACTCCGCATGAGGTTTTTCTAGATTGCGTAAGTATGACATTTTCGTTTTCTGTTCGTTAGACATTGACGAAAAAATCGTGTTTTACATTAACACAATTTTTCAATAACAAGCCAAGTAAAATATGACCCAAATTCTTTCCTGTGTCAAGGTTACAACAGCAAACGCAAAATATTGCATTCCATTGTGTTGATTCAATGAATTGTAGAACTGTACTTGTGTGTAACGCAAGTTGAATTTTTTTAGGAATCGAATTTACTGACCTTAGACATTGTAGTATGTGTAACACAAATTTAATTTTTTACGGTACAAAAAAATCACCTTATATTCGGTATTATTTGTCACACCCTACTTCCCACAAGTATCATAACAGAAACGTTCCCTACTGTTTGTAGAAAAATAAGTACAAGAGGTAAGAAATTTATTTTCTTTATTTTGAAACACTTGCCCATTTTTTCTGCAAGAGACGTTTTATAGAGAAAATTAATCAACGAATTGTTATTTTTTTCCAAAAGGAAATTGGCATCTTATTGTTTTTTCATAAATAATAGTACTTACGATGTCATCCACGTAAAATTTGGTTCAATCGGACAGGTACAACTGTTACGAACTGAAAAACAATCGTATTTAGTAAATTTATTATCAGGTATCATACATTTTCTGTAAAACAATCCACCCTCTTAGCTGTACTAAGAAAATCAATAAATAGTTTTTCGTCTAGAAAAAAACCGTATGTTTGAAAAGTAAAATATAATTTACATGAACGTTTTTAAAATTGTTTCATCTAAATGTAACTTAAATACTTAACTTAATATTAAAAAAATGGGAAACACTATATCACAACTCAAACGTATTTTCGAAATCTCTGTCTAGTACTTTCATATACTTTAACCTAAAATAATTATTTCTAGAGAAATATAATTTTATGACTTACTGTATGTGATATATCGTGTTAAATAAACACCAAACTATGGCAAAATGACTACGGCTTTTTCAATAATATAGAAGCGTCAAATACCTTCCCTTTTAAATTCTTCACATTCCTTACGATGTCTTCCAACTTAACTAACCGCCAACGACACCTCTAATTATTTTCCCCTTTACTGCTGCTCCTGAACAGGTTCCGGATGCTGTTCCTGAACCTCCTCTTCTTTTGGTTTCGGTTGTTGGTCCTCCTCTTCATAGGCTTTCTTTAATAGAGCATACGCCGCTTGCTGTTCGTTGATAAATTGGTCGTTATCCTCGAGAAAATCGGAAGCTTCAACGTCTTCGTCCTCGTCCTCATCCTCTTCTTCAAAATTAGCCAACTCTTCATCCTCCTCGTCTTCTACGAAGTCTTCTTTCTCTTCATCAGTTTCTGTTCCTGCGCTCGTCTCGGTGGCTGCTTCATTGTTTGCGTTGTTTTCTGGGTTTTCCACGACTTGGTACTGTGGATCTTGAACTTGTTGCTGGCCGTTGCCACCGTTTTGGTCCTCGGGGTCAGAATATAGGCCTATGTCGTCGATGTAGGCCACGCCATCGATGTATACAATTTTACCGCTAGGATAAGGATTTGGTTGAACGGGATTGTTCACATACTGTGCTTGAGGCGCTATAAATTGATTCCTGCGGCTGTCTTGAGCTATACGTGGTTGTCCTCTGTCTTGTAGCGACAGTTGGTGAGCAAGATGTGGATTCCTGGGCCTTCCTCTGGGAAAATCGACGAACCTCGTCGCTTGGGCGAATTTGGGAGTATCGGCATGTAGAGGATACTGCCCACCGTTGACGAAAGCTGCTTGATCGTTTTTAACATGTGGATGTCTACGGATGATATGCGGATTTACGTATCCACCACCAGGACTTTGATCTTGAACAGGAGGATTTCTGTTATTGTAATTTTGGGTAGGTTGTGCGCGCAGGTTAGCGCGTGGATTGCGATTGGATACGATATTATGTAGACCACCCGTTCCGGCCACGTATTGACTGTTAGCACCCCCATTTGGTTCGTTCGCCGTTTCTGGAGCACCATGGGTGGATGGGGCGGCTTCCTGGCCATCTATGGAGTTTCCGGCTAGGGGATCGAGAAGTTTTTCCACTACCGCTTCGAATCCAGTTTCTGGCGTCACTTTGTACTTGACCATGCGAATGGAGCCGTCAGCTTCTTTGAAGGTGTAGTATCCCCGAACGTTTTTGCCGTCCCTCACTTCGTGGTGGGATTTGATGTCGTTCGATAAGGGGTTGTGGATGTCGTAACCGAACTCGTAGGAAGCATCCCCCTGGAACAATTTGATTTACATTTACAGAGGAAACGATAAAATAAATATTTTTCTAAATGTAATTTCTAATGAAGATGTGCATTTTTATGTAGATTACCTACAAAAATGTGAATTTTATTTTTGTGTGGCTAGTTATACAAGGTGTGTTTTTAAAAATGATCTAAATTGTATTATTTAAAAGTCGCAGGGGATAAAAGAGCACTACTAAATACACATTTCTTTAAACAATTCCAAAAGGGATGATCAGATCTACGTAATATCAATACAGATCTTTAAGTTACCAGTTCCAGTAGTCTCGAATAGCTTTTTCCCCATATGCAGTGGCGGAGATATAGAGGGTAATTTTTTTTAAACTAAAAAGATATCGGTGGTATTTTTGGTAAAATAATATTTATTTTTTATATAGGATCCATTTTGCTTAAAAATACTTCTCCTATCTGGTTCAGTTTGGTACATACTTTATAAATACCATGAATAGCAGCAATATATTTGAACTTGGATATAGTAAAATAAAAAAGAATATTTGATGTTTATATGACATTACAAAAATGTATTTTACTTACTGTTATTGCAACATATTTAATAACAAGGAACTGTTTGAAAATTTTAATAACAGTACAGTACCTACATGGCAGTCTTGTTGCCCAAGTCTAATAGCAGACAATTAAACAATTATATTTGCAGTTTTGTGGCAGTTTATTAAAATATAGATAGGTACTTAATTAAATCTGAAAAATTCAAAAATGTTTAATTTTGAATGTAAATTGGAATAAATGATAAAATATTAAAATTTATTTTATAGTAAATATATTATAAACTAAAAACTTGATTGACTATAATAAGTAAGTAAGTAAGTATATTTATTGATCACATAATAAGTAGTATTTTCTTTAGTTTTTGGGTTTTTGCCACACTTATTTAATTAATCTCTATTTTTCAGAAGTGTGGCAAAACCCAAAACTAAAGAAAACTAAAACTATGCCACAAATAAATAGCTTTAGACAATACATAAAGTATATAGTGATAAGTCATATTTATAAAAGGTAAAACAACAAGTAACAATAAAAATTATATAGAACATATTAACAATAAACAACAATATAAAAGTTAAAACATAATTAAAAATGAACTGTGGGAGCATCAATATATTAACGAACAGAATAAAAACAGTGATCGAGCATAATTCTCCTAATATTTTTTTAAATTGAGCATTGTTTAGCATTTTTACATGTATTGGAAGCTTATTGTAAAGATTTAAATTTAATGAATTACGTTGCGATTTTTGCAACCTAAATTTAGGAGTTCGGAATAGATAGGATAGTGTTTCTTGTTAAATAATTGTGAACATCCAAATTAGTTAGGTAAATGTTACAGTTTTTATATACTGCAATGAAAGAAAAAATATGTAAAGCTATAGCATGGACATAATTTTTAACTTTTTAAGCAGAGGCTTACAATGTTCAAAAGGTCCGACTCTACAGATTATGCGTATAGCTTTCTTCTGGAGTTTAAACACACGATTAGCCATTGGAGCATTACCCCACAAAACCAGTCCATAATTTAAAAATGAGTGTATAACACCATAATAACGCTAACCAATGTTACATTATCCAGACACAACCTGAGTTTCCTTATTAAATATATCTGACATGAAAGCTTTTACAAACACCTTCAATGTGACGCGCCCACTTAAGAGAACTATCAATATATCAATATTCCCAATAGTTGTACATGCATATCATCAAATGATTACTAGAAAATATAATGGTTTGCGTTTTTTCTTTATTTAATTTAAGGTTATTTGAAGTAACCCATGATTCGGCTTTAATTAAATCATTTTCGGCCAACCTCAAGACTGTATCTCTATGTTTATTAGAACATGTCAATGTTGTGTCATCTGCAAATAAGATACATGTGATAGTATAAGTCATTAATGTAAATAACAAATAACAGTGGCCCCAGTACGGACCCCTGAGGAATTCCATGCCGAATATTTGAATAATTTGATAAACTGTTACCGTAGGACCCACACATTGAATTCTATTGGTTATCGAACTAATCAGTTCTAAAGAAATACCACGTATGCCATAAAAATAGAGTTTACCAAGAGAACTTTATGAGAGATACAGTCAAAGGCTTTACTTAAGTCACACAAAACTGCAGCTGTAAACATACCCTGTTCGAAACCTTTGACTACGCTATCAACAAGTTTAAGAATTGCACCAATACTTGATCGATTTTTTCGAAATCCGAACTGATTTTCTGTGATAGCACTGACTTTTTCAAAATACATTTCAAGCCTATTTTTTATTAAAATTTCCAAAATTTTTCCAAACAGGGGTGTAACTGATATGGGGCGATAATTATTCACGTCATCGATATTCCCTTTTTTAAAGACTGGCACAACTCTAGAAATCTTTAATATATCCGGAAAAATGCCTGTATTAAAACAATCATTAACTAGATACAATCATTAGCTAGAGAGCTAGAATAAAAATATATAATTAAAACATATTTATAGTAGTATGAAAGTTAATAAAATGTAGCATAAAAATTGCAAACGTTTAAACAAAAAGAATTAAAATATTGCACTAGTTTAAACAGATCACGAATTTTAAGTTTGATAATTCAAACCACTTCATCACTTGAGATTCACGAGTTAAAAAATGTTTCAAAATTTTTTTGACAACTAAGTGAATTTAAAAAAATCAACTTACGTTTTCTTGCGCACCATCCTGCGATTCGTTCCCAAAAGTCAAGGTAACCGCAGCAAAACAAACGCACAATATCTGAAAATAACTAAACATTAACATCACTACCATTTAACTGTCCACCGTCTTTAATTGGTTCAACAATTTTTTTTTTCTAAAAAAAATCGATACGTACACTTTTAAGGTTCATGTTAATAGTACTAATTTTAACTCTCCACTGGTAGATAAACAAAATGTTCTAATTTATATACAGATTATAATGATGGTTCATTAGATCAAAATAATTTCAAATTAATTTTATGGATCAGGTAACGTTGCCGTAACAAGTGACGAAACTGAATAACTTGTTATTTAGATTTCCGACAAAGATGTACCAAACGGCTCTGTTTTGTTTATATTTTTTCTGTCTAGACGTATTTTTAATAATTATTAAAATTAATGATTGGAGCCAAACTTCATTAAAATGAATTTACTAATTAATAAATTAGCTATTAGTCGCTGCAACAGAATTCCCTCTTAAAATTTTACACGCTTCTTGCGACGTTGCAACTAGATCAACTCTTCTCGAAATACTAGTGCAGCGAACGATTCAGACGATTTGAATCATTCGCCGTGAAAGATATTCTCGGTTTTGTTAAAATCGTTTTTTTTTCCTTCTATAGATACTGATTTTTATTTTTAGAAATAGTCATAGTTTAATACAATACTGAACACTGTTATATAACTCGTCTACTAATAAATGTAACATTCAGCAAAATAAGAGGTTTTCTTTCTGCACCTAATTATTTTCTCAGAAAACGTTTAATCAGTATTTACCGATGGAATATTTTATTGTATTGAATCTCGACAACAAAATAAGAAGGTTATTGAAACTAAATTGAAACTTGAATGGCTATTGTGTTTGTAACAAAAAGCTTCATTTATTATTTCACGCAAAGGCGTCAACGTTTTGATTCACTTAAATACAGGGTATCCCAACGAAAATTTGACCCCCTATAATTGGAAAACTGAATAATATTTCAAAATTCGCCGAGACTCGTCGATTTTTGTTCTTGGGAGGAGCTTTTTGACAGTCAAGCCAACTCGATATGTTCATCCCCTAATGCCTATTAACCCCAACTTAAAAATTTCAAATGCAACTACCCCACTTGTGGCACATCATTTAAAGCCCTTTTCATTGCGAATACAGTGACGTACCGTTTTTAGAAAACCAACTTACGCGTAGTAATTTCTACACAAATGCCCACCACTAATAAGTTTTCATCTACTACACATGACCGCATTACCTAATTGTTATTGATGTGTCTATCAGTTTACAAAAAAGTCAGAAATGAAATAAAAAGCTGAAGCAAATAATAAATCAGATTTATTTGATGAATTGCTCAAAATGACCCCCGTTAACTTCCAAACAATAATACAGTCTGTTTTCAAATTCTGTTGGAACATTATTAAAAACATCCGCAGTTTTTAATCGGCATTCTTCTACAATTCTCTGACGTAGCACTTGCAATGTTTCTGGCTGAGTGGCGTACACTCGTGATTTTAAATGACCCCACAGAAAAAAATTCAAAGGGGACACATCCGGAGATCTTGGTGGCCATTCGACGGGACTTCTTCTGCCAATCCAATGCCCCGGGATCTTGTTGGAAGGTTATTTCATTTTCTAGTAAATTGTCGTCACTTTCTAAAATCTCTGTTATCCTAGGATCAATTGTACTTTCTAATAATTCTAGATAGGTGTTTCCATTGAGATTACCTTGGATGAAAAATGGTCCAACAAGATAGTCGCCCAAATGCCTGCCCAAACATTCAATTTTTGAGGTGTCTGAGTATGAAATTCCCTGATTAAATGCGGATTAGTATCACTCCAATAACGACAATTGTGTCTATTCACTTCGCCATTCAACATAAATGTGAATTCGTCGGAGAAACATGTATTGTAGAGAAGATTTGGATTCAGTAGATGTTGTTCACTAAAGTATTCGCAAAATTGGATACGGCGATCAAAGTCATCTTCATGTACCTCTTGAACCAGCGTCATCTTAAATGGATGAAACTTGTGTTTTTTCAAAATTCGATCAACACTGGAACGGGATACGCCAGAAGCTTGAGACACAATTGTAATCGATTGCTTATTATCCATCTGTACATGACCCAAAACTGCCACTTCAACTGCTTCATTTCGAACTGGCCCAATTACTTCACGTTTCTTGTTTAAAAGCGAACCTGTTTGTCAATTTGTCCATCAGGTGTTTAACGTACTGGTGGTTTACATTTTTTTCAGGATGATTGGCATTAAAAATTCGTGCTGTAGCTTTAGCGCAATCGTGATTTCGATAATAAATTGCAACAATTTCTACTCTTTCCGCGATAGAATAAACCATTTCGAACACACGTTAATACTTTCAATAACGCCTGAAACTAACGATTTCTTGGTCACAAGCAAAAAACACCGACTTTTTTGTAGTACTGATTTTTTTGTTATTTTGAAAAGGTCTGAATTCCTATAAACTTAAGTAGGTATCTTCTACTAATAACTATTTTAGTATCTAGTTTTATTTGCTTCAGCTTTTTTATTTCATTTCTGACGTTTTTGTAAACTGATAGACACATCAATAACAATTAGGTAATGCGGTCATGTGTAGTAGATGAAAAACTTATTAGTGGTGGGCATTTGTGTAGAAATTACTACGCGTAAGTTGGTTTGTCATCTTTTCGTTTGTAACCAATAATTCTGTCAAATCTCAACCGATTACTAAAAACGGTACGTCACTGTAATCGCAATGAAAAGGGCTTTAAAATGATGTGCCACAAGTGGGGTAGTTGCATTTGAAATTTTTATGTTGGGGTTGCTAGGCATTAGGGGGATGAACATATCGTATTCGACTGGTCTCGGCGAATTTTGAAATAATATTCGGTTTTCGAATTATAGGGGGGGTCAAATTTTAGTTGGGATACCATGTATGTTTAAATAAATAAAAAAATATGTAATCATTCACAGATTCGAAGCAAAAATCGTTTTCCTTTAAACTCGTTAAATATTTATTCTGTAGATACCAAACCAATAAGCAGGCGGCATAGAAAAATGTCAAATAAAAATAAGTAAAATTCAGATATACCATGACAGAATACTAGCCAATTGGTAATCGTTATATAACTTTTACTTGAGATGGGAGACTGAAAAAAATATAAAATTTATCATATTGCAACTCCTTCAAAATTAGCTACGCTTTACATTTAGAACGACTTGAGCGATTATTTGCTGCGTTTTAAACAAATCAGTTACACTTCTTCACCATGAGCCATCCTTTTATGTGTGGCAAAACTATTACGAAACAACGTGGAATTTAAATTTGCTTTATCGCAATTCCGCAACAAGTTGCCTCGAATTTCAGCCAATTCTGTAGGTATTTTTTTACATAGTACGTCTGCTTTGACCAGATTTGTTATTTGGTCAAAGCAGATCAATATTATCGTTTCTAAATTCATGGAATCGTTGTGTATTTAATTTAAACAATACACTAAATATTCTAAATTGTTGAGTTAAAGTAAATTACTAGATAAATTTTACTGCAAACATATAAAAAATTACCAATCGTATCATCTCTGGTAAGTTTGTTACTACGTCTAAACCAAGTCTACAATTTTTTATATTTTTTTTCTGAGGTAAACCAGAAAAGGTAAAGTTGTGGTGGGTAAGGTACATTGTTTCGCAGTACTTGTTGCAAACACCTGATAAATAGTTGTATCATCGTTCTGGTGTTTTTACCACAGAAAATTATAATTATTAACTGCATAGTTCAATGACTCGGTCGATTCATTGGTTAAATTTTTCAAAAATCGTCATAAAAATATGGAATAGTTACATTCTTCATTTTTAAGTACATATATTATTGTTTTACTGTTTAAGAAAGTATTTTAAGCTAATATGTATCAAATCTCCTGCAATTCCTATCAATGAAGTCATATGTATGTTCTCTGATACCAAACATCTAGGTATGCTAATGAACATCCACAGACAAAACTCTATTCAATAATTATCTAAAGAATTTAATATATTTACTAACCTCTGGAGTGGGAACTCGAAATTCAACCACAATAAATGAGATCTCACTTATTTCTGCATTTTATTAGGATTGCTTCATCAGGTGGCCTCCTTTAACTTGAGTCAAATATCTAACTATAAAGATGATTATACCAATAAATTAAAATTATTTGAAATTGAATGTCAAAATGAAATATCGACAACGTCAAACTGATTAACTGTCAATGAATATCATAACAACCTACTAAAATTAATAAAAATTAATAAAAAAATTGTACCTTTCTTAAACAGTAAAAAAATGTTACAAAAGCAATATTGTGGGTGTAATTCAACGCAGGTTGGGGCTTTTGTCCACTGAGTAGTTAGTTTCACACAATATTGTTAATACCTGAAAATATATGAAAAAAATACATATATTATCCTAATCAATTTTTGTGTATGTTCTTTAACACCAAATATAATAATAATAATAAAGGTCTTTATTGAAAAAAGTAATACAATAGGTAAAGGCGAAGTTTAGCTTTAAGCTAATAAAATAACAGATGCTATACAAGTCGAGGAATTAAATTATGAAAACATATAGAATAACAACATATGGAACAAAGATAATTAAATAGAAATCCAAAAATAAAACAAACAAAAAGCAATAAAATGGTGGAAAGCGACTAATAATGCATAATATTTTTTTTCTAAAACTAATTACTGAATCCAATTGAAATCTGCTATTAATTGAGTTATAAATAGTGCAAGCATTATAGTAAGTAAGACCAGTCCTGAATACTTTTAGATTTTTTTAAAATGTTGCTATAAAGAAAATAATGTTTTTCGTTAATGTCATTGAAATAATAGTATCCCAGTTAATATGTTGTAAATCATAGTTGAGGTCATCACGTCAAAAATATTTAAAATTACGATACGTTATAATCTTGGGAGTTACTTATTTTGGAATAGCCAAATTGAATTCACAATAAACTGCTCTATGATCTAAAATAACATCAGTCTTAGTGAACAGCTAAACCAGTGTTACTAATATAAATAACGTCTATTAAAGTACTCGATGTTTTAGAATTCTAATAGGTTCCTTTATGATTTGCGTGTAGCCAATGTTTTCATAGTTTGATTGACCGTATTATGAAAAGTGTGATCAATATTAACATCTCCTAAAACTACATTATCCAAATATTCAACAAAATCACTCATAGAAACAGTTGATACTATATATAGCTCAGAATATGTGACTATAGATGAGATCTGATCAATTTCAATAGTAAATGCAGCCCTGGCTCTGGTACTGAATTATTATTTATTTTTTCTAATTACGTAGGATATATTTTCTGTAGCCTACTATTAGATTCATTACTACTAAATGCTAAAAATATTTATAATGTACAGACTTTCATTACTATCAATAATGAAAGTTTTTTTGAAAAAAAAAATATATATAAAAGGGAAAGAATTACGAGCAATATTGCAAAATAGTTATGTTTAATTAATCTGTAAATTTCTCTTCGTCTCAAAAAAAAAATCATCAGATTCGACGTCAGATATAAGAGATATTTATTTATTTGCTCAATAAAGGATTTGAATTTCCTTAAAATGTCATTAATTTATTTGTCAATATAATTAGAAACCGAATGCTAGATTTTGAAGCAAAAAAGAATAGTAAATATTATGAGAATAACAATGGTTTTGCAATGTAGGGAACTCCCGCCTTTCACCATTTCTATGAAGTCTAAGGACTTAAATTTTAAGTTAAGTGTAACGATTTTTAAATATGGTTGGGATTTTTTACTGTATAGAAAGGTTTTTTAGCTAATATAGATCAAATCTCCTACAATTCCTATCAATGAAGTCAAATGTATGCTCTCTGATACCAAACATCTAGGTGTGGTAATGAACAATTCCACAGACAAAGCTTTATTCTTTATTCTTTATTTATAATTATCTAAAATAAAAATTAATCTAGTTAAATTTACTAACCTGGTTTAATGAAAACATTCTATAAAATAAATATCTCAGTTAACTTTTAAAACTGTGGGAACTAGAAAATTCAATCACAATAGATGAGATTTGACCTATTTCTGCATTTTTAGTATTGCTTCTTCAGGTGGCCTCCTTTAAGTTGAGTCACATATATAACTATAAACATTATTATACCAGTAAATTAAAATTATTTCAAGTTAAATATCGACAATACCAAAAGTGACTTTAACCTGCCAATCAATTTTAAATTACACATGACAATTACCTACTTATTTAATCAACAAAATGTTTACCCTTTATGTAATAGTTTTTTAGGTATTAACAATATTGTGTGAAACTAACTACTCTGCGGACTAAAGCCCCGACCAGCGTTGAATTACACCCACAATATCTACCCATATATTCTTTATTATTAGCTTTTTTAACATTTTTTTACTGTATTAGAAAGGTGACATGTATACTCTCTGATACCAAACATCTAGGTATGCTAATGAATAGTTCATAATAGGTTTGTTCCAAATAAATACTTTTGTAGGGTCACGATACCGTCATGAGATTATATGCACTGATAATAGGCGCATGTGTCAAGTTTGTACCGTGCATGGAATCGCGAATGTTTGGAACGTTTTCTTGACCGAAAAATGAGTGGTGGCAAATATAATATAACCTCTGAATTTAACTTTGAAGTTGTAAACAACCTCGTACATAAGTCATTATTTAAAATTAAAAACTAGTCATGGATGGACATTTTAAAATTCAATTTACTATTTATCAGTCAAAAAAACGACTAAATTGAACAGCTTTAATGTCAAATTTAAACGAGTTTACTTAATGCCCATGTCTATACAAACAGTTCACGAGTAGTTCCTACACATGACAATGTACTGATATTATCTCCGTAGGACGGTTCAATGCTCGTCCCAAAGATATTTGGAAAGCTAAGGAAATCGTACAATGAATGATAATTTTTAATTTGGAACAGTTTTTTGCTATTGCGCAGACTCGAAACCGTACATTGTACGGTTTTCTATGCATTTGGAACAAACCTAATAATTCAACAATTAGCATACCTATATGTTTGGTATCAGAGAGCATACATATGACTTCATTGATAGGAATTGTAGGATATTTGATTTATATTAGCTTAAAAACCTCTCTAATGCAGTAAAGAATGTTACAAAAGCAAATAATAATGAATATATGGGTAGATATTGTGGGTGTAATTCAACGAAGAAATGAACAGCGTATAGTATGAAGTGTTTTATTATAAACAAGTGTCAAATACAAAATACATAACAATATAAAAAATCAGTGGTCCACAGTCCGTAACGTGTCCTTCCGTTCAACTAGTGCAAAGTTTAAATTAATCAAACTGCTTATTCGATGTGAATAAACCTTTGGTCGCCTAGTGGTCATGCTCCTCATCTCCCTGGTTGCCCCAGTGGGTCACACCTACGTAGCTGGTGCCTCCGTCTCCGTGACCGTGGTGACCGGGGTGTTGAGCATGTCCACGTCTCTCTACGATGGCCTCGAATCCCTTGTGGGGTCCGGAGATGTACTTAACAACGCGATGGGTGCCATCGGGTTCTTTAAGCTCGTATCCTCCATGGACGTGGTGACCATGCCTGTGTTCGTGCTGGGACTTCTTGTCGTGGGTGTGAGGGTCGTGGACTCCATATTCAAATTTGTAATGGGCGTTGTCCTGTACCAGAATATTACGTGAGTTACAAATTTTTCGATGTACAAATGAGGTATACTTACGTGGTGATGATGACCAGCCAGGACAACAACAAAAGTTGCGCAGACTACAAACAGAACCTGGAACAGAAATTATTTGTGTGATTATACTGTATACAGTTAGGTATATAGGATATAGGTAGTTCAATGTTGGTAGTAAGAGACGTACTGTGGCTAGATGCATTTTGTCGTATGTAATGTCGAGTTGATACTGACTGAGATACCTATCATTTGGATATTTATATGCCAAGAAAATATGAGATATACTTTCGATACGAAATTAGAAAATATCGACGACTAATGAATTTACGTTATAATGTGTCTTGGTTCGCTTAATTTCATTCAGAAAATAGCCGGCAAAAAGCAGTTTACTTTAAGCTTTAATAATATCTTTTGTTTTGTATTGAAGCTTTCGCTTCGGAAACGCATTGTTGTGTAATGTATGAATTTTGTGTAAATATTTGTTAAATTATAATAATAATTAATGGCCTGTGATATTGTTTGTTGAAATATTTGTAACCTTACGCGGTATTATAAACGTAGATTGAATCTTATAACGTTTTTGAATAACAATCACGTATTTATTGATGCTTTGCATGGGCATATAAATATATCTATATACAGGGTGTTATACTATGTATATCATAGACACGAGTTGGTATTTTAGGAACAAAATCCTTTGAAGGATGTACCCGGTATTCTTGAAATACTAGTATTTTATACAAAATAAATGATTTTTAACACTTAATAACTGAATTATCCAAGAGCAAATAAACGGAATACTCTCATTCCATTTGAGGGATATCAAAGAAACAAGTAAATACAAATAACTTTTAACTAAAAAAAAAATAAAACATAAACAGTACCTCAAACATTTTGTGCTTGATTTTTTGCACATTTTGGTACTTCTAATATTGTCACATGTTAACATTAGACGATTTGCATTATGACTCAATTATGATTGTGGCAATATTAGTGACTTACACATGATGTGTCATAATTTTAAATTAATAATAAGTTTTCAACATAATGATTCCTACGTTACAATTTTATAATTTCAAATATTACTCTCATTTTATATGTCCTGAGAAAGGTAATAAACACTGCCGAAAGCTTGACACTAACACAGAATGTTGTTTATTTGAGCCCTTAACAAACTTCTGACTGCATTCCCGAGTATTTTTAATATTTTTTTTCCTTGAGTAATCAGTCAGGACTATATCTCTGTTTACTGTAAAATTAATATGTATACCTACGTATTATAAATGTTATTTTAATTATTGCATCCATTTTCTCTCAAAAACTATAAGCATTAAATCTTTACTTTCAGGGCACTTCATTTCGGGGATAATTTTATTTATCACCAAAATAAATATTTGTCACCAAATGAAATTCTCTGATTATGAAATTCAATCGCAGAAATTATTTTTTATCAGGTTAACATAAATGTCACGAAATGCATGTATCCAAATTTATACCATTTTTTATCCAAAATAAACGAATAATGGTCAGGTTAGGTTGGGTTAGGTTAGGGTAATTACGTTTTAGGGTGATTATACATAAAGTTATAGACAATCGTTTTGGAATAGTTTAGTGTTAACAAATAATTGGTGACAGATCTAAGTATTTGATGACAAATTACGTTTTCGGGTGATTTTACATACATTTATAGATAATCGATTTGGAATAGGTTGGTGTTAACAAATTGGTGACAGATCTATCATTCTGAGAATATATCTAATTATATGGTAATGGAAACTACATTAAACTGGTGACCGATAAAATCACACCCATTCATTTCTTCATTTCAATTTTAATACAATGACAATTACACGTTGGAAAATAATTATTTAGCTTTATTTATAAATAATTGAAATTAAGTTGTACATGTTTTAGATCAATGCTCATTTTAATTAATGAAACATGTATATACTGCGAAATTTCAAGTGTAGATTCATAATTTTCTGTATTATGCATTTCCATACACGATAACGAGAATACTGTTCATATATGATCAGATTTTGTTTTGGAATATATCTACTATAGTGTAGAAAATCAAACAGATTAACTTGTAACAACTATCCAAGATAAAAACTAAGCATGTAATACGGTGTTCATTGTCGCTTAAAATCGATCAGAGGAAAGTCAAACACGTGCACAAAAAATTTTGACAACAATAAACTTTTACTTAAGTTCAATACTATATCAAAGCAGATCCTTTTTCTGCGTACCTTTCCTCCTGTTTGTGTACCCAACGAATACCTTGCCGTACACATAGACTTTTTCTGGACTAAATCGTATTACCATGAAATTTGAAAACTGCTCTTACGTAATATGCTAATGTATTTTCAAATGCATGCTTCATTTGCTTCTGTATATATAGCCGCCGCCTCACAATGTTTGGTATCAGTGTTCACCTGTCATCAAAATCTACAACAACAAACACCATGAAAACTGTACGTATATCTCACTATTCATTAATATTAATAAAATATTCATTCTGAATCTACTGAAATTTGTCCAGTTTTATTATTTTTTCATTTTATTATTTGTTTAGGTTCTAATTTTCATTGCTGTGGTTGTCGGTGTGGCCCTCGCAGACCATCATGGGCATGTAAGTATAGCAAATACCGCGCATCTAAAAAAAACTTACACCTGTAAACTTTTCTAGGACAACGCTCATTACAAATTCGAATATGGAGTCCACGATCCCCACACCCATGACAAGAAGTCCCAATACGAACACAGAGATGGTCACCACGTTCACGGAGGATATGAACTTAAAGAGCCCGATGGTACCCATCGCGTTGTTAAGTACATCTCCGGACCCCACAAGGGATTCGAGGCCATCGTGGAACGTCATGGGCATGCCCATCACCCCGGGCACAAGCACGGACCTGGTGGTACCAGCTACGTAGGTGTGACCCACTGGGGCAACCAAGGGGACGAGGACGAGCACGATGACGAGCACGAACACTAACAAGTACCTGATTTCTTCGGAATAAAATTGTTTTGTACAAGTTTTCACTGAACCAAATAAAATTCGTAAACAGTAGTCGATGTTTTTAATTGACAGTAGCAGGAACGGAAAGAGCGGTATTACTATTTTCCAAATTTTATTTATGAAACAACTACAAATATTACAAATAAGAACCAGTTAATAAGATATTAGTAGCGGCTTGTTGAAGTGACCAAAATGGGCAATGCTCATGAAATAAATTAAAAAAAGAGTTTTCTTATAACCAATTTATTTTATTCTAATAAAATTAGCTTTAATTGTAATTATCTTACTTAAAGTTGTAATTGCCTAACTTAAAATTTAAAGCAGTGTTTATAAGCATACTTAGTGAACCTGGCCTTTCAAAAACTTACAAGAGATGGTAGCACCAGTACTATATTCCCGGCATTTGTTTTAAGGTTGCCCAAAACAAAAAGATAACAATCCAACTCAATTTTCATGGTTTTATAACTCTTTTTCTGCTTTTCACAGAAACATGTGATTTTGTAAGAAAATTTAAACATTTCCAGTCATATTTGACCAAAACCGTAAGTTTTACATAATTAATAATGAGTGATATTATAACAATGAACATTTTAATACCATCGGTCGATATATGATGTTAATTTCTGCAATACTTGAAAAATGTAAAATTATTGAGAATCACAGGAATTTATTTTATATTTTACAATAAATACATTTAGAATGAGTCAAAGTCATTTTTTCAAGATATTTTCACATTATCAACGCAGTTGATTTTTAATACATGTATTTTATCTATATCGTGCTTTGTATTACTTTATTAAAATATTTATACACTTCGTAATTTTTAAGAATTAATGTCCATGGTGTTTATGTCCACCATCGTGTCCATGCCCATGTCCGTGCTTATTTCCCTAAAAAGTGTTAAATTATAGATTCTAAAAATATATTTATTTTCTAAATTGTGTTATGAAATGAAAAATACTTCGGACTTGACTTACATATCCATCACCATGGCCGTGGCCTCCTGCCATCACAAATGAAACCATTGAAAGCAGGAAAAATAGAGCCTGCAAAATAACAGTAACAGTATAAATATATGACAGTAATTAAAAAAATAAATGTAGAACGAAACGAAGAAATAAATTGAAAGGCTATAATTTTGAAATGTTTCAATACTACACATGGTGGTTATTTTTTAGGTTTGCCTACACTAGAAAAAATATAGATCTGGTTGATACAAAACAAGTTGCACCTTTTCTAAATATAGGTACTTTCATATCTTGGAAAAAACAGAAAAGGTTTTTTTGTTTCTTCCATAGATTTTTTATAACTAAATATTTAATAGTATAATTCCATATTTTTTATCTGTATAGTGTCAAAATTTTCCTGTATATTCCATGGCAACTGTGATTAATTATTAAACTGATACTATTGCATTATTAAAGAACAATCGAAGTATAGGCACAGTTTCATTAAATTCTTTTCAGCAATAGAAAATATACGTCAAGAGAAGTTGAGTTTTTGTAGAAACGACTTTTATCATTTAATAAACTCTACATCTCTTCTACTTTAGATTTCAATTTTGTGAATTTGAGTGATCACCATATGTGTGCATTATTTATGTTTTGCTAATGCCTTTATAACCAAAAACCATTTAAAAAAATGTAAACTTTTCAGCACTGAACACAATTTAACTTTGAAATTCACGATATACTAGAATTCACTGATTTATATCATAGTGATTGTAAATATAAAATAATTCGTACAATTTTAAAATCCATTTCGATTTTCTTCAGTGATGGGACGTGACTGAGGCAGCCTCTGAATTTTCTTCACTTTTATATTTGAGAAGCCGGCATAAAAAGCCTTTTGAAAGGGTTAATTAATAAAAGTTAATCAAACATTTCCTTGAAACAAAAATTTACGGTTGAATCGTTATCGGGGCTATCAGGAAATTCATTTTCAGACTGTCGTCGTCTCTAGTATTGAAGTTAATTTGAATTGTCTGCCAAGCATTAATTAAAGGAAAAAAGAGCATTTTCTTAAATCGTTTATGAATATTTGTCTGAAAATTTAATAAAAGACGATTAAATATTTAAAAATATATTCGTATAAATATCAAAAACAATAAATTATTTTCTTTATGGACGTAGTAAACAATTTAAATTGCTTTAATTAAATAAATAACAATGAAGCGCCTAGGTTTTATCTTTCGGTGGTCAACAGTATTCTCCGTGGCCCAGTTCCAAGCAGCCAAATTTCGATCCACTTCTGAATCCCGTATATCTTCCAAAGCTTCCGTATTTGCCGAATTTGCCAAACTTGCCGTAGTTTCCAAGACCACGATTTTGATCAAAGTCATCGAATGCTTTGTATTTATATTCGGCAAACGTTGGCCATTTAAATCCGTCTTCTTCCTCAGACTCCTCGTAGTTCTCATTAATCTTTTCATCGCTTTCTTCACTACTGTCATCGTTTACTTCTTCATTGTCTTTTTCGTTGTTAATTTCTTCTTTGTCTTCACTATTCTCATCGTTTTCTTCTGCTTCCGCTTCTTTGACATCTTCTGACTTAATATTTTTAGTTGAATCATCACCTTTGTCATCTTTACTGGCTTCGTCTAATTTTTCTTCGCGATATTCCTCACGTTCGGGTTCATCGTATTCCGCAATACCGGCGTCATTTTCTTTGTCGTCCTCCTGGGCTGCTCTGTAACTTTCAAACTTTGAAACGTCGGCGTCGTCGAGTTTTTGTTGGCCACTTCCATCTTCATCTTTGTTTATATATGTAGCACCTTCGTTGGGTTCTTGTACTTCACTAACATCATATCCACTTCCTTTCGGTTGCGAGTCGTAATAATAGTCCTAAAACGCAAAACTGACATGATTCCATTAAATAATTTACAGTAATTTCGATTACACTTCCACGTCCTTGTATCCTTTCCGGGTATATAACTAAGGATGCGCCACTGCCTGCTATCGTCACCACGAAAAGAATCTAAAAATCACGAATGTCACTTATACACTGTTGAAATGTGGTTTTCAGGTACTTACAGTTAAAACCAGCATTGTGCTGTGTCGTTGCGAATAGGAATGACAATAAAAGTTGAATTCGGCATATGGCTTATATACGGTACTTAATGAAGTATGCATAAAATAGAAAAAAACGCGTTAATATTATTTAACGGTTGGGTAAATCCCGATTTTCTATAAAGTGATATGTATCTAATTAATGAGGTAATACCTGTTTAGAAAGTACCAGGATAACTAAATGTATTTATTTCGACAGAAACCCTCAAGTACGGTCGAGACGAATTCCACTTCGCGATTAATGAAAATTGTGTAAAAATGTATAATACTAGTACTAAAATGGTAAAACGAATCGATCTTCGCAGCAGTATCCTCAAGAAGATAAAACTGTTTATTTTTTAACTAAATTTCGTTTATTGGTTGCAAGCCACTGAAATATAAAAAAAATATTATCAAATAACCCCTTTCACCTCATGAATTATTCAAGGTGTTTTATGAATTTTGTTTTACCTAAATCACAAATAGCTCACACTAAGAAAGTAATTTATTTTTCTCTTCAAAATTTGAGAAAATATTAAATGTGGCAATTTAATTTTATATATTATCAAAGATTTTCTAACCCGTCTTTTTCTTTTACCAGAAAAACAATCCGTTATTTAATCACTTAGCTTTATTAACTACTCTGTACACTACTGAATACTAATTACAGCTCAATTAAACACTATTTCACTTTTAATCGCTATCTAAATCGCTCTAAACATTCCAATTCAAGACTGTAATACAAGACTAACTGACTCGACCGTTTATTCTTCTTTTATAGATCAAACGAATATTTCAGGTATTTTCTAGCATCTCTAGATCCATTTTCTCGAACGACTCGAACGCTTGTCGTCGTTTCTAAGATTTTCCAGTTGCGCCTCGATATCCGGCATTATTTGTTTGTTTACCAGAATCGCGTAGGGGCGATCGGGGCAATCTAGCGTTTCGCGATACCACAGTGGTGGAATTGGGTGCGAGCGGGGCAAATTCTGTGGCAGTATGTTTATCTAAGTTCCATATATGACATATCATTTTTTGAAACAACTGTCTTAGAAAAATAAACGCATTTTTTTAGTTTTTATATTTACTGAATCACTGTCTTTCTACCTACCCTAATTTTTGTTTTATTCCAATGAATAACATGATTGTTTTTTGACGCATGTTTCTAAATTTTTCATTTATTAAGTTCTGCCTTTCTACTGTAGTCCCGATATTCCCCAATTGTAACATTTAAATGTGTAAAAGTCTTCGCAACATACCATTTACTGGATGATATACCGCTAATTTAGTTCGTTGGATAATTTTTTTGTCTAGTTTCGACAAAATTACCTTCAAATGCACCTCAGATATAATATTTTCTTGTTACTATTGTTGTCGTCATTTTATTTATTTCTTTTTCTTTAATAGGAACTGCCAAACAAGTCAATGTTATCTTCTATTTGGTTCAAGTAGCTTAACCCCCCTAAATTTATATAAAATTTAGAAGACACCTAGATCTGCTAAAAGTACATGTGACGGTGCCATTAGCAAAATACAGGGTGTCCGGAAAATGAGTACCGTAATTTTAAGGGCTTATGTATCTGACCAAATGCAATAAAAAACTCTTATGAGAAAAATTGTCAAACGAATAGCTTATCTACAAATTCATTTCGAAAAATAAAAATCAACTGTAATATCTAATATCCAAAACTATGTTACGAAATTACAAACTCAGGTACAATTAAGGTTAAGCAAAAGCGCCTGTAACGTAATTTGTTCATAATTTGATTTTTGGATTAGTATTAATGAAGTAAACAATTGAAGTTTCCGAGAAATTCGTTAAAACTGTAACGTACGACAACGTAGCAGTGTCAGACTGCTGGTGATAACCTAAAAGTAATATTAGTCATATTGATGCGTACAGCTAGTGAGAAAAAAATTGTAAAGTCACATATGTTTTGTTCAGTGCAACTTATTATAAGGCAAAATTAAGGCACTCATATTCCGGACACCCTGTATATTGTTATTAGTCTGTTAAATGCAATTACTTATTTGATTTCACACCTTGTTTGCCATGCGCACGATAGTTTTATTAATAATAACCAGACCACCCGTGAAGTATAATTCAATTTACCAATTCAACACTTAAATTGTACCAAAATAAAAACCGGAGTTTTTCTTATTTATTGTTATTCAATCAAATACTAAAACTAGTTTTTAAAAAGCAGGAATTTTAATAATTATAATAATTATTTTTAATATGAGAAATCTACGTGTATCAATATTTGAAAGATGGAGATCCTCTATGTTTTAATTACAGTTAGTTAGTTTTTTATTTTATTAGATAGCATACAATATAAATATGAAGATATTTTTGCTATTAAAGCAAAATGGCACCATTATAAACAGATCTCAAATATTTTATCTTTATTTTACAAATAATGACAACTCTACCCCTTATTCTAATCACGAGGATTAGCCCAGAAGTCGAAGACTTGTGCGGGAGAGGAAGCGGCATATTATTATTAAGCAAGCCGCAAATGCATATTTTCATCGAAGTAAATAACGTTTCTTACACAAGTTCTGCAAATTCCAATATTTTTGCATATTTGTGCATGTTCAAGTAATTAAAAAAAACTTATTTTAATAACAACAATTTTACTTAATTACTATATCAAACAATACAAAAGCAAATATTTGGGTAACAATATACAATAAATAAATAACAATAGTAAAGGAGATGGTTCTTTGGTGCATTAGTGACCGTGTCCTCCGTGGCCTCCATGACCTCCGTGGTGCTCCTCTGCACCCTGGTTTCCCCAGTGGATGACTCCAACATAGCTAGTGCCACCCTCTCCCTTAATTTTGTGTTTGCCGTAGACTGGAGCATGTTTGGCGTGTCCCTGTCTTTCTACAATCGCTTCGAATCCTGAATGAGGTCCTGATTTGTATTTGACTACTCTGTGAGTGCCGTCAGGTTCCTTCAAGGCGTATCCTCCAGTCACGTGCTTGCCTTCTCTATGCTCGTGCTGTTCTTTGACGTCGTGACTGTGGGGGTCGTGCACGCCGTACTCAAATTTGTACTGCGCATTGTCCTAGAAAATTTCAAATAAGTAATTCACTGGTTTATGAAAACTTTTGTGGGTATGCTTACGTGGCCTCCGTGGCCTCCACCGCCGTGACCGCCTGCCAAAACTGCTGCTATAACAGCAAAAGAAACGACTAGTAACTGCAAAAAAAAATTTTTGTTTAAAAACTTAATAGAAACGGAGAGAAATTGTTGCACGAATATTGAAAATAACCAGTGTTAAAAATATGTAAATGATACTCAAATATTACAAGCATTTTAATCTGTATAAATTATTCTTATACTCTCTTCTCTTCTTGAGTCTTCTCAACTCAATTTAAAAACAAAGTATTTTGTTTTGTTTAATATCTTCTAAACTAATAGAAACTTGATTCACAGTAATTTTAACTTGTTTATCGAGAGCAATGCAGTGGGGCAATTACGGGGTTTAAATATTCAAAATACTCGATAACAAATATTAAAATTTTAATCAATTTTCAGAAGAAAAGATGTTCCTGATAAAATTCATAAATAAGTAATTATTTGCCACAATCACATATACTTTTTGTAGGGAGTCCCAAAGACAAAAATCATATGGATTTAAATCGGGCGATCAAGCAGGCTAAGCAAATGGTCCACAGTAATCCATATAAGTCAAAACTGTTGTTTTTATTTGTTTCAAAAATTATTCATGGAATTTTTATACATTCATATGCTAACTGATTAGAAAATGTCAAAATATCTGAAAATTAAAGCTTGATAAGGCAAATGTATTTTTAGCATATATTATTTTAATATTTGTACTGAAAATGTATGTTTCCTGGTGTAAAAGTTTAGAGGGTTCAAATGTGAGCATACGACCCCATAATTACGCTACTGATTTTAGTTAAAAAAATATTTATATCAAATTATTAACTTTTTATTACAATTTATATAGGTATCCCAATAAAATATATCATGCTGGCACCTCGATTTTGTTTTTAAAAAGGCACTTTTTGACATACGACATTTGTGACATCATCGTTGTCGAGATGTGACTATATCAACAATTTTTAAATAGCAAACCCCAATTTTGACCATGCCAATTGAAAGAGCGTGTCATTCTACATACATACATCATGAAAAATTATGGTGTTACATAACAAAAATTCAAGAAAATAATATTTTAAAATTTAATTTTCACAAAACTGAAAATGATAATGATTATGTAAAAAATCGACTAAATTAAATGTTCCAATTGTGCACCGTTGGCTGCCTGACAGTAGCCAAGACGATTAATCAATTCTTTTTGGACATTGTCAATAACTTCAGGAGGTATACGATGTATCTTGTGACGAATTGCTTTTAAATCTTCAAAATTAACCGGTATACTTTGCTTTTTAAGAATCTTCACAAGAAGTAATCTAGGGGTGTCAAATCAGGCGATCTAGCTGGCCACTCAATCGACCCCCTTCTTCCTAACCAACGATTTGGGAACAGCTCATCTAAATAAGCACGGACGGGTGTTGCATAATGGGGAGGAGCACAGTATTGTAAAAATAAAATGTTAAAATCTTCAAACATTATTTTCTTGAAATTTTTGTTATGTAACACCATAATTTTTCATGATGTATGTATGTAGAATGACACGTTCTTTCAAATGACATGGTCAAAATTGGGGGTTGCTAGTTAAAAAAAATGTCGATGACGTCATATCTCGAACAACGATGACATCACAAAAAATATGGGTCGTATGTCAGAAAGTGCCTTTTTTAAAAATAGAATCGACGTGCCAGAGGATTTTTTCGAAAACTTCTCAATTTCAAAAATAATGAATTTATTCGTTACTTTTCGAAAGCACTGTGTAAAAAAATTAAGTCCCTCGATTTAAAATTAAAAAATAAATCAACTGGAAACTATTGTTATTCTTATTTTGTATACCTAATTTTCGTTATTGCTGTATTTGACTTTTAAAATATTTAATGTACAGGATGAAGAGAGAAAGTGATGAAATAAGCTCCCATATATGACATGTGATGACGGTCACAAAATTGTGACATATTTGTTGCTTAACAATTTTTATGTCAAAACATTTTCGAAAAATTACAAATAAACAAGTTATAACCAAATTGCATTACTTTTCTAGTTTCTACATGTTATTTTCTCGTATTTCTTAGAATTTACAAATAACTGTATACGTACACTTCTAAAATGCATGTTGCCGTTTGTTCACCACTCGGAAAACTGACAATTGACCACCGACGGTCAAGTTTATATACAAAAATAAACTAGATGTGTACGACAGTTGAATAACAAACAAACGAAATGCTAAATTACTTTCACGATTAGCTAATTGCAGAATTTTTATATGAAATTTTCTAGGACTGCTGAAATACGACTAGATCTAATTAGTAATTAGACTCAGTTGCAGCCCTGCGCTTAGACGCAGACAAATACGAGGATTGGAGCAATACGCCGTTCTTTCATAACTAGTATTCGATTCAGCTCGGCCTTCATTGAGCCAAGATTGATTTATTTGTAACTAACGGTTATTTTCTCTTTCTGGAGAATGTAAAAACTTATAAATACGGACCGCTGAACAAAAAGCTCACAAATCCATCGCGAAGAGATGCGGTGTAAGTTTCATGCACTCGTAAAGCTATTGAAATTAAAATTACTTTTCTCTTTCCTATTTAACTATAATTGAATCAATCAATAACAGGCAAAATTGGATTTGTGCATTGCTGTTTTTTTTTTCCGTTATAAATTATTCACTCATCACAGTGTTGTGTCAAAGTTAGCATCTCTTTGGATTAAATTTTAATCTTTTTTATTAATATTAGTACATAATTTTAATGTGTAGCTTTATTTTATTATAAAGTAACAATTGCAAAGCAATAAATAAATTCAGAAAACCGTAATGACAAATAGAAGTTCACTGCAATAACGAATTCTATAAAATTAGTTATTTTCCATTCGATTTTTTGTTACCAAAAAGTATAGTGCATTTATTTCATAATCTGTTACTTAAAAAATACATCATTTTGGCAGCAATTCCGCATAAAATTTATTTAATACTAAATTTTATAATTGAAATGGAACGGTATTAGTTCTTTAATGTTAAAGTTTGATATTCTTTTCTACAAGTTTTTGTAATATGGTAAATTATATATAAATCGGTTTAACATTTTGATTTTTTTTTCTGCCAAATTAGAACTGAAATAAAAAAGGTGTTCGAGGTTGGAAAATTTTCAACTTCACTACTGTTTCTCAAAATTCATGAGAGCTAGGAAAATTCTGTTTACGAAACTATACAGGGTCTCACAGTTTGCATTTCTCTCAGCCAGATTGGTACTTAGTCATAGTCTGTTTTTTTTTATTTCAAACAATTATATCTAGTTATAAATTGTTTGCAGGAAAAATTTGTAACAGATGAGAAAAAGTAAACTTGCACTAGCAGAAAGTTCTTTGTTTTATGCTAACTATACAGGGTGGATCATTAATAGGTGGGCATAGAATAGGGTCGACATGTACCGATTATTATGTTTTCTAAATGTCCAAAGTAACTTTGCACATGCATGCATTTACTAATTCGAAAAATGCATTTGGTTGTTCCCTTAATAAATATTCAAAAATCAAGTATGTAGTTGTTATTACTGTTGATCTGTGTTTTACAAACGTTATATTGTTTTTGTTCGAGGTGTTGAAAACAATACTTTGTGAAAATTAATTTCAATAGCGTTTTTGTATCCCATGTAAGCAGAATTTGTTTAGGGTAGTTTTCTCGAAATCGGTAGAAATCATCAAATTCCATTAAGTGTATCTTTAATGTGAATATTTTATAATCAACCGAATTAGAACGTTTCGTCAACAAAAAATAAGAGAGAAATCATCAGGCATTGCTAATGTGGCGCCCTCTGTAGCCGAACCTGATTTAATACGTAAAATATGATTCCTTTTCTTATAAAACAAAAACATAGTATCAACTTTGTCACCTTGCCACTATTTAGCTATATTTTATCCTAAAAATACCCCCCTGCTCTATGACCCATCATGAATGCTCCACCCTGTATATCTATTATTCACTATCTGGTAAATAGGTGGATCATTGCGTACCTATAACAAAAATGCCCCACATAATATGCTCTGTAAATGCAAAATTTCCAATATTTAAATTGTTTTTAGCATATTTACGCTTTAACATCACAATAATTGAGATTTAATGTTACCAGAATTGTCCTGCGTTGCTACTTTTTTTGTAGATATAAATACGTATTTAATTTTTAAAAAATGCACTTAATTAGTATGTAAAAGTGCACAATAAATTAGGAAATACTATTCTTATTTTGTCAGTGTCGACAATGTTTCTGTATTTTGCAATAAAACTTGAAACAAGCCAAATTTGAAGTACGTAATCAGTTTATGATATGTCAAAAAATTGAAAGAGAGGATATATAAAGCAAATAAATATAGTTCTATAGTTTTCCAAGCTATAGTTGTACAGAAGATTGGTACTCTGTATTAAGTATGGTAGGGTGGAAAACGTTGTCTTGGGTTTGTGTTAGAAATTGATACTTGTCGGCGTTTGACCATCCCCTTAATTAATGAGATTTTCCAGGTATCCCTCATTCCTGCACTGAATGATGGTTAGAGCTTAACAATATAAGTGGCTCTTGGGCGCAAATTCGACCTACTTAATAATAATATGCCGCCTCCTCTTTCGCACAAGTCTCCAACTTCCGAGCTAACCCTCGCGATGGCATAAAGAACAGAAATTATTAGATATCACCTAAAAAGTATACAGGGATAATTTAGACGAATTTTGGAGTATTTTTAGATCACTTCCTTTCCGGGAATTTATAGTAGCAGCTATTTCCGGAACATTTCTACAGAAATTATAAAATTATTACCGATTGCGTAACAGTAATTGTTTATTTGTTGTTTACTGTACACATTTAACCGTATAATACCTACGTTTTCGACGAAAATATTCCCAAGGCGCAAATCGTATCGCCAATTCATAAAAAGTTGGTATTTAATACTGTGATGACTTCGAAACTCTCCAAAGCGAAAGTTAATCTGATACGTAATGCACCATAACATTAGTCTTAGAACTGCCATCTACCCGACCAGACCCATTGAAAATTACCGTCACAATAATTAGAAAAATGCTGCATTACTTTTCGACTTGAAACGCCTTCTATCCACTTGTCCGCGATATACCTACGTTCTTTAGCAATGACGTCCTAGCTGAACCATGTAATTAGACTAAAATTTATGCTTTTCGTTGCGTAATAAGAAGCTATTATCAAACCACACAACTTACCTAATAATTAAGGATTTTTATATTTAAACGTCTATTCGCCTAATTTGTGTGCCAGTTTCTGTTCGAGTAAATAGGAATTACAATAAAAGTAATCATGCGGCTCCAAGCGGTACGTATAAGGATTTAAAACTACTACAAACGGAAGCTGGTACGGTACCGAACTTCCGCCAAAGTGTATGTGAGATTCTTCGCCACTAAATTCAAAGTGTATGCGAGTGTATGTGTGTGTGATTGCTCCTTAAAAAAATCGGTATGTAGTAAATTTTGAAAAGCAGAAAGATGTGGATCAAATTAAGCGGTATTAAAATGCCATACTTACATTAATATAACAGTTTTTTTCATGAAATAATTCATTCGTTTAATTTTTATCAATTATATATTTCATTTGCTAAATAATATCGAGTTTCAATGCATAATTTTCATCGAGTAGGTATTGTGATGTAATGTGTAGGATTTTTTTGATAAATTGTGAAAAATTGAATTGGTTTTGCAAATGAAATTTAAATTCAACATCTCAATTTGTCGAAACTCAGGTAATACCTTCTATCTAAGATCCGCCTTAGCAGTCAACAAAAATAGGTTTTTAATGAATACTTAATTCTTTAATTTAAAAGAGCAAATATATGTAGTACCTATTGATAATTCAGATTTCTGAATAGTTTATTTTTTGTTACAATTATCGCTATATCGAGATATGATACGATTGTTCAATACAAACGGTTTTTTAGGTATTAATAATATTGTGTGAAACTAACTACTCTGTGGACTAAAGCCCCAACCAGTGTTGAATTACACCCACGATATCTACCCATATATTATTATTAGCTTTTGTATCATTTTTACTGTATTATAAAGGTATTTTAAGTTAATATAAATCAAATCTCCTACAATTCCTATCTATCTATCCTATGATTTGTTATCGAATTTTGTTAATTTTATATACAGTATGCGCCAAAAGTATGGAATAAATTCAATAAAAACGAAACAATTATTTTTTGGGAAAAATTCTCGAACAGGTCGATTTTTAATTTAAAAAATACATATTTTAGCGTAAAATGCGATTTTCAAATGTCATTTGTTTTCGAGTAATGACGTCATCGATTTTTTTTTAATGGCAACACCATATTTTTTTCTTGATTCTGAAAGATCGTTTAATTCTCTATCAGACAGTACTAAAATTTTGTCTCTTACATAGGAAAGTTTTCGAGTAAATGACGATTGAATGTTAGAAAACGTAAATTTTATCCATAAAAAGTAACAATTCTGAGGTATGTAAAATAATATACAATTGATTAAATTTTATACTTAAATTAAATGTTCTGAATTGCCATCCACCAACTTCTTGACAATGCGCAAGTCTGTGAAGAAATTCTTCTTGCACATTATGAATGATTTCTGGGGTAACTCTGCGTATTTCGTCCCGAATGCGATTTTGAAGTTCTTCTAAATTACGTGGTTTATTAATGGTGTTGCCATTTAAAAAAAATCGATGACGTCATTACTCGAAAACAAATGACATTTGAAAATCGCATTTTACGCTAAAATATGTATTTTTTAAATTAAAAATCGACCTGTTCGAGGATTTTTCCCAAAAATTAATTGTTTCGTTTTTATTGAATTTATTCCATACTTTTGGCGCATACTGTACTAGATTAATTTCTTAAGATAACAAACGATTTTGCTAAAGACTTTTATTTATATTTTCTTAATATTTTCTACCTTACGTTTAGTTCACAAACTAACCTTCCTTTTTATTTTCAAAAAACCTAATAATACTTTTTGAAATTTAAGCTCATAAAGCATAATAATGTCTAGTAACAGTCGAATTTTTAAAAAATTAATTTCAAATAAAGGTTTTGTTTGTGTTACTGCATTTACGATTTTATTATTATTTTTTAAATGTATTCTTTATTTCATGTTGTTATATTTCTCTATGTTGTGTTTTATAAGAACGACAGTAGTAACTGTAATAACTATAATATAATTTCAATTTTCTGTAATTCATTTTGAAATATCTTTTACTTCGAGATTTTCTAAAACTATGACTCCCTTCAAATTGAAATGAAATGGCATTTCCCTGTCTATTAAATGCACTCCTTCTTTGTCAGATTATACTATTGGGACTGGCTGGCATAGCTTTAGTCGCGGGAGGTAAAAAACACCAAGGAGATGATGATGTAAGCACATTTTACCTAAAATCATTCCAAACCGTGTGTCCCATAATATCCACATTTTCAGGATCATGTCGGTTATAAGTTCGGCTATGGAGTCTATGACCCTCACACCCACGATATCAAGTCGCACCACGAAGAAAGGCATGGTAAACACGTGATTGGGTACTACACTTTGAAGCAACCGGACGGTACTACACGCGTTGTTCACTATAGAGCTGGACCTCATTCCGGGTTCGAAGCTAAAGTGGAAATTATAGGACATCCCCATCATCCTTCTCATCACGGTCAGGGCAATCACAAGGGTCACGAAGGTCACAAAGGTCATGGAGGCCATAAAGATCAGGGACATCACCAGGGCGGCCATGGCTATGCTGTCCACGAGCCTGCAGAAGTCGACAGATATCTAGGACACAGTCATCATAACTATGAAGATCAGAGTGAAGATGATGATGAGTACTAAGCCATGAATGGTGGCACTGTAGAACAATGTCATAATTTTTATAAAATTGTTATCTTACCTGGCAGGTCTTCGACCTGCATTATTTTTATTTTTGTATATGTTGCTATTTCAACTATTTTTTTTTTGTTATTTATTACATATAAGAAATACGTATTGTTATAAGAAATATTATATCCCTACATCCGTGTTCTTTATTTTGTTAATATATAATTAATCATAAAAAATATGGTTTTATTTTTCAATAAATATCCACCCATTGTATAATTATACATGTCTACAACCTTTGTAAGTATAATAATTAAAAAAAAGCTGACTAAGCAATGTCCAAATTTTAATTATTGCCTGTTAATTTTCGAAACCGTAAAATGAACTGCCAGAATTTTTATTCAAATATATAAAAACTTATAGTTTCGAAAATATTTGTGGAGAAACATACTTTAGTCTTTATCTGGCGTTTTTTTAAAAAAAAAGTCAATGCTTATTGTATAATCTCCAAAATACCTACCACGCATACCAAGCAATTTGGTCTGTTATCGACTGATCTGATTTTTATGTAGGGCACTTTTGCAGAAAGTAAACTCATTAATTTTTTCAGTGGATTGGGAGCATAATGAGTTCAACCGTGCCATTTGTATCAACATGATTTACTAACAATTACTTAATTAACATTATAGCTCAATGTTAATAATGTCTTAACAGTCATAAGTACAAAAAAAAATAATTTCATGTACCTAATTACTTACTAAATTATTACAGTTTTTAATACTGTATCAAGGTGCTCCAAATCGTTGCTTACAAATTAGATAAACTTTAACAAGTAACTAATTACCATTTATAGGTGATCAATCAAATAGTACAGCGTCGAAATTATTATGTAGCTACTTACTACATACCTACCTGCAGTTAATTGGAGATTTGGAAATTATAACAAATATTTTTCCTTTGCTAAACATTCACGTACCTATTTGTTATTGCTTAAAGCAAAGTAAGTACAGATTAGTTTACTTTTGTAGTTAATAGTTGAAATTTCTTATAAAAATTGTAACTATACCAAAGACATTAATCGATACACAATAAGTAAGTAGGTTCCATTATTCACTCATCATTAAAATTTCCATTCAGTTGGTAGTAAAACTACGTCGATGTTTTCTGTTGAAGTAAGTTTTATTTTCTCATTGATCATTGAAGTTTCTTTCATGATAAATTGAAATGAAATAGTATAGTAGTAATTAAAAGAAATGCATATAAAAGGTGATTTTTACTTAAAGTTAAATATTTATAGCAACGATAAAATTATAGCGTTTGTCATGCGAAAATCAGATTATATACAAGCTTAATGATCTTTAAAATATCCTCTAACTTGGCATTGGAACCTACCACGATTTTTTTTTATTGAAGATCTAGGTACTTCATCTCATCGATCATTCAAGTCACTTACAAAATGACATCAAAATCAAGATGTATGTTTGAGGATATAACACAAATACCTATATACACAGACTTATTTCCACATTATGTACTTAGATATTTACGTTTTACTTACAATTATTATATAACGCTTTTCTTGTATAAATCCTACTCGTATTTATAGCACACGATAAAAATGTTTTCAGTTCATTTCTTTTCTGACTGATCATTGAAATCTCCATACTAATTTTACACGTATCTACTGTATTTATACAGACTAATTTTAGCAATACAGTTCATATTTATGAATTTAAGGATAGTATGATGATTGAGAAGATACTTAGTGAAAATATGGACCACAATGCCCATGCCTAGGTAAGTAGATACTTACCTACATGCCTTCTGATCGCGAGTGCGCGGATAATGAGATTATTATTGCAGTTCTTTCTACTTCTTTTCATTGAATAAGTACTTAGGTACGAATCTAATAACACAACGGGGTTAATTAATAACTTTGACTATATTTTACGACATAAATAACAATGAGCTGGTAATACTGATGCGCTTAAATACTATTCAATAATAATTAATGATGGCCGTATTCTTCGGGTCCTTGGTTGTTCCAGTGCGTGGCTCCCACGAAGCTGGTGCCACCCTGTCCTCCCTTCTCCCCTCCGTGCTTTCCGTAATGAGCGGGATGCTGAGCGTGACCGTTCCTCTCTACGTAGGCCTCGAATCCGATGTGTGGTCCGGCCCTGTATTTCACGATGCGTTGGGTACCGTCGGCTTCCAGCAGGGTGTACTCTCCGACAACATTGTCGCCTTCTCTGTGCTCCTTTTGGGAGTGGACGTCGTGGGTGTGGGGATCCTTCACTCCGTACTCGAAGTTGTATCCGACGTGGTGCTGAAAGAATGCTTTTAATACTTTTCAGGAAACAAACAATCTGAAATAATTACGTTTTCTTGTCCCGCCAAGTGATGCTGCGCCAAAGCTGCCGCTGCAATGGAGAAAACTACAAGTAGTGCCTGGAAACAGTTAAAATTATAGTATTACTAATTATCGTTGAAGTTTGTAGGTACACATACGAATTGGAACTGCATGTTGACTTGGATTTTGGAATATTCGAGATGTAAATGATACAAATGTCCAAATTTTCTGTGCTTATATACTAAAACGATATCAGTGTGGGGTATTATATAACAACGGGTTTATTGTAAATATTTTTTCCTTAATAGATAATATATTACCACATACGATTTGGGTATTTCGTAAAATATCTGTATCTATAATATTAATTTGTATGATTTACTTTTACCAGCAGGTACCTACTACATAAGTTGAGTTATTGATATATTGTCAATTTCTAGGTCAATTAAGGAAGTAGGTGGTAATAAAAAGTATAAGGTTGAATATGAATTTAGAGCAGGTTTGTTTCCTATAGGTATTATTTACTTGGATATTTAAAATGTTTGAAAAACTGAATATTATTATAACGTTATAGTAATAAGTACTTTGAAAATGAGCTACTACTATAACAAAAAATATAATTGAAACATAAAAACTAACAAAATATCGAAAGCCTATATAGCACCGTAAATAATTTGGAATTAAACTTCACTTATAATCAGCACAGTTATTAAAACGTGTTTATAGTCGATTGTGTTAAAATAATAATAAAATTCGTTGAGTAGGTAATGTTTACTCATTTATTTCTTAGCTAAAAAACTACTATTGTATTTAGTAATATTGAACAACTTTTAATGTAATTTACTGAACTATATATTACCTACTACAAACAGAAAACTGCTTTACATTATCAATATATTTCGTTGTTTATTCGACAAACCATCTCTCTAACCAAAAATTGTGTTGATAAGCTCATTTTTTTACTAAAATGTTAATTCCACTCATAAATGAGTTTGAGGTTACTTAATGTTATTTTTTACTGTGTAGGTACAAGTTTATTCATTATCTTTAGGCCAGCCCTTATTATCGCTATTATTAGAGATACAAAATAAACTGAACCTTTTTAATTAGTTAATAGAAGCACAGCGGCCTGCTTCAGTTATAGGGTACAAGAAGCAATTATAATTTAAAAAATATGACATACAGGGTGTTGCAGTTCGAGTGAATCAAATTTTAACCACAGATGGAACTCGATAAGTAATTAAGAAGAATTATAAACCAAGGTTCTATGTCTCACCGTTTTCGCTCTACAGGGCTGTATTGGTCGGTTTTTTATATCATATTATTTATATCTCTGGTATGGTTGTAACAATTTGATTCAAATCTGGTATGATGTTAATACTTACGCATGTCTATAATTTACTGCAAAATTTACAAATTTTTTGTAGGTCAGTGGCGTAGAAACGGGCAGGGTAGCGGGATTTTTTTGCCCCAACTTCTACGCCAATGACCTAATACTTATTTGAGGTAAATTTTTAGATTCCTTGGACAATTTGGCATAATACTTGTTTGAAATCGGTAAAGTGTCTCGTTCTGCCGAAAATCTCAGTTTAGCACGATGCTGCAGATGCAATAAATAATACAGAAGGGATTATGTTTGATGTCTATCAGTCGTTGGTTCAGCGATGCAGAGCATATTGTATAAGAGCCAATGGGGGTCATTTTGAACATGCTATTTAATATTATTTTATGTTAGTGTTATTTGATATGTTGTTATTTACCGTTTTGTATTATTACTTAAAATTGTAAAAACCGTACCTACAAACTATTACCTATTATTAGCATCTAAGATACAGCAATAAGAAAAAGAATATTTCATTGTTTGCTGTTAACATTTTTACATGAAACGTTCCATTTTAATTTAATACATAATATTAAAGTAATATTACTTTGAAATGTATTTGCTATCATTACGAAACTAAATGCTTTATCAGAAGAACGGCCTTCCACATTATTGAGATTTTCGGCAGAACGAGATACTTTACCGATTTCAAACAAGTATTATTATGCCAAATTGTCCAAGAAATCTAAAAATTTATCCCAAATAAGTATTAGGTCATTGGCGTAGAAGTTGGGGCAAAAAAATCCTGCTACCCCACCGGTTTCTACGCCGCTGGCCTACAAAAAATTTGTAAATTTTGCAGTAAATTATAGACATTCGTAAGTATTAATATCATACCAGATTTGAATCAAATTGTTACAACCATACCAGAGATATAAATAATATGATATAAAAAACCGACCAATACGGCCCTGTAGGGCGAAAACGGTGAGACATAGAACCTTGGTTTATAAGGCAATTCTTAATTACTTATCGAGTTATATCTGTGGTTAAAATTTGATTCACTCGAACTGAAACACCCTGTATACTATGGCATTCCTATTTTTAACTGGTTTTGAGTTATTTAACATTGAAAATTATTAAGAAAACTGTAAAACATTTATTTCAATTGATTTAATTTAAAAAATGTCATAAACTTCTTAATAATTTTAATTTCTATTCGTATAATAAATAACAAATTATTTTCGAAATGTACTAATATCTACAAAAAAAATGTATCTACCGCTAAAATTAATAACGTAGGTAATTAGTTTGATTTGTCCAAATATCTACTTATTCATATGTCGCAAGGTTATAAATAATAAAATTAATTGGAACGATATTAAACTTGTCATTACATAATGGCCTACATTGATACCATACTGGTATATAAGACAGCGAAAATTTGAACATTGATATCATTTACAAGTTGAACATTCCAAAAGTCAACATGCAGTTCCAATTCGTATGTGTAGAAACTTATAACGATAATTCGTAAAATAAACTTTAATTTTAACTGTTTTCAGGCATTACTTGTACTTTTCTCCGTCGCAGCGGCAGCTTTGGCGCAGCATCACTTGGCGGGACAAGAAAACGTAATTATTTCAGATCGTCTGTTTCCTGAAAAGTATTAAAAGCATTCTTTCAGCACCACGTCGGATACAACTTCGAGTACGGAGTGAAGGATCCCCACACCCACGACGTCCACTCCCAAAAGGAGCACAGAGAAGGCGACAATGTTGTCGGAGAGTACACCCTGCTGGAAGCCGACGGTACCCAACGCATCGTGAAATACAGGGCCGGACCCCACATCGGATTCGAGGCCTACGTGGAGAGGAACGGCCACGCTCAGCATCCCGCTCATTACGGGAAGCACGGAGGGGAGAAGGGAGGACAGGGTGGCACCAGCTTCGTGGGGGCCACGCACTGGAACAACCAAGGACCCGAAGAACACGGCCATCATTAATTATAATTGAATAGTATTTAGGCGCATCAGTATTACCAGCTCATTGTTATTTATGTCGTAAAATATAGTCACAGTTATTAATTAACCCCGTTGTATTATTAGATTTGTACCTAAGTACTTAATCAATGAAAATAAGTAGAAAAAACTGCAATAATAATCTCATTATCCGCGCACTCGCGATCAGAAGGCATGTAGGTAAGTATCTACTTACCTATATAGGTATAGACATTATGGTCCATATTTCCACTAAGTAGGTATCTTCTCAATCATCATACTATCCTTAAATTCATAAATAATATGAACTGAATTGATAAAATTAGTCTGTATAAATATAGTAGATACGTAGGTATAAAAGTAATACGGAGATTTCAATGATCAGTCAGAAAAGAGATGAACTTATTTTATGAAAAGAAGTAGAAAAAACTGACATGAAATTCTAATCATCCTCTCACGCACAATACGGCAGCAGGTAGTAGTATTTATCAATCTAATAATGTACCATATTTTCAATAAGTAAGTATATTCTGAACTATTGTGCCATACTTAAGTATAGAACCAAGTATTGCGAAAGTCACTCTGTATAAGTAATAGGTACAATTGATATAAAATTAGCAAAGAGATTTCAATGATCAGACAGCAAAGAAACGTGACATAAACTGTCCGCAAAATTTGAAAATCTTCCTAATATCTAAACATATTAGATTATTGTAGATACCTACGACGTTTAAAAAAATAGTTGGTTTTATTTTTAACTTTTTAATACAATACGTTAATTTTAATTAATTTGTGAATTACGTCATTTACGTAGGTATTTCACCTGTCGTGTCCCATATTACAAACATATTCTGTTCCATATTAGGTTCCCATACACAATATTTGGTACAAAATATTATTTTTTTATTTTTCATTAAATAATTATTATATGAATTTTATGACTGATCCATTTTCAATATAAGGGCTCAATAGAGAAAGCACCAATAACCTGTTTCTTTAAAAATAAATCATAAATTTGCCTATTGCCAAAAACTACTTTATACTACAAGGAAATGTAAAATTTAATTCTATACAGGGTCTCTAAAAGGTATGTGAAAAACATAGCGCAAATTCCCGAGGCTAAAATATGACCATCTAGCCTGATTTACCTTAATCCAAAAGTTAATAGTTTCCTAAATACAAGGCACTAAAGTTACTCTTTTAAACTTTTTTGTGCTGCTGGTGGCGCCCTCTGCAATCTATATCGAAAACGTGATCAGATCTCGATTTTGTATCCAAAAAAAAATCTAAATACCAAATTTCGTGTGATTCATGCTATTAGATATTAAGATAAATATTTACAAAACAGTTTTAAAAAGTAATGACATTGACACGTGTGTTTGTACTAGTGTTTTCTACACACTTTTTAGAGACACCCTGTATATTAGGCGCTTCATTTCTACTACCCTGTAGGTACAAGTAATGTTTATTTATAAACTCCATTGCATTTTCTTTAAGGTTTATTTGACTATACATTCTGCGTTGTTTATACCGGGTGTTCCCTCTAAGACTTTCAGTGCGAATATCTCAGAAACCATCATAGCCAGTGTGACGAAATTTGGTATACAGACACTAGATGGCGCGTAGAATTCGATGATGGCATTAGTTTTTATACAGGGTGTTCGGTTTTGCAGAAAATGAATTTAATTTCGATTTTTTGGTAGCGAACCTCAGCAAAATTTGTATTTAAATTGAAATATCTTTAATTATGAACACGTTCTGATAAAAAAGTCACGAAAAACGTTTATCTTGTCATAAAAAAAACCCTATGAAAAGTCCTCAAATTTCATTGTTTTGTCATGCCAAATGAGAACAGCCATGAGTCCAATTTACACACACATAACTACCGCATGGATAGACATCAAAACGTGAAGTGACAGAAACTGTCAAAGCAAGTTTGAGTATTTTTGTAGAAATTTTATTATAAATATGTAATACCACGAGGTACCTACATTAAATGTGCGTACGTATTTGCAATAATGATATAGTTTTATTAAAAGAAAATGGAAGTTTGAGCAACCTTGTCTGTAATGAATACTCAGAACACAGAAAATTGTGAAACATTTGCCGTTTTTTTAATTGCATCTTCCTTACGATACAGTAATTCTTATCGGGAATTATTATTATTATTATTTTTCACCATATCACTCTCAAACTAATAAATTATTACGTGCAAACAAAGCTGAATTTATGAACATCCTCTCCTTGTCGACTTGAAGCGCGCAAGCGCGCTGCGAGCTATGTATGGAGAATCTAAACTTGTGGTTGCTTAACCTAGAATTAAAAATAATAATAACGTGCCGGCAACAAGTGGTAGAAAGGCTTTAAACTCTAGAAACAATCATAAATAATGATTTAATGGGTTTCTTGAGTGAATACTTCAGTTCCAGTAGCATAAATAAAAATTCACCTGCTTCAAAAACTATTCCACATTCCACATTTATCAAATCTTAGTAGAATTTGGAGACCTATTCCTACACAAATTAAGTACATTAATACAATAAAAGATGATAACATAAGGTCTTTAAGTACGATTAATGGTAGCTTGCCTAAGGAAAACTGTAAGAGGTAAGTACAGAACAAGAATGTCAATGTTGTAGGTAATTGCAACTTGCATATTGCTTTTGACCTTTTGAACTGTATGGTTATATTTATAAGAAACTGCTCATTTACCCATATACGAGAATTTTTTTTACTTATTTGCTTTCAGATGGAGAATTTATTGGGAAATTTCTGTCTTACTTTCAAGATCAGGTATGAGAAGGTATTTTCCAATATTTGTAGAACAGAAAGAACAAACGTAAAAATATCCACAAAAATGTTATGTCTCACCAGCATATCTTCAATAGATAGGAACCAGGAAAACAAAGTACTCTTATGGAAACAGGTTGACATACACAGTTACGTTATTCATTGGTTAAAAGATTCGATAAGATACTGAAGAAGCCAGATGCCAAGATTAGTTTCTATTCGTACGACAGATAGATGAGAGAGACGAGGAAAATTTTGCTAGAAAACATTAGACTTTACGTTTTGCCATAAATAAGGACATACCTAACTTTCTGTACTTGGTTTAATTATTTAATAAAATTAAAGTGCATGGAATGTGTAAGTTACCTAGTGAACTAAATAAAAATGTAAATAATGCAAGTATAACGGAAATTAAAGTTTATTAAATTGTTAGTAAGTATTATTATACACTACAGCAAATACCACTTGTGTTTAATAATTTTATAACAAAAGTAAGATGTCTAAAATATAAATTTCACTGAAGAATTAAAATTCAGTTCTTAAATAAGGTAAGTATGATTCATTGCGAACAGTATTCTACAAGGACAAAATATTCAAAAATGTTACTGAGTGATTTTTATATTTTATTATATCTACCAGCATAATTTCAATTAAAAATAATCCTACCTACCTACATATTTTTTTTTTTTTATTAGTGACTAAATTGATTAATTTGACCCTTCATCTTTAAGTATTCATTATTTCTTAAACATTTGTTTAATAATTTGTGTAGAATAAAACCAACAAATACAGACTTTAATTTATTAACAATAAAATAAAATTACATTAAGTATCTACATTATTACATCTGGTTTGATATTAAACAGTTATTCTGTATTCTAATTTCTATTACAGAGCAACGTTCAATCTGAGGGATGGTCATGCATGTACGATTACAAACAAATCTTGCCATTTCATTGTTCGATACCAACCTTATTACATTATGTTGTGTATATTGTAACAACAGTTAGCTTTCAACATTTTTAAGATATTCTAACGAGATGTTTTCATACTGTACATAGAATTATGAAATTAGTTTATTTTTCTTAAATTTATTCGTTTAGAAATTTTAAAACCCACGACAGACAACTGAATTTAATGTCATTTCATAGAATACTTTTCAAAGTGAGTTAGAGACTTCTTTATAATATTATCCTGATCCATCATTCCATATTCTGAATTATTTGCAAGAAAATGTCTAATATTTTTGCTTATTCTTTCTGGTGGCAGTCTGGCACTAGGTACTCACACATAACTGAAAGATAAAAACAACAATTACAAATTATTATCTAGCTTTAAATGACTACTTAATAGGTACCTACTGGGTATAGTACGTCTGCAGGTGATTCTTCCTAGCAAAACCAGTTGCTTTATTTTAGTTCTGTATCATATGAAATACAAACATTGTAGTTCATTGTTTACTATTTTACAGATGTAAAGTTCTTCTTAAACATATTTTATTCATCAGGAACATAAGTAAAGTGCTGAACTGCTGAAATATGTGGACACAAGCAGAAGTAATCTCAATAATTTGTAGGTTATGCTTTCGTAACATTTCTTTTGTGGTGCTGGGACTGCTGGGGTAGGTTCCAATCTGACTCTCAACGACAAACACGTTCACATTATAATAAAAAAAAGTTTTAGGAATCGTTTTGTTCGAATTTAGTTGTTGCTAAATAAGTAATCAATAATTACAGCAGTTGGAAAAGAGAGATATTCTTTAGGTACTTACACAATTTTGTAAATTATTTTGTGATGAAAAATACGGGTACCTAATTATTATGTACACTGTAGTAACAAAAAACAATTTACTGAAGTTTTATTACATTATAATGGAACAATTTAAAAATATCCACTGTTATTTTATAATATTCACACTGCAACCCTAGCTGTAGCGGTAGATTGTACCGACAAGGCGACCCCAATGCTCCAAAAGGTACAACTTAAGTCTAAATTTTTATCGACAAGTCTCAATAACACCATTGTGCATACGTAAATTGCATTAAATACATTATTTAGCGTTATTTCTGTAAAGTAAAATACTTTATGCCATTAATATTTGACAATTCAATGACAATCCATAGTTTTGACGTTTAGCGATGTTAGTTTCTTCTGTGTAAGTCTGGCTCAAGGCTATGCACGTTTTACATGACAAAACAATGAAATTTGGGTACTTTTGGAGGCATTTTTTATGTTAAATTTTGAAATTTTTGAATGTTTATTTATCAGAATGTGTTCATAATTAAGTATATTTCAATTTAACCATAAGTTTTAGCATGGCTGACAACCAAAAAATCAAAATTAAATCGATTTCTTGGAAAATGGAACACCCTGTATAAGAATTGATTTTATCATCAGATTCTACGCGCCATCTAGTGTCTGTATACCAAATTTCGTCGCACTGACTATGCTGGTTTCTGAGATATTCGCACTGAAAGTCTTAGAGGGAACACCCGGTATGTACATAGGTAGTTTCCTTTCAAAATAGATTTATTTCTTAACAAATGAATTTATTAGTGTATACTCTTATTACCAAACTTAGTTAGGCTAAATTGATTTTTTTAATTGAACCAAATTAAATGCCTTGTAATGAATGAAATGTATCTCAATTTTTCACACATGCTTAAGAAACGCTCTGTACAATAACTGATACCATTTAATGATATTTTGACTACTGATAAAGTTTCACTTGCATTGTGACGAATGAAGACTTTTTCAATAAATAATAGAATATATGATTTTTAACAATATACACTAATCTCGACAATTATTTAAAGCATACAAATAAAATAAAAACATCACTTTTATAAATTTTTATTGTAAAGAACATTTTAGCATTGCCTTAATAACTACCTGCTTGTTCATCGAACTGGATATAGGAAAATGAAATGGAGGTTTTAATTATTTTGGCTGCTGAAGCCAGAATAATAAATTTATTGTTTTTGGTCAATTTGAATATTAGACTATACTACCAACAAATAAAATATTTACAATAGAATAACATTATACAAACAAAACATTTGAATCTCTTCCACACATCAGTGACCATGCTCTCCGCCTTGGTTGGTCCAGTGGGTGACACCTACGTAACTGGTACCACCTACACCCCCTTTTTCTCCTTGACCATGCTTTCCGTAGTGTGCAGGATGCTGAGCATGTCCTTTTCTTTCCACGATAGCTTCAAATCCGGAGTGTGGACCGGAAACGTACTTCACAATACGTTGAGTACCGTCAGGTTCGTGCAAAGTGTACTCACCGACTACGTGCTTTCCATCTCTGTGTTCTTTTTGGGAATGCACGTCGTGAGTATGGGGGTCTTGGACACCGTATCCGAATTCGTAAGCTGCATGACCCTGAAACCATTATTCTAGTCTCAAATTTTATCTTTTGACTGCAAAGATGTACTTATTTGCAAGACTCGACAAGCCAGTGCAAATAATGCAAATGGTGTATCCAAGTATACGGTACATTTTCGAGTTTTCATCATCGGGGATCCGAGAGAGGAAAATGTTAATGTGTTCATCCGAACATCATGGAAATTTTACTATACGCAAGTTATTGAGGAAAATCTTGGGTAAGTTATTGGGGTAAGGCAAGTTATTGGTCAAAAACTTGGACAAGTTATTACGCAAGAATTTGGGCAAGTTATTCTGCAATAGTTTGGGCAAGTTATTGCGCAAGAACTTGGACAATTTATTGCCCAAGAACTTGGGCAAGTTATTGCCCAAGAACTTGGGCAAGATATTGCGCAATAATTTGAGCAAGTTATTGCGCAATAATGTGGGCAAGTTATTGCGCAATAGTTTGGGCAAGTTATTGCGCAATAACTTGGCCAATTTATTGCCCAAGAATTTGGGCAAGTTATTGTACAAGAACTTGGACAATTTATTGCCAAGAACTTGGGTAATTTATTGCGCAAAACCTTGGGCAAGTTATTGCGCAAGAACTTGGACAATTTATTGCGCAAGAACTTGGGCAAGTTATTGCCCAAGAACTTGGGCAAGATATTGCGCAATATCTTGCAATAACTTGGCCAATTTATTGCCCAAGAATTTGGGCAAGTTATTGTACAAGAACTTGGATAATTTATCGCCCAAGGATTTGGGCAAGTTATTGCGCAAGAACTTGGACAATTTATTGCCCAAGAACGTGGGCAAGATATTGCGCAATAATTTGGGCAAGTTATTGCGCAAGAACTTGGACAATCTATTGCCCAAGAACTTGGGCAAGATATTGCGCAAGAACTTGGACAATTTATTGCCCAAGAATTTGGGCAAGTTATTGCGCAAAACCTTGGGCAAGAACTTGGACAATTTATTGCACAAGAACTTGGGCAAGATATTGTGCAAGAACTTGGAAAATTTATTGCCCATGAACTGGGCACGTTGTTGGGCAATATCTTGCGCAATAACTTGGCCAATTTATTGCCCAAGAACTTGGGCAAGATATTGCGCAAGAACTTGGACAATTTATTGCCCAAGAACTTGGGTAATTTATTGCGCAAAACCTTGGGCAAGTTATTGCGCAAGAACTTGGACAATTTATTGCGCAAGAACTTGGGCAAGTTATTGCCCAAGAACTTGGGCAAGTTATTGCCCAAGAACTTGGACAATTTATTGCCCAAGAACTTGGGTAATTTATTGCGCAAAACCTTGGGCAAGTTATTGCGCAAGAACTTGGCATGATTTTGGACCAGTTATTGTGCAAAAATTTGGGCACGTTATTGCACAAAAACTTGCGCAAGTTATTGCGCAACAACTTGAGTTATTGTGCAAGAATGTGGGCAAGATATTGCTCAAAAACATGGGCATGTTAATTGCGCAAGAACTTGGGTAAGGTATTGGACAAAAACTTATGGGTATGTTATTGGTAATGACGTGTGCAACAGTGGACAAAAACCTGCGCAAATTAGCATATTGCTAGAGCAAAATTGGCTAAAAATTTTGGAAAATTAATAGTAACAAAATTTTGGCAATTTATTAAGATGTAGGTAATTTGGTTAGAGCAAACATGTTACATGTACTACATTTGGAAATGGAAAGTCTGGTAGATATCAGATATCGAAATATTGGATACACATATACAGGGTCCGCCACTTAAAACTTGCCAGGACTATATCTCCGTTATTTTTAAGATACCTTAGCGATTAAGGTATCATTTTTGTAAAGGCCTTCTAAGCCAACCTTAATTTAAAAAAATGAATTATTTTTTCAGTCTTTAAAAAATTATCTTCCCGGGCGGATTTTTTCTTTAACAAGCTGTATACAAAATTAATTACTCCATCGAATAGGCCATTGACAAAAAGGTTTAATTTGATATACGGGACGATACTTTTATTACCGAAATTTTGTTAAAAATGGTCAAATGTTTGGTTTAGCAAAATGCAATGGCATGAAACCAAACCACCATCGAGACATATTTACAAGAGATGTTGAAGATGTGAAAGAATTAACGGTAGAGGAATTACTTTACAGTATATATACTATATGCCTGAAAAATGGCCAATAAGTCTCCTATAATATTAGTAGAAAACAAGTACTTACTTCCTCTTTTCCTGGTTGTATGCCATGGTGGTCTTGCGTCTTCACCATTATTACTACGGCAGACAGTGTAAAAAGCACCTAAGAAAAAGAAAATAATAATTACAGCTTAAAACAAACACTCAATGCATTCCAGTAATGTATCTTTCATATTAAATTAAACTTACGATAATTGTATTTTGCATATTGAAAAATTGTTACTATTTGCAATATTCGTAAGTAACTGATACACATTTTTTAATTCTCTCAGTTTATATACTTGCAAAGACACGGATAATTATGTAATGACTGAATAGATTCTAAATTATTTTTTAATCGACTCCAAATTTGTTCTCTGCTTGACCCTATGTTGTTATAATTAATATACATACTTATAAGCATTTTTTATATTTCAAATCGCTTATTCAATAATTATTATGTAAATGATTTTTTAAAGTATATTGATATAGTTAAGTACAATATTTGATATCTATCTAGCTCTGTAATTTATGTACAATATGTGAATACGTGAAACCACTCTTGTAAGATACAAAAAAGTTAGTGTTTTATTATAGCATTTTAGTTTTCAACTCTGTTTGTGTAATTGTCCTATGATTTCAAATACTTAAAATCAAGTATGCTTTAGAAATTCAGAAAATCATAATGAATTGTCTTTTTCTTATGACATACTGCAAAATACTATTTTGTGTGATATTTAATTCTTTTCAAAATATGTCTAGAATATTAAAATTTTGCACCGGTATCTTTTCAATTTCTCAATTACTTAAATAAGTAGGTAACTATAATAAAAATTTAAACACCTAACACAAAAAAGTCAAACTATTTTTTTAATTGTTTAAGGAACTTAATTAGAGAAAGACTATTATTGCAGTAATACCTTATTATCGTTACAAAATTTGGAGAATGTATTTATATAATGTATGCAGGAATATATGTCAGCTAAATAAATTGTAAATGAATTTCGATAATAATTCAAGTTCTATTCTTCATTAATTGAATTGCATAACTTCTTACATGTATATAAACCGATACATTTGACAAATCTGTATCAGTTATTAAAAAAAAAGTCTAGCTAACAAGATACTAATCATGCAAAATAAAATGGTAAGTATAATTTATCTGTAATTAAATCAAAATTATATGTTTTTGGATATTTTTACAAAGTAAGTTAAAATGTGTGCCCTTTGTTAGATGTTACTGGCTCTCTCTGCTATTGTGGTGGCAGTAGCAGCTCAAGAACACTACGTTCAGCATGATGTAAGTATATCACTTGAATCACTAGCGTATTGGTACTGAAATATGTCCTTGCAGGATCACGCAGCTTACAAATTCGAATACGGAGTGCAAGATCCTCACACTCACGACGTACATTCACAAAAAGAGCACAGAGAAGGAAAGAACGTAGTCGGTGAATACACTTTGCACGAACCCGACGGCACTCAGCGTATTGTCAAGTACGTTTCCGGTCCACACTCCGGATTTGAAGCTATCGTGGAAAGAAAAGGACATGCTCAGCATCCTGCACACTACGGAAAGCATGGTCAAGGAGAAAAAGGAGGTGTAGGTGGTACCAGTTACGTTGGTGTTACCCACTGGAGCAACCAAGGTGCATCTGAGCATGGACACTAAAATATATATTGTTCTATTTGTTGTAGATTTCGTTAATAAAAAACTGTATTTATTATAAATAATTTGTGGTAATATTTCTTACCTAAAAGATAATTTCTTGGTTAGTTAGTTAACAGTTAGAGTATTTTAAAACTGACATTAATTTAAATAAATTTTTAGAAATGAATAGAGGAAATTAATAAGCGAATAATTTGTACCAAGGTGCATGCCTAGGTTTTGGAAACTGTACTGTAAAATATAGCGCGTAAAGAATGTACAATAGGTAGAGTACTTCAGAAATATAACAAAAATATGCATACGTGTATTATCAAGTCTGCTTGCTCGATTTGAATATGACGATAATAATAAGGGGATTGGAATTGATCGTCATCCTATTTTTAAACAGTATTTCTATTCCTTGGCAAAAATAACATGTTTTGAAGAAGCAGTATAAATGAAATAAAAAAAAAATAACAAATTTCGCATATGTATTGAAAACAAAATATTATTCGATGCAACAGTTACAAACTTTTTAAAATGTATTTATTCCGAATAGTTATTTATGCAACAAGTACAACAAGCAAGTGTTTATTGCACGCGACGTAAAATTGTCCAACGAGGCCGTCGGGCCGAGTAGGACAAGACGTCGAGTACAATAAAAACTTTTTGTACGAGTTGCATACAATATTTTTTCTACATTCATGCAAAAACCAAAAAATGTTTTATTTGAACGTTTATGGTTGTCATGATGGCAAAACGCTGTAGTAGAATGACAGATGAATGCAATGAAAATGTTATTGCACTAGTGCAATAAAGAACCACTTTCTCCACTAAATATAGTTCAATAAAGTTTTGTTTTTTGCATGAACATAGAAAAATACTAATATTATTTCCGAACTCAGCACTTTTCTTAGTTTTAAATACCCCCATAAATAAAAATCTATTATGATCAAATCTAGTCACCAAGTTGACAAAGGCCCATATCTACTTATCCTTTTTTTTTTTGTAAAATATGACATAAAACCCAATATCATTGAAAAAGTAAATGCTTTTCACGAAAACACAAAAATTTAATTTCAGCATGATCTACCTAGGTCACATCATGTCTTTGACAATAATTGGATATAGCCCTAACCCTTGCCCAACTGGGAATATTGATTCCATGATTATGGATTTATATTTATAGAGGTGTTTGTAACAATATATTTGAAGTGATGATCTCAGAAATAATATTCAGTTCTTGGAAACGAAATCAGATACACTGTTGTCAATATTTTAAAAACGAATACAGAACATTTGAGAAATAGTTCGAATTATGTGTAAGTGTTGGTAGAATAACATGAGAATATTTTTAGGTTTTCACAGTATTTCTCATTTAAATATAAAACTATTACCTAATATGATGTTCGAGTTGAAATTTGTTATTTTTAAATAACAAAATAGTATTTCTTAATAAGTATATTTCGCATTTTCTTATTTTCTGAATGCCTTATATAATCTAAATTTATCTAAGTTAATGTTACAAACAGAAATGTTTGCAAAATTTTTTTAGTTAGCGGTAGAGCAAAGTAATTCACACATGGACACACTGCAGATTAATGAAGTTGATTTTATCTTTTGGTTCTATAAATCTCTTTATTATATTTAACAAATATACCTATTTAATTGCATCTAATAATTTTAAACGCCTACACTAATAAATTATGTCAAGTTTAGAATGAGTAAATATACTGAAATGGTAGAATATCTGATATTACCACTTCTTAAAACAAATTAGATGTTTCATGAAAATCCTAATCATGGTACACTGGTTCATTGCGTTCTTTAAACTGGACAACTTATTTTACTTTTTTTGTCAATGAAAAAGACAAATTATAGAGAGATAAAAATGTATTAACAATAAAATAATGTACAACAAAACGTTAACTAAATCTATTTCAACAAATTACGTCAGTGGCCGTGTTCGTATCCTCCCTGGTTGCTCCAGTGGATAACACCTACGTAGCTGGTACCACCTTCACCCCCTTTTTCGCCGTGCTTTCCGTGATAAGCGGGGTGCTTGGCGTGCCCTTTCCTCTCCACGATGGCTTCGAATCCGGTGTGAGGACCCGACACGTACTTGACAATGCGCTGGGTGCCGTCTGGGTCGTGCAAAGTGTATTCACCCACTACGTTCTTTCCGTCCCTGTGCTCCTTCTGGGCATGGAAGTCGTGGGTGTGGGGATCTTGGACGCCGTATTCAAATTGGTAACCGACATGACCCTACAGTGAAAAAGTATTGTAATGTACGCGTGCGTGATATAATTGTAGTGGTATTCTTACATGTCCCTGTTCCTGTTGTCCTCCGTGAAGTCCTTGTGGAGCTGCAACAGCAGCTGCAAGGACTGAGAGCACGAATAGTATCTGTAAAGGTAAATAAATACTGCATTGAATACGGCCTACACCAGTAAATTTTTTATGTATGTGAATATAAGACTGTACTTTAGGATTGAACCAAGAAAAAAAATTGTAATTATAATGTGTACTTACAGTCACGCTTTGCATAGCTAAAATGTTTACAGACTGGGATAGTTTGTGAACTGATACAGGTTTTTTGAATGTGTCAGTATTTATACTATAGAGATTGTGTAACGCAAGAATGTAATGAGAATTAGTAGAAAGAATTTTTAATTAAATTTAAATATACCCGTAGATCATGTTACCTACATAATTTTAATGATAATTTGTAATACTTATACTTTTACAAATTAGTATTTTTAAATGTGCATTATTTTGGAAACAGTATTATTTTCTCGATTAATATAAATAACAAAATAGTAATTGTCACAAGATATCATAACAATTTTATTAATTTTTGGCATATCATATTTGAAACAATTGGCCGACATGCATATGGTATATGGACTATACAGGGTTAACCATGTACAAATGTTGATAATGAGAGTATAGATAAAATTAAGAATTAACAAAATAACCCTTCAAAAAAATTCCACTTATTTATAGAGAGGAAAAAAAATTGTTTCTAAATTATATGAAATCCTTATTTAATGCCACCTATGCGGTTTGTCCGTCACGTATACAGAATCAGAGTAGACAACGTAGGCAACTAGCAACACGACCGTAAAATTTCCAGTCATGTTATAATTTAATTCCTGTGTTTATCATGTGTGTATGTTGTAGTTTTGTGTTTCTCTTCAGTTTTTAGTGCCTTTTTTAATTTTTAAACGTGTTACAGTTATTAAATAAAGAAATTTGTGTTGGTTGCAGATGCTTTCCCACAATATAGTTCGCCGGTTTGGTTTTCTAGGTTATGGGAGAAGACTGCCGCGGGTACATTAAAAGTTTTCTATTATCTATTCATCTCGTGCGATTTTGTTATAATGAATAGGCATTTTATCTAGCTGTACCTACGGGAAGTGTGTTTTATCGGTAGTGAGTGGTTATAATGAATGAAAATGTAGTTTTGCCAGTTTGTAAGGAAATAATGAAAAACGAAAAGAAAAACGCATTTAGAAATGCTGCAAGAAAACGACCGCATAGTAGTAGATATTGTTGACAGGTGCTTTATATATGGATCTAAGCCATCTCAGTCGATGCTTATCATAGGCCCCGACTTTCCGTAGGAAAAGAGGGTTTTGCCCCAGTTTTTAAATATCGAACTAAAATTCTGGAATATTTTTTTTTATTGTCTCTTAGGCCTTCCTGAGTACGTGGTTAAAATGTTTGTACTTAGTCATAGTTAACCCTGTATATACAAGTTTTACTCTTTTTTAACACTATATGTATCTAGTCGTAGTATCCACATTGTATTTTATAAATAAGCATTTTATATAAAGCAAATTTAGGTTCCTTACAAATTATTAACGAATGCATATTTGCTATTGTACGACCTATGATTAGCAAACGTATATGGGTTCAATTAAAAAATATGATTAAAACTCAGTTTTATTATTACGAAATTATGTAAGCCGAATAAGTATATATATAGCGAGACATTCAAAAGGCATTTATCAGTCAATCACAAGTCTTTACCAACCTGTACACAGTTTCAGCCATGCAAAGCTCTGTTGTGAGTATAACTGTAATTTACTATTAATTTTTAATTGGTACCAGTGTAATATGCCACCTTATATCATAAGGCCTGGGGGCAGACACAGATAATGTCAAATTAAACAATCATGTACCAAATTTAACACACTTTTTCTTTTCTACAGATATTATTCGTAATATCTGCCCTGGCAGCTGCAATAGCAGCTCCACAGGGACTTCACGGAGGGCAACAGGAACAGGGACATGTAAGAATACCAATACAATTATTTCACGCACGCGTACATTACAATACTTATTCACTGTAGGGTCATGTGGGTTACCAATTTGAATACGGCGTCCAAGATCCCCACACCCACGACTTCCATGCCCAGAAAGAGCACAGGGACGGAAAGAACGTAGTGGGTGAATACACTTTGCACGACCCAGACGGCACCCAGCGTATTGTCAAGTACGTGTCGGGTCCTCACACTGGATTCGAAGCCATCGTGGAGAGGAAAGGATACGCCAAGCACCCCGCTTATCACGGAAAGCACGGCGAAAAGGGGGGTGAAGGTGGTACCAGCTACGTAGGTGTTATCCACTGGAGCAACCAGGGAGGATACGAACACGGCCACTGACGTAATTTGTTGAAATAGATTTAGTTAACGTTTTGTTGTACATTATTTTATTGTTAATACATTTTTATCTGCCTATAATTTGTCTTTTTCATTGACAAGAAAAGTAAAATAAGTTGTCCAGTTGAAAGAACACAATGAAGCAGTGTACCAAGATTTGGATTTTCATAAAACATCATCAGATATTCTACCATTTCAGTATATCTCATTCTAAACTTGGCATAAGTTAATGGTTTAGGCGTTTAGGATCATTAGATACAATTAAATCTGTATATTTGTGTAAAACATTTCACAAATATTTTTGTTTGTAACATTAACATAGATAAATTTAAGGTAAAGCATTCAGAAAATAAGAAAATGCTATACTTAATAAGAAGTTTTGTTATTAAAAAATAACAAATTTCAATTCGAACATCATATTAGGTAACAAGTTTAATCACGGTTTTTAAAGATAGTTGTTGAAGTTATGGTTTATAGTTTTTATTATTAATATACCTAATATATGAGAGTGTTATGTTTTGTCCCAATTGGGGTCAGTAATATTCCTTAAAAGTGAGAGCCAGAGGGTAATGGAGAAGTCTTGTAAAATGTTCTCTTTTTATTATAAAAAATAAATAACAGATCCTTAGAAAATGACAGTTGTAGGTAATTCCTCATCCATAGAAAAATAAACATGTTATATATTTCTAATGCTCTGTTATAATAATTACGTAATTAAGATCGAAACGTATTAATAAAATATAAAGCAATTCTTAATTAGAAATTACTTAATATTATTAATTTATATTTTGACAGATGTGATTTTTAATCTACTATTATTAAATTTCCGTTACGTGCTACCTAGTTAATTATAATGTAAACCCTATTCTTAAGTTTATTATTTCGCTCTTTCCTAATAATACAAATTTTTCGCTATAGGTAATTCAACCTATTGTAATATATTGTACTAAAAAAAATATTAGGAAAAAGAATAATTTATTCAACAAAATATTTTACACATTTCAAATGCCGAAAATCATAACATTTCTAATGAATTCTTTGGTTCTAATATATCAACAATGTAGTGTCGGTCTTCGTCATGTTCTTGTACATTCCTTTGTATGATTTCAAAACGACTCCTGCCTGCTTACCAGGATAGGTACGAAGGTTGTTCGACATAGGGCTCATAAACGTCGTACTGAGTTTTGTAGTGGCCATGATCCTAGAAGGAAAATTGTTACTCTACATTTTTCTATTAATCAAATGTCACAAATATTTACGCTTTAGAGATGATTAAAAAAATTAAGTTAGTATGATTTTGGAACACTAGGAAAAAAATTGGGTACGTACATCATCTTGAGAATTATTTGTCCCACATTTTTTTTTCCCGATTTATATTTGAGGGATATTTAGGAATAGCTTGTGGTTAATAAAATATAGGTTTTATAAAGTAACTAATAGTAGTTACTTGAATAGTCAAATGTGGCCCAATACAACAAGACAAATACGAAATTACAGGAATAGTGTTCCCTTCATTTCAGGCTTGGTATTCTACAAAAAATTGTCGAGTTTATGGTGCCATCGTTTGCCAATACTAGTACTCTCTTATCTTCAGTACCTTTTTCTAAAAAACTAAGCCCAAAATTAAAAAAGTTAAGTACTTTTTTCTGCTATGAAACGTTGCTTCGAATGTGGCAAAGAAAGTATTAGAAAAAAATGCAAAATGGTATCCCATTTCAAATTGATTCTAAACTTACATCATCATGACCGCCATGACCACCACCGTGTCCTCCATGGCCGCCACCGTTTCCTCCGTGGCCACTTCCATGATCGCCGTGGCCACCACCATGACCTCCACCGTGTCCGCCATGACCACCACCGTTTCCTCCGTGACCGCCGCCGTGTCCGTCACCATGTCCCCCATGACCACCACCATTTCCTCCGTGACCACCACCATGGCCCCCGTGTCCGTCACCACCATGACCTCCACCGTTTCCTCCATGGCCGCCACCATGTTCTCCATGTCCACCACCGTTTCCTCCATGGCCCCCGTGTCCGCCACCACCATGACCTCCACCGTTTCCTCCATGGCCGCCACCATGTCCCCCATGTCCACCACCGTTTCCTCCGTGGCCTCCACCATGACCCCCGTGGCCACCGCCATGACCACCACCGTTTCCTCCGTGGCCTCCACCACACCATGACCCCCGTGGCCACCGCCATGACCACCACCGTTTCCTCCGTGACCTCCCCCATGACCGCCACTATGGCCTCCCCCGTTTCCTCCATGACCTCCGTGACCACCTCCATGACCTCCGTGACCACCTCCATGACCTCCGTGGCCACCATCGTGACCTCCCCCATGGCCGCCGCCATGTCCTCCATGGCCACCCCCGTTTCCTCCATGACCGCCATGACCACCACCATTTCCTCCGTGACCTCCCCCATGACCGCCACCATGTCCTCCATGGCCACCCCCGTTTCCTCCATGACCTCCGTGACCGCCGCCATGACCACCATCATGTCCTCCGTGACCACCTCCATAACCTCCGTGGCCACCATCGTGATCGCCGCCATGTCCTCCATGACCACCATCGTGTCCCCCGTGGTCACCGTCGTGTCCACCGTGATCGTGGCCGTCTTCATAATGTTCCCCATAGTTACTTCCTAAGCCCCAGTCATATTTATCCGCATGATATTTTCCAAAGGTCCCAAAGTCTCCGAAGTAATATCCATCGGCCAGCACCATTGCGATGATGCTGGACATTACAAATAATGACTGAAAAAAAAAATATAAAGTTAAATAAGTTTACTTTTATACTGTTTAAATAAAAAAATTAACGGACTGAAGGTAAACAAACTAAAATGTAGAAAACTGATAGTACACATTTAAATTTTATTTAATAAAAAATAATTATCGGAAAAATGTATTTTTTTAAATAAATATTTTATCTTACAATAGTAATTCTCATATTCACTTGTTACTTCTATTACTGACGTACAACTGTGACTCAAGAAATTTGATTTTGCAGCTATATATACGAAATTTAACGAAGTATGCATGAAATTATTATACAACACGTAAGAATGTTAAACGCAACTATTTTTACAGTATTTCAACGGTTCATAGGACAAGATGACCAAATACATGAAAAATATAAAAAATCCACATGGTCGTTTTATTTTTAGTGTCACAGTTGGCAACCTCAAAATTCATTATTTAATAATTTTTTCGGTATTACAGGAAGCATAATGGTTGCAACGAAATAAAAAAATTCTAACCAATTTAATAACTGTTCATCTGTATCCGTTAGCAATCGTTATGTCACGTGGGATTCCCTCAATATTTTTTTATTCTTCGGAAACAAATTGAATAAGCACCTACAAGACGTTCCGCAGTTCTAAAGATAGAGAAGATACCAAATATTTCACTCTGAGAGAAAAATTCTATTTGTTTTGATTCATATCATAAGATAAATATAAATGAAATATGTAATTTACCTTTTCCTTCTTTCTACTTTCGACAATATACCATCGTTCTTAAGCACCGGAATTGAAAACCAACGTCTATTGCCATTATATTTGAAATTAGTCACAAGGGCCTATATCCTTGTAGGTTCGTGGGAAGTTAGACGAATAACAGAGACGAAACGAGACGTATTCTTCTGTGTGCTTTAAAATGTGCGCTGTTAATTTAGGAAACACAATTAGCCAATTTCCTGTTGTCAAAATCTGTCATTCGGTATATTCACTGTTTAATGTTTTGCCTACAAATAAAGGATATCTCGCCCTATGTGTATATCTTTCAGATTTTCAATTTAATTAAGGAAATGGAGACACAGTATTTTATCTCACTGTATTTTTAATATAGTTTATGCCACTAAACTAAAAATGTTTAAAATAGTCGTGACCAGGCTTACGACTTTTTTGTAGGTTATACAAAGTGGTCCAAAAGTAGTGGCTCATTGAGACAGGTATCAACTTAAAAAATCGTGAATAGATGTTTTTGGATATGAGAAATCATTGAAGTCAAGTAATAAAATTTGCAATGGTGTCAAATTTTTAAGTTGATGCAGTCAAGTAATTATTACAAAAACTCACTTTTTAAAATTTAACTTTGGCGCCCTGTATATTTTTTATTATCGACATTTTAATTTATTATTGACTTAATTCGTAATATTTTGAAGTGAAAATGTTTCAATGGGCCATGACGTACAGACCACCCGGTATAGGGCAATGAAATTCAATTATAGACAGAAAATTCATTAATTATTTCACTTATATATACTTATTTTAATGCTTGAAAACGTTTTCATATAAAATGTCGTTGTAAAATAAAATAATAGTAATAGATTTTGATCTGGTCAGATTATGAATTATGCATATATTTTTATTTAAAATCATTTAGAATATATAGAAGCAAACACTATTTGATTTTTTGAATGAAATTAACACAACGTACACATTTTCTAATGAAATTAAAATGGGATTTAGTGCATTTCAAATATGTATATTTTTATGTATTGAAAAACTCATGTCAATTATCAATTTTCATTTTATTATTCATAAAAAATACAATCACTCTCCTGAATTTATTATACAATGTATATTTACCAACAACAATAAAATAAAAGAACAGGTATATTTTCAGTTATTTATTAACTTAACATACGCTTTTGGCACATTATTATCTACACTAATATTTATTTGGTGTCACAGCTTTCATAGAACTACTAAATATGTACAGAGTCAAGATATTCATCTCTTTAGAAGTCTACAGAGTAATACAGTAAATTTAAAAACTAATTAACAGCATTATATACATCATAAATTTAATTTACACGTTAATTAAAATTCTATTCTAGGAAATCTTTAATACTGATACCTTATTTAGTTACAAATCTAGATAACAGAACACTTTGGCTTTAGAAATGGCAAAAACAACGGGGAAAAAATCGAGTTTCACTGAACGGACTCACGTTGATCGAGGAGGTCGTACAACGCCGTTATGTAAGTCTGGGCCATCTGCAAAGTTTCGTACTTGGAGAGTTGCCTGTCTTGGCCCAGTTGAGGAAGGAAAGTTCTCAGTCGGTCGAAAGCCTGATTCAAGTTCTGCATCCTACGCCTTTCTCTGGCATTCGCCGCCAAACGTCTCTTCCTCAGGACCAAAGGAGTCACGCGGCTCTTGTTCCTCCCCAAGGACTCGGGACTGGCAGTTTTGTAGTTGTCCTCGGTGTAGCTGTCGTAACTGGACGTAGAAGAAGATCCCCAGTTGGTGGGCACACTCTGCGCGGGGGTCGCCAACATGTACATGTAGCCGTAGGGCGTCTCGGAGAAGGTTTCCATTTTTTGAGAATTTCGCGTAAACTGGAGACGACGTCTGCAAAAACAAGTCACACCACCGAACGACGATTTGGGTCTGATGGTTCGGGCTACCTGTTGGCTTTTTATACTGGATGGCTACCCCTCGGTACGGCGTAAGGCCCTTTGTGTTAAGTACCGCCCCGGTAGCGCGTGCCGGTCAGCCAATGGGCATTTTTGGGTATACAGTGAAGAGTTTCCGTACAGTCTGCTTCTAAAGTAACACGACTGAATTATTTACTAACGCAGGTTTGCTGATGCAAATTAGATAGAATAGATGTGTGACTTTATAATTGCGTGTTTGTCTAACCTTATACAGAGAATCACATATGTGGCTCAAATATACAGGGTGTCCCAAATATGAGTGCCTTAATTTTGCCATAGGATAAGTTGTACTAAAGAAAACATATTTGACTTAACAATTTTTTTTTAACCAACGGTAACAGAATCATGGCAGCAAGTAGGTCTTGAATATGGATCTCAGGATTGTTATGTTTTATACATAATAATTACAAATAGGTACAGTTAAAAGTAGGTACTTATTGTGAATGGTTTTCTTAGAACTCTGTTCACAACATAGAATAATAGTTACAAGTGTTTAAAATGATATGTTTCTTGCAAGAAGCGTTTACCGTACAAATATCTTGTAGCCAAGAGTTTTGCCTAGATTCACCGTAAATTAACATGCCATGCAGCTGGTTATGGTTACTATAAAATGTTCCATTATTGTTTATGTGCACTCGCAAACATCAAAGATAAACTAGACAAAAATCAATCACACTGTATGCACCATTATGACTAATATTACTTTTAGGTTATCATCAGCAGTCTGACACTGCAACGTTGTCGAACGTTGCAGTACATTACAGTTTTAACGACTTTCTCGGAAACTTCAATTGTTTACTTCATTAATACTGATACAAAAATCAAATTATGACGGAACTACGTTATAGGCGCTTATACTTAACCTTAATTGTATCTTAGTTTGTACATTCGTAACATAGTTTTGCATATTACTGCAGTTGTATTTTTAGACATTTCTTTATTGCTTTTAGTCGAATATATAAGGCCTTAAAATTACGGACACCCTGTATATTTATTTTCCTTTCATGTCAACACTATCTATTATTAGAAATTATAAAGATCCTATCGAATCCTAATGAAATTGAAGGATCTCACCACCGATTTTCTTACTAAACATTTTCATTATTTTAAATAGTATAACAAACACCGTTAAAATTTGAAACCAGGTTATGACACCTAAAATTTTCAACAATTAAATCAAATATTTAACACTGACTTTCTAGAAAACGATAGAAAATATAAATGTCGAACAAGAGTATCGTTTTGTGTATATTAAAGTACAGTATGGGCCATTATGGATTAAGACACCCTTTTAAAAAAAATTTGGGACACGCAATTTTAAGGATTTTTTTAATGTACTTATATTAGTCTTCTAGATGTATTTGTTGAACCTATTAGCATGATTCAGCAGATATTTTTTTTGCAATCGATTTTGTCGAAAAATGTTTTAGCGATTTTTTTATTAAAAACCTGGCAACGTGATGTTCTTCAGCATCTCTTGAAACCCCTGTAGCCAAAATTCCATCAATTTGTATCGAAGAATAAATATTTTATAGAGCGTTAAAAGTTTATTGAATTTGTGTTTCCATTAAAAAAATGTAAAAGGCATGGGAAATGTCTGAATATTATTGTTGATATAAAATATTGTTCCTCTATTTACTGCACAAATTAAAATGTTAACGTAAAAACAATAAACGATAAAATGTATTTCAAGACTGTAAGTAAACGAAAATAATTGAAATATCGAATATTTAAGTTTTTATTTGTTAATCGAATAATTCAGAATTAATACCTTGTTCAACGTAATCTGTTGAAATATATTTTATTAGTTGTAATAGTATTGTTTTTATATACATTACATTAATATTTTAATTTTTGACGTACCTAAATAGAAGAACAATATTGTAGATCAACAATAGTTTTCAGATATTTCCAATGCCTTCTGCATGTTTTAATGGAAATACAAATTCAATAAACTCATGTACTATCGTTTGCAATAATAATGACACGCATTAAAATGAATTTTGCGATTTCTTTAGAACTTCTGATGTATTTGTAATGAAACCTACTTCACATTTTTAATATTAGTTTTGCACTTTTCCTACAATTTAGTTAGAATTATGATTAGATGGGACAATATTCACAAAACATACTGTATAAGAATAAAACAATATCATCCTAATTCGACAATAAAAAAACATATCATTATCATAATAAATTCGGTATTTATTGTTGTGAAAAAATTCAGATCATTACAAAAAACAGGCATTATTAAAAATAAGTGTAAAAAATCTTAACTTATTGACAAATTGAAATTATAGCAATTGGTCACAGTTCATTCTTTTTTTACAGTTTTGTCATTAATTTTATAAAATTTTTGGTTTATTTCGATTAGAAATAAAGGTTTGCAAAATGAGTTGCACACATTTATTGCATTACAGCGCAGGTTACTGGAATAAGGTCGATTTTAAGAAAATTAACGCTGGTTTCAAAGAGAAGTAAATTTGCATGTCTGTTATTAAGAATAATTGTTTGCAAAGACGAATATTTGGTAAGAAGATTACCATACACGTTGATTCTTTTCGTCCGCTGAAATACTAGTTACTTTTATTTATTAATAAATAACGCGTAAATGAGCTCAAACGGATTAGCCCTCAAACTTTCTACTAAGAAACAAGCGTATTCATTAACATAAATTATTCCTAAGTATGACAAAAAAGATAACTCGTGCTAAGTCCACGATAATTTACGTCAATCCAGCTTATTACTACACTACTACAAGAGCAGGAGGGTTGCACCCATTTTTTTGTGTATCGGCCTGTCATATGGTGTAAGGTAATACGAGTAAACAAATTGGGTACAGGCACAGGTACAATCCAAGTGAAAAGTTCTCACCTTCGGCAGATACAAGTCATTCGCTTTATAAACATTTGAAATAATGGGGCTGTTATTTCGAAATCAGAATATTTTTCTAAACACCTAGAAAAAAATCTGAAACAAAATAGCAATGACCGTATAGAGTTCTTAATCTGAAGCTGTTAAAAAAAATTGTGATACCTGTAAAAGCTTTGAAATGCATTTAATACAAAAATTGCATGACGAGAGAAATAATTGACACATCAAAAGTTGAACCAACAAAAAAATATAGCAAAACACCAGACTGTTTAAGATGTTCATAGGAACATCTATGTTTGGCGTAAAAGTAAGCTTATAAACTCATATCAATGTATTTTGTTCTTTTTGTACTATCCATTATTTACAAGACGCCTTGTATATAAGTAGGTGTAATATACAGGGTGTTCGAAATGTGAGTGATAATAGCAGTCAAAGGAGTTGTATATCTATTTGACCAAAAGCAACAAAAGGATTCATGAAAAAAATATCTAACATAAATAGTTTTTCTACAAATACTATCTAAGAAATTACAAATGTTGTATGTATAATTGTTACACATTCAAAACCTGTTTGTTATTATAACTCTTACTATATGTCAAAGAAAAATACAGCAAAATAAGGGCATTCATATTTCTGACACCCTGTATTTTAGTTACCTGTTTTAAAATGCAATGTTATACTTTATATTTTATTTAGGGGAAGGAATAGTCTCGTTCATAATTTCATAAAATCATACGTTACTGTAAATTTCTTTATAAATAAAACACTGCATGTCTCACTAGGAAAGTTATGGCTAAATATTTTGTCATCACGAGGCATTACTTTAAAATTTATCAAATTATTTCACGTAACCAACAGAAAAAAGCAAGTCACCTAATGTAGTTAAAAATTTGAAAGTATTAATTCCGTAGGAACGGAAATCAAGGCGAGCTTTTTGCTACCCCTAATTTTGTGGTGGATTTTCTATAACGAGGTATAATGTGAAAGCGCAAACCCGATTATCTGATCTGCCCTTAAAGGCATCCCGATTCGGCATATGGTCTTTACTCAGACTGCCGGTCACTCCCTGCATCGTAAAATAGAGCACAAAGTGTATAAAGGGACTTATTTAATATTTACAGAGGAACACACTGCAGGAAATTGACCAATAAAATTGTTTTAAGATGCACATCACTGAGGAAAATGGACCATTAAAAAAGTTTTTTTAAGGATTAGTATCGTCGATAGCATTTCTTTGCTAATGCTGCAATATCTTGTACTAAGCATAATAAGCATAAACTGTTTTATTTACACGATTTTGTATACATACAGGGTGATTCAGGTCTTCTCTTAAAACAATTCGGAATAGATTGTGTCATGAAAAATATGAGTTAATGTAAAAACAGTTTTTGGAAAATCTTTGTGTTAGTTTGTAGAAACTGGGTACGACGGGCCCAAAATTATGTTGTAACATCAGATATGTCAAACTATTTTATTAATTAATAACAATAGCGGCAAAAAAAATAGTTAAGTTAAAAGAGTAACCGCAAAAAAACCATTTTTTCGCCCGTTTTTGCGTAGTGTGTAGCAAGAACGGGAAAGGTCGTCCAGAGGTCTACATGGGCTTAAATTGATCGTCATGAAAAATCTAGGTAAGCATAATTCGATTTTTCCAACCCCTCCTACTTAAAGTGTGAAAACCACCCCTAAAACAAGAAACGTGAGAAAATGGTCGATCAATTCTTGATAAAAATTGGCAGGAACGTGAATGGCAAGGAAGAGATCAGGGATGTTCTTCCAAAAATGCCCAAGGTGAAAAACACCCCCCGCGTGGGGGTAAAATCACCCCTATTCCCGAAAACCTGCGGCAAATGATGTTCCCTTCATGAATTGCCTTTTTTGTGCCACTCTTCCTTATAACTCCAAATGATATGAAATACATACCCCCATAATTCGTTCTTCTGTCGGATTCTGATCTGTTACCCCTACTGAAGGGGTGGAAACCACCCCTAAAACAAGAAAACAGCACCAAAATCTGGGTAAAAATTGGCGGAATTCCACATGGCAAGGGTAACATCAAAAATGCCCTCCTAAAAATGCTCAAGGTGAAAAACACCCCCCGCGTGGGGGAAAACCACCCCTATTGCGGATGGCAGACGGGGAATGATATCCACTTCATGAAGTACTTTATTTCCCCCACTACCCGACAAATGATACGAAAGACGGGCCCCATAATTCGATCTTTTGCGAAATTCTGACCAGTTTTCCTCGACTTTAAGGGTGGCAACCCCGCCCCCCCCCCGGTACCCCAAAAATGAAAAACTTCCATTCAAGATTCCGCCAATGTTTACCAAGAATTGATCGACCATTTTCTCACGTTTCTTGTTTTAAGGGTGGTTTCCACCCCTTAAGTAGGGGTAAGTCGAACAAAATTTATGCCCGCGGAGACCTCTGTACAACCTTCCTCGTTCTTTTCATCAAAAGTAACAAAAAATATATATAACAGGAACCTTTCTGCCAGCTAATGTAAATATTTGGGGAATAATCAATATCTACTAATGGTTAAAATAATTTCCATTAATGTTGGTGTTTTGAATCCTACTAGTAAATAATAGTGACATACCGCCCATGTACCAATCCTTGTCGCTGAAATATAAATTTAAGACATTTCGATTTCGACGTGTTCTAGATGCAATTTTGGGTGTAGGAATCAAGTTGCAGAGCGACGAACTTGTTTTCACACCTCATTCAAATCTACTTAAAGCCGCACATTACTACAACCCGAGCTCGTTAAGGACGTCGACAAAAACAGCGGTGATTTTTTCGAAAAGACGGAAATATCCAAAGGAGGCACGCACACATAACACCTCGGTTTGTGTATCACTATCATTTGATTCTACTTAGGTCTTTTTGGCTTGTTACCGAACGGCATCGTGTCATTTTTTAGGCATTAAAGGGTTGCTGGGGCCGAAAAACGGATTTTTTCTCATGGTTAACGGAACGAGCTGAACGGTCGAATTTTTTTTGTAATTTGTACAGTATAATTTTCGAATTGTTGCGCAACAATTGAATTTGGATGGGCGAGATGCTGGCTACCTGCTCGCCTGACGGACTTGCCGAAGTTTTAGGTAAAATATTTAAAAACTTGTTCATTATTTAATTGCGATACTGTGTTTTTTATTGAAACGGCCTTATATACTTAATGCGTTTAAAATGAAAATGTTCATACTTTTTTCTGCGAAAATAAATAGTTCGCATCCCATAGAAAACAGGAATTTTAAAATTACGTATATTACTGCAGTCGGGCAGTAGCCAAATTACTTTTTGAAAAGACCAATAATTGTCTAACAAAAAAAAAAGTTTCGTCCCACGTGTCCGCAGTTACATGCAAGTAAAATTCTTCGCGTATGGAATACAATGCATCGAATGCCTAAGGTCCAGGCATTTTAAGCAATAATCCAAAATTGATGTCTTTGCACGAGGATGTAAGCTCCTACGGGGATCCATCGCGTGTCAATAAAGGATCATCCTTTGTTGCTACTTAAAAATGCATTATTTGGCAATTGAACGCTGCTTAAACAAATTGCCATCATTACCAGTACCAGTAGACAATGTCGTTATACGGGGTGCAAACGAAATGTTTGAATCAGGTCTCTCACTGAGGAAAGTAAATATATTTTAACCGTTAGTAGATATTGATTATTCCCAGCAAGATATCTGCATTAAATAGGCTTTGGACAGGTAATGTTAGTGTCATAATGATAACATAATTTTGCTAAAAGAAATAGTACCTAGCTACTGCTTACTACTAGTGGATAAAGTTTTAATTTGCAGCTTTTGATTTATTGCTACAGCCTCATTTTCTTATACAGTAGATTTTGTAATTTTTCACCCTAGCAAAATTCTGTATACTACTAGGCTTCATCCTAGGAGGCATAGAATGATATTATAGACAAAGATGAAGTATTTTTGTTCTAACTTGATACACAGTAATATTAATAAAAGGCCAACATTTTAACAACTAGAAAAATCCACGTATAAAAAGTTTTACCCTTGAACAAGCTATTTTCTCACACTCCTGGTATAAATTTTGAAATATTTTCCATTATATAGGTACAGAAGTCTTAATAAACATGGGCCCGCAAAGTAACGGTTGCGGAGATATGGACCACTATAAAAAGGAAGCTTTTAACAAACAAAAAACAAAGTTACAGAAGATGTTCAAAGTGCCCTCCGTCCATTTCCAAGTAGGCACGACATCTTCGTCTCAACGATATTTGAACTCTTTCGAAAACACCCTCCTTGGTTTATATTTCTTGACACTTTTGATCAATCCGTAGCTGTAGCTCTTCTAGGCAATTTACAGGAGTACCATACCGTAATGTCTTCAAATATCCCCAAACAAAGAAATCTAGAGGGTTCAGATCAGGCGATCTTGGAGGCCATAAAACAGGTCCGGCCTGATCTGAACCCTTTAGATTTCTTGGTTTGGGGATATTTGAAGACATTAGTATATGGTGGGTACTCCTGTAAATACCCTGGAAGAGCTGCAGCTACGGATTAATCAAAAGTGTCAAGAAATCCAAACAAAGGAGGAGAAAGAGTTCGAATATCGTTAAGACGAAGATGTCGTGCCTGCTTGGAAATGGACGGAGGGCACTTTGAACATCTTCTGCAACTTTGTTTTTTGTTTGTTAAAAACAAACCGTTTGCAAAATGTTACACGAAAATTTTAATATGTGAAAGATTTGCGCAAAGATGGTGCCAAAAGTTCTCACCCGTGAACAAAAAGACATGCGAAAATCGATACATTGTGATTTTCCGGGTTGTTATGCCGTGACCTCGGTAACTGGTAGCTGCCAGAAACAGAGTTAAAATGCACATCCCTAGCATTAGTTGGGATACTTTTACCTGCCCTGGTTGTTCTCGGGCTAGGCTCTGTGGGGACAGACCCGCTATTGGTGTCTCTGGGCCTGTCCATATATTGATTTCGGTTCCTACTGTTGGTATTACGACTGCTACGGTCGGAACCGCTTCTCGGATACTGGTGGTCCTCCGAGGCGTTCCGTAGCCGCCGCTGTAACTGGTCGCATCCCATGCTTCCAAACGTTTCGCCGCTCTTCACTGTCGGCATCTTCAGTGGTGACTCTGCAAAGCTTCGCCGCGAACTGAGTCACCACTGAAGATGCCGACAGTGAAGAGTGGGGAAACGTTTGGAAGTATGGGATGTGACCAGTTACAGCGGCGGCTGCAGAACGCCTCGGAGGTGCACCTTTATCCGAGAAACGGTTCCGGCCGTATCAGTCGTAATACCTACAATAGGAACCGAAATCAATATATGGGCGGGCCCAGAGACATAGATAGCGGGTCTGTCCCCACAGAGCCTAGCCCGAGAACAACCAGGGCAGGTAAAAGTATCCCAGCTAATGCTAGGGATGTGCATTTTAACTCTGTTTCTGGCAGCTACCAGTTACCGAGGTTACGGCATAACAACCCGAAAAATCACCATGTATCAAATTACAGCACTGGCCGTGAAAGCCTAAAAACCACTATGTGAAAATCGATCTGCGAGGATTTGTTGTTCCGCATTCGAAGCGACGGTAGAGACTGGATGAGTCGGGTAGTCACTGGAGATGAGATCTAGATATTTGAGTATGACCCCGAGACCCGTAAACAAAGTCAGCAGTGGGTGGAAAAGAGTGGAGAGCGGTCAACGAAAGCGAGGATGTCCAAGTCACGACTGAAGGCGATGTTGATCGTTTTTTTCGATATCCACGGCATCATTCATCGTGCAAAATGTTCCTGCCGGCCAGACAGTTCTATGTTGGCGTCCTGGGTCCTGGAACGGCTGCGGGCCCGCGTTTTCCGTGTGCGACCCGAACTCGCCGTGAACGGTTGGATCTTGCACCACGATAACGCGCCAGCCCATTTCTCGTCCATTGTGCAAGAGTTTTTGGCAAAAATGGCATTCCTACGTTGCCGCACCCACCTTATAGCCCCGTTACTGCCCCCTACGATTTTTTTTTATTCCCCAAGATGAAGTCGCACCTCAAGAGAACTCATCGTGGCGGCGTACAGGAGGTCAAAAAAGCTGTAACCGTGGTGCTGAACGGATTAATTGCGGAGGAGTACCAAGCGTGCTTCCAATCATAGGAGCAACGTTGGAATCGTGTAGAGTTAGAGGGAGACTATGTGAAGGTCGATAATAACATTTTGGCGACATTTAATTTGCTTGTTTTTTCATTGACAAATGACGTATGTTAGTGAGTGAGGCAACCAGAATCACGACATGTGTCACAATGTATCAGTAGATTTTCTATTATGACGAAATAAATGGCAGATCAAGTGAAACAAAGACGATAACAATAAAATTATATATTTCTTTAAATTTTGAGCTGATTGATAATATTTCTATACCTACATTTTTCCCATCATCATTTTTTGTATCATCTGCTTCTCTAAATACATACTTCTACATGCATTCCTTTGTTAAAAATATCAGTGAGGTGTGACAAAGAGATTAATTTAGAATGTCATAAGTACTCCATTTTTGATAGTTATTCCGATCAATAAATAATTAGCTATTTATTATGATTACTGAATTTTAATTTTGATTTTTTTTTAATTTGAATACCCTGTATCATGAAAATAAAGCGTCGTAGAGAATATATTATAGAAAAAGCTCCTCGAATTTGGGAATGTAGAAAATCAAACACCCTATATGAAAAACTTTACCTCCTTGCCCCACATAAAATACAGTATTAAAATAATTCAGTATGCATTTTGTGTTCAAATTCAAGATTTTGGATTCTAAAATTTCGTGTTCAAATTCAAAATTTCATATTTTAACTTGACATTTTGTATTTGTGTTGGAAATTTCGTGATGGAACTCAAAATTCCGATTCAAACCGGAGATTTTTTGTTTGCACTTCAATTTCACCGTCAAATTTAATATCCTATTTCGAAATTTCATACTGAAATTGAAATTGTATATTTCAAATTTATGATGGAATTCAAAATTTTTTATTTGCACTTGAAATTTCATGTTACAACTGAATTTCGTTTTCGAACTCAAAATTACATGTTTGAATTGGAAATTTTATGATAATATTTAAAATGTCGCGTCAATCGGACATGACTAAATTTTTTTTAAAAATTCAGACATTTCATTTATAGTTTTATTTTAAAAATAAAAATCATATCTACATAACATTTACAAAACGATATTTCCTGAATCTGTGTTACGAAAGCATTACACTAAAGACTGCAAAATATGCGTCCTTTCGTTTTGGATGAAATTAATGAGTAGCTCGTCCAGCTTCTCATTGTTTCTTACAATTTGCCTCCGAATCGCCTGCTTGATCTCTTCCTTCACCCCCTTATCCGAACCCCTTGTACCTATCCTTCGCTGTCTAAAAAAAAAAACAAAATACTATTTTCATCGATTCCAAAACACCTTTTTAGAACGTTACCCTAAATGAGGTAATATGTCTAAATGGATCTGGCCCCCTTGACTCGTCCAAAGGTACGTTATTTCTTCCAAAATATCCACATTTATTATATAATTCTGGAAAAGAAAAGACCATCTAGCATTGTAAAACAAAAAACACCCGTAGCATTCGCCTACCTGGAAGTTATGGTACTGAAAGGACCTGTGCTGCTGGATCAGTTCTAAAAGAGGGGGTATGAAGTCTTCTTCTTGCGGCCAGTCCAACTGAACTAACGCAAATATATGACCAATGGATAGTTCATTGTAACTGTGTTTTGCCATATTTTCCTTCAAAAAAATTAATACTATTTCGAAATTTCCAAGTTCAGAACAACTTTCGTGTTTGAATAGGAAATTTTATGAGACTCAAAATTTCTTCTTTAAACTCAAGATTCCTTGTTCAAACTCAAAATTTTGTGTTAAAATTTGAGACGTTTTATTAGCACTCATAATTTTGTGTTGAATTCAAAATTTTGAGTTCTAATTCAAAACTTTTTATTTGCATTTTGGATTTAATTTTCTAATTTAAAATTTCATGTTGAAATAGAATTTTGTGCTCAAACTAAAAATTTTATGTGTGAATCAGAAATTTCATGATAGAACTCGTAATTTTGTGTTAAAATTTGAGACGTTTTGTTAGCACTAATAATTTTGTATTCAAACTTAAAATGTTGTATTCGAACCCGAAATATATTGAAACTAAAATTAGAATTGGAAATTTCATTTCAACTTGAAATTTTAAATTTATACTTGAAATTTGATCATTTTCGCTCGCAACTCCTTTATAATTATTTATTGTCAAACGTAAAAACCGCATTACACTTACTTTAATACATCTCAACAGTATTTTAACCAAGTACTGTAAGATGGCCAGCCTCGTAAGCGGCAAATAATGCAGATGCTTTTGTGTCCCCCCAACAATTAAACTGCTGCTCAAACTGCCCATATTACTCATCGGTAGTAAGGGAATTGTTAATAAAATCGGCTCCAAACAGGACTACAATAAAAAAAAAAAACGTTTTTATGCCTACGTCAAAATAAATGATTTAAAAAATTTCACTCACGCTATAATTCTTCTTGATATATAAAATACTCGCAATCCTTAAATATCTGTACAACAACAGTGCCGGATCGGTAATTTTCTGTAAGAACATCAAAGCCTCATCGTACAATCCTTTATACAGAGCGTAATCTATAACGAATCCCGACAGTAAAGGATCTAGCTTTAGGTGGGCATTCATCTTGATGAATTCTGGAATAATAAATTTGTGAGACGAGCACTGAAATTATTTTATATCCAAAAGTTTTTACCTCTCTGGAGATTTTCCGAAGAGTTGAACAGATCCCAACAATTAACGCAAACCAAGAAATTGCTGTGGATGTATTTCAGCTCGGGCTTTTCCACGGTTATATAAGGGACAGTCGTATGAACCACTTCGCCATCGCTTTTCCTTTTCTTACTCTTTGGTTCTGTTACGGGATTAGGGAGAGACGGATCTAAAAAATAATGCCTCTCAGTTGTTTCACATATTCAACGTCATTAGAACTACTGTTAATAAATTTGAACTACTCCATTATTAATTGAAAATATTCGCAATCTGAAAAAATTGGACAATGAGACAGAAATTTAATTCAATTAATAGCGGATATTTTTAATATTTAGGCTTTTTTATGTCTATGTGCAAAATTTTGTATGTCTTTCGAATCTTCACCTTATATTTTTTAATATTTGAAATAGTATAACCCAGGTGGTTTTTTACCTGCAAATGCTTCAACTAACAGATAAGACGTAGTAATTTGACCAGGGCTTGACTCCGGAGTTAAACTTGCGTTGTACTCATATAAACAATAAAGGAAAAATATTGCCAAGCAAAATAACAGCTGCTTGTCTTCCAGCGGATAATTTTTCGATTTCGATTGACAAAAACTTACGATCTTTTGCCAATAACTCTCTTTCGACCTAAGAAATATAAAATTAGAGACATTGCTTTGACGTAAAGGAAAAATATTACCAATTGGTTGTAAAATTTGTCAAATACGGCTCCCAATTAAGTTGTTTCCCGATAAACTCCATCACGCCAAATAGCTTTATCCAAGGGTCCTCGATTTTTGGTTCAGTCTCCTAATATGATATAATAGAATGTAGCGATTAAATTTACTGCTATTATTGAAACGTCTTTACCTGTATAACTGTTGTACTGAGGCCTAAATAACACAAGTAAAATTCGATAGCTTTATGCAATAATTTGTATAACAGTTTTGAAGATAAATCGATTTTAAAGTTCCCGTTAGATAGAAGAGGCAACAAATCACAGACAAGTAATTTCCTATAAGAATTTACAGGGAAATGTCCATCGACGCTATGCTTCTCTGCACTTATTAAGGTGTCTACAAGGCGAGGCTAAAAAAATTATGTTTATTAAGTCGTACACATAATATTTTAAGAAACATACTCCATAACTCGAAATGGCAGTAGGAAATCTTTGTAAGAGTAAGAGTAATAATCTACAATGTTCCATAGTGTCCTCACAGTGGTCGGCAGTAAACAACAAAAGTTTATGTTGTACTTCTGCAAACATATTTTGAAAGTAAAATTATTTTATTTACGAAATATAAACTTTACCTGAAGAAATGTGTCTGAACATTTCACACAAAAACTGTTTTTCGGAATCATTAGTATCCGATTCTGCTCTTAAAGCTATAGTAATTTTTTCTATTTCTTTCCATAACTCTGGCTGTTGCTGAAACTTTCCTATTCTGGAAAATATGTTTATAATGTATATTTTTATTATTAATTATAATTTCCAGTGAACTTACAAGTCACTAAAACATTTTGCTGCCTCTTTGACATGACCAGCATTTTTCTCTATTAAATAGGCTTCAAACTAAAAGAAACACACCCATATAGTTATATTATTATGAAAAAAAGAAGTCATGTTCGTTTACCTGAACACCAAAATTGTTGGGATACAAAGTTTTGGCTGTTATCATCCAAGCTTTAGCTGAGACAGGATTTAATTTTAAGGCATTTTTTGCTCTTTCTATCACATAGTCTTCATCTGAAATTTCTAAATCAATTTCCATTATACATATAAAAATTAAATGCTAAAATGTTTGTTGTTCGTCTTTGCTTTATTTGACAGTTTTGACACTTTTTACTTGACAGTTGCGGAACACAAGCGAGCACCTACCATAGACCAATAATTTATCACCTACCTCATCAATGGTCTGTGACCACAGATTTTAATAAGCTTGCACTTCGAATGTCCATCAATTATAAAGCGTTAGTGGTCTGTGCTCGTTATAGTTATGTGCGGGTATATTTTAAATGAAAATATTTATTAAGTTTTAAAAAATATATATTAATCTGTAAATAGTATTTACGAGTTCCAATGAAGACTTTGCTCAGTTTGTGTTATTCTTTTAATTTTTGTACCAAACTGTTCTTAGGTAAGAATCTTCCCTGTATTATACAAGAATTCTTTTGCTTTCGTAAATCTTACATGTCTAACTAATCGCATAGTATTATTTTATGTAACTTTATGACTTTTTATTAATGATTTCTTTTTTTTAACATTGTACTTTTTCAAACATACAAAAAAACGATGTTTTCCGATCCATAACTTCGTACATTTTAGAATTTTTAAACAAAATCATTAATATTGATACCTAGTGCACTTATCAACAATTTGATATCAATAATTTGATCTCGACACTACCCAAATTTGATATTTAAAATGCGACACTCTGTTTTACTTTTTACTATTTAAATTATTGTTATAATCTACAAGCTTTGCGTCTGAAGCCAATAGAATTTGAATAAGGCGCCATTATTTCATTACTATTACACTCGTTGAGGGCGCTACTTCCTAATGCCAATTGTTTTTCGCGGGGCTCTTGTTTCAAGGCGTTTTTTAAAGTTTTACGAAAAGACGCCAACAAATTTGTGTCGTGCATAAACCATGCAATATTTGTTGTAATTTTAATTGTAAGTAACTACTTGTAGTGGCCAATATAAACTTTATAGAAAAATTCACATTTTAAACCAGTTGTCTATTTGAATATTCATTACTGTTATTTTTTCGATTTTCAGATATGGATCCAGAAGACATAAGAAAGAAAGAATTTGTTATTGCTGTACATACATGGACCACATGGAATCTGACAACTGTAAGGTAAGTGCACACAAAATTGAACTGGTAGAATATATTTTTTATGGTCGCAAGTATTTGTCAAATATATTTATGTTGTGCACAATATACGGAATATAGATTTTCATCATGTTATCCATACAGTACGTGATACGTATAACTTATTTTCAAAATCTGTGATAGTTGTAAAAATCATAGGTCGTATTCAATTCAACAGGTTATAAGCTTTATTCAGTTTATAAAAGTTTCGTGAATTTGCGTCCTTATAGAAACTTAGAGCACAATTTTAATTGAACCTTATATACATCTTTTTTTTTACATTTCTATTAATTTGCAATGAAACCAAGCATTCTTTTAAATAATTTTATTGAAAAAATCATTTGATGAACAATGGTCAAATACAAGAGTACAAAACGGCAACTACAACAAAAATGTTGAAATAAAATTAGGTCGTACACTCATACCTGACGGAAAAAAATAAATAGATTTACCTATAGGAAATTTGTTTATAAAATTTTAAATAATACAAACATGTACAGATGAGACAATCGCTGATGCTGTAAAAATTAAATACCTAACTCGCTTGGTCACACGCACGCATTCACACAGTTTTTTCAGTCTTTTGTCGGCGGGTCTTTTACAACTCGTCTCTCAAGTCTTCGTCGTCTTCCCCACCGCTCGGTGGGGGTGGCCCTCCCGCTCCTTGGTACAATTTCGCTATGATGGGCTGGACGACGTCCTCCAATTCCTTCTTCTGCTTCTTGTAGTCCTCGGCTTCCGTGTCTTGATTATCCTCCAGCCATTTGATCTTTTCGTCGATGGCCTCCTCCATTTTGGACTTCTCGTCGTCGGACAGTTTCGCTCCAAGCTTATCCTTGTCGCTGAGCTGATTTTTAAGGGAGTAGGCGTAACTTTCAAGTTCGTTCCTGGCCTCGACTCGTTCCTTGAGTTTCTTGTCCTCGTCGGCAAACTTCTCCGCGTCTCGGATCATCCTGTCGATATCGTCGGGCGTCAGCCTGTTCTGGTCATTGGTGATGACGATCTTCTCCCTGTTACCCGTTCCTTTGTCTTCTGCCGACACCTGCAGGATGCCGTTGGCGTCAATCTCAAAAGTGACTTCGATCTGGGGTACACCACGGGGTGCGGGCGGGATTCCTGTCAGGTCAAATTTACCCAACAGATGGTTGTCCTTGGTCATGGGTCTTTCACCCTCGTAGACTTGGATAGTGACCGTGTGCTGGTTGTCGGAGGCGGTGGAGAATATCTGTGACTTTTTGGTGGGGATGACGGTGTTACGGGGGATAAGTTTGGTCATGACTCCTCCCACGGTCTCGATACCCATGGTTAAGGGGTTGACGTCGAGGAGGACGATGGCGTCGGTGTCTTGTTCTCCAGAAAGAACTCCGGCTTGGACGGCGGCACCGTAGGCTACGGCTTCATCAGGGTTGATACCTCGGGACGGTTCTTTGCCTCCGAAGAATTCCTTGACAAGTTGTTGGACTTTGGGGATACGGGTGGAACCTCCCACGAGTACAATTTCGTCGACGTCTTTCTTGTTCATGTCGGCGTCTTCGAGAACTTTTTGGACTGGTTTCATGGTGGAACGGAAAAGATCCTGGAAGAAAAGGAAACCATTCTAGATGAATGACGAAAAGTATTTTTACAGTACAGATATTAACATTTTAATCTATTTTCAAAAATCAGAAGCTGTTGATATAATTTGTTAATGAGCTTTCTTTCCAGATTATCTGACATTTTCTAGTCAGGATTATCTTATAAAATTTAAAAACAATTAATACACACAGACAAACAAAAACAACATCTTTAAACTTGAAAATATTGAATTGGTTTTGAAAACTTGGTATTTTTAACTTAATACTTCAAATTACAAGTTAAAGTGTCACTACTAAATTTTTTTTATTTCTACTACAAACTACATCTTTAAACTTGAAAAATTTGGGTTGATTTTGGAAACCTGAAATTTTTAACTCCACTGAAACTAACTAAAGTTTCTAGTTTCAACTCAAAACTTCACTTCAACTCCAAATGTAATTGAACTTAATTTTTAGTTTCCACGATAAACTTTGACCTTGAAAATATTGGATTGGTTTCAAAACCATTTCTAACTAAAAATTCCCACTCAAAAATTCACATTTCAACTTAAAATGAATTGAACTCAGATTTTCGCATTTGAACTTAAAATTACAAGTTTCTATTCGATATGTCATTTTTTAATTCGTAAATTTTTAGTTTCTTTTGAAAATTTACTACTTTCAACTCAGAACTTCAAGTTCAAACTAAACAGGATTTCTAACTTTGAGCAATTTATTTTTAATTTAAAAAAAGGGTCGCTTTGTTGTAAGGATTTTCAGCTATTATTCATTTTCTGAACACCATGTATACGCAAAATTAAAATTCTCCATGACAACCTTAATTTAAAAACAAACATTTTTTTGGGGTGAATGTTTTTCGCAAAATGAAGTAAAAATGTTTTTCCTTTCATTTCAACTTAGAATTTTTATATATGATTTAAAAAATTTAGTTAGTTTTTTTAATTCATAAATATGAACTAATAAATTTCATTAAAATCATGATACTTGTATGTTATGACTAAAAAAAGAACAAAAAATGTTCTAAACAAGCCATCCGAGTTTTAAACAAATAAGAAACATGCCAACACTTTCGAACTGAAATATTCAAAGCAATATGGAACTTACCATGTTCAATTCCTCGAATTTAGCTCTGGTCAATGTTTCTGAGAAATCATCACCTTCGAAGAAGGACTCGATTTCAATCCTGACCTGGTGGCTTGAAGACAAAGCTCTCTTTGCCTTCTCGACCTCACGCCTCAATTTCTGCACTGCCCTGTTATCCTTCCTGATATCCTTGCCCTTCTTCTTCTTGTACAGTTTGATGAAGTGATCCATAACCCTCTGATCGAAGTCCTCACCTCCCAAGTGAGTGTCTCCGTTAGTCGCCACCACCTCAAATACTCCGTTGTCGATGGTCAGCAATGATACATCAAAGGTACCGCCGCCCAGATCAAAAACAAGCACGTTCTTTTCCCCTTCTTTCTTATCCAAGCCGTACGCGATGGCGGCGGCCGTGGGTTCGTTGATGATTCTCATAACAACGAGCCCGGCGATGGTTCCTGCGTCCTTGGTGGCTTGTCTCTGGGCATCATTGAAGTAAGCGGGTACCGTTACTACAGCATGGGTAACCTTTTTACCCAAGTAAGCCTCGGCAGTTTCCTTCATTTTACCCAGAACCATGGCGGATATCTCTTCGGGTGCAAACACTTTCACTCCTTGACCGGTTTCTACTTGAATGTGCGGTTTTTGGTTTTTCTCGATTACTTTGAATGGGAATAATTTAAGATCGTGTTGTACGGTGGCATCCGTAAAGTCGCGACCTATCAAACGTTTGGCATCAAATACCGTGTTTTCGGGATTGGTGGTAAGTTGATTCTTTGCAGCGTCTCCGATTAGACGTTCCCCATCAGCGGTAAATGCCACGTAAGAAGGAGTGATTCTGTTACCCTGATCGTTTGCAATAATTTCCACACGACCATTTTTGTAAACACCCACACTGAAATTAATATTGCACGAAATTAATTGATGTTCAAAAATATTTGAGGGAATTTTAAAATATTACATGAACTTTTAACATAAACAAAATTAAATGAATAATACTATATCAAAACATATTCTAAAGTTTTAACTACTTTTCATTTGATATCGAGTTCAGATAAAGTCAACTTGCCCCCTTTTCCTTCTACATCTGTTATCACTTTACAAACTACATATCCCCTTTAAGAACATAAAAATTTAATTTTTTCATTACTTACCAAGAGTATGTTGTTCCTAAATCAATACCAATGACAGTACCAACATCCTCCTTCTCCTTTTTATCGTCTTTGGCCAAAACAGAGGCCAAAAGACAAAGAGCCCCCAGCGCTAAGTATAACCTCATTTTGTTTGGTAAAACACCACTATCTGAAATAAATAATGAATTATAAAGTTGCTCCAATATTTTTATGGATAACTGTAATGAACACTGATTAGAATAACGGACTTGATTACAAGGAATAACTGTAGAAAATGACACGTCATGACGTGTCTTTCCAAATGTCGCAAAAAATATTAAATTTCTAGATATTTTGTTGAACTATACTAATAAAATTAAAATATAAGTATTTTACAACCGTTTAATTCACCAATTCAATCAAATGTGTACAAAATTATTAACCGGTTACCTCCTATGTATGGTGTCCGATGTCTTACACAAATATTAATAAGAATGACAGCGTCACTATAATATATTTAATTAATTCAACTCTATTAATTATTAAAAGCGGTTAGGTACTTACAATGAATGAAGTTTTTAAATCACCGAAATAAATAATTATGAAGCACAACTTTTTACAACTTCTTCAACTATATAATATCACGACACGATTTCCATTGACAAACTGACTCGATTTTTCCAACACAGGGTATATTAAGTAGTAAAATACCCGTGGTGAATTCTCATTGGAGGAATTTTGTACGAGGCGAGATCTTATTGGTAGCAAATAAGGTTGTTGGCTCGATTCTATTGGCCCACGTCGATTAGGAACTGAATTTCGGAAGGAAAGTGTTCTAGATCATGCCTGTGAACGAACGTACGTGTTGTTACTGTTGTTTATATGGATTATGTTATCATAATATCTAAAAATTACAAAGTATTTGTCCACAAATTGTTACTAGAATCTGATTATAAGAGGGACGATCTATTGTAAAAGATACTGTACTGTACATTTTGACCTTACATCAGTATCAGTGCCACCTGAAGTTAATTGCGGATAATTTTGTTTCGTATACCTCTCTTTCCGTGCAGTTTTATGTAAGGTGTTAGTATAGATTGACCACTGATAGATGGGGCGGATCGTGGTATCTATCTGAACAAAGTTCCTAAATTAATATATATACATATATAATACGTAGTTTGCCTCTATATTTTATTTTCATTTCAAATTTTAAAATTTATTTTGGATATTTAAAACAGTATACCTACCTCAATGTACCATCTGTTATTGATCTATATAAAGAATGACCTACTTTACTGTTTTTAAGTATCACATGAAAACTATACACTAGAATTATAAGTTTTTATCGTGAACGAACAGATGTCGTTAAGTTATTGCGTAATTTAGGTCGATTAGTTCCTGTTTAAAAAATAATAAAACAGGAAGAAGGTACCGTTACTATTATCTGTACAAAATTTATAGTAAGTTTTTCCCTGACTTTATTAGCACAGGTTTTTTTTAATTATTTGCACTTTCTATTGCCGTTCTTTCTTTTCTACAAAATGGCATTATGATTTCTGTATATTTTTTTAAATCAGGTATTACTGCCACTTAAATATTAAAAAAATATTGACAAATAACTCATTTTGCGCCTAATGGATCGGACCAAAAATTAGTTGCTTAAACGTAACGCGAAAAAAATGATAGATTCTTATAAATTTTGTCAGTTATAATTTGTTTTAAAACATGTTAAAAATAAATTGAAAACGGTTGGATTTGGGTATCGGATACACTACATGTTTTTGAGGCAAAATTTCAATACCATTTCCAAAAATGGAATATATAGGGTGTTCAATTTGAAATAAAGAAGTTGATGTTGCGGCTACTTACTGAAATCTCCAGAAGTAACCGCATGTTAAAAATATTCTCTTTAAAACACCCGTATCTGAAATATCTCGTATAACAATCTACAGGGTATTTCAGTAAGACGTAGCAATATTATAATTGATAGAACATTGAAAAATAAGTGGGGTTTGCGTTCGGCCAAACAGTGTAGCTTTTATCAGGCTCCGCCCATCAGCACTTTCAACGGCAAATTTAACTTTGCGCCCTTGTTAGTTAGGCAATTGTATGCAGAAATTTAGCAAAACATGTCTTCTTGGCGGACAGATTTCATGAATATAAATGCAAAAAATTGAAATCTGAGGCAATTGTCTGTTATATGAAGACTTGATTTACTAGCCTACAGCTTTCCGCAGTCCTAAATGTGGCCAATATTGCGACTGAAATATTGTTCAGATCTAATTTTTTTTTAAAAATATGGCTCTGCTGTCTAGTAAAATAGACTTTTATTAGTTGATTAAAACCTGCTTCATCTTAATACGAATTTCCATTGAGGAGAAATATGAAAGCGCGTGGACGTCTAAACACGGCTTTGTAAAATTGCGCCGCTCATATTTCAGATACAGTTGTAAAGACCAACATTTGACACAGAAAACATAGAATTTTGAAATATCTATTAATTTTCCAAGTATTAATGAAATTTAGTACGATTTCCAATACAAATTATTTAGTGTATTCTACTTTACTGCACAGAAGTATCGTGTTTGACATTTTTGCCTATCCTAGAGGCTAAGAAGAAATTCACGCATAACAATGTTATAGTTATGTAACCAATCAAAAAAATCGATAACGAGTATGGTATGAAATAAATCTCATTCTTCCATATATCAATTTTATTATTTATTATTTTAATTCATCCTAATATGTGCCGTAGGGTGGATTTCTGTATTTACTATACAATTCCCGCCACCATTTTATGCTGTATTGGCTCAAATCAGTTTGAACGGACACATTTGTCCCTATATCGAGATAGTACTGGGTTTTTGGCGTTGCAGGGGTCCATATTACATTCTGCAGGAGAGGATCCGCTTTGGGAGTCGGATTTCTACGAAAAAATCACAGTGTCGGATTTAACAACTCGAGATCGCTGTTTTATCTACTTACAATGTTTTCGCGAAGTTGGTCCACAATGTGATCAATCTCTGTCTTGTCAGGAGGTCATCTTTCGGGGGATTTTGTAAGTTGTCTGATATTCGCCACAGGTAATTTAAATCTTCGCCATGGCCCACTCCTTAAATTTATAATAATATACAGGGTATCTTAACGAATACTTGCCCCCCCCCCTATAATTAGAAAACCGAAATTTCAAAATTCGCCGACCCGTCGATTTTTGTTCTTGGGGGGAACTTCTTTGACATTTAGGTATAAATAATAAAAAATGTATAGGAAATATAACTTCATACGTTACCTAATGAAGATCTTTGCTTAGCTCCAGCGGAAAGACCCAATCTTCCAATATATGAGAATCGGTAGTAATAAACTTTGGCATAATTTGACATCAATCTCACTGCTTCGTTTATAGGCCTTGCGAACTGATCGTCTGTGATATACTGGAAAATATAACTAACAATGATTTAACATGCAGTAGTGGATAGTTTCGTGATCATTCCTTCCAATTTTATGCTAAAACCATTTTGTAACTTAAATAAAAAAAGTAAAAATTAACTAACCTGTGTTAAAGTTTTGTCGCTTATAGTGATTGGGGTAACGCCGAAATAATGAGTTTTTATTTTTATAGCCACTGGTAATGCGTCCAACGGTTTAACGTTCATATCTACCGGAATCAACCTCACCGGATTCAAGTCGTAAGATATCAGATACGCTCTCACTTTCGCTATAACTGAAAATAATAATTTTAAATAAAATTTTTGTTTTAAGGCGTTTTTTTTTAAAAAATGCGCTCCTATAACTCAGAAATAGACATTATACAGGGTGTCATTAATAGTGATACATATCGCTTAAGCGTAGAGTGTTAACGTCACAATAAAGAGATTTATACCAACATGCCTTATTCAATTGTTAATCGTTTTCATTCTACAGGTTGTTACAGTTGAAAAATTGCTTTCGAATTTTTGCTATATTTTAAGAACGTATGGACTGATTGTTTTGAAATTTATATACAGATTTGGAAACTGCGGATCTTTACAGAGAAAGTAGAAATTGCCGCTTCATTCCTCGGAGGGTACGACGTATAAATGGCGCGGCGCCGTGCATTGGTCTAGCATTCCCCTCACTACTACGGTAATCGGTTCTGTATCGCACGCCAACTGCAAGCCATAAGCCATGGGCCACAGATTACAGACATGAAGCCGGTCACTTGATGCCAGTGTTGCCAGGTCTCACGCTTTTGCATGAGATCTCATGCTCTCATATTTTGATTACAAAATCTCATGCTTTTTAATAGACACAAAAAGAAATAATAAAATTATTAAAATTACTCTTTGAAATCTACCAAAACAAAGACCTAACGAGAAATAAAGGCAAAATCTAGGGCAAAATTGAATAGATAGTACCTACATACAATGTAATATTATGATAAAATAGCATAACATAATGCTTTTTAATGAAATAAAAATGGCATTACAAAAGTAATTAAAAATTAAGCTGTGTCAAGAGGTGTTTTTTGATAAATTAAGCCTTCTCATGCTTTTTTCTCCAAACCTCATGCTATTTTGAAATTATTCTCATGCACTGAATTTTTCCCACCTGGCAACACTGCCTTATCGAAGAGTGGGAGCACGCGGTGGTGGAAGTATGCGTGTAGCATGACACAAATACACGCAAGCTGCAAAACACAATTCACCATCAAGATCCTCACTTTCCAAATCTGTATACAGTATAATATACTGTACTGTCGATGTAAAAATATGTCTGTATGTACTTTCTGTATTTCTACACTTTTGAATATTTTAATAAGAAACAAATGAACTACCTTCAATTCTAAATAGAAAAGGTATACCTGTTACAAATCGATAAAGTTAACCGTTTTCGAGAAACAGACTATTTTAACTTTTTAACCGTAACAGAACAACAATTGAATAAGGCATGTTGGGCACAATGGCTTTATTTTGACGTTAACAATGTGCCTTTAAGCTATGTACCATTATTAATGAGTGATTAATGATGAGAAATTAATAGTAAGCTTAAATGCTTTAATCGGGTCGATTTTTTCCAATCCGGACTTCGTAGATACACTTACCATCCGCAAAAGGTAGTCCCTCTTGAGAATTAAATCCGACAATCATCGGCACCCTGTTGAATTGTCCTTTATTTAACTTGTCGTGGCTTTTATTTACCACTGCAGAATCGTTGAAATTTGGTTCCTCGACGGGTGCAAATATAAGTCCGTCCCTGGGATTCGTCAGTGCCACTTCCTTAAAAATCGACAGTACAAATGAATGAAATGTACTTGAATTTGTTATTTGCACAACCACCGAAATAGCTGCACTTTTAAATTTACAGAAATATCAAAATAGATCGAAATATAGTGTTGAATAGTCTTTGAGGTAGGACTTTTATTACATTTTTTTTACAAAATACACTTTATATTTAAAAGTGCATATGGTTAAAAATGGTCGAATCCGGTTTATTGGGCCACAACAGAAAACATCTTACCGCTACTCCTACAACGGTCGACGCGAGCTGTAATGCTTTATAATCGTAGCCCCTCAATTTTTTTATTAAAACGGAAGAGTTTTTCGTTAATATGCCGAGAATTACGCCCAAACTGAAGGCGGTACGTCTGGGTTTTCGAAATAGTGCCCATAAGTCTAAACTGGTGCCGCTTTCCATTATAGCTCCACGAAACAGACCTGAAAAGTGAAGTAATTTCGTTATTTTTGAAAATCTTTTATGCGTCCCGTTTGTTTGACTACCAGTCGCCAACTTCCTTATTTAAATGGAAGTATTATTGCAGTTCCTAAGTCCCTTAGATTTCCACCTACCTTTGGTTAAGCTACTCTGCAAGAGATAGGAAACACAGGCGCTGCCTGCACTCTCACCAAAAATCGTCACTCTTTCCGGATCCCCCCCGAAATATCCGATATTATCCTGAACCCAACGCAGTGCTAAAATTTGATCTTTTATGCCCCAGTTTCCAGATGCGGCCGCGTCTTCTGTGCTCAGGAACCCTACAACCAATTACCTGACTAAATTATTATGCGAAGGGTATTTCTAAAGTAACCACCGAGCAGTTAAAAAAGAAAATGAGTAATCGAAAAATGTATAACTGACTCTACATCTCATTTATTAAAATTGTTTGAAACGACATGATGGCTATACCGAAAACTAACGTAACTATATATACAGGATGTCCGGAATATAGGTGTTAATATAGTGAAAGAGCTTTTATATCTATATAACAAAAAAACATCTATGAAGAAAATATCGAAAACAAATAGTACGTCTACAAATCTATTTCAAAAATAAAAATACTACTACAATAATAAAATGCAAAGCTTTGTTACGAAATTGTTTTTTACATTGGTATTAAGGAACTAAAAATTCTGTTACGTACGACAAGATTGCAATTTATTACTATACAGTATGCGCCAAAGGTATGGAATAAATTCAATAAAAACGAAACAATTATTTTTTGGGAAAAATCCTCGAACAGGTCGATTTTTAATTTAAAAAATACATATTTTAGCGTAAAATGCGATTTTCAAATGTCATTTATTTTCGAGTAATGACGTCATCGAGTTTTTTTTAAATGGCAAAACCATATTTTTTTCCTTGATTCTGAAAGATCGTTTAATTCTCTATCAGACAGTACTAAAATTTTGCCCTCTTACATAGAAAAGTTTTCGAGTAAATGACGATTGAATGTTAGAAAACGTAAATTTTACCCATAAAAAGTAACAATTCTGAGGTATGTAAAATAAAATACAATTGATTAAATTTTATACTTAAATTAAATGTTCTGAATTGCCATCCACCAATTTTCTTGACAATGCGCAAGTCTGTGAATAAATTCTTCTTGCACATTATGAATGATTTCTGGGGTAACTCTGCGTATTTCGTCCCGAATGCGATTTTGAAGTTCTTCTAAATTACGTGGTTTATTAATGTACTTACACTTTTGACAATTCGAACATATAATTTAAGTATAAAATTTAATTTATGGATAAAATTTACGTTTTCTAACATTCAATCGTCATTTACTCGAAAGCTTTCCTATGTAAGAGGGCAAAATTTTAGTACTGTCTGATAGAGAATTAAACGATCTTTCAGAATCAAGGAAAAAAAATATGGTGTTGCCATTTAAAAAAAATCGATGACGTCATTACTCGAAAACAAATGACATTTGAAAATCGCATTTTACGCTAAAATATGTATTTTTTAAATTAAAAATCGACCAGTTCGAGGATTTTTCCCATAAAATAATTGTTTCGTTTTTATTGAATTTATTCCATACTTTTGGCGCATACTGTATAGTTATCAAACTAGATGCAAATAGTTGTGCATCGTACATATTTTCTATAGTGCGTTTGGTTTTTTTTAGATACCTAATGATTGGTTGATCTTTATAAACGTACATAGACAACAAATATATATTTTTTTATTTATTTTAGTGATCATGAGCTACAGGACGTTTGTACTAAGAACGTTTCTTGTTTGGTACAACTTATCATACTTACATTAAAATCGTCATATTCCGGACAACCTGTATATTTAGAAGAACCATCTATAAACACATTTTTCATTTTCTCGATTGTTTTTCTTATAACGAATCGACCTCTAGATTTGAAATACACCTTGTAGATATTTTTATTATCGAAATAAAGAAAGTGTTATTTTTTTTTCACCCACCAAAAACGCCAAGTCTATAGTTAAAAGTAACAACTATCACGTTCTGCTCTAGAAAGTAGTCCGGTCCATAGTCTGAGTATCTGGAACTGCCTTCCTGGAAAAATCCACCGTATATCCAGACCATTACTGGTATAGGCTTCGATCCGTTTAACTGCAAAATGCAAAGTTGTGTTACAATTATGTATTTGAATATATAGCGTATCACCTACATTCGTTGTATAGACGCTAATAAACAAACAGTCCTCGGATCCTTCGGCCAACTTTTGAGTGCAAATACTTCTGTCGATGGTCGCGTTTAAAATTCCAGACCAATTTTTTCTAGGTACGGGTGCCTGTAAACAGTTTTTTTTAGTTTTTCTCAGACAAACATTTTCCTAAATTATTCTCTAAATATAAAGATCTGGAGACTAAGCTCTGTGTGGGCTTAGCCAAAAACAACAAGGACAGTTGAAAGAAAGTGCTGAAATCCTAAAAACCACTAAATAAACATGTACTAGTTTATAATTTATCTGTAGATATTTTAGGAAAATCGATATAATCGCATTACTTACGCTAAACCTCAAATCGCCTACAGGCGGTTCTGCATAAGGAATCCCTCTAAAAGCATAATAAACTGTGTGTTTATCCACCGTTGTATTCTTGGTGCCCAGGATTTTTCCATTTTTTATAGTAACTACTAAGTCATTGTCCTGAAAATGAAGGACGAAATACTATATTGATAGTAGTGTATAGCAGATTAAACTCCTAATATGAATAGATTTTTGGTTAAACCCGCAAGAATAAAACAATTTTTTTCTTGTAAACTAAGATGCGTCTGTTTTAATATACTGGTATGTCTATAAATTATAAATAAATTAAATACCTACCTTTGCTTCGTTCTGTAAAACAAATATTTGCAGTAACAAGAAGACAATACGTTTAATATTGTCTATTGCCATCATTAAAATGAATTATTTTTTTATTACTTTAAACGACAAAGAGGTATTTATATACAAAATATTGCATTTATAATAAATAAAATGCAAAATTATTCAAAATATTTTTTTACTTTAATGATAAATGTTACGCCAAATTTATATACAGAGTGAGCTATCTTAACGTAAGTAGGTAGTAGGTTTAACCTTTAAGTTTCGAAGCTAATATATATCAAATCTCCTACAATTCCTATCAATGAAGTCATTTGTATTCTCTCTGATACCAAACATCTAGGTATGCTAATGAACAATTCCACAGACAAAGCTCTATTCAATAATTATCTAAAAAAATTAATCTAGCTAAATTTACTAACCTGGTTTAATGAAAGCACTATGAATATCTAAGTTCACTCTTGAAATTGTGGGAACTCAAAAATTCAACCACAATAGATATGAGATCTGACCTATTTCTCCAATTTTTGGGATTGCTTCTTCAGGTGGCCTCCTTTAAGTTGAGTCAAATATCTAACTATAAAAATTATTATACCAATAAATTAAAATTATTTGAAATTAAATATCGACAATGTCAAAAGTGAACCTGTCAATGCATTTAAATGTCACAACGACCTACTTAATTAATAACAAAATTTTACTCTTTATATATTGTAGGTGTAATTCAACGCTGGTTGGAGCTTTAGTCCACAGAGTAGTTAGTTTCACACAATATTGTTAATACCTAAAAATATATAAAAAAACGTTTTCATTATCTTGTCATTAATATCAGCACAGTAAATAAATAGTATTAATTTACTCAATGCTAATATTTATTAAAAACCACAAATATTCAAAGAAAATTTGAAAATGAGATGTAATATTTCTTAACGAAAATCACAAATATTAGAAAAATAAATTTTTGCATGCATTTTGTTTCGTTCTGTATTTACAAACCTTTATCATGATGATAAAGAAATAATTTTACCAGTTTTATAAATAATTAAAAAAGAAAATAGGCAAACAACATATAATAAATTTTTGTATAAATACTTTGTACTGCATTCCTATATCAAATGGAATGTTAATTTTATGTTATTTGTATTTACATACATTTGGTATTTAGGTAGCGGAAAATCTATAAAAATTCTTGTTAAGTTGAATTGTATTTTTATACCTTATTTGAAACCTATAATTCTATCAACGTAATGAACAAATAAATGAGTTGTTTATAAAGGTGTGAGACATTTTTTATCGAAATTAAATCAGTCCATTTTCTGCATATTATTCTCAATTTATCGCATATCTTACATAAGTATACCTATCGATTATTGAAAACAAACACGCTTTAATTTAAATAAATATTTTTAAAGACCTGCAATTATCATATTTAAAATAATTTACTCATGGTCAAATTCACATAGACTTTTTTAATTCTTCGCATATTTTCCGGGACTTGGGAAAGGAAAAGAAAATAACACCACTGTTTGTTCCTTTCGGAGAGGTGTGGACTGTAGTAATTAAATCAAATGAGCCAACGATACCACTCGTTTATTTTTATTATAAATACATACATCTGAACATAAACACAATCGAGTGGCGACTGCTCGCTCGGAGATACATTTCACCACATACAGGCGGGGGGGGTTTGCAAGCGAGCTTACAGCGGCCGCTCATAGAGGGAACTACTTACATTAAAAGAAGAATAACATTTGAATTTTTACAATATTCACCATAGCCGCCGGCCTTGAAAGACTGTGGCTTTCAACTTAAACAAAGCATAAAAATAACTAAAATTGACATTCAGATTTACATCTGGTAAACCTTATACATAGAAGTACAAACATTGGAACAGGAAATAGCAAACATTAATGGAATAAACATTTAGCACTCGGCATTTAAAGGGTATATAGGGAGAGAGCACACCTTTTGTACCGCACGCTTCACTTCACCACTTGGCGTTTTTACGGTCACTACGCGCACAGATCCATCGCCTCCTGGGTGAGTTTCCAGAATGCGCCCCAATTTCCACTGCAACGGAGGTAACTGGTCCTCTTGGAGCACAACCAAGTCACCAACACTAAGATTTCTAGTAGGAGTATGCCACTTCTTTCTTTCTTGCAAGGATGATAGATAGTCGTGGGACCATCGGGACCAAAAGTCCTGGATCATTTTCTGCAGTAGCTGATACCTAGTCAGTCTGTTCATGGGCTTCTCAGGGGCCTTTGCTTCAGGCAGAGCAGTTAGGGGGGAACCGATTAAAAAATGACCTGGGGTTAAGGGGGAGAGGTCATCAGGATTAGGGGATAACGCGGTTAAGGGGCGAGAGTTCAAGACAGCCTCCACTTGGGAGAAAACCGTAAGCAACTCTTCGAAAAGCAAATTATTATTTCCCACTATGCGCACTACATGAAATTTGGCAGATTTGACAGCGCTTTCCCAAAGTCCTCCTTGATGAGGAGATTTGGCGGGAATAAACAGCCATTCGATTCGGTTTTCCTCACAGAATTTTGACAAATTCTTATCCTTATTGATATTGACAAGAAAATTTTCCATATCCTTTATATAATTGTAAGAACCGCGATAATTTGTAGCGTTGTCTGAATAGATTCGCTTACATAGACCCCTACGCGAAATAAATCGCTTAAAGCAATTTAAAAAGGCTTCTGCGGATAAGTCCCCAACTACCTCAATATGCACAGCCTTTGTGGCCAAGCATATAAAAATGCACATATAGGCCTTGACAATAGCACGATTGCGTAGCTTGCCATCTTTTATATAAAAAGGACCTGCAAAGTCGGTCCCACAGATATAAAATGGCCGGTTGGGAGTTATTCTGTCACTGGGAAGATCGCCCATCTTTTGTTTTGAAGGTATAGGGTTTGACCTAAAGCAAACCATACACTTTGAAAGTACACTTCTTACGGCTCTACGCCCGTTTATGGGCCAAAAGCGCTGCCTAACAGAGTTCAGAATCGCTTGCGGCCCGGCATGTAACTGCCTCAGATGTTCCTGTAGAATTATCAAGCTTGTTAACGAACACTTATAGGGCAAAATTATCTGGAATTTCCTATCATATTCTATAGGTATTTTACGCAAACGTCCGCCAACCCGCAATAGTTGATCGTTGCCTAAGAAGGGATCTAAGGCCCTTATTTTACTATTAGAGGGTAGCAGCTTACCCTTACACAAATGACTAATTTCGCATTCAAACGTTCTATGTTGCTCTATCCTAATTAAGATTTTTAATGACTTATCCAACTCATCCACTGATAATTTGCCCGCGACCCTATTATTTCTACTTAACTTACAGTTACTGATGAATCTTAAACACCAACCAGTGACTCGTAATAATTTAGTTAGTGTGGAATATTTATTTATCAACCAAAAAGGTTCTATATTACCCAAAAGAGAAATCGGTTTAGTTTTTCTACGCTCTGGCATATCAGATTTAAAATTTATCTTTCCAAATTTTATAGTATTCTCTCTCAGAAATTGTGGTCCATGCCACCATAAGTCTAACTTTACTAGGTCAGAAGGATTAGCACCTCGCGATATTATGTCGGCGGGTTTTCAGCGGAGGACACATGATTCCAATTACCTACTTCAGAACTACTCTGTATTTCGCTGACCCGGTTGGCAACAAATGACTTCCACACATGGGGCTCTTCGGCCAGCCAACACAAAACTATAGTTGAGTCGCACCAATAGAAAGTAGGCAAATCAGCTCCAAGTGCAGCACTTACCCTTTTCATTAGTCGAGCTAACAATACTGCGCCGCATAACTCTAACCTCGGCAATGATATTGTTTTTAGTGGAGCAACCCTGGATTTCGAGCAAAGCAATTTCACCGATACCAAATTGTTTTTATCGATACTGCGCATGAATATACAAGCTCCACTAGCTTTCTCGGAAGCGTCGCAGAACCCGTGTAGTTCCAAGTAGTCTTGCAAAATTTTTAACTGTCTAGCGAATTCGCGCCAGTTTGAGGAAATTTCCAAAGGTATTACCTCGTCCCATCCAATCTTTAGTTGCCAAAGAATTTGCATAAATATCTTAGCCTTCGCAATTATCGGACCCACCAGGCCTAAAGGATCGAAAATTCTCGCAATTGACGATAATATAACACGCTTTGTAATGGTACTATCATTTCGAGTAGCATTGTCAATCACGTACTCAAATACATCATCCTTCGCGTACCAAAATATGCCCAAAGTTTTCGAAAACTCATCATCTTTTATGAAGTGACTTTCACCGCTAGAATTATCAACAGATAAATGCTGCAATACCACAGCTTCATTCGTGTTCCACTTTCTTAAATTGAATCCGTATCCCTTTAATATCTCGCTTATTGTATTCGCTAATTCTGCTACGCTCTCCACAGTTTTACCACCAGTAATAAGATCATCCATGTAGAAATCACTTTCTATGAGCCGCGCCGCTTCTGGATACTTGTCCTTTACATCTAACGCTACTTGCTTTAAACACCTCATGGCTAAAAAGGAGGCCGGACCGGTACCGTAAGTAATCGTGTTTAACCTATAATGCCCTAATTCGTCCTTTTCACTTTCCCGCCAAACGATTCTTTGCAGATCGCGCTGATGTTCTACTACTTTTACCATTCGATACATCTTCGCTATGTCAGATGTTATAACCACATTGTGCATTCGGAACCTACATAATATTGCAAATACGTCGTCCTGAATACTCGGCCCTACCATTAGAACAGCATTTAAGGATATGTTTGAATTAGATTTGCACGACCCGTCGAAAACCACGCGAAGCTTGGTTGTAGTACTGGATTTGTTTACCACCCCGTGATGAGGTAAGTAATATATAGGAGCATTTTTTGCTAACGTTTTTTCGCACTCCAACTCCTCTACACCTATTCTAGTCATATGCCCCATCTCCAAATATTCCCGCATAAAATTTACGTAAGCCTCTTTAAACTCTAAATTATTTTTACATTTACGCTCCATTGACTCTAATCTTTTTTCAGCCATAGATAAAGATTGGCCTAATTCAACAATATTCTCCCTAGTCGGCAACGTAACTACGAATTTACCATCCACGTCTCGATAAACAGTATCCGAAAATATCCGTTCACATTCTACCTCTTCCTTTGACCATTTAGTCTCGTTTCGACACGATTCTATCTCCTCCATCTTCCAAAATTTTTCAATATCATTTAACTCTTCAATCACCGATAAGTTACATTGTATACTATTGTTCATTTCACGCTTATTTATTAAGGTACCACCTACAATCCACCCAAATAGAGTTTCTTGCAGTATGGGTAACCCGTCGCCTAATTTGATTTGTCCCTCACATAAGGTTTCCAACAATATCCGCGCGCTTAACAAAATGTCTATTTCGTCTGCGATATTAAATTTTTCATCGGCTAACACGATATCTTTTTGTATAACTATCTTGGATCTGTCAAAGGAAACATTCGGTATTTTTGACGTTATTTTGTCTAATAATAAAAATGATTCCTCCGTCTCATAAGTACCGCGACATGATTTAATTTTCGCTTGAACCATTTGTTTTACAGATGCGTGAACTTTACCTATGCCAACGATCGGTAAATTAATTTTTGATGTAGATAAATTTAATCTTTTTAACAATTTATTAGTCATAAACGATGTTTGCGAGCCACTGTCTAGTAGGCACCTAACCTTTTGTTGATTTCCGTCGCTATCTGACATATAAGCCACCACCGTTGGTAATAAAACTTGCTTCAGCTTTGACGCATTTGCTGTCGCCGTCACTACCGAGTTTGAACTCACCGTAGCCGTTCCTACCGACGCCTCTGTACTATTTTTCGACTCTTTTTCAAGTATTTCCACCCGACCTTGGTTTCCGTCCACCGAACGATTGCTTCCCGTTTGCTCAGTATCGCTATAGCCGCCTCTAGACCGGTGCAACATCGTGTTGTGCTTAAACCCGCATTTTTTACAGCCGTCCGCTCTGCAATCGCTTACGAAGTGATTAGCCCGTAAACAATTCATACATAACCTTAGTTGCTTTATTTCTTGCCAACGACTTTCTACCGGTAACTCTTTTAGTTTTTCGCACATAAATATGTTATGCTGGCCCTTACAATATTTACATTTTACGTCAACGTTTGTGACCAAGTACGCCCCTGCTTTTACCTCTCTTTTTATAATTCTCATATTTTTGTCCTTGTCTTCATACGCTTCTAAACTTTTACATCTGTCTACTAAGAATTTTTTAAAATCATCTATATTTGGCTCTCCTTTAAATCTAGCTACCCTAGCCTCTTCCCACAATTTTTTTGTTTGACCTACTATTTTTCGCGACATAAGTAATATTAGTATGCGATCCCACTGATCTATCGGTTCACCAAGAGATTTTAGCGCACGCCAATGACTATTAAAATTGTCCAACATTTTACGTAATTCGCCTACTGAATCATATTTCAATGCCTCTAAATCTATCAATGCTTTTAAATGCTTTTGTATGATACCCGGTTTATCTTCGAATCTTTCTTCTAGCATTGCCCAAGCAACCTCATAATTTTCACTTGAAACCTCTAATTCCGATAATACCTTTTCTGCGTCCCCTTTTAAGCATTCTAACAATCTGTAAAATTTCTGTACTTTATCAAATTTCGGATTTTTATCAATCAACGATATAAATGTATTTTTGAATTTATACCATTTATCGTACTCGCCGCTAAAATAGGGTAAATTAAATTTCCTTAACTCTAAATCAGCGCCCGTTACATTCTGAACTCCGCTAGGCCCCGATTTCGCTTGCCACACGTTTAAATTTGCATGCTGTTGTTGCCCCATAAATACTTCCGCGATCTTTGCTTTAGCTCTAGCTATTACTTGAAATATCACACCTTCAAATTCTTCCCTTGCATTAGAATCTACTTCCTCGGGATTTTGTAACTCGATATTTAATTGAACCTCGTTAAATTCAGATACTAATTGCTCTATTGCTACCAACCTAACCTGTAATTCATTTGTTTGCCCGTCCGACATTTGCTCTAAAAAACTCTTAAACCGTGTTACTTGGCCCTTTATAGTGCCCCGCCTAGCTATTAACGCTCTCAATTCTGCCATTTCGTTTTAATTATTATTTAACTACATTAACAATCAAGCATTCAACGTTTTTTATACCCTAATTAACAAGTTATGTTTCTCCCAGAACGAAGAACTGCCCTAAACTACTCCAAGATATTTATTTAACAGGAAAATGGCTAAAAGGAATACCTTACTGCTCTCCTCGTTTACTTGCGTACGTAACTGGCTGCTGGCCTGCCTGAGTGCCTGCACCTGTGTCCTGTGTCTGCTTTGCTTTGCGAATACCCAATCCAACTTGTCGATGCTTCTCAACGATAAATTTCCCATACATTTACGGGATCAAATGCTTATTTATTGTTTTATAAAACACAAATCCATTCGCTCGAATGACCAAAATGTTTGTTCCCCTTTCGGAGAGGTGTGGACTGTAGTAATTAAATCAAATGAGCCAACGATACCACTCGTTTATTTTTATTATAAATACATACATCTGAACATAAACACAATCGAGTGGCGACTGCTCGCTCGGAGATACATTTCACCACATACAGGCGGGGGGGGTTTGCAAGCGAGCTTACAGCGGCCGCTCATAGAGGGAACTACTTACATTAAAAGAAGAATAACATTTGAATTTTTACAATATTCACCAACCACCTTATTTTGTTTAAATGTGTACATGTAAGTCCCCTTTTTATGTATCTTGTGTTAATGAGGCAATTTGAATTAAATAACGAATATATTAAAAGATAGCTTAATTTTTATGGGTAATTAAACATTTATTCTCTTTTAGATTAGATTAAAAAAATGTGTGCTGTGTAGACACTTAGCACGGTCATATACCTAACTTTTGCATGTAACACAGAATATATCAATAAAAAATAACGATTTTATTTATTTTATTACGTAATGGATGTTTATTGCATAGTATAAAATTGTTCGAATAATGTAGATCTCACAATAACGAATACATACAAATCGTATATTATAAAAGCCATCACACGTGAGTAACACTTTCTTCGTTTTCTTTCAACCAATACTGGTAAGCCCCATACACGCAAAACCACATGAAGCACAGTGCGGCTGAAATAAATAAATTTTGCAAAATAACGTAAGTACCTACTTAATTTTTTTACTTAGGCATAATAAGTAATATTTATTTATTTATTTGAGAATAACGCACACTTACCAAATACAGAAAATATGATAATGAACGTTAAATTCTTGCTGTTGTTGCCCTCTATGTGTAAAGTGGCGGCGAACAAACTCAAAAAGATGAACAGTGCGTACAGGAAGGCATATTTCTGATCCTTCTGCAACACGAAACGTCGTTATTTTTAAAAATTTATATATTTCTTCCTTACTTTTAACACCAGGACGAGTAGAAGGACGCTGAGCAGTAGATTGCAGGCCGCAAATATCAGCGACAATTTGAAGAAGATTATTTTGACGTCTTCGTCTTCAACGTATTTTAATTTGAAGGTGCATATTAGGACGCCGGATATGCCAAACAACTGAAAATTAAATATTTGCAGGTAATTATCAAATTACTTGTCTCATAAGTGATTGGTGATCTTGCTGAGATCTGATTGATCCAGTATTTGAAAAGGAGAAATGTATCTGATGAATTTGTTACAAATAATTTTACCCATTGAACTAGAAAATGTACTTACAAGTAGGAAAATGTGGTTGTGGCTCATGCACGATGGTGTTCCTCATTTTACAATAAATCTTAGGACCCATCTATATTAACAGAATTTTTTGTGACTGAACGGTACCTACTTGAAGAGTTAATTCAATTTTGAAAGACAGAAATTACTTTTAAAAGTGTTAACTTTTACATTGTGACAATTTAATTGCGTCAAGAAAAGCGTTTTCCTAAATCAATTTTGATTGTTCAACGTTTTTCCGTTTTATAACCGATTATTGATGTTTTTTTTTCAAAAACTTTGGCGCCCTCTAACTCCGTATCCTTGTATGTTTGCATATAGGTAAATTATCATAATTTGTCGTTTGTACATGCACTTCAGACACACCCTGTATATCTCATTATCTATTTATTTACAAAAATTCAATTAACATGTAAAATTAATTTTAATTAAATTGGGAAATATCAACATTTAAATGTTGTTAATTTTTCATTGTTGAACATTACAAATTGCATACTTACAAAATTGACAAATATCACTAAGAACCACACCAGCGTAATCTGATGTTTCTTATTCATGATTTAACACTTAATTTTAAACACAGCCGACACTAAAAACACATTGCTGTAGCAGATTAGTCCTATATTGTTCTCTTAACACGTAGCTAAATTAAAAAATAACGTTTTCCCGTCGGTTCTATGTCGATAAATTGAAATGGTTAAATGTGGGACTAACGGATAAGACGCCAATAGGACGCCCGGCATCGCGGCGCCCCTGTTACGGATGCGGCGCTGTGGATGCTGCACCGTAAAGGGTCTAACGTCAGGAATCTGTTTTACGAATTAAAAAATAAGTTAACTTTAAAACGTAATATAGTTGCATTAGTTCATATTTAATTTATCGAATATACAGTATGCGCCAAAAGTATGGAATAAATTCAATAAAAACGAAACAATTATTTTTTGGGAAAAATCCTCGAACAGGTCGATTTTTAATTTAAAAAATACATATTTTAGCGTAAAATGCGATTTTCAAATGTCATTTGTTTTCGAGTAATGACGTCATCGATTTTTTTTTAAATGGCAACACCATATTTTTTCCCTTGATTCTGAAAGATCGTTTAATTCTCTATCAGACAGTACTAAAATTTTGCCCTCTTACATAGGAAAGTTTTCGAGTAAATGACTATTGAATGTTAGAAAACGTAAATTTTATCCATAAAAAGTAACAATTCTGAGGTATGTAAAATAAAATACAATTGATTAAACTTTATACTTAAATTAAATGTTCGAATTGCCATCCACCAACTTCTTGACAATGCGCAAGTCTGTGAAGAAATTCTTCTTGCACATTATGAATGATTTCTGGGGTAACTCTGCGTATTTCGTCCCGAATGCGATTTTGAAGTTATTCTAAATTACGTGGTTTATTAATGTACACTTTTGACTTCAAGTATCCCCATAAAAATAGTCAAGAGGTGTAAGATCTGGCGATCTTGCAGGCCATTCTATCGGTCCGCGTCTGCCGATCCACCTCCCAGGAAAACAGTTGTCCAAAAAATCTCGTACAGGGCGCGCATAGTGCGGAGGTGCACCGTCTTGCTGAAACCATATGGTATCATCAGGAATGTCAGGGTCATTATCGTTAGGAAAAATTACTGCAAGGGCTGGAACAAGGTCATTTTCTAGAAACTCTCAATATCTTTATCCTGTAAGGGCTCCTTCAAAGAAGAAAGGCGCTACTATTCTGTCGTCAACTATTCCAGTCCACACATTTAATTTCTGAGGGTGTTGGCTATGTGCCTCTGCCATTCAATGAGGATTTTCCCGACTCCCCCATTCAGACAAAATGTGGCCTCATCTGAAAAAGTATTTGCCGGTGTAAATTTCTATTTCCTTGACATAAATCCATTAGAATTTCGCAAAAATGTAAGCGGCGATCGGGATCATCTTCATTGAGTTCCTGCACAAGTTGAGTTTTGTAGGGATGATATTTTTCCTTCCTCAAGATACGTAGCACTGTGCTCTGACTAGTGTCATTGTTTAATGCAACCAATCGTGAAGAATTATGAGGATTATCCACCATACTTGTAGAAATGTTCTGTTTCTGATCTTCATAAATGCTTGGACGTCCAGGTTTTGGAATATTTACAACATTGCCAGTTTCTCTAAATTTAGACCGTATCTTACTGACTGTTGATTGGCTGATAGGGCGATCTGGATATTTTTCATTAAATAAATCGCAAACTTCCTGCTGAGTTCTAGTCATATTCCCGCATCCGATAAGAATTAAAATTTCAATTCTTTGAGTAACAGTTAAATGTGCCATAATACTTTTAATTGAATAATAATTTCTATGTCGTTTACAATATTTATTAGAAAGTCGGTGTGACAATGACACTTTGCAAAGATTTTCACCTACGTCATCCATAACAGAACTATGGAATTCGAAAACTAAACTTGATAACGTTTTTGCTTTATTTTAATTGATTTACGTTTTCTAACATTCAATCGTCATTTACTCGAAAACTTTCCTATTTTAAGAAGGCAAAATTTTAGTACTGTCTGATAGAGAATTAAAGGATCTTACAGAATCAAGGAAACAAATATGGTGTTGCCATTTAAAAAAAAATCGATGACGTCATTACTCGAAAACAAATGACATTTGAAAATCGCATTTTACGCTAAAATATGTATTTTTTAAATTAAAAATCGACCTGTTCGAGGATTTTTCCCAAAAAATAATTGTTTTTATTGAATTTATTCCATACTGTATACATATATAACGTTCAAGGAATTGTACGAGGTGTTTGGTAACAAATTTTCTTAAATGCATTTTTATATATTACAAATTTTGAACGAGAAGTAGATAGATATTCTGTACTTGCCTGTAATTATCTTTCTGTCACTCACAGCACTGATATTCGTTTGAGTACATATTTAATTTAACGTGAATATTTTTTTATTTCTGCTTAGTTTTTTAACGTACTTTTTTAAAAATATTTAGAAAAATATACAGCATGTTTCAGGAGTAGTTGTACATACTTCAGTATGTTATTCTACGTTAAATTCTAAGCAAAAAGTTTCCTATGTGCTTAGGTCTGGGAACGCTTCGTTTAGGATATACGGGATGTTAAATTTAAGAAAATTAATTACATTTTCCTTAATAACTCCCAACTTCTTTGAGTTAAATCCAAGAAACTTTGTATGCTGAGGTTTCTTGGAACGAGAAATTCAAATTTATGGACGATTGACTGTAGGCTTGTTCACATAGCAGTCAGAAACTAGTTTGCAACTGTCAGAAATATTCGATCAGCTACTTCTTAAACTACATGCACTGAAAATACATTCACAACTTAATTGGTCGAATATTTCTAACAGTTTGAAACCAATTCGTGACTCTTGTGAGAACAGGCCTTGTATCTCCCAGAAGGCACCACGAGCGACCATTAGGATCCTTTTAAATTGCCTCAACTTTTTTGTGCCACGGTGTATGCCATTTCGGAATAGAAAGACATGTTTCCCTATCTTTTCTATTTAAGAAATGTATACTTTATTGAAGTCTCTAGGAGCAGCCGTTTCCGTTAAAAACTCATCTAAAGATGATGATGCATGCAAATTATGTATTACAGTGAATTGATAGTATTGTTATAATTATATTAAAGAAAATGTAATTATTTTTTTAAAATTTGTCATCCTGTAGCGTTTCCAGGCCTTCAGAAGTTCATAGGAAATTTTTTGCTTGAACGTACAGAAAAGTATGTACATCCTGAAACACCCCGTGTATACGTAGGTATATGTTATAAAAACGTTGACAGTAATATCGTTAACATGGTCTACAATGTCATTATTTAAACTTATTACTAGGACATTTTGAATGCAAAAAGTGCATATTTGTTTATTTACTCGATCATATAATTCAAAAGATGAACAGACAATCAAATTTAAAATATACATGGATGGATATTTCACGGACCTATGTAACGTCCAATAAAGAGAATTACTCCATTTGCTTTGACAAAATATACGAATGGGTGATTGGCATGGAAGGCGATGGCATCAGAATCGCAGTCGTGTGCTGAATTTTCATACGCTGCAACTGAAAATTAAGTTATATACCTAGATACTATTTTTAATTCTTATCAATGAACGCCAGGAAATAACTGCATACACGAAGTTGTATTAATAGTCTAAGAGCCAGTGGCCGGCAACCTATAAGTAAATGATTATACCTGAAATTTTGCACAGTGAGTCTCTTATACCTATCACTCATGAGGTGATGACTCGCTAAGCCCGGCGAGGCCGACCCAACTGTTACTCAGGTGCGAGAGGTATGAAAATTTAACCAACTTCGTTATTAAATTAACAAAGCTACCGTTTGAAAATTTTAAAATTTCAGATCTAACAAATTAGGCATTTACTTTTATTATTTATTATATTTAGCACCTTTTTATATTAAAATAATATAAGTAACAAATAACCTCTATTTCTGGCACAGGTTCTGAGATTTGGTGATGTCGATTACAATGCTTGACATTTCTGACAGTTTTTTAACGTCAAAAATCAGATTTAATCAAATACTTTTTAAATTTATAATTCTTGCCAATTTCACAAGTGTCTGCCATGACCTTAGAAGCACGGTAATCGTCTGCCTTTGTTATTTTTATATAGCAATAATTGTATATTTTAAAATTTTCAAACGGCAGCTTTGTTAATTTAATAACGAAGTTGGTTACATTTTCATACTTCTCGCACCTGAGTAACTCTTGAGTCGGCCTCGCCGAGCTTAGCGAGTCATCACCTCATGAGTGATAGGTATAAGAGACTCACTGTGCAAAATTTCAGGTATAATCATTTACTTATAGGTTGCCAGCCACTGGCTCTTAGACTATAAGTAAATATCTAGTACCTACATACCCTTTCATACAAAATATCTAAATACTATACTAAAGAAATAACTTTAATAATTATCCAAAATAAGAATAGTCTAGCTAAATATCCAGTTCTGAAAAAAGACACATTTAATCATTGTCGATATGCAATTTCAAATTCATCGCAATTAGAAAATGTGCTTTGTAGAAAAATTGATTTGAGGTCTTAGTTTACAGCAAATACCAACCTGCTGTTGCCGCAGTCGCTTCGATACCAAATTCGGTGACATTGATAATGGTCTTTTGCATCAAATCGCTGACGTAAAGGTGTTTGAAATTTGAGGCGAGTCCTGTTAAATCCGCAAATTCAAATAATTTGTGTATTCCCATCTACAAATTGTGTAATAATGTCATTGTCGAGTTACCGCGTATCATTTTTAATATTTACTTACGCGCCACAAGACATTAATCCACTTTATGTTAGTTTCTGCAGCAAATTTGGGTAATTCTACATTAACTTTTGCCTTCGTGAGGGGCTGTGGGGTTAATAGTTGTTCGATATCTTGCTCTAGACTGCTTATCTCTTCCTCTTCATTCGGCAATACGATAACCATTGTTATATCGGCACCTAACAAGATTGCATACATTAAAATTTTAAAATCGATAGAGGAACATGAGTAAATCTTACCAGAGTATGGAAGTTCCAAAAATTTTGCATTAAGAGATGGGCTTTCGTAGTAGTTGAAATATTCAGTACGGCACATGGTGGCAACATCGACAGGGATATTTTCGGTGTTAAAGAACTTTTTCTTCTTCGTAAGGTGTTCTTCGAACGGAGAAACCCATTTAGCACTTAAGTAAAGGGCGCTCACTAAAATTGCTTTGGTACGGTCTTCAATGTCCTTTGGTTGGATCAAGTTTTTAATTTTGTAATCCGTGTTATCTTCTACCCAATTGTTAATAGTAGCAGACGATTCGTTCTTGTGGATGAAAGCTATGCTTTCAACTTCTAAAATATATATATTTGAGATGAATTACCTTACTAGTCTAATAATATCAATAATTAGTAACATCATTGAAAGTGAAATGTATTCTACGAACAAAGGAATTAAATTGTATCTCACTTTTTTTGTCCTTAATTTTTCACCAAGGAACAGAAACATTTAAATAAATATAATCTAATTGTTTATCTTTTGATTCATTTATGCGTAAAACATTTTACGTCTTTCAAGCCGAAAGGATTGCGCCTTTAGCCGAATAATACTCAAACTTCATCCGCGGGCGTAATTTTTTTTCGATCTTCTTAAATAATCGATTGTCGATATTACCTGTATCATATACTGTCGCCGCAATCGTCTTGAAGTCATCGACAAGCAGTAGACTTTTGTCGGCATAAATTTTATTAGCACTGAGTAGCTTTAAGTGTTGATTGTTTTTCTTTAAATTCGGTAACAACGATTTCAACGCTTTGTGGGTCTTTTCGTTAGAGCTAGGGAGAAAGAGGGCTTGTTCCAGTTCCGCAGACGTTGTTCCTTTTGCTCCTTCGTTTGTGAGAGCCAGGACTATTTCAGCTCCCAGTGGACTAACGATAAAGTTACCTGGTTCATCGTTTAAAATTCCCTTAAATGATAAAAATCAGTCTCATTGACAAACATCTACTTTATAGCTTCGCTACATAAAGGTTTCCAGTATGAATGAGCATCAAAATCGGTTGTTCACACATGCCTAGACACAAACGATTATTAATAACACGTTTTGACGTAACAGTTGACGCCTCTCATAATTCCTATGAATAGTCCAGCGGCCCACCTCTTCAAAAGTAGTACCTATGCGCTGGAAACCTTTATGTTGCGGCCATTGTACCTAAATAATAAAAATAAGCACTTTTTTCTTGACAAAACATTTACCTTATAAACAGCAGCTGTAAATTTGTGATTTCCAGCAGCAAATTGCTGAAGCGACTCAGGATCGTCAACTGGCACTCCCATTACGCCATACAATATGGTCAATAAAAAAACATACTTCATATTGAACTTACAAGTGATTGCTCGAACGAAATACAAAATGACGCAACTAACAATGTACTATTGTATAAATTAGATTCGGACCGTTAATGTGTTATATAAACAAAACAGCTATATATTAAACGGAGGTAATGTTACGACTGACTTGAAAAATACTACAATGGGTCCCCACAAATAAAATTATGTCATTAAATACAAGGTATCAATAAATATTGTTAGATGAATATTAAAACTGAAATTATTAGTAAATAAGGATTTCTATAGATTTAAATTAATGATTATTGAAATATTGGCAAATAGTCATTAATCATTTTAACGATTTGTTTTTTATGGTAATAGAGCATGCTATGGTAAGTGGCATTGTCACATTGTTATCTTGTGGTAAAAACCGGAAAAGTGATAGTGGCTATTGAAAAAGCGATTTTGTATCGTAAATGTAAATAGAGAGATTTGTTGAACTTGAAATTTATTAATTATTAATTAATATTTATAGCAATAGTACTATTGGCAACATTATTCACCAAATTTGGATAACTTGCCTCACGTTTGATGGTTACCATATTATTTCTTAAGGCTTACGGTGAGCGCTCTATCAAACGATATATAACATCTGTTCCAACAACCGTTGAGAACTGTTCAGTACCCTGAGAAATGTTTGACCAACACCGTCTTACGTCGCATTCGCCGAGAGTACATTAACAACTAAACTGACTGACTAATTCTGAACGGTTCGGAATCGATTCTTGCTGTGTTGGAACAAACCCATAGTTTTCGCTCAGTAACTCCTTAACGGATAATGATAAAAATATGCGGTTTTTTAATAGACTTCAAATATTATTTTACGTCGGCGCTGTGTTTTGAAATTTTGAAAAAGTGTAAAATAAATTTTTTTAAAATGAATTTTGCATATTTTTAAAATTTCAAAACACAGCGCCGACGTAAAATAGTATTTGTAGTCTATTAAAAAAACCGCATATTTTTATCATTTTTCGTTGAGGAGTTACTGAGCGAAAACTATATCCCTTTGGATCGAGCGCTCACCGTAAGCCTTAAGATGGCCTGAGTGTTCCATTACATTCACCTGAGGTTCGATATTGTCAGCAGCATAACCTTCTACAATCGTTTCAGAACGTCATACTCCTAAAATGCGTAAAACCGCCTGTTTTCTGATCAAATATATGTCATCGAATGCCTGCACAAGAAAATCATTAACTCGCTTGCGAAATGCTGGACTTTTCAGATTTACAGCCGCCATTCTTCAGTCAAGTTTTAGAAATGCCCTCAGTTTGGTATATTTTGATAAAACCGTGTTCTCCTCTACGCAACCAGTCGACTTAATAATTGAATACTCACACCACAAACTGGCCTGTGATTTATTGCTAATATCTCCATGAAATATGCCAGCAGACATTTTAGAAACACCAGCATTTTTACCTGGTACTTGAAATTTGTGAGCGTTCGGTCATAGCACCCTTTCGACCTTCCTGGTAACAAACTTGGCAGGCAGCATTTACTCCATTTTCTATACATTCTGTAATCTGAATACAATTAGAGGTCAAAATTAATTCCGTAGCAGTACCTACTCAGAAGCAGAAATTTGTCATTTAAATAAAGCATTATAATCGTATACTGCAATCAGGTCGTTAGCAGTTTAAATAATTATTATTAGATATACACGACTCAAGAAATTAGGGACAGGATGCATATGTATGCGCAATATGGTAAATTGAACGTTATTATATGATTTAATATTGTATATTCCAGACGTCTACATAAAATCAAATCAAAATTTTTTGATCGCCTTATCATAACTGGTTTATTTGCTTTACTTAAAGTTATGTGAAGAACATAGTTTTCTCAAGAAAATGCTATGGTATACGCAAAACAAATTGTACAGGATGGCCACCTTTACCACGTTCACTACAGGCAGCGATCTTAGAAATAATAATGTATATAGAGTGGTTTAAATTATACAAAATTTACTCATTGTTATGCCTTTTGTGAAAAGGAATAAGAAATATCTCGCGCAGTTCCGTTTGAAAACTGAGAAGTATGAGTATGAGTATTTTTTTTTAAAGGAGGTTTATTACATTATATTATACAGCATAAGCTCACGGTCCAAATAATCACAGTCAAGTTTATATTTTTGTATGGTCGCCGTATTTGATTTTGGTACCACAGAAAAAAAAATAAAACAGTGAATTCAAGCATGTATTTGAAGGTTTTTTTTACCAAAAATTTATTTATTTATTTATTTATTTTTAAATGCCCCCCATAAAAATAATTAACCAGTATTGTTATTTTACTTGTTTAATAATATAAAAGTATGAAACTTTATAACATTTTCTTAAAAAATAACACGAAAATACCCTTTTTCAAATTTCAGCCACTATTTCAAGGACTACACAAAATATCTAATATATGTTTCTTTTTAGAAAATTAAAAGGCATACAAATGCCTAATTTAAACCATCCTGTATATATTACAGTTTCCGAGGACTCATATATGTACTAGGCGTTATAAAAGTGACTGCCCAGTATATAAATAAACTTCTTAAAACATTGAAGGAATTGAATCAGTATTAGAGTTGTTCAACTTTAATACCTTGCACTTTTTAAGAGAGGCATTTTTGTATGTCAGTTAATGGAATAACTTACTTTTTTGTTACACCCTGTATAATTTTAAATATACAATGTACAAGTTTTATATAGGAATGTTATCTACTACATTTACACCATTCCTCTATTCCTTGGTAGAATCCCCTTAAATTATGCACATACATACAGTAACAACTGTTTATTTAGCCTGTTCACATTAACTACGGAGGTTATATTCAAACTTAAGATATTTATTGGCGGGTATTTCAGCGGCCTGTATAGCGCCCCATAAAGAGGACTACTCCATTCGATTTGATCAGGTACACGAAGGGATGATCTGCGTGGAAGAAGATTGGGTCGAAATGATAAAAGTGCGCTGACCTCTCATCTGCTCTAACTGAAAATAAATAGTTTTATCATTAAATTGTGGATAAATAAATGCATGAAATGTAAGTATACAGGCTGTAGCGGTATTTCACCGACAGGATTCTGCAGGCGATTATTTCATCAAAAATAAAAAAGACTTTCTGGCAATTGTACTTTTTAGTTGTTTTTATTTATTTTGCATGCTCTTTTGAGGAATATTTATTTAAATCCAACAATTTGTAATCATATATATATTTTTTTAAATAAGAAGCCTATTTATTATAAAATGTAGTTAAACGTCCAACAGAAAACTAGACAAAGATTGTTAAAGTCTATAGCACATCATCTTTATTTATTTCTACAAAAGCTGTTTGAGTTGCTTCTTTAAATTCGGTCATTGGAATATCGTTATCACCAATGACGATAGAGGTCGCGGACTGCCAATGGTACCTGCAGTATGGAATAGCCAGTGGCCACTAGATGTAGCCACCTGCTACGTCACGTATAAATCTTGTTATTTAAAAATGCATATATGGTAAAAAAATTGTGGAATAAGTTGTATACAGTTTTTAAATATATTTTACTAACATTCTACAAAAAAACACTTAACTACAAGTATAACAAAAGCGTTCATAGTATCAGTTATATACAAATAGGTTTTTTTTAAATGTTTATTTAAAACAATAATTTGCACAGTTTTCACACAACAAAATTTAAAGCGTTATTAAAAAAATATCTATTCAAGTATACAATAAAAGTGGTTATATATAATTGATTGTGAAAGTGTATGACAATTATGTATTTTATTTTATGGATTAGAGAAGCGTCCAGTAAAAATAATTAATCCATGTGATTTAATTATATACAGAAAAGGGTGGTCAGCATGGAAGATTGGATCATTGGGATGAAATGGACTATCTCCCCTATTGATTAAAACTGAAATACAAATGAAATAAAGATGAAATAGATAGAGGTGAAGTTTACACATTTATGCCTAGTACAGTAATAGCCATGAGGTAGATAGAAAATAAAATAGTACAAACAATTAAATCCGTTTATAAGGTACATTTAAGAAAACATTTCTTAATTACAATTTTATTTCATTCTTCTTTTGTAGATAGGGAATACATTGTATCTCAAATTTAAGACAACAACATTGTATCTTGTCTCACTTTTATCAGATATTGTTAGACCGATTTGAAATACTTATTGAAGTTTAAAAATTTGAGAAAATTTTACTGATATTTGTTTTTTTTTTCTTCTAAAAAGTCTTTTGTTGTTTAGTTATGAAGTCATAATTGATTTGGAGTCTGAAGCAAAAATATTTAGGCTCTTTTCTGCCTTCTGTATTAAACAAGACACTAATGTTGATGTATTTAATTTGATATACAGGCATACTCGTCTATTTTTGATGTAATCAAGAATCACTGCATACGTTTCTTTTAAACATATATTACTGCAATAAACCAATAGCATCAATAACACCAAATATCAATTATATATGTACACAATAGAACTATTTACTGTAAAACTGTTTAATTATTATATTATGGGTTGACAAAGCGTCCAGAGAAAAGTATTAATCCTTTTGATTTAATGAAATACAGGAAAGGGTGGTCGGCATGGAAGATTGGATCATTGCGATGAAATGGACTATCTCCCTATTGAGTTCAACAACTGAAATACGAATGAAATAAAGATGAAATAGATAGAGGTGAAGTTTACACATTTATGCCTAGTACAGTGATAGCCATGAGGTAGATAGAAAGTAAAATAGTACAAACAATTAAATCCGTTCATTCTTCTTTTGTAGATAGAGAATACATTGTATCTCAAATTTAAGACAACAACATTTGCATTTCACTTTTATCAGATATTGTTAGACCGATTTGAAATACTTATTGAAGTTTAAAAATTTGAGAAAATTTTACTGATATTTGTTTTTTTTTTCTTCTAAAAAGTCTTTTGTTGTTTAGTTATGAAGTCATAATTGATTTGGAGTCTGAAGCAAAAATATTTAGGCTCTTTTCTGCCTTCTGTATTAAACAAGACACTAATGTTGATGTATTTAATTTGATATACAGGCATACTCGTCTATTTTTGATGTAATCAAGAATCACTGCATACGTTTCTTTTAAACATATATTACTGCAATAAACCAATAGCATCAATAACACCAAATATCAATTATATATGTACACAATAGAACTATTTACTGTAAAACTGTTTAATTATTATATTATGGGTTGACAAAGCGTCCAGAGAAAAGTATTAATCCTTTTGATTTAATGAAGTACAAGAAAGGGTGATCGGCGTGGAAGTAGACCGGATTATTCTTATAAAATCGACCAGATGAGTAGCCAACTAGAAGCACTGAAATAAAGACACAAATTTTTATGTAGACAGATGAAAGATCAATTGATTCATAGAAAACATAATAAATAACAAAACTTTGTTATTGTTCCTAAATTTCTCGGAGAAATATCGCAACGCCTTGTACAGTAATAGCGACATGTAGGTTGAATGTAGAAAATAGTGTTTATTATATAGTAGACACAATTTTTTATTATTTATTATTTTTTTAATTCTAATTTTGCCTCGTTGTTTTGTTTGTATATGAGAAATATATTGTGTCTAAAACTCGATTCATGTCATTTTATCTGGCTAAAAAATTTCAAATTTATACTGAAACAGAAGAATTTAACCATTGTTTTTTTTTCACTTGTATAAGTCAACCACTGACGTATCTAATTTCATATACTGTTAGAGGCACAACCAAGAGTCACTGCATATTTTCCTTTTAAATATATATTTCTACATAAACCAAAATCATCAATAACACCAAATATCAATTATCTCTGTACACAATAGAACTATTTACTGTAAAACTGTTTAATTATTATATTATGGGTTGACAAAGCGTCCTGAGAATAGAATTAGTCCTTTTGATTTAATGAAATACAAGAAAGGGTGATCGGTATGGAAGTAGATCGGTTCTTTCTGATCATATGAATCAGATTTCTCGGTGATTAAAACTGAAATAAAAGTATAAATAATGCGGTTACATGGATGAATACTTAGAACATATAGATAATAAATAATTCTTATAATTCCTAAATTTGTTGGAGGAACATTACAACGTTCTGTATAATAGCGATAAATTAAGTTGAATATAGAAAATATCGTTTATTCTAGTCTAGATTTAAAGTTTTCTAAAATTGAATACGTTTCCGGATTTGGCGAATATTTTGCTTTGACTAACAGTTGTAATGTTTTATTTCCTTCCAGAAAATATCCTGTTTTTAGTTGTGTATTTACATTTGATTTAACTTTATTAGGCTAAAAAATTCAGATTCCGCCAATTCATTCTTCTGCCTTGTATTAACCATGAATCCGAATTGATTCAAGATAGCAATTTTTAATTCTAATTATGCTTAGTTTTCTGTTTGTATGCAAATCCAATATTCCAATCTCAGTGCATCAGTATGTATGCCTTATTTTTTATAATAATTAATTTAAATTACGAACATTTTGATTTTATTCATGTGCAAAATTTTGGAGTATTCATTCGATTGAGATTTGAAAGTTTTTATTTTCTGCCAGAATCTCTTGTCTTTTAATTATATATTGATCTTTGATTTCACTTTATCTGACTAGAAAGTATCAAATGATTCAAATGTTTGCAGAATCAGAAAAAATTAAGCATCCTTCCACATCTTTTATTAGCCATGACATAAATGATAATGTATCTAATATGATAATATTCAGTAACTGCATATTTTTCTTTTAAATATATATTTCTACATAAACCAAGTGCATCAATAACAACTAGTATCGATTATACATATAATACTGTGGAAATGTATAAATATTATATTATGGGTTAACAAAGCGTCCAGAAAAAATAATTAATTAATTTGATTTAATGAAATACAAGATAATCTACATCATCAGAATAGGCTATTAGAACTGAAATAAAAATAAAAATAGTAGGTACATAGATAGACGACATACATATAGATGAATTTATAGAAAATATAATAAAACTATTATCATTCCTAAATTTGTCGCAGGAATATTGCAACATATTGTATAATAATTGCGATGTGCTTAGTTGACTATAGAAAATAATATTTTTTGTAGGTTAGTCACTGATTTCCTAAAATTGCATTGCTTTCCGAATTTGATTCAAAATTGTATTTTTTAATTATAAGGATCACTACATACGTTTATTTTAATTCTAGCTACATATACCAAAAGCATCAACAACAGGTATCAATTATTTTTATACAGGGTATGAGTACAATTGTTTAAGTATTATATTTACAAAGATGTGTTATTATATTATGGATTAACAAACCGTCCATAAAAAATAATTAATTCTTTTGATTTAATGAAATACAAGAAAGGATGATCGGCATGGAAGTAGGGAATATCCTCACAACATCGAGCAGACCTGTAGGTGAATGAAACTGAAATAAAAATATAAATGTTATGTCGATAAACAGATGCGAGATGGATGAACACATAGAAAACATAAGTTTGTTATCATTCTTAAATTTAAATATAGAAAATACCTAGTGTTTATTTCACTCTGGACACAGATTTTCTAAAATTGTATGCGTGTCCGGATTTGATTTAAGATGGCATTTTTACTTCTAATTTAACTTAATTTTCTGTTTGTATATTATAAGAAATATATTGCATTCCAAATTCAGTGCAGGATCAGAAGAATTGCTTTCTGCTACTTCTTGTAATAACCAAGACATAAATGCTGATGTGCATGTATAATTCGATATACAGCTAGAGATGCAGACAAGAATATGCATGTATAGCTTTTAAATGTATATTCTTACATAAATCAAATGCATCAATAATAACAGCAAGTAGTAAATAATAAACAACAGAACTCTGTACCGTACCTAAAAATGTATAAATAATATACTATGGGTTAACAAAGCGTCCAGAAAAAATAATTAATTCATTTGATCTGATGAAATACAAGAAAGGATGATCGGCATGGAAGTAGACCGGATTATCCGGATAATATACAGCAGAGACGTCAATTCCTAAAACTGAAATAAAAATATGAATAGATAGATAGATGAATTCATAGAAAATATAATAAATAATAAAACTGTTATCACTCGCAATTTGTCGCAGGAATATTGCAACGTCTTGTAAAATAATTTGGATGTAAAGAAAATAGTATTTATTCGATGTGCGTGAACTTAACCCCCCATTTTTTGATAAACTAACGAATACGGAAAAGCCGGAAATTTGGGCGTGAACTTAGCCCCCCATTTTTCTCGAAAATTAAAAAACGGGATTGTGCTGAATTGTGCTAGTTGTCCTGAACATTGTGCCGTTTAAAGAAATTCTATATCTATCTCCGTTCTCCGGAAAATCCGGAAAGACAGCGTTCCACACAACTACCACAATTCAGCACAACCACGTTTTCCAATTTTTGGAAAAAATGAGAGACGCAGTAAAGTCGTGTCAAAATTTCCTGTTTTTCCGGAGAACGGAGATAGATATCGAATTTCTTTAAACGGCACAATGTTCAGAACAACTAGCACAATTCAGCACAATCCCGTTTTTTAATTTTGGAAAAAAGTGGGAGGCTAAGTTCACGCTTATATTTCCGAATTTGCCGGGGAACGGAGCCAAATATCAAATTTCTTTAAACGGCACAATATTCGGAACAACTAGCACAATTCAGCATATTAAAGAAAAACACGATTTTCGCAAAGTAGGGGGCACAGTAAGGTCACGTCAAAATTTTCGGTTTTTTCCATTTTCCGGAAAACGGAGACAGAGTTTTTTTTTAAACGGCACAATGTTCAGAACATCTAGCACACTTCAGCACATCGAAAAAAAATCGGATTGTGATAAAATGGGGGGCTAAAAAAAATCCGGATTTTCCGGAGAACGGAGGCAGATCAAATATTTTTAAACGGCACAATGCTCGGAACAACTAGCACAATTCAGCACATCGAAAAAAAATCGGATTTTGATAAAATGGGGGGCTAGAAAATTCCGGTTCTTCCGGATTTTCCGGAGAACGGAGGCAGATATCAATTTTTTTTAAACTGCACAATGTTCGGAACAACTAGCACAATATGGCACATTAAAGAAAAATCCGATTTTCGCGAAGTGGGAGGCTACGTGGAAAACACGATTTTTTAATTTTCAAGGAAAATTGCTATTATTTTCCTTTAAAATTTTCCGGTACAAGGTAGCACAAATCCAACCTTTATTTTTTAGTTTATCAAAAAATGGGGGGCTAAGTTCACGCACATGTTTATTCCAGATTAGTCACCGATTTTCTAAAATTGCACGGGTTTCCGAATTTCATTCAAAATTGCATTTTCGAATTCGTTTGCTTCGTTTTTTTTTCTTTGTATGTAAGAAACATTTAGTGTCTCAAACTCAGTAGTACATATTATAATAATATGTTCAACTTCTTATAGCATGGATCAAGTTATTTAAATTACTTGGAACTAATCTTTGGAATACTTATTTCTCTTGTAGGTTTACAATTTTCGAAAAAATCAGTTTCCGTCTAGAGAACAAAAATTTAAGCATTCTTCTGAATTTTGTTTTAAGCAAGACATCAATACTGATGTATCTAATTTGATATACACCCAAAGCATAGATATACATGCTGTGATACAACTAGAGATGTAACTAAGGATCACTACATACGTTTATTTTAAATATACACATATTGCTACATAAACAAAAGACGTCAATAACAGGAATCAATTATTTTTTTACACAGTATGAGTACAATTGTTTACGTATTATATCTGCAAAAATACATCATTATTATCTCTTTATTAAACAAAAGACGTCAATAACACGAATCAATTATTTTTTTACACAGTATGAGTACAATTGTTTACGTATTATATCTGCAAAAATACATCATTATTATCTCTTTATTAAACAAAAGACGTCAATAACAGGAATCAATTATTTTTTTACACAGTATGAGTACAATTGTTTACGTATTATATCTGCAAAAATACATCATTATTATCTATACTATGGATTAACAAAGCGTCCAGAGAAAATAATCAGTTCTTTTGATTTAATGAAATACAGGAAAGGGTGATCGACATGGAAAAAAACAGGATTGTCCTTATACAATCGAATAGACCTGTCGCCCAATAAAACTGAAATCAAAAAATAAATGATAGGTAGATAGATGGATGAAGTTTATTATCATTCTTAAAATTGTCTGAGGAATATTGCAGCACTCTGTATAATAGCGGTCAATAATATAAAGAATAGTATTAATATTAATGTAGAAAATAACGTTTGTTACACTCTACACAGATTTTTGAAAATTGTATGCGAGTCCGCGAATTTGATTCAACATGCAATTTTTAATTCTAATTTGGCTTCCTTTTCTATTTATACGAAAGATATCTATCGTATCCAAAATTCAGTACATCAGTTTTTATGTCTCATTTTTTATAATATGGTTGCATAGTTGTTTGGGGAATATTGGAATAATTATTTGATTGAGATTTGTAATTATTTATTTTCTGTTACGTACCAAGAATTACTCGATACGCTTGTTTTTAAAATATTTATTATTACATGAATGAAAAGCATCAATAACAAGTATCAAGCAATAGAACTGTGTACGTATTGTTTGCTGTAAAAATAGGTATATAAACATTATGTTATGGGTTAACCAAGCGCCCGGAGAAAAGGATTAGTTCTTTTGATTTAATGAAATACAAGAAAGGGTGATCGGCGTGGAAGTAGAGCGGATCTTTCTCATAGTAAATATCAGATAGCAGCATGATAGAAACTGAAATAAAAAATATAAATTGTAGGTAAATAGAATAAATACGTATAACGTATAATAATAAGCTAAATTAAGTTGAATGTAGAATTCTGTCTATTTTGATCTAAGCATAGATTTTCTAAGGTTATATGCTTTTCCCGATTTGATTCAAGATGGCATGTTTAATTCTAATTTGACTTAATTTTCTGTTTGTATATTATAAGAAATATATTGCATTCCAAATTCAGTGCATAGGTATTTATGTCTTGATTTTTATAATATGGATTAAAGATTATTTAAATTACCAACATTTTCATTTTATTTGTTCGCAGAATTTTGGAGTACTTGTTTGACTGATATTTATTATTTTTTATTTTCTGCCAAAAGATCTTTTTGATTTTTAATTTTACATTCATTATTGATTTTACTAAAATGTTTCAAATGTCTGAAGGATTAGAAGAATTGCATTCTGCATTTTTGAGCAAATAAGGAATATAAGCAGTCTTCTGAATTTTGTTTTAACCAAGACATAGATATGCTGTGATACAATTAGAAATGCAACGGATGATCACTGCATACGTTTATTTTAAATATACATAAACAAAAAAACGTCAATAACAGGAATCAATTATTTTTTTATACACAATACGAGTACAATTGTTTACGTATTATATCTGCAAAAATGTATCATTATTATTTATACTATGGATTAACAAAACGCCCAGAGAAAATAATCAATCCTTTTGATTTAATGAAATACAGGAAAGGGTGATCGACATGGAACAAAACAGGATCATCCTTATAACGTCGATAGGACCTGTAGGTGAATAAAACTGAAATAAAAACATAAATGATAGGTATACAGTATGCGCCAAAAGTATGGAATAAATTCAATAAAAACGAAACAATTATTTTTTGGGAAAAATCCTCGAACAGGTCGATTTTTTATTTAAAAAATACATATTTTAGCGTCAAATGCGATTTTCAAATGTCATTTATTTTCGAAATGACGTCATCGATTTTTTTTAAATGGCAACACCATATTTTTTTGCTTGATTCTGAAAGATCGTTTAATTCTCTATCAGACAGTACTAAAATTTTGCCCTCTTACATAGGAAAGTTTTCGAGTAAATGACGATTGAATGTTAGAAAACGTAAATTTTATCCATAAAAAAGTAACAATTCTGAGGTGTGTAAAATAAAATACAATTGATTAAATTTTATACTTAAATTAAATGTTCGAATTGTCAAAAGTGTACATTAATAAACCACGTAATTTAGAAGAACTTCAAAATAGCATTCGGGACGAAATACGCAGAGTTACCCCAGAAATCATTCATAATGTGCAAGAAGAATTTCTTCACAGACTTGCGCATTGTCAAGAAGTTGGTGGATGGCAATTCGTTATTACAATATAGAATAATAGTGTAAAAAATAATGTTTCTTTCACTCTAGACACAGATTCTCAAAAATTATATGCATCTCCGGATTTCGGCAAGATGACATTTTTTTCTTCTCTTAGCGATTGTTTTAATTATTTATTACTGCATAGATCAAAAGCATCAGTAACAAGTATCAATTATTGTCTCTATAAGGAATAGAACAGTGCACGTATTGTTTACTATAAAAATATATAACTATAATACTAGATTATGGGTTAAGCAAGCGTCCGGAGAAAAGGATTAGTTCTTTTGATTTAATGAAATACAAGAAAGGGTGATCGGCGTGGAAGTAGACTGGTTCTTTCTCATAGTAAATACCAGATAACAGCTTGAGAGAAACTGAAATAAAAAAATATAAATAGTAGGTAAGTAGAAAGATGAGAGGTGGATGAATGACGAATACCTACATAAAAAATATAATAAATAATAAAAGTTCATCATTCCTAAATTTGTCGGAGGAATACTGCAACGTATAATAATAACGGTGAATTAAGTGGAATGTAGAAAATAGTGTCTATTTTTTCTAAGATTATATGGGTTTCCGGATTTGATTGAAGATGGCATGAATATGAATTAAAGATTATTTAAATTACCCACATTTTCATTTTATTTAATCACACAATTTTGGAGTACTTGTTTGGCTGATATTTATTATTTTTTATATTCTGCCAGAAGGTATTTTGATATCTTATATTCATCATTGATTTCACTTAATTTGGTAGCAAGTTTCAAATATCTGCAGAATCATAAGAATTGCATTCTTCTACTTCTTGTATTAACCAAGACATAAATGCTGATGTGCATGTATAATTCGATATACAGCTAGAGATGCAAACAAGAATATGCATATTTTTCTTTTAATTATATATTTCTTCATAAAACAAATGCATTAACAACAACAAATATCAATTATTTCCACAAACAATAAAATTGTATAGTGTAAAAATGTATAAATATTATATTATGGGTTAACAAAGCGTCCAGAAAAAATAATTAATTTATTTGATTTAATGAAATACAAGAAAGGATGATCGGCATGGAAGTAGACCGGATTATCCAGATAGAGTACATCAGAGTCTTTACTTACTAAAACTGAAATAAAAACATATATGTTGATAGATGAATGCATAGAGAATATAATGGATGAATAATAAAGCTTTATCATTTTTATTCCTACATTTATCGAAGGAATATTGCAACGTTCTGCAAAATAATAGCGACGACTTAAGTTGAATGTAGAAAATAGTGTTCAGTCTAAGCTAGAAGAGAGAGCCGCTCCATTTTATTAATTTGCATGATTTTGAAATGTTAATTATGGCTCACAGATGTTTTCTTCCAGAAGGTATTTTTTTTAGTTATGTTGTCGTACTTATTCCATAAACAGGTGTTGTATCTCAAACTCGGTACATGTACGTCTTAGTTGAAGAGTTATTTAAATTACAAATATTTTTGTTTCACTAATTTACAGAACTTTTCTTTTTCTTATAGGATTCGCATTTAAAATTTTTCATTTCCTTCTAGGACCTTTGTTGTTTAATTACATATGTAATAATATTTGATTTCAATTTATTTGGCCGAAAAATTGACACATATATCTCGTATTAACAGAGAGACTAATTCTGACGTATCCAATTTGGCATACAGGTAGCTAAATATACTCTTCCAGGGATTTTTAAAATCTGATGACAGTGTTGCTAAGGATCGAAGCATACATTATTTTAAATATTACAGTTGCTGCATAAACAAAAAGGATCGATATATTATTAATATATACACAATATAAGTGTAAATATATTTTTATTGTAAAATGCGTGATAAATATTATACTATGGAGTAACACAGCGGCCAGAGAAAAGAATTAGCCCTTTTGATTTAATGAAATACAGGAAAGGATGATCAGCATGGAAGTTGAGAGTTGAGCTATGCCGCGGTGCACCAGATTTCTTGCTGATTAGAACTGAAATCAAAATATGAGTGATATGTAGACAGATAGATATAAGAGAGATGGAGATATGAGTAGATAGGAAATATAATAGTAAACACAATTTTACTAACTCTTGATAATACTGTAACAACCTGTGTTTTAATAGGGATGAAGATTTATTGTAAAAATACTGTATACTCTAAACACATATTTTTTAAAACTGTTCGTTAATCGATTTAGTTTAGTTTAGCATTACGAGGTGTGGCAATTAAATTCCGGGAATTTGTCAATGAAAAAACAAGCAAATTAAATTTCGCCACAATTTTATTATCGACCTTCACAATAGTCTCCCTCTAACTCTACACAACGATTCCAACGTTGCTCCCACGATTTGGAAGCACCCTTGGTAATCCTCCACAGTTAACCTGTTCAGCACCACGGTTACAGCTTCTTTGACATCCTGTACGCCGCCATGATGAGTTCTCTTGAGGGATAAAAAAATCGCAGGGGGCAATATCGGGGCTATAGGGTGGGTGCGGCAACGTTGGAATGCCTTTTTTGCCAAGACACGGAAAACGCGGGCCCGCAGCCGTTCCAGGACGCCAACATAGAACTGTCTAGTCACTGTCTGGCCGGCAGGAACATATTCACGATGAATGATGCCATGAATATCGAAAAAAAAACGATCAACATTGCCTTCAGTCGTGACTTGGACATCCTCGCTTTCGTTGGCCGCTCTCCACCCTTTTCCACCCACTGCTGACTTTGTTTACGGGTCTCGGGGTCATACTCAAATATCCAGATCTCATCTCCAGTGACAACCCGAGTCATCCAGTCCAGTCTCTACCGTCGCTCCGAATGCGGGACAACAAATCCTCGCAGATCGATTTTCACATGTCTTTCTGTTCACGGGTGAGAACTTTTGGCGCAAATCTTTCGCATATTCAAATTTTCGTGTAACATCTTGCGAACGGTTTCTTTGTTGACGTTTAACTCGTCAGACAACGCACGAATGCTTAGGCGCCGGTCATACGTGATCAGTGCACGCAAACGGTCAACATTCGCGTCAGTACGAGAGGTGACGGCAGCTCCTTCACGTGGATCGTCTTCTACCGATTCATGCCCCTCCTTGAACCGTTTTACCCATTCAAACACGCGTGTTTTCGACATGCACTCGTCTCCATACACCACCTGCAATTTTCGAAGGATTTCCGAGGTCTTTTCGTCAGATTTCACTAAAAATTGAATCACAACACGTTGCTTGTAATTTGAGTGACTCATTTTCACGACGCCACTAAAAAAGTTACTTCCAAAAAATACACATAAAACACAAACCAAACGTGCTATCGACTTCAACCTTGGACTGAAACTAAAAGGAATGTCCCCCCTCTAGAAAAACGTTGACGAACGATGCAGTGTTGCCAGTTTCCGAGTTATAACTAAATTTCCGGAACTTAATTGCCACATCTCGTATATTCTTTCCAGTTTTGCTCCGTTTTTTGCCAAATACCTACATTGCATCTCAAATTACATACATCCATATTTGCGTCTTACCTACTTGTAATAATACGGATGAAGAGTTATTCAGATTGAGAACAGAATTTTGACTATTTAACATAATTATTCTGTCTCAAGCGGGTATTTTTTTCAACAAAATCTGATCACATTTGTCATTTTTTTATTTTCACGATACATCAATATTCAACTATTAAATTTTGCACGATTACATTTTTATTGTTTTTCTGATGATAACACTATTTTATATGAGATGGCAGTTAATGTAAACTCTTTAAAAATACTACTACTGTGTACTACCAAACAAAAAAGCACCAATTGCAACAAATATAAATTATTTATGTGTCCAACAAAAGCTTTTAGGCATATGTTTCTACAAAAATGTATAATTATTTTATTAACTTATGGATTAGCGATGCGCCCAGTGAAAAGAATTAAGCCATTTGATTTAATGACATATAGAAAAGGATGATCGGCATGGAAGTGGACTGTTGAATCATTGAAAACGAATTTCCCAGATGTTACAACGCCAAAAACTGAAATAGAAATATAGATTATATATAGGTAGGCGGATATAGATGACAAATGGATGGCGTGGCGTGGTGTCACGATAGATACAAAGCAAATAAAAAAAATTTGTGCTTATAATTGTAAATATTTATGTAAAAACTTGGCCATATTATTTATCATCCATCAGTGGTAGTTTGTAGTATATATGCATGAATAGAAAACGCGTTCGTCTTGAAATCAACTTGTTTATGCTTCGAAACGATGCAACACAAACTCTGTTTGAAGTATAAATACACCTTCATATATTTTGAACTTTTACTTACGTTCTTATAGTTCATCAACAATTGTATTCAACTATACTTCTGAACGCACTAAAACAATTTCTGTGTTGTCCGTAGTTCCATCAACAGTTAACCCGGGTTTTCCACGCAACTCACTTTGCATATTATTTTCCAATAACAACTGGTATTATTAGTTCAGGGTTCTCAAGAAATAGAACCTACAATCAATATTCGATCAAGGTTACAAGAATCTACAATATGGAAAACACCAACAAAAGTATTAGATGTACATCTTTTGTTTGCATCAATCGCAGTTGCTCTTTGATTCCTCGTATGCAGCTGTGAACAGTACAGAAAGTTGCTATTTGTTTCGTATCGATCGTCAATTGATACCGATCCGTGACCACGCCATTTACTTGTCTCGCAACGATCCAACCTAGCCATCAGTATCATTATGAACATATACCTTTACACTTTCAAGGTGTTATTGTTTTTGCCTCGATTTTTGCAGAACACCGAAATATCGTTCGCTTTTAAAGTTAAAGCACTAACCTGCTGTTGCAGCGGCAGCCTCAGTACCAGACTCGGTGACATTGATGAAAGCCTTTTGAATCACGTCACTGACATAGAGATTTTTGAAATTTGAAGAAAGTCCAGTTAAATCGGCATCCTTAAATAGTTTTCTTATTCCCAACTGCAAATAGAAGATAATACGTTTTAATATCACGCTTTCAAAACATTTCCAAGCCAAATACATTTTTTTATAAAACATGATTGTTGATATAAGCATGTCTAGAATCTTCATACAACGCTTACAAATGCCAAATTTTATTATGTCTCACAATTATTGTTCAAATATTTATATAGAATTATAAAAAAGCATGATAGTCCTTCTATAACATTTTTTCCAAAACTGATTATTAACGGAGTTACAGGGTGTTAAAGTTAAAATTTTATTTTCGATATTTGTAAATAACTTCTTAAGAAATCCAAATATTTACATAAAATTTATATAGCGGGGGGTTTTGCGGACGAGAAATTCAAATATTTTTCTAGTTTTGCCGTCACTAGTAGAGGGCGCCACTTGTGGCACACCACGTTTCTTTTAAATGGCACAACTTTTTTGCATCTTAATGTATCCATCTGACTATCAAAACAATCGATTCTCCTACCTGTTTTATTTGAAAAAGGTATACCTTGCTGAAGTCGGTATGAGTAACCATTTTTGAAATAATCCTATTTGAAATGCTCAGTGTACCGAGTAAAAACGGTTCGGTCGGCTTTTCTGCTGAAAATACAACAAAATATTGCTTGAAAAAGTAAATTATCGAGACGTGCAAAATTTCAAGAAGATCGGCGAGGTTTGCTGAAACCATTTTTCAACAAAGCACCAAGATTTTATCAAAGCAGGCAGATTTTTTTTAAATTTTGCACATCTCCAGAATTTACCGTTCTGAACAACTTTTTCAAGTAACATTTTGCTGTATTTTCAGTAGAAAAGGCAGTTTAACTGAAACGATAACAATTTTCAATCGGTGCACTGAATATTTCAAATAGAATTATTTCGAAAACTGTTACTGCTAACGACTTCAACAAGGTCTTCTTTTGCTGATATAACAGGTAGGAGAATCGATTGTTGCACTAGTCAGATGGATACACTAAGCAGCAAAAAAGTTCTGTCATTTAGAAGAAACATGATGTGCCATAAGTGGCGCCCTCTACTAGTGACGTCAAAATTAGAAACATATTTGGATTCTCGTCCGCAAAAACCCCCGATTTACAAATTTTATGTAAATATTTGGATTTCTTAAGAAGTTATTTACAAATATCGAAAATAAAATTTTAACTTTAACACCCTGTAACTCCGTTAAGGACGCCTTATTTCTCGCCATAAAATGATTAAATTTGTGGTGTTTTTTAGATGCTGAAATCTCGAAAAATAAGACACGAAGAACAAAAGTATTATCAAAAATAAAATTACTGATGTTTTGTTTATTGACTTTTACTATTTAAACTCTCCTCAAATAACATAATAACTTTTAAAATGCATTTGTATGACACACATTATTTCGCTATTCTAACCCCACATTTTAACAATTATTTTCACATACTTATAAACAAAAGTAAACAATCTTATATGCAGAACTATGTAAGTTTATGTTATAACAATGTTTACATCTATAGTTAAATTTAAAAACATACGTATTTTGAAACATTTCAGTACCTAAAAATTTGATGGATAGATCCCTTTCTGACGTTATACAGGGTATCCCAACGAAAATTTGACCCCCCCTATAATTGGAAAACCGAATTAATATTTCAAAATTCGCCGAGACCCGTCGATTTTTGTTCTTGGGGGGAGCTTTTTTGACAGTCAAGCCAACTCCATATGTTCATCCCCCTAATGCCTAGCAACCCCAACTTAAAAATTTCAAATGCAACTACCCCACTTGTGGCACATCATTTTAAAGCCCTTTTTATTGCGAATACAGTGACGTACCGTTTTTAGAAATCGGTTGAGATTTGACAGAATTATTGGTTACAAACGAAAAGATGACAAACCAACTTACGCGTAGTAATTTCTACACAAATGCCCACCACTAATAAGTTTTTCATCTACTACACATGACCACATTACCTAATTGTTATTGATGTGTCTATCAGTTTACAAAAAAGTCAGAAATTAAATAAAAAAGCTGAAGCAAATAAAACTAGATACTAAAATAGTTATTAGTAGAAGATACTTAAGTATATAGGAATTCATCCCTTTTCAAAATAACAAAAAATCAGTACGACAAAAAAAGTCGGTGTTTTTTGCTTGTGACCAAGAAATCGTTAGTTTCAGCCGTTATTGAAAGTATTAACATGTGTTTGAAATGGTTTATTCTATCGCGGAAAGAGTAAAAATTGTTGCAATTTATTATCGAAATCACGATTGCGCTAAAGCTACAGCACGAATTTTTAATGCCAATCATCCTGAAAAAAAGAAACGTGAAGTAATTGGGCCAGTTCGAAATGAAGCAGTTGAAGTGGCAGTTTTGGGTCATGTACAGATGGATAATAAGCAATCGATTACAACTGTGTATCAAGCTTCTGGCGTATCCCGTTCCAGTGTTCATCGAATTTTGAAAAAAACACAAGTTTCATCCATTTAAGATGACGCTGGTTCAAGATTTACATGAAGATGACTTTGATCGCCGTAACCAATTTTGCGAATACTTTAGTGAACAACTTCTACTGAATCCAAATCTTCTCTACGATACATATTTCTCAGACGAATGCACATGTATGTTGAATGGCGAAGTGAATATACACAATTGTCGTTATTGGAGTGATACTAATCCGCATTTAATCAGGGAATTTCATACTCAGACACCTCAAAAATTGAATGTTTGGGCAGGCATTTTGGGCGACCATCTTGTTGGACCATTTTTCATCCAAGGTAATCTCGATGGAAATACCTATCTAGAATTATTGGAAAGTACAATTGATCCTAGGATAACAGAGATTTTAGAAAGTGACGACAATTTACTAGAAAATGAAATAACCTTCCAACAAGATGGTGCGCCCCCGCACTATGCTGCTGCTGTGCGACAATTTATGGATGGCCATTTCCCGTCGAATGGCCACCAAGATTTCCGGATCTGTCCCCTTTGGACTTTTTTCTGTGGGGTCATTTAAAATCACGAGTGTACGCCACTCAGCCGGAAACATTGCAAATGCTACGTCAGAGAATTGTAGAAGAATGCCGATTAATAACTGCGGATGTCTTTAATAATGTTCGAACAGAATTTGAAAACAGACTGTATTATTGTTTGGAAGTTAACGGGGGTCATTTTGAGCAATTCATCAAGTAAATCTGATTTATTATTTGCTTCAGCTTTTTTATTGTATTTCTGACTTTTTGGTAAACTGATAGACACATCAATAACAATTAGGTAATGCGGTCATGTGTAGTAGATGAAAAACTTATTAGTGGTGGGCATTTGTGTAGAAATTACTACGCGTAAGTTGGTTTGTCATCTTTTCGTTTGTAACCAATAATTCTGTCAAATCTCAACCGATTTCTAAAAACGGTACGTCACTGTATTCGCAATGAAAAGGACTTTAAAATGATGTGCCACAAGTGGGGTAGTTGCATTTGAAATTGTTAAGTTGGGGTTGCTAGGCATTAGGGGGATGAACATATTGAGTTGGCTTGACGACTGTCAAAAAAGCTCCCCCCAAGAACAAAAATCGACGGGTCTCGGCGAATTTTGAAATATTATTCGGTTTTCCAATTATAGGGGGGTCAAATTTTCGTTGGGATACCTTGTATATTGATTATACGTCAGTACCTTTGAATATTCGCAGGTGGCATGACTGGCATGAGATAACATTATTGTTATTTGCTAAACTCTATATTATTCATTTCTTAAATGTATAAAATTACTTATATTTGTAGAAAACACTATTTGAAGAATACGGCGCCCTTATCAGTTTTGGAAAAATTAGAAAGAGGTAACATTTATTTTCGGTCTAGAATTATCCCTGAATGTTTTGCTCATCATTTCCGGACACCCTGTATAAACGGTTATAAAACGACTAAAAACAAATTCTACAAATTGTTTTATAATTTTGCTGTAAGAACATTCTAGCTATTTACAAAACAATTTAATTTCGATTAATAAATAATCGCACAGATTGGTAAAACAAAATAGATTCTGTGAAACAGGATGTAACAATGATAAACTAAACTATACTATGATATTATAATTATCTTACTCTTACTATCGTTATTGCTATACGAAGAAGTCCAGGTCAAAGTTATACTATCCATGTATAATAAATCATTGACATAATAATATTAGTTAGAGATAAGAATATTTTAAATTCCAGGAACGTTTCGTTTCCGTTTTCCCTAACAAATATGATATTTTTAAAGGTTTAAAGTAATTCAAATAGTTATTTATGCAACAAGTACAAAAAGTAAGTAAAGTGTACGAGTTGCATACAATATTTTTTCTACGTTCATGCAAAAACCAAAAAAATGTTATTTAGATGACACTAAGTCTAGGAAAATGTGACGTCGATTTGAACGTTTATGTTTGCCATGATGAAAAAACGCTGTAGTAGAACGACAGATGAATGCAATAAACGTTTTATTGCACTAGTGCAATATTTCCACTAAATATAGTTCAATAGTTTTGTTTTTTTTTTTCATGAACGTAGAAAAACATATTTTGTATGCATGAAAGCAGGAAAACCCTGGAAAAAAAATTTCCATGCCCGTTTTTGAAGTAATTTAGGTTTCATAATATTTATAGTATGACCTAAATTTTTTGCCTATTCAATAGTTTTTAAAAAATTCGATGCATACTTACGGTCTTCAAAATAGGAATGAACTTTATTTTAGAGTCTATAGTAAATTTGGGTAATTGCACTTCAACCCTAGCATTGGCAAGGGGTTGAGGAGCAAACACTTGTTCGATATTTTGCTCCAAGCTTTGTAACCCATCCTTTTCGTTCGGTAATACGATAACCATACTTATGTCACCTCCTAGAAAGATGATTTTTATGGTGTAAAATTAGAAACTTTATACATTTTTAATGAAGTAAAATGCTCGATAGAGAAAGGTGAATAAATTTTACCAGAGTATGGAAGTTCCAAAAATTTTGCCTTAAGAGTTGGACTTTCGTAGTACTTGAAGTATTCAGTTTGTGACATGGTAGCAACGTCGATAGAGTCATCTTTGGTTTTAAAGAATTTCTTGTTCCTCGTATTATAATCTTCGAATTGAGAAACCCATTTACCACTAAAATAAAGGGCGTTTACTAAAATTGCTTTGGTATCGTCATTAATATCGTCCGGCGCGATCAAGTCTTTAATTTTGTGGTTCGTGTTGTCTTCTACCCAATTGTTGACTGTAGCGCTTGCTTCGACCTTATTCTTAAAATCGACGCTCTGAACACCTACGAAACACATTTATGAATGAATTGAAACCATATGCATATTTTTCATTCTTTACCTGACTCGTAAACCGTTGCCGCGGTGGTCTTGAAGTCGTCCTCAAGTTTTAGGCTTTTGTCGGTGTAAATTTTGTTGGCGCTGAGTAACTTTAACTGGTCGTCGTTTTTCTTCAGATTTGGTAACAGAGATTTGATTGCTTTCTGCGTCTTTTCCTTGGTGTTGGGCAGAGAGAGACCTGTGGTCAGTTCTACTGCTGTCTCCCCTCTTGCAGCCTCGTTTGTGAGAGCCAACACTATTTCAGCCGACAGAGGACTAACGATAAAGTTGCCTGTTTCTTCTTTTAAAATTTCCTTAAATAACGAAATTTATTTATTTTAAAGAAAATTTATTTGTGTTTCATTTCGTATTAAAAGTTTTACATCGTCAATAACCTGAAGCAGTTCTTCATGAATTTATTTGACGTTTCAGTATTAAATTTCTCAGTTAACTTGGCGTAGCCACTTGATCAATTAATTGAGGAATTGTTAATGTAAAGCGAGCTTTATAGTAATTTCTTTTATTTTTTTGTTAGCCCCCAAAACTAATATCATTTATTTTGACAGCAATGCCACACAAATTTCATTTTAAATGTAGGATCATCATGCACAGTCACAAAGCAACAGTATTTAGCAAATTTTTGGAAATTTATTAATATTTTCAAGGAATAACTCAGTGGCGGACATGTTTTTGTGAAAACAGTGGTCACACTACCCAGTTTCACGCCACTGGTTCATATAGTACGGTTACAATTATCACTTACCTTATACACAGAAGCTGAAAATTTGTGATTCCCAGTGACAAACTCTTGAACTGCTTCATCTTGTACTGGTCCTCCCAGGACACCATACAATATGGTCAATAAAAGGAAGCACTTCATTGCTCTTAAAAGTGATAAACTGAAGTTGAAATTTACTCAATCAAAATACGGTATGGAAAACACTAATAACGTTAATTATTATAAAAATTAGATGAAGACCAGCTACGTGTTACATAAACACGAATTATTTTTAAACTGCTATATTCTCTATTAAACGGCAATATCTTAACGACTGACTTTTATGAAATATTACAATGGTGTCCAGTAATAAAATCACGTCGTTAAATTCTAGGTGCAATGCTGTGGGAATGATGATATCGTGTATGTTTTTATTTTTAATATTTTTTTTTGTTGGCGACAAATATTGTATCATCGTTATGTCATTCTTTATGCAAATATCCCAATTTTATAATTGGACAATTGTATGCAAGTACTAATATTGAAGGTATGCGAGTTTTTTTAGTAGTTTACTAATCTACCAATAATTATAATTCATATATTATTAAGGTCGCAGTGGATTCGATAAACACGTTTTTGGTAGAAGAGCAGATAGCATCAACATGACCTAGACAAATGTACGAGTATATCTAAATAAAGACATCAATTAACAGCGGCTGCTGCTGTTAACCTCTTACCAATTCTCGAATAACAAATTATAGGTTTAAATAACAAATGTGATACCTATTTAAAAATATTATGATAACTTTCTGTTTGTAGATACCGTTTATACAAGTAAATAAGTTTATGTAAAATTATTAAAATTCGTATTATTGATTTGTTACGTTAAATAAATTAACAAATTTCCCAAATACCTACGTCAAAAATATATAAAATCATTAGTAGAATAAGTTCCGTAACGATTTAATTTTGGAACAGTAAAATCATATGTAAAAGACATTGTTTCATCCCGACTAAAAAAATATCGTTGCCATAAAATTTATATTATTATTTATTTTAGTTGCATTTCACCCACTAGATCTCGATAAGAACTATACAAGTTAAATGTGACGCTGCCTTTGAATTTATCCGAGTGGTTCAGTTTTAACTTTATTTCAGAAGTATGAACTGGTTTACGCACTTAGAAAAAATTAATAAAATCAGTATTATTAAATTACCTTCTTCTGTCGATCTGCTTATATGAATTAACTTTTGCTGGACACTGACGTTATAGCGGTATACTTTTTTGCTAAATAATTATTCACTAAGCTAACAAACAAATATATTTGTTTGCTTCCCCTCCTTAAATCGCTGGAACACATCTATCATTTTTATCATCACTTGGAAACAGGATTTTACATTGTTTACATTCAGTAATTGTGAGGTCAAGAAGATATTTGGTGTGGAGAAGAGCTGGTTTTATCGTAAACTTACGTGGCAATTCTCTTTTTGTTTTTTATTTTCCGAGTATTACATAACAACGTAAATACATGGAATTTAATTAGGCAAAATTGTTAAAAAAAATTGTCTGCCATTTGAATATACACTAAGATAAATATCTTTAAGCCTTTATTAGATACTGATTATTTTCAGCGAGATAGATATTCTATCTGCATTAAATAGGTTCGCTACTGTCGTTATAATTTTGATAAAGGAACCTCCTAAAATTATATTTATTGCTGCAATCTCATATTCTTATTACAGCAGCTTTTGTAATTTTTCACACTAGCAAAATGTTATATTGAGGATGACAACAGCGACTTACAACCACTATTAAATGATTTTCTTACATGAGCACTCAGATTGGTTCAACTACCAACTTTTTCACTCGCTTTTTACTTATAACTTTTTAAATATAGAACAACAAATTAAAAAGTTACCTTAATAACAGTATGGTCACTGGCACTAACTACACGTTTTTTTTACTTCATATACTTAATGTGTAGGCATACATCCCAAGATCTTGCAAGTCTTCTAGCCATAGCTAAATTAATTTTAATCGTTAATAAGTAACCTTGATTGATTTTCTTCAGTGTAAATTTAAGTTATAAATAAATTCGAGAAAAATTAATTTGGAATTATTCGGAAACTCACTTCTTAATAGGTACAAGATTACTGTGAATTAAAATGACTGACTGACGTATTTAGAAATCCAGTGATCAGGTTCAGAGAATATTAGTAATTGTTTTATGCGGATATATTTAGAAGGTCACTATGAATGCATACAAATTTTATAGTTTCTTATATACAGTTATCTAGAAATAGTTTGACGTCAAGACGCGTACCCAGCAATAATATACAGGGTGTTTCTGAATGAAGTGCGTTCCTTCAAAAGAATATAAAATAAACAATTTTCATTAAGGTCTAAAATGTAACTAAAGAGAAGCAGACAACTATTAAGCATTTTTTTAAGATAGAAAGGAACATCATAGAGACAAAAAGTATTTATAACAAGCTACTTAGGTACCAAATATCGATATGAGGAAATTCTGCGTGCGACCATATTTGCTAATTCTAATTTGAATGAGGTATTTTTAAAAAACGTAAATCTACCATCGTCAAGACTACGTCCGCACTACGTCACTAAACATGAACTGTATGCACTATAGTGACTTGGGTTGTTAGTACATTGAACAGATTCTGTCTGAATTTCGCGTATGTAATAATTCTCGATTTATTTTCCGAAATACATGATATTTTAGAGTTTAGACCATGGCCTCGGTTTCGTAGCATCCTCGAGAACGCCTGTGAAAGAAACACCCCGTATGAAAATATTGGAAAAAGACAACAAAATTTTTCTAAAAAAGTTTTATTGATCGTTGTAAATCATATACTATAAAATATGTTCTAGATCTAAAAACTTGTTCGGCGTCAATAAACGGTACATTTTTTTAAATCGGGGTAAACATTTGATCTGCTGAGAGGAGTCTAGGATCCATTATAATGAAGAATTTTACTTCGATGGCTCTGTAACACTGAAAAATAAAAACAATTTCGTAAATACGTACATAGAACGTTCACAATAAGTCAAGCTAATCAAATTTAATATAAAATATAACAAAACTAGGGGTTTCGAAAATAGATATTATTAAACTAAATACATGTATACAGGATGTTTACAAAATACGTGTACAACACAGGCTCTGGGTTCAAAACAAATCGATTGATGCTAATTTAGTTATATCTGAAATTGCTTGGTTAAGCCCCTAGACAGCTTCAAAACTTTACAAAATTTGTCATAACATTAATGAGATAAGATCATTACACATGACGCCACTTTTATAAGAGTTTACAAAAAGCCACTATAATTAATTAATTTCCATGGGCACATTTTCAACAAATTTAGGAAAATATATTTTTTTCTGTAAAGCCTTGAAGCCCTCTATCGGTTAAACAAATGAATGTATTACCTACTTAAATGTGTGTGTTGTTTTTACCTTAAATTACTGTCCCTTGTACCTTCCAAAGAATAAAACTACTCCAGTCTGCTTGTCTTTGAGGTAATAGACGAACGGGTGATCTGCCTTGAATTCTACGATAGGTCGGGGTGCAATCGGGGCACTCAGAAGAGCCACACCAACTATAAAGGAAGTAAAACAAATATATCACTTTTGTGCGACTGATAATTTAGAAATTATTAATCGATTGTTTTAACGTCATTAGAATATTTTTCTCCGTCAAACAAGTGTTTATTTTTTTATTCTAAACTTCAAGTTTAGATGAATATCCACGGAATGCTAAATCAAAAATAATGTTATTGATTTATAGTACATGGAATATATAATTATTACAGAATTCCATTTTTTATCGTTACTCAAACCATTAGTTTTATATGGTTCGCTATCCAAATTAAAACAACTATGTGCGTATACACTAAAACTCTGTTTTGGGTATTTTATATATTTTTAGGTATTAATATTGTGTTAAATTAACTACTCTGTGGACTAAAGCCCCAACTAGCGTTGAATTACACCCACAATATCTACCCATATATTTTTTATTATTAGCTTTTGTAACATTTTTTACTGTATTAAAAAGGTATTTCAAGCTAATATAAATCAAATTTCCTACAATTCCTATCAATGAAGTCATATGTATGTTCTCTGGTATGCTAATGAACAATTCCACAGACAAAGCTCTATTCAATAATTATCTAAAGAAACTAATCTATCTAAACTTACTAACCTGGTAACACTCTATAAATATCAAACTTTCACTTTTGGCAGTAGGAACTCGAAAATTCAACCTGAAGAGGCGGTCCTAAAGATGCAGAAATAGGTCAGATCTCACCTGTTGTGGTTGAATTTTCGAGTTCCCACTGCCAAAAGTGAAAGTTATATATTTATAGTGTTTCCATTAAACTTCGTTAGTAAATTTAGATAGATTAATTTTTTTAGATAATTATTGAATAGAGCTTTGTCTGTGGAATTGTTCATTAGCATACCTAGGTGTTTGGTATCAGAGAACATACATATGACTTCATTGATAGGAATTGTAGGAGATTTGATTTATATTAAAGTACCTTTCTAATACAGTAAAATCTGTTTTGAGTACTTCTTACATATGATATGAAAATTATATTGCCGTAAATTTATTTGCGGAAACATTCATTGCATATTTAATTATTTTGCTCGGTGAAATTATACACTTATACAAAAAGTAATCCAACATTTTTGAAACTTGTTTCATGAGTATCAAAGTGAAAGGAAAACGTACTTGTAGTTTCGCAGCACACCGATTGAATTCTATTTTTTAAGAAAATGTGTATACATAATATATTAAATTAAACTAATATTCTTAGCGGAATTCTGCATCAAACAGAATAAATTATGTCGACATAGATAATTCAATGAATTGGATAATTTACAAATTGGCGCACCCAAACGGTTTAGCAGCCTACTTTTTCGTATATAGGGTGTTTTAAATGAAGTAGCAAAAATGAGACCACAAATTCCTTAGGTGAAAATAAATCGATTTAACCTAACATACCTATATCCCAAGTCGCATAATAAAAAAGATACAGGGTGTGGAAGTTATAATTTTATTTTCGATATTTGTAGATAACTTCTTAAAAAATCCAAATATTTACATAAAATTTGTAAATCAAGTGTTTATGCGGACGAGAAATACAAATTTGTTTTTAATTTTGACGTCACTAGTAGAGGACGCCACTTATGGCACACCACGTTTCTTTTAAATGACATAACTTTTCTGCTGCTTGGTGTATCCATCTATTGAAACAATCGATTGTCCTACCTGTTTTATCTCAAAAAGGTATACATTGTTGAAGTCGTTAGGAGTAACAGTTTTCGAAATAATCCTATTTGAAATATTCAGTGCACCGACTGAAAACTGTTATCGTTTCAGGTAAAGTGCCTTTTCTACTGAAAATACTGCAAAATGTTACTTGAAAAAGTGGTAAATTATGGAGACGCGCAAAATTTCAAAGAGATCGGCCTGCTTTGATAAAATGTGCTTTGTTGAAAAATGGTTTCATTAAACCTCGCCGAACTTCTTGAAATTTTGCATGTCTCCATAATTTACCATTCTAAACAACTTTTTCAAGTAACTTTCCTATATGTTCAGCAGAAAAGGCCTTTACCTGAAAACAAAACAGTTTTTACTTGGTGCACTGAGCATTTCAAATAGGATTATTTCAAAATGGTTACTCCTACCGCCTTCAGCAAGGTATACTTTTTCTTAATAAAACAGGTAGGAGAATCGATTATTTCAATGGTCAGAAGGATACACTAAGCAGCAAAAAAGTTCTGCCATTTAAAAGAAACATGGTGTGCCACAAGTGGCGTCCTCTACTAGTGACTTAAAAATTAGAAACAAATCTGAATTTCTTCTCGCCCGCAAAAACCTCCGATTTACAAATTTTATGTAAATATTGGGATTTCTTAATAAGTTATTTAGAAATATCGAAAATAAAATTTTTAACTTTGACATCTTGCATCTTTTATTAAGCGATAGGTTAAATCGATTTATTTTAACGTAAGGAATCTATGGTCTCATTTTTGCAACTTCATTCTTAAAACACCCTGGATACAAAATGATTTCTAAAAGTAGTACATACATTTAACTGCGTTTTCTAGACCTTAAAATAAGACGAAAAGTCTATATAACTATGTATCGTAAAACCCTTTGTTTTGGACATGCAGGGTGTGAAAGATTATTTCCTGATGGCGGTTTTTAATTAGCATTTCCCAAACGTGTAGAAATGAATTAATGAAATTTGGCACAATCTCATAACTTTTTATGCTTTACTATACAGGGTGGCATAGATTAGGAAAAATCGCGCATTTTAATGCCTTTCAATTTTCTGACAAGATATTTTGCGTAGTAGTAATAAAGAAGTTAAGAAAGGAAACGCAAACGATCTCATATTTCTTTCCAGAAAATTGAAAGCCATACAATGAGCATCCTGTATGCGATACTATTTTGCCACATCCCTGTACTGGGTGTCGCAACGCGACCATGCTCTATAAGGAACACAATAAAAGAAAAAGTAACAATCGTACTTGCCTGTAATTGGAAATAATCAACATGCTTTTGCATAATCGGATCGGTCAGTGGTCGCGCGGTTTAAGGCGTAAGTACTTGAATCGAGGTGACTAGATCGCTGTGGGTTCGACCCCCGCAGCCGGTAGACCGTATATAAGCTATATTCGTGGAGGGGATTGGCACCCTCTCTGCGGGTATGGCAGGGTGGAAGAATGTTGGCTTGGGTCAATGTGAGAGATTGATACCGGTTGATATTTGATTACCCCCTAATTAAAAAGGTTTTCCAGGTTTCCCTCATTCCTGCACTGGATGATGGTTAGGGCCTACTAACGTAAGTCGTTCCTGGGCGCAAATGCGGCCTCCTTAATAATAATATGCCGCCCCCTCTCCCGCACAAGTCTTGGACTTCTGGGCTAATCCGCGTGATTAGAATGAGGGGTAGATTTCTTATTATTATTATTATTATTATGAACTCAATAAATTGAAATAAGAACAACTTTAAAAAGTAATCCTTTTATTGGCCTACACTATTAGTTGTAAAAGAAATAAATAACGTAAATGACGCTTCACACGTTCCTCAATAAAACAGGTTTCCAATTCCACAATAGCTGATTTCCAACCTCGACATTTTCGTATTCTTGGAAGTGTCATTGAGAAGTAGGAATAACATTTTCAAATTAAACTCTAAGTTAGTAAAGATTTCCATACATTTTATGTCTTTTGATAACTGCCTCATTATACTATTTAAAACATCCTGAGAATATTCCGGTACAATCCTTGCATCACTACAAAGAAGTAATTCTTCCTGCAAACAAAATTACAGAGTTCTGAGCTATGTAAAAAATGAATGGTTGATTGACACTAAACAAGACATCTTCTGGGGGTTCCTCAGGTGGACAAGATCTTGGACACAGTTCAGCTGAAATACAAATTTAAGTTATTTTTTTTTTCACAAGTTAACGTCATTTGCGTTTTTTAATTTGAAATATCTCTGGTCTATTTTTATGTACACACAATCAATGATCCCTTAACTTATGTATATGTTAAAAATTTATTTTTTATAAACATGTTAGCAGTTGTTCTGCTTTCTGGATTTTGAGATATTTCAAGTTACAAAGAAAATTATTATACTTTGTTAGGAAAGCAAATTCTACTTACTGTATATAAATCTACTACTGTACAGAGAGAGAATTCATTCACCTCGTGAAATAATAGTTTCAGGCACTAAACTTTTCTATGTAGATACTATCGAAGGCCAACCCAACAAATATTTTTATCAAAATTGTATTTATCTTAGGGAAATGTTATCATTAATAATAACCGAAGCTAAAATCCTTTAAAGCGCAACATGGAAAAGAAAAATATGTACAAGAAACATACTTAGCACCCCTTCCCTTCCCTTAAAATTAATTACATTATTACTGAATCACCCTGTATTTTCTTATTGATCGTTAATTCCACCGTTTATGATGTTATCTTTTAAAAATCTAATTTCAGTAGCAATTAACATCAATGCATATTTTTAAAAGTATGTAGGAAAAAATATGGGAGGATTTTAAAAAAAGCGTAAAGTGAAGTAAAAATAATTTTTAACATCTTGTAGGTACACTATTTACTTATTTCCTAAGCAAAATTCTCTAATCTTAATGAACCACAAACAAATCATTACCAGCCTTATATGCAATTAATCTGGTAGACCGATTTTATCTAACGATTGATCTGCTGGTAATATTTCGCAACCGTTATGCAAGCAGTAAACTGTGAAGCGAATAAACTTGGTGGTCATTGAATAATTAAGACCATATTAATAAATTCTTGTTACTTATATGTTTTGATAAAACGCTCCGACGACAACACAAACAAAACAAGGTTATTTTTCGTTAAAATTTGACTGAAAATAACAGAGAAAGTAACAGAGTAAAGTATAGATCCCATCAACCAAAAAATGAAGAAAAGTCGACTGAAACAACTTGCGTTTGTACACTTCCGATTTAAACATAAATACAGACCTGAGGTGGCCGCTGCGGCTTCCGTTCCGGACTCGGTCACGTTAATAAACGCCTTTTGGATCACGTCGGTCACATACAGTCCTTGATCGGTCGATGACAGTCCTGACAGATCAGCTTGATCTGAGAACAATTTTCTTATCCCCAACTGAAACAGTATCGTTGTAACAATAATCCCAGAAGTCTACGTTCCTAAAAGAAATTTAAATTACTCACGTTTTGTAGAATGGGAACGAACTCGGTTTCGCTCTCGATGGTAAATCTGGGCAATTCAATTTTAACTCTTTGGGGGGTGTAAGTCTGAGTGGCTAACACTTGGTCGATGTTTTGCTCCAGTTGGCTTAATCCGTCTACTTCGTTGGGCAAAGCTATAACCATGACAATGTCGGAGCCTAAAAAACGTATTGAAGATATTAACGTCATTTTTTTGCAGAATGATGAAATGTAGGGTAATTATTTACAACAGCGTAAAACTCTCCAACCTTAACAAAAAAAAATCCTACCCGTGCTGATTACGAATCTGAAGTCAGAATCGGCGCTCGCATGTAGTTTTCGAAAAATGTTCAAAATTGTAACCTCAATGTATACATTATATTAGATTGAAGTTGCAATATAACCCCTATATATTTTGACAAGTGTTACTAAACGTTAAAAAATTGTACTTGAAACTGGATAACTCTGGTACCGCTCTGATATGAATGCAATTTAAACGTTTAGATCGAGAGGGGAGTATTTCGAAATGTGGTCATACCTTTTAAACAACTCTTTGTAGGTAACCTTAATCGATCGTATTTGATATATAGCAACGTATCCACTACATATTTATAACCACATATAGCGGAGTTAATTAACCTATTACTACATAGTACATACATTAATTTATACAAAACATTAAAAACACTATTGGAATTCCCAATTCTTACTTTTAATTAGCAGTGATTTTATTTATGACAGTTGTATAAACATTAATGCTAGACAACCGAGAAAAATTGTGTGAGATTCAATTTTAGCAATTATTCTACTTGACTCATACAGTCAACTGAACTGTGAAGCAAATAATGTACAAACCAATGAAGCACTATATAAACAAAGATACAGTCCATTTCACTTCTTGTATGAGGAGCCCAGACTTCATCAAACATTTTTATATATTTTGTAACTTATATAGTGAAACTTGCAATTAATCATTTTTATAAGGTTTTTCATTTTTCATGGCGCATAAATATAATAATACTTAGATATTATATTATTTAATTAATTAGAGCTGAACCGAATAATCTAATGTTCAGATTTAGGTGCGAATGAATATTGTTTGTGGATGTAATAATTCCATTTCGATAAAAAGTGCTTGGAAAAAATAAAATGAGAAAAAATTAGTAATTTTTAAAAAAATATGACATGACAATATTTATCTATTTATTTTTATATTTTTTCGCAATTCTAAAACAATTGTAATGTTAAAGATGCATCAAAACAATAAATTAAAGTAGCATTAATCGTCCAGTTCTTAAGGCTTACGGTGAGCGCTCGATCCAAAGGAATATAGTTTTCGCTCAGTAACTCCTCAACGAAAAATGATAAAAATATGCGGTTTTTTTAATATTCTACAAATACTATTTTACGTCGGCGCTGTGTTTTGAAATTTTGTAAATATGCAAAATTCATTTTATTTATTTTACACTTTTTCAAAATTTCAAAACACAGCGCCGACGTAAAATAATATTTGAAGTCTATTAAAAAAAAACGCATATTTTTATCATTATCCGTTAAGGAGTTACTGAGCGAAAACTATGGGTTTGTTCCAACACAGCAAGAATCGATTCCGAACCGTCCAGAATTAATCAGTCAGTTTAGTTGTTAATGTACTCTCGGCGAATGCGACGTAAGACGGTGTTGGTCAAACATTTCTCACGGTACTGAACAGTTCTCGACGGTTGTTGGAACAGATGTTATATATCGTTTGATAGAGCGCTCACCGTAAGCCTTAAAACTAATTCTAAAAATTAGCTGAACATTAGTTATAAAGTTAATATTTTACAATTTTTAATAACGTATGCATCTAAATATCCACAAACCTTAACGTTTCAACGACTACTAAAAAACTGCAATACAGTTTTTACGGAATCAAAATTTTGATATTTAGAATTTAGTTTTAGAAGAGTTATTACTGTATTCGATTTTTTTAGGTGACATATACATGTAAAGTTGTACTAGAAATATAATTAGTAACTAAGACTATAGTAAAACTCTAATATAACTATAATTTGTACAGTTGTATGGGTTTTTAGAACAGAATGGAGACTAGTCTAAACCTAGTAATTTGGAAAATATGTGGTTGAAAAGAGGACAGTAAATCCAACAGTACGACTTGTGCAATTTTAACATGATGGTACCTACCTAGTAAAAAATTGTCTAAAATGGTTTTATATTTGGATCAAATTAATTTATAAAAAGTACAGTGTGTTTCGGCGAATATAATGGCAAGTTTTGATCGCGAGTAAAATACAATAATGAAACTCTGAATGAAATCATAAACTGACATATTTGTTATGATATCCATAACAATTAGAACCATTAAATTTCTGTTAATGAATATTTGGTACGTCACGCACAGTTCACTAAAATCTCAATTTATACTGCTAAATGATCACCATAGTGAACGTGTTATAAACAGGCAACTCTCCTATACATATGACCTTATAATGACTTTCCTAAATATCAGAATTAAAATCGATACAAAAACTTCCATAAACGACATTTAAAAGCCGTTTCCCAAAACCGGTTTTGCTTTAATATTTTAAAGAATATGTTTGATAAACCGAGTACTTAAAAAATTGAAAACCAGCAAATGTGTACCATTTTTGACAAAATCAGTAAGAAGTAAGACCCACCCATCAGTAAAAGCCAACCCCTATGCTCTCGCTCTAGCTGGAGATGGGCAGCACGATGCCTTGGAAGTAGAGTGGGGACCCGTAATGGTCTTCTAGCACGTAAATTTGCGTACCCTGAGAAAGTTGAAGATGTGCGGTGTCAACGGGCATATTGCACCAAATACCGATCCTCCCTTTCATTAGACACTCGAGGACGTCCACTACGTGGCCTGTTTTTCACTGTATCAAATTCTTGATTGTACTATTTGTACAACAGATGATCTAGGAATGCCCAACATGTTCGATATCTGATGATTAGAATGTCCTACGTCATGTAAAGCAGCCATTCTTGTGCGAGTAAACGCAGAAATTTCACGTCCTGGCATTATAATGTACAAAAATTCAAAGGAACACTTGGCTGAATACACTGCCGAACGGACCAGATTTGTAAAAACATTGGTAATGAAGTAAAAGTTCATGGTTTGCAATTTTTTATTGTCTTTTTTGTTCCCTAAGTAAACCACTATGTTTAATCGAATCGTTTTATATACAGGGGTTCAAGACTTTTGACGTTGTATTTGCTCCGTGTTCTGTTCATGAAACAGCTATAGATATTTGGAGTTAAAACGAAACGATTTTTAAATCTAAGGACCTGTAATAAGTTGCATGCACATACAATATAGGAATACTTGTATTACCTTGGTATGGAAGTTCCAAAAATTTGGTGTTGAGTGCCTTATTTTCCACGTAGTTGAAAGTATCCACTTGTAGCATGGTGTCGACTTCAGCGGTGTTGTCTTTAGTCTTAAAGAAATTTTTTTTGGACGTCGCGTAAGAATCGAAAGGGTACAACCACACGCCGCTAAAATACAGAGCGTTTACCAAAATCATCCTAGTAGCTCCGTCGATGTCGTCAGGCTTGATCAAATTCCTGATCTTATCGTTGGTGTTGTCCTCTACCCATTTGTTAATCGCACCCGCCGTTTCTACATTTCGTTCGAAATCGACATTTTCCACTCCTAAAAACAGAAATGGATTTTTAATGTGGTACGTGCGGTATTCAAGTGTACCTACCTGAATCGTAAATGGAGCTTGCGATGTTTCCGAAATCATCTGCGATTTTAAGTCCTTTTCCCACGTATATCTTGTTGGCGCTCAGTAATTTCAATTTCGTGTCGGATTTTTTCAAAGTGGGCAGAACGGCCTGTAGTGCCCTCTGGGTCTTTTGCCTGGTACTGGGAAGGGAGAGACCGGTTACCAGTTCGGCGGCTGTGGAACCCCTCGCCCCTTCGTTCGTAAGGGCAAGAACGATTTCGGCAGACAATGGACTGACGACAAAGTTCTCCTTCCCCGTTCTCAGTGTCTCCTGTTGAAAGAAACGTTAAAAATGCGGAGTAGTATTTACTTTTTTGTTACTAAATACACTACAACTTTTTTTTGGGGTTCCGAAATCAAAAACCTGGGACTAATTCTGAATTATTTTTTGTTCCATTGTGGGTATTGGTAGAATATGTACCTAGTTGTTTTTCACTCACACCCATGCATTTACAATGGTATTTGTAAAGTGTGAATTACGAAAATGGATCCAGAATTCTTAAAGACTAAACCAAAACAAAGCTTAGATATTGTCAAGGATTTCCCAATCCGACTTTTTTTTACCAGAAAAACAATCCGTTAATGAATCACTTATCTTTATTAACTACTCTGTACACTACTGAATACTAATTACAACTCAACTAAGCATAAATCTCCAGACATTTCCAAATAACAACTCTCTAATTCAAGACTGTAATTCAATACTCCCTGACTCAGCCGTTTATTCTTCTTTTATAGACCAAACGAATATTCCAGGTATTTTCGAGCATCTCTAGTTCCATTTTGTCGAACGACTCGAACGCTTCTCGTCGATTCCCAATATTTACAGTCGCGCCTCGATACCCGGCATTATTTGTTTGTTTACCAGAATCGCGTAGGGGCGATCGGGGGCAATCAGTCGTCGAATTGGGTGCGAGCGGGGCAAATTCTGTGACAATATTGATATTTTTCTTATTTTCAATAGAAATTTCTTGCGTTTTTCAGCTCGGATATTCCTTATAATTCTAAAAGTATAACAAAGTTTTTTTTCACGTAAAGTGAGATACAGTGTTAAATTTAAAGTAATAACTACCTATTTATGTGTTTAATGTTAATGATTTTGAATTAATATACATCTAAACCAACAATCAACTTGACCCCTTGAGTAAGTTCAAAATATAGCTAAAATAATTTTTATTTTTAGTTTAAAACACCCAGTTTCTTGCAGAAGTTGGCTATAGAAATAAATTTCTTGAGTTTCACTATCACTATCCAGATCTATACTGCCCTGTTACGTATAGAAGTCGTAACTGACAAAATCTTCATTCACTGCCTGGATTGGGTAATTTACTGTGCCATCAAATTTTAAATTTTTAATAAAAATATTATTTAACATATTAATATATTTTTCACATTAGATTCTATAAGGCCAGAACCTTATTTTATCATATAAGTGAAAATTAGCTTGATACGACCTTTTGCACTAATTCCGTTCCCAAGTTATAGATGTCATAAACCGAACATGATAAAAAATGTACTTAGATACGTTTCTATTCTTAACAAGCTGTATAACTCTCTAAATTTTTGTATGTTCACAAAAGAATATGCAAATAGTTTCTTTTGGAAAAACTGTCTAAACAAAAATTTATTAGACAGCCAATATGTCGCATTACTGTGACCTTTAAATTTGTATTATCCCACTACTGTATCTATATTCAACTTTTGTTGATCAGTTAAGTTTAAACTACTTAAAGCACACCATGTATACCTTGGAACACATACATTAAATTCCTAAAAGGCATACTAAACCGGTCAGGTTAATGTACTTAATTGCACCATGACGTACGCGAGATATTTTTGTTTCTAAAATTTGAGAGTAATCGTTGAAATCTTGCAATACCATAATAGGCATCTACTCTTAACGTAAGTTAACATGGTTTCATGTTCATATGCTTCGTTATTAAGCATTTCCGTATTTCTTAAAAATTCCAAGATTCCTCGCAAAAATTTCCCCCCTATCACGTATTGTCTTCTACTACCCATTCTACTATCTTGAAGTGTAACGAAATTAATTAAAGGTTGGCAGTTTTCACGTTAGATACAGCAATACTTTATGCAAATTGTCAGATGTGAGAGCTTAAAAGTGTTTGCCAGTTAATAAGTCAACGACACCAACAGGTCTTATATCTACACAGCTGCCTCTTCTGTCTTCACATCCTGCGGATTTGATGCCGAGATTGTAAGATTGATATTTATCCTTTGCACACATTATAACGTGTCAAAATAATCGTGCATCCAAAGATTAGTCACACCGAGTAATCATTTGCAAATTTTTCTTTGTGAAACCGTACATCCTGCCATTCTTTCCAAGTTTTTTATATTCTTATTTTACGTAACTTTTACCTTCTTGTTATTGTTATATGTATATGAACTAAAAATGTGGTGCTTAAATGAGGTAATTAACCAGAAAACTTAATTAGAACAATATGGAGTAAATAACATTCCGTACATAGCTGCAGATAGACTGGAAAATGAATTCGGCAAACGATTTTTTAAAGCGGACCAGATGTTTACTGGAAATGATAAAAAACACAAACAGGTGATCATGTTCTAGCCACAAAAACGAAGAAAAAGCCCTTCAAACTTTTGTCTTAGCTACATTCATTTTTCGAATATTAAAATTTTTCAAGGAAGATAGTTTTAGTTGAGTGAAAATTTACGCCATTGTTAAAAGCTACATTTTTTTCATATCATATTTTAGGCACAAACTGAAAGTTTATATCGACATAAATATTACTGTGGCCACTATTAAATACGAATTACATATCTTAAGTTTTCAATAACTGTTCAAAGAGTGACATCCTTGAACTAGCAAAATTGTTCCACAACTACGCTATATGCAATATGCCGCACTGTAGTTTTGCGACATCTGTTCAAGTAACCCACAAAAAGAAATAGAGGAGGTTCAGGCCCGGCGAGCTTACTGGTCAAACTACATAATTGTAGGTAATCCGTAGCAATCGGACTAAAGTAAGGAGATGCTGTATCATACATAAACCACGTCAGTGTTCTTAAAATTAAATAGGTAGGTAGTTATTAAAAGGTTATACCTAAAACAAAACGTTCCAAAACATGTTAACCCTTTGTAAATTCCAAACAAAACTAGAACAACAGGTCAAAGAATGTTTTTTCTTGTTTCAGTTTAGTATTTAACCAGGAATTAATTGAAAAGAACTTAAACTGTTTACGAAAAAATCCAAACGATTCGTGTAAACTGATCCTATAAGGATATTGTTTGTAAATTTAAGGAAACAAGTTTTATTCCCAACAACGAATTGATCGACTGCGTTCGTGTTTCCGTGTCTGCCTGCAGCCACGTCATTTCCATAACTGCACAAGTACCCTGTCCCATTTGAAATAGAAACTTGCATTTTCAAACTCGTCTAATACGTAAAGTTTGCGATAGCCACATATCGAGACCGTTAAAGTAATTATTACATATTTGGATTACATATATCTGCCACCTCTACTCCACTTTCTAAGGTCCGATTGGATCTGTTAAATATTCTCAGTGCAGGAAGGAAATATAAAAGCTTTTTCAATCTGGATATTTGTAAACAATTGCATCATGATTTGCTGTCTAGGTGAGCGCTTTTTAACTTGCATTATGGTTCATGTGCGTATTTTAGTGAAACAATGTTTGAGAACCGCTGGAACGCAATATAATAACAGAAATGTGAAGTGTTGTTAGTTTTTTAGTAGTGTTGTGTCAACGAAAAGAATAAAATTAATGAAGACGTACTGTAAAAGGACCGACACATAACAGGTGCATGTAAGGGTAAAGGTGGAGTTATAGACATTCAAAGTGAGCATTTCGAAAATAAATTATATTTATGCTTTAACTAAGAAATGCCCTTCAGCCAATGTGTCGTCATATTATACAGAAATCGATTCTAATTGGTAAATTTTGACAAACCTTTCAGTATTCAAAAAAAGGATCATTCCTAGTAAGGTATTCTAACAGTGCGAATTAAAATCACCAAAAAGTCAACACTGGGCTATAAAATTATAAGAAAATGATGATCATTTTCAACAATTTATTTAACTTTCAACCTAGAATTTTTTGTACATTTAAATTATAACAATGTAATAACTGTTAATATATTTTATCTTTATAGTCATGGTCTCATCATAAAATCATTTATGTTCAAAGATATGCTCCAATTTTATAAAATGTACTTGTTTCCTAAAAGTATTCAAATTTGAGTAATAAATTCACAGTACTTTGTCGAAATTTTGCCGATTCTAATTCAGATTGCTAAAATATCTTTCTTTGACTAATACCAGATTTGGTAATTGGAATTTAAAACTTTTGGGGGCACGTTTTGGCCTACCTATAACTCCACCTGTGAGTGAGTGGGGAGGGTGAAACCTTTTATATACTCGCGACAAGAATTCAGACGACTTACGTCATACGAACAAATGAATAATTCATTATATTTTCATCAAAATATTTAAGAAACTGCAACTGAGACTAATAAAACTATATACTGCACTAAAAGTTTGCATTATATATTGCACTAAATTGCAAAAAATGATTGTTTTTAACATGACCAAATATCGAAAATTACGTTGACAATAAAAACAAATGTGTAACGTCAGCCGTGACGTAAGACGTCTGAATTCTTGACGTGAGTATACCTATGGGTAAGTTTGATTAAACTACAATGTTTTGTACATCCCTATGTGCACCTGGTATGTGTTGGTTTTTATACGTATAGTACTTTATGTTTAAAAAAAAATTGATTAGTTTGAAGAATTAGCTTGTATTAGTTGGAGGCCAAGGCTACGTAAAGTAACAACAGTCAAGTTCTAAAATATTCCTGACCAGCTGTAACATTGTACTTACCTAATATGCACAAAATTACTCTGATTTTTTTTTAACAACAGTTTAATGAAAATAATATTACAAATCTTTAATCATGCACCATAATTTAATGCCCTTTTGCTTCTTCACACAAAATATTTGTAAATACATTTCCAAAAATTATTATCGTTTCAATGCGCAATTATTTTGTCAAAAGATAAAATATAAATACTTGAAAAAGACAGTTGAAAAATTTTGTATTTTAGGGAAAATAAGTAACATCAAATGCTCCATCCTCACGAATTTATATTTGCTGACCCTTCTCGGTGTTCAGTGCTACTGTAAATACTTGGAGGAGTATTTGCAATGGAACATTTTGGACTTTGAATATCCAAATGAGTACTTAAGGAACCAAGCACTGTTAACAGGAAAATATAAGCCCCAAAATGGCCTACCTGTCGGCATCGAAATTTGGAACGACAAAATTTTCGTCACAGTTCCCAGGTGGAGAGAAGGTGTGACAACAGTTTATTATATTCTTTGGTGGTGGTGGTGACGGTCTAATATCGTACTAACTTGTTGAAGAAGAAACAAACTCTTAAACCTTTTAAGATATTGAGATATATTGGGTTGATATAAGTTCGTTCGGTTTTGTCGAAAATATTCTGGTTTGGCAATAGCTTTGAGGTCGTTATTTCAGAAAAAAGAAACTTGCCATCTAGGTTTTCCTCGCTTTGATACAAAGACAGTTCGGATTCATCAAATTTATACTCCTAATCAAGGCGATCTTCACTCTTAATATCTCAAATAGAATGCTCCGCACTACATTTTGATTATTAAAGAGAAATACATTTAGAATTCAGTAAAAACTTTATAAGAACTTGTAATATATCAACCCAGTAAAACAAAATCTGTACAACTATCCACTTCACACAAAAAAATTATGTATTTGGGATTCCATAAAGCTAGGTATTACAGAAAATGACATTTCCAGGTATTCCGTCAACTTTAAATTACGTTCCTATTAGCTCGCCTGCGAAAAATCCCAGGCTGATCCCGTACCCTAGTTGGGAAATGAACGAATTGGGTAACTGCGAAAAGGGCTTGAGTACCGTTTATAGAATACACGCCGACAAGTGCGACAGATTGTGGGTCTTGGACACGGGAACATTCGGAATAGAAAACACCACCCAAAACCTTTGTCCGTACGCTCTCAACATTTTCGATTTAAGAACCGACCAGAGGATCAGGAGGTACGAGTTCAGGCCGCAGGACACGAACTCCAGAACCTTCATCGCGAACATAGCCGTGGATATAAACTCCGACGATTGCGAAGATGCCTTCGCCTACTTCAGCGACGAACTGGGCTACGGCCTGATAGTTTATTCGTACAAGGAGAACCGCTCCTGGAGGTTCAAGCACAGCTACTTCATGCCGGACCCCCTACGTGGCGACTTCACCATAAACAAGCTCAACTTCCAGTGGGACGAGGAAGGAATCTTCGGGATGAGTCTGTCGCCTCCGCAAAGAGACGGGTACAGATTGCTGTTCTTCAGTCCGCTGGCGTCTCACAGGGAATTCGTGGTGTCTACGAATATTCTGCAGAACAGCTCTAAAGTAGAGGACGGTTACAAAGATTTTTACCCCCTGGAAGAACGGGGGCCGAACGCTCACACGACTGCTAGGGTAATGAACGAAGAAGGGATACAGTTTTTTAATCTCATAGACCAGAACGCCGTTGGTTGTTGGAACTCGAGGAATTCCTATCGTCCCAATAATTTAGGGATCGTGTGCAAGGACGATGTCAAGTTGATTTTCCCCTCTGATGTGAAGGTCGACCGGTACAATAACTTGTGGGTGATGTCTGACAGGATGTCGGACTTTTTGATTTCTTCCCTTGATTACAGGCAAATCAATTTTAGAATATTTTACGCGCCTATCGACGTTCTGATTGACAATACCGTTTGTAGTAAATATGTATATGCAGTAACCGGCAAATTCCCACAGAAAATATATAGCAATTTATTCTTTAAATAAAGATATTAAGCTTTGTATGTTTCCAATTAGAATGTAGGTATAAAATACCTCGCGACAAGAACAACCCTTCCAATTATTAGCTTCCAAATAAATTTCGTTTTTCAACGTGAAATAAAGTAGTCGGTATATAAGTACGCTTTTTTGTTACAATTTTCTTATTGTCGCCCACATTTTTATCGCACTGATCATATGATGACTAGTTTTATAGCAGTAGCAGCAAATATTTTGTTTTATTCCAAATAAGCGACTTTATAGTCACAATTAAATTATTTTCTTGCCATTATTATGTACCCTTAGATTGATTCCGTTATCTTGAAACTTTCAGTTTACAAGTTGCGAGTAAAGATACCTACAATTTGGACAAAATAAACCATCCTTCGCTTTGTACTTTTAACTTTTTGAATATAAAACAAAGTTAACGTTGATAACCAATAAACACTAGGTATAGGCACACGCACTACACACACTTGCTCATACATCGTGGTATTATTATTTTTCTAATATTCTATACCGGGTGTTCGAAATATGAATGGCTTTATTTTGCTGTATGATAAATTGCACCAAAGAAAGCATAATTCATTTAACATACACGATGCACAACTAGTTTGAGGTTAACAGCTACTAATGTAAGGAATTGCGATGTTGCTTGAAGGATTTTTAGGAAAACCTCTATTGTTTACATTATTAAGTTTGTTGCATTTAAATTGTACCTTAGTTCGTAACAGATTTAGTCGCACATTTATTTATTTGTAGCACTATTGTTCTTATATTTTTTTTTTTACTTTCGGCCAGATACAGCAAACTTTTCAACATTGGCACTCATATTCCGAACACCCTGTTATTTGAAATAGTGGATATACCAGTATTGTTGACAAAGTACTTACCTTGTAGACATCAGCTGTAAACCTGTGATTACCATTTACGAATTCTTGTAACGCCTCTTCCTCTACTGGTGTAGCCAGTGTCCCACAGATTAAGAACAGCAAAACGACACACTTCATTCTTATTGAATTTCAACAACCTAGAATCATTATTACTATTTGTAACTTGCTCTAAACCCTAAAAATGCGTTTTTTATTTTTAATGTTTAAAAAGGGTAGTACTTTGAACTTAAATTTCTTTTTCAGAAATGTCAATCAAAAGTGATATTTCACAAAAAATATATTTTCTGTGAAATTATACTGAGTGTTCCAGTAAAAACTCCAGTCGTAATTTTCGTTGGCAAAGGAAAGGAATATTTTAACTGTGTAAACATGATTTGGTAGGTCTACCAAATAATTTCAATACTATACGCAACGCTGTAATTGTTATCCTACCAAAATATTTTTTCGGCCCTCCACACTTTAGAAACTGGTTCACATGAAAGTATGTATTAATTTACATAGAATACACTTTTTCTGATCACGATAATTTCAAGATAATTTAAATTTAACGCGATATCGTTACTAATATTACTTTATTTATAGTTAAACCAAGACGAGTTAAATATATAGTCATGGAAAACATGGGCATCACCCCTGTATAATAAATACACCATTTTCTCGTTTCTTAATATTATTTTTTATATTATTATCAATTGAATTAAGCAAATAAAATACATATTTGTTCATAAAAGCAAATGAAATTAACTAATAATGAAAATATAACACCTGCATTTTAAAAATAATAAAGGAAAACTGTACATGCAGCTCGGATAGCATTGGAACAGATATATTTTCTGGCTTTCGATCTGAAGAGTGATTGTCAAAAATTCTGACATTGATAATCAACAACCAAATTTATATCAAATAGTAGAGGCTGGTTTGTGGTTCCGATATCGAACTGTTCCATAGAACAAAATAATCGTTTAATTAATAAGAACTTCTAAGCGATGACAAGCTGAAATTGCAGCTAGATGACTTTTTAGAACTGTTAGTTCTGGGATAATTCAAATTCGAAACCAAAACCAAGGCTATAGGGATGGCAGTTCATTGCAGTACTTTATCAATCTAGGTATAAAATGACGGCAAAAGTTTTTGTTGCACACCCTGTATACCGTTTTGATGAAATATAAATGAAATTTGTATTTTTCGGGGCCACAACAAAATATTTACTTCCACTGTACCCTGACCTAAAGACAAGTTAATCTAAATTCAAAAGGTGTGATTGTGTCCAGTTATAATTGTCCGATTATTTGGTATTAAATCAGAAGTGATTGTGTCAATGCGTACATAGGCGCAACTATGGGGGTGCTGGGGGTTGCTAAGCACCCCCAAAACCAAAAGTACCCCTCCCCCCAAATAAAAATAATGTTCATTCAGTCAATAAACAAATAAAGTGAAAGGTCGTAAGGCATAAAAAAGTAATTTGATGGTGTATTCGAATGGGGTGTGTAAATTTTGCAATCTTGACCCCAAAAGTACAATCTATTTTTGAAATTTTGCATCACAGTTTAAAACATTAATCATTAAATCTGTTTTCAGAAATTTTGTAATTTAACAATAAACATGAATAATAGGAAGCTGCGTAGTATTTAATGTAATAATATATAAGTAATGCTCAAAAAATAATATAATAAGTATATTTTTAAATGTAATACAGATTGTAATGCATAATGAAACATGAAATAAATTTAAGAATTATCATACCCGTATCAAACTTCCTTCAACAACGTCTACACAGCCACTACTCAAATTTAACACCACAATGAATGCAAACAGGAATTTCCAGCTACATTTATTGCAAATATGGGAGCTCCTACGACAGACGTAAATATTATGGTTTGTGATCAAATTGAACACAATATAGGGACACCTCACCGTGGCAGTCATTGAGGGAAAACCCGAGTAATTACGATTAAAATTATTAATATGTACAAGTATAGACATATATGTGCATATATGCATACACTCTGTTAAGCAGTGACAGAAAATTCCTTGTTATCAGTAACATAATTTCATTAGCAAAATTAATAAAAGAAAAACAGACGATTTACTAAGCGGAATAACATGTTTGTGTACTATTGATTTTCGGTTTGACCTTCGACTATAATGATATAAACATACTTCTCGTATATGATTCTTTCGCTTTTTGAATGTTTATTTTAAGCAGCACCCTTTGCATCATTTGGATAATAGTCAGTCTAGAAAAGTTGTTGATTTTAATATCTCTTAATGTAGGTATAGCCTACTATACCTACTATATTTATTCATAAACAATATATCAGTTTTTGTATTAACTACAAAAATGTATCTAATCTATTAAAATAATAGACTTGTTTTCGTTTCGACAGCGAACAGTTCTAGAGCTGTTCAAAATAACTGACCATTTCATTAATAAGAATTATCAAGCGACAAAAAGTTGAAAATTAAACTGGGCAAACATTTAGAACTGTTCTCGAACCATTCAAATGCAGAACCAAAACAAGCCTAATAATTGCACTCCCTGAAGTAAGTTTTTGAACTACTGGAACTTCTAGGTAGAGTCTCTATGGGTGAGTAGAAACAAAGTACTAATGTTGAAAGTAGATTTCATTACGAATACGTCAGCAGTTCGAAATAGGTAAATCACCAAACTCTTATTATAAAGAGTGTCATTATTATTACAACAGATTGTACATACAAGTTTTGTGAAATTATTTAAATTTGTTAATAGAATTTTTGACAAACTGAACACTGAAATAAACACATTGTTACAGCATTATTTTTATTTTAATAATATAATTATTCCTTATCCAAATGGTTGCGACTGACTATGAATAAGTTACCAAAGGTTCACTGAAAAATTGATAGACATCGAGAAATATACTTAACAAAATGTTTAAATTTAAGATTTCCCCTTACACTTTCTGTACGATTTGAAAAAGATTAAGAAACCGGCTGTAATCATGGAAACCTTGTACTGGCAACGTCATTGCGCTCGTCTGGTTAGTACTTTATTTAAAATGGTTAGATTTAACTTCACTATAATCGATCCACCCAGAAAGTACTAAAAGCGCTTGCTTTTATAGTTAATTGCACAAATTATTCACTAACCTTGTTCCTTTGCGAAGATGCGTACAAATTAAATCGGGTTTTATAACGTTCACACAAAGAGAATAAAGTCAAGTTTGTCGGTGTAAAGTTGAAGAACTGGTAAATAAATATAACTTTTTGCTTGCCCCACCTTGAAAACGACGACTACAGAATACAGCTCTTCGAAGTTTTGTCGTCGATCAACAACAGGATTTTTTATCATTAGATATATGTATTTCTGTGAGGTCAAGATATCTGGTATTTTACCGTAACGCTTTTACAATAATTATAAAATACTCTGTTTGTTTAACTAAGTATTCTGATGGTTTTTTTTATAAAGGAAGGACGTTGAAAATATGTAATTAATTATACCAGGTGTTTCGTTAAGAATGAGACAACGAGAATTGTGCCTTTTCACGCTCAAGGTGCCAAAGTATAAAGAAAAGATAACAACTGTAGTTTGTTAAAACCATTTCGAAAGTTATAACAATTGTATCTTTTGTGATACAGGGCACTAGTTTCAACATATCGTGTACTGATGAAATAAAAATATGATTCTTTTTGTCTTTTATATACGGATAGGTAAGTAATAATATACTGTGGTAATAATATAAGATAAAAAATTGGTGAGAGTTTGCTTAATTTTTCGGAAAATGGTATATATTAAAGATTAAACGTCAAAAAGCAAAAAGTTTTCCACATATAAATGATTATTTATCGTATTAAACAGTAGGCACTTTTGTAGCATAAGATTTAAAATAAATTAATTTTATAAACCCGTAAATAAGATTAAAAAAAGTTGTTTCTTTATTATTGAAATAAGTGGTTATTTTTATTTTATTTATGCAATTGGTATTTTGTATGAAATAAAATATATTTCACTGAATGTGAACTATTATCACCCTCTATTGTTACTGAGGCATAAAATGAACGCAATTTTTGGAATTTTCCAACAAGATATATCCACCTAACATGATAAATTAAAAAGAAGCAAAGTTTGATCAAAGCATGCTTGTCGCAATAATAATATCTCTACCCCTCATTCTAATCACGAGGATTAGCCCAAAAGTCGGAGACTTGTGCGGAAGAGGGGGCGGCGTATTATTATTAAGCAGGCGGCATTTGACATGAATTTGAATGAGGGAAACCTGAAAAAACTCATTAATAATAATAATAATATCTCTACCCCTCATTCTAATCACGAGGATTGGCCCAGAAGTCGGCATATTATTATTAAGTAGGCCGCATTTGCGCCCAGGAACGACTTACGTTGGTAGGCCCTAACCACCATTCAGTGCAGGAATGAGGGAAACCTGGAAAACCTCATTAATTAGGGGGTAGTCAAATGTCAACAGGTATCAATCTCTCACATTGACCCAAGCCAACATTCTTCCACCCTACCATACCCGCAGAGAGGGTGCCAATCTCTCCACGAATATAGCTTATATACGGTCTACCGGCTGCAGGGGTCGAACCCACAGCGATCCAGTCACCTCGATTCAAGTACTTACGCCTTAAACCGCGCGACCACTGACCACGACCGCGCGACTAATTATAATAATAATAACTTTATTTCATAAGACCTTGTTATACAGGGTATTGAAATTGTCAAATCATTAACATATCCTTATAATAATATGCTGTCTTAAACATTCACAGCAAAAAAAACCAAAAAAGTAGGGTAAAATAAAATGAATAAAGTATATAAGTACAAACAACTCATAGAAGACAAACATATGTAACACAGAAACTTTATTTACAAACCAGACCCATTAAAATCAAAGTTCATATACTCCTCAAATGTATAAAGCATTTTTTACTAGTATGCTCTTAACTTGATTACGAAAAGTAATATAAGTGTTCAATTGCTTAATGCGTATCGGCAACTTATTATACAATTTAATGGACATAATAAAAGGACCCTTAGCCGACAAAGCCAGTCGATGTTGAGGAATCTTAAAACAATGTAAGTCTCTAAATAGGGAGGGGTTGTGATCAAACGTCGGCCGGTATCAATATCTCACATTATTCTATGTATATCTCAGAATCTCCCGTAAAGTAGAGTTCCATTCTCAATGAAACACCGTGTATTATTTAGTCATCTTATGCATCTCAATCACTATTTACTTCCGTCGTATACTTTATTAAAACATGGTTTTCATGTTTGCGTTTCTTTGAATTAATTTTAACTTTCTCATATTTATTATACAGAGTAAAAGTTGGTGATAAAGTAAGGGAAATTAATAGATTTATTATTTAAATTCCGATCAATTGTATATCTCCAGAGCAATACATTTGCCTTCCTTCCGTTTTTTACTATATTTTTAAAATTATTTGTAATACCTAGTTATCACCTAAGAGTGTATCGAAATAAAAAACAGTTGTCCAATAAATAATGTATATTTAAAATATGGCAGTGATTACTCAAAACAAAAAAAGAAACCAAGACAAAGATCTAACATTTTTAAATGTAAAATTAAAAATCCATCCTCTCGTGTACAGTAACGTATTTACCAATCCTGGTCGAAGTAGGTAGGCTCGTATGATAAATTTGATGAACTTGTTTATATCTAAAAATATCATAAAAGTAAATAATAATAATTAATACAAGTAATTGTCACATATATACCTGCTCAAAATATCACTTATGTGTGGTATTAAATTATCGAAACAGATAATATGGGAAGGTAAGGTACCATTGGGTGGATAACTCTGCCGTAACCATCCGTTGGGGTTTTTATAAAACAAATCGGCTTCGTCCACATAATTATCGAGCTTGCTTAAATTCGGCAAGCACGTTAAAAATCTAGTGCTCACATTTACGTGTAGATGGCTGAAGAACAGACACAGTATGTCAGTGTAAAAATTTTATTTTTAATGAATATCGTTACCTATACATCGGAGTTGAGTGGCAAGGCATTAGGAACAATAAACTTGTTTCGTTTGGACTTTTCTCAGATATTTCCCTTAGAGGTTGCATAACGTCTAACGTTCCTCTTTGGTGTACCGTACCCAAGTACCACGTCGGTATGACATTACCGACAAGTATTATCATCGTCACAAGCCACAAATCGAAACTGAAAGGACATTAAACACTATTTAGATAAATGCCAGTATCTATAGAACATTGTACTTGCTTATTAGCCTTCCTGCTCCACGCGGACAAGAACCGTGAAGATATATATAAGACCAGAGGCAGTAAAGGTAGTAAAAATCTAAACTCTTTGTGATCTAGGAGACTGAAACAGACAATCCGTAATTTGAAAATAATTCCAATCAAATCGAACATAATTCACCTGTATACCGCAATAGTGAAAGTGATGGTTCCCAACATTATCAGTTCGTTCGGATGCATTTGTCTATTTTTCAGTATAACTACGGTAGCCATGACAAAAGGGATCAAATGAATCCCCAGAATTGCTGGGAAACCTACGGATAGGTACCAGTGCCAAGGTTGGGTACCATAGAAAGAAGCAATATCTTCGAGTAAATTGAATTTTAAAAACTCATATGCAGATACTACAAATGATCCATGCGTAATGCTATCTAAAAGTATCGATAGCACTAACACTGTTGTCCTGAAAAGATAGTTTTATTTTTTCTTAAAAACTTAAAAGTTTACAGGGATGTTCCGCATAAGAAACGACACGAAGCAGGTATTAGTTTTTTGGTGGTTTTATCGAAATTTAGCAAGAAATGTTTTAGAATCGAATTCTATATAATATAAGAGTGTACAATTTCATCAAAGATGTCGTAAACTTGTTTTTATCTCTTTGGCTATTTATAATGCTAAAAATTAAATACATTAAATATGTAATTAGTTTACTTTGCAATTTGGAAAGTCATAAATTCAACTCGATAATACACATAGTTCAATTTGAGATTATCAGTTGTTTTTCACTTAGAATCATCTATATTTGTTTATTTAGCTTTATAGTCAGATTAATATGTAGCATAATTATTTTCAAATAAATGATGATGAATTCTGCGATTACTCTGTTTATATCAAACATTTTATGGAAAAGAATGTTATTATTGGAAATTGGCCAAAAAGTAAAAAAAATCTATATGATGTTTCCAGTGGATTTCCACTAATTTCCACCTTCTATGTCTAAACTGTATATCAAATTTGGGCACCCATACACGCACCTGCTCGGTTAGTTCTTATATGGAACACACAGCGCAAAACATGCAACTAATTTTAAATTAATACGATAAAAATAAATTCATTAATATAGATAAATAGAAATGGAACACCACTATTTCTAAAAAAAATTATAGTACCTTTAAATGACTCACCCAATTGGTAAATATTGTCCTACTACCAAATTTAAAACAGACTTGTTACTAAACGTTAAATGATAAAGACAAAGTGGAATCCACATCACGGCACATGTTGGTCTTATGGCAAAAAGTAAAGATATAATCCATATAAAAATGGACGACTCTAAAATATTTCATTGTTAGTAAACCATCTCTTTGTTAACAAGTGCTTTCTGAACTTTTATATTTCACTATTCCCGCTTACCCGTTCCTTTCCCAGGCCAAGGAAACTTGGAAAGAGCAACCGTAGTCAGCGCACATTCAAAAGTATTTATTAAAGTACGTGACCCGGTATAAAACCAAAACCAAGAACTAGCCAAAGAAAACACCGCCCATTTCCTGGTCCCAGACCAGTTGTAGAATTGCACGTCAGAATAAGCACTCAAAACGGCTTGTAAAATTCGTGGACCATATATCTGAAAGATTTCATAAAGCCGTCTGTTTCTATTAATAAATAAATGTCTATTCACCAAATTTGTGGCAGTATCCATCCCGATAAATTGCAACATCTTATACAATCCAGCAAATATTAAAGTCGGAATGTAACTTCTTATTCCCTTAATCCATTCCCAAGTCAAGTAACCGTAATTAAAAACTAAATAGTGAGACACCTCTAGAGACTGCCAGTATTCGTCGGGTACAAAAAATGTTTGCACTAGAAATACAGAAGCTATTCGCACTGTTAAAAAAATTAAAAATATGTCGAAATTCATATTTTTTAAATATTTAGGAAAATTTCTGCAGGTGAGATAAGTGAACCGCCAACACAAATCTGTGCTATAAATATTTTTTAGGAAACGGAAAATTATTTATAGAACTAAACACAAAAACACTGTTCATCTTAATATTAAAGAATCTTTTAGGATATAATTTTAAAGTGAGGTTATGTCATATATTATGCAGATTTGTGGTTATGTAATAGAGCATGGAACCATACTAGGTGTTCTGTGCATGGAACATTAAAAGGAAAATATTTGTTTTCTCTATGGTGCTGCTATCTATATGCAAGTTAGATCACATCACATTGAATTAGAGGTGTTATATCTATTTAAATTAAATTTATATTTTATTTAAAGTTTTAAATCATCACATGAAAATATGTTACCTGCACATAACGTGGTTTTTCCCAAACAGAATCGACATTATTTAGGGGAAAAAAACTTGTATAATCATCGCTATCACAAACTACCATTTTCTGTTCGCATTTTTAAAGAAACTAATTTTATTAAATCTACTATTAAAAAAATAAATATATTTGTCATTTACGTCTGCTGATTATAATAATTTATTTTCTGTAGCACAAAAAAAATTAAAACATTTTCTGCTTAATTCGGGGCCAATTCTTCTACCTGAGCTGAGAGGGCCGTGAGCTCTTCGAACGCATAAATCCTGAAGAAGGTCTTCCTTCCTGCCTTCAGTTTCATATGCCTAAAAAAAATACAAATAAAAAATTTGATGATCTTGATCCAAATCATATTTGATTAATTTTCTCCTCGAGAAAGAATACTATGAATCATTTTTTATTTTTTCGTCAGTTCGGAAAAAAATTGCGTTCCCTAAATTTTACCTGGAATAAAGATGAAGGGGTGGGATACACAGCAGTAATTGCCTCGGCAGTTTCCAAACGTGCCAATGGGAACATTGTTATCATTTGCTGCCATAAACGACGCAATCCGTTACCATTCTTGTCTATTTTGATGGTGTCCTTGTTACAATCGTTAAAATATTCATCCTGCTGTTTAAATTTCTCTTCCTTTTGTAACCTAAAACCGACATATATTAATCATACATAAAACCAGTCAACTATAGGTACGAGAGCAAAAAAATACGAGGGGGATTTTTTAGAAGTGTCGCCATCTAGTAGTTTCATCTCTACGTTAGGCCGGTAGTTTAATCTAAACAAAGCAAATAAGTGATTTGATTTCTTTTCTAAGACACAGATATTTAAATTTTACAATTCCGTAAGTAATCTCTCGGTGAATAATTAGAATGAAAACGTAATTTTTTTTATTCTGTCGCTATGCCCAAATTTAACTAGAGTCACTCAACTTACTTGTACGGAATTTGAGCCACAGCCTTGGTTACTTCAAACAGCAGATCTGCCAAACCTTCCACTTCCTTAACGAAACGGAAATAAGTCTTGGTTAACATTTGCGCTTCTGTAATGGCGATTTCTTGTGGTGGTTTTGTTTTTTCTATGCCAACAATTACCATAGTCAACTGTTTAAATTTTACTAATGAAGAAATGTTCTCAATATAAACTATTAATGTATTCTTCTTAACGTATTCTGTAAACTCAGTTGCGTGCATAATCAACAAGAAGCATTCTTCAGTTACCTCGGATTCCTTCAAAAGCTGCAATTTTGAATTATATCGATACTAAAGCAAAGGTAATTTGTAAATATACCATATTATCTATCGTTTGTATTTTTCTGCTCCAGGAGATAAGATTAGGTAAAACTTGGCATTTTGTTCGAAAACATATTTGTCTTTCCTGAAATGTCTTTTTTAAAACCACTCCATACTCATTTTCAGACATATCTTGATCTAACTCCACTATTATATACTAAAAGAACAGTTAAAATTTCATATTCTTAAATTTCTAATAAACCGTAAAATTAATTCACTTACTTTCATGCATTCGTCAGGTTTAGTGCTTTTTGATACATTTCTTAAAGCTGTTTTAATCATTTTTTGCTCCCTCATCATTTCCTTTTTTCTTTCCTTTTCTATATCTTTTGCTTCTTTCCTCATTTCAGCTTCCTGCAGTTTTTCAGCCTTCTTTCGTTTCCCCTCCATTTTTTGCTGTTTTTTTATCTTTGTGCTCTCCTGCAATTTACGTTTGCTGCAGGTTCTATTTTCTAATTCAAGATCGATAACTTCGTCATTTTGTTTTACATCTTTATTATGCGTTAGAAATACATAATTATCTTGATCTAGACAAAAAAACATATCGTAATTAAATGGAAAATTATTATATCAAACAGTTACCTACACTTATTTTTAACTTGTTCATTTGCAGAACAAAGTTCTTGATTAAAGTATTCATCACTTCCATTAGGGTCATTTATACAGCTTGAAGAAGAAGCAGTTGGGCTAGTGTATTTCTTTAATATGTCTTCAATTTCTGAATCACTTGGCTCATCGTCACTCATTGTGTGTTAGATTATTGGAAATTTCCAATCTTATTTTTCTGCAATAGTTATATGGTTTCTTTGAACAACAGAACAGACAAAAATTATTTGAACTGCTTGAAAATATTTTGTGGCTTGAATCTGAATTTAAAATTTTTTATTTTGCAAAATGCAAACCCATTGACCAAAAAAGGTTAGGAAAGATAACAGAACCGGACGGGAACGGATTCAGTATCACAGAACAGAGGAATTTAGAAAAATGTTTACTTATTTTAGTCTATGCTAGCAGGTCTAAAATAAAATGTAGAAGGGTAGGTCTGACAGAATTGATGGCCCTAGACATCTCTACCTATTTTATTGGTCCAATTAGTTTTAGCTACGGCGCTGTTTTTATTAGATTTTGATGCATCTATTTGCAAAAATTAATCTATTTACTCTTATATATTGCAGAATTATACAGATCACCAAAAATTTATTTGAAATGTGTGCAACATATTTTTTTGTATTACTCCATTGAGAGATATTTATTATTTACTAAAAATGAATATAAACAAGGTTTTTTTTTAATAAAATTGCGATATATAAATGTTCAATATTTTATTGTGTTAGAATCATTATATAGTAGTTATAGAGTGTGTCCAAAAAAATGATAATTATTTTGATATTTTAGTATGTTTTTCCCAGTCTAACCAGCTCCCAGAATAGTTGCTGACACTAAAATGCAAAAAGTAACAAAGTTTATATATTATTTACTTTATTTATTCAGATAAACATACTTCTTAAAACCCAAAGCAATTGCCTTTTCTTGAGCTAATTGACTGCGCCTGCCAGATCTACATGAAACAATTATGTTGAAGCTTTTACCAGGTTTTTCTCTGCCATATATTTGTTTAAAATCATTTGCTGAAATTTGTGTTAGTGCTTTTTCCAAATCATTTACTAAAAATGACAAAAAAGTAGTGTGTGTAATAACCTAATTTTTGTCAAATAGTTTCAATATGTCTAGTTGGTTATGGAAAATGGAATATTTAAAAAATATAGAGAGTTAATGTAGTGTATATCTACTAACAAATAAAAAATAGGTATAAAACATATATTTTGCAGTTAACTATTTTCAGTTGCAATCAAAGATTTCATGATAATTTCTTTTAAATGCTTAATGTACAATAAATGTATGCCTTCTCTATGTTTATAGTATTATATTAAAACTGTTAGATAGTATGTTGAGTAGCAGAAATCGAATCAATATTTATATTTGAACATATAAACCTTATAGGTACACATCTTACATGGTATATTAATGGAACCTGGTATGGATCCTTGCTCTGCTAATTCAGATGGTTCTCTAACATCTATGAGAATATAATTAGGATCATCTTTCAGTTTATTTACTTCTTCAAAGAAAACCGTTTTATATCGTTGATTATTATTTTCCTCTAGAGAGCCGGATATCACATTTATATTTAATCTACAAATTAGTTAAAATAAAAAAAGTTTGTGAGTAGGGTAAAATTAAAATGATACTTACAAATGAACAACAAAGAGAAATTTGAGGAAGAAATAATTATTTCTCGCGGTAAATATCATCGTCAATAATTATTTATCCCTAAAACAAAACTATAACTTATCAGTAAACTAAAAATTTAATCTAGGAAGTAAGCAATAAATATTTTATTGCGCATTTATGCTTACTAACATGTGTTAGGATTTTCCAATGAAATAAAATGATTTTGGTTTAGTTGTAAAAGTTTGAAGTGATAAAATTTTGATATAAAAATGAAAAACCTAGAAATTGAAAAATTCCTTTAAAATGTTTTGACGTATAAACGTCAGTGGTAGTTTTGCGGGAAAATTGAAAATTCCATTAAATTTAATAAATGAAATATGAATTACAATGGACCATATTTAGTATCATATCAAATAATTGTTATAAAAAGAACCAACTATTGCTATTTTGTCGACTATATAAATTTTTTAAAATTTGATATTTTTTTTGCAAGAATGGAATGCATTAAAGACAGATATCGTTATCATGCAGTATATTTTAATTTTAGTCTACTGAATATTGAAGTTTTATTTAACTTTTACACCTTTTAGCTTAATTTTTATTCAAAATATTATAATAAGGTAAATTTGAAATACATATTAAAGTACTACTAATAGATAAAAAATTCTTGTTCTACAAACTTTCTTCTACTACTACTTTCATAATATCAGTTCTTTACACAAACTCTATACAATTAAAATGTATTAAAGTATACATTCCTTGTTTTCTAAAACATCTTACTTAATATTACTCCGTTCGCTCCAATCTGTCCAACCTCCTAAATAATTTTTTACACTAAAAATAAAAATATAATGAATAAATAATGTTCTCCAACCGTTAAAATATACTTTACTTTTTAAAACCCAATCTTTGTGAAATTTCACATGCGCTATTACTTCTTACGCCCAGTTTACAAGAAAATATAAGAAGAACATTTTCATTGGGTTTTTCCCTCCCATATTTCTTTAAAAATTCTTCATTTGGCATATCTTTTAACACACTTTCTAAATTTCCCACTGGAAAATATGGTCTTTAGGACAAAATAATATGTAAAAATGTACTTTATTAGTTACAGGGTATATTGATACTTGATGGTAAAATTCCAGTTTCCGAGAGCTCCTCTGGTTCTCTAACATCTATTATTAAAGCATTCTTACATTTATCTGAGCCAATTTCTCTTACTTCTTCGTAAGTAACAACGTTACTTTCCTGAGTGGAATATCGAACATAATTAATAACTGAACATGGTGTAAGTTTCGCAGCTATGCCTACAAAATATTTTAATACTCGTAAACATCAGTTCAAAAGCTGAGAGGTAAATGCCTAAGCTCTTTTCCAACACGGCACCTGACTAGTTTGAAACCTGTCCGAAGCCGTCAGTCAGTTTAATATTAGATAAACTCCGCTGCAGTAAGTCGGTGAAAGATTTGGCTATCCACTTGGAACAGGTTTCAGGTTTCCAGGTGCCGTGTTGAAAAAGAGCTGTAGTTATATGTATACTTACTATTATGATTATGTGAATTTATGAAACTGTTTCTAATAAAATTGGATCCATGATTTTTGTAACATATATACAACAAAAGCAATTTTCTATTCATTTTCAAAATAAATACCAAACGATCCCATAACCATAGATTTAGAGATACTCCAAAAACACAGAGGACATCTAGGACATAGCTTTCAATGTTCTATATTCCTAATGATAACAGAAAAATATCCAAAAATTTTAGCAGTGTTTTCAAATGGTGTAAGTTAGGCGTTCTGATTTCATTTATTTTTTGAATTTTTTAGAAAAATTTATTTTTGTATTTACATCAGAGCCACAGAACATAAAATGCATACAAAATGTCAAAATGACACCAGTGGTCATGGAACCACTGATCACAGACGATAACGAACAAGGGTGACCACACCACTGAAAATTATCAACGTTTTAGCTCCTTTCGATTTGTCTGAATGTCCCAAACTCCCCTCTGTTCATCTTCTCTTGTTCCAGGTTTCTCAGTTGTTGGCACTTTCAATTTGATAACAACAATGAAAATTATTGAGTAGAAGGTAATCTATGGTTGGAACACAACTTTTCTAAAACCGGTGGATCGAAATCATTAAAATTAAAAAAATTTAAAATATGATCTTATTTCTCCCTATTTACATCATTGCGATATAATTTTTTAAATAACTATATTTACAAAGAAATGCGATTAATATGGATGAATAATTATTGCATGTCTCGATTGTTCCACATTTCAGAATTTTAATATTTTATACATTTGTTTGCAGAACTACAGGCCTCCAGCAGAATGACAAATCGATTACGTCACCAGTGGTTGAAAATGGTGCTGGTTGTCGGGCGTAGTAAAATAGATATTTTCTAAAAAGCCGAACTTTATTTTGTCTAGTAATTGCTTAAAATAATAAAAATATAACATCCTCATAACAAGAAACATCTCCTTAAGGTACGTAGTAGATATTTTATTTTAGAAAAGTAACGGGATTTTGTTTTGATATTTTCGAACTTTTCTTTTCGAATATAGAACAATTAAAAAGTATTTATTTGGAAACAGTCCCAACTGATTTCACGTTATCGTTGAGACAAATTAAAGCAGTCAAACCTAAAATACCATAATCGTGGATAGCTAGGAGTCAACTCTACACCATTGATTTTTCACTACACCAATGGTTTCATAAAACGCATGTGTAGAATTTAATTTGTTTTTTCGTGTGATTCATTGGAATCGACTTGAAAAGTGCTGAGAAAAATATGGATATAATTTTAGATAAACCAAAACCAACAATGTCGGATAGAAGGGCCGAATTAGAACGTAAGAAAGCAAAGTTGCAAGCATTGAGAGAAGAAAAGGATCGCCGGAGACGTGAAAAAGAGCTTAAGGATGTCGAAGAAGCTGCTAATCGAACCATCATGGGTGGAGGTGGGGACAGAAAGGAACTGGACGAACTATTGAGAGAAGTCGGAGTTGCTCCGATGTCTGATGTTTTATCGAGTATTTCTAGTGCTAATTCTCTTACCCCAGAGCAAAGTAGAAACCATACGCCCGACACCTCACTTCAACCCAATAGTTTACCGAATAAGTAAGTAGTGAAATTATTTCGACAACCTAAACTCGGCTTTAATTTTTTTGTCAAAAAATCAAGGCAAATCAACAAAAAAATTGTGTTCTAATAATAAATTAACTTCAAGGGAGAACGTATAAGGTACCTTGTTATAATGTTTGTATGTGAACTGCATATTAATGATTTGAGTATTCTTAAAATAAATATGTCCAAATAAGTGTACCTTTATCAATAATAGAGATTCATAGGTGTCATACAACTGTTTTTTTATAGTTACGTAAAACATTTCAAATGTCTAGTGTTTGGAAAATTTTATATACAGAGTGTCCGGAATATGACTGCCTACTTGAAAAGTCTAAAAGCATTAGTTTTTCTACAAATACATTTCAACAATCAAAATACGACTACAGAAAAATGCTAAACTGTGCTACGAAATTGCAACCTATTACAATTAAGGTTAAGTAAAACCCATCATCATTATTAATAAAATAAATTTCCTAAAAATGTTTCAAACTGTAAAATGTGACATTTCACTTCATTGTTATCCTGCTATTAACTAGACAATTATGAATAATAATATAATATAATAATATCTCTTCCCCTCATTCTAATCACGAGGATTAGCCCAGAAGTCGAAGACTTGTGCGGGAGAGGGGGCAGCATATTATTATTAAGCAGGCCGCATTTGCGCCCAGGAACGACTTACGTTGGTAGGCCCTAACCACCATTCAGTGCAGGAATGAGGGAAACCTGGAAAACCTCATTAATTAGGGGGGTAGTTGAATGCCAACCGGTATCAATCTCTCACATTGAACCAAGTCAACATTCTTCCACCCTACCATACCCGCAGAGAGGGTGCCAATCTCTCCACGAATATAGCTTATATACGGTCTACCGGCTGCAGGGTCGAAGCCACAGCGATCCAGTCACCTCGATTCAAGTACTGACGACTTAAACCGCGACCACTGACCGATCCCGAATAGTTGTGTATACATACTTACTTCATATTGTAACCAGTACGGTTTGTTTTTTTTAACCGTGTTTGCTACATAAAAAAAAATTAGAATATCGTAGTAATCATGAGGTCCATGACATGTTAATTTACGGCGAAGCTGAGCAAAATTCTCTGGCCACGTGGCCTTTATACGATGAACACACTAATAAATATTTCAAATTTTATTCTGTGTTGTGAGACCACTTTTAAGAAAACCTTCCATAGCAAATATGTTTAGGGGTACTTCTGATTGTTATGTAGAGGCAGAAGTCACATATTTAAAACCTGCTTGCTGTCATAACACTAATATCGTTAGAGAAAAAGAAAATATTCAATTATATTTTGTTGGGTTCAATTCATACAGTAAAATAAAGGCACTCATATTTCTGACACTTTGTATTATAGATATACCGGATGATTTAGTTTTTGATGAACAAACTTTGAGGGTAAGTAGAACTTTGAAAAATAATGGTAGTTTATTAAATAATAGTTATAATTTTGGTGTTTTATAAGGAAGAAATTTGATTTTTTTGTATAATTACTAAAGTAATGGAGATATTTAAGCCATATTTGCTACACGGTGTAGTTAGTTAAAGTGTCATAAAATGTGAAAATATCAAGCACTGTGAACAACCAGTAACGGAAATATGGGCAGTTCGTATCTTTAATTTAGGAAAAAAATTGTATCACCCTGTATAATGTTAAAGTTCATGACATTTTTAAATGTGTATTTTAATTTCGAACAAAAACCCTATCTTACTTTTTTGTTGCATAGTAAATTTGACTTTTTTCAGTTATTTTGCTGTTCCTGTCGGTAAATAACTTAATCATTATTAGTAATATTGTTTGATGGTAAATGATACCGGAAACGAGAAAATATGTACCTATGATTAAATTACGTTTTCTATTACTTAAAAAACTGCACCAGAGCTAAAGGAAAATTAATAATTTTCAGATAAGTAGTTATAAAAAATAATTGCTCTAAATGCCATCCTTGAGCGTTAATAAAAGAGTGACAGATATCAATAGACTGTAATATCATTTACCATCAAATAATATCACTAATAACGATTAAGTTACTTACCGACGGGAACAGTGAAATAACTGAAAAAAGTCAAATTTACTATGATACTTAAAACTGTCATGAACTTTAACATTATACAGGGCAATGCAACTTTTTTTCCTAAATTAAAGATACGAAGTGCCCATATCTCCACCACTGGCTGTTCAAAGTACTTGATATTTTCACATTTTACGACACCTTAACTAACTACACTGTGTACCAAGTATGGCTTAAATATCTCCATTACTTTAGTAATTATATCAAAAAATCAAATTTTTTCTTTAAACCGTAACACCCTGTATCTTCCTTATGTACGCTCGAAGTTTGTTCATTAAAAACTGAATCACCCTGTATATTGCATTTCATAGTCATATATTTTTCAGTGTCATTGCCGTTAAAAAGAAAGTACCTCAGCTAAGCGTTGTAGCCGTTCAAAGTACTAATATACCCCCAAAAGAAATAGTGGTATACACTAAACAAACGCAAACAACTAATACGGGACACGATGTCAGGGACGGTAAGTTGAAACAAATATCAAATTTTACAAGCTTTTTTTTTAAGATAAGAGTTGAAACTGAGCACTTCTGTAAAGAGTGTTTGTGGCTAATCACATAATAATCCTTGGAGATTAGAACAGTTATTACACTGACATTGATTCACCAAATTGAAGTATTTACTTGTTTATTTAAAAACTATTTATTATTCAGTGTTTAACACAAATTTGGTGATAATTTTTTTTGTCTTGGTTCATTTTACTTTGCCCTCTATGGGTATTTTTAGATTTGCTTATTGGAAAATATACATTTTCAGATAAATCAGTCTTATGAACCTCTACCAGAAATGTGATGTTCGATGCCTTACTTAGATAATGTCAATGTTTCAATTTTTTTCCTTACTAATCTAGCATGTTAGCAATTTATTTACGAATTATAATTTTATTACGTTTAGCTACATGGAAGGAAACACAAAAATAAATTTATTAATTTCTCGTAGCTGTTCAATTGGTGGCTCAAATTTTTCTTTGCGTTTACGTTTCCTGTTATTTATATTTTTGTACTGTTTTTCGTTCTGGCATTTGGATTCTTGGATTTCTCTCCCGCTAGCATACATATATGTATTCTTTATGAACAATTGACAAATGTTTTAAAAACTGACTGCATAATTTGTTCATATTTTGATGCTGCAAAAGATTATTTTGGATATTGGAAAAGGTCGTGTGAGTATGTTACGGTTTTTATTTCATTTTTCAAGCTGTTCTACATTTTGTATCGATCTTGGTTGCATAATAAGGTTTGTTCAAGCAGCAGTCGCGGACTAGGTTGAAACTCTCGTATCGTCGTGGAAAACAAATTCGAACTTTCAATATTTCTGATAGTTTGAAACCAGTCCGTAACCCTTACTGGAACAAACCTATTATTGACATATAAATGATCTCTAAAAGGCCACTACCACTACTTAACCTATTTCTTTTTTTTTAAGTTAATTAGTTTTTCTTATATTCCACTGAACATAATACCTTAATATCCTTGATATTTTTATTTATCAATCTATGTGCCTCACTAAAACTAAAGGTGACAGTTATATGCAACTTTTTTAATATACAGGGTGTAACTTTGAATGGAGGTCAAATTTATATGGAAACTACCTTTAAATTTTCAGAACACATACATTGTGTCCACTGTATATGGAATAATGTTTCCAACTTTTTAAAAACGTCTTATATAAGAAAATTGTTCAAAGAAAAGGTGTTCAATTATTTTTTTGCACCTTTTGGTGATCGGTAACTTGACTGTTTCAATTTTTGCTCATCTACATCCCTCTCGTCATATCATAGCAGGTGTTCACCTGAACTGTCATGTCATGAGGTCAGAGAAAAGCAAACTGTTTATAAAATATATTGCATTCAGTTATCATCTCTGTTAGTTTTATACAATATGTGTAAACAATTTGGTTTAATACTAGTCATTTATTATTCTGATGAACGCTGAGGGCCTGAAGTTACATTCTGTATAGTTTAAGGCTGTAGATTTTTTTTTACTATGTTTATATCCTATACCTCATTATGCTTTTAGAATTCAGGGGGATATTGTTAATTAAAAAATAATTAAAAAAAAATAATTTTATTACATGAACCGCATTTTTCAAACAGAATTTATTTATACCATATAATTAGGTGATTTGCAGTAAAATTTTCTTACGTTATGTGCAGAATTATTAATTTTACTGTTTTTATAATAACGAAATTAAAAAAACAATATGTTATTGATTAAATGAGAAAATTTAATGTCTTTTTTGTACAGTAACGTTTTGTAGGAAATATTAAAATTTGAGAAGTTATTAAAAGTAAATCGTCAATACGACTTTCTGTCAAATCATAATTAGAACTAGTTTATTAGATAATGAAATACAGGGTGTCCCTAAAATATGTACAGTACTTTACCACAGGTTCCTACGTTCAATAATTTCAATAAAGTTAAGGTACACACTTGTAGCGCTACGAGTACTGCTAATGTCCCTAAGTAGTTATACTATAATTTTCCAAAATCTTTCCAATCATTTATTTTATACCAAGGAGCCTGGGGTCAAGTATTCTACACTTATTTTGGGGCACCCTGTATATTTTATGCTTATTTTGGTATTATTAGGTAAACCTTAAAATTTTCCATTTTTAATTAAAAAATGTACTCTCGTAAGAAAATATTTCTCCTGTAGAGAATAATTTATAGTTAAAGTTATTATTTTAAATAATAAATTTTTAACCTTCTAATATACGTTCACGAGTCTTTTAAATGTACACATATAATTGCCGTTTATTATTAGACTTAAGTGACAAATTGATTATATTGTAAATGCTAACAAGGATCTTCATGTTCTTCTTCCCCTCTTAAAGGCTACATGGAGGACTGGTGGAGGCCCAGAAAAGGTAGAGTCTGCATGATTCAATATTAGTACACTACATGTATAATTTAATTGTGCACTGCGGCTGAATGGCACCTAATACGTTTCCCAGAAACGCTAAACTTTGTGTACTTAATAATATTAATATTAATAATACTCTAATTTGATAATATTCATTGAACCGTTTGTTATAGTTGTTGCATACGAGTATCAGTTATTCACTTAGAGTACTGCATTTCAGTATTGAATAATTTTGTTAAAAATACAGGGTGTTCCAAAATTTGCCTGCCACACTTCAACACAAAGTTTAAACTCTGAGGTTGAAGATTAGCAGGCTAATTTGGATCACCCCGTATTTTCTCACTTATTTGCTTTCCATTTTCATATTTCATATTATTCGGGAATAGGATACTGCTCATACGCTCAAACAAATGCTTAAAAATATTATTTCTGTTAAAGGATATTTGGCTTCAACCCGACCTACTAAATGTAAATAAATTGTAAGCAGAAAACTTAATTCCACATTTTTCGTAAGTGTATTATTCAGTTCTAGTGATGTCTTTAGAAATAAAAACGCCAAAATCACTTCAGCATTTTACTAAAAGTGTGAAATTTCAGTTTTCTGTTTAAACTCCATTCCAATTTACATTGAAAGTATTACAGACTGTATATAGAATCATGTGCACCAATTTTGAGCCTCTATTGGAACACTTAGGGACTGGCTGAATTGTGCTTGTTGCCAGTAGTGGGTTCTGTTCATCCGGTAAAGTTGTAGGATCTTTATATGTTTAATGTGTAAAATAAATTTATTAATGTAGTTTCCTTTCATTTTGAATTATGCGTTTAAATATTGCAAACCTATTATTTAATTTTACTACCTTTTTGTATTTAACTTTGCAATTATTATTATGTTTCTGGTTATACTGGAAGCTGAATTCGACTTTAATATTTTTTTAGAACATACGAACATATTAAAGGAATTTTATAATAGTTAAAGAAATTGTATCAGATAAGCGTTCATCAAAATACAGTAAATAGAATATTTAATAGGGTCAACTTCCAATATAAGTAGCTTATACAGTTGGATTCTCAAGAAAAAGTAAATTGCGGTTTGCAATATTATAAAGGACCCTGCACAAAAAGACAGGAAATGCACTCTCGGTCAAATTGTCTGAATTTTTCTTATGTTATACATTTTGTCATCCTGAACAAAAGTCTCAATGGGCACTAAGCTCCAAAGTCCATGGTTTGGCTCCTATGGAGCTCCGAAGCTCCGTGACTCCACCATAGTATAGAAACCTCTAAACCGCATGTCACCTTTTTGAAAATCATATTTTAATTATTTTAATGTATGCCCTTAAGTTTTTGAGGATGCTGAATTTGAATATGATGTCAAATCGATAATATTGACAGTTGACAGCTGTCAAATGCTTCAAAGAAAAACAAATCTTATATTAAAGAATGTTATCATATGATTTTGAGGACGCTGAATTCAAATAAGATGTTAAATCGATAATATTGACAGTTTACAGCTGTCAAATACCTGTCAAATGCTTCAAAGAAAAACAAATCTTATATTAAAGAATGTTATCATATGTTTTTGAGGACGCTGAATTCAAATAAGATGTCAAATCGATAATATAGGCAGTTTACAGCTGTCAAATGCTTTAAAGAAAACAGAAATCTTATAATCAAGAATGTTATCATATGTTTTTGAGGGCGCTGAACTCACATGTGATGTCAAATCGATAATATCGGCAGTTGATAGCTCTCAATATTATCGATTTGACATCTTATTTGAATTCAGCGTCCTCAAAAACATATAATAACATTCCTTAATATGAGATTTCTTTTTTTTAGCATTTGACAGCTGTCAACTGTCAATATCGATTTGACATCTTATTTGAATTCAGCGTCTCAAACATATTATAACATTCTTTAATATAAGATTTATTTTAAGCATTTGACAACTGTCAATATCGATTTGACATCATAGGTGACATGCGTTTTAGAGGTTTCTATACTATGGTGGAGTCACGAAGCTTCGGAGCTCCATAGGAGTAAAACCATGGACTTTGGAGCTTAGTGCCCATTGAGACTTTTGTTCAGGATTACAAAATGTATAACATATCAAAAATTCAGACAATTTGACCGAGAGTGCATTTCCTATCTTTTTGTGCGGGGTCCTTTGTTGCACTACATATTAAATGAATGCATGAGTCTATGTCGCTGCTTGCATTTTGTCAACGAGTACTATTTCATCTAAATGTACAGAAATAACTTTATATACTTAATATAAACGTAACTGAAGTTAATTTATCAAATTAATTATAAGGTACGTCTAAATTTCTGAGGTTTTGTGGCCTCCTTTTTTTTATAAATAAAAAATCAGTTCTCTTTAAATTACCATTTGAATGACATCTTGGTATAGTTTAATTTTTCACATAAAAATGACTAAAAAAAATCATGGATATACTGTGAGGTATTTAGTTCTTGATTCAGTCAAAAAAGTGGTTAACGTTCATAATTCTTTTGACATTTGGTTATAACGAGTCACATCTGTCATGAAATTTTAGATGTTTGCGCTAACTCACCTAAAATTCTTTCACTTCTAGTGATAAAACAATTTTGATGCCCGTGTCTTCTAGAATTTAGTGACCGATGTGACTAAAATAGTAGTCAAGGCCAAGTAACGGAATTACCGATACATAATTAATTTTTTTTACATTTCTCATGATTTCTCAACATGGTACATTTTAATGTCAATCAATTTTAATATACTTTTTTTTATCCTTTATTCCTAGCACATGCCACTGATTATTACGGTAAGTTAAATATTCATATTTTTGTTTGCTTCCAGCAATATATTCCATATCCATATCCTTTTCAGAAAATATTTGTTAAGACTATTTGTAAGTTTTCTTGTTTTTCTATTCCTGATGTATGAGAAAACTAGTGCTCACACCGCGTACAGCTTTAGAACGCACTTTTCAATTGTACCTTTTGGGAAAGGCGCATATGTACTATTTGCTTTCTGTAACGTCGCTTTGTTGTTTGATTGAAAAGACCAGGTTACTACAAAAAATGTCGATGTGGTGTTTCATTAATAACCATGATTTTGTACTAATTATTACTATCAAATTACTAATTTCTTGTCTATTAATAGCATGATTTACTAACAACGTATTACAAAACTGGTTAAAAATGTTCTTCTAAGCTAAACACGTCATTATTTAAATTACACGTTGCTTGCTTTAAATTAAATAATTCCGAAATTATAAAATAATAATTTATAGTGTTTAAAAATCGTATTTATATGTTTTTAACCAGTTGCCGTCTAGGAAAAAATATAATTGGAACAAATGTAATTTTCAATCACACACTGTATCTGTTTAATTTTTGTTGTTCTAAATCCACAAAAAAATTTAAGCCATCAAAAATGTAGATTCATAATATTATCTAATATTCTATCCCTAATATTGATTGTTCTTTCCCTTACAAGATGAGTACAATCTTAATCCTGGTTTAGAATGGGAGGATGAGTTCACAGGTAGGTTGTGCTTCAGGCTATATTTTTTCTACATCAGGTTATTTTTTTTTATGTAACCACTGCACCGTGATATGGAATGACACTGCGGACGTAGCCTAGTGTAACACTACCGTCAACAAATATTTTTACTAATACTTTGAAGTTGGAGTCGGTTTCCTATTTAGTAAACAAAAATAACGTATAGTGGTATATTATTTATTTTTATTTCATTACAGTTGCAAATGTTTAATTTTTTGTTGTAGAGAGAAATTAAGTTTCCATAAAATACACAAGCATTTCATCATTTTTTTATATATAAATTTGTTTCTAACTAAAGATTTATATAAATATTGGAAACCGCACTTAAACTGTCTAAAGGCCGATTTTTACTTTTCGAAAATAAAATATGTATTGTGGTACTCGCAAGTCATTTTTTTTTCATACACTTCATATTTCTTTTTATGTTGACCTTTAACCTTAACTTTTATTGCATAAAAAGAATTATGAATAGATGTAAAAAAAATGTTACCAATTGATTTTTTGTATGGTATTTTCAGAGAAAAACTGCATATCTGAGTATTGTGAATATGAATTGGTTATTTGCTTTCATAATACATTGTATGAAAATTAATTCATTCTTGTATAATGGAATTGATGTTCATTATTATTGTTAACATTTTAGTGTTCATGTGTGACAACAGACAGTATGATTCGGTCGTGTCACTAATTTTAAGCACTTATTTGGAAGGTCTAATAAAAGCAGGAAACGGCAAATCAAATTTTTTACTGGAATTTTTAAAAGAAATGCAAGTCAACCTATACAGTAACACGGCACTCTTGGTATGTTCGAGCGTTAAAGCCACACCACTGTTCAGTAGTAGTAAATAAGCTGTGCCGACACCGCAGTGTGATTGCTGTGAATGAATTGAGGATGCCAGTAACGCTCTGAAAAGGAAGTTTAAATAATGATTTGAATTTTTTTCCTGTGTAAATATACATTTAAACATTTTTTTAATCGCATATTCAAGAAATGAGTACATTTTTACTATCTTCCCTTAAAATTAATGACATTTTGACAGAACCACCCTGTATGTATATTAAAAAGTAATAATCATTTTTATACTTACCACCAATAGCTTTGACTTTTGTATGTTTTTATCAGTTGACAAGTTTGTTACGTTAACAAGAATTGAATTAATTACTACAGCCATGAAAAGAATTTATAAAATTGATGGAGAAACGTACCAGATACAAATATGGAATTTTCTTTTACAAACAAGAATGTTGTAATTTTAAAATAGAATCTTGGTATAAAATTTAAAAGTGAAAATCGGTCATTTATTGCCTTGCTTTTTTCATTTCATACAAAGTAACATGTGCACATCTTTTAATTAAATACATTTAGAAAGAATATATAATTTTAGAGCATGAAGTATTTTTTCACTTGTGCGGGGTGTAATATTTTTTGATACTGTCGCTTCAAATATAATCGATATTGACAATTTCCCTCTTTTTCCTCTAAATATTTTTATGCCGTTCCTTTTAAGCCTTCAAAGCAACATTTAGCTAGTTCATTAGAGTTTAGTATTTTACCTTTAAGTATGCTGTTGACTTAATATTTTACTTTGAAATAAACTTTTCAATAAAACTATAACGCACAAAAGTAGTCGATCCAAACACCAGTAATCTTATTACTATCTTCATTAGTACCAATTTTTGTTTACTATTACTAAAAATGTTTAATTAAATACATAAATAGATTTATTTTTGGAAGTTATGACTACTTGTGTAGCGTAAAGTGAAATTTCTAATCTGTTTTTTTTAACCATACATTTATTTCATTATACAGTCCGCTTCTATTCGTTCTTAACTTTGAGAATGCTTATGTATAATGAAAAATTTCAACTACATGGTTGTTCTGCACGTTACGGACATTACGATTGAATTACTTAGATAACGATCTAGGAAATGAGGTGGTTTGGTCGAGATTGACCTGTTTGATTACCCGACATCAAGACAGATGTCAAAATAATAGAATTTTGACAAATTGTCTTGGTAAAAAAAAGTTGTACCTGTTTTTAAGATATTCCCATCACCATCCAATGGTGTTGTGGGAAAAATGTTAAGGGAAAACCCTTATTATTTTTTCATGTTCTTTCTCTTATCAAAGCTAAGAACGAAGTTCTGTATATTGTCAGTTAACGAAATTGAATAACGTGTTGCATTTCATATACATTTTTAAGATTTCCGATTTCTTAAAGAAAAAAAAACAGATTAAGATCGTAATTTAGTTGCGAATGACGAACCGTATGAACGATGTGTGAGTGTCACAAAGAGCGTATCCCTTATTCACCACAGTTTTGACGTATGACGATGGACAAGGTGAAGACGAAGAAGGCAGCCTTCCGCATCTCGGGGGATACGGAAGCAAGTTGCCTCCAGGCATCCTGCCCCACGGTCTGCCCCAGGTGAAGGAAGTCCAGCCGGCTGTGACGGCCGTGGAACAGGAACAGAAGAAGGAAGAGTTAAAAGAAGGTATACTTTGATCGTGCTCCCTTTTTCCTAATGTTATTGAGTTGTGTTTAAATTTTATGGATGTCAGTGAGGGAACTTAGCGAAGAGGAGAAGCAGATGATAATCCTTTCGGAAGACTTCCAACACTTTATGGATAAGGCGGGCAGAATTATGGAGAGGGCTCTCTGTGAAAGCGTTGACATTTATATGGATTATACTGGATGTTTAGGAGAAGAGGCGTTGTAAGTAAAATTATTATCCATGTGCCTAAAATGTATCGAATATTGTTTATAACTGTTTAAAAACAACCTACGACAATTTTTTCATGGAAAGTAAAACTTGCTATTAATAAAAAAATTTATAAAAAGGATTTTTAAACAGTACTGCCAAACTACTATGTAAAAATCACAAGTTTAATTTCATTTAGTAAATGTTATTGATGAAATTAAGCGTGCCTTTGAATTTTGAAGGGATGAAAAATCTCACCAAAGGATCTCGTTAAACCGTCACTTCTTCGACGAAAGATGGTCTCGAAACCGCACTGTAACATCACTGGACTGGTCTCCTCAATTTCCCGAGCTGCTACTGGCTTCGTACAATAACAACGAAGAGTCGCCCAACGATCCGGACGGCGTCGTGCTGGTTTGGAACACCAAATATAAGAAGACCACGCCCGAGTACATATTTCATTGCCAGAGCGCGGTGTTGTCCACCACGTTTGCCAGATTTCATCCTAATTTAATATTAGGCGGTACTTATTCCGGACAGATAGTATTGTGGGATAATCGTGTTCAAAAAAGGACGCCGATCCAGAGGACGCCGCTTTCGGCATCCGCACACACCGTAAGTTGTTGATACATTTATGAAAATTTTTGAGGGTGATAGAACGTCAAATGCTAGACTAGAAGTTTTTCTGTGGATTGTGGGCCTATTCAATTGTTTTTGTTTTTTTTTTAAATAAAAAAAAAATATTTATTGTATTGAAATTAAGTACAGTTAAATTTTCATGAATGTGGTTTCTGACGATTTGCTAGAGTTCGCTAGTTAGTCCTGCCTTGAAATTTTTTTTATAATGTAACAATTCAACTGTGGGCTCATAATTTGTATGAAAAAATAGTCTACAAATTATAATATTTATTATTTGTGTATGAATTTGCAGCACCCAGTATACTGTATGAGCGTAGTCGGTACGCAAAATGCGCACAATCTAATTAGTATATCTACGGATGGACGCTTGTGCTCCTGGTCCCTGGACATGCTGGGCCAACCTCAGGAAATACTGGATTTACACCGCATGCAATCGAAACCTGTGGCAGTTACTTGTTTAGATTTTCCACATTCCGACGTCAACAACTTTGTAGTTGGCAGCGAAGAGGGTGCCGCTTATTCCGCCTGCAGGCACGGCGCCAAAGCGGGCATCACCGATACTTACGACGGACATCAGGGACCCATTACCGGTATTAGTGTAAACGGAGTCCAAGGGGGGATCGACTTCTCGCACATGTTTCTCACCTCGTCTATCGACTGGACTATAAAGTTGTGGAGCTTAAAGGTAACGGGTGGAATTGCGGACGAGGGTCATTTTTACTAATTTCTGACTTTTAAGGATTCCAAGCCTATTTATTCTTTTGAGGATAACGGGGACTACGTTTTGGATGTTAAATGGTCTCCTACGCATCCGGCGTTGTTTGCTGCAGTTGACGGAAGCGGTAGGTTAGATCTGTGGAATTTGAATCAAGACACCGAAGTTCCCACGGCCAGTATAAACGTGGAAGGCAATCCGGCGCTGAACAAGGTATCTTGGACGCCGTCCGGTCTACACGTTACCGTGGGCGACAACCAAGGGAAAATCTGGGTGTACGATGTTGCAGAGGTGAGCACTTGAACTATAATGTCTAACAATGCGTTTCTTCACTATTTTTTAAATAACAATTGAACTGCCTAAAAAAATTGTTTGTTCAAAATAAACTAAAAATAACACCAAAAGTGTGTGATGGTATTTGTGGTATTTGTTGTCTGACTTTAAAAGGATAATGGTTACAGAAAACACCAACATTCAAATGGATTAAACGGTTTTTGATGGGGAGAGACAGTCGTTGACGAAGAGAATCGCAGGCAATAATGGGCAGGACAGACAAAAAATTCGTGTAATTGTGAATAACAAATTTTTCAAAATTTTTGTCACCTTTCTGCTCATTACAGCCGTCCAAATCCCTTTTCATCAAAAACAATGTCTCAATCAAGGATATTGTGTCTCTTTAAAACTTTATGCAACATTTTGTAAAGTAATGGTTGTGATGTTGCAGAAACTTTATTTATTTAAGTTTTAACATTATAAATAGCCAAATAAGATAAATGAGCACATTTTCAATCCATCCGCCCTATCTGAATTGGCTCCCATTGTCAGACTTTGTATTTCAACAATGTAAGAATCTTACAACCTTAAATATGCGTTTGTTTATAGAGTTTTGCCCATCCGAGACACGACGAGTGGAATAAATTTTTATACACCACCCAAGAACTGAGGAACAACCAAGTCGACGAGGAGTTAGAAAAACTGAACTACTCGATTTCAAGTACGTCTCTGACCAGTATGAGTTCTCTAACATCCACCCCGTTGCGATAATTAGTTTTAAATTAGGTTCTAAGTAACATATTTATAATTATAAAGGAATTATTTATTACAGCTGAAAATTATAAAATTGTGTCATAAAAAATATATTAGTAAAAAAAAATGGTAAGGGATTAATTTTCCGGGGCAACTAAAATATCTGTTATCATTCTAACAAAGTACGGATACCTTATAACAGAGAGGTAAAATTTAAAAAATGGACTGTGAAGAAAATGATTGAGAATTAGTAACAGATGTTTCTCGTCATTTTATCGATATTATTGTATATGCTTTAAAAGAACTAAAAATAAATATTGATCTATAAAATGGAATTTTGTGTCCTAAACACCGTATTTTTTGTTTATTACTTAATTTTTTATGTTTTTTCATTGTGCCTGTATATAGCTATTTATTTTTTTTTCTAGATATAGCAAAATATTTAAAAAATTTTATACTTAATTGTTACTTCTGTACTATAATGTACTTGAGTGTACATTCTGTACATATTTATTTCTTAAATAAAACTCACCTTTCGTAAATAAGTTTTTATTTTTGATTGGCAAGTATTCATTTTTTTTTACTTTAGTAGTGTCGTCAGTTGTATCCTAATTTTTGTCTAAAAATGGTATATTGAAGTGCATCTACAAGGTAAGGTATAGTATACTCTGAACACACGGGGAGATTTATTCTTAATACATTCCTTTAATAGCAAATTTCATAAACACGAATGTGTAAAATTTTAATCCTAATATTTGGTTTTAATAATGAATTCTGCAACTAGCAATTTTAATATTTTGTATCGGGATCGCAGAAAGTCGAGGAGGTGCCTGGACAAAGTTTTAATCCAAATATTTGGCTTTAATAATGAATTCTGCAACTAGCAATTTTAACATTTTGTATCGGGATCGCAGAAAGTCGAGGAGGTGCCTGGACAAAGTTTTAATCCAAATATTTGGCTTTAATAATGAATTCTGCAACTAGCAATTTTAACATTTTGTATCGGGATCGCAGAAAGTCGAGGAGGTGTGTGAACAAAATTTTAATCTTAATATTTGGCTTTAATAATGAATTCTGCAACTAGCAATTTTAACATTTTGTATCGGGATCGCAGAAAGTCGAGGAGGTGCCTGGACAAAATTTTAATCCTAATATTTGGCTATAATAATGAATTCTGCAACTAGCAATTTTAACATTTTGTATCAGGATCGCAGAAAGTCGAGGAGGTGCCTGGACAAAATTTTAATCTTAATATTTGGCTTCAATAATGAATTCTGCAAATAGCAATTTTAACATTTTGTATCGGGATCGCAGAAAGTCGAGGAGGTGCCTGGACAAAATTTTAATCCTAATATTTGGCTATAATAATGAATTCTGCAACTAGCAATTTTAACATTTTGTATCAGGATCGCAGAAAGTCGAGGAGGTGTTTGAACAAAATTTTAATCTTAATATTTGGCTTCAATAATGAATTCTGCAACCAGCAATTTTAACATTTTGTATCGGGATCGCAGAAAGTCGATGAGGTATCTGAACACAATTTTATTTTCGTAAAACTTGGTTTTAATAGTAAATTTTGTGAGCAGCAAGGTAATATTTTGTATCAGGATCGCAGAAAGTCGGGAAGGTATTTTGGACACAATTTTACTAGTAAAACTTGGCTTTAATAGTAAATTTTCTTGAGTAGCAATATTATCGTTTTGTATCAGGATCGCAGAAAGCCGAGAAAGTATGTAAACACAATTTTACTTGTAAAAGTTGGTTTTAATAATAAAGCTCGTATATAGCAATGACACTTTGTATCGAGAACGCAGAAAGCCGAGATTACAATTTTAGTTGTAAAACTTGGTTTCAATAATACCAGGTACAAAGGAACCAAAATGGCGTATATTTGTTAGAACCAAAATGGCGCATATTTCTGAAGAAACCAAAATAACCTGTATTCTGAATGAACCAAAATGGCGAATGTTTGTAATGCACCAATATATATATTAATTATTTAGGAACCGATAGGATATATAAAGGAACCAAAATGGCATATATTTGTTAAGAACCAAAATGGCGCATATTTCTGAAGAAACCAAAATAACCTGTATTCTGAATGAACCAAAATGGCGAATGTTTGTAATGCACCAAAATATTGCCTAAAGAACCAATATGTATATTATTTAGGAACCGATAGGATATATGAAGGAACCAAAATGGCGTATATTTGTTAAGAACCAAAATAACCTGCATTCTGAACGAACCAAAATGGCGAATGTTTGTAATGCACCAAAATGACATATATTGCCTAAAGAACCAATATGTATATTATTTAGGAACCGAGGATAGGATATATAAAGGAACCAAAATGGCGGATACACGTAGGAACCAACGGGGGATATATTAAGAAAAACAAAAGAAACAAGTTTTTATTTTTTAACAAAATTGTCTGCTATAGAATTCTACATACGGAAACTGAAATCCAATACCTCTAAATGTATCTTCTTATATAAAACCCTTGGCTAGTAGATCGGTCCAAGGTCTATGATCGGTCCCAATCGCATTTTTGTGACTCACTCTGTAGTCTTTTTCGGGAACAAAAGATTTTCTGTTCCCTACTTTTAAAATTTGTTGGTTTATGTCTATGTGCATCTACTTCCATGAAACATTATCGTAATAAAAAGTTTCTATTTTTATTTAGCGATTAGTTTTTAACTGAAAAAGAAAAATTATATACAAAATTTATTTAAACAATTTATGCAACAAGTGCAAAAAGTAAGTGTTTATTGCAAGGGACATGAAGTTGTCCAACGAGGCCGTCAGGCCGAGTAGGAAAACACGTCGAGTGCAATAAGCACTTTTTGTACGAGTTGCATACAATATTTTTTCTACGTTCATGCAAAAACCAAAAAATGTTATTTAGATGACACTAAGTCTAGAAAAATGTGACGTCGATTTGAAGGTTTATGTTTGTCATGATGACAAAACTCTGCAGTAGAATGACAGATTAGTGCAATAAAGAACCACTTTTTCCACTAAATATAGTTCAATAAAGTATTGTTTTTTGCATGAACGTAGAAAAATATATAAACATATTTTTTTGAGTTTGTCACGTTAAAAACACATGTTTTGTAATTTAGTGCATTATGTAGTGCACATTTAGTGTATTATATAGTTTATTTATTATTCTCAGTTGTAGTTTCTTAAATATTTTGATGAAGACACACTTTGTATCAAAATTAACGCACCACTTAGAAAAACTGAAAAAGTCAAATTGAATTTCCTGGCCCTTTCATTTTAGTTGTGTATCTCCTTTAATAATAGAGATAACGGGTTCGGAAAAAAATGGGGCTATAGCTTAACATCAGTACACCGCTTTAATCACAGCATTCCACAGGGTGTTGCAAAGTTCATGAAAAAAACTTTACTTCAGTAACCCCCTGTGTATGTTCAAAACTGAAATTCGAATAAGAGATACTACCATAGTGCCCTTGCTGAAGAAGTAGGCTACAATTTTAAAAAAAAATTCATCGAAATCGGTTTAACGGTGCCTCAGAAAATTCAGTTTGACTTTTTCGGTTCATTAATTTTGATGTAAAAACCACAGCACGCAAAAGCGCCAAAAAAAAAAGGAATGCCCTGCAGGTGTGCAAATTGCGCCGGGTCATACCCAGCAAGAGACAGAGGGGGGGGTGTCTCAAGTACCTCAAAACTAAACAGTCTCTGAGAAACACACAAAACACGACGACTACCATTAACAAAACACACACAAAAAACCGTTTACCCATCCCCACTTCTATATCTGGACAATCTTATGCAAACATAACAGAAATACCACCCCAAAAAAATACAAAACAAACAAACGCACACACAAACCAACGCAAAAGTCATCAGACACGGAGGCAACGTCGTCCCAACTGGGGTTAGCGATCCTGATAGACGCAACAATTCATCTATAGGACTTCTGCGCCCAGCTGAAGACCATTGTTGGAGCTACACGATAAATATAATTTAAATGTATATTGTGTTGCCTATTCAGAATACAACCTGATAAAAAAAATGTTTTTGGCAAGAGTTGGATTGGAATAGGTAATATGATATTATTATATGTTAAAAAAAAAAATAAAAAGTTGTTGTTGTCAAAACACTTCTGTAAAGTATATTAAAGTAAAACTTCTTAAAAAAGGAAAGGATTTTTATTGGAACCAGCCATTAGTCTACAGAACGGGTAGTTTTGTGGGACGTGACATATTTTCTGGCGACCGTGACAGGACCCGGGAAGTTTAATAAAGCTGGGATTTATCACTGTTTTCAAGATATCTTTTGGACAACGGGCTGCCTCAGTTTTAGGCAAACGTGTGGCTCCATTGAGACAATTTGTGTTGAAGTATTTTGAACTGTTAATCAATCGTTTTCCTAGAAGAGACCCCGGGTTGCCCTGGTATTAGGCAAACGTGTGGTATTTTTTCTTGTGAAAAATGGAATCAAAGAAGAAGCATTGTAAAATTCTTCGTGCCGTTTTCACAAAAAAGGTTAACAAACTTAGTACGTTGTTGAGCACAAGTGAGGAGCTAAAGATGTCGGATGTTAGAGTGTGTTGGGACATTCTTCAGGAAAAATTTGATATCCTAAAATTATCCGATGGTGAGATTTATGACTACTTATTAGAACAGGATGCTTCGGAGGAAGACTTACTAGCAGAAATGGAGGCTACGGAATCGTACCATAAGAAGTTCCTGGAGGTTTATCATCGCTACAATGATCTAGTGCAGGGTGAGGACAACGATGCAGCATCACAAGGTAATAGAGAAAACAGTATAGCGATAGGTAAACGTAAATTTAAATTGCCTACAATACAGTTTAAAGTATTTGACGAGAATATAAAAGAGTGGCTGCCATTCTGGTCACAGTTTGAAAAATTCATGAGGACCCTGATATAGATTTGGAGGACAACATCGAATATTTAATTCAGGCAACGGTGCCTGGCAGCCGGGCGAGGCAACTTGTGGGCAGCTTTCCTACAGTGGGAGAAAATTATCACAAAATTATAAACAGTTTAACGTCGCGTTTTGGGCGTGATGATTTGCAAGTAGAAGTTTCGTTCGCGAATTACTTAAGCTGATTTTGAACAACGCTATGGCTGAAAAATTAGATTTACTAACCCTTTATGATAAACTAGAGACACAATTGCGTGCGTTAGAGACTCTTGGTATCACAACGGATAAGTGTGCAGCCATGCTTTTTCCCTTAGTGGAATCATGTTTACCGGAAGATTTACTTGAGTCTGGCAGTCTCCTCTACCTTTGTCTACATCCCAGAGTAATCTAGCTAATGTAGAACCTACCGTTGAGATGTGCTTTCTTCAAAGAGAAGTGGAAAATGAGCAGCGTATTACCTTAGCAGCGGAAGGATTTGGCTTGAAGTCTATTAATAAGACTAAAGAAGCTCTGCGTAGTTCGGGCACAACACCCAAGCGAAAAATGGAATATTCTGATGGAAGCATTGCCACTGCAGCAGGTTTGGTCAACTCCAACACAGTAGTGTAGTAGCTAAATGTATTTTTGTGATAACGCTCACAAGCGTGCATCTTGTTTTAAGGCACAGAAGTTCGGTTTAGAGAAGAAAAGATCTATTCTAAGCAGAAAGAAAGCCTGTTTTTGTTGTCTGATGAGAAAATGTCGTGTTCGTTTAAAATGTATAATATGTAGCTCCATGTATTTTAATGTATCCGGACTTGCCAGCCAACAAACAGGACCTACAGGAATCTACAAAGTCAGATACCTGTCAAGTTTCGAGTGAAGTTGTCAGTTGCACGAATAATGCTACCGCTCATGTTTTTATGCAAACCATGAGAGTGAGACTAAATGGAGATACATCTCGAACAGTGCAAGCTTTGATCGACACAGGTTCTCAAAGATCCTATATATTAGAGCATACGGCCTGTAAATTGAAATTCAAGTCAAAGCGTCAAGAGAGGTTATTAGTACATTCAGTTTTGTTACGGAGGCTTTAGCTCAGCCAGTTATTTGCAGCAAAATTCCTTCAGTTTTTAGGGTCCTGGTCAACTGAGTTAGATAATTTGGGGATTGAGTTGTCTGATAAGAGGGATGGTTCGGCTAGCTCTGAAACAATTTAAATTTTGATTGATGCCGATGTAGCTGGGAAATTGTACACTGATCGGAGGTTTGTACTTTCCTGTGGATTAGTGGCAGTGGAAACCTTGTTAGGATGGGTGCTGATGGGCAAAATACCTCTCAAAAGACCATATAGTACTGCTATGACTGACATCATCCTTCTTGTAAAAGAAGCAAACATTTCTCAACTCTGGGAATTGGATGTACAGTAGAACCTCGATTATCCGGGCCGGCCGGGACCGAATCGTTGCTGGATAATCGAAAACACGGTTAATCGAAATAACGCTCAAACTCACCAATTTTGCAAAAAATATGAATTTTATTACACATACCTATTAACTGCATGCACATGTACATTATGTAAAATGAAAATTAACATATTTACGTTTGCGCTTTTCATTGACTGTTTGCCGATTGATTTTGTCTGCACGTAAACGAACCAAATGCTAGACTGCGTAAGTAAATAATGCGTATTGCGTATGCCATAAACAAGCGAACTTGTCTTTGTTTTTGTTTCCGAGCGCTTTTTTCGGCCCGCCACGGATAATCCGCGCACGGATAATCCGCGCACGGATAATCCGCGCACGGATAGCGGTCAGTCATAAACATCGCATGGCACGAAGAATCCGCCGCACGGATCAGCCGCACACGGATAATCGAGGTTCTACTGTACTTGGAATCAAGGACCCTATAGATAGGAAAAGCCAAGATGAACTAGCCATGGCTGCAAAGAGTTGTTCTTGCAGGCGGTGAGAGTCAATGAAGAATGACGTTACGAAGTGAAATTGCCCTGGATTGAGGGCCATCCACCTTTGACAACTGCCTACCACCTTGCTAAGAACAGGTTACTGAATACTTTGGGTAAATTGGAGAGTGGTAATCTTTTGAAGGAATATGACCAGGTTTTTAAAGAGTGGCTTGAAGAGGGCATTATTGAAGAAGTTTTGAGGAGATGCCTGCTACTATGGAGGTACATTATTTACCACACCGACCTGTAGTGAAAGAAGGCAGCACCACAAGAGTTCGGCCAGTTTTGACGTTTGAGCCAGGGAGAAAGGAAAACCCTTGTTAAATCAGTGTTTGGAAAAAGGACCTAACTTAATTGAATTAATTACGATTTAGATTATATGAAATTGGTGTGATATCGGACATAAGAAAGGCCTTTCTGCAAATTAGTCTTCATCAGGCCGACCTCAATTTTTGTGTTTCCTATGGATAGATATAGAAGGCAAAGAGAAGATTTTTGCCACAGACGTGTGGTATTTGAAGTCAACAGTAGTCCGTTCTTGTTGGGAGCTACGATAGAGCACCACCTCTGTAAGGCTCTGAAAGAGAGTGACAGTGGAATGACACGATATTCCAAGAAAACTATTTTGAAATTGTCCAAAGGGTTCTATGTGGATAATTGTGTTACTAGCGTTCCAGATGTTGTCACTTTAAGAAAATTAATTGAAGAAGCCGTTGTAGTTATGAACGAAGCTAAGTTCGATCTAAGAGGGTGGGAGTTTACGAAGCAAGTCCAGGATGGCGTTTCTCCTGTTTCTTCACAAACAGCGGTGCTTGGATTGTCTTGGGACACTAGAGAACAAATTGAAGCGAGAATACCAGATTGTGACGCAATCGATAGACAATCTCTTTGTAGAAAGAGTAAATATTTACAAAAGTTGAGAGATGATCTTCGCCAAAGGTTTCGAGTCGAATATCTATGGCAGCTAAAATCATGGCGCACAAAGAAATCTAGTAGAAGGATTACCCTGGGAGAAGTAGTACTTATTGGGAAATGACAAGCGGTTATACTGGCCATTAGGGCGTGTTGTTCAGTTAATCCCTGGTAGGGACGGAGAAATTCGACTTGCTAGATTACGTACGTCAAGAGGTACATTGTTGAGGCCAGTACAGCGTCTGTATCCTCTGGACTGTGATGACGACCTTTCCTGTAGGATTCCATTGCAAAATATAGGTGAGCATCCAACCCCTTTGATGCAAGATGATTCTGTTCCTGAATCATGCAATGTAATGCGGGAAAGTGCGGGAGTGTCTAGCAGAGTACTCGTATCGTCAGAGTCGAACAATGATGTGCGGGAAGATGCGAGAGTGTTAAGCAGAGTACCCGTATCGTCACAAAAAGTGTCCCGTAGTGGTAGACAAATAAGAGTTCCAGGAAAATATTTGTAAAAATCCTGTAAATCTTATTGATCAGTTAGTTATTGGTTGCAATAGTTTAAAACTATTGTTGTATTGTCAACCAATGTATATTTTGAGATTGTCCATATGCCTCCAACTTTGTGAGACATTCTCATGTGATCATGTCTCAGGTGGGGGTATGTTGGAGCCACACGATAAATTTAATTTAAATGTATATTGTGTTGCCTATTATGTAAATTTTGTATTTATTATCTGCGTATATTGTGTTGCCTATTCAGAATACAACCTGATAAAAAAAATGTTTTTGGCAAGAGTTGGCTTGGAATAGGTGATATATTATTAAATGTTAAAAAAAAAATAAAAAGTTGTTGTTGTCAAAACACTTCTGTAAAGTATATTAAAGTAAAACTTCTTAAAAAAGAAAAGGATTTTTGTTGGAACCAGTCATTAGTTTACGGAACGGGTAGTTTTGTGGGATGTGACAACCATGATGTCAAACATGCAAAAATTGTTTGGCTAAATGGCTCACCAACCTTCCCAACCCTCCTCGCTGAGAATTTTGTCATGGACCCTTGACGTGTTGCCGGGCAGAAAGTTGGAACTGGAGGACATCCTAAACTTCTAGAAGTAGACGTGATGGCCGTCCAGGAAATCAAACTTAGCGGAGCCTCCCAAAATTCCATTCCTGACTATGACATTTACAGACACGACAGAGCCCCTAACAGGGGTGGCGTTGCAGTCAATAATAATCAAGAGATGCATCGACCACTATCTGCTGCAGCGTCTCCAAACTCAAAATATCGAGGCCGTGGCGATAATGGTGAGATTGCTCCAGCATGGAGACATTGCAGTGGCGTCCTGTTACAATTATCCCAGACTACCTTTGCAATGCTTCTTCTGATACTTTCCAGGCCTCAGAGGATTGCCATCAGTGACGTCAATGCAAAGTCACCCATGTGGCACAGCGGGACCACAACCGCGAGAGATCGTGACCTGTTAAATTACCAAGACACACATGACGACATAACTATACTAAGCCCTACAGATCCGACTTTTTACAGACCCACCGTCCCCCCTGACATACTAGATCTTGCAACCTAAAATCCCGCTAATTGCTCTGATTTCTGTCGAAGAAGAAGGCTCTACTGCTCACAATCAATTCACGTTGGAAGACCTGGAGGCAGCAGTCTTTACTCTAGAACAGACATCAAAAATGCACTGACTTTAACAACAACAGAGACAATAGTCACCTGACTGTCAAATCCCAGAGGCATACGATCGGTCAGTGGTCGCGCGGTTTAAGGCGTTAGTACTTGAATCGAGGTGACTAGACGGAGTTGGTTCAAGCCCAGCTGCCAGTAGACCGTATATAAGCTATATTCATGGAGAGGATTGGCACCCTCTCTGTGGGTATGGTAGGGTGGAATAATGTTAGCTTGGGTCAATGTGAGAGATTGATACCGGTTGATATTTGACTACCCCCCTAATTAATGAGGTTTTCCAGGTTTTCCTCATTCCTGCACTGAATAGTGGTTAGGGCCTACCAACGTAAGTCGTTCCTGGGCGCAAATGCGGCCTGCTTAATAATATGCCGCCCCCTCTCCGCACAAGTCTCTGACTTCTGGGCTAATCCCTGTGATTAGAATGAGGCGTAGAGATATTATTATTATTATTATTATTATTATACTCTACAAGAACATCAGAACTAATACGAAACAGACTGCAACAAAAACGGCTTACCATCCGCACCCGTCTTCCCCAATACAGACTTAAACTTAAATGTACTAAACAGACGGGTGAAGGCTCTGAGCGAGCTGACCCAGGAAAGATGGGCTAGATACTTGGGGTCGCTGCACCCAAATGACAACAGCTGCTGGAATGTGCAAAGGGCCTACAGTTGCCCGGCAGGAAAACGCCAAGGCTTTTGGCGACAGTCTAGAACTGCAGTGTAGACGGCCCCAGCTGCCCGACGAGGACGGTAGTCAGAAGCGCAGTCAGACGCATCAACAGAGAGCTTGGCAATGAACATCCTGCCACCTGCCACCCCCATCAAACTCAAACAAATAATACGATGCTTACGTAACAAAAAAGTCCTCCGATCTGGACCAAATACATAACACTACACTAAAAAAACGACCACGCAAGAGTATCGCGGCCATACTAAACATAATCAATGCAATACTCAGACTTACACAGTTCCATACATGCTGGAAAATAGATCTAACAAAGACCACACCTTCCATACAAATACCGGCCCATTAGTCTACTTCCGTTATAATCAAAGTAGTAGAAAAATATATCCTATCACGTCTAAAAACCCATTCCGAAGAACTGCAAGTCATTCCCCACAAACAATTCACTCTCCGCCTCGACTACTCTACCGAACTCCAAATCCTACACCTGACAGAGCACATCACGGCCGTCTTCAACATGTGACAGTTTACAGGAGCTGTCTTCTTAGATGTCGCAAAGGCCTTGGATACGGTTTGGCATATCCTTTACCAAACTAATCAAATCCTACCTCCGCCACCAAAAATTTTGTATCAAAATCATACAAACTTTTTCCACAACCGGACCAATGGAAGCAGGCGTCCCACAAGGTACTGTCCTATCCCCACACCTTTACACAATATACAACAACGACATACCACACCTACCAAACACTGCACCAAACAGCTACATAAGACGCACGACTACTTTTACAAAACTCTTTAGATCAAGTTGAAACCTGGTGCAACAGGTGGAAAGTTAAAATTAACCCCAACGAAAATTCAGCTACCTATTTTACGAGACACAGAATCGTCCGAGACCTCAACTCTCCCAGGAGACCATCTCCTGGGACCTCAGATACCATACCTAGGAGTGACGATGGAGCACCGACTCACTTGGAAACCGCACATTGAGGAGATTGCGGCGAGGGCAGGGATCACCAAGGCTAGGCTCTATCCCTAACTCAAGGGTGGCAACACCCTCAATCTAAGGAATAAACAAACGTTTATCAAGGTGTTACGTCAATCGCAGCTAAACTATGCCTCTGCGGCATAGGGATAGGCGGCAAAAAGCCACATAAAGTCATTCCAGGCTGTGGAAAACATAGCCTTACGCATGGCCACCGCCGCTCTGGTACGTGTGAAACGTAGACATACTACAAGACTTACAGTATACAAGCGAGAGTTGAAAAACGATTTGATACGGCAGCGAGACATGACAACCCCCCCTTAAGATAAGCCATCGACTACATACCAAACACAACACCAACTTTTTTACCAGGAGTGACCACTCCGACATTAACAAACCCAGCCAGGATCAATAACGCTAAGGAAAGATATTTAGCTGGATGATGAGAAAATGAGAAGACAAGAAGAGCACCAGAAGAGGCCCTCTACGGGTGAGGGTCAGCCAGGACAAGAGCAGGCCCCAGAAAGCGCCTATACGGGCCACACTTAAGATTAGAATCGACGACAGATGAAGCCCACCTTCACGAGGTTGACCAGGTCTACAAAGCTGAGGCAGAACAAAGAAGGATAGTCCCTCAGTCCCAAATCATTTAGAACACAAACGTCAAAAATAACGGCACACGCGTCATACTTGTCTGTGAAATGACCTAAATATCAATACAGAATTCTGATCTAGGGAATCAGATATCTTTAATACACAAGGAAAAACAACAAAGGAAAAAAGAAAACAGAACAAAGTAATAATTTTTCCTAATTCATTCAAAAATTTTATCAGATATTTTTTAATTGTGATAGCCTGGTTAAATAGTTTTTAAGTTTTCCATTCAGATTACTGATTTGTACCAAGTTTAACTGTTAAAACTCTTAGGGATCATTTTAGGAAAAATTCTTACTTTCTTGTTTCGACAAGAATCAGTTCCAAAAGTGTGTAGCAATGTCGCTATTGCATCCTGTACATATAAATTTCATTACCAATTACTTTCTCTATCTTTAGAATACTACAACGATACTGAAGCCTTATGAACGTGTAGCAAATATGCTGAATATCTTACCTCAATCCAGTGGCGGATCGATAAGTTCTGCAAATATATGTTTCTTCCTTTTGTAAAGACAGAGTGATGGTTGCCTACAGTTCCGTTTTTAGGTCTCTTTTCCCTTCTTTTCTTCCTCCTATTTAGTATAATTACCAGCTCATTCTTGACTTGAAGTGGCTTCACTCCTAAGATCAAAAGTATGACTTTTTACTAATAATTCATATTTGTATCAATTATTATCAAAGATTGTGTGGGGTAATGGCTTCACAATAGTATTTAACAGCAATATGATTTTATTAATCAGATCAGTAATACAATTTGTTATTTTGGAATTTGTAAGGTAATAGTATACAGAAATTTTTCAAATAGTTTGAATGTTTAATGTATTACATAATTTTCAAGTTACATACACATCACTTGGAAGTTTTTTTTACAAAAAAGGCTTTTGAAATTCTATTTTATACAAAATATTTCCTCTCAGATTTTATTTCATATCATCCATTTGGGTATAAATTAACGAGGAAAAATAAAATGGCAAAATAAAAATTATAATTTTTGAAGATTTTTTATAATTAGTAATGGTTGGCTGGATGGTTTTCAAAAAAAAAAAAACTTTCAAATATTTAAATTACATGAAAATTATTGGAATCGGTAATGTTATACCTCTGTCAAACACATCTAAAAACAATATTGCAGAAAACTGGCATTTCCTACATATATGTACTAATTGACCCATATATTTTTTAATAAAATGAACTAGAAAGGAAATGTGAATTTTTTTCCATCATTTTGGGACATTGTAATTATTTAATTTCAACATCACGCATCTCCAGTGACCAGCAATTTTAGACTCAAGAAAACACTAAAATACTACGAGGACTCTTAGATACTATACAGGGTGGCTGGAATATGAGTGCTTTAATTTTGCCATATAAGTTGTACTGAACAATAGTTATTTATGCAACAAGTACAAAAAGTAAGTGTTTATTGCACGCCACGTGAAATTGTCCAACGAGGCCGTCAGGCCGAGTAGGACAACACGTAGGGTGCAATAAACACTTTTTGTACTTTTGTACTTTTTTCTATGTTCATGCAAAAACCAAAAACTATTTTATTTAGATGACACTTAAGTCTAGGAAAATGTGACGTCGATTTGAATGTTTATGTTTGTCATGATGACAAATCGCTGTAGTAGAATGACAGATGAATGCAATAAACATTTTATTGCACTAGAGCAATAAAGAACCACTTTGTTCACTAAATATAGTTCAATAAAGTTTTGTTTTTTGCATGAACGTAGAAAAAATATATTTGACTTTTTTTTTCTCTGACCAACCATAACAGAACTATGACAGCAAACAGGTCTTGAATATGTGACAACGTCGCTCATATACTGTGGGAGCCACACGATAAATTTAATTTAAATGTATATTGTGTTGCCTATTATGTAAATTTTGTATTTATTATCTGTGTATATTGTGTTGCCTATTCAGAATACCTGATAAAAAAAAAATGTTTTTGGCAAGAGTTGACTTGGAATAGGTAATATATTATTATATGTTAAAAAAAATAAAAAAGTTGTTGTCAATACACTTCTGTAAAATATATTAAAGTAAAACTTCTTAAAAAAGAAAATGATTGTTATTCGAACCAGTTATTAGTCTACAGAACGGGTAGTTTTGTGGGACGTGACAAATACTATCTTAAGATTGTTATATTTTATACATAATAATTGCAAATAGGTACACCTAAACATAGGTACTTACTGTGAATGGTTTTCTTAGAGCTCTTTGCACAACACAGAATAATAGTTACAAGTGTTTAAAGTGACTTCTGTTTCTTGCAAGAAGTGTTTAACTGTACAAATGTCTCGTAGCCAGAGAGTTTTGTCTAAATTCGCCGTAAATTAACATGTCATATGGCTGGTTATGGTTACTATAAATTGTTCCGTTTTTATTTATGTACTCACAAACATCAAACAAAAATTAGACAAAAATGAATTGCACTAGCTGTACACAACAATATAATATTACTTTTAAGATTATCACCAGCAGCCTGACACTGCTACGTTGTCGTACGTTACAGTTTTAACAAATTTCTCAAAAACTTCAATTGTTTACTTCATTAATATAAACCCAAAAATCAAATTATGAACAAATTACGTTACAGGCCTTAGTTTGTAATTTTGTAACATAGTTTTGCATATTATTGCAGTTGTATATTTATTTTTCAGAATGTATTTGTAGACAAACTATTCGTTTTAGACATTTTTTTCATAAGAGTTTTTTATTGCATTTAGTCAGATATATAAGCCCTTAAAATTAGGGCAATCATATTCCGGACACCCTGTATAGACAATAGTAACTTACATCACAAGTCTGGTAGGTGATTTATTACAGTATGTTGTCGGCGAGGGAACGTAGGAGACAATTCCGGAATATAAACGAGAATTGTAATAAACCTAACGGACGTGTATCATATATTTTATTTCTTACTGTTCAGAAAACTACCATTAGTATTATAATTCAGCCTCTGACCGCCAGAGGGCACTGACAGCACATGTTTCTTTAAAAGAAAATAGGGGCAATTTTAGTTTTTTAGCAGTTACTGAAGTCATTCGTACAATTTTGTGCATTATTTTATGTTTTCCCGCTACATTAAAACCCCGTGTTTCTGATCAGTAAAAACCTCGTAATAAGTGATTCAATACTTGCAAAAGGGGCAAATGATACCCGCAACCCACCCGAAACAGTCCACTACTCATACACCCATCTGTTCCAGAGGAGACTGCAGATCGCCAAAGGGACCCCTACAGAAGACACTTCGGCAATCAGGTAACCGCTCTTATTATTCCGCAATTTATTTGATTGTATTTGAACCTGCAATCACCCGCAAACACTTACTGTCTTTATAATCTGTTTTAAAATTAATAGAACATTATAATAATAATTATGTAATAATATAATTCCCAACAAGCAAAATATTAAAGTATTTTTAGGCAACACACATTACAGTATCAGAAACTGCGATACTGTTCCCTCTACCAGAAGCAAATGACTCCGAAGAAATAGACATTTAACAGACAGTATGAAATAAAAACATTTTCAATTTCTGTAAGTAAGCAATATTGGTCTCATATGGTTTAGCATAAAAAAATGCAATCTCTAATTTGAAGCAAAGTTATAAACGTAATGATACATTTTTTACAAAAAAATTACAATAAACGTCACTAGACATTTCTTATTAAACAAAACATAGCAAGCAGCATAATAATTGGGTATCAAAACAAAAGATAAGAATGTTACAGTAAAAGACACAGATGAGAAAAAACTAGATAGAAAATAGAAACAGTAATGAAGAGCATGCAAAGAAAAGGACTACAAACGGGGTAAAACGAAATTAGTAAGAAAAATAGAAAAACGAGTAGTGGGATAAATAGAGAAATGGAAATTGGAACCTGGAATGTAAGAGGAACCATTAAAAAAAAAGAAATTATAACATATTGGTAATGAACTAAAAATTAATAAATTACATCAAATTTACCAAAAATATACTTGTGTCAAATTCTCATAAAAATGTTGTACTTAAATATGTTGTATAAATTTCATCGATAATTTGATTTTCTAAAAATATCTTACAGAGTCTGTATCTCAAAAATAAGAAGGTCTCCTAGGATATGCATTTATTAAGCAAACCTCACTTATATTTCAATGTTTTATTAGTTCCAGCAATATTGCCATGTGGTTTCTCAGTAATTGTCCATTGAGACATACTAGATTTTTCACTTAAAAATATTACGATTTATAATAAGCCAATATACCTTAAGGCTAGCGTTTCAAGGTCAAAAAATACACCCAGTAGGTGGAGGTTCTTATTAGTGTAGTACAAAAATATAATGCTGAAATTGAATCATTTTCTTTAACTTTTGAAGGAAAAATGTGCTAGAGCACATAAAATACCGTCAATTTGTACCTTATCACTGTGTTCTATACACCGTAAAAAATACTTGATAATTTACATAAATTCAAGTGTTACTAGTTTTTTAAAAGAATTCTGCGGGATGTGATAATGTTTATAAGGTCAATGTGCAGTTGACTTGTAAAATTCAGTAGATTTTATGATAAAACATAACAGGTGAAAGTTATGCTCTTTTTTCTTATTCTAAATTACTTGACTGCCTAGAAATTGTTTTATGTCCTGGAGAAAACTTGTATAATTGACATAGTGAAGAGATATTCTTTCTAACTTACTCAGATTATTTTTAGACTGTCTCAACAAACAGCTATGAAAATCGTTGATTTGCATATAAAAACGGCGCTCTTAATAAAATGTTGATAATAAAAAAGATACAACGTGTCAAGAGAATTTAAAATGTGATTTTTTAAAATAATTATACTGTTTGCCTGTATCAACTTAAAAAATTTATAATAGATGTTTTTGGATCTGAGAAATCATATCAACAATCTGTTGTCTATATTTGTAACGTAAATGTGAGCGTAACTTTTTTGGCTCCAACGGTATCATGTTTTTTATTCAAAAATCTTAAACCTACATTGTTTTTGAGGCAAAAAGGTATACCTGGCATTAGTCTTAGAAATTGACCATTTTCGAGATAATAGCTTTTTAACAATCCTTGCATAGATAAAATTTATGTTAAAGTTAGTAAGTATTTCTAAATTTTTCTTATTCAGATATGAGAAATATGACTGTTATTTGTTGGAAATTAATAATTTCAATGGTAATGCTGGGCAACGAGAATATTTGAAAGGATTTAGAAATAGATTACAACCTGATAATCAACAATTTAAAAAATCTGTTTAGGAATTTAGAGAAAAAAAGACGAAAAATTTGTTCACATTGCCAATTATCTGCAAACTAATTCAGGGCGACTATCTAAAGCTGCAAGAATCACTATGACTTTGAAAAACAATGTAGGTTTAATTTTTTTTTTTTAATAAAAATTGTGATAACGTTTAAGCCAAAAAAGTTACGCTCACATTTACATCACAAATATAACGGATGTGGCGCTCTCTAGGAAATACTTCAAAATTGATAACAGTTTATGATTTCTCATATCCAAAAACATCTATTCCCAAATTTTTAAGTTGATGACATTCAAAGACTGTAATTATTACAAAAAAAGTAAGTTTTTAAATTCCAAATTTGACACCCTATATCTTTTTTATTTATCAACATTTAAGTTAAGTTGGCTTAAATTGTAATATTTTAAAGGGAAAAATCTAGTGTCTTAATCACGGATCACCCTGTATACAGGGTGTGCATGTACCAGTGAGCCACCCTAGATTCTTAAAGTCAAAATACTACAATTTATACTATTTTACCTGTATGGGCACCGAAGTTTATCAAAATGTTGGAAGAGACAGAATTTACTTAAAGCTGTTGTTAAAAAAAAAAAAATTGTGACAATCAGATATAAAAATAAATATGAATACTTTTTAACCGAGCTATCCAATTTAAGGCATTTGTGCAAGTCAGCAATTAACATTAAATGCATCAAGAAAAGCCTTTTCACCAATATGTTTTCATATAACAAATTTCATTTCAATCATTCAACTCTTATCCCTTTTATAACCTATTACTAATTGGTTTTCAAAAATTTTGGAGCCCCAACGGCTCATTTTTGCATATTATACGCAAATTAGCATAAATCGACGTATTTTAACCTTAACAATATAAAACGAAATGCTGTGTAGATGCATTTCAGCCATCTTGTATAGCTGTTATTCTGGCGCTCTCTCAACATTTAGGAGATTTTTTTTACAAAAAGTAAATAAATGTATCCTCATGCAGTGTTTATTTAGATATTAAAACAAAATAATAAATAAATAGCTTAGGTTACATATTACGTATTTGTAAAAAAACTTGAAATTACAACTCCTGGGAACAATAGGACAATACAAGTTTTCAAAAAATCTGTATTGTTTTAAGCACGTTTTGGGTCATTTTTTATACCCATCTTGAGAAACAGAATTAATCATACTATAATAAAAGCAATAAAAACACATTGTAGAAATTCAAATAATCAATTTTGAGAAATACCTACCAATTGCATAAAAGAAACATTTTGAGAAGAATTTTTTTTTATTTTTATAAAAATTCTGAGTGATTAAGAACCAAATACATGGTTAACAGAATATTAAAAACTTATAATTTTGGAAAATTGTAACATGCTAGGCAACGAGCTCAAAAAAATTTTGATAAATTTTTTTTATTTTTACATACAAAAAGTATGGAAACAAAAAAAAATAATGCACAAGTAAATATGAAAAGTCAATTTAACACAATTTTATAGGTTATAGGTAAGTTAAAGTATACATGAGAAAGACCGTCAATATAAGTATTATTAGTAATAAAATTTGTGTTTCTTTTAATTAGAATCATTTTGAGAATGGAACGTTTTTGTAGATTACATTCATTATTGAGGATTTCAACATTATCAAAATCAAAATTATGGTTATGCTCTGTCTAAACATGCAATAGAAAATAACCATATTTTTGATTTTGATAATGTTGAAATCCTCAATAATGAATGTAATCTACAAAAACTTTCCATTCTCGAAATAATTCAAATTAAAAGAAACACAAATTCTATTAATAATAATACTGATATTGACGGTTTTTCCCATGTATACTTTGACTTAGTTTATAATTAACATCCTTTGTTTATTGCAGATTTTTACACTACCTATTAAATTGACTTTTCATACTTACTTGTATATAATTTTTTTTTATATATGTAAAAAATAGGAATTTTTTATAGACATTCTTTTGAGCTAGTCGCCTAGCATGTTACATTTTTCTAAAATTATTAGTTTTTAATATTTCTAACCATGTATTTGGTTCTTAATCACTATGAATTACTCAGAATTTTTATGAAAATGAAAAAAAAAAGATTTCTAAATGTTTGTCTTTTGCTCAATTGGTACGTATTTCTCAAAACTGTTTGTTTAAATTTATACAATGTGTTTTTGATTTAACTTTGTTTTTTTTACTGTATTAGAAAAGTATTTTAAGCTAATATAAATCAAATCTCCTACAATTCCTATCAATGAAGTCATATATGTATGTTCTCTGATACCAAACATCTAGGTATGCTAATGAACAATTCCACAGACAAAGCTCTATTCAATAATTATCTAAAGAAATTGATATAGCTAAATTTACTAATCTGGTTTAATGAAAACACTCTATAAATATCTAACTTCACTTTTGAGACAGTGGAAACTCAAAAATTCAACCACAAAATGTTACAAAAGCTAATAATAAAGAATATATGGGTAGATATTGTGGGTATAATTCAACGCTAGTTGGGGCTTTAGAGTAGTTAGTTTCACACAATATTGTTAATACCTGAAAATATATAAAATTAACTTTGTTTCTAAATATGGGTATAAGAAATGACCTGAAACCCTAAAAACAATACAGACTTTTTTTAAATTTGTGTTGGGTTTTTTTCTTTGACCCATTGTTCCCAGGAGTTGTAATTTGAAGTTATTATTTACATGGTCAGGAAAATACTACTAATTAAAAAAAAAAACAATAAAAATGATTATATTTCATAATCACATATTCACATTATCAAAATTAATTTTAAGACTTTGTTACATGGATCTGTTAGCCCCTAGCCCCTTCAAATAAAGAAATATACTAGCTATTACAACATGCATCTTACCAATTTTCTGTCGCTACTGCTGGTCTCCACTAGGTTTACCTGCCACGACTATTGTAGCTGCATCCCATTCTAGCTGTAAAAACAAACCCATAGAAACATTTTTCTGAATAAATGATGAAGTGTATGTTAGTCAAAATCAAAATACGAACTTTGGATGTGCAAATAAAAAGTATGATATATTTACACAACACACCTACTCGATACAATACGTAAGCAGGTAATGTTGAATATTCCACTAGTTTTCAAATTTTGAAAAGTATCGAAGTAACTTTTGGGAAGGACACATTCACAATAAAAACTGGATAAACTACTCTACTATACGTTAAAGGCGAATTTTCATTAGTCTACTCTCCACTGATCAATATTATCGAATCTATGCCATTGAATAAAGGAATTGACCAGAATATTACTGAGCAATATCGTTATATAGGCTTATGTTTACATTTAACTATTTTATTTCAGGTTTAATATTTATGAAAAAATGATATATATTATCTAACGAGAATCCGCCTTTAATGCAAGCAGCATCTTTCCCCTGCACTGCAAAGCAAAAATGGACTGGTCCAGTTCACATAATGCAGTTCAGCAATAATTATTATACCATCATATAATAGTAACAAAGCTATGGATGATTTGATTTTTTCTTTTCCAAATAAATTACACATTTATACGTTAAAAGCACATAAATATGACTGCTTTTAAAGCAGAAGGCTTAAGCAAATTTTAAATAAAATGCATTAGCAACATAGTCATATTAATTTGCTTAATTTCTCTACTGTTCATATATATAACCTAGTAGCAATAATGACTAATAAAATAAACTGGGAATATATGATAGTCAAGATTTTCAAAAGTTTTTATATATACCTGTTAAGCTACGATCTTACTTCGTATTGTAGAGTCAGCCCATCAGCTGCAAAGGCACCAACGACTTGCGAATCAGCTCCATAGATTGATCAGCACATAATCTGTCGAAAAACGTAACGAACCACATTAATTTATTATGAGGTAATGAGTTTTATAAATTATGTTCACTTTACAATCTTACCTTTTTAACTGCGGCGTCTATTCGTGCTCATCCCAACTCAGCTCAGCGCCATCTCAGTTTTTCGACTTATCGTTGTTTCCGACAAAGCTACTGGGATTTTTCTTAAAAAATGTTTGAGTACCTATGAATTCCAATATTTTCTATAATGTGGCGTCACAATTTAAAACTATATCAGTGTGTGATATGAACGCTATATCAGATTAATTCAAATTCAAATTAAAATCTGGGGTTATATCTATATATTTAGGGTTTTCAGCAGTAAACTTGCACTAACGAGTCACACTAAATGAGCGGGAATTTCAAAATATGAAAATCGGTTTTGTCTATGATGAAAATTTTATGTCCCAATTCGTAGGAACTTTTGATTTTAGTAAAATTCTATCATCGACCACAGATAACATTGATACCGATCATAGAATTATATTCTATAAGAATAAGGTCTATGGCATCATTGACATATATGTCATGTTTTGTGATTGACATCGGCGAGAGCACAAGCCGAGACTGTCAATCTGTCAATCACATTTCAGATTAATTACCTTTATATACTTTGTGATCTTTATTTATATCAATTTATATTCGTGGTCACGTTGTAAAAATATGGCTGATAAAGATAAAATAGTAACATTTGATGAAATGAAGACATTTGAAAATAAAGATAATGTTCTCATTATAGATGTACGGGAACCTGGCGAAATAGAAAAAACTGGCAAAATTGGAGGAAGTATCAATATACCTTGTAGTACACTTGAAATATTCTATTACATTGACAAATAACATCATTTGATTTTAGTAAACAAATTAGAGACAACGTTGAAAAATTTGAATGAGGATGAATTTAAAGAGAAATATGGAAAACAGAAACCAGCTGAAAATTTTCCCTTAATTTTTTCTTGTATGATGGGGGGCAGAGCTGCTAAAGCTTTAACTTTAGCAGAACAATCTGGTTTTAATAAGTATATATGCATTTATTGTAGTATTGTCATAAATTACATACTTACCTTTTTAGTGTTAGATATTATAAAGGAAGCTGGAAAGAATGGGAACAAAAATTGAAAAATAATTAATCTCAACTATTGTGGCACTTTATATTTTCTCACAATTCACATACATTTCTTTACTGATTAGAATTTAAATTGTACTAATGTCAATGCTAATGTCAAGGTTAAAGTTAAATGTAACCTATAAACATAGATTGTTTGATTTCATTTCTGGTTTTATTTTAACCATATTTTTATATAATACATAGACAAATATACTAGTTTTTCCTGAAGTACCACTGATGATATTTTCATCATCATTATTAATAAAAAGTAGCTTGTCACAGGCATTCGCTATTTTTAGACACAAAATGTTATCCAAGCAAGGAAAAACGTATCAGGTAAGCTCTTCGACAAATTCAGATTTTAATTTTAGTAGTATGTACTTGGAATTTATTATTGTTATATTACTAGGACGCTATAGCTACATTAAATAGGCTGCAAACTAACTCCCAATATCTGAAAGATGCCGTCGTAAAGCCTAAAGCGGAAACCAATCTAGCCGAAGTAGAAAAATTCCTGAATAGGTAATGATTTCCATATTAAATACACTATAGTGAAACACTATTTGTTCAATTACAGAACTGGTTTGCCCCTTGATAAATTGAATAAACTGTCCGTTATACACATCGCTGGCACCAACGGCAAAGGAACTACTTGTGCTTACACTGAAAGTATTCTACGCAACCATGGCTTGAAAACAGGATTTTATTCGTCCCCACATTTATTAGACGTCAGGGAAAGAATACGTATCGATGGAAAACCGATTTCGAAAAAGGAATTTTCTGAACATTTTTGGAGAATATATGATTTGCTTGACAAACAAAAGGTATACAAAATCTTATGTGATGAAATATATGGGGTCTCTTTAATAATGTACTGCATTTAGTTTTTTTTTAATCATATTTTCACTTAAACATAAAAATATCTCTTTCAGGCAGATCCTGGAGACATGCCGTTGTACTTTAGGTATTTGACAATACTTGCATTTCACATATTTTTAGAACATAAAGTCGATGTAGCGATTATAGAAGTTGGTATAGGTGGTGAATACGATTGTACTAACATTTTAAGGTAATAACAATTGAACACCAGGTTTTGTGAGATATTTACAATAATGTGTATTTTCGATATTTTCATAGTGTATTGTAAACTTTACACTACAGGGTGTTCATGCAAAAAGTCTACCGATTCTGTAAATATATTTTAATTATAATTCAGCAAGTAATAAATAGTTTATTTTTAAGGAAAAGTGCAGTCGTGGGTATAACACCGTTAGATTTTGATCACACTTCCTTGCTAGGACATTCCATAGAGTCGATAGCATGGAATAAAGGCGGTATTATGAAAGAAGGTAGCATAGCATTTACCGTGGAACAACCGGAAGCAGCTCTGAAAATTCTTAAGGAGAGGAGTTTGGAAAAGAAGGTACAAATTTGCTGTGGATTCAATATACATATCAATATATGTATTTTTTTCAGTGCGACTTAAAATTGGTAGAAAACAGTTACTATCATTGTGAAAATAAGTCGAACTTTCCATCGCATATACAGAGGATAAATGCCAGTTTGGCCTTAGCCATAAGTGAAGCGTACATTAAGAAAAGTAGTTTGTTTTCCATGGAAGTAGCTAAAAAGGCTATAGAAGAATCATATTGGCCAGGAAGATATGAAATTAAACAGTTGAATAAAATAAGGTAAAAAGATATTGAAAAAAATTACGTTACCAATTAAATAGATCGTTACAGATATTTCTTAGACGGAGCACATACTATCGACAGCATGAATATATGTATCAACTGGTTTAAAGAAAAAACGTTAAAATCACAGAGAAAAAAGGCTTTAATATTTAATCTTACTGGAGATAGATCATCCGATGCGTTTTTTAAAGAACTGCGTAAACTCATGTTCAACGTTGTCATTTTTTCACCCAACGTTAGCAGTGAGGAAGATATACCAGGTGAGTAGCGTAAAAGATGTTTTATTTCCTTGTACTTTCATCAACTATCCACATTCTATGGCAGTGCGTACATTTGTTATAGTTAGAAGTAGTAGAACTCCCACCACAATAGTTTCTTATTTTTCAGATAACAGAGACTTTATATTAACACCCGATACTCAATTGCAACGTTGTAATCAGTACAAAGAGGACTGGATAAGAATGGAAGAAAACGTACAGAAGAAAGCCGACAGTATTTTGGTGTTTCCTTGCTTTTTACGGGCGGTAAAGTATCTCGATGAAGGATCTGAATATGACGTGTTGGTTACTGGATCTATACATTTAGTGGGCACGGCCCTAGCCGTCATCGATCCGTCACTTAATGGTACACTCGACGATTGAATCTCTTAGTAAGTTAAGATTAACGATATCATTTATTCTATTTCTGTTTCATGACATTCCTAATACTTACACAATGTTACTCGTGATTTACAGGGTAGTCGCTTTTATGACGCCCAGTATAGGGATCTCGGAAACGGTAATATATACGGCGTGGCTGATTTCGTCTTTTTTTGCTCTCGTTTCAGCGGTATTGACTATGAACACTTGAGCATCTAGTTGGCAGAAAATTTTGTTTCCACCTTCCGGGTACCGAACTTCAGAACATTTATTTTAAAAATAAAAAGTTGTGGAAGGAAAATGAAATTTCTTTTTAGAAAATTGAAAGAACCGTTTTGGATATTCCTGTATTGAACTTTGTAAAAACGACCACCCTGTTTCTATGTATTTACCCTTTTTTTAAATTAATCATATTTTTATACATCTGCTTCGTAAATAAAGTTAATAAATTACGTATGCTATTAATTTTTTAATATTGGATTCTTTTTAAGTTCTGTGAGTCTGTTGTGTGACAAAATTGCAGTAAATTTAATAAGTTTTCAGATCTTTTGAACAGTTAAATGTTTCATACCTTGACGATTTTAAAATTATTTCGAAGATAAATGATATGAGTTTTGTCCAGCTCCGTTTTGTCTCTAATAATAAGAAAAAAGAGGTCAGATCGATAATTAAAACAACTAAATACTTTGTAATATTTTTTTCTTATCCAAAAAATATACAAGAGATCCTCCTTGTTGAAATTACATAAAAAACTTTATCATTATTCATAATTTCCTTTTTAGTATTAGAAAATGTACCTAATAGCACGATAAAAAGTAGGTATAGTTATATTCTACAATGAATAAGTATTACATGACCAGAATTATGTTAGTGACTAATTTTTTCAAATTTAGCATTATCTATATCAAAATCCACATCGGATTCTAATTCATTCTCCGATAAGGACAGCGATCCTCCGGCTCTTCGTATACGTTTCTTCTCCTGCAAAAATGAGAAACTTTGTGTAGTGTTGTTAATATATTTAGAGCGATACCCACAAAATTTTTATTTGAGGCTGAAGGATGCATTTGCCTCTCAATTTGTTCCTTTTCGAAGTTAAGGATATTGTAACAGGGATGACATGCATAGAATATTGTAAATTATATGCTTTGAGTGTAGACAAAATTAATACAAATACTGGAAAATAACTTACATCTAGTAAACCTACTGTAGGTTCTGAAGCATAACCTCCTCTATCATCTTCTTCATCGGAAGAACTTGACGTAGATTCTTCTTCTTCGTAAGGTCTAAAAAAAAAGTATCGATTAGGGATTTCTTCTACAGGGTGTTTCACAACTTGTCTGGCAGTCTAACCATATACGCTTTTAAATAACAGTCAATTTGTTGAAAAAATGTAATAAAAGTTCAACAGAAGACGAGATAAAAATTGTTTAAAGTTGTCTACATCACTTGCAAGCACGTTTGGGCTCATTGAATCCAATTTCCTAGCAGTAGTTCTAATGTTCCTCCCTTCCTGCTGTTGCTAAAACCGCATATTGTCAGCAACCGTGCTGATCTACTCACACAATTTATCAATATTTTCTATTTCGGTACAGTATACCCCTATTTTTAAGTACTCCCCATAAAAAAGTCTGTAGGATTTAGACCTGGAGATTGCAGAGTCCAAACTATTGCGTCTACTCTGTCTCATGCAACGTATTTTCTGTACTTAAATAAAAAAACTTCCATACCACTAATTGAAAATATTGCTTGCAAATTTTACCTTGCTTATCAGTATGCTGTAGACATTGTCCCTTAACTTTATAATTACTGTATAAACATATGTGTCATTTTTATTGAAATGTAAATTAGTGAAATAACACTCCTTAATTCACACCAAACTGCATCAACGCTCTTAATCGTGGTATTAAAAAACGATCTTTGAGCTTTCTCTTTGGTCACATATTTCATGCAGCGTTTACTACAATACTTATACCATAGCAATTTTTCTGTCTCGTTTTCTATTGGAGTTAAATAACATTTTTTTTTTAACAAATCAATCTTCCTATTTAAAAATATATAGTAAGAAAATAGTGAAACACTCCCCCGTATACTCTCAAATGTGTTTTTGTAAATATGTATGTAGAGTTTGAGTATAATTAAATAGAACTCGGTTATAAAGTTGTACAATCATGTTTGTAATAGCTTACCTAGAAACTTTGCAAACCATTTGGGCTAAATCAGTAAACGTATACCCCCCTAAACAATGTACATTGGAGGAACTTTTATGAATTTCTGAAGTAGTTTTAAAAATGGGCAAGTTTCCCGCCCTCATTTGACCGTCAAAATAGGCTTTTCCATGTTGGTAGCCCACCTCCCTAATCTCATCGAAGCTGCCGAATTGCAGCGTCTTGTACTTGTCGATGGGTGGACGGATATATTCGCAATAGTCGCTATTTTTCACTTCCTACAAAAAAATGCACGATAACAATCCTCAAATATCGAAAACATGCAGGATTTACCTCTAGTTGCCTAACGCAGCTGACGTAAGCTAACCGTGACTGGATATCTGGTAAGTTAGGCACTTTGACGGTTTCTGTAAATGGATTCCACCGTTTCCATAGTAACCACCAACCTGACAGATCGTCTCCGTAATTCGTTAAATCTTGGTCATCCACTGAGCCAACGTCGATAGCCAGAATGTGGTTCGCCCCAAGGCTACGCATTACGTCAGCTAAATAAGTACACTGGTCAATTATCAAATTTGCCGCACCGTACGTTAAAGTTAGGGAGAAAAACTAAATCGGCATTTTTTATTTTTTTGTCACGCTTATTTTTATATTATTATATGGCAGGCAGCAAATTCATGATTATGGAGAAAAGCACAATGTTTGCTGGAAATTAATAACAAATAATAATTTATTTTTTCAATATATTCTTTCTTTTTGAATTAGAAATAATTTTCTAAATATATCTTGTCTACCTGCACTATAATTTCATAAACAGCGTGTTACGATGTAAAGATCAAATTTGAAATATCAAGGAAACTATAAATTTTCCAAAAAAAAGTTGAAACACACAACTTTGATGTTAAGTCATCTCTTCAAAAATAATTATAAGGAACAAGAAATGAGTGATGCATCATTTGAAATATACAGAATGTAACAAAAAAAATCAGATCATCCTATTAACTGCGTATATTCAGCAATAAATTATGTAATTTTAACTTTACTTACACCAGTGGGCAAAAAAAATGTTTTACAAAAAATTATCAGGAGTAATAAAATTTTATGCTACAACATTGGAAGACATTGTCTTTGGGCGTAACATCACAAAAAATGAAGCCGATAAAGTACATCCTACTCCCCAGTTTTCATACATTTGTTTTTTTTTATCGTCGTTTACAATAATACCCTGGAGGATTTGGTTAACCACGAGAAGTATCTATACTAAATTTCAAAATGATATATGCAAAATTAACAGTTAAACAGTTCCACTTTAACACCTGTGCCTTTTGTATATAGGTAACAAAGGTTAAATCGTCATATATTATCGCCGAAAATACACAGTTAATGGGATGACTTGCTTTTTTGTTACACCTTGTATATATTTTGTAAGTGTCTGCCTTGCACAGGTCAAGTGTAATATCACTGTAAAGAAAATACTATCTTTGGAATGATGTGCCGCTTGAACCTCTGTCAGCTTTATTAAAAAAGAACATTCCCCCTACAATGATTGTTTGCGTGCTTGTTTTTTTTTTTTTCAAATATATAGTTTTCCTAATACTTCAAATCCGCCATTTTAGTACATCTTAAAAGATATGGTTAGAAACCCATCCGACTCAGTTTATGTTACGGAAAAATCTCATAGTTGAAACATACATACCAGTTGGTCACTACTTCACTAAATCCTGAAATAAAACTAAGTATGTTATTAAAATCATACCTGGTACATTATTAACATAACAACCATCCGCTATCAAATGGCCATCTAGCGGGTCACACATCGGAGGAAAGATACCCACGATTGACATACTTGCCCTGACATATCTCCACAACTGACCTGTTGATTAACTTATTCTAATGTAAGGATTAAACATTGTGTTGTCGTAATAGTCTTCGTATCTTATTTTGAGGTTAAATAATTAGTTCCAGGAACGATAATACAAACTTAAATTTTTCATGATTATTAATATCTGAAATTGCAGTCGGTCTGAAAGTTTAACAATAAATAATAAGTAATAAAAGTGAATAATTTTATAAATCTCACATCTCTCTATTGAACGTTATCGTCACAGTAAAATATAAACAAATCAACAGGCATTACCATTACATCCACAGTTGTCTATCAACATAACGTATTTTAAAAGTGCCGTTCTAACGATTAAAATTAGTTCCACCTCAAAATATCTGTCAACTATTACGACAGTGTTTAAAAAACAAAACATGACAATTCTATCAACATCAAACTATTCAAAATCAAAACTTCCTCTTCTTTCTCCCACACAGCTTACTAAAATTGTGATTGGTTACCTTTTCTATGCAGCTCCAATGTAACCGTGCCCTTACTTACCTTTTAAAGCTTAGTTGATGAACTAGCGCTAGAGTAAATAATGTACAGGGTGAGCCAACGATTACTTAAGTGGCTCCGGATTGCCAAAGTTTATCAAAAAATCATTTGTACAGTCTGATAACTATGCTAACGGGGCACAATTTAAAAATATATATACATGTACATATACAGAGTGCTTCAAAAATTTATAACAATTCAAACTGTTTATTTTAATGAATCGCCCAGTATATTAGTACATTTCTAATTATCTCTTCAATTCGAAACATCTTCATATAAGACCTAAAGTATGCAGTTTGTGAAAGTATTTGAATTAAACAAAAAAAAACTGCATTTTTGGAGCCCCCCTGTAGAAATTATTTTTTAATAAACTTTGTGATTCGGAGTAAATCTACTTTAAGCGGTCGTCGACTCGTCCTGTACGAGTGAATGGGATACGTATACGAAAACACAAAATTACCTGGAAGGTTGTTAGTGTAACCTCCGTCCAATAAGAGGTGTCCATCAGCAGGGTCACACAAGGGGGGCATGTACCCAGAAAGTGACATTGATGCACGCACATAGCGCCATAGAGAGCCTACGGAATAGCTAGGCTAAACTAAATGCTCATATTTACAATCTTTAGTACAAAGCTTTACCCTGTCGTTATAGAAAATACAATTAATAAAACGATATGGCAACAGAAAGTTTGTACTACTCGATTTGGATTAGTAAACATAAAAATATACCATTAACTTCACCAATTACACAAAAATACACGATCGATTAATTAACAATTTTAAAACGGCCATCAACTTCCCAATCTTGGATAAATATAATTTATTAAGTTATTAAATTTTAAAGCGACAGTTAAAATTAAATTTATTTGCTTTACGATCAGTATGGGGTGTGTTTCTGAAAAGGTTAATAAAGGATGTGAAAATAAACCAAATTCATTAAATAACCTAAAATGGCAAACAGCATTCTCTATAAGTGCTCTCGGTTCGAAAGTGCTTAAACATTGAAATTTATTAAAAAATAATACAAACACATCATAAAGCGATATTGCAACATTCTCAGATTTGGTTATCTTTTGCAAACACTGTACATTGGTTTGCTAATTCACGGTTTGAACAAGACATTTTGAAATAAAACAACATAGATCGACCTGCAGTCAACGACAGCAAGCAAAACATGTTTGTGCTTGTTCTTTGCAAACTATACATAATAATTCTTGATTATTTTTTTCTATATTTTCACATCCTCTAACTCAATAAATATAATTATTTCCGAAACACTGTATTACCCAAGTCCAGGGCAATATGATTGATATTATCATAAAACCCTAGACAACTTATTTACAAACAAAGTAAGTATTTATAATTGTCTATATTCAAAGGAATCATTATACTGCTGTGCTGAGCTGAAGGGGAAAAATTATGATTTTGTTTTAGATATAATATGTAGCACTTGCAGTGTTCCTCTAGATAATTTACGTAACAAAAATATACATTAATAATTAAGGGATGGTATGTTGTAATAATTCGTCAATATCTTAAAACTTCCATAAACTATAAATCAGTTGGGACTTCTTGGCCTGCACCTTAGCATGGCAGTATAATAGTTTCTGTTAAATATATTAATCACATTGTTATTTTTAGTGGAACATCCTGTACATTTTAGCCTTTCAAATTCTTCCTAGTTTTTGAAAAAATATTTTTTCTGAAATTGTTTACATTTAATATGTGCTCATTGATATAAATACTTTTACCTATATTATTTCTATTCAAAATTTAGAAAATTTCTGGTTCTAAAAAATATATAGGATAGTCCAGGAAAAAATATATTTGCTTTTCATTTTGGTTATGCAATGCATACTATAATTTCATACAGTTATTGTCAGTATAATCTGCTAGTTTGCAAAATTTAAATATAAAACTTCTAGCACAACAATATACATTTATTTCAATGAAATATTTTTAAGGTATCCTCTCCTGCACTGGCGTACACATTTTGAATTTGATTTCTAAATCTACATACATACCCACAACCCTTTACAGAAGATTTTGCCGAGGATAACCTAATCTTTTTTTAAACTTTATGACATTATGGTTCATTGCTCTGCACAAATAATTTAGGCAGGATTTTTACTTTATAGAAAAACAAGTTTTTAAATCATTGACTACGTAAAAACAAATATCGGTAAAAATCCCTCGATTAATAGTGCATACACATAGGTTAACCAATCACAATCAACACATCCACCAAAAAACATACGAACAACAAAATTGATGAAGCGAAACGTACGATGAGAAGGGATAGATATGGGCGGTGGCAGGATTTATTGGAAACATGAGGTCTAGGACAGTAAATACATATTTTTATTATAGTATGGTAAATGCAAACAAGCTAATTTTATTACGCAAAGCCCATGTTCCCGACGGTAAATTTTACGTCACACAAGACTTAAGTATGTTTTGTTTTCAGGATATGATTTACTTGAAACTTGGTACAAGTTTCTTTTTTCTTTTTTTTTTCAAAATTGTATTTCTTACGAAGCCGTAGAAGGGCCACGTCTACAATTTTTTTTAGATTCAGACTTTAAACTCTGAATTCAAAGTTTAATCTCTAAATTCAGACTTTTAACAGAATTCAGGCTTTAAACTCTCAGACTTTAATGTCCGAATAGGGCCTTCAATAGTATTTACAGTGTCGTGGGTCGCTTTCTGCTTCTAGTTTTATTGAGGCCCAGCGTTGAGTAATCCGTGGGTACCAAATGTAGACACTACATGCTACGCCTCGCATACTTATATCTTCTGTCGGTAACAGAGTATGAACAGCCAGGATTGCTCGTCGTTGGCCTCACCTGTGGCATACTGATGAGAGCTAACAAGCTCGAAACTGATATATGTCTGATGGCACCACTTACGACTAACCGTGGTTGTTTGCTATATACAGTCAGGGCATTAGTCCATAGAGTAGTTATTTCCTAAAATTCCGCTTTTAAAATTATGCCAATGGTTGGGGGTTTCTAATAGTAGATAGTTTTCAGTATAGTGGATTACTTTCTGCTTGTGACTGTATTCAGGCCCAGCTTTGAGTAGCCAATGACTAATAGATGTGTACACACGTGCTACGTCTTGTGTACTCATGTTCTGTTAACTATTATGACAGATTGTGAACAGCTAAGGTTGCGAGTTATTGGCTTCATTTGTGATATACTGATAAAAATTAACCAGTTCCAAATCAGTACGTAAATAGCGGCACCGCTGACGACTAAATACGGCTGTTTGCTATAGGCATTTCAGGTGTAATTCAATGGCGCAACGTTATTTAGACACCCAGTACTTAAATAATACTGTTCATGACAATAGTACAATCAAATTTAATCAGGAAATTGGTGTGTGCACATCACGGCAGTCTAGATCCAGATATAAAAATATGTAAGGAAATGAAGTGGTCTAAATCATTTCCCAAACAAGTACAGTCGCACCTTAAATCGTCTCTAGAATCAAAAACAGTAAAATTATACAGGGTGTCGTAAAATTTCATAGTTGATAACAAATATCGTAAAGTTTCATTTTCCCCTGTATATTATGTTCTCTACATCCCAATTATCTATCTAGAAAGCTCTGAGTGCTACGACTTGTCCCATAATTTTGTTACCAATGTAAGTTCAGAGTTGAAAGTATGAATTCAGAGATTAATGTCTAAACTTAAAAAAAAATTGTAGGCATGGCCCTCCTAGGGCTTCGTAATTTCTTCATATTACATGTAGATAATATGTTGTTGGTACTGTTTGCATGGTTTTTTTACTCCTAGACAAAAATTTGTACAGGATAATATGAAATGAATTAATATTTGCCTGAATTTCGATATTTACTTGAGGATTTGGGAATTTACTAGCGATTAGGTGCAAGGAAAGCGTCAAAAATTATGAAATAACTAGACGGGACAAATAAATAAAAATGAGCTGTGTCCAAAAATTGCAAGCAATAATGTTGCCATCAGTAAAATCAAAGTTTATAGAATATGGGTAAGTTGTTTCACTCGGCGTGACACCTTGAAAAGTCTTTAAGAAGCCGTCTCTAGTGCATAACCCGATGTGTCTATATTTATGTATCAATGTATGCCAGTATTATAGGCAGGGGTGACTGGAAGTACCAACACGTGTTCCAGTGAAACAACTTATATTCTGTAAACTTTGGTAAAACAAAAAGCCATATCTACTTTACATAAAAAAACAAACTCAAAGAAAAACACATTAATGGCCATTTCCACCGCATTGAAGTGTAGTTAACTAAGGGCGGTTAATATTTTAGGCCTAGTTTAAAATAGTAATGTTTCCACCGCACAATTATTAAGTTTCATTTGTAAAGTCTACCTAAAAAGCCAATATTAATAATTTTTTGGTTTTTTACACACGTTGTTAGCTTCATGACTATTTCTTAACCTCAAAAGTGTGACAGATGTGACACTTCACTCTCACTGTTCTGTATGTTGTTATTGTTGTTCTGCTAAGTTCTGTTTTCAAATTGGTGGGATTTATAATGGAAATATGTAATTCCCCAAAAAAAAACACAATTGGTAAATTTTAGCAATGAAGAAAAAGTATTACTAAACATAATAGCAAATTATAAAAGTACGGTGGAGAATAAAAAAACCGATAATGTCTCTGTACAAGAAAAATGATAGCAGGTGAATTTAACTCACTGTCGCCAAATAATATTCACAGAACAGCAGAATCATTAAAAAAGTTTTTTGAAAACAGAAAAAAGGGAAGTCCGCTTTATTGGCGATACAGAATTATTATTAGATTAAAAATAAATGTATTTTTTGTAATTTTATCAGTTATTCTTTTTAAGAGCTTACATATTACTTGGAAATTCAAGATCGTCTTCGATTAAGGTCAAAATGTGCAGTTGTTTCTTTATACAGCCTATATCTTCTAAAAAAAGTTAAATTATCCATCATATGGAAGTGCTCACTTCTCTCGTACACTTTTCGAGGAACCCCATACTCTCCCCATTTTATTTCTAATATATCTAAATCATTATTGAATATATCATTTTCATCATAGTTACATTTTTTTTTTGTTTATTTTTCAGTGGAAACAATAAAACCAAATATCGTTAAGAGAGACAAGCCTAGAATTTCGAGGGCTTATATTTAAGAAGGTTTAAGAAATTTTATATCGGGTGTAGCAAACGGTGGAAGGCAAATTGTATTTTTAAGGTTCCTTAAAGCGTAAGCGTAGCTTAAAACAAACGGTGGAAATGGCCATAAGCCTTTTTTCTTGTGTCACATACAAACTGTGTAATATTGATTTTTGACAATTGAAGTAGTTACGGCTTTTTAATTATTGTTAGTCGAGATGTAATAATTCTTTCATAATGTACTTTTTGCTTTTTTATAAATATTAAATGATGTGATAAATATCAACCTTCTTGCAAGGCACTGGAATGTTACATTATGATAGGTTTGATAGCCCATAAAAAGTTATTTAAAACAATAAACTCACCGTGAGTATGTATTCTCATACAGGAAGAGGTAATATCAGTAGTTACAGTAAAATAAGGCAGCCAGAGATCTTCAATATAAGTATCTCCTAAGGTAGTGTGAATTGTTTGATTAAAATCGCGACCGCTAAACATCGACGTCACTGGATACGTTAGATCTAAAATCTGTCTCCACCACTGCGTCATTTTCTAAAAAGAAAATGCGTTTCTCACTATTTCATAATTTATATTTTTTTTTTACTTGGTAAAGGGGCAACTATATTTTTAATAAATATAAATATGTTGTTAACTATGTTTATTACCTTTGACCATTCTCGAGCTTTTTGTGTGACGGTCGTCATATTCCTCTCCTGGCACCATAAAGCACCCATAAACGCACCGATGCTAACTCCACCCACCAAATCGATGGGAATGCCAGCTTCCTATTAAAAAGGGGTAAATAGGCGTTACCTTAACGTCAGCAACAGAGAATAGAATTATATCTTTCTTAACTTATACAGAGTGTCCGGAAACTAATGAGACCCAACTTAAACCATGTTAAAATTTGGTACAGTTATGTTTTAGATAAGTACAAGCATTGCAAAGGAGTAAGTAATGCCACATGTCGTAGAGGGAGCTCTCGGCAGTTTTTTTGTAAATCTTTTTTATCGTATCTTTTTTGTTCGTCTTATTCTGATACGCTTGGCTGAAAATTATGATGGAGAAATTAATTTTACTTAGAAAAGCTATACCTGTTCCATATTGTACAATGCACGGTTTTCAGTAAAAACACGTTTGATAAGTGGTAACTTGATGGAATTAGAAAATTTATTTCTAAGTATTTGAATATGCGGAAATTTTCAAATGCGTTTTTACCTAAAACGGTGCATTGTATCAACATGGAACAGGTATGTAAAATTAATTTCTCCATCATAATTTTCAGCCAAGCGTATCAGAATAAGACGAGCAAAAAAGATCTAAAAATGATTTACAAAAAAACTGCAGAGAGCTCCCTACGACATGCAACACTACTTACTCCATCGCAATGCTTATACAGGGTTAACTATGACTAAGTACAAATATTTTAAGAGGGGATAGAGAAAATAAAGAATTAACGGAATCACCCTTCAAAAAAATTCCACTTATTTATAAAGCAAAAAATTTTTTTTTATCTATTCCTTTTGTTCGATTTTTTTATAATAAATAGGCATTTTATCTAGCTGTAACTACGGGAAGTGTGTTTTATCGGTAGTGAGTGGTTATAATGAATGAAAATATTGTAGTTTTGCCACTTTGTAACGAAATAATGAAAAACTAATGCAAAATAGTGGAGCTAACTGGATTAACTGTCACCTATATATATCTATAAGGTCTTATTACAAATATAAATACTAATTTTTGTCGTTTCTGCATTTAGAAATCTGCAAAAAAACAACCGTATGGTAGTAGATATTATTGACAGATGTAAGTTTTATCTACGGATCTAAGCCATCTCAGTCGATACTTATCATAGGTGCCGACTTTCCGTAGGAAAAGAGGGTTTTTGCCGCATTTTTTAAATATCGAGCTAAAATTGTGGAAAATTTTTTTTATTGTCTTTTAGGCCTTCCTGAACACGTGGTTAAAATGTTTGTACTTAGTTATAGTTACCCCTGGATTTATCTGAAACATAATTGTACCAAATTTCAACATGTTTGGACGTTTCGTTTCTTACTTATACCTATAACAAGAAAACAACTTTTTTTCTTTGAAGCCCTGTAACTTCTAAAACGAGGCATTTTTGGACCAAGCTAAGTTTGCCTAAATCGGTTGTATTTTATCACAGGAAGCTATGTTTAAGCTGGGTCCCATTACTTTCCGGACACCCTGTATACAATAAGGATGTTTCTGAAATAAGTCACAGACATAATAAAGGTCGTGAAGATTATCTCGCATGCGTCATTACTCCAGGTATATAATTTCATTGGCTGCAGCAAAAATGTGCTGTTGATACAAACATATTCGCACACCTGCTAATTTTTGATTTGAATAAGGCATGTTTAAATGGTCAACGAGACACATTCGCACCTGTGTCGTTGGATGTACTGAATAAATGCACTGATTAAGTGGCGACATGCAAAGCTGCCCTAAGTAATAATTCTTGATTAATTTTCTGGAAGGCAGGTTGCTAAATGAAATTATATATTTTCACATTATCTATTACCCCTTTGAAGAAATGCACTTATTACAGGAACACTATACACATAACTGGATATAAAATTACTAAAACAATAATAAAAGGAAATATTGAATGTGTACGACAAAACATATTTTCTAAAATAAAAATACCTGTATGGCTTTAATCATCCCTATATGGGCTGAACCTCTGGCTCCACCTCCTCCCAAAACTAATCCAACAGAAGTGCCGGTTAACCATCTGGCCAAACGAGAGAAATCCGAATGTATATTCGGGTCCGTCGAACAAACCTTCGAATACAATTCGTTCTAAAATACATAACTTTAATAATCGTCCGAATTAATTTGATATCGACTTACTATTCTGTAAATCGATTTTCTAGAAAATAGTCTATTGGGGCATAATATGTGATGATGCGACGACACCCACGACCTCATATTCAACCAAGCGATTGTATTATGCGGTTTTCCGTCTTCTCTATGTAATAAAACTAATTCTTTTTGTGTTCTTATGGCCAAACGTTCGATTTCCTTTTCTACTTTGCCCAGCGAAGGGTGATTGTTCCCTAACCCAACGATTAAAATGCAGTCGGCTTGACGAATACAACGTTGAGTCCAGGCGCTAACCGTTAGGTCGCACTGATAAAGGGAAATTTTGTGTTGGTCCTCTTGCTGTGCTAACCAGGAAGAGAGACGGTACTCGTTATTCGGGTCCATTATTGTTGTTCCAAGGGTCTTTCTCACTACATCTGAAGTCAGTCTTAAAGTTGAACCTGGAATTCAAAATAATTATTTTTTAATGTTAAGTTTTGTCTATTTTTCTATGTGATTTTTGACAAGTGTAAACATTTATTCGAATGTATTACTTACTAAGAAATAAATAAAATTGTTTGCTGGTATAAATATAAACGTTATACATCGCATGGTTGCTCGCTGAGAATAATTATTATTTGTAATGGAAGAAAATGTAATTTACAAGAATTATTATTACCTAAACATCAAAATTGATAGGATTATGTTGATATAATTATCTGCCATTTTTTTAGGCCATTTATTCAAAAACAAATCAGTTGTATCAGTGGGCTTTCAATGTTGCCTGTTGTTACCTTTTTAAACTAACCTATATGAAATTAACCTTTTCACACGATGGGACACCTGTACATTTTATTTAATAGTTCAGAATTTTTTAATCAAGTACATGAGACACATCGGATCAGACATAGAATATATCAATGAATTGTGTGTACGGATCAACACAGCTCTCGTGCGAAACATTTGTACTGCAAGGAAATTGAATTCGACAGATTCCAGTTTGCTTGCAAGTCAATGGAGACGACTTTGAACGGCTTTTGTATAAAAAAATTAAAGGTATTTTATAAATTTGAACAATTTTTATCTTGCCTTCTGCTGGATTAAATTTTCTTTAACAAGCGAATTTCTTATTTAAAAGTGCATAATGGTTAAAAATTGTCAGATCAATTTTGTAAACATAAATTGTACTCACCAATAGCGCATAAGCAGTGGTAAAGTTCGTAAGTAAACGCAGTTAGCGGCACATCGTCGGAGGCAGCGACAATAGCTACCGTTGAAAAGTTAATCTGCGACGGTCTGCTGTCCACCGCCGAACTACTAGGAGTATGAATGTTTATGGCAGATTTCTTCCAGGTGCCTAATATTCTGTGTCCTAATAAATTAATAAGTCTAGTTACGACTATCGGAAATCTTAATTTAATTGCATTGAATAAGCCTTCGGGTAATTTGGCCAGCTCAGAATCTCTGACAGCTATCACAGTGGTGCTTCGTTTTGTTTGCGTTACCATTTCTACCTGAAACAGATATTTATAAGGCGTAATTGAGACAGGTTCCCTTTTTTTCACTTACAACTCCAATTAAATCCCCTTTGCCGTATTCTCCAACTAGCTGCTTCTTACCGTCCTTGTGTGTTATTACCGATCTTAGCCGTCCAGAGAGCACGATGTAAGTAGAGTCGCTCTCGTCGTCTTGTCTATAAACCGCTCTTCCCGATTCTATGAAGAGCCAGTCTAGCGCAAAATCGACTTGTCTCACAAACGGCGACAGCCGTCTAACTACCAAGTGGGCTATATATAAAACTACCTTCGGATTTTCTTTCATCATACTAAAACATTACCGTGCGTTATAGGGAATCAATAATTCGGTGATCAGAATAAAGTTTATTTACCTGTAAAACGTATTTTTGGAAAGTAAAGCTATTCTAGTGAAGTGCTTTGCACGTATCGTGAAAAAGCTCGGTTCTCCCGTTAAAACAGCCAAACCTCCAACTATTTCCCCGGGATAAGCAGTAAACATATGCACTTCATCGTCGCTCTCTGTCAGCTTTTGTGATACTATTAAAGCGCCAGAGATGACATATACAAGGGCAACATCCTGAAAAAAGTGCTACTTAGTTTGATAGTCACATAAAATGAAACAACTCTTTTGCCTGTTCCGGAATCAATTTACCAAGAACGAAGAGACTTTCTACTACTTCTTTCCTCTCCTAATAAAATAAAAAACATTTAGTGACTTGCAAAATTCTTTACACATTCAGTGTGTTCAGATACCACCAGATTCTATGACAAGTTCAACTAGTTTTATCGAAAAATGCATAACATCTGATTAAATTTGAAAAAATTATAAATATTTTCAGGTATACTTCGGAAAATTGTTCATCAAAACATACTGTCCTAAGACTACGATTGAAAAATAATTTTCATTAAACTCAAACCAATCATCTCTAATAATTAGTTTCTATACAGGGCGGTCACTTTTTCAAAGTCCGGGACAGAGTCTTGGAGGTAGTAATGATTTTTGGGTGGTATTTCTGTACTTTTCAATTTTCTGAACGTAAATGTCAGCGTCTGTGCATTTTTTTCCTTTTATAACTTTTTTATTTTTATAGGAAATGATATGAAGTTTGGTAACCTTATATTGATCACCATAGATCAGAAATTCTCTGACAAATACAAACGGGTACATTAAAAGTTTTCTATTATCTATTCCTTTCGTTCGATTTTGTTATAATAAATAGGCATTTTATCTAACTGTACCTACTGGAAATGTGTTTTATCGGCAGTGAGTGCTTGTAATAAATGAAAATGTTGTAGTTTTGCCAGATTGTAATGAAATGAAAAACGAATGCAAAATAGTGAACCTAACTGTTTCCTATCAGGTATTATTACTAAATAAGAATGTTAATTTTTGTCGTTTCTGCATTTAAAAATTCTGCAAAAAAACGACCACATAGTAGTAGATATTGTTGACAGGTAAGCTTTATCTATGGGTCTAAACCATCTCAGTCAATGCTTATCATAGATGCCGACTTTCCGTAGGAAAAGAGGGTTTTGCCCCATTTTTTAAATATCGAGCTAAAATTCTGGAATCATTTTTTTATTGTCTTTTAGACCTTCCTGAGCACGTGGTTACAATTTTTGTACTTAGTCATAGTAGTTAACCCTGTACAGTGGAAACATTTAGTGTAGTGTATAGTTTTATTATCTGAATTCTCGCCGCAACAATAATTGTACCAAGTTTCATAATATTTCCTTTAAAAATAGAAGTTGTGAAAGGCAAGTCAGTTTTCAACCATTATTTTAGGAAGTACAGAAAATTGATGACATAAAAATGTACAACTTCATATCATTTCTGAGATCTCTGTATTGGACATCGTAAAAATGATCTCTGTGTATTGTCCCGTGAACCTGTAAACAAATTGATCTATTTTACACTATTACTTGGACAACTACGATAATTGCCCAAGTGTGTCAACATGGCTATTAAAAATGTTGATCAAGGTATCACTCTTGTTTGAAGATAAAACAACCGGAATCTCTACATTGTAAAATACAGTTACGTTCACAAAATCGGAAATTACTCCCAACAAGAACTCTGATTGTACTGACCTTATTTGAGTCCTCTTTCATTAAATACGTGCCGGCAGATACTTCTCGAATTTCTACTTTTCCTTGCAAGATTGAAGAGTCATCGAGTCCCAGTTCCTTGACAAAAGCGTCCGTCGCTATTTGTATCAAATCGTCTTCGTCGACGTTCTCCGGAAAGGATGGTCTCTTCCTTTGAAGCGTCGTCAAATCTGGAGTCTAAAAGAATCGACGTTTATTTATAATACTTATCTCCCGTGTTTGAGATATACATTGTTGCTCGAGGCTAGTTCAGTATCCGCAACCATATCGGGGGTCGCGTAATTAGGTGAAAATGATTTTGTGGATTCTAATGAAGACTTGCTCCTTCCATGCCCCGGAACGGGTATAGGCTGTGACGTGGAATAAAAACTATCTGCCACCGTTGTTGAACCACCCTCTTCCTTTTTTCTTTTCAACGGAGATCCTGGCAGATTCTTCTGTTTTGGACCCTAAAAGAAATGAAAACCTCCCTATTTTTAAGATATTTATTACAAAACAATTTTATTAGGCATCGAATATTTCCTTACTTGTTTAACTAATTCCGCACTAAGTCCTAGGTACTGATGCAATGCGGTAAAAGTAACCCTTTGCAGCCTAACCATAATGACCTGAATGACTCTTATAAAAATATCCGGATACTCTTGAAAAATATCCTGAAAAGCTGCCATCGGTAATTTTACTACGGTAGAATCAATAATAGCTTTAGCAGATATGGTTTTATAAGGATTTGGATGTCCCTGAAATTTCATCGATTTACTTTTTATTTTTATCGCATAATATAAGTAAACTTACAGTTAATACGTCTGTAAAACTTAATAAAGATGTTACGGACTCTCCAGGTTTCACAATTTTTAATGTGTTTGTGCCTTCACTTCCTGTTATGAACACATTCAACTTTCCACTTTGGACGATATAAACATTTTCATCCGGATCACCTAAGAAATTCAATTTTTCTGTAAGTAATCCTTGATCACATAAATGAATTTAATTACGGTTTGGTTAATCGCTGGTAGTAATATTAACTTTTAGTCAATTGTCACAAATACATATCTTGATTTTAAAAATACAGAATATTTTACTAACCTATTCTAAATAAATAAGCACCAGCACTAACATTTATTATTTCTGTATGTTTGCAGAGTTTTAGAAAAATTGGTTTCTCAAAATGACCAAAAACTCTTATACTTTGAAGCATATACAAAGCATCAGGTGGCATTCGATCATCGTTCAACATATCCTCTTGTAAATATTCTGCTGGTGGCTCCAAGACCTATTTTAAATAAATTTTATATAATACCTAATTTTTTTCTTGGTATGTGATTTTGAAATATATCTAAACTATTTACCTACATTCTTATACAGGGTGTCCGGAATATAAGTGCCGATACTGAAGGGGCTTGTATATTTGACCAAAAGCAACATAAACACTTATAAAAAAAATTCTATAACAAATAGTTTCTCCACAAATAAAAATACAACTGCAATAAAATGCAAAACTGTGTTAAGAAATTACAAACTAAGGTTAAGTAAAAGCTCATTTAACGTAATTTGTTTGTAATAATTAGTCTTCTCTATCACTATTAAGGAAACATAAGTAATAATGTGTGGTATTGTGGCTAGTGCGTTTGCTTTGTTTTTATATACCTAGTGCTTGTTTGATCTTTGTGATACATACACAAAAATGAAACAGTTTATTGTAACCATGACCAGCTGCATGGCATGTTAATTATGGCAAATCTGGAAAAAACTCTTTGACTACAAGATGTATGTATGGTAAAGCTTTCGTAAGCGACATAAGTCATTTTGAACACTTGTATTTCATACTTTATTCTGTGTTGTAAAAAAAGCTTCTAAGAAAACAATTCACAGTATGTTTAGGTGTGTTTGTAATTATTATGTTCAAACATCTGACGTGCGACGTCACATTCAAGACCTGTTTGCTGTCATAATTCTGTTATAGTTGATCAGAGAAAAAATTGTTTTGTTTGGTACGATTTATCATATTGCAAAATAAAGGCATTTATATTTCGGACCTCCTGTATATAGCATATTAATTGTCTATTCTATATTTTGCTGCCCAATTGAACTGTTTAAACTTAAATTAAAACAGCTTCATTTTCTGATACAGGACATAATTTAATTCAATAATAGGTTACCTTTAACTGTTCCTGATCACTTTCTTTCTTTAACTGTAAAATCCTTCTTGCAAATTTCATCACCATTTTTCGTTTTTTTCCTTGCCCAGAATTTCTTACTTGCCCCGAAATGTTTTTTACCTTACGTATCATTTTTCTACCATAAAACAGAGCTTTGTCCCTTTTTCTGAAACGAGTTGAACCTTCTTGAGGCAATAATTCTTTGTGAGAAAAGACTAAATAAAAGACACAATATTAATTAGGAATAACTAGATAGCAAGTAGATATTCACCTTTCCTGGAACATTTTCTGATGCAGATTATTACTATGATAGAAAATGCTGTTATGAAGCAAAATATTAACAAATAGAAAATCTAAAACAAGGTATAAAATTATATCGATATGAGTTTATTTATTATTGTTTTACCTTATACGGTTCTTGAAATTGTGTTAGTAAATGTCCTAACCAAGTGGACTTGGTTAGTATGCAAAAATCAGAGTTGAGGCTTCGTAGAGTATTTAAAACATCCATCTCATAAATATCATTCTTTAAAATTCTCTACACTGACGCAAATGTAAATAAAAGGTGACAGGGTGACAGCTGACAGCGCTTTTAAGAGGGTCAAAGGTGTCGAGCAGTATGTCAACCGAGAAGAAGAAGATAAAGGATTGCTCATTTCAGTGTTGCCAGTTTACTTATGATTTGAGATTTGAACCACTGGATACTATGCCACTGGATGCGGATCAAAGATTCAAGATCCGTGATTCAGCCAAAAGTTCAAAAGAAGACGGTTTGACAACTATTCATTTCGCACAGATCAGATCAGAGTTCTGGCCGAAGTCGTTTTGTTTCATTGTTTATTATTGTGAAGTATTTATAGGTTAGGCTCAGTAGTTTGGTTTTAAAGAATTAAATTTATAAATTTAATAGCACTTAGGATGAGTCGATGTAAAAGACATAATAGATCACAAACTTAGCAATTAAAAATTTCTGAACAAGTTGAAATACAGGACAGGTGTTGGCCAGTTTGCTTTGCCTAAGGTATTTTGTTTTTAATAAAATATTATATTCATTTGCCAGGAAAACAAACTATTTTTGACTAAGATCTAATTCGATCTACTTTTAAAAATAAAAGTTAGTACGTCATAACACCTAAGAACTTAATATCTAGTAATACATATATATTTATATAATTACCAGAATTTTTATTTTAGTAGACGAAATGGTATCAAAAAGGCAGCCAATACCGCAAGGAGGTGTTATAATAGAAGAAAAACCTTTTGTTTATAATTTATCATCAAAATATAGGACAGAGCGTTGTGACTTTTGTTTTAATGAGTAAGTACGCAGATAGTTTTCTTAACATGAAAAATAATGGCTGCAGTTATTAATTTACAATTATTGTGTATGTGTACCAAAAAAAAAGAAAAGAAACTACAGTTTTCACTCTATTTTTAAGGGGTAAGTTGTCCAAATGTTCTGTTTGTCGTTATGTGTATTACTGTGGCCGTGCTTGTCAGAAGGGGGCCTGGGGGTTACATAAATTGGAATGTCAACATCTGAAGGCAATATCACCTAGAATATTACCTAATGCAGCACGATTGTTAGCAAGATTGATACAAATTTTGAGAAAAGGAGGCGATTCAGTTAAATCTTATTACACTGAAAGAAACTTTAGAACATTTAAGGACCTAATGTCGCGTAAGAAAATTTCCACTTTTTATAAGGTACTCATTTAAAAATGATCAAAAAATATATAGATGTAACCTTTTAAAAAAGTAAGTGCAAACGATTAGATTGAAAAAAATAGTTATATAATTTTCTCTAATAGAAAATGATAGAACCACCATTAATTAATCAAAATTCCGTCTCTGTCTTGTTAAGTTATTTTTCATTACAGATTATACAGAAATAAAAAATGATAAAGGCAAAATAGACCATTTATCGTCATTATATGGAGTCTTATTTGAATATTTTGAAGGCGAAATGTTACCAAATTCTGCAGATTTAATGGGAATGTACGGACGGGTGAGCTCATGTTTTAATCAAATACATATAGAAACACTTTCTGCAAAATGTATCAGATTTACTTACTAGTACATAAATGTTGGGTATAGTTAGAGTACTTTTTATCTTGTTAATTTAAGAGTAGTGCATTAAAGTTAATAAACTAATTTTAGATGTGCGTAAACAGCTTCAGCATTTGCAACCAGGAATTGCACAGCATAGGTACCGGCATTTATTTAGCAGCGTCCGTGGTGGATCATTCATGTAAACCTAACGCAGTTGTTACGTTCGAAGGCACTACGTTAATTATGAGAGCCCTGGAAATGCTACCCGTTCTGGATTGGTCAAAGGTAATAACTCATCCTTATATTTTCATATTTTACTAGGGAAATAAATACAGGGTGTTCAGTATATATGAAATAATATTTATTACTTTTTAAAAATTCTTATAAAAAAAATTGTTCACACAGACATTTTTTTTGGTAACTTTGCCATGGCAACCAATTTTGTTTTTTTTTTTTAATGACGTCACACTATTTTCTGTTCCTATATATCGCAATGAAATTACTAGCTCTGAAAGGAACTCATGAAACTTATGAAAGGGTTCAAAAAAACTTAACTAAAAAACTTGCTTCTGAACAATTTTTTTATACATGATATTTCAAAAAAGATGCTTATACATATTATTCCACATATATTATATGCACTCTGTATTAACATTTATTGAGGTGGAACCCCCTTCAAAGAGAAAGAGCTCACAATTTTGTGCTCATTATACTATAAAAAAGAACCAAAGGATTTGTCAAATAATTATTTCTTAAATGTATTTTATTTTTATCTTTGACCTATGTATGTTTTTTTATGAAAATTGCATATCAACTTTACAACTTGCCTCAAAATGGCAACAAATTATCATAATTAGCACAAAATCGTGACAGGGATATAAATAATTTTGAGAAAATTCTTCTTACAAATAGTAGTTTTTTTAGTTGTGGCGTTATCTAAACAAATTACCATAGAGTAATTTATTGGAGTTGTGATAAAGGTATTTATTTAATTTTTGTAGCAAGTGATTTTTTTTTGGAATAGTATGGTACAAGGTGTCCCCCTTTTTCAACTTTGGTAAACTATAGAGCCTGAAAAAAAATTTAAGTTTAATAATAATTTCCTCTAACTTCATTTTAATGATACAGGGCGATCAACTGTACGTGCTACATGGTAAACATTATGAAAGGTTAATATGTTGATGCGACAAATCAATTTCAGCTAAAGTGGTCTAGTTATATGAGATTTTGCTAATTTTTGAACCTTCTAAATTTTAACAGTAATGGTGATAATTAAAATATAATTATATTTTCTAAAAAAGTTATTTTTTCATGCTCTACCTTTTAAAAACAGGGGACACCCTGTATAAAAACGAATTTCCAGGGTGATTAAATGATGTAACAACCATTAAAACGGTTTCGCTAGTTTTTTATAATGCATTGATTTAACGAGAATATTTTCTTTATACTAACTTGGTGAGTGATTTTTAGATATTTATTAGCTATATAGATGTTATAGCTTTAAAACGAGAAAGGCAGAAGGAATTAGAAGAGAACTATTACTTTCTGTGCCAATGTCTAAGGTGTATCGAACCTGAACCCATAACAGAAATGATCGGAGCGGCATGTCCCGATAAAAAGTGTGGAAGTTGCATCGATGGTAGCAGCATTAAACCTGGAAATAAATGTTCTAGTTGCGACACTGTTATAAGTGAAGATTTTGTAAGAGAATATCAGGATGTCATGGACATTACTGCGATGCATTTAGCAAATATGAAGGAAACTGCCTGTATCCTTATTGAAGTCTCGTCGGTTATCTGATTCCTCTATTCATTCGGTCATATTAAAAATGTGGGATAAAATTTGTTCCATTAACAGATTAATTTGTATAAAACCTTAATTATATCAGATTTGGATGTGTGTAAAGTTTTTCTAAAAAGACACGAGGGGCTGTTATATGAATACAATGTGAAACACGTTAAAATGCTGGATATGGCATTTGAAAGCTGCATCGAATTTGGAAAATTTGAAGACGCCACGCAATATGGATTGAAACTGATTAAAAGTTATTAGTAAGTAATACCGAACATTCACGGTTCTTTGTAGACATCACGAATTCATAATCACAGTCCATGCCGGAGAGGAAACACTTTTTTATTTTTTTGGAGCCGTTTTTCATAAAAAATTTTTGCTTGTCAGTATAATTGTATTACCGTTAATAAATTTATATTTTCTAATGTAACATTTTTATAAAGAATGACCTCAAAGAAATCAAAAATATAATTTTTCCTCTTCAGGCAATAATCCGTCAACACACTGTATGACCACATGTGCCATCTTGTACAGCTTTATTGATTTTTAGTAAATATTATGGAAAAATTCATCCGATGACGGGAATTCTACATTTAAAGTTGGGCAAATTGTTGCTTCATCAGAATAATTGTTCGGCATCGCTGGATCATTTGAGAAAGGCGAAAGAGATCTTGGAAATCACTCATGGAATGACAAGTTCAATCTTTAAAGAACATTTACTACCTCTGTACCACCAAGTAGTTTATAATGATTAGACTGTCCTTCGATATTTCTTGCTTTGGTAGCTAATTTTATTATATGTATATATTTTTTATCCGTTGTGTAAAAATGAAATCTAATTTGTATTTTTGAAATGATAAGGTAGGATTTGTAAATATTTTTAAAATAAAAAATGCAAATTTAAAATAATTAAAAATCTAAATCCAAAAAATTGCGACTGGCACATTTCCCTTTCCTTTTGTGCATTTAATAAAAGAAAAATTTTTACCAGATTTTTTGTTGTTATACTACGGCCTAGATAATTTGTAGCCGCCAGTCACAGAATTAATGTGGACATCCTTAATTAGGAATTTTTTAACTACCCTACCTGTTATCTGGTTAGGTTTTGTCAATGGGGACTATCCGTCCAAACTTTTTGGCCCACCTATAGTTCAGGTCTTTTTATAAGAACATCAGTACGATAGACAATGATGGCAATATGGGCAAATCTTCACGATCTAAATAATACTGTACATTTGAAGAGGAGGATCTCAAATCTTTCCTGCACAAAATCGAACCTTCCAAAACCTTGTGGGGCTCGCAAGCTGATACAATGACAAAGTGTGTCGACGGGAAGAAAAACGTCAGTAGAAGGGAAACTTTAAGCGGAAATGGAGAGTGTACCAACTTATTAGAATATCATCAGATGGTAGGTGTGTACACTCACTAATATTTCACAGCATTTATTCTATTTTCTTTGAGTTCCACAGCTGTCCTCCTATTCTGAGCTCTATTTAGACGTCTAACAAGGTAAAGCAAACAAAATAATACGAAAAATCTGGTAATATTGAAAGTGTTTATTTCTCTGTCTAACTGCCTTAACACAAGTTTATATTTTTTTCTTTCTTATTGCAGATCATAGGCAGAGCATTTGTACTCGTCTAATCTGTATTGATTTTAGTTCTTATTGTTGGTTCTAAGACTGTTGGTCAGAACTGCTTCTCAGATAAGCGTGATTCTCTTGAAAGGGCACCGTAGTGACCTTAATTTATTTTTTGTACTTGCCGTGTTTGTATACCTATAAGGGGGATACCCTGTAAGATAGAAGCAACTAGAATGAAATTACTGAATGGAAGTATACTTTAAATAATTTTTAACGATTAATTAAACAGAAACAAAAAATAACTAAACACTTTATTACAAGTAGAACAAATACAACAAGAAATATAAGCAACTATTATCACTATTCTAGCTTGAGATTTTTTGGTGGGATATAATCAGGGTCACCCTCGTCTATTACATCGAGGACTGATGAGGTCCTCTCGAGGTTTTCCGGATTTAATTCAAATTTTTCACCGGAATTTCTAGGAAGTACGGTGATATTTTTTACATCTGATGTCAGTAAGTTAGGTTTAGGCACAGCCGTAGCTTCTATTTCATTTTCTAAATCTATTAGTTCCATCAAAGACGAACTATGTGCCCTGTCCGACACACAATCGGAGGAACTCGGAACCTTTTTAACTGTTATCTCTGAAGATAAATTATGGATTTGCGTATTGGCCTTTATTTCCTCCACGTTACTTCTTTTTGAAGAAAGTATGATTTTCGTATATTTCGGAGGCTGTTTCCCGAAACTGATCGGACTGGGTTTCTTTACGGCGCTCGGAGTAATGATGAAATTACCGGAACTACCCGTCTGTTTGTTTACCAACATAAACTTTCCGGCTGTTTGAGACGATAAAATTTTCGGAGTTCCAGCACTGGACACGTTTGTGGAATTACTCGTTAAGTCGGATTGTCGTCAGCAAATATAATCGGTAAATCCATTATGTCCTGCGTTGTTAAATTTGTTGGAGGTGGTAGCGCAGCTGGAACACTCGAAGTCGGTATGTAAATGGGCTTTTTCATCGGTCGTGGTGGTTTGGTCGTGAGGAGTTGACGTTTTGCCGTTATATATTTTCCTCCTGCAACGAAATCTTTTGGTAGCCAGTATTTTGGTGACATTTTTGGGAAATACACAACGTACAATATATACAAGGTTAATTATGAGTAAGTACAAAAATTTTAACCGTGCTCAGGGAGGTCTAAACGACAATAACAAAATTATTTCGGAATTCTAGCTCAATGTTTAAAAACTGGGGCAAAACCTACAGAAACTCGCCACCTATGACAATCAATCATCGTCCAAGATGGCTAGATATGTCTACCGTGCGATCAATAATGCGTAAGTACCTGATAGATAGCAGATAATCCGGTTAGCTGCAGTATTTTGTATTCGTTCTTTCGTTGCACACGCATAACTACATTTTCACTCCTGGCAGATTTGACATAATTATCCACTAATATATCTGACATAAATTACTTTATTTAATTACAATAAAACGTTTAAAACTAGTCACAAACTATTCTGAAATAACATTTGAAATAATTTTTCAGTACTTGCTTTTCGCAAATTTAATTGTTCGCGTATTTTTTAGTTAGTTTAGTGTATTTACAAACATGTCGTATTCAAATGCCTAGATGGCGGATCAGGTGCTGATTTGTGGGAATGTGACAAGTGCATATTATCGTGTGGCAGTGTAATACCAAAAACGCTTTCCAAGTACACAAAATATTATGCTGAATACTTGAACCACATTGAACAACTGTTATAATGCCTTGGCGGTAAACGTGTGGCAATGTTTTTATGATGTATTTGTGTACATTTGCGTGTATTTTTTGTTATCCTTTGTGGTTTTCTTTCTCGAATAATATTTATGAATGCACGAAACTTTGAATGTTGCCGTCTCTTATCAATTCTTTAAATCCTATGTTGACTAGCTATCCCCGTAGTACGTGTAACATTGCTGTTGGAGTATCGTCGAAAGTCGGAACTTCAAATAGAGTAACGAGAAAATATTATACCTGTATGGTACTAAAAAATAGTCAAAGTTTGGCAAGTTTGCACGTAACGTAATTTATGTAAGGTTGTGAGCACCGAACTCAAAAAGAATTGCCAACCTGTTTGTACAGTTGACAATTTAGCCAATTTAATTGTCAGACCTCGTATGACAATACAATAAGAACAAACTTACTATTCACTTTCGTCACACCCCTCTGGGGACTCAGGGGGAGTAAAATGGGGCCGCCTCCATTTCCTTTCGTAGAACTGTGTACCGTTTTCAGTTTTCCATCTGGAAGCAGCAAAACATTGCCGACTGCGGTGTTGCTCCCTTTAACCGAGTTGATGACGGTTATCTTTGATAAATCAATGGTTCTCCCGTTATTTGAGATCAACTTGGCGGTGGTGCCGCTATTCAAGGTAACATTTTCCAGAACTAAAAGGGGGCACAATTTATTTTCATTCTGGAAGTGTGTGCAATATTGTTTACCTTTAATTCCCGAAGGAGACGGTTTGGGTTGTGACGGAGGTATCGTCTTTATGCCTCCCTGTAGTAGAGTCGATAAGTTGGAATTCTGTGTTACCGACCTATTAAATCCGTACGCTTGCATGCGAGCTGGAACAATATTTAAATGAAAAGTAAATACTGCTATAGATTTGTTTTCGATTTTGTCGTGTTGGCTTTGATTTCACTATTTTGTGGTGTTAAATATAATTCACAAAAGAGAAAGGAATATTATTCTACTTTTTTTTTGTTAAACACTATATACGTATATATATGTACAATAAAACAAGCCCACCTGATGATATAATTGGATTTCTCCCTGATGGCGGAGCGGATGCTGTTGATTTTGCAGCTTTCTCCGTACTGATGACTGGTTTTAATGTTTTAATTTTTTTAATTGGTGTTTCGGCGTTTGGAATGATTTTGGGAGGTGGAAATTGTTTTTCGGGTAAGGAACTGTCATTGGATGAAGTGTCTGATGTGATATTGGTAAGGTGTAGGGGTGGTGGACTAGAACTAGGTGAAGAAGGAGTCGTAGTACCTTGAGCTATTTGCTGCGCCCATTTCATTTCTAATCTGGACTTTGTCTTCGAGCCTGGTGGTCTGCCAACTAATAAAAATTGTCATTCGTTTACATTTAGGTTAACGTAAAGTCAATATTAACAGATATACCTAGCAATTACAAACATAAAGAAAAAAAAAATGGTTTTTTATTAGCCCTTTAACTTTTGGAGGAAAAATGTGTAAAGAGAACGTAGTTCCCCATTGAAAGCGTGAATTGTACTTTTTTACTTTGTGCTTTGCACCGAGAAAAATTTAATTATTATTTAAATTTAAAAAATATATATACAGGGTGTCTTGCAAGTCGTTACAACAATTTTAAGAGGTGATAGAATACGTAATTTTGGTTCTATTGAAACCTATATACCAAGTGTTACAATATTTGTGATAATTAATTTTTTAATTTAACCGTGCTTCAATAATTATTGAAGTGTAAGAGAAAAACAAACCTTTTTATAACAAATATTTCTATACTTTTTTATTAGGAATGAATGGATTATTTAAATGATTTAACCAATAAAATCCAAAGTGGCTTCGTTACTTACCTAGAACTTCATAAACATGGTTTTTCAACTTTATAAAGACGAAGAGTCAAATTTAAACGTGGATTTTATTTAAACCTTTGTGTGTAGGTTTATTCAGATATTATTAAAAACTTACCTGAGCAATGCTCTTTCTGTTCTTAGGAAAAGTTTCTTGATAAACATTTTAAAAATTAAAGAAATTAATCTGAACACGTTTAAATATGCTAACAGCCGAATTCATGAAACGGGCGTAGCGCTAGTCGGACTAACGAGTTTACGCCCGTGTAAAGCGCGTTAGTTGGCCTAACCAGCTCTGCGCTCATTCACGAAACATAAGTTGCTAGGTAGCAAAGCATGCGTTGCTAGGTAGGCTGTTTATTTACGTCCATATTTGCGCCAAAAGTTAGACCCAGTATTGTACCTGTCTAAAAATCGCGTAACTTTGGCCTCTAGTTCCTTGCGCTTCCCATTGTATATTTAGTATTTATATTCAAAAACTGTACTTTTCAGTGCTACGGATTAGTTAACATATCATAAAGTAAGTATTATACATAGTAGTGAATAGGAGTTTGCTTTTTATTTAAATTAGTGCAACAGATGCGTAAATTTTTCGCTTAACCTCCGCTAGTCTGACTAACGTTACGCCTTGTTGATGAATCCGTATGTAAGAGTCTAAGAATAGTACACTTTAACTGAGATTCGAACGTATAGTTTGACAGTTGATGTACATTTACGGTTGCTATGGAAACTAAGGACAATTGTTTTCTCATGGCATACCAAGCTATTTAATAGAAACATTGCTTTTCCTTTTTACACCGTAACTTTAAATTAACTTTTAAGATTTGAACAATTCAAATAAATATTTTGCTTTTTGAATCCTCCGGTATTTTAATAACTTCAATATTTTCTCAAGGTTGCATTCTTGTTAGCAAATGTCTTAATTTCTTAAACCATTTTTATTACATACTAAACGGATGTCCTCTGTTTTGGCAAATGCGCTCCCTGCATACTTAAAAGTGACAAAATTAATTTTCAAAATTTTTCTTAAGAACTGAAAGAGCATTGCTTAAGTAAGTTTTAAATAATATCTGAATAAACTTGCACACAAAGATTTAAATAAAATCCACGTTTAAATTTGACTCTTCGCTTTTACAAAGTAGAAAGACCATGTTTATGAAGTTCTAGGTAAGTAACGAAGCCCCTTTGGATTTTATTGATTAAATAATACTTGGTATATAGGTATGTTTGTTTCAATGACTCAAAATCACGTATTCTATCACCTCCTAAAATTATTGTTACGACTTGCAAGACATCCTGTATATACTGATATGTTGCTTCTTTATAGAATTTAATGTTAATCATTCTTTGCCCTGAAAATCAACAAATTTGGTATTTCTTTATTGTTTAAGTAACTCCCAATTCCATGGCAACATGCAAAATTTAAAATTTGTCAAAAATTTACCGATTGAACATTCTCCATTAAATTACTGAGTTTTAGTCAATCACTCATTTAGCCATATCTTATATAAATATATTTCTTACTAGAAGTTTGTACACAGGCTAAATCGGTGATTCCAAACATTTTTTTCTTAACGACATTTACCGATAAAGCTAGGCCTAGGTTTCTTTTCATAAACTGGGTTATTCTATTTGCTCCTAGTAGGCGTTGTTGGGGATTTCAAGGCCTACTGAGCCTTTCAACATTCTAAGGCTACGTGCCATTCTACCTGCATTTAAAATAGTCAACAAAATAATTATGTGTAACATTTATAGAACCCTCTCCCTATTATTAGGGATATCGCTGTCGATAAAATTTATGGTAGGTAGACGTTTTACTTCCTCAAATTTCAATATTTCTGGCCATATGAGAGCAAACGACTGAGTTAAAGCGGACATACGACTATTACAACAATTATTTTAACCTGGTCGCGAGATCCTTGGCGTCGGAGATGGCGGCTCGCTATCCAACGAACTGGTGTTTGAATTGTAACGTTTCCTCTCCATCTTGCTCTTCTTCGTGGTCATATCAGAGGCGGTGTGAGTAGGCGACTGCCTAATTTGAGGTGGGAAAGGCGACAGAATTATCCCACTGACAAACTCGCCAACTTCGTCCTAGTAAAAATAATTAATAATACCTATGTAATAATTTAGTCGGTTCAAAAAGGTAACAATGACAAGCATGACGATACAGTGCGGTTTAAAACACGGATTATAACTTGATTAAAAATAATATTTCAGGTTAGGAAACGCTTACTACACCCTTAAAAAATATCGCCTCTTAAAGTTACACCCTGTATTACAACAAATTGATATTCCATCTATTATGAAACAAAAGGTATCTACTTCTTGAAAAAACAGAAACCCCCATTTTAGATTATAAAAGGGAAACTTTACGGATGGGACTACGACCTTTAACTGATAATAAATAAATAATTCATCCTTACCACAATGCACCTATCGACGATACTTTGAGTTATTCCTTCCGATTTCTTCTTTTTTTTATTGATCCTTAAATGATCGTCCGCTGAACCGACAACAATAAGCCCGGTTTCTACTCTCATTCTTTCTCTTAGATCCTCTACGTCTTCTAGGCTAAAAATATTCCACACTATTAACATTGTTATGTGTTTAAATCTGTACGCCGTCAATTTTATTAATAGGTTCATTTTTATGATGGTGACGTTTTAACGGTGAAAACTTACAAGGACGTATTGGAGCACTGCCCGATAACGAACAGCACGGGGCATTGCAGTTCCAACAGATTATCGTCAGGTTCGCCTCTTCTGCCTTCTGCCGTTAAAAGAGAAAAGCCTAAACTCACTACGCACAGAACGGGCTCGACTTGTGCGACCTGTAAAGCTAAAGTTGCCCCCGCGTTGAAGCCCAACAAAACGATGTGTCTGCCGGGATAATCTGCCTTTAAATCTTGTATCTTGCCTCTTGTTATCGAAAACATTTGATCGACACAATTCGTAAGCGTCATTCTGTGGGCTGCAGAACCTGCACAGTTCAAATTAGAATTAGAAACGTTACTATTGCGGTTAAATATTGGTTGGTCAATCTGGATTATGTGCGAAACAACATGCATCCTTTCCAAGTGATAAATAAAGCAGAAATGTTTGAGAACTATAATTTAAAATTAGTTTCCTGATAAAAAATAAAATGGCAAGGAGATGGCTTAATAAAATTAGCGGGGAATAAAAATTATCCCAGTAAAATTTTAGGAATTTCATTTTTAAACCACCATTCGATGTGGGGTAATTATAGTTTTATAATAAAGTCTATTTTCCATGCTGTTAACGCATATTCTTAGTGGCTACAATTTCTACATTTTATAATTATACATGACAGAGTGGTCACTTTTACGACGTCCAGTACAAACATTTTGGAAACGTTAATGTATACACGGTTGCTTAAAAACAAAAAGGTGTACAATCTTGCCCCAATCCGTTTTCTAAAAAAAAAAAAATGTTGGCACATATGGAACCGAGTGGTAGTATAGATAACGCATCCTATAATAGCTTTATTCGTAGTACACCAGAATCAGTTTCCAACTGTCAGAAGCATACACATTGTTTCTAAAACAAAGCATTTTCATCTTATTTTTGGTAATTTTTGTTGAACCCTTCTCAAGTAGTACGCCTATGGAATCTTACCCCTGCAACCCTCACCTCCTATACCCTACCCATCTAAGTGTTGTAAATGAATCACTCTCTCTATCTCCACTGGAAAGCTTATCAGGAACAATATGAGGATACCAAAAGAAAATGCTCTTTTATGCTCAACTTTTCCGAATTTGAGCCACCCTGTATACATTACCGTTTTTGAGACGTGTATAAATCGTGAGTAATAAAATCGTCAAGCTTATTAGAGAATTGTCTACTGTTATTAAAATTTATCCTCACCAAAATTTGTGGGAATTGTAACGACTGTACCCAAGTGAGAGAAAAGTTTAATCCATTTATTGATCCTTTTCGACATAACGGGTGCCGTAGGCACCAAAATTATGAGAGGGTTGCCCGGAAGTTTCTTTGGCTTGTCTTGCACTAAGCTGGAGGCGACAGGGTCCCACGGTCGCTCTAATAGAGGGTGAAGGTTAGCATTATTTAACAGACCCACACGTAAAGAAGAATTTGGTGCAAACATCATCTTGTCGACAAAAGTTGGAAGTTTTGATTTCAAAGTCTGGAAAACAAAATTGTTTCCTGAATTAAAACTTAAAACTAGACGCTCCAAACTTTTCTCCTAATCTCCAATAATCAAAATGAATTAGCTGGAGAGGGTTGAGGAAAATTATGTTTAGTTTTATTATCTCCGTTACGGATTAATTGACTTAAAGCTGTGTTTATACAAATCTAGTTAGTCTAGGATTTTAAGAATTAATAAGAGAAGAACTGTACTATTTCCCCAAAGACAGTTAAAAGTTAATAATTAATTAAGTTTTCCAAGTTCATAAATAACTAATTATGATTAGAAACTGTGTTGCAGGTTGCGACATATTGGAATCAAATTTTCAAGAAATATTTGATAATTATCTGGACATTTAATTCACTTGATTTGAACTAGACGTCACTCCTATAAAAATTAATTTATCATTGAACGTTAAGTTATTCTTCGCCAACAATCAGTTATTATGATTAGCTCGATATATTAACTTGCTTCAGAATTAGTGATACATAATAATCTGAATTACAACACCTGTTTCGCATTGTAATCCTAAGGATTAGGCTCAAAAAAATTAAAGACTTGGGTGAGAGAGTATTTTCTGAAGAATTTGACCATATTTGATATAATTATACAACCCTTAAACTTATGCGATACAATTTTGAGAGTTTTAGGGTATATAAAAATCTCAAGAAACATCAATTTTGGCAATACTCTTAATAGTTTCTAACCATGTGTACAAGCAAGCAGGTGATTCAGTTAGGAGGTGAAATATTGTTTCAAATTAAGAAAAGTTTCACAATAACTTCTCTTTTCTGTTTTCGATTCTTACTATAAATCTTAGAAGCTCGTAATTTGTCAGTTATTAAATAAGTTAACTCATATGAGATCAACTTTATTTGCTTGCTCTATTTAATTTTCTCATTTTCTTCTCTTCACTTCAAATTTTAAATTTTTTGTCACATTTGAACAAAACCATAATTTTTGCATAAGCAAAATGTGATATGGGATATTAATTTACGCAATACCTGAAAATTTGAAGTTTCTAATACTTAAAAATACAAAACTACAGTGTGACGTATGAAAGTTCTAAGGAAGCTACATCATTTAAAAATGCTTAGCGTTTGTGTTGCACCATTTCTACAGCGCCAAGTAAATCACCCTTTACGTTATCTTAATCTGAATATTGTAATCAACAATTTTTAATGAATATATGTTTAGTATCTAGCACCACCAAATTTCAGAAAACTTAAACAGCCCTTATCGATTACAAACTCGATCAGAACATCTCTCTCTACAGAATGACCTAACAATGTTTGTTCTGCAACCTGATTTGAAACACAATTCAGTAAGACTAATTTCAGAATTAGCTCATTTGATTTGACTTACCTGCAAGATATCCAGATACGCACCAAGGTAACTAGGCTCTAGATTGTCAATTAATACTTGATGTAACCATTGAACAATTTTAGGATCCCACGAAACTGTAGCTAGTAAACGTCTCACTCTCTGGACGGCTTTTTCTATGACTGTTCGTCTTAATAATGGTTCGTTATGAACACCTGTATGGGCAAGTTTACTCAAATTAAAACTATTCAGTATATTGACTATCCCATTAAATATTCTATTCTGTGCCGGATTCCAGTTGTTTCTAAAATATTTCGCATATATTAGGAACATAGATACCTGTATACCTCATACATTTCTAAAGTATTCCAAGCCTTTTTAAAAATCCTCGCTTTCATATTAGCCAGGCATTTGTCAGATTTGTTGAAATACTATGCAATTTGAACATGCTTTATATATTAAAAATTGCTGATGTTTTGATAATAACTGTAGTAGGTTGCGATTGGTTTTTAAGAGTTGAATAGTATGAAAATATATTGACATGAAAATAAAAAATGTATTAAAGAAAAAATAATTCATGAAAATCGTCTAAGTTCTTTGGCAATATTAAAAATGAACAATTTACCGAGATATTTTATCTTCCCAGTACTCGTCGATATCATTAACTCTAGCCGAAGAAGCATGATTTTCACATTCTTCCATTAAATGCGTAACTTTATTAATGTCATATATGGGAGAAGGCAGTTCTGGTAAGTTTTCTACATCTACAACATCATCAAAGTCTTGTATAGGAGCTAATGGATTAGATCGTTTTCGTTTTCCACCAAGTGGTTTGGACACAAACAATGTTTTCGTCGGGCGCAAAAAACTTGTCTCCGGTCTCCAATTCCAAGGTCTTGCATAACAATGATCCGTTGTTACAATCCAGTTCTCCCTTTCATAAGGGTTTGTCATTTGTGCGGGGTAAGTATATTTTGATGCATCGTCCACAGTCACATGTTTATTAACTGTACTTTTTGCTGGTAAGGCAAAATCAAATATTTCATGTTGTTCTTCCGTACTTAATGACATTACGTTGTTGCTGTTTTTAATAAGCTAAAAGTTGAAAAATATTAAAATATAAACATAACCTAACATTTCCTGAGTACCTCGACTGGTATTACCGATTTTAAATCGTTTTCAACGTCTATTATTTCCTCGGACATATTTACAAACAAATCCTTTTCGATATTTACGAATAAACATGTGTCACTAAAACATAATATATTTTAATTTATTTCTGTTATTCATTCTCTCAAAAAGATAAATACACCCACCCAGACCAGAGAACACTGATCACTGAACCACAGATCATTGGCCGAAAAGAAACGCACTGAACAAGGAACGTAGATATAATATACAAGGAACAAATCATAGGGACAAATACAAGCTCACAAAACAGAAATAAAATATTTAAAAAAAATTATTTATTTATACTGTGGCACAGTATACTATGATACTAATTTTATTATATTAGTATACTGTGATCAAATCCAGAGCACAAACTTATAAACAAGGAAATAAATAATAGTTTCTTAGGAACAATGGCGTAGCAACTAGCAAGGGCTCTCTGGGCCCGTCCGCAAAGTATATAAAAGGCCCATCTCTTCCAGAAATTTCAAAAATAAAACTAAGAACCGTTTTACACACAAGAGATTTCTTCCGAAAATTATAACGAAAATTATGGGCAAATTTTTGCGAAGAATTTTTATTAAAGTTTGTATGTATATTTCAGCTATCTACGTTACTTTACAAATTGCCAAACTGGAGATTTGCGCAAATTCTGCCGCACTTTCTCGATTATAGTCATAAAAATATAGAACATGTTCTATATTTTTACGAATAAAAATTTCCATTAAATTATTGATATAATAATGTATAAAAACAGCTAAAAAGTTTCACGAAAATTTGTAGTAAAATTATGAGATAAATTTTTGCTATAATTCTTGTGTGTGTAAAACGATTCTAAGCCAAGGTTGGCCCCTTTTGCGGGTTGAACCATTGTGCACTGCGCAGTGCGCAACCGTAGCCACAGATCATTGGACGAAAAAAAGCAACCGTAGCCACAGATCATTGGACGAAAAAAAAAACCGTAGCTACGCCACTGATTAGGCACATATGCGTATGACGATAGCTTTGTTCGTAAGCCCTACACAGCGTGTAGTGTAGTGTAGTGGAATTCAGTGTTGCACTCAAATCACACTCAAATAATAAGTGTAGTGTAGTGGAATTCAGTGTTGCACTCAAATAATAATCCACTTTCAGATAACAAATTTTGCTGTTCGTAAACTCAAGTTAGGTAAACTGGCATAACCTAATTCTCAATCCTGTTTTGTTTTTCTTAATAAAGAGTCAATTTCTGATTGGGGCACAAAAATCTCTTTTTCCGATCATCTATATCGAATAAAGTAATATATAATAACTTATTTGTACATATCACATATCTTAAAGTTAAATTAACGTAGGTGTCATCGATAATTAACACCAAAAAACAAATTTGTATCCCTGCAATTCCAGACAAGGTTGTCCGTTATTATACTGCAAATGTGCCTCTTTGCAATTTTCAGAATTAATCATTTCTGAAACAAAACAGAAATCTATAATAGTCCATCAATGTTTTGGACAAAAAATTCTACTCGGAATATTCTAAAATAATTCCCCTAAACTTATATTGCCATTGGCGAATTCAGGACTGAACTCCGTTCCTCTGTAGCCCTCGCGGTTCTTGAGATATTATTTTTTTTGTGTTGATTTTTGCACTTACAAAAACTTACACTTACAAAAAAACGCACCGCACCAGCTACAGGGTGACAACGGAAAGTGAGAGCACGCTATAACTTTTTTTATGACTGCTGATAAAAATTTGAAATTGGCGACACGAATTCAGACGTCTTACGTTATACGAACAAATGCATAGTTCCTTATATTTTCGTCAAAATATTTAAGAAACTGCAACTGATAGTAATAAAACTATATACTACACTACAAGTTTGCATTATATTTTGCACTAAATTGCAACAATTGATTGTTTTTAACGCGACCAAATATCGAAAATTACGTTGACAATTAAAACAAATGTGTAACGTCAGCCGTGGTGACGTAAGACGTCTGAATTCTTGACGCGAGTATATATGGTGCCATGAATTATTTGAGGTCATTTCGGATTTGATCGGAAATTACCGTAAATTTATATTTTTAAATGGAACACCCTGTATTTTTTAAAATTTTTGGAATCAGCGGATCATTTTACGCGTATGGTAGGACCAATTTTCTAACACATTTTCTGGATATCAGTATTTTTTTAACTGAAAAAAATAAAACTAGAAGGCCGCGACTGGCAGAAATTGTTTTTTTTTTGTTTGTAATTATGGGGAAAATTCTAAATTTATTTATCTATTTATATTTTTGTACATTTTTTTAGTTTTACCACTAAAAATATCGATTTATTGTATTTCGTTAAAAACTCATGTTTTTTTAATGTAAAGAGGGGTGGGCCCTATTGATTTTTTAATAAAGGATTTTTCTGAATTTTGTGGTACAACAATTTTTAAAATCCGTCAAAAAGGAAAACAATTTCTGCCAGCCACGGCCTTCTAGTTTTGTTTTTAGAAATTAAAAATAATTACTTACATCCAGAAAATCCGTGCTACCATACGTAAAATAATCCGCTGATTCCAATAATTTCAAAAAATACAGGGTGTCCCATTTAAAAATATAAATTTACGGTAATTTCCGATCAAACCGGAAATGTCTTTAAATCCGAAATGGCCTCAAAGAATTCATGGCATCATCTAGTATAGATCCACCCAAATTCAAAATTTTATCAGCAGTCATAAAAAAGTTACAGCGTGTTCCCACTTTCCGTTGTCACCCGGTATTAAAACTAATCATTCCTGTGTATATACACAAGATCGTCCTCAGACTCATTTTCACTTAATGAATATGAAAATGAAAATATTACCTTCCATTTACCTTTACTTCTAAATTTACTTCGATCCGAACAGGTCGGCTCCAATGCGATCGGATTCAGTGATCTGATCTGATCCAAAGTGATCTGATCTGATAAAAAGTGATTTGATCTGATCCGAAGTGATATGATCTTGATCTGATTCGAAGTGATCTGATCTGATCCGAAGAGATCTGATCTGATACGATCTGATATGATCCAAAGTGATCTGATCCGAAGTGATTGTTCTGATTCAAAGTGATATGATCTGATCCGAAGTGATCTGATCCGAAGTGATCTGATCCGAAGTGATCTGATCCGAAGTGATCTGATCCGAAGTGATCTGATCCGAAGTGATCTGATCTGATCCGAAGTGATCTGATCTGATCCGAAGTGATCTGATCTGAACCTAAGTGATCTGATCTGATCCGAAGTGATCTGATCCGAAGTGATCTGATCTGATCCGAAGTGATCTGATCTGATCCGAAGTGATCTGATCTGATCCGAAGTGATGTGATCTGATCCGAAGTGATCTGATCCGAAGTGATCTGATCTGAACCGAAGTGATCTGATCCGAAGTGATCTGATCCAAAGTGATCTGATCTGATCCAAAGTGATCTGATCTGATCCGAAGTGATCTGATCTGAACCGAAGTGATCTGATCTGATCCGAAGTGATCTGATCTGAACCGAAGTGATCTGATCCGAAGTGATCTGATCTGAACCAAAATGATCTGATCCAAAGTGATCTGATCTGATACGAAGTGATCTGATCTGATTTCAACCGAAGTGATCTGATCTGATCTGAACCTAAGTGATCTGATCTGATCCGAAGTGATCTGATCTGAACCTAAGTGATCTGATCTGAACCTAAGTGATCTGATCTGATCCGAAGTGATCTGATCTGATCCGAAGTGATCTGATCTGATCCGAAGTGATCTGATCTGATCCGAAGTGATCTGATCTGATCCGAAGTGATCTGATCCGAAGTGATCTGATCTGAACCAAAGTGATCTGATCCAAAGTGATCTGATCTGATCTGATCCGAAGTGATCTGATCTGATCTGATCCGAAGTGATCTGATCTGATCCGAAGTGATCTGATCTGAACCAAAATGATCTGATCCAAAGTGATCTGATCTGATACGAAGTGATCTGATCTGATCCGAAGCGATTCGATCTGATCCGAAGTGATCTGATCCAAAGTGATTTGATCTGATCCGAAGTGATCTGATCCTATGTGGTCTGATCTGATCCTAAGTGATCTGATCTGATCCTAAGTGATCTGATCTGATCCGAAGTGATCTGATCTGATCCGAAGTGATCTGATCTGATCCGAAGTGATCTGATCTGATCCGAAGTGATCTGATCCGAAGTGATCTGATCTGAACCTAAGTGATCTGATCCGAAGTGATCTGCTCTGAACCGAAGTGATCTGATCCGAAGTGATCTGATCTGAACCAAAATGATCTGATCCAAAGTGATCTGATCTGATACGAAGTGATCTGATCTGATCCGAAGTGATTCGATCTGATCCGAAGTGATCTGATCTGATCCGAAGTGATCTGAACCGATTTCATGCGATCTGATCGCATACAGAATCAGAACACTTCGGATAGCCGAAGTGTTCTGATCCGATCCTAAGTGATCTGATCTCAGTCTAAGCGATGTGATCCCAGCCCAAGTGATATGATTTGATCCGTGGTGATATGATCGAATCAAAAGTGATCTGATCCTATCCGAGGTGATCTGATCCGACATGATGTGATCTGATCCGATTCGAAGTGATCCGTGATGATCTGACACAAAGTGGTCTAATCCGATGTGGCCTAATCCGATGTGGCCCAATCCGGTACGTTCCAATTCGAAGTGATCTAATCCAATGTGATCCGTTTCGAAGTGATCTGATCCCATGTGATCCGTTCCGAAGTGACCTGATTCGATGTGATCGGCTTATTTCAGGTGAAAGCTCCCTCCGAACGCTAATTTGACCCGTCTTTTAGTTTTTCCGTATCTGCGACCGTTCCAGAGTTACGGTCGATAGAAGTTTTAGAATTTTCCCCCAGTCATTTCAGGAGAGGGGCTCTGAACATTCCGAAATATTACCACCAGACTATATCGCCCATGGCGAATCCAAAACTGAACTCCGTTCCTATCCAACCCTCGCGGTTTCCGAGATAAAAAATTTTTCTCGGCAACGGGGCCGCCACAAAGAAAACCACCACGCCAGCGTGTTCGGCGCCCCCGAATACGTACAGAGCCGCCCTTAAATCGTTAATCTTTTTTTTTCTAAAATTTCAAAGGCTATAGTCCATCTATTTTTTCGGAGTAAAAAGTCAATGTGCTCGGAATATTATGAAATAATTCACCTATTATATACCGAAGACGGCGATTCCAAAACTGAGCTCCGTTCCTCCGTGGCCCCCGCGGTTCTGGAGATATATTAATATTTCTGCGTCCAAGGGGGGCACTAGCGAAGGAGACGCCACCGAATGCGCACAGAGCTTACCCCAAACACGTACACCGAAACTAACCGTCCCTGGGTATACGCCGGACCGTCCACGGACTTATTTTCGCTTAATTTCGAATGAAAATAAGCCAAAAATGTCTATTTAACATCCGTTGTGTCATCGCCTTGAAATTTTCAAATTTACTACACAGGCCGCGCCATCTATCGCGTCGAGCGTGCAACAGCTCCTGTCAAAAATCCGTTTGGCATTATAGTCAAGGGTACAGATAATGAAATTCTGGATGATTATTAGGGCTTTCGCATGGATTACCGTCTGCGGATCGTATATGAGTCCCTAAATGGGAATATCCTGGAGAGAAACTGCTGCTGAACTGAACTGAACGGTTCACCCGACCGTAGTGACCGGAACCGGTTCACGGCAGGCGTGACGTCATTGTAACAATATATTCAGTGGGTCGTCATCTTTTCGTCTGCCGTTCTGTGGTTGGTGTGACTGAATGACCGATGTCAAATTTTGACGTTTGGCTCGGCGCGAAGGCGTCCTATTCTTAATTTTAGATTTTAATTAAACAAACAAAGGGAAATGTGATAAATAAGACGGTAAGCAGGCAAGCAAGCGTAAATAAGATTGTGGAACGAGCCGAACAGGGAATTGGTACATGCAAATAACTTGTCTCGTTTCGTTTTAGGTTAAAGGTTGGGGCGGTGCGCCGTACCAGGTTCAACTACTGAATAAAACGAACGGTATATGGGCCACAGGGAGACAGGAGACGGAGCATTACTCATTAGGAGGCCGGCAGCGATATCTTATCGGTTTGCTGGTGCTGTGGGACGGGAGTCTACTTGGCCGTTGAAAGGCAGGTATGTACCTACTTAACAATGATAATTGTTAGCGTAAGATGGTTGGGTGGAATGTCGTTATTGTTTGTTGTTCTTGTACGTTTCAGATTTATATTGCCGTTGGCGGCCTCGAAACCATAGAAAACGGAGTGCCTACGTCACAATTTTGGATTACGTGAAAGATAGGTCGATGGGTATGCGGCCAGAAGGTGGGAAATTTATAGTGAAAATCCTGTAGGGCTCGACTAAATCCAGTAAAGAAACCGAATCTTTGTGTCGACAGGACAGTCTCATAAATTACGGAAAAAAAAACGGAGAGCAGAAGAATTGACAGAGCCCAAAAATAGGCAGTCTAAAAGGTAAGAATTTAATAATAATTTTAATCGACGCGAAGGGTGAGTGAAATTTAGTGGTCACTTTCAGGATAGAAGTGACTAAAGAGGGATCGCGTTCCTAGACAAGAGTGCAGCAGCATTCCAGTCGAATATCCACGATATCTAGCGGCGTTAGAAGCCGGCCAGTCAACTCTGCTAGACTGCTAGAGGGACCACCGAGGACCGAGGGTACTGCAACGTAGAGGTTTTCGAGCGGCAAGTCACATCAAACTTGGCGGTTGAAAGGCAGGTATGTATACTTACTTAATAATGATAATTGTTAGCGTAAGATAGTTGGGTGGAAGATCGTTATTGTGTTGTTTTTCTTGTATGTTTCAGATTTAAATTATCGTGGGCCGCCTCAAGACCATAGAAAATGGGGTGCCTACGTCACAATTTTGGATTACGTGGAAGGTAGGTCGATGGACACGCGGCCAGAAGGTGTGCAAATCCTGTAGGGCTCGACTAAATCCAGTAAAGAAACCGAATCTTTGTGTCGACAGGACAGTCTCATAAATTACGGAAAAAAACGGAGAGCAGAAGAATTGACAGAGCCCAAAAATAGGCTGTCTAAAAGGTAAGAATTTACTAATTTTAATCGACGCGATGGACGAGTGAAATTTAGTTGGTCACTTTCAGGATAGATCCAACCAAAGAGGGACTGCGTTCCTAAGAGTACCTCTTCCGAAGATGGGACACGTAACCTTAAGCGAGTGAGTCTGCGGCCAGTTCCCGGACCACAAAAGGGTGCAGCAGCAGCATTCCAGTCGAATATCTAGGAGAAGTAGCGGCGGCGTCAGAAGTCAGCCGAAGTGAAGGAAGGAGTAAATGTTTATTTTTTCGGCTAACATATACGTCCGGGACGTGCTAGCTAGCTAGTTCAGAAAGGGGTACTCGGACCGATTGCCGCTCGTTCTGCTCTTACCGATACATAAAATAATAACATAAGTACATACGTATCTACTGTAAACAAATTTCAATAAAACAATAAAAATTGCGATCGTGAACGACCGGGATTTATTTTCAGATTTGGAAAAGGAATTTTTGTTTGTGAAAAATTTTTCGGGCAACTATAGGTGCCAGCAGGTCGGGAACGAATCCCCCTATACTTTCCTCCCGGTTTTTCTAAGAGGTACCCGGAGCCGTTTCGCTCTAAAACCAACGGTTTTCGAGATATTTGGGTTTTTCCAAAATTATAGCCTATCTTCGGGACGTCATAACTTCCTTATTATGGGACGTAGGGGGACGCGGTTCGTCTCAGGTGAAAGCTCCCACCGAATGCTAATTTGACCCGTCTTTTAGTTTTTCCGTATCTGCGACCGTTCCAGAGTTACGGTCGATGGAAGTTTTAGAATTTTCCCCCAGTCGTTTCAGGAGAGGGGCTCTGAACATTCCGAAATATTACCACCAGACTATATCGCCCATGGCGAATCCAAAACTGAACTCCGTTCCTATCCAACCGTCGCGGTTTCCGAGATATAAATTTTTTCTCGGCAAAGGGCCCGCCCACAAAGAAAACCACCACGCCAGCGTGTTCGGCGCCCCCGAATACGTACAGAGCCGCCCTTAAATCGTGAATCTATTTTTTTCGGAGGAAAAAGTCAAAGTGCTCGGAATATTCTGAAATAATTCACCTAGACTATACCGACGACGGCGAATCCAAAACTGAGCTCCGTTCCTCCGTGGCCCCCGCGGTTCTGGAGATATATTAATATTTCTGCGTCCAAGGGGGGCACTAGCGAAGGAGACGCCACCGAATGCGCACAGAGCTTACCCCAAACACGTACACCGAAACTAACCGTCCCTGGGTATACGCCGGACCGTCCACGGACTTATTTTCGCTTAATTTCGAATGAAAATAAGCCAAAAATTTCTATTTAACATCCGTTGTGTCATCGCCTTCAAATTTACTACAGGCCGCGCCATCTATCGCGTCGAGCGTGCGGCAGCTGCCGTCAAGATCCGTTTGGCATGTAGATAACTGTAAATAATACTGTAGCGTATAAATAACGAAATTCTGGATGACAATTAGGGCTTTCGCATGGATTACCACCGTATATAAGTCCCAAATGGGCATATCATGGAGAGAATCTGCTGAACTGAACCGAAGTGACCGGATCAGTTATGGCCTCACGGTCGGCGGTCTGTTTCATCTGTGCTTAGGGTGCGACTGACGTCACGGGTCAGTGACGTCACAGAAAGTGCGGTTATGTTCCGTGTCGTGACGGCGCCAAATTTGTTTAATTTATAAATAAATAAAGGAAAATAAGACGGTAAGCAGAAGCAGGCAAGCAAAAGTGAATAAGATTGTCGAACGAGCCGAACAGGGAATTTGGACATGCAAATAACTCGTCTCGCTTCGTTTTAGGTTAAAGGTTGGCGATGCGCTGCACCAGGTTCAACTACTGAATAAAACGAATGGTACGTAGCATATGATATGGGAAAAATGGTATATGGGCCACAAGGAGACAGAGCAATAGGAGGCCAACGATATCTAATCGGTTTGCTGGTGCTGCGGGACGAGAGTCTACTTGGCGGTTGAAAGGCAGGTACGTGGAGTGCCTACGTCACAATTTTTCAATTTCGTTGAACGTAGGTCGATGGATATGCGGCCAGAAGGTGGAAAATTTGTAGTAAAAATCCTGTAGGGCTCGACTAAATCCAGTAAAGAACCTGAATCTTTGTGTCGACAGGACAGTCTCATAAATTACGGAAAAAAACGGAGAGCAGAAGAATTGACAGAGCCCAAAAATAGGCAGTCTAAAAGGTAAGAATTTAATAATAATTTTAATCGACGCGAAGGGTGAGTGAAATTTAGTGGTCACTTTCAGGATAGAAGTGACTAAAGAGGGATCGCGTTCCTAGACAAGAGTGCAGCAGCATTCCAGTCGAATATCCACGATATCAAACTCGGTTGAAAGGCAGGTATATGCGTACTTATTAAATGATAATTGTTAGCGTAAGATAGTTGGGTAGAAGATAGTTATTGTGTTGTTTTTCTTTTAAGTTTCAGATTTAAATTATGGTCGGCCGCCTCAAGACCATAGAAAATGGGGTGCCTACGTCACAATTTTGGATTACGTGGAAGGTAGGTCGATGGACACGCGGCCAGAAGGTGTGCAAATCCTGTAGGGCTCGACTAAATCCAGTAAAGAAACCGAATCTTTGTGTCGACAGGACAGTCTCATAAATTACGGAAAAAACGGATAGCAGAAGAATTAGAGAGACAGACAGGGCGCATAAATAGGCTGTCTAAAAGGTAAGAATTTACTAATTTTAATCGACGCGATGGACGAGTGAAATTTAGTTGGTCACTTTCAGGATAGATCCAACCAAAGAGGGATTGCGTTCCTAAGAGTACCTCTTCCGAAGATGGGACACGTAACCTTAAACGAGTGAGTCTGCGGCCAGTTCCTGGACCACAAAAGGGTGCAGCAGCAGCAGCAGCAGCATTCCAGTCGAATATCTAGGAGAAGTAGCGGCGGCGTCAGAAAAGTCAGCCGAAGCGAAGGGAGGAGGAAATGTTTATTTTTACGGCCAACATATACACGTCTGGGACGTGCTAGCTAACTAGTTCAGAAAGGTACTCGGACCGATTGCCGGCTCGTTCTGCTCTTACCGATACATAAAATAATAACATAAGTACATACGTATCTACTGTAAACAAATTTCAATAAAACAATAAAAATTGCGATCGTAACGACTGGGATTTATTTTCAGATTTGGAAAAGGAATTTTTGTTTGTGAAAAATTTTTCGGGCAACTATAGGCGCCAGCAGGTCGGGAACGAATCCCCCTATACTTTCCTCCCGGTATTTCTAAGAGGTACCAGGAGCCGTTTAGCTCTAAAACCAACGGTTTTAGAGATATTTGGGTTTTTACAAAAATACATCCTATCTTCGGGACTTCATAACTTCCTAATTATGGGACTTAGTGGGACGCGGTTCGTCTCAGGGGAAAGCTCCGCCCGAGCGCTAATTTGACCCGTCTTTTAGTTTTTCCGTATCTGCGACCGAACCAGAGTTACGGTCGATAGAAGTTTTAAATTTTCCCCAGTCATTTCAGGAGAGGGCTCTGAACATTCGAAATATTACCACCAGACTATACCCATGGCGAATCCAAGACTGAACTCCGTTCCTATCCAACCCTCGCGGTTTCCGAGATATAAATTTTTTCTCGGCAACGGGGCCGCCCACAAAGAAAACCACCACGCCAGCGTGTTCGGCGCCCCCGAATACGTACAGAGCCGCCCCTAAATCGTAAATCTATTTTTTTCGAAAATTTCAAAGGCTATAGTCCATCGATTTTTTCGGAGGAAAAGTCAAAGTGCTCGGAATATTCTGAAATAATTCTCCTAGACTATACCGACGACGGCGAATCCAAAACTGAGCTCCGTTCCTCCGTGGCCCCCGCGGTTCTGGAGATATATTAATATTTCTGCGTCAAGGGGGCACTAGCGAAGGAGACGCCACCGAATGCGCACAGAGCTTACCCCAAACACGTACACCGAAACTAACCGTCCCTGGGTATACGCCGGACCGTCCACGTACTATTTTCGCTTAATTTCGAATGAAAATAAGCGAAAAATGTCTATTTAACATCCGTTGTGTCATCGCCTTCAAATTTTCAAATTTACTACAGGCCGCGCCATCTATCGCGTCGAGCGTGCAACAGCTCCTGTCAAAAATCCGTTTGGCATTATATAGTCAAGGGTACAGATAATGAAATTCTGGATGATTATTAGGGCTTTCGCATGGATTACCGTCTGCGGATCGTTAATGAGTCCCTAAATGGGAATATCCTGGAGAGAAACTGCTGCTGAACTGAACTGAACGGTTCACCCGACCGTAGTGACCGGAACCGGTTCACGGCGGGCGTGACGTCATTGTAACAATATATTCAGTGGGTCGTCATCTTTTCGTCTGCCGTTCTGTGGTTGGTGCGACTGATGACCGATGTCAAATTTTGACGTTTGACTCGGCGCGAAGGCGTCATATTCTTAATTTTAGATTTTAATTAAACAAACAAAGGAAAATGTGATAAATAAGACGGTAAGCAGGCAAGCAAGCGTAAATTAGATTGTGGAACGAGCCGAACAGGGAATTGGTACATGCAAATAACTTGTCTCGTTTCGTTTTAGGTTAAAGGTTGGGGCGGTGCGCCGTACCAGGTTCAACTACTGAATAAAACGAACGGTATATGGGCCACAGGGAGACAGAGCATTACCCATTAGGAGGCCGGCAGCGATATCTTATCGGTTTGCTGGTGCTGTGGGACGAGTCTACTTGGCCGTTGAAAGGCGGGTATGTACCTACTTAACAATGATAATTGTTAGCGTAAGATGGTTGGGTGGAAGGTCGTTATTGTTTGTTGTTCTTGTACGTTTCAGATTTATATTGCCCTTGGCGGCCTCGAAACCATAGAAAAGCGGAGTGCCTACGTCACAATTTTGGATTACGCGAAGATAGGTCGATGGGTATGCGGCCAGAAGGTGGGAAATTTATAGTGAAAATCCTGTAGGGCTCGACTAAATCCAGTAAAGAACCTGAATCTTTGCGTAGACAGGACAGTCTCATAAATTACGGAAAAAACGGATAGCAGAAGAATTGACAGAGCCCAAAAATAGGCAGTCTAAAGGTAAGAATTTAATAATTTTAATCGGCGAAGGATGAGTGAAATTTAGTGGTCATTTTCAGGATAGATCTAACTAAAGAGGGATCGCGTTCCTAAAAGTACCTCTTCCTAAGATGGAACACGTAACCTTAAACGAGTGAGTCTGCGGCCAGTTCACGTGACGACAAGAGTGCAGCAGCATTCCAGTCGAATATCCACGATATCAAACTCGGCGGTTGAAAGGCAGGTATGTACTTATTAAATGATAATTGTTAGCGTAAGATATTTGGGTAGAAGATAGTTATTGTGTTGTTTTTATTGTAATTTTCATATATAAATTATGTTCGGCAGCATCAAGACCATAGAAAAAGGGGTGCCTACGTCACAATTTTGGATTACGTGGAAGGTAGGTCGATGGACCCGCGGCCAGAAGGTGTGCAAATCCTGTAGGGCTCGACTAAATCCAGTAAAGAAACCGAATCTTTGTGTCGACAGGACAGTCTCATAAATTACGGAAAAAAAAAAAACGGAGAGCAGAAGAATTAGAGAGACAGACAGAGCGCATAAATAGGCTGTCTAAAAGGTAAGAATTTACTAATTTTAATCGACGCGATGGACGAGTGAAATTTAGTTGGTCACTTTCAGGATAGATCCAACCAAAGAGGGATTGCGTTCCTAAGAGTAGGTACCTCTTCCGAAGATGGGACACGTAACCTTAAACGAGTGAGTCTGCGGCCAGTTCCTGGACCACAAAAGGGTGCAGCAGCAGCAGCAGCAGCAGCAGCATTCCAGTGGAATATCTAGGAGAAGTAGCGGCGGCGTCAGAAAAGTCAGCCGAAGCGAAGGGAGGAGGAAATGTTTATTTTTACGGCCAACATATACACGTCTGGGACGTGCTAGCTAGCTAGTTCAGAAAGGGGTACTCGGACCGATTGCCGGCTCGTTCTGCTCTTACCGATACATAAAATAATAACATAAGTACATACGTATCTACTGTAAACAAATTTCAATAAAACAATAAAAATTGCGATCTTAACGACTGGGATTTATTTTCAGATTTGGAAAAGGAATTTTTGTTTGTGAAAAATTTTTCGGGCAACTATAGGCGCCAGCAGGTCGGGAACGAATCCCCCTATACTTTCCTCGGTATTTCTAAGAGGTACCGGAGCCGTTTCGCTCTAAAAACAACGGTTTTCGAGATAAATGGGTTTTTCCAAAAATAAAGCCTAAATTCGGGACGTCATAACTTCCTTATTATGGGACGTAGGGGGACGCGGTTCGTCTCAGGTGAAAGCTCCCACCGAGCGCTAATTTGACCCGTCTTTTAGTTTTTCCGTATCTGCGACCGTTCCAGAGTTACGGTCGATAGAAGTTTTAGAATTTTCCCCCAGTCATTTCAGGAGAGGGGCTCTGAACATTCCGAAATATTACCACCAGACTATATCGCCCATGGCGAATCCAAAACTGAACTCCGTTCCTATCCAACCCTCGCGGTTTCCGAGATATAAATTTTTCTCGGCAACGGGGCCGCCCACAAAGAAAACCACCACGCCAGCGTGTTCGGCGCCCCGAATACGTACAGAGCCGCCCCTAAATCGTAAATCTATTTTTTCGAAAATTTCAAAGGCTATAGTCCATCGATTTTTCGGAGGAAAAGTCAAAGTGCTCGGAATATTCTGAAATAATTCTCTAGACTATACCGACGACGGCGAATCCAAAACTGAGCTCCGTTCCTCCGTGGCCCCGCGGTTCTGGAGATATATTAATATTTCTGCGTCCAAGGGGGCACTAGCGAAGGAGACGCCACCGAATGCGCACAGAGCTTACCCCAAACACGTACACCGAAACTAACCGTCCCTGGGTATACGCCGGACCGTCCACGTACTTATTTTCGCTTAATTTCGAATGAAAATAAGCCAAAAATGTCTATTTAACATCCGTTGTGTCATCGCCTTCAAATTTTCAAATTTACTACAGGCCGCGCCATCTATCGCGTCGAGCGTGCAACAGCTCCTGTCAAAAATCCGTTTGGCATTATATAGTCAAGGGTACAGATAATGAAATTCTGGATGATTATTAGGGCTTTCGCATGGATTACCGTCTGCGGATCGTTAATGAGTCCCTAAATGGGAATATCCTGGAGAGAAACTGCTGCTGAACTGAACTGAACGGTTCACCCGACCGTAGTGACCGGAACCGGTTCACGGCGGGCGTGACGTCATTGTAACAATATATTCAGTGGGTCGTCATCTTTTCGTCTGCCGTTCTGTGGTTGGTGCGACTGATGACCAATGTCAAATTTTGACGTTTGACTCGGCGCGAAGGCGTCATATTATTAATTTTAGTTTTTAATTAAAAAAACAAATGGAAATGTTATAAATAAGAAGGTAAGCAGGCAAGCAAGCGTAAATTATATTGTGGAACGAGCCGAACAGGGAATTTGTACATTCAAATAAATTGTCTCGTTTCGTTATAGGTTAAAGGTTGGGGAGGTGCGCCGTACTACTGAATAGGTTCAACTACTGAATAAAACGAACTGTATATGGGCCACAGGAGACAGGAGACAGAGCATTACCCATTAGGAGGCCGGCAGCGATATCTTATCGGTTTGCTGGTGCTGTGGGACGAGTCTACTTGGCCGTTGAAAGGCGGGTATGTACCTACTTAACTATGATAATTGTTAGCGTAAGATTGTTGGGTGGAAGGTCGTTATTGTTTGTTGTTCTTGTACGTTTCAGATTTATATTGCCCTTGGAGGACTCGAAACCATAGAAAACGGAGTGCCTACGTCACAATTTTGGATTACGCGATAGATAGGTCGATGGGTATGCGGCCAGAAGGTGGGAATTTTATAGTGAAAATCCTGTAGGTCTCGACTAAATCCAGTTTAGAACCTGATTCTTTGCGTTGACAGGACAGTCTCATAAATTACGGAAAAAGCGGATAGCAGAAGAATTGACAGAGCCCAAAAATAGGCAGTCTAAAAGGTAAGAATTTAATAATTTTAATCGGCGAAGGATGAGTGAAATTTAGTGGTCATTTTCAGGATAGATCTAACTAAAGAGGATCGCGTTCCTAAAAGTACCTCTTCCTAAGATGGAACACGTAACCTTAAACGAGTGAGTCTGCGGCCAGTTCACGTGGCGACAAGAGTGCAGCAGCATTCCAGTCGAATATCCACGATATCTAGCGGCGTTAGAAGCCGGCCAGTCAACTCTGCTAGACTGCTAGAATGCTAGAGGGATAACCGAGGACCGAGGGTACTGCAACCTAGAGGTTTTCGAGCGGCAAGTCACATCAAACTTGGCGGTTGAAAGGCAGGTATGTACGTACTTATTAAATGATAATTGTTAGCGTAAGATAGTTGGGTAGAAGATCGTTATTGTGTTGTTTTTCTTGTGTGTTTCAGATTCAAATTATCGTCGGCCGCCTCAAGACCATAGAAAATGGGGTGCCTACGTCACAATTTTGGATTACGTGGAAGGTAGGTCGATGGCCACTCGCCCATAAGGTGTGCAAATCCTGTAGGGATCGACTCTATCCAGTAAAGAAACCGAATCTTTGTGTCGACAGGACAGTCTCATAAATTACGGAAAAAAAAAGCAGAGAAGAATTAGAGAGACAGACAGGGCGCATAAATAGGCTGTCTAAAAGGTAAGAATTTACTAATTTTAATCGACGCGATGGACGAGTGAAATTTAGTTGGTCACTTTCAGGATAGATCCAACCAAAGAGGGATCGCGTTCCTAAGAGTAGGTACCTCTTCCGAAGATGGGACACGTAACCTTAAACGAGTGAGTCTGCGGCCAGTTCCTGGACCACAAAAGGGTGCAGCAGCAGCAGCAGCAGCATTCCAGTGGAATATCTAGGAGAAATGGCGGCGGCGTCGGAAGTCAGCCAAGTGAAGGAAGGAGGAAATGTTTATTTTACGGCCAACATATACAAGTCTGGGGCGTGCTAGCTAGCTAGTTCAGAAAGTACTCGGACCGATTGCCGGCTCGTTCTGCTCTTACCGATACATAAAATAATAACATAAGTACATACGTATCTACTGTAAACAAATTTCAATAAAACAATAAAAATTGCGATCGTAACGACTGGGATTTATTTTCAGATTTGGAAAAGGAATTTTTGTTTGTGAAAATTTTTTCGGGCAACTATAGGTGCCAGCAGGTCGGGAACGAATCCCCCTATACTTTCCTCCCGGTATTTCTAAGATGTACCGAGTTGCTTTAGCTCTAAAACCAACGGTTTTCGAGATATTTGGGTTTTTCCAAAATTATAGCCTATCTTCGGGACGTCATAACTTCCTTATTGTGGGGCGTAGGGGGACGCGGTTCGTCTCAGGTGAAAGCTCCCGCCGAACGCTAATTTGACCCGTCTTTTAGTTTTTCCGTATCTGCGACCGTTCCAGAGTTACGGTCGATAGAAGTTTTAGAATTTTCCCCCAGTCATTTCAGGAGAGGGGCTCTGAACATTCCGAAATATTACCACCAGACTATATCGCCCATGGCGAATCCAAAACTGAACTCCGTTACTATACAACCCTCGCGGTTTCCGAGATATAAAATTTTTCTCGGCAACGGGGCCGCCCACAAAGAAAACCACCACGCCAGCGTGTTCGGCGACCCCGAATACGTACAGATCCGCCCCTAAATCGTAAATCTATTTTTTTCTAAAATTTCAAAGGCTATAGTCCATCGATTTTTTAGGAGGAAAAAGTCAAAGTGCTCGGAATATTCTGAAATATTTCTCATAGACTATACCGACGACGGCGAATCCAAAACTGAGCTCCGTTCCTCCGTGGCCCCGGTTCCGGAGATATATTAATATTTCTGCGTCCAAGGGGCACTAGCGAAGGAGACGCCACCGAATGCGCACAGAGCTTACCCCAAACACGTACACCGAAACTAACCGTCCCTGGGTATACGCCGGACCGTCCACGTACTTATTTTCGCTTAATTTCGAATGAAAATAAGCCAAAAATGTCTATTTAACATCCGTTGTGTCATCGCCTTCAAATTTTGAAATTTACTACAGGCCGCGCCATCTATCGCGTCGAGCGTGCAACAGCTCCTGTCAAAAATCCGTTTGGCATTATATAGTCAAGGGTACAGATAATGAAATTCTGGATGATTATTAGGGCTTTCGCATGGATTACCGTCTGCGGATCGTTAATGAGTCCCTAAATGGGAATATCCTGGAGAGAAACTGCTGCTGAACTGAACTGAACGGTTCACCCGACCGTAGTGACCGGAACCGGTTCACGGCGGGCGTGACGTCATTGTAACAATATATTCAGTGGGTCGTCATCTTTTCGTCTGCCGTTCTGTGGTTGGTGCGACTGATGACCGATGTCAAATTTTGACGTTTGACTCGGCGCGAAGGCGTCATATTCTTAATTTTAGATTTTAATTAAACAAACAAAGGAAATGTGATAAATAAGACGGTAAGCAGGCAAGAGCATACATTAAAAGTCGCACCCATGCCCTCCAATCAGGAAGGGTGGACGTACCGCCAATTTTAAATGTCAAAACTGCCAAAGCGCGAATTTGTGGCGCGAAAGTCGTGTAGTTAAGTACCCGTCCGTAACCTAACATAACCTCTAGTGATTAAATTTTTTTTACAGTTCTTGTTTAATTGCACAGAGTATAAAGGATTAGTTAAAACAGCAATTTTAATTGCTACAATTATTCATTGTTACTTGTGTATTAATCTTCTCAACATGGAAATAATCAAGTATTCTAAAAGTAAAAAGTAAAGTAATTTTTTTATTTTTGTATGTATGCTTTTGTAGAGACTGCACATTGGTTTGTAAAATTTGTGAAAAGGAGTTTTCCAGTATATCTACAAGAAATAGACACATAAGAAACTTTCACGGCGAAGTTACGATAGAGAAAAATAAAGTACAACGAATTCAGTGTCCATTGTGCCTCGAAGAAGAAAAATTCAGTTGCTATGAACATTTGATAGAACATTTAAAGCAACTTCATAAGGTAAGTATAATGGAATATGTTTTGAGTTTCAGGAATTTTGTAGACTTTGAAGCATGGAGAGCATTAGACAATAGAGACGTGGATTATGTATGTTATAGAAGATGTAAACGCTCCAATGGTGACGAAGACATATATTATAATTGTAATAGAAGTGATTCTAGAGGTAGTCATTTATATAAATATCTGAACAACAATAAATACCTATGTTACTTAATTTTTTTTAGGATTTACTAGTACATGTATCAAAGAAACATAAAATTAGGAGGAAGCATTCGAATTGCAGGAGTATGCCCATCAAGAATTGTTGCAAAGATCCAACAAAATGGTATTTATTTAATTCATTACAAAACCATATTTTACATTAGGTATATTACATTTTGTTGTGTAGGAATGATTGCAGTAAAATTTGTTGAAACGCACGTGGGACATGCAGACGAGTTGAGGAGTAAGCGTCTATCAAACACTGAGCAGAATACCCTTGTGGAACAGTTGATTGCAGGAGTAACAAAAGAAAGAATAATATCAAATTCCCGGATTATTGAAAACGACAAATTAAAAAGGATAAATATAATAACAAGAGGAGATCTGGCATATTTAATTAGGAAATTCAATATTGACAAAAGAAGAAATGCAGATGATATGATAGCGACTGCTTTAAAAGTTGAAGAGTGGAATAAGCAAGGAAAAAATAATGCATTTTTATTTAAACAAATAGGTAATAAATAAAAAATAAGGCTTTTGTGTGGTGTGGGGTGGTGTTGGTTGGTGGTGGTAGAATTTTGAAATACATTTTAGGTGAAAAGTACCCTGGACTGAGAGACGAAGATTTTGTTGTTGGATATATGAATAGTTTCATGGAAAAAAAGCTAAGGGAATTCAAACGAGTAATTTGTATAGATGGGACTCATGGGACAAATAGAAGAAATTGGGACTTAACAGTAGTTTTAGTTAAAGATGAAAATAATATGGGTTTCCTGTCGCATTTTACTGTCAAATAGATTAGATCAAACAATTCAAGAAATTTTTTTAGTGCGTTAAAGTCAAGATTTGGAGAAAGTATTGAGGTCAAATATATAATGAGTGACAATGATGTAAAATATTATAATTCTTGCACCAATAGGTTATGGAGGGAGAACGAAAGTCCAGAAGATTACTTTGCACGTGGCATATTATAAAAAAAACTGGAACATCCAAGGACGATCAAAATTAAAAAAACCAGAAAATAAACTAGAAATGAAGACGAAAATGAGAAATATTTTAAAAGAAGTAAATATAGAAAACTTTATCGAGTTGAAGGAAAATTATTTTAAGCACTTAGAAGAAGAAGGAGAAAACGAGTATTTAAGATATTTGCAAAAGTTTGTTTACATTCTAAAAACACAAAACACATATGATAAAATTGTTTTGGTTTCTAGCTACTATTTTCAAAGCGAAGAAAGAATCATGATGTGGGCTCATTGTTATAGGATAAATGCTGGTATAAATACGAATATGGCCATTGAAAGCTTAAACAAGTTATTGAAGTATAATAAAATGAATGGGCAGAGAAATCTCCGGTAAATTCAAATTTAAAAACAAATATATATATATGCTATTAATTACATCTTTTTAGGGTTGAAAAATTACTGGATTTGTTAGATGAACTTGTAGATGAGAAGATGTGAGCGAATTGTAAACACTGAAAGACCTAATGCAAATAATTACCAACACAAAATTACCGTAGAAGCACACAAAAAAGCCAAGCTGATGAAGGATAATGTACAATATTTGGAATTTGGTAAGTTCAAGGTACAATCATGTACGGTAAGTAACAAATTTTATTTAGTCTCATATAATGAAATATGTGATGAAGACTGTAGAACTTCTTATTGTAACCAATGTAAAATTTGTATACACAGATATCTATGCGAATGCCCAGAATATGCAGTAAAATGTACAATGTGTAAGCATATACATGCTGTAGTTCTGTTTGAGGGGAGAAGCGAGTCTGTTTTAGGTATTTCAAGCAGTTCTCCATGTTCCGAAGAAAGTGATATGTTATGTATTGATGAACCCACAACAAGCCAGATTCTATCAAAATGACTTAACTCATTTCATAGATGAAAGCTGTAGGAAACAAAATTCTAGTATACCAATAAATTTTGAAAGTAGGCGTGAGGTAGGTATCTATATGTAAAGTTTTAAGATGTACAACCACTTCATTATAAATTTAAATTTTTAGATTGCTTTGGATGGAATTTGTCTCGGAATTTGTACATTGGGTAGATCTTTGGATGAAGAATTATTTGATAAATTTATGATGGAATTGAATAAAATTAAAGATAAGTTTCAAGAAAATACTACAGAAGATGTATGTAGAAAGAAAAATCGAAAAACAATTGTATTATCCAAATAAAAGTAAAATTTGCAACTATTTTACAGGTACGGTAACTGTTACATATCACATTATTTAAAAAATATACCTATATCTAAATTCTAGCTTGACGTCCAGGGAAGCATCAACTTATTTGTTGATATAATATTTTTTGATTAATATAATGGAAATGGACACTGATATACAGCGAAACCAATAAGACTAGGAGAAAGAGAATTCCCGGTGAGTTATATATGTGTGTTTATTTACAGAACAGTAATTTTAATGTTTGTTTCATACATATATGTACTTATACTTCCTGGCAAATGATACGGCAACTGTTGAGAGTAGCGACTGCTTTGTTATGACCCGATAACATGATTTTACAATTATTCAAAGTAAAATAGAAAATTAAGATTACTTAAGCAAGGTTTTACACACACTGATCTGATGTCAGAGTTGGAAAGGAAATGCAGCAAAAATACAGGCCTTAAAATATAGCAGCAATTCACCATCAGTCTCCCATCCGACAAGAATGTTGGGATTTATTTTATATATTATAGATTTGTAATTATGTGAAAATTTTCATATGTATCTAAATAATTAATTAAACAACAAATTACATTTATTTTATACAGTTGTATGTTCATAAATGACAATCAAATATGTATAATTACCCGTTATTAATTACTTTTTTGTTGCTGATTGTTTTCTTTTAGTGTTATAATTTATAGGTAAATATATATGTTATATACACAATATTTCATTATTATACCTTAATATTAACCTAACATACATAATCAAATAATATAAAGCGATACTTTTCTGACCAATCATGAAAAGTGCAAATCAGACGAAAATATAACCGCAATATAATTTAAAATTATAAAATTGGCGGCATATATAACCACGCCCACTTTTCGGATTGGAGGGCATGTGCGACCTTTAACGTATGCTAGCAGGCAAGCAAGCGTAAATTAGATTGTGGAACGAGCCGAACAGGGAATTGGTACATGCAAATAACTTGTCTCGTTTCGTTTTAGGTTAAAGGTTGGGGCGGTGCGCCGTACCAGGTTCAACTACTGAATAAAACGAAACGAACGGTATATGGGCCACAGGGAGACAGGAGACAGAGCATTACCCATTAGGAGGCCGGCAGCGATATCTTATCGGTTTGCTGGTGCTGTGGGACGAGAGTCTACTTGGCCGTTGAAAGGCGGGTATGTACCTGAGATGTAACTGGTCTGCTACTTCCTGCTCGGCCTTAGCGGCTTGACTTGCAGAAAGCAGAGAAAGAAAGTTGTTTCCTGCAGTATCATTTATAGGGTATGTACCTACTTAACAATGATAATTGTTAGCGTAAGATGGTTGGGTGGAAGGTCGTTATTGTTTGTTGTTCTTGTACGTTTCAGATTTATATTGCCCTTGGCGGCCTCGAAACCATAGAAAACGGAGTGCCTACGTCACAATTTTGGATTACGCGAAAGATAGGTCGATGGGTATGCGGCCAGAAGGTGGGAAATTTATAGTGAAAATAGTAGGGCTGTAGGGCTCGACTAAATCCAGTAAAGAAACCGAATCTTTGTGTCGACAGGACAGTCTCATAAATTACGGAAAAAAAAAACGGAGAGCAGAAGAATTAGAGAGACAGACAGGGCGCATAAATAGGCTGTCTAAAAGGTAAGAATTTACTAATTTTAATCGACGCGAAGGATGAGTGAAATTTAGTTTAGGTCATTTTCAGGATAGATCTAACTAAAGAGGGATCGCGTTCCTAAAAGTACCTCTTCCTAAGATGGAACACGTAACCTTAAGCAGTGAGTCTGCGGCCAGTTCCTGGACCACAAAAGTGCAGCAGCATTCAGCAGCAGCAGCATATCCACGATATCTAGGAGAAGTAGCGGCGTCAGTCAACTCTGCGAAGTGAAGGAAGGAGGAAATGTTTATTTTACGGCCAACATATACGTCTGGGGCGTGCTAGCTAACTAGAAATTGTTAGCGTAAGATAGTTGGGTAGAAGATCGTTATTGTGTTGTTTTTCTTGTACGTTTCAGATTTAAATTATGGTCGGCCGCCTCAAGACCATAGAAAATGGGGTGCCTACGTCACAATTTTGGATTACGTGGAAGGTAGGTCGATGGACACGCGGCCAGAAGGTGTGCAAATCCTGTAGGGCTCGACTAAATCCAGTAAAGAAACCGAATCTTTGTGTCGACAGGACAGTCTCATAAATTACGGAAAAAAAAAAACGGAGAGCAGAAGAATTAGAGAGACAGACAGAGCACATAAATAGGCTGTCTAAAAGGTAAGAATTTACTAATTTTAATCGACGCGATGGACGAGTGAAATTTAGTTGGTCACTTTCAGGATAGATCCAGCAAAGAGGGATTGCGTTCCTTAAGAGTAGGTACCTCTTCCGAAGATGGGACACGCGGCCAGTTCCTGGACCACAAAGGGTGCAGAGCAGCAGCAGCAGTATTCCAGTGGAATATCTAGGAGAAGTAGCGGCGGCGTCGGAAGTCAGCCGAAGTGAAGGAAGGAGGAAATGTTTATTTTTACGGCCAACATATACAAGTCTGGGACGTGCTAGCTAGCTAGTTCAGAAAGGGGTACTCGGACCGATTGCCGGCTCGTTCTGCTCTTACCGATACATAAAATAATAACATAAGTACATACGTATCTACTGTAAACAAATTTCAATAAAACAATAAAAATTGCGATCGTAACGACCGGGATTTATTTTCAGATTTGGAAAAGAAATTTTTGTTTGTGAAAATTTTTTCGGGCAACTATAGGTGCCAGCAGGTGGGGAACGAATCCCCCTATACTTTCCTCCCGGTATTTCTAAGAGGTACCGGTAGCCGTTTCGCTCTAAAACCAACGTTTTTCGATATATTTGGGTTTTTCAAAATTTATTGCCTATCTTGGGGAGTTCATAAGTTCCTTATTATGGGAGGTTGGGGTACGCGGTTCGTCTCAGGTGAAAGCTCCCACCGAACGCTAATTTGACCCGTCTTTTAGTTTTTCCGTATCTGCGACCGTTCCAGAGTTACGGTCGATAGAAGTTTTAGAATTTTCCCCCAGTCATTTCAGGAGAGGGGCTCTGAACATTCAGAAATATTACCACCAGACTATATCGCCCATGGCGAATCCAAAACTGAACTCCGTTCCTATGCAACCCTCGCGGTTTCCGAGATATAAATTTTTTCTCGGCAACGGGGCCGCCCACAAAGAAAACCACCACGCCAGCGTGTTCGGCGCCCCCGAATACGTACAGAGCCGCCCCTAAATCGTAAATCTATTTTTTTCGAAAATTTCAAAGGCTATAGTCCATCGATTTTTCGGAGGAAAAAGTCAAAGTGCTCGGAATATTCTGAAATAATTCTCCTAGACTATACCGACGACGGCGAATCCAAAACTGAGCTCCGTTCCTCCGTGGCCCCCGCGGTTCCGGAGATATATTAATATTTCTGCGTCCAAAGGGGCACTAGCGAAGGAGACGCCACCGAATGCGCACAGAGCTTACCCCAAACACGTACACCGAAACTAACCGTCCCTGGGTATACGCCGGACCGTCCACGTACTTATTTTCGCTTAATTTCGAATGAAAATAAGCCAAAAATGTCTATTTAACATCCGTTGTGTCATCGCCTTCAAATTTTGAAATTTACTACAGGCCGCGCCATCTATCGCGTCGAGCGTGCAACAGCTCCTGTCAAAAATCCGTTTGGCATTATATAGTCAAGGGTACAGATAATGAAATTCTGGATGATTATTAGGGCTTTCGCATGGATTACCGTCTGCGGATCGTTAATGAGTCCCTAAATGGGAATATCCTGGAGAGAAACTGCTGCTGAACTGAACTGAACGGTTCACCCGACCGTAGTGACCGGAACCGGTTCACGGCGGGCGTGACGTCATTGTAACAATATATTCAGTGGGTCGTCATCTTTTCGTCTGCCGTTCTGTGGTTGGTGCGACTGATGACCGATGTCAAATTTTGACGTTTGACTCGGCGCGAAGGCGTCATATTCTTAATTTTAGATTTTAATTAAACAAACAAAGGGAATGTGATAAATAAGACGGTAAGCAGGCAAGCAAGCGTAAATTAGATTGTGGAACGAGCCGAACAGGGAATTGGTACATGCAAATAACTTGTCTCGTTTCGTTTTAGGTTAAAGGTTGGGGCGGTGCGCCGTACCAGGTTCAACTACTGAATAAAACGAAACGAACGGTATATGGGCCACAGGGAGACAGGAGACAGAGCATTACCCATTAGGAGGCCGGCAGCGATATCTTATCGGTTTGCTGGTGCTGTGGGACGAGAGTCTACTTGGCCGTTGAAAGGCGGGTATGTACCTACTTAACAATGATAATTGTTAGCGTAAGATGGTTGGGTGGAAGGTCGTTATTGTTTGTTGTTCTTGTACGTTTCAGATTTATATTGCCCTTGGCGGCCTCGAAACCATAGAAACCGGAGTGCCTACGTCACAATTTTGGATTACGAAAGATAGGTCGATGGGTATGCGGCCAGAAGGTGGGAAATTTATAGTGAAAATCCTGTAGGGCTCGACTAAATCCAGTAAAGAACCTGAATCTTTGCG